>OY796893.1:27525635-28915595 GCA_963680785.1 Diplosoma virens
GAATGGCAACTGCCGAGACAAAGCAATTGTCTATCAAGTAACTGTACAAGCCAAAGACCAATTCAAAAACTATATCGGACTGTGCGAAACTGAATTTAAAGCAAGATTCTATAACCACAACCATTCCTTCAATTCGGACTCCAAAAGAAATGCAACAGAACTTTCGAAATTCATTTGGTCCTGCAAAGATTCTGGTATAAATCCTTCTATTTCTTGGAAAATAGTTTGCCACGCAACACCTTACCAACACGGGGGCAAAGTATGCAACCTCTGTCTGGCAGAAAAATATGCAATCTTAATTGCAAATGATGACGCTCTGCTGAACAAACGAACCGAATTGATCAATAAGTGTCGGCATAAAAATAAATATAAATTGATTAACGCCAAACTTAAACTGTGATTTTCTTTCATTTTTTCTTTTTTTCTTTTTTTTCGCCGTGTACAACGTTCTACCTTAGCCGATACTTGAACCCTTTTTAAATCTTTAAATTTTGAAATAATATTTGTATTTGTAATTCTTTCGCGCGCTTTTCCTTTTTCTCGTGTTTTCTTGCCGATCTTAATCAGTTTAGTTTAGCAGAGCCCGAGGTAGGATGTTCCGATCTAATAAGCGTTTACAGTTTTTAAATTTTTTAAGTTTTTTCGGTTTTTTCTATTGTTTTCAATTCTTTCTGGTAGTTTTATCTTAACTTTATTTTATTTTATTTTACTTTTTAGATACCCCTGATGATCCCTTTTATAGGTGAAACAATCTGTTGGGTTTTACCTTTGTTTTTATTTCCGTGATTTCGCTATTGTTAATTTTAATTCAAGCTCTAACTTTGTTATCGAGCACTTTAGAAGAACTGATTTTCATACAGTGTTAGAACAATTACTAAGTATTAGGTGTGAAAAGATTACGGCCTGCAGACCAGATCTAGCTCAACATTACTTAAAAGTTTATCTAAATGAAACCCGTCACAGGTCAAAAGGTAGATGGGTGGAATTGCTATGCACAAAAACAAAATTTTGAAACAGACTCGATGTTACACGTGACATGACAGTTTGAATCAGGAAAGCTTTCTCGTGTTGATGTAATAAACGTGAAAATATAACATATTGAGATTTATTTTAAAACTTCTTAAATTTTTTTGTAATTTCCACAAAACTAATTTTAAAAACGTCTTAGTTGTTTCAAAGATTGTCTCACTGTGCTGTTTAGCACTTCATTATCCAAAGTACTTGATATACAACACCAAAAATTTTATTGAATTATGAAAGCGCTTTAAAATTAAATAGAATCGAACTTTTTTAAGCTCTTCTTATATTCAAGATATCAATTCAAACTCTACAGTTAAAAATTATGTTGTATGATTAAAAAAAAGCATTGATGACATTATTTAAATCTTGGCAGTGTTGTCATGCATTTCTAAATTTTAGAAGAATTAATTTTAAAAGGGTGTGTGTGTATGTGTATGTGTGCCAAATAATGCCTTTTAGTTCACAAGCATATCTACACCAAAATCTTTGTATCGGTAAAGTATTAGAGATTTGTATAAAAATTTTTTGAATAAATTCTTTGTTTTATACAATTTAAAATTAACCAATGATATGGATGGAACCATTAACTCTTTTAGTTTTTGTTAGTCTTTAAAAAAATTGTTTTTCTTAAAAATTCTTTCGGCCAACTTTCGTCAGAAGAAATCGTTGGCACATGACGAACTGCATGAAATCCGTGGTCTAATAGTTTTCTTGCAATTTGTCATTTATCGCCTAATTGTGCGCTTGTGATCGAAAGTTGACCAAAAAAATTTTTAAGAAAAACATTCTTTTTAACCCAATTCTCTTCAACAACCGGGCTTCTGAAGCGCGGCTTTTGCAAAAACGTTTATAATTACTTTATTTTTTTAAATATTTTTTGTGAAATTTCTTTACTTTTCCTAATTTGAATGGTTGAACAAGATGGTAGTATTTTTATGTGGCCCGAACAAGTGTAAACGAGTAAAATAAACGGTTTTCAGCAAATTTGTGTATTTTTGCTTGCTTTTGCAGCAAATCATAGAATTCCAATTTCACGCCATTATTAAATGACATCAATTTTACTAATTTATTGCTTTTGCTTGACAAACCAAATTATGTTGATTGCCAAACGCCGACATGCCTGAAACAATAAAGAACATATTTCATAAAATTGTATTTTCTTTTTTTGAGTTTTTGGCAATTGCTTAAAAGCACCTTACACATTTACTTTCTGTTGTGTCATATAGAACATTTATTTTTGTTGGCTAATTAATACAAAGGTTGCTTGAATATCAATCAAGCTGACAAAATTCAATCTTTACAACAATCAATTTTATTGAAAATTCTTAAAACTATTCATTTGTGTTGAAAAAAATTAAATAAATTGCTGCACATGTTAGGCCTTATGCTCGCGCCTTCAGAAAATTAAGTAACACATGTGTTATGCTAAAGGTGCTTTGCGATTTTGATTAAATAACATTTTTTCTTCTTGCTTGCGTCAACTCAAAATTTCAAAAATCTACGGAAGAGTGCTTTATAGTTCCAATCCAAATAAAAAAGAAGAAGGCTGTAGAAGACTCAAAGAGTTATTGACAAATATACCAACTTTATGTCCCATTTAAGAATTTCAAGACGCCCACCTATATCTGCATGAAACCAATTAATCTATTTCTATTTAGAAAAGAGACTGGATTTTGACGCAAAAAAATTAACCGTGGATCCAGTCGTTTTAACAATACAAAACATTGAAGAGTTTTTTTGGGGTTAGGAAGAAGATCAGTGCCATATTTGTCAATCTGAAGCTGCATATGACACTGTGAACTTTTTTAATATCTATACGTATAATCTACTTTCCACAATCTCCAGGTTATAAAAAAGTCAGCTAAAAATCTACAGTTATCAACATTCACCATTCTGTTCAGTTTCGATTTATTTTGGGGTAATTCTAAATAGATCACTCACGTTCCGTCACCACCGTTTGACATTGCGCAAAAAACTTTCTTCGCGTATTCTGCTGCTGAGGCGACTTGCGGGCTCAGGGCAGGTGCTAGTGCCAAAACACCACTTACACTGTCTTATTTGTGGTCTATTCAACAAATATTTACTGGGATCTCGTTTGCTGTTGCAGCTAGGTACTTGCTTTATAAATACTGTAATGTCTTCAATGACGCTTTGTGCGTAGTCATTGGATGTCTCCGTCATTCTCCAAGAAACCACTCACCAATTTTTAAAAATCCAACCATCTGAACTTTGACAACTAGAAACGACATTCTTTTTGGCTAAATGTGGTACTCTAGACCTTTACTATCCTTCGCAGCTGCAGCACGCTTTGAGAAATTTTAAAAATTCTCGGCACACTTGGATCAGGGTAAAGAGCTAATTTTCGAACGCTTTTCTTCACCTGAACTTTCATTTGGGTGTCATAAAAAGCCTAAACAATTTCAATTTAAAACCTAAAACTGAAGTGATTCCTTTTTTCTTTTTTCATAAGTTATCAATTTGCGCATATCGTGTACAGATCGAGCCATGGAGACAACTGATTAAAAAAGTCGTCAATTTATTTGTATAGAGTTGGATTGAAATTTGTGGGCTTTTATGTCCACTAAATAAAGCTTCAGGTGAAAGAAAGCGTTTAAAACTCAGTTAAAGACCAAAAAAAGTTTTATATTATAAAACAATTTTTTAAGTGTATTGGTTGCTACTTCAAAGAAACATAACTTTTTTTTTCATTTTAGAGAGTAGGTCATGTTTGTCGTTTTTCCGCGGAACATGGGTTGCAGAGCATAACCTTTTGAACAAATCTTGGCGAATTAGACATTCGTGCTACCCAGTAGATAAATTATAGATCGAACTTGGAGTACTGTAAGAGTACATCCTGGCTCATTACCAGAGCCTTGCCTGTAATCCGGTCTGTATGAAACAGCGTGCCGAGAACAGCTTGGGTTATGCTTAAATGCCTGTGAAATGCAGTTGCACGTTTCCATTCATGCATGAAAAAATGGAGTCTCGTTCTTTGCTCCCATTGCTAATTTGGCGGGATTGTACAAACCCGAGATTACGTTGTATTGGAGTGTCACACGCATTGGGCATCATATGAAGCACGAGGTCGAACAGTGTTGGATGAAAAAGAAATAAAAGATGGTGGCTTGGTGCATTGCTACAACATCTCAACCAGGTAATACATAGAAATTTGACGTAATAAAAGATAAGCCAAGCGGACTAATTCTCTGTATTTGTTTTACTTGGAATGAGTACCTTAAGATACTACAACAGCTTTGAAATAGAATTGTCTGTTTGATCTAATGTTAAAAAATCCTTTATAGCTTACCATTTGAATAAAAAATTTAATACTTCTTCGAAGAATAATTTTGAGCAAGTGACTCCTTTATAATGCTTGAACTTTTATATTGGAAAATTAAAAAACAAAATCTAACTTGAGAAAACGCTGTCACCTCTATTCTAAAAAATAAAGTCGATCCAAGCTAAAAGTTGCAAAAGAAAAATACAAACAAACCACAATATTAACTACAAAGAAACTATTCAAAGAACATATTTGCAGCATTGCCTTCAAATTCATGCGTTATGCTTTGAAAAATACTTAGAAATATGTTCCATGACATTACAAAAACTTTGCTTTTTCCCAAGTGTTCTTTATAATGGAATAGTTTAATGGCGTTTTATTTATACAGTAGAATTTACCTAAGTTGCCAGTTTGCCTAAATCGCCACAGATTGCTTCGTCCGGCAAGGAGCCTATAGTTTTCTGTGTTATCCAGTTTGGCTAAATTTTCTTTTCGTAACTCGTCAATTCAATTAACTTGCCACCATTTTTGCTCACAATGAGCAGAAAAATTTGCCTAAGTTGTCAGGCTCATAAAATTTTGCCAGCGTGATTATATTCCAAACTTTTAGTCTGCTACCAACACAATGCAGTTGCTTTGCTTATTCGTTTACGGTCTGTAGTGTATTTTGACTTTAGGGCTATTGAACTTGGACGCGTGTCATACTTAGTTTAAGCGCGAGCTACTACATGTTCTTTATTTGCCTCGCGAGTTTCATTTTATTTGCATTTTTAATAATTGCCGTGCCTTAAGCTTTCTTTTACAATTTAAATGCTGTGTTTTAAATACTTGTAAATGAAAAGAAAAAGAAAGAAATACTACAACAACAACTTTGGCGACGAGGAAAAGAAGAAAAAAGACTAGTCGATGGAGAAGTTTATCGAAGTTCGGCAGGAACAAATTGCTTTACAAGATTGTCGACATGAAGAACAGTAATGTCGTTACGAAGAACAAAAGCTAAAACAGCAACGTCATTACGAAGAACAAATTGCTTCTCAGGAACGTCGTTACGAATACCAACTAGAAATTTTGTTTTGATGTTTCCAGAATTAAAATTAAAAGCAGAAATTATAAATTGAATTTAAATTCAATACAGAATTAAAAGCCAGCGTATTGTTAAAGCAGCTTTTACTTGTTTATATAGTTTGCCCTTATTTTCAATCTTTTTTAGGTGATTAATTAGACTAATTCTATTCCGTCCAAACATAGCCAACAACACACTAACACAGATAACCGAACTAATCTAATATTTGGATGAAGTTTTGGTTTAAGGTACATTCCAGCGCAGTAAATTCTACCATAGGTAAATTCCACCACAGTAGCCTATATTTTTTCACGGTATATTCCACCACGTTGTTACACACTCTAACTCTAACTCTAAACCCCTAACACCTAACCATAACTCTAACCCCAACTACTTAAACCTAACAAACCCCCGTGGAAAAATATACCTTGTTAGAATTTACCTATGATGGAATATACCGGGGTGGAAATCCAAGTTTGAATTATTTTCGTGATGAGCGTGCCTTCAGCATTTTTGAGTTTTGAGAGAAATTTTTGAATGAATATTCATTAAAAAATTTTTTTATTCCTTTTTTTAACAATTTTAAGCATTGGTTTGTATGTTTCGGCTTTCTTCTGCTCTAGCTGAGTGAGTTTTTAAAGCAGGTTGCTTTATGATGCAATCACACATGAGTAAAACTTTTTTCAACATGATACAGATGCTTGTTTAATTAAAATAAAATTTTAGATTATTTAAAAAATAAAAATTTATGGTTTTTGGAATAATTAAAAACGAACTATATTTTGGTAAAATTTTTCGGTCGCGATCTCGGTGTCAGTTGTTTCTGGTCTCGGTCTCAAACCTTAGATCTCGAAACTTGCCGGTCTTGATCTCGTTCTTGGTCTTGGAAAAATTTATCGGCACTCGGTCATAAATTTTTTTCTCTTACTTGTTTCTATTATCCACCATAATGCAATTATTCGTAGTGGTAGTCCTAGCAAATTTTTAAGTAAAAAACACTAAAGGTTTTTTAAAATCCCAAAAGATTATATTTTGAAAGTACCGAAAAGTTTTGAGATACCTGTCACAAACATGTTGTAGTACAAAAACTAAACGATATTTGACCTCACTTTAAAAACTTAAGGAGTTATTATAAATTTTAGGAAAAGTCAATAAGTTTCATAAATTTGTCGTCAATAGTTGTGTTGTTATTATATTTTAAACTATTCTAGTGTCAATTTACACTCCCGTCAGTTAAAATAGAGTAAAGACATTCCTGCAAACCAGTACGTAGATGGCTGGAGTTACAATGCAGAAAACAACAAAATTTGGAAATTAACTTGATATGACACAAAACATGAGAGCCCAAAAAGGAAGTTTTCTCCGGATAATCTAAAAAACGTGAGAGTATAACGTTTTGAGATTTATTTTCAGCCTACTGACCTTTTTCCAGTTTTTACAAACTACTGTTGATTAAGCATTTTAGTTAGTTTTAAATTTGTCTCATTGTGCAGCTATAACCATTTTATTATCTCAAGTAACTTGGTACGCACTAGGAATTTTATTAAGCTATAGTAAAGCGCTTTAAAATCAAAAATAATTTAAATTTTATTAATTAGCCTACTCTAATTTATCTTCAAGGTACAGTATATTGGGTTGCTAAATGATGCTTTATATGAAACAAAAAAACTTCTATATGTAGAATTTGCAAAATTTTGATAAAATTCTTAGTGTCCTGACGAGTCCTAATAAGGACGAAACAGGTCTGTCGGCACTTGCTTGTTGATTGATTTGACCATTCTTACTAAAATTCTTTTTTTGGATATCTTAATGACGGAGTTGTTTTATATATAGAGAGTACGATTCTCATAATCGACTCAAACAATGTGTACACTAAACATACAGCTAGCAAATAGTTTATTTTGCAGAAGTCGGATGAACTTTTATGTTTATATGCTGTTTTAGTTATTGCAAGTGTACTTTCTGAATTCATTGTTCTGATTGCTTTTAAATTTGCAAAAAAATTTGCTATATGAAGTGACATTTATGATTTGCTTATTAGAAGCTCTGATTCGTATATGTCAGTGATTGTTGTTTTAGTTCTAAAACGGATGCTTCTCTTCTGCTTTGTAAGTGTTGTTAGTATTGCTATTGTGCCTCTACAGTAAGAAGTGAGAGTTATGTGATCAATTTTGTCAAGATCTTGTTTTTTGTTTTTTGATTTTTATCCAGATAAAACAAGAGTTTCTCCAATAAAGATTAAGCGAAAAGAGAAAGGTTCCAATTTTTATTGGTTGAGATTCAATTACTAGTGTTCAAACCTTGATGAGGGTGACTCGTTTAGAAACAGATTTTTAAACAGACACCTCTGCCAAGTAGCTGAATACGGATCTTTTTAGACTGCGCGACATCCGAGGCTGCATGAAAAAATGTTCTCACTGAAATTACATGATTTGCGTTGTAACCCTACTTCAAGGCTGTTTGATTAAAAAGATTTTTTCGAGACTGTTGGCCAGCAACAGCTAACGAGCACAGTTTTGCCAGGTTTGTTCTCAGGAATCATTTAAAAAACTTGCATTTGAAAATTATTTGCGTATATAAGATATAGCCTAAATTTTTTTTGTAGAGAAATTTAGACTGTTTGTTTTTTATTTATGTTGTTTTAATTTAATTAGTTTTAAAAAATACTCGATTTTCAGTACAATAAAACAGAAAAGTTAGCTGAAAGAAGTTGTCTTATCAAAAACTGACTAAGATGCGTCAAATTTGTCATTACTTACAGTAAAAATTTGTCTTTCTAAAAGTATATTCTAGATCAGGGCTCTTCAAACTGGGGGTCGCAAAGTGGTTCAATGGGGGTCGCGAGATTTTAAATTTTAGATTTTTAGAGATTACAATGATTTTGGAAGAAAAGTAGCGAAATACAAGATTAATTCGAAGTAAAAACCTTTTTTCTTTTTTTTTTTGTTTAGAGCAGCGGTTCCCAAACTTTTTTTTTCACGGCGCCTTTTGAAGACTTAAAAATACTCGCGGCGCCGTAATGAAAAAAGGTATTCAGTTCCATAACTTCTTTGAACAATCTTTTTTCTCCGAAAATCAGGGTGTTCTCTAAAAAAAAAAAAAAGGTCTTCACTTTGATTTTATATCCGATTTCCTTATTTTTCTCTGAAAATCAGGGGGTCCTCTAAAAAAAAAAAAAAAGGTCTTCACTTCGATTTATATCCGATTTCCTTATTTTTCTCTATTTCCCTCCCAAAATCAGGCTGTTTGAAAAAGGTCCTCAATCGGAATCGTTCTCTGAAGGGAAGTTGCTGCTAATAACCTTCACATTGCAATTATTGTGAGAAAAGCAGTAAGTACAACAACTTTCGCATACTTTCGCGGCGCACAGTTTGGGAACCGCTGGTTTAGAGAATACCTTGATTTTTGGGCAAAAATAGCGGAATGAGAGATCGATTTTAGGTGAAGATCTTTTTTTTTTTTTTTTTTTTAGAGAACACCTTGATGTCGGGGGAAAAATAGCAGAATCAGAAATCGATTTTAGGTGAAGACCTTTTTTTAGGAGTCGCGAAAAAATTTGGCTGTGCAAAATGGGTCTCGATGAAAAAAGTTTGAAGAACACTGTTCTAGATTATTGAAATATTCGGAAATTTTTGAACAAGTAGTAATAAAACAAAAACAAGTTGATCTTGCTTAAATTAGCAAATCAAATACGTTGAAATTTTGCTATTTATGTTAAAATTTTTTTAATCCCTTTGTAATTTTATACAAAAAAATATATTTTGTAAACTTAATAAACTTCATTGGTTTGGTTTGCAAAAATCAAACAACAGTTTGGCTTTACAACGTCAAACAATGCCAAAAGTTTTAATGACGTCATTTTTTTCATTATTATTATTACATAATCATTTTTTTAAACTACTTGTTTGTGTTGTTTAGAAAATATTGTTTAAAATTTTGTTTTGATTGTATGCTATTTGTAGTTTAAAATGATCTTTTTTCAACGCTTTTTAGCTTTGAGCATGCTATTACTATCCTTAACAAGAAGTGAAAAACATCAGTTATCCAACAAACCGATGTCGACCCAAACTGAAAATTATTCAACCAGTATGTTTCTCAATGCCTCATCTGATCAGTATAATAGCCATTTATTATTCAAGAAAGATGTCATTTATACTTATAATAAATCGACTGTAAAACCTCAAAATTCTAAAGAATCAAACACAGAAAAATTCAATGAAAATATGGTTATTTCCAGTAAGCTTGATCAAATCCAATCATTTGTTAATTGGATTAAAAGCCAAAAAATTTTTGTTTATCAGTTTTCCTATGTTGATATTGGCGATTCAATGCTTTTTCGTTTTTACAACAGTCAGTCGGTACAAAACATTAAATACAAAAATTTAAGTACAAATCGTTCTTACAAAGATCAATGTTTTAATTGCTCAAAAGTGTATGCAATCATGTATCTTGCTCATAGTTCACTAAAATTATTAGAATATAATCATTGCGATCAACAAAAGACTAGAGCACTAGAAACAGCTGGAATAAAGTTTATTCGCTTGTTTAATAAAAGCCTTCAACAAGAAAATACTTACAATCAAATAGAGAAGATTTGCATCAACGATCTTCGAAACTTCATACAATCTCAAAAAGGAACAAATTTGAGCGTCGGAGTATCCTGGAACGATCTTGTAAAATTATTAAATCTGGATTTGATCAAAATTGACGATTCTTTGAGTCCATGTTTATTTGTTGCTCGTTATGAAAAACTTAATATATTGAGACAAAATCTATATAAACGGCTCATGAAACCACCGCTTTGTTCAGCGAAATCGATAGCGTGCTCGGAAGGATTTTACACTTGGAATGGTTTAGATCAGAAGTGAGTATGATATTGCTTTCCAACTTGAAATTTTTGTTTTACGCATAACAGTTTTTGATCTGGGATACAGCAGTAAAATTTTCTAATAGAAATCCAAATGTCTTCGAAGATATTTTAGCTTAAAATCTTTTTGTTAATTAGAGTTCAAAATTATTTTTTGCAATGATTGAATTAATAATTATTAGTAAAATGTTTTAATAGTAAACTACTAGTTATAACTGGTTTGTTTAAATCTGATTATAAGTGTGGACACCGTTACGTTCTTGTTATTTAACAAATTTTTTAAATAATCTAATGGAAGAATCCGTATCAAAAATTTTTTATTGTAAAAAGAGTATTTTAAAGTGATAAATATATTTTAATTGCATAATGGCTATAATAACAAAAATACAAAAATTAGTTTATTTCACTGAATAGCGCCAAAGCATTGACATGAGGCCATTATATTGATATCATTTGTGTTATACGTTAAACACAAGGGCGCACAACTTTTTACTATTGCCTTCCGCATTACAAAGTTAGTTTTAACTTGCTGCAGCCATTAAGTTAAAGGAAATTCTATGAAATTAACTAATATAAAATAAAAAGTTTTATAAATGCCGTTTCCACCAACCAAAGAAAAGTAGTAAAAAGACATGTAGCAATTTCGTGACAAATTTATTCCAGCACAATTTGCAAAAAATTTTATTAATTACTCGTTTGGTCTTTACATACTCGTAGAAAAACTTGCACAATTAGTCATCTTACGCTGTATTACCACAATAAGCAAGTAATGAATTGTTACATTTTTAGTGACGTTAACATCAACAATTTGCAGTCTACAAAAAATAAATCAAAGAAGCATGAGTATAATATAATGTAATTTGCAGCAAAAAAGAGAAAATATATTTAGTAAAATTAGCCATAAATTAAGTGGCTGACTTATGGGCACTGCCGCATAAATTGCTATTTAAGGTCGTAGGTTGTGTACCGTTGCATTAAAGTGATTAACTAATGTATCAGATTGTACGTAACTAAAAATCTTGGTGTGAAAACTTTTATCTATGTATTCTATTCGCTTCTATTGCTTCAAAAATTAATAACACGTAAAAAAATTTGTCCAACTAAACTAGTCATTTAAAAAATTTATAAACGGTTATGAATAACCATTGTTTTTGCAGATGTCGGACGAATTATATCATTTTCTTTGTAATATCTGCTGTGTTAGCTGTGACGACTGCACTTTCTAATCTCACGGTTCTGATTGTCTTCTGTACTAACAAGAAGTTAATAAACGGACAAGCAGTGTATCGAATATCACTGGCAATTTCGGATGTTTTCACAGGAATTATAGTTTTTCCATCATTCATTATTTCCAGCTTTCGCCACTTAAACAACCTTGAAGACATTCATTTAAAAAATGATTTTTACGTTGACGCAATTGGATTTTTCACAATGCTTACCTTGCATGTTTCTATATTCACATTAACTGCTGGTGTAATTGACAGATTTAAAGTTGTTTACCGTCCATTATCATACAATGTGCAATCATCAATTTCATTTGGATGGAAAATATGTGTAGTATTGTGGACAATATCAATAATATTATCTGCTTTACCATTAGGTATATTTGGTACTTCGTTTCGATATTCAATCCAAATTAGTATTTTGTCAATTCCTGTATTTGTAATATTTAATTTTACTAATCCCGGAATCACGTATTTGTATTTTTGGTGTATATATTTAATCTCCTTTCTTGTAATGTGGATTTTCACCATCATGACATTTGTGTTTTACAAAAAATCTTCCAAAAAAATACAAAGTATAATCTCGACACAAGCACAAAAGCGAGAAATGAAAAAGCAAATTCGACTTTTGTTTACACTCGGTATCATGGTTGGTACGTTTAGTCTTTGTTTTTTACCTTTAGTCTTGCTTGAGATCCTTGGATTTATTTTTCCTGTTTCTTTAAAAAAAAACTTTGTAGTAGTTTCAACATGTTATATGGTTTTTGCAACATCAAACAGTCTTTGGAATTTTTTTATTTACAATGCACGTGACAAAGCATTTAGATCTACGTCTAAACGCTTGTACAAGAAATTGCTGTGTTGTTTGAAGTAGACTTACTGTATTAATCAAATATAAAATTTTTCGGTTAAAATGTTGGTATACGAGTACGTTGACATGTAACACCTTTATTTTAGACCTTTAAAAGATTGTTAATTTTTTGATATCACATCTTGGCAAACAAAGCACGTAGACTGTTTATTAGTACAATATTTGACTTTATATTAAAAAATGTTGAAGTCACACTTAGCAAACTCTCGGGACGGTCCCTTTTTTGAAAATTAATTTGATTGAAGCAAGATTTTCTTTTTGTTTTGCATCAAAACAAAAGCCAGAAATCGGTTGAAGATATTATTTTGATCAACTTTTAGCTAAAAATAAACTGAGATGCGTTTTAACATTGTGTAATTCTTTTGCCGTTTTATATGAATAAAAGTTAAAAAAAGGCCATATTCTTTTTACTTACACAACATTAAAACATGAGTTTTTTTTACAGTTTTACAAGGTTGCATTTTTGAAGAAAATAATTTCCTGGACCGTATACTTGGAATATAGTTTTTTTCCATTTAAATTTATCATCAATAATTATTCTTTAACATCAAAAAAAGAATAGTCAAGTCAATCAACAACCAAATGCTGACAGACCTGTTTGGTCCTTGTTAGGACACTATAGCTTGTTATTGACGCCAGCTGAAAACGTTAAAAACATAAACAGCTGGCACAAATTTTGTTTGTGGTTTTTACATTTCAAACAGCCAGTTGTGGACCTGAACACTGGACAAGTAATTCAATGAAAACAATGCACTACCAGCGTAACTGCGATAAGCACCGCTAAACTGCAAGGACATACTGACGGTGGTTCCTATATGCTAACCACATCGAGCCAGCTAACACGAATCGGGTGAAGTCAAGTTCAACCCTGCAGCTGCATTGCTAACATAATGTTTGTATATCGGAATAACGATGTGGTTAGCATAACGAATGTGGTTAGCATATCGGAACCACCGTCAGAATGCCCTCGCGGTTTAGCGGTGCTTATCGCAATTACGCTGGTAGTGCATTGTTTTTATTGAATATTCCTAAATATTTTGAAAAAAAGTTCTTTCCATTCTCATTAAAATGTCCCATTGCTTTCCAGACTGAACTGTAAATTTTGTTTCATTGT
Source organism: Diplosoma virens (assembly GCA_963680785.1). NCBI lineage: Eukaryota > Metazoa > Chordata > Ascidiacea > Aplousobranchia > Didemnidae > Diplosoma > Diplosoma virens. The sequence goes on from OY796893.1 coordinate 27,539,074, forward strand.
GTGATAAAAAAAGGTTGAAAACAATTAACAGAAATCTTTAGAATTTTAACAGTAGAGGAATTTTAAGTCGACTCGCCGCGCCGAACTATTCTTGACGACGTCATCAGTAAATAGCGATTTACCTGAATGATCTTCTCTAAGTTTTGGTTGGTTTTGCTTGATGTCAAATATTAAACTAATTTTTTAAATCCTTTTAATTTTGAATTTGCGATCAAGTTAATACGTTTGTGAATTGATATGCATCGAATGATTGTGAATAAGAACGGAGTGGATAAACGATATACGTTATTACACGCACAATGCTAATTATGTTTGAAATAAACTAACAAAAATGGCTATAGAATTCTTTGTAATGGTGTTTTTATATCAATTTAAGTTTTTCAGGGATAAATCGGTTTTTTGCCTTCAATTGATGAAGAAAAATTTTTTATTCCTCACTAATTAGCGGGTCTATAATTATATTGCAATATGTTAATCTAAAAAATACTGTAATATGCTTTTCAAAGAGTTTTACACAATAAACTGACGATCAAATTGACGAAAAAAGTTTAAAGCCTTTTTGGTTTTAAACGTTACCATGTTTTTGTGATGAAAATTGAAAAATATAAGACAAATTCAAAGTGAAGTCTTTTTTTGTTTTTGGTCTTTACTGTAAATTTCAGACTAATTTTCTTCTTCTATTAATAAAGTTCTAGAAAATCAATATTCGGGAAAACCTCACAAAATTTAGACAAAACTTTATTTTTCCCTTAAGTATTTTCGGCTGTTTCAGTTATAAATATGCATTTTCTACAGTAGATGAGAAGCAGCTTACAGATATAAATTTCCCCATACGCGCTTAAATAATATTGCCCCAGTGGGAGCACTTTGAGTTTTGGGGTGACAATTTGATTTTCACAAATTCGGCACAGTTTCAAAGTTATGGCATTTTTTAGTCTATTCTTCTAAATTAGGGACGACCGGGAAAAGTAATAACATGGGGTAAGTTGTAACATTCGTATTTGTCAAAATCTAACATAAAACAACAGAATTTTAAATAGCATCAAATCAATTTTACAAACCAAATTAAATAATAGTCTTATTAAGACCGATTACTTGCAAATAACGTTGTTTAGTTGCTATGACTAAAAATAGGTTTACTGTTAAAACAATCTTTTTGAGTAGGCAAAGTAATATTTCGAAATTTAATTTTTGTCTTCTGGAGAGATAGCTGGAACGGTTTTATTAAAATGTTTTCTATCAATCGAACCACAAAACAGTAGGCCATTAAGTTTCTAACAAAATTTAGCAACTAAAACTTAACTTATTGAGATATTAACAAAAACTTGACTAAGTATGAGGCGGGGTAAGTTATAACATAGGCTGATGGAGCGAGTAGTAACACATATTTTTGTGCATAGGTTTAACTAGCTTACATTAAAAGTAACTTCGGCAACAACATTTGCGAATAATATAAGAAATTGTAAAAGAAAGACTAGCAAGAACGCCAGCTTATCATTACAAGACAACTTAAGAACTGTTGTTGCAGTTGTTATTATTTAAAAGAGATCAATAAGGGGAGTAGCAAAACAATGGTGTTATGTAAAACTCTAAAAAGTAATAAAATAATTTAAAGGTAAGTCCTCGGCACAAAACTAGAAAAAGTTTAGAAAGTGTGCCATGCTAACAGACACACCAGAAAAGGACAATCTGTTACAGCTCTAAACAAAGAAAAACCAATTTTTGAAAAAACACTAAAAGCAAAAGAATAGTTTTGTATTACATTCCATCAGCCCTATTTTAACAGTTGTGCTAATGAGTAGTGGGTGATACAATGCTATGTTTACCTAAAAGTGGTCACATTTAATAGCTTGTGCGGAAGATTGAATACATATTTTTGTTACATATTTTAATCTAAAATTTATAATTAGGCTAATCCAGCAGTTACAAAAAGTGTTTTAACATTTCTAGGCAATAGCCAAGTAGCTCATTTTTTGTATCTGATACTCATATCTATGACTAGGCTATGAGTGATTTCATTATGTTTACTTTGTCATAATGTTGTTTTCTTAAAATTGCATTTAAATTTAAACATTTATTAGTAATTTTTTTGCTGTTTTAACTTACCCCAACTGGTGTTACAACTTACTCCTTTGACGGGGCGCATTGTAACGCTTATTTTAAGTAATTAAATTGTAATTTTATCAACTAAACTTTAAAAATTGTTTATTTATTTTTTTATATTAGTTAAACAGTGATCTAAATTTTTTATATTAAACTAAAATTTTGAAAAAATTATTTAGTATGAAAGAAATCGCAAAAAGAAAAAAAAGTGTTACTATGTGCTCCGGTCTCCGCTGGAACAAAAATCAAAAAATTGGTCACTGATTGAAAGTGAAAACCCCTTGTTTAGTTTTCATTTACAATGCAATGCTGCAAGATAATAATTTCCAAAAACCTCATAGAATTTTGGAAAAACTGTATGCCGGACCCCAAATTTTTTTGGCTGGTACGGTTCTGTATCACCCATAGGAAACATCAAAATTTTAAAAGTGATTAGGTGAGGTATGGAAAAAACAGGTTGAGAAACACTCTTTTGCGTACATTAAATTTTTCTTTTTAAATGTATGTAAAGTATTATAGATGCTGATATAAATCGTTTTGCACTTAATTTAAAAAAACATAATAAGTCAATCAAGATTAGAAAATTGCTGAAAGATTATAAGAAAAACTTAGTTTCAAAATCTTGGTTTGAAATTTTGAATGAAAACTAACTTTAGAAAGATTGTCTAGATCCAACTACTGTATAGTTTATATTAAAATGATTTTAGTTTCCATCTCCGTAAACATGAAAAAGAAGTCAAAACAAAATAATCTATGTCGTTATTGTACAGTATGTACAGCTTTTTCTGTTAAATATATAAACCAAATGTGATAAGAAAAATATATTACTTTATCTGTTATAAATATCAAACATAGTTATCCAAGCGTTGTTAAGTAATGTTGAGTACGTTTTGCAAATTTACTTTTCTGTTAAAAAAAAACATGTTTTATTTGTTAAAAATCTTTTGCTTGAAATTTTTTAACAGCTTATTTGACTTATTATGATCCGAACGTGCAAAAAAAACATTAATTTTTCTCTTATAAATTGTTGACTAAGTTTTTACAAAGTTAAATTCGCATGAAAATTGGACAATCATATTGATACGCATCGTTTCAATTTAACACTAGAAAGACGGAGGGTGTCATCTTGACAGCTTTTGGAAAATAAAATAAAAGTAATTCAAAGCCGATTGCTGTGGAACCGCTTCCTTTTGTAACTTTTTATCCTTTAATGAGCTCGATATATATAGTATTGCAACCATTTTTTGTTTGGAGAACAAAAAGTGGACTAATTTTTATAATTTACCTTAGACAACAGGAGGTGTCATTTTGACACCCATTGTACAGTTTTCTTAATAGTAATAAATTTTTAAATCCTTTTGTGATATGACAATCTAAAATACCTCGTCTATAATGGATGTATTGTTTATCAAAAAAAGTGAAAACATAGTGAAACAAGAGGAGAACGATAGGAGAAAGACAAGTGAAGAGGCAGCGGGAACTGTGGAAAGAGAGACGCACACTCGTAAGAGTGGGTACCTTAAATATAGGAACAATGACTGGAAGGGAAGAGAGCTGGCAGACTTGATGGAGAAAATGAATGTATATTTCTAGGTGCGAATCTAAATGGTAAAGGTAGAACATTAAGGAATGAAGATGAAGGAGGCAGGCTGAGGTGGTATAGACATGCAGGAGGAGAGACCAGGAGTATATGGGAAGCAGTGTGATGGAAATGGAGTTACCGGGAAAGAGGAAAAAAAGGAAGGCCGAAGAGATTTCTAGATGTGTTGAATAAAGAGAAGGGGGAAGTTGGTGCGAGGGAGAAGGACATTGAAAATAGGACGCTTTGGAGAAATATGATACGCTGTGGCTTTCCCTGTTGAAAGGGAAAAGCCGAAAAAAGAAGAACAAGACCTCGTCAGTGCTGTGTCAACCAATACTTTGAGGCTAATAACTTTAAGGCTAAATAAATAGCCTAAACAAAATTTAAATTTTGTCGTACTTATACTTGGTACAGTTAAGGATAATTTAACCTTACAGTCAAGGCTAACAAAATTTAACCTTTGTGGTATCTATATTTGGTAGTAGTGAGCTGGCATATCCGCCTCCATTTCACTGGAGATACGGCTTGTCAGTAGCGTACAAATTTAGCTTTGACTGTACCAATTATAGGTACTACAAAGAAGTATTCTTTCATTCTTTTATTGATTTTTTTTGGTTCGCTAAGCGCTTTTTGCTGTTTTAAGCGTGAATAGAAAAATGACAAACAAAGAATGCCTTATTCTACGTTTACAGTGGAAACAAGCCTTAGTCCTACTGTTTTAGAGTTTTGTAATGTACAGCTCCAGGCCCGATTTTAAACTACTAAACAGTTTTGAAAATATTTTTAATTGATGCATTGTTAGTAATGTTTTATTTAAAGAAAAATTTTCTTTTTCTAGCACTCAACCGCAAAAAAAGTTTTAGATTATTTTATAATCAATTTGAATATACGCTGCAATTATGTTTTGTTTCAGATTTTTTCACTTTAAAAATGATTATGTACTTGTTTGAAGAAAAAACTCAATCCTTACTAAAGCAACAAAAATTCGTTTTCGACTATTTATAAAGCACTTTTCCTTTATATGTGATTGCTCCGTGTACATGTATTTGTTTTACACCACAAAAGACGCATTTATTTTATAAGGCAACTGGTGCTTTAACGTTTCAGGCACAGAAGCTGAAAGTCTGAGTTGCTACAGATGCAGAAACACCCGATCAAACCAAGAATGTAACGAAAAAGGTTTTGAAACATGTGACCCGGGAGAGGTTGGCAAAACGTGTTGCTGCAGTGCGATCGTAATTACATTTAGTCCATAAAGACCCACGCGAAGAAAAAAGTAGAGTCCCCAATAAGAACCAGCTAACGTCGGAAGTATGTCTCCGATCGTCACTAGAAAACTATAAAAGTCCAAAGAATTGTAATTTGAAGTCCGATCTGTTCTCCTCTATCTGGCGGAAGATAAAATCCTAACATGGAAATCGTAGTCAGGAGAATCGCAGAAAACAATATGCTCTGAAACGAAACAAAAACAAAAAAAAGCTTTCCACAGAGAACTATTACTACAATTATTTTCAAAAAATGTTTCACCCAATTTTTAACGGTTTCGAATGAAAAAATTCTGAAATAGATTATTTTAATATAATTTAAGTCGAAAGTATATTTTCTTCACCCATAACAAAATTGCACTTAGCACGACTAATCCATTCATACCAAAATAGAAACGATAACAAACAATAAACTAACATGAGCGTTTTCGGCTTACATCAGCTCTCATCAAAAAAATAAAATGAAAGATTCCAATCAAAATTATATATACCACAGATCTTGTTACATAAATTACTTACCAAAATTATTTTATTTTAAAGTCTTTTATCAGAAATCGATTACTCTTCTTCCAGTAAAGTTACATTGACAATTTTATTTAACTGATCAAATTGTGATGTATGAATTTATTAATAAAATCGATCAACTTTCAATTTATTATAGAAAATAAAAGTTAAAAATTTAAAACCAACTGTATCATTATCAAAAATTGATTTCGACCTATAAAGGTCATCATCAGTTTCTTATTCAAATAGAATTGATTCTATTTGAATAAGAAACTGATGATGACTGATGATGAAATAGAATCAATTATATTTGAATAAGAAACTGATGATGACCTTTATAGGTCGAAATCGATTTTTGATAATGATACAATAACAAAAACACGAAAATTTCGGTTATTTCACTGAATAGCACCGAAGCATTGACATGATGCCATTAAATTGATTTCATTTGTGCTATACGTTAAACACAAGGGCGCACAACTTTTTGTTATTGCCGGCCGCATTACAAAGTTAGTTTTAACTTGTGCCAGCCATTAAGTTAAAAGAAATTCTATGAAATTAACTAATATAAAATAAAAAGTTTTCTAGATGCCGTTTCCATTAACCAAAGAAAAGTAGTGAAATGACAAGTAGACATTTTGTGACAAATTTATTTTTGCACAGGGGTGGGCAAACTTTTTAGCTTGCGGCTGGATTTGGTAGTTGAATTTGTTCGCGGGCCGCATTATAGTGATCTCTAAAACAAGTTTTTATTTTGATTCTGACTCAGATTTTTAAATTTTTGAGCTCAAAGAGAAGTGATCTCTTAAAAATAAAAATTTTTACTTTGATTCTGCATCCAATTTCTGAGTTTTCAAGTCCAAAATAAAGTGACCTCTAGAAAAAGGTCTTCACTTTGATTCTACCTCGAATTTCTTGGTTTTCTAAAAACCAGTGATCGCCAAAAGCAACAACCAAAAATTTGGTTGAAATAAATAACAAAGTTAAAGTCTTAAATTTATCAGAAATCTATTTTCTTTTTTCTAGTAAAGTTACATTGGCGATTTTATTTGACTGATCAAATTGCGATGCATAATTTTATTAATAAAATCGGTCAACTTTCAATTTAATATAGAAAATAAACCTAAAATTTAAAACCAACTGTATCATTACGATAACTGTATATAATAGAATCTATTTGAATAATCTATTTGAATTGATTCTATTTGAATAAGAAACTGATGATGACCTTTATAGGTCGAAATCGATTTTTCGTAATGATACAGTTGGTTTTAAATTTTTAACTTTTTTTTCTATATTAAATTGAAAGTTGACCAATTTTATGAATAAATTTATGCATAGCAAGACAAAAAACAATTAATAACTTTATAAAAGTATTTGTTTAAAACCTTTGCGGACCGCACAAAAGGTCGTTGCGGGCCGTAGTTTGCCCACCCCTGTTCTAGCACGATTTGCAAACAATTTTAATAATGACCCGTTGGATCTTTACATACTTGCAGAAAAACTTGCACAATTAGTCATCTTAAGCTGTTTTACCACAATAAGCGAGTAATGAAATTCTATAGTGACGTTAACATCGACAATTTGCAGTCTACAAAAAATGAATCAATGAAGCATGAGTATAATATAATGTTATTTTGAGCAAAAAGGGAGGAAATGTATTAAGTAAATTAGCCATAAAACAAGTTGCTGACTTATGGCCACTGCCGCATAAATTACTATTTAAGGCCGCAGGTTGTGTACCGTTGCATTAAAGTGATTGTTATAGCGAATTTGATTCGTTTAAAATGTGCACAAAATTAAAAGGAAGTTGATTTATTAAATTGCGACTTGAGCCAAATTATGCAATTCAAAGTACGTTGATTCAGAACGATGCTTGCATGCGATCCAAATAATACGAAGCGATGCGATGCGATGTGGTTCAGAACGATGCGATTTTAAATTGTTTTACAACAAACATACGTCTGCTGCTATAAGAAATAAATTCAAACAGTATACTTCGTAACAATCTTCTACAAATATTCACTAACAAAACCAATTCTTATCTATCGATAACTCTCTGAGTTTACAAAACGATCTACTATAAATAACGACAAAAAACGGTGCTTGAAGATAATTATGACAAAGAATGCTACGTGGAAACGAAAGAATTAATTTACTAAATAACAAAATAATTTAAAATAAAAGAAAACGGTTCGAAACTCATGCAAAACTTGCTGTAACAGTGATTAACCAATGTATCAGATTGTAACTGATAATCTTGGAGTGAAATCGTTTATCTATTTATTCTATTCGCTTTTATTGCTTCAAAAATTAATAGAATGTAAAACATCTTGTCTAACTAAACTTGTTAAACTGTTATTTAAAGAAATTGTAAACGCTTATAAATAACTATTGTTTTTGCAGATGCCGGACAAACTATATCATTTTCTTCGTAATATCTGCTGTCTTAGCTGTGGCGACTACACTTTCTAATCTCACGGTTCTGATTATCTTCTGTACTAACAAAAAGTTAATGAACGGACAAGCAATGTATCGAATATCACTGGCAATTTCGGATTTTTTTACAGGAATCATAGTTTTTCTATCATTTATTATTTCCAGTTTTCGCCCCTTAAACACCACAAAAGACAATCAATCTGCATATGATCCTTACATTTATGCAATTGGGCTTTTTTCAATGCTTAGCTTGCATGTTTCTATATTTAAATTAATTGCTGCTGTAATTGACAGATTCAAAGTTGTTTACCGTCCATTATCATACAACGTACAATCATCGATTTCATTGTGGATAATCTCGATAATATTAGCTGCTTTACCATTAGGTATATTTGGTTCGTTTCGATATACAATCGAATATAGTATTTTGTCAATTCCGGATGTTAGCCAGTTTTCTAATGATAGCTTGTTTATGTACTTGTATCTTTCGTGTATATTTTTAATCTCCGTTCTTGTAATGTGGATATTCACCATCATAAGATTTGTGTTTTTTCAAAAAATATCTCAACAAAAGAAAAAAAATAATCTCAACGCATGCACCAAAGCAAGAAATGAAAAAACAAATTCGCCTTTTGTTTACATTCGGTATCATGGTTTGTACGTTTAGTCTTTGTTTATTACCTTTAGTCATTCTTGTGATCCTTCTACTTGTTCCTCGCGATTCAATTGAAAGTCTTTTTATAGTTGCAACTTGTTCAATCGTTTTAGTAACATCAAACAGTCTTTGGAATTTTTTTATTTACAATGCACGTGACAAAGCATGATTTGATCTACGTCTAAACGCTTGTACGAGAAATTGCTGTGTTGTTTGAAGTACATTAAGTGTAGTAATCAAGTATAAAACCTTTCGATTGAAAGCTTGGTACATGTTGACATGTATTAATTTACACTTTTAAAAATTGTTAATTTTTTGATATAATATCTTGGCGAAACAAAACACGTGGACTGTTGATTAGCACAATATTTGACTTTATATTAAAAAATGTTGAAAATCACATTTAACAAACTATCGCGTCCGTCCCTTTTCTCAAAAATTTATTTGATTAAAGCAAGATTTTCTTTTTGTTTTGCATCAATACAAAAGCCAAAAATCGGCTAAAGATATTATTTTGATTCACTTTTAGCTAAAGATAAACTGGAAAGCGTTTTAACATCGTGTAACTCTTTTGCCTTTTTATATGAATAAAAGTTAAAAAAACGCCATGTTCTTTTTATTTACACAACATGAAAACATGAGTTTTTTTTACAGTTTTGCAAGGTTGCATTTTTAAAGGGAATAATTTCTTGGACCATATACTTGGAACATAGTTTTTTTCAATATAATTAGTCATTAAAATTATTCCTAATATTTTGAAAAAAATTTCTTTCCATTCTCATTAAAAAAATATCATTGTTTTCCAGACTACATGTAAACTGTAAATTTTGTTTCATTGTTTGATAAAAGAAAATTGGAAACAATTAACAAAAACCTTTAGAATTTTAACAGTAGACAAATGTTTAGTCGACTCGCCGCGCTGAACTATTCTTGATGACGTCATCAGTAAATAGCAATTTGCCTGAATGATCTTCTTTGCGTCTTGATTGGTTTTGTTTGATGTCAGATATTGAACTAATTCTTTTTAATGATAAAGTTTGAATTTGCAATCCAGTTAAGACGTTTGTGAATTGACATACATCGAGTGATTGTGAATAAGGACGGAGCTGATAAACGATATACGTTATTACACGCACAATGCCAATTATGGTTGAAATAAACTAACAAAAACGACTATAGAATACTTTATGATGGTGTTTTTATATCGATTGAAGTTTTTCAGGAACAAAATTACATTTTTACCTTCAATTGATGAAGAAAATTTTTTTTATTCCTTACTAATTAGCGGGTCTGCCATTATATTGCAATATGTTAATTTAGAAAATACTGCAATATGTTTTACAAAGATTTTTACACTATAAACAGACAACCAAAGTGTGTTTTTTCTCCTAATATAGGTGTAGAAATTGCTTATTATTTCTGGAGAAATAACATTCAAAGTGGATCCCAAGTTTTTATCCGTATTTTTTGAGATGCATTTCTAACATTTACAGATTCACCGTCTAATTATTAGCCAATTCATCATGCTTATTTTGAAATAGATTTAATTTTCATTTAATTAATTTATTGATGATTACTTTATTACTTACATTTTTTGTTTTGTTTCGTCTACTTGTTTTACGTTTACTGCAATGTACTAGAATTATAAACAGTTATGATTCTATGAGCACCAGTAAAACATTATTCAATGAGTATTTCTTAATACAAATAATTACAATTATCGAGATAAAAAATTTGAAACTAACTTAACCCCAAAAAAATGTCTTCGATTACCCTACCATATTATTATTACATCCACATTTTTCAAGAAAATCTGACAATTCAACCAGTCATCTCAACAGGGACCAAAGAAATGCCCGGTTTATCTTCTTCTTCCATGGCTGGGAAATGTTTTAACCAAATTTGAAAAGCAAATTACTATAGCCATTCAGCGTTGCTACTTTGCTGTTGAAACACGTATTGTTTTTACAACCAGGACTCTTCTTCCCGCCACCAAGATGTATGTTTTATTCCCCATCACCAAAATAATGTTATTCATCAATTTGTGTGCCACTGCGATAGTCGGTACGTAGGACGTGCATTCCAAAGTTTGCATTAACGCATTAAGCAGCATGTTCCAGGCCGATCAGAAACTATCATTCTTCCCAAGATTGCTCTAATTTTTCCCGTGCTTGCGAGAAAAATAGCACTTCTCAAATCATCGTCCATGATTCTGCTATTGGACAGCATCTTTTAGAAAACCCTTCTTGTGCCAGCCAATACGGTGACACCACATTCTCTATCCTTGCCCGAAGATAAATTTCTTTTAACCTTTCCGATCTTAAAGCTAAGTTTATCAAATCTTTTCAACCTAATCTCTGTCAAAACAAGGAATTTTTTTTCAGTTTAAAACTCATTCATTAACACTCTTTTACTTTCATTTCTGATTGGTTGTCTCTCTTGACCAATCAGACGCACTTTCGTTTTCTTTTCGTTTCTTTTCTATTCTTGATTGGTTGTCTTTTTAACCAATCAGGCTCATTCTCCTTTCCTATATAAGCACGATCGGTTTGCTTTCAGTTTATTCTGACGATTCTTCCCGATGAGAGTCAGATAAAAAGTTTTCCAGAAATGAACACGCTTTTCAACGCTATTTTAGAGATTATTACGTTTTTGTGACAAAAATCAAGAAATCAAAGACAGATTCAAAGTGAAGTCTTTTTTTTTTGGTCTTTATTGTAAATTTTAAACAAATTTTCTTCTCCTATTAGTAAAGTTCTTCAAAATCAATATTCATGAAAACGTCACAAAATTTAGGCAAAACTTTATTTTTTCCTCAAATTATTTCGCCTGGTACAGTTGTGATTATGCATCTTCTACAGTAGATCACAAGCAGCTTACAAATTTTAAATCGCCCCATACGCACTTAAATAATATTACCCCACTGAGAGCACTTTGATTTTTAGGGAAACAATTTGATTTTCACAAATTCGGTACAGTTTCAAAGTTATGACCTTTTTTGTCAGTCTATACCTCTAAATTAGAAACAAAAATCACAAAACGGGTCACTGATTGAAAGTGAAAATTCCTTTTTTAGTTTTCACTTACAATGCAATGATGCAAGATCATAATTCGGAAAACTGTCATAAAGTTTGAGCAAAACTGTATTTCCGAACTCCAAATTTCTTTGGCTGGTATGGTTCTGTATCACCCATAGGAAACATCAGATATTTAAAAGTGATTAGGTGAGGCATGGCCAAATAAAAATTGGGAAACACTGTTTTGTACACATTATTTTTTTTTTCAGATGTATGTAAAGTATCATAACTGCTTATATAAATCGTTTTGCACTTAAATAAAAAACCATTGTGCTCAAAGTTATAATATGTCAGTCAAGATTAGAAAATTGCTGAAAGATTATAAGAAAAACTTAGTTTCAAAATCTTGGTTAGGAGTTTTAAATGAAAAATAACTTTAGAAAGATTGTCAAGATCCAACTATATTGTATATTAAAATGATTTTAGTTTCCATTTCCGTAAGCATGAAAAAGAACTTCAAAACAAAATAATCTATGTCCTTATTGTACAGTACGTACCGCTTTTTCGGTCAATATATGAAACAAATATGACAAGAAAAATGAATTGCTTTTTCTGTAATTAATATCAAACACAGTTATCCAAGTGTCCTGAAACAATGTTGAATACGTTGTGTACGTTTACGTTTTCTGTTAAAAAAACAACATGTTTTATTTGTTAAAAATCTTTTGCTTGAAATCGTTTAACAGCTTATTTGACGTATTATAATCCTAACATGTTAAAATAAGCATTATTTTTTCTGTTATAAATGTTGACTAAGTTTTTACAAAGTTGAATTCACCTGAAAATCGGACGATCGTATTGATAACCATCGTTTCAATTTAAAAAACAAATGATTTGACTTAATTTGTAACTCTTAAAGAAAAAAAAAGAAAAGTCCGAATTTCATACAAAAATTCATGAAGCATTATTTATTAAAAAGCACAACTCTTACTAAAATCGTCACCTTCATGCAATGATTCTTCTTTTCTATCAAGTGTTTTTTAATGTTCGATTTTAAATTAAAATTTCACTTTACTTTTATTTATTTATATTTATACACATTGTTAAATGATTAAAAGAAACTAAAAATTGATTTTAGAATTTTATTTCCTTTAACTTATTCGTCACCATGTAAACTCATTCATTTATAAATGAATAATTTTCTTTGTTTTCACGCAATATTATCATTATTCATTATAAGTTTACAGTAAGTTTTTCTTGAACAGGACTTAAGAAGCGAAAAACGTTCGAAAATACACTGTTTCATAAAGTTAGTTGTGCTGCTTAGTATCGCAATATTGTGGCTAAAAAAAGTATTTCCAAAATCCAGTTAGTCTTTTTTTGTGTTGTCGGCATTATTAAAAGTCAGTCACAAACCAAAATACTTGTGTCTCATAACAGATAATGAACTTAATTTTGCTGCACTCATAAAATCTCTGAAAGACAAAACAGCGCGGTCCTTGAGAATATTAACCAAATTAAGACATTTTTTACCGCAAAAAGCTTTGATAAAAATTTGCTTTTTATTTATTCACTATCAAATAATCAATTTATGATCTTTTAGCACAAAAAAATATTTACCTAACGTATCTTTTTAATGCAATTATAAAGAAAAGCAAACCTCTGTGATGTCATAATTATGCAATCTAGTGCTGTTAAGTATGGGTATCTATAGGGAATAATATAGGGCATAATGCATCTATATGCGCTGTAGGGCATCTATATGGGCTATACAATTTATAGAGCATTATACATAACTTTATTTACTAATGGAAGAAACGGAAAGTTACTTTCTGCCTGAAAAAACTAACTCACAATGAAAATACAAAGGTCGTCTTGCTTTGTGAGCCAACAGCAAATCGAACGACGCTTCATCGAAACGACACTTGCTTAAAACGACACTTATTCGGAACGTCACTTGATAGAAACAACACTTGATTAAAACGACAGAAGGTCAAAACAATAATTGATGAAGTCATAACAAAAACATTTTAAGGAAACATTGCAAAGTCATTATAATTTTTTTTCAAGAAAGTTTTAAAAAACTTTTCGACGATTTTTTTGGCTTTTATTGTATCAAATAATTTAACTTACATGATAACAATTTTAATTTTTTCATAATTAAACTAAAATGTTTTCAATTTGTTTGGGTTCAATTGGGTGTTTGGCAACCAAGTTTAAAAATGGATTTTGTTATGATAACAAAACTTTTTGCTATAGTTAATCAATAGTCGAATCTTTTCAATGTTTTGTTATAAATTAAAGCATCATCGTTTTGCAGTTCTTACACCGTAAAGATAAATTAACTGTGTACAGAAACTTTTACTTAATTTAGTTACGATCGGAAAATTTTAATTTTTGTCTAACCAAAGATAAGATTGATAGCGCGGCAGGTCAAAGTTGTAAACGGGCTGACTAGTTTAGGCCCGAACCCGAAAATATAAGCCGGAATTGGGCTCAATCCCGAATTTGATTTGAAGTTCTAAATATGCCCGAAAAAGCCTAAAAGTTAAGTTGGGTCTAAGACACTTATACGTTAACTTCTTGTAAACTTCAGTTTTCCCACGATAACACGAATTTTTTCACACGTACTAAAACATTTATCGCGTGTTTTTCATTGAATCACTGTAAACATATCATATCGGGAACTTAAAGTTAGGCCCGAAACCGGGCCGAACTCAAAATCGACCTAAAAAGCCCGGCCCGACTTACAACTCTGACCCAGGTAACAGGTTAGCACTATTAAGATTGGGGAGGAGGGAAAAAGTGCCGGCGCTGTTTAAAAAAACGCTGTGCTGCTCTCAAACTACAAATACAATTTGAGCAAGTTAGATGGTAAACAAAAACAACTTAAATAAAATCAAAGTAATTCGTTAATAAAATCAGTGTAAAACTTCCCGTAGACTTTTCTGACAAGACTTTTTAATCAGTTTCGTCTTGATCAGAGCACAGCGAATATCTGTGATTTAAAACTTAATTCATTGTAAATTAATAATTATTACGTTTTCCTTCTAGCCGAATAGCAATATTTGTCTGAAGAGACATCCAGAGACTGGTACCTTGATTTTTAAATGCCAGCCTCATTCCATTTCAACTTTTCAAATTGCCAGCTTCTATGTCGCAACAAGGATAATTTTTATGTTAAGAGTCTCTTTGACATAAAATATTAACGGCTTGTCATTCAAATAAAATTACAATGCGAAGAGAATGCAAAAAATATGCGTCAAAAAGAATCTAAAAGAAACAAAGCTACAAGCAGAGGTTTACTTGATGGTCTCCTTAAAAAATTAGCACAGGGACCCTGTTGGGAAACCCTGACCTTGACATTGAAAAAAAATACAATAATTGAAAACGAATCGACTTCTTACTGATAAACTCTGCTTTTAATAAATCCATTTTACAATAAGAAAGACATTGTTCAATCATAGAAACCTACGCAAGTAAATCAATTGTTGCTTTTTTGATGAACAGTTGTTTCAATCGAATGCCGCTTCGATCTCTTGTTGTTTCGATCAAGTGTCGTTCAATCAACTGTCGTTCGATTAACTAACGTAATATCGTCTTGCTTTGATTTCAAGAGCACATGTGACTGAAAAACGAAAAATAAAGATTAATAACAGAAAATAACTTCTGCACGAACACTGCGTAAAATGCTTTTATTGCCAATTTCAAGTTATTTAAAAAACTTAAATTGGAAAACGTTGCTTTTTTAAGACATACTCGTATAGCTTAAATTTTGGGTTTTTTGTCAAAAAATTTAGACTGTTTGTTTTTTTTATTTATGTTGTTTTAATTTAATGACATAAAAGTTTTAAAAAATACTCATTTTTCAGTATAATAAAAAAGAAAAGTCAGCTGAAAGAAGTTGTTTTATCAAAAACTTACTAAATAATATGCAAAATTGGAGAAGCCATATGAACTATTAAAATCAAATGAGAAAAACAAAAATTGTGCACTGAAGTTGACTGGTTTTTATTAAAGCACAAGCTTTCCTGGGCCACTGCTCACTTTGTCTGCTCACTTCTTTTTGGTAGCAGTAGCCCACGACATCTTGTGCCTTAATAAAATTGTGGCTTATTAAATGGTTTGCACAAATATTATGAAAAATATATTATAGAAACCTAATTATGGAGACTATATATATCATGGAGACCTAATATTATGGTAAACTAATACAGAGAACCTATATTATCAAATATACAGATAATACAGAATCTCTTCATTAGGTATTCACAATTAGGTCTCCATAATATTAGGTTTCCATAATTAGGTCTCCAAAATAAGGTCTCCATAATATAGTCCCCCTAATATTGGATCTCCATATAGGGTCTCCAATAGGATATAGTGCAAGCCTTCACATACTAGTTTGGGTTATAAATAATCGTGACCTGCATTTGATTGAATGACACTTGATCGAAACGACACTTGATCTAAACGACACTTGAACGGTACGACACTTTATTGAAACAACATTTAATCGAAACGACACTTGATCAAAGCGACTCTTGATCAACTAATTAAAGAGAAAATTTACAACAAAATATTACAAAGCCATCTTAATTTTTTTGCAAGAAAGAATCTTCGTTTCGCAGTTTTTATAAATAGTTGCAAACTGGAAAATTTAAGTTTCTATCGGACCAACAACAAGAGCGATAGCACGAAAAAAATCTAAAGTTTACACAGGAAGCAGCTTAATCAAAAAAAAAAAAAAGAAAAGGCAAAGTTTAATTAAAACTGCTTAATGTGCTACATAGAACTATGATTTATCTTATACTACTTTTTAAACATTTAAATCTTTTCAACTACAATGTAAAAAGAATGCAAAGAAACAGCAGCAATAGATATCAAGCAAAACATAAACTTGACAAGAAATTTACTTGTTGTCCCACTAAAAATGCTTTGCCCAGAGACCTTGTTGAGAAACCCTGACCTTGTCTTTGGAAAAAAATTTATAAAAGTTAAAAACAAACTGTCACTTTACTAATGACCTCTGCTATTTATGAATCAAACTTACAGTAACAAAAAAGATTATTTAATCGCAGAAACATACAAATATAATACTTTTTTTTATCAACAGTCATTTTGATCGAATCTCGTTTTGATCAAGTTTCGTTGTACCTTAAATAATCTTGTAAACAGCAGCGCAACAAACGCTATTGGATTTTGAACAGTTTGTAACCTCGTCTGACGGCATTCAACAAAATATTTAAAAACTCGTTGGCATCAGGTCCGTTGATATTTGTTTCATCCGCAACAACTTTAATATCTAAATGTGCTCTTTTTACTCGCAACAAGTTTCACGTATGATACAAGTTTTTCAATTATGTTGCTATGTTTGATTAGTTTATATCCATTTTATATCCTTAATTGGCAAAACTGGTTTCTTTAAAGTTTTCCTGTGGTCATTTGACCAAAAATTTTAGTTTACCTCTGATGTTGATCCTTTGTTTTGGGTTAGTTATTGAAATGCCACCTGCCAATATTAAATATTAACTCTATTTTATTCTGGCTTTTGTGTAAACTCTAACAACCAGGGGTGAATGTCAAATTACACAAACTCTGAACACTTGTAACTAAAAGCTATAAGAACCACGAAAACAAAACGTTTGAAGATAAATGCAGCATTCTTTCCAAACATAACAAAATTATTATTTTTTTAGGGGATTTATTTTTTAGAAAATTTAAATGTATTTATTTTTAAAGGTTTTTAATTTCATTTGTCAATTATTAAGACTAAAATCAATAACTTTTTTTCTCTTTCATATTTCTATTATCCACCATAATGCAATTAATCTAAGTAACAGTCCTAGAGAATTTTTAAGTATTAAACACTAAAGATTTTTTAAAATCCCAAAAGATTACATTTTGAAAGTATAGAAAAGTTTTGTTACGTAGTTTCCAGTTACGTAGATGGCTCGAGTTACAATGCAGAAAACAACAAAATTTGAAATCTAACTTGATATGACACAAAACATGAGACTTCGAAAAGATAGTTTTCTCCTGCTGACGTGAAAAAACGTGAGAGTATTACGTCTTGAGATTTATTTTCAACCCACTAACCTCTTTCTAATTTCCACAAACTAACGTTGATTAAGCATTTTAGTTAGTTTTAAATTTGCGTCATTGTGTTGTTATAACCATTTTATTATCTCAAGTAACTTGGTATGCACTAGGAATTTTATTAAGTTATAGTAAAGGGCTTTGAAATCAAAAATATTCTGAATTTGATTAATCAATCTACTCTAATTCAAGATATCTATTTAATTTTTAATGTTCAGATTGTGTTGTTTCATTAGGTAAAGCATTGATGGCAATATTCGAAGCGAAAATACATTTAAGCATTTGTAGATTGTAAACAAATTAATCTTCAAGGTATATTGGGTTGCTAAATGATGCTTTATATGAAATAAAAAACTTCTATAATTCTATAAATTGTAGAGTTTGCGAAATTTTGATAAAACGCTTTTTTTGGATTTCTTAATAACGAGTTGTTTTATTTATAAAGAGTACGATTCTCATAATTGGCTAAAGCAGTGGCGGCTTGGTAAGGGTAAGGGCGTAAGAGTGAGGGTATAAGAGTAAGGGTGTAAGAGAAAGGGTGTAAGGGTGTATAGATAGTAACGGTGCTGCAGCTGTGCAGATACAATGCGCGAGCCGCCATTGGGCTCAAGCAATGTGCACACTAAACATACGGCTAGCAAATAGTTTTTTTTTGCAGAAGTCCAATAAATTTTTGTTTTATGTGCTGTTTTAGTAATTGCAAGTGTACTTTCTAAAGTCACTGTTTTGATTGCTTTTAAATTTGCAAAAAATTTGCTATATCAAGTGACGTTTATGATTTGTTTATGAGAAGCTCTGCTTCGTGTATGTCAGTGATTGCTGTTTTAGTTCTAAAACGGATGCTTCTGTTCTGTTTTGTAAGTGTTGTTTATTGATTAATTTTGCTATTGTGCCTCTACAGTAGAAAAGTGAGAGTTATGTAATCAATTTTGTCAAAATCTTGTTTTTTATTTTTTGTTTTTTATCCAGATGAATCAGGAGTTTCTCCAATAAAGCTTATGCAGGAAGCAGAAATGTTCCAATTTGTAGTGGTTAAGATTCAATTACAGTGTTGAAACCTTGATGAGTGTGACTCCTTGAAAAAAAACTTTTTGAACAGATACCTTTGTCAAGTAGCTGAATACGGAACTTTTTAGACTGCGCGACGCTCGAGACAACATGAAAAAGTGTCCTCAATGAAATGTCATAATTTGCGTTGTAACCCTACTTCAAGGATGTTTTATTTAAGAGATTTTTTTGAGCTTGCTGGCCTGCAACAGCTAATAAGCATGTTTTTCCCAAATATTTTTGTCAAAAAATTTAGACTGTTTTTTTTAATTATGTTTTTTTATCATAATGACGTAAAATGTTTTAAAAAATACTCGTTTTTTAGTACAATGAGAGAAAAAAGTTAGCTGAATAAACTTGCTAAATAAGATGAGTTAAAATTGTCATTGTTACGATGAAAGATTGCCTTTTTAAAAATATACTCTAGATTATAGAAGGATTTGGAACTTTTTGAACAACTAGCAATAAACACAAAAATCAAGTTGATCTTGTTTAAACTAGCGAATCGTCGTCGTCGTCGTCATCGTTTGAAGGGCATTCACTCCAGGTCAGGCACAAGCAGGACTGGGGCCGAGGGTTTATCCTTTTACTATCCCAGGCTGCTCTGCCTGAATCAGATGCTGGCAGTGGTGTAATTAATGCAGTGAATCAAATATATTAAAATTTTACTATTTATGTTAAAATTTTTTATTTCCTTTACAATTTCATACGAAAAAAAATATTTTGTAAACTTAATTAACTTCATTGGCTGGGGTTGCAAAAATCAAAACACAATTTGGCATTACAACGTCAAACAATACCGAAAGATTTAATGACGTCTTTTTTTCATTACTATTATTACATAATCATTATCTAAAACTTCTTGTTTTTGTTGTTTAGAAAATATTGGTAAAAACTTTGTTTTGATTTGATGCCGTTTGTAGTTTAAAATGATAGTTTTTCAACGCTTTTTAGTTTTGAGCATACTATTGCTATCCTTAACAAGAAGTGAAAAAGATCAGTTATCTAACGAAACAATGTTGACCCAAACTGAAAATTATTCAACCAATATGTTTCTCAATGCCTCATCTGGCCAGTATAACATCTATTTATTATTCAAGAAAAATGCCATTTATACATATAATGAATCGACTGAAATACCTCAAAATTCTACAGAATCAAACACAGAAAAATTCAATGAAAATATGGTTGTCTCCAGTAGGCTTGATAAAATCTATTCATTTGTTAATTGGATTAAAAACCTAAAAAAATTAAATGACCAGAATATCTTTCTTGGTGATGGCAGTTTATCTTTTCCTGTTTTTCCCAGCCCTTTACAGGTACAAAACTTTAAGTACAAAAATTTAAGTACAAATTTTTCTTACAATTATCAAAGTCTTAGTTGCTCAAAAGTTTATCGAATCATGTATTTTGCTCATAATTCACTAAAATCATTAGAGTATAATGATTGCGATAAACAAAAAACTAGAGCAATGGAAATAGCTGCAATAAAGTTTATTCGTTTGTTTAATGAAAGCCTTCAACAAGAAAATACTTGCAATCAAATAGAAAAGATTTGCATCAACGATCTTCGAAGCTTCATAAAATCACAAAAAGGAACAAATTTGAGCGGAGTATCCTGGAATGATCTTATAAAATATCTAAATCTGGATTCGATCAGAATCGACGATTCTTTGAGTCCATGTTTATTCGTTGCTCGTTATGAAAAATTGTACAATATGTTGACAGAATGTCCATTTTGCTGGTTCATAAAACCATCGCTTTGTTCAGAGAAATCGATAGTGTGCTTGGAAGGAGCTTACACTTGGAATAATTTAAATCCGAAGTGAGTATGTATTGCTTTTCAACTTGAAATTTTTGTTTTACGCATGAATGCTTTTGATCTGGGATCCAACAGCAAAATTTTCTGGCAGAAATCCAATTGTCTTCAAAAAAATTTTTGCTTAAAACCTTTTTGTTGATAAGAGTTCAACATTATTTTTTGCAATGATTGAATTGATAATTACTTGTAAAATAGTTTAGTAGTAAACCGCTAGTTATAATTAGTTTGTTTGAATTCGATTATAAGCGTGGACACCATGACGTTCTTGTTATCTTAAAAATCAACAAAATTCTTTGCATTTGACAAATTTTTTAAATAACAAAATGGAAAAGTGCGTACCAAAATTTTTTTTTGCAAAAAGGGTATTTTAAAGTGATAAATTTATTTTAAATTGCATAATGGCTATAATAACAAAAACACAAAAAATAGGTTATTTCACTGAATACGCCGAAGTATTGACATGATGCCATTATATTGATGTCATTTGTGTTATACGTTGAACACAAGGGCGCCCAAACGTTTTCTTAATGCCGGCCGCATTACAAGGTTAGTTTTAATTTGCAAAGTCTGGACTTTACATACGCGCAGGAAAACTTGCACAATTAGTCATCTTAAGCTGTATTACCACTATAAGCTAGTATGAAATTCTATAGTGACGTTAACATCGACAATTTGCAGTCTACAAAAAAATGAAACAAAAAAGCATGAGTATAATATAATGTTAATTGCGGCAAAAAAGGAGGAAATGTATTTAGTAAACTTAGCCATAAAACAAGTGGCTGACTTATGTGCACTGCCGCATAAATTACTATCTAGGGCTATATGTTGTACAATTTTGCATTAAAGTGATTAACCTGTGTATCAGATTGTAGGTAACTGAAAATCTTGATGTGAGAACTTTCATCTATTTATTCTATTAACTTTTATTGCTTCAAAAATTAATAGAATGTAAAACATCTTGTCTAACTAAACTTGTTAAACTGTTATTTAAAGAAATTGTAAACGCTTATAAATAATATTGTTTTTGCAGATGCCGGACAAACTATATCATTTTCTTCGTAATATCTGCTGTCTTAGCTGTGTCGACTACACTTTCTAATCTCACGGTTCTGATTATCTTCTGTACTAACAAGAAGTTAATGAACGGACAAGCAATGTATCGAATATCACTGGCAATTTCGGATTTTTTTACAGGAATCATAGTTTTTCCATCATTTATTATTTCCAGTTTTCGCCCCTTAAACACCACAAAAGACAATCAATCTGCATATGATCCTTACATTTACGCAATTGGGTTTTTTACAATGCTTAGCTTGCATGTTTCTGTATTCACATTAATTGCTGCTGTAATTGACAGATTCAAAGTTGTTTACCGTCCATTGTCATACAACGTACAATCATCGATTTCATTGGGATGGAAAATATGCGTATTATTGTGGATAATCTCGATAATATTAGCTGCTTTACCATTAGGTATATTTCGTTCGTTTCGATATGTACTTGCATATAGTATTTTGTCACTTCCAGGAGTTATCGCTTATAGTTGGTACAATAGGGTAGCGCCGTATTTGTATTTTTCGTGTATATTTTTAATCTCCGTTCTTGTAATGTGGATATTTACCATAATGACATTTGTGTTTTACAAAAAATATTCCAAAAAAAGACAAAATATAATCTCGACACAAGCACAAAAGCAAGAAATGAAAAAACAAATTCGCCTTTTGTTTACACTCGGTTCCATGGTTGGTACATTTAGTCTTTGTTTATTACCTTTAGTCATTAATACGATTGTTGCGACCTTTATACTTCTTCCTCGCGATTCTTCGTATTCTTCGCTTAAAATTTTTGGGATAGTTGCAGTTTGTTTAATCATTTTAACAACATCAAACAGTCTTTGGAATTTTTTTATTTATAATGCACGTGACAAAGCATTTAGATCTGCGTCTAAACGCTTGTACAAAAAATTGCTGTGTTTTTGAAGTACATTAAGTGTATTAGTGTAGTAATCAAGTATAAAACCTTTCGATTGAAAGCTTGGTACATGTTGACATGTAACACCTTTATTTTAAACCTTTAAAAGATCGTAATTTTTTTAAAATAACATCTTGGTGAAACAAAACACAGGACTGTTGATTAGCACAATATTTGACTTTATATTAAAAATGTTGGAAATCACAATTAGCAAACTCTCGTGCCAGTCCCCGTTTTAAAAACTTAATTGCTTGAAGCAAGATTTTGATTTTATATTAAAAATGTTGGAAATCACAATTAGCAAACTCTCGTGCCAGTCCCCGTTTCAAAAACTTAATTGATTGAAGCAAGATTTTTTTTTTGTTTTGCTTCAATACAAAAGCCAGAAATTGGCTAAAGATATTATTTTGTTTAACTTTTAGCTAAAAATAAACTGGAAAGCGTTTTAGCATTGTGTAATTTTTTTGCCTTTTTATATGAATAAAAGTTAAAACGCCACGTTCTTTTTACTTACACAACATGAAAATATGAGATTTTTTTACAGGTTTGCAAGGTTGCGTTCTTAAAGGGAATAATTTCCTGGACCGAATATATGGAACAAAGTTTTTTTCAATTTAATTTGTCATAAATGATTAGTCCTAATTATTTTAAAAAAAGGTTTTTTTCATTCTCATTAAAATAATTTCATTGTTTTCCAGACTAAACAGTAAATTTTGTTTCATTGTGTGATGAAAAAAATTAAAAACAATTAACAGAAATCTTTAGAATTTTAACAGTAAATAAATGTCAAGTCGACTCGCAGCGCTGAATTATTCTTGACGACGTCATCATTAAATAGTGATTTACCTGAATGGTCTTCTCTGCGTTTTGGTTGGCTTTCCTTGATGTCAGATATTAAACTAATTTTTTTGAATCCTTTTAATTTTGAATTTGCAATCAAATTAAGATGTTTGTGAATTGACATACATCGAGTGATTGTGAATAAGAACGGAGTGGATAAACATTATACGTTTTACACGCACAATGCCAATTATGGTTGAAACAAACTAACAAAAATGGCTATAGTAAATGCTTTGTAACGGTGTTTTTATATGATTGAAGTTTTTCAGATATAAAATAACATTTTTGCCTTCAGTTGATGGAAAAAAATTTTTTTTCCTTTCTACCTCATTAATGAGCGGGTCTGCAATTATATTGCAATATGTTAATTTAAAACATACTGTAATATGTTTTACAAAGAGTTTTGCACAATAAACAGACCACCAAATAATGTTTTTTATTCTAATGTAGGTTAAAAAGTTGTTTATTATTTCTAGAGAAAAAACACTCAAAGATGTGAATTCAAAGTTTTCATCCGTATTTTTTGAGATGCGTTTCTAACATTTACAAATCCACTGTCTAATTATTTGTAAATCAAGTAAAAGATCATTCAATGAGTATTTTTTTAATACAAATAATTAAAATTATCGAGATGAAAAATTTGAAACTAACTCAACTCGAAAAAAATGTCTTAGATTTATTTTGAGGGGCAAGTTAAATCGGCAATGCCTTTAGATAACATCATATTGAAATTGCATTTGCTCTGTTAATTATATTCAGCTTTTTACTTGATAACGTATATAAAAACAGTTTAATAGTCTTTTACACTCATTACTTTAGACGGTAGTGAAAAGCAACTCCAAAGTTTACTCAAAATTGAAAAAACATTGCAATCGTTTGAAGGTAAAAAAAATTAAGAACGGAGTATAAAAATGTATTATGTTTTTGTGGTGTCAAAAACAGTTTCTATTTGTGTAAAAATGATGTTATTTAGGATAAAACTTAATTACCTCTACCTAATAAATATTCTTTATTGAATTTCAACTATTTATGAGTAAGCATATAGTTGGTTTTAGTTTAGTACCTGGCCACTGAATTGAATTAAGCGCATCGAAAATTATTTCAGCACTTTTATTTTGGGGATCTGTTTCAATTAGTTAGGCATATAAATTATTATTATCATAATGTCATAATAGCGGAGGCCTAGCCCGTTACATGACCTCAGACAAATATTAGCACAAAAATCCGTTTGTCAAACTCTATTGAAGAACATTTAGTTCTTTTTTACATCAAACAAAAGCCAAAAACTGTTTTTGTTGCTGAAAAATTAAATTTATATAAAATTACTGCTACAAAGGTTTTACTAGCAACTTTGTTAGTTTGTTATAAAGATACAGCGATCATGAATAGTTAGTCGTCGTCGTTTAAAAGGCACCTACTCTAGGCAAGACAATAACAGGACTGGGACGGAGGGTTTATTTTTTTACAACCCAATCTGTTGTACTACCCGAATCAGATGCTAGCAGTGACGTTGTTAAGCCAGCACCGAATTTCGTCATCAAAACGGTCAGACCTCGTGCTTCATGTGGTGCTCGATGTATAGGGCACGCTGCTAGAACGTGGTCTTCAATTTGTTTAGTCGCAATTTGGTCAAG
This sequence comes from Diplosoma virens, assembly GCA_963680785.1. Classification (NCBI taxonomy): domain Eukaryota; kingdom Metazoa; phylum Chordata; class Ascidiacea; order Aplousobranchia; family Didemnidae; genus Diplosoma; species Diplosoma virens. The sequence goes on from OY796893.1 coordinate 27,564,052, forward strand.
GAGCAAAAACCCATGAATGCATGGACAAATGGAATCGCTCAACACCAGTCGGTAGACGATTGAGTTTGACCCAAGCTGTTTGGGGCAAGCTCATTCCAATAGGCCCAATAGGCCTGGAACTGGTCCTGGCTATGAAAACGAGAACCTAAAAATACTCCTACAGTACTCTGCATTTCATTTATGGTTTGTACACTTAGAAGCGCGGATGCCAAGTTTGGCAATATTGTTAAAAAGATTCCGCGCAAATGGCACAAAATGGGCATCTAAATCTTCGTCTCTCTTGGCGAGCATCTGAGAGCCTACTAAACTACCGTAAAAAATGAGATCAGGATCCAGAGATCCACGGCAAGCAAGGTAAAGTGTCGCTTCTAGTCGGCAAAGCTCAGGTGGCTGGATGCCTCAAAGTATGGGTAAGTGGTCTGTTTGTGTGAGAGACAGGCATCCAGTGACTCTACGCAAGGTGTCATTTAAGACACTGTCTATTCTGCAACACCAAACTGCAACACCAAACAGTATTTGCACTGTAACACCAAACTGGGGCGCAGTACTCAGTTGTTGAGTAAACCAGATATAGAGCATTAGTGCATAGTGTTTTGGCACCAGCACTCCATCCTAAGCTTACAAGTTGCCTCAGCAGTGTGACGCACGAAAATAGCTTTTTGTGCAATGCCACTAAATGGTGAAAAAACGTGAGCGATCTGTCCAGTTTGAAAAAAATCAGCAATTTTGGGGCAGCGACAAGAAAATATTTGGCCAAAAAGAATTTTTTGTTCATCAAAAATGAATACTACATACAAAAAAAAGTTTAAAATTTGAGGTGAAAACCTTTTTCTGGTTTTAGATATTATTTGAAGAGTTGATTGGCGGCACAAAACTTTAAGATAGCTTTGAAAAGCCTGTTCATTTCTCGAAAACTTTTCATCTAACACTCATCGGGAAGAATCGTTAGAATAAACTGAGAGCAAACCGATCGTGCTTATATAGGAAAGGAGAATGAGTCTGATTGGTTAAAAAGACAACCAATCAGATTAAAAAAGAATGAGTCTGATTGGTTAAAAAGACAATAGAAAAAAAACGAAAAAAAAACGAGAGTGCGTCTGATTGGTCAAGAGAGACAACCAATCAGAAGTGAAAGTAAAAGAGCGTTAATAAATGAGTTTTAAACTGGAAAGACATTTCTTGTGTCGACAGAGATTAGGTTGAAAAGATTTGATAAACTTAGCTTTAAGATGAAAAAGATGGAAAGAAGTACGTTTTCGGGTAACGATAGAGAATTTGGTGTCACTGTATTGGCTGGCACAAGAAGGGTTTTCCAAAAGATGCTGTCCAATAGCAGAATCATGGACGATGATTTGAGAAGTGCTATTTTTCTTACAAGCACGGGAAAGATTAGAGCGATCTTGGGAAGAATGATGGTTTCTGATCAACCTGGGAACATGTTGCTTAATACGTTCTTGCAAACTTTGGAATGCACGTCCTACGTACCGACTATTGCAGTGGCACACAAATTGATAAATAACATTATTTTGGTGATGGGCAGTAAAACATACATCTTGGTGGCGGGAAGAAGAGGCCTGGTTGTAAAAACAATACGTGTTTCAACAGCAAAGTAGCAACGCTTAATGGCTGCTTTTCAACTTTGGTTGAAACATTTCCCAGGCATAGAAGATGGAGATAAACCAAACATTTCTTAGGTCCATGTTGAGATGACTGATTGAATTGTCAGATCTTCTTTAAAAACGGGGCATGGAGACAAGTCCTTTTTGTGGATTTTGGGTAAACCATACATACGTGGGCGTTGAGGGCCTGTAGATCGGATAGCTTTGTAGAATCTAAAAAAGGGAATCTAAGAATCTAAGAAATCTAAGAATCAGAAGAAAAGGGGCAGACTGTACTCTTTCGTTTTGTTTTTTTTTGTTGTCGTTTGAAGGGCATCCACTCCAGGCCAGACACAAACAGGACTGGGCCGAGGGTTTATCCTTTTTTTACCCCAGACTGCTGCACTGCCTGGATCAGATGCTGGCAGTGATGTCATTAAGCCAACATCGAATTTCGTCATCCAAAACCGTCAGACCTCGTGCTCCATGTGGTGCCCGATGTATAGGGCACGCTGTTAGTACATGGTCTGCGGTTTGCTCAGAGGCGCCACACTCGCAATTCGGTGAAGGAGTGAGACCCCATTTGTGCATGGACGAATGGAATCGCCCAACACCAGTCCGCAGGCGGTTGAGCTTAATCCAAGCTGCTCGAGGTAAGCCCATCCCAACAGGCCTGGCACTGGTCTCGGTCACACAAGCACAGAGCCTGGAAGCATTTTCACAGTACTCCGCGTTCCATTTGTGATTTGTCCATTCAGAGGCGCGGATGCCAAGTCTGGCAAGGTTGTCCAAGAGATTCCGCGCACCTGGCACAAACGGGCTTCTGGATCTTAGTCTCACTTGGCCAGTATCTGAGGACCCACTTAAAAGATCATGTAAGATATGATCGGGGTCCAGAGATCCACGGTAAGCCAAGGAGAGTGTCGCTCCCAGTCGGCGAAGCTCAGCTGGCTGGATGCCTGAGAGTACAGGTAGGTGGTTCGTAGGAGTGGGACGCAGGCATCCAGTAACTATGTGCAAGGCGTCATTCAAGACACTGTCAATGAGGCGAGTGTGAGCACTGCGACACCAGACTGACGTACAGTACTCAGCTGTTGAGTAGACTAGAGACAAGGTGGCTATGCGTAGTGTTTTAGCACCAGCACCCCATCCCGAGCCCACGAGTCGCCTCAGCAGTGTGACGCGCGAGAATAGTTTTTTGCGCAATGCCACTAAATGGTAACGAAACGTGAGCGATCTGTCCAGTTTTACCCCAAGGTAAGTAGGGTTTGGACAGAACGGTAAAAGTCTACCGTTGTTGTAGACCTTTAGCTCACGTTTGGCCTCTCGGTTATTTAAGTGAAAGGCTGCCGTCACCGTCTTAGTGTGACTGAGCTTCAACCTCCAAGTCTGGAGATACGCTGACAGTGTGAATATGTCTTGGCTTAAAGTTCCCTCAAGTTCTTCCAGTTTCCAGAAGAGTGCAACAATGCTAGATCATCAGCATAAGCAAACTTTCTGGAAATCATGGAAGGAAGATCGTACGTATAGATGTTAAATAGGAGGGGAGCCAAGACCGATCCCTGAGGAACGCCGTTTTCAAGACGGCGTAGCCTGCTTTGCTTGCTGTCACCGGTAGAAAGGGTGAAACTTCGATTTCGAACAAGCTCCATGATCATTTTGACTATGTGCTTATCCGGAAGTAGTCTCAGCAGCTTGCAGGTAAGGCCGCGGTGCCAGACAGTGTCATAAGCAGCTGTCAGATTGACTAATACGGCACCGGCCTTCTTAGCCTCGAAAGAATCCTCGATGTTCTGAGTTAGCAGAACAACTTGATCTACGGCTGACTTCCCGCGTCGGAACCCAGCCTGCTCTTTAGGGAGCAGTGGATCGATTAATGGTTCAACGCGGGCGTAGATAAGCCTCTCGGGGTCTTGTATGGGACACAGAGCATAGGTATTGGTCGATAACTCTTTGGGTCCCCCACGGGCTTTCCTGGTTTTGGGATCGCGACCACAAGCGCTCTTCTCCAGATCTTCGGAATTTTGAGTCGGCGCAAACAGGAAAAAAGAAAGTCACGTAACCAGGACTTCAAAGTAGCACCGGCATGGAGTATAAGCTCTGGGCAGATGGAATCAGGTCTCGGAGCTTTACCTGGTTTTAAGTGCTGAAGGGCAGCAGCAAATTCTCTCTGTGAAAAATTGTCAGAGATATTTACTGCGTCTGGTGTTGTGGCCCTCCAAAGGTCAGACACTTCTTGAAAGACAAGTGGAGATGACTTGCGATCAACAGCCTCGTATTTCCCATTTCTAACCAGCTGAGATGCAATAGCATCGGCTGAAACGGGACAGTGACGAGGACAGTGTCGTGACCTACCAGTAAGGTTGTTCAAAATACTCCACGCTTTACGACTAGAGTGTGAGAAGTCAATGCTCCGAACTGCCTCGGACCATCGATCCCTCCGCTTTCTGTCAAGCTTGGCAAGCAGAGCTGTAGCAGCCAAACTTGATTCGTCTCCCTGAGGAGACTGCAGAAAGGTTTTATAGAGGGATTCACGCTCTGCATCCCAACACGGAATATAGTTATTTCGATACCCGCGTGGTATAGTCTTTTTGGATGCTTTCTTAATGGTGTTACAGAAGTCCTGGTAAGCCGCATCCACATCAAGTGAATAAGGCGGCAACAAAGTCTTTGCGAATTTATTCGTCAAAGCAATGTAGTGACTCCAATTGGCCTTGCGGAAGTTCCATCGCTTAACAGGCATGCTTGGCACTGCCATAGAAAACCTTGGTGGTGTAATAAGCGAAGGTCGATGTTTTGACCTGGGGAACTTTTCAAGGACACGTCTATCCGGTAAGCGACTGTTTGGACCTACGCTAGCGAAAGCTAGATCCGGATTTGTGCCAGTGTTCCAGCGGCCGGAATAAAAACTGGCAGCGTCCATGGCATTATATAGGAGGGCAAGACAATTAATACTTGCCCAGCCAGCCAAGCACTCACCGTCCGGACTGTTGTCATCATAACCCCAGTCAGCATGACGACAGTTAAAATCGCCAGCGTAAAGACAGGGGTGAGGAATCACTGGGAGATCCAGGGTTCCCAATCTCGTTGGCGGTGGTTTGTAGACGTTGACTATTTTATAGCCATCAACGTCCACACACAGCCACTCGATCTCCGATGTCGGTGGAGATTGGCTCAAAAGCGTGTATCTCAGTCGCTCGTGGACAAACGTGGCAAGGCCATGCTTCCTGCTTAACGAAGACCCAGCTAGTTGGTAGTTTGGTAGTACCAACTTCTCTGCATCAGTGCAGTGGGTCTCCTGTAGTAGGATGACGAGTGCCTCAGAGTGCATAGCGAGGTGATGAAGAACATTCATCTTGCTTGCAGTGAGGCCTTCGATGTTGAGCTGAAGAATAGTGGGTCTTCGGAACTTGTTGGCAATGTGCCCTGAAAAGAGCAGTTTTATCCTGGCACTGCCCCGTCCTGAAAAGGACGTTTGCCGATTAGCAGACCCACACTGAACATCGGAATGGGTGGATACCCTTCCGTTTTGGTAGGTTCGGTTTCGGTCTGTCATTTTAAAATCAATGAGCAGACTTACTCACGGCCCAGGCTGCGTGAAAGCACCTACCATCTAAGCCTGTACTCTTTCGAATTAGTATTACAGATCAGTGGCGTAGAATGACCTCTGAGTCTGGCCATGCAATTTGCATGAGAAAATCTGGTCATGAAAATGGGTATGTTGTGGGTAACTAATGAATGAGACATGCAATAGTTTACTGGCAGGAAAAAACTTTTTGTGTGAGATTTTAACTTTTAGTCGTAATGTCATGGTGATCAAGACCAATTTTTGTCCAGAATTTTTGCTTATCTCTCTAAAAAAAAAGTCATCACTTGAAATTGTTGCCTGGTAATGCAATTTATCTCTTGGAAACAAAGGGCTCTTTAAAAAAATGGCCATTGCTTGAAATCGTTTAGGGTAATGCACTTTTTGTCCTCAAAATGCAGTGATCTCTAAAAAAAGAAAGTCATCACTTCAAACCAGTTTCTGTTTTTTTACTTTTCGTCCTAAATTCACGGTATTCTTCAAAATAAAACAAAAAATGGGTCTTCGTCTCATATCGGCCTTAAATTTCATCCCCAACAAGTAATATTTCTCATCGAATTCAACGATATCTACCTCATCGCGCAAAAGTTCGTCATGCAATTCCTAAAAATTTGGTCATGCAATGTATGACTTGCATGCCCTGACCGCACGCCACTGTTACGATATATTTTTTTTAGTTATGCTCTACAATTAACTATATAATCTTGGTCACCATTAAATCCAACAATGTTTGAAAAATTACAAAGACAACTGTGACTCATAGTACAGTAATAAAAGCAGGATAAAAGTTTTACGTATGCAATATAGAGTTATTGATATCGTAAGCGACCTAAAGTTTTGGTAAACATCTTATTCTACTTGAATCAGTAAACTGAATTATATTATAGTCAAAAATCAATTTTGATTCAACGGATGGCAAATAGCCACATACAACAAACAGGGATACCTAAACTACTATCCTAGTACCATCCTGGTAGTTTAGGTATTACTAACAACAATTTTACCAAGCGTTCTAAAAAAAGAATAATGATCAGAAAATTTCTAAGTGCTCACAAAAAGAAAAAGTTTCTAGTAATAATAAAAAAAATTTTGATTTAGAAGCAAAGAAATTGTGGCGTTAATTTAATTTTAACAAGCAACACAAGCTCTCTGACTTGGCTACACAATACTCACTTATGTATCACCATAAAGTCTAAAAATAAAGACACCAAGACTAAACGCTTGACATTCTTAGCCCTTTTGAAGAACTGTGGTACATATGTGTGGCATGATTGTGATTATAACGTAACATGTTAAGAGTCTTGTTCATTTTGATGTGTTTACAAAAGAACTTGAAGACCTACATGCTCATATTAAGTTATTTAACAAAGAAAGTACCACGCCTCTAAAAAAAGTAACAAAGACATCAACAGTTTGCAATGTTTAAGCAAAAAGCCGACAAGCAAGAAATGCTTTTTAGAAATACATAAATTGCTTTAAATTTGCTGCGGCGTAGCTCTTGTTTCAGCTTTTGTAGAAAAGTGTTTCAGTCTCATGACAAGAATCAAAACATGGCTTAGAAGCAACATGAGAGATAACAGTCTCAATAATTGAATGTTTTCAAATATTGATTGCACTTGTTGAACAATGTTAATTTATAAGCCGTTGCAGATGACTTTGCCAGCAAGCGAAACACTTATAAATTATTCTGGGTTACAGTTACATTAATTGTGCAGTGTTTAATAATTGACATCAAAACCTCAATCTAAAGGGCATTCATGCTCATGTAATTACGTTTTTTCTTTTACCCAATTGTTAATAGTTCTTTAACCCATATCCTTCTGAATCAAAATTTTTTGTTCATTTCTTCATTGTAGCTTTGGAATGATGTAACTTGAAAGAAAAAAACGTTCTTTTTGTGAAAAACCGTTTGTTTCGTGATATATGAATAATTTCACTTTCGCTAGTTTAAACTGACGCTAGGAAAAGGGAGGGTACATGTAAAACAAAACACAAGATCGCTTTTCTTTAATCTTTTTTTTAAACCAAAACAATTTTTGATGATAAACAAGCCTACAAACAAATAACATCGTTAACAAACAAAAAATCTTTAATTCACAATATTTAGTTTATATGTCGAACTCCATAACATTGTCTATTGGAAATAGTATTCTTTAAGACAATCAGAATGTAAACGGAATACCGGGAGATTCTGAGCATCCTGGTTTGGCAAATCGTCGTGCGTCCTCAAAGGTCTAACTTTGACAAATCTGTCAGTTTTGCTCAAGCTTTTATTATCAGCAAGATGAAAAAACTGCTTGCTTTCTTCAAATTCACGCTTGATCATCAACGCCGCGACCATTCGGTTCTGGTTGTCCTCCATCCTCTGCCAATACATTTTTTGTCGCGGCAATTGATTATAACCGCTCAGCACAAGGATGTAAATAAATGATTTCAAATTTTTAATGGTCATCATGAATGAGCGGTTGCTTTTGTATCGAGGATACTTATTTGATTCCAAACATTTTTTTTTTCGTGCCCGGAAAATTCACCGCAGGAAAATTCGCCGTAGGAAAATTCGCCGCACGGAATTTTCGCCGCAACTTGGTACAAACCGCGTGAGGAGGTGAGGAAAGAGGCTGAAGGCGCTAGAGAGCATTTCGCTGGAAAATGTTTTCATTACCACACTATCTTTGGGACTTGACACTCCCAGGGCTTCAAAGTTTAAGTTTTACTCTTTAATTGGAGTTTGTTCTGTTAGAGGCGCCAATTGCAGTTTGTACCAAGTTGATATAGTCAGCCATATTCCCATAAATAAAGTTTACGGCAAAAATTCCGTGCGGCGAATTTTCCTGCGGCGAATTTTCTTAGAACCATTTTTTTCATCTCTTCAGTCCTGAAGAACTTTTCAAATATTTCATGTGGCAAGATATGCTTTTCAAAGGAAGGGTGTGTTAAAGTTTAGTTATTAAGAATTCTGTGCACATCCGTGTTACCCTTCTTCCATTTCAGTTTGGAGCAAGAAGTTTCATCATTCTTCCCTAAAAAACACATTATATAGTTGAATACCAACATAAAATGCAAAATTATACAATTTAAAAACATTTAGCGTTGTGTATTAAGTTCACATAATGCAAGCATTGCAGCAAAATTACGTAAAACAGTTGAATGAAGATACTGTGTATGATAGTATAGCAAGAGCTATAAATTTGTTGTTAAAATTTGTCTATATGCTACCTTTTTTGTTGCTGGTGGACCACCATATTGTTCTGACAGGAAAACATTTTTGGTTGAAAGTCACCAGTAGGTAACCTAGTATTCTAGAAACAGGAAAAAGTACAGAATCTTACCTGACCGCTGCTAAAGCTTGCAATTCATCAGTAGTCAGTTTTGTGCCACCTGTTCCTTGCAAATCCAATTCAGTATCTAAAAAAAGTTGCCTTCCGCAAAGACTATCCGAAATACAATTAACATCATTTTCATCGTCTTCGTCGGTGTCTATACTAGGAATGTCTATACCATTATTCTTTGGGGCGAAAATGATAATATTTGCGGTAGACACAGATTCAGCAGCAACAAAGCTCTACTTAGACTGCAAAGCTTCAAGTACTTCTAATGCTTTAAGAATGGTAATCTTTTTGTTTTGGTGCAGAAGGTTAGCCATAGCAGCCTAATGGATAACTCCTAGGAATGCTAGGATTAGCAATTGTAAATATTACTTTTGTCGCTTATAAAAAATAACTCAAACTACTCAATACTTTCGGTCAACTGCTTCGTTTAATTTACAGTGATTTTTAGTGTCACTAAACAGACACCAGTAAACAATTAAATACTAGATTATTTATCTCTAATTAACTTTAAAGTTAACACAATTCAACTGGATTTAAACTTGTTAGGCTGCTTGTTAAAACAATAATCTCAGTAAAGTGCATCGGACCAAAATAAAATAAACTTTGTGTGTATTGCTCTACATCCAGGCAAGAATTGCTACCAACGTGTTTTCTGTCTAGATAAGCAAACAACAAGCAACTTGGCTTATCAACTGGTTATTAACTAATACTGCACCAGCTCTCATTTACCGATAAAATAAAGAAGTATTTGCAAATACTCGAAAACCACAACCATTCTGTGATATCACAATGAAGCGATATAATTCTATCACATATTCGCATTCGATATAAAAGAAATAGCGTTTAACGTCTGAGTGTACCCTCCTGCTTCTAGCGTCAGTTTAAACTGACGGAAGTAAATCAATTGCAAAACTTTTGCTAGCCTATTTTTAATTCTTTTTATGCTTATTATCACTCAGTAATATATGTTTTAGCTATCTTTAGTAATTTTTCAATTTATTTTCAATTCACATCCGTTTGATGGCGGTTACTTCTTTTAGCAATACAAAATTTTTTTTCAAATTAGGCTGTTGTAAATATCGCGATAGCTTTTTATTTATAATTTAAAACGGTTAAACAATTATCTTGATTACTCATTGTCAGTTTAATTTAAAAACTAGAATCGTACAAGTATCAGTGTGCTTAAAATCCTTTTTTTATCGCCGTCAGTTCAAACTGACGCTAGGACGATATGGGTTAAGTTTTTTATTGTTCTATCTATTTTAACCTTTGGTATTCTTGATAGCGCAAATGCTTTAGCCAGCGTTATAGACTATTCACCACTGATTAGCATGTGAAGAACATTTTGTGCTATTCCCAAGCAAAATGCATTCGATCTGTATCTATCTGCTCTTGGCTGCGGTGCATGGACGTCACAATAGTTGAATGAAACTAGCTTGGCTGCTTTTGACAAAAGTTTATATATGGGTAGCCTATGTTGGTAACTTTTATTTTGGTAACCACTTAACAGAGTTGCATTTTTTTAATGTCTAGCCTAATTTAGAAAAACTTGTGTAAAATTGGCTGTTACTGCGGCTATTGCAGCAAGTGGTCATGGCAGATTCAATTTAAAGACTTTTGCAAGATCCATCACACCTTAAGATTAAAGTTTTGAACTCCAGGTTTATTAAAAACAGTTGACATTGGCCGAAAAATTGATCGAACCAAGATAACAAATTAGCAAAATAAAACTTTTCCGAGATACCGGTCTGTCCTGTGCAAACTGAAATTCTATCATATCAACCAAAATTTCAAATTGCAGGACGACTACTAAAATTTGCTTTTTTAAATTTTACCCACCTGGAAAAAACTTCGGCGCCCCTGCTAGCGGGTACTCTAACCATATTATTACGTCCACATTTTTTAAAAAGATTTGACAATTCAATCAGTCATCTCAACATGGACCTAAGAAATGTTTGGTTTATCTCCATCTTCTACGCCTGGGAAATGTTTCAACCAAAGTTGAAAAGCAGCCATTAAGCGTTGCTACTTTGCTGTTGAAACACGTATTGTTTTTACAACCAGGCCTCTTCTTCCCGCCACCAAGATGTATGTTTTACTGCCCATCACCAAAATAATGTTATTTATCAATTTGTGTGCCACTGCAATAGTCGGTACGTAGGACGTGCATTCCAAAGTTTGCAAGAACGTATTAAGCAACATGTTCCCAGGTTGATCAGAAACCATCATTCTTCCCAAGATCGCTCTAATCTTTCCCGTGCTTGTAAGAAAAATAGCACTTCTCAAATCATCGTCCATGATTCTGCTATTGGACAGCATCTTTTGGAAAACCCTTCTTGTGCCAGCCAATACAGTGACACCAAATTCTCTATCGTTACCCGAAAACGTACTTCTTTCCATCTTTTTCATCTTAAAGCTAAGTTTATCAAATCTTTTCAACCTAATCTCTGTCGACACAAGAAATGTCTTTCCAGTTTAAAACTCATTTATTAACGCTCTTTTACTTTCACTTCTGATTGGTTGTCTCTCTTGACCAATCAGACGCACTCTCGTTTTTTTTTCGTTTTTTTTCTATTGTCTTTTTAACCAATCAGACTCATTCTTTTTTAATCTGATTGGTTGTCTTTTTAACCAATCAGACTCATTCTCCTTTCCTATATAAGCACGATCGGTTTGCTCTCAGTTTATTCTGACGATTCTTCCCGATAAGTGTGTGGTGATTTTCCGTCTTCACGTGTCACTTTATTAGTTGCCTTTTTCTTTTATTTCCCTTGCAGCGTTGGTGACGTCATTGGTTTTGCCTTGCATGTTTCTTTCTCGTTATTTTAGTTAGTTAGCAATCATCATGGTGTCTGTTGTATTTCTGTTTGCCTTAAATTTAGTCTTTTAAAGCCTTAATAAAAGGTAATAAAGTGTGAGACATATTACAGAGTGTTAGATGAAAAGTCTTCGAGAAATGAACACGTTTTTCAACGCTATTTTAGAGATTACTACGTTTTTGTGACAAAAATCAAGAAATCAAAGACAGATTCAAAGTGAAGTCTTTTTATTTGGTCTTTACCGTAAATTTCAGACAAATTTTCTTCTCCTATCAGTAAAGTTCTTGAAAATCAATATTCATGAAAACGTCACAAAATTTAGGCAAAACTTTATTTTCCAGTCAATTTTTTTCTGCTGGTACAGTTGTGATTATGCATCTTCTACAGTAGATCAGAAGCAGCTTACAAATTTTAAATCGCCCCATACGCACTTAACCCATTATATCCCACTGTCCTCATTTGAGGACAGTCTAAAAAATTACAAATATCTTTTCAATGACTGTATTTTGCATAATTTTTCAAGTATAAATCACTTATTGACTCTTTAATTGATTAGGATTAACATTGATATCAATGAAAATAGCCTCCGAAAAGTATGTAATTTCAATTACAAAAATGCATAAAATGAACAAATAAAATCAGTGTTTTATTTTGATCTCTAGTTCACAGTATATTAAATTCTATCACCCAGTATTGAAATATGGTAATCTATACACTATAAATAATTACTTTAGATATAATATATAACCGTTTCGACTCTCTACAAGAGTATGTATGGATTGTAATAATGCTGTCCTCAAACGAGGACAGTGGAATGCTATGGTATCAGGGCGCTCAAAGTACCAGTGGCGACATGTTCTGACTTGTGCATTCGTTCACAACAAGCAAACAGTTGTAATACTGATACTCTTAACTGTTTTGATTCTTCATTCGCAGAGTAAGGTTATTGTAAAGTGAAGCTCTGGATTATCTCTAACTTTAGCTCAGTGTGGTGATTTTATATATCAGAATTACTTGGTCTGTGAACGGCGTTTTGTGAGCAATATAAACGTAAGTAAATTTATAATGAATTTTTTATTTTGATATCATTTTTTGCCAATACTACTCTAACTGATCTGTAAAATGTCATATCTTCTAAAAGTAGTGCACATGGTTGAAGAAATGTCAACACCCAGTTTTTCTTTATTTTCAACAGATGTCTAGAAAACGATTGAAAGCCCTTACATTGGATGAAATAGCAGAAGAGTTGCAAAAGTATGAGGAAAATTCGGACAATGATGACGATGATAATTTTGGTGATGCAATCATAGTACCACCTGATGTCGATGCACTAACTGACGAGGAAGATATTGCAGACGATGAAATGGGTGATGTCTTAGTTCAAGATGTTCCTGGTACTCTCGAAATACACACCAAAGATAATGATCAAAATGAGGCTGATGAGTCTGATCGTCCCAAACCAACTAAAAAGAGGAAGTTATGTGAATCTGTTCCTAAGTGGAAACATGTTAGCCCAAAATACACTAAAGGGAGAGCAAGAGATGATCATGATCAATCGCATTTGCGTGAAATGAAAGAAACATTAGAATTTTCAACTCCTGTTGAAATATTTGAAGAACTTATGACACCTGAAATATATGATCACATTGTGAAAGAGACTGTACGATATGCTACCACATATAAAAATGCAATGGACTTTATAATGACCAGTAATGAGTTGAAAGCTTTCATTGGTTTCTTATTACTTTCAAGTTATCATAAATTACCGTCAGAGCGATATTATTGGTCAAACGACGAAGACTTAGGAATATCACTCGTAAAGAATGCATTGTCAAGGAATCGTTTTCAGATGCTGAAAAGTTTCATACATTTTGTTGATAATTCAGAAGCAGAAAATAACAAACATGACAAAGGCTTCAAAATTGACCGCTCTACACCATGTTGCAAAAGTCCTTCATCAAATTCGGTATTTTTGAGGAAAATTTATCCATTGATGAAATGATTGTTCGCTATTATGGTCACCATTCTCTCAAACAGTTTATACGCAGCAAACCAATCCGTTTTGGATACAAATTTTGGGCATTATGTGGAGTATCAGGATACTGCTATAATTTTGACCTATATTGTGGTAAAGCAACTAACATGGAAGAGAACAGTGACTTATTGCTTGGTTCCAAAGTAGTGTTGAACATGCTATCTGTAGTGGAAAATCCACATTCGTACACTGTTTTCTTTGATAATTTATTTACTGATTATCCACTGCTAGTGCATCTAAGAAATTTAGGATTTCAAGCCACAGGAACAATGAGGGAAAATAGGTTGAGCAAGTGTCCTTTGAAAGATTCAAAATTATTGAAAAAAGAAAAAAGAGGAAGCTACGATTACAGGTTCGATTGTAATGAGGAAATCCTTATAATGAAATGGTTGGATAACAAATGTGTTACTGTAGGTACAAATTACGACACTGTTGAACAAACAAGAACAGTAAAGCGATGGCAGAAAGAAAAAAAAGCAAAAGGACCTGTTCCACAGCCAAATGTTCTCTATAGCTATAACAAAAACATGGGAGGGGTTGATAAACATGACTGGCTGGTAGGGAAATATTCAGTTGGCATTCGGGGAAAGAAGTGGTACTGGCCTTTGTTTATTCGTATATTAGATATGACGATGGTAAATGCGTGGAATATCTATAAGTTCGTCACAGCAAACGATGATAAAGAGATCTTGAGCCTTCTAGACTTCAAGAGACAAGTCTGCATATCATATCTGAAAGGAGCCGATCACAAGGAGACAACTGGTAGAAAGAAAGTCCAAGGTCCATCTAAAATTGCAACTGATGTTAGATTTGATCGTAAGGAATATTTCTTGCAGAAGCGTAATAAACAACGGAGGTGCCAGAACAAAGACTGTAAAGGCAAACCAAGAACATACTGCAACAAGTGCAATGTAACTTTATGCATGGCTTGTTTTATTCCTTTCCATTCTAAATAAATTATTTTTGTAACAATCTTTGCAAGCTTCGTTCACAAAAGGACTAATTCTTTTTCAAAAGGATGTGATATTATGTGATATTATACAGTATATAAGTCATGATTTCTTTATTGTATTTTTTCAATTATAGTTGTATATACCTTATTATCCCAGTGTCCTCATTTGAGGACAGGTTGTATTTTCTTTATTTCTTTAAATAAACATTAAATTGGAGCCTCATCATGTTTTATATTCCTATTTAAGTAAGCTATGAAAAAATTTCAACGAAATTCGCAAAATTAAAAACTTGGGATATAATGGGTTAAATAATATTACCCCACTGAGAGCACTTTGATTTTTAGGGGAATAATTTGATTTTCACAAATTCGGTACAGTTTCAAAGTTATGACCTTTTTTTGTTAGTCTATACCTCTAAATTAGAAACAAAAATCAAAAAACTGGTCACTGATTGAAAGTGAAAATTTCTTTTTTAGTTTGCACTTACAATGCAATGATGCAAGATCATGGTAAATTCAGAAGCATTGTTAAAGAGATGGAAGAAGTACTTTGAGAAATTGATAAATGAGGAAAATAACAGAGAACCTAGGACAGAGGAAGCAGAAGTGGTTAAGGAAGAGGTAAATTGTGCCAGTAGAGAAGAAGTAAAGAACGCACTAAGAAGGATGAAAAAAGATAAAGCGGTTGGACCAGATGAGTTGCCAGTAGAAGTTTGGAAGTGCATGGAAAAGATGGGGATAGAGTTTTTGACCAGACTGTTCAACAGACTATTAATGGGTGAACGAATGCCAGAAGAATGGAGAAGGAGTGTGCTTATCCCAATCTATAAAAACAAAGGGGACGCACAGTGCTGTGGAAACTACAGAGGAATAAAGCTAATGAGCCACACAATGAAAGTATGGGAAAAAATTATTGAAACCAGGTTAAGGGATAGAGTGGAGATCAGCAAACAGCAATATGGATTTATGCCAGGAAAGGGAACCACCGATGCCATGTTTGCTCTAAGAATGTTGATGGAAAAGTACAGGGAAGGTCAAAGAGAGCTACATTGTGTATTCGTGGACCTAGAGAAAGCTTACGACAGGGTTCCACGGGAAGAGCTGTGGTACTGTATGAGAAAATCTGGAATAGTGGAAAAGTATGTACAACTAGTACATGATATGTATGAGGGAAGCGAAACAGTGGTGAGGTGTGCAGTAGGAACTACAGAAAGTTTCAAGGTTAAGGTTGGACTGCACCAGGGATCAGTATTAAGTCCATTCCTGTTTGCAGTGATAATGGACAGGCTAACGGATGAAGTAAGGAGAGAACCACCATGGACGATACTGTTTGCTGATGATATTGTGATTTGTGAAGAGACCAGGGAAGAAGTGGAGCAGAGATTAGAATCCTGGAAGTATGCATTGGAAAGAAGAGGGATGAAAGTCAGTAGGTCAAAGACCAAATATCTTTGCATAAATGGAGGAAATGATGACGAAACAGTAAAGATGGAGGATGCAAAAGTGCCAAGAGTAAAAGAATTTAAGTATTTGGGATCAACGGTGCAAGAAAGTGGTGGTTGTGAGAGGGAGGTAAAGAAGAGAGTACAGGCAGGATGGAACGGATGGAGAAGAGTATCAGGAGTAATCTGCGACAGGAGGTTACCAGGTAGAGTAAAAGGAAAAGTGTACAGTTCAATGGTAAGACCAGCAATGGTGTATGGACTTGAGACAGTGGCAGTCACAAAAAAACAAGTAGAAGAGATGGAAGTTGCAGAGATGAAAATGCTGAGGTTTGCTATGGGAGTGACGAGAAAAGACAAGATTAGAAACGAGAACATCAGGAGTACTGTTAAGGTTGAACAGTTAGGAATGAAGGTGAGGGAAGGCAGGCTGAGGTGGTATGGACATGTCATGAGGAGAGACCAAGAGTATGTAGGAAGAAAAATGATGGAAATGGAGTTACCGGGAAAGAGGAGAAGAGGGAGACCAAAGAGAAGATTTTTAGATGCAGTAAAGGAAGATATGCAGGAAGTTGGTGTGAAGGAAACGGATGTTGAAGACAGAAAGATGTGGAGAATGATGATACGCTGTGGCCACCCCTGACTGAAGGGAAAGGCTGAAAGGAGAAGAAGAAGAAGAATTTTTTAATAATCGCGTCGTATAAAAAAATATACCATAATAATATAACATATAAAAAAGTTCTCTAACTATTTTTGTAATAATAATAAGTTTATTTGTTGTTAATTCATTTGTATAGGAATTATAAGTTAATCTTATATTGAAACAAATATCATAAAACTACATGTTTTAAAATTATTTTCTTGAAAATTCTGCTTATTTTGTTTACACTGAAAGACGTTCTATTTAACCAATGTAAGTTATTTGTTTTATAAATTGAAAAAGTAAGAAAGAAAACTTTCTTACGAATTTGTTTGTTAAACCACACTATTTTTGATCTATTCCAAATGAATTATCTGTGGAGAGTTATTATGGATGGCAACTGTAGTTTTTTTTCAGACTTAAAGAATAGATGAATTACAAGGGATTTTTACAGTTTAAATACTTATTTCAAAATTACTAATCAAATTACATTAGTGCAATTAAAACCACTCCAACTTGGTACCAGACTTTGCACCACGCCAAACATTAAAGGCTCGTTTCTATTGCAAGCGTAAAATGAAGTATTCTTTTAAGGCTTGAAAGCGTCAATACCAGCAGACAGTGTCACTGTTTCAGTCTTTAAGACCTCATCAGTGCTGTGTCGACCAATACTTGTTTAGGTCTGAATAAATAACCTAAACAAAAATTTAACTTTTGTGGTACTTATACTTGGTACAGTTAAGGCTAATTTAACCTTAAAGTCAAGGCTAACAAAATTTAACCTTTGTAGTATCTATATTTGGTCGTAGTGAGCTGGCATATCCGCCTCTATTTCACTGGAGATGCAGCTTGTCAGCAGCGTACAAATTTTACCTTGACTGTATCAAATATAGATCCCACAAAGGTTACATTTTTTTAAGCTATTTTTTTAGCCTAAACAAGTACTGGTCGACACAGCACCAACGAGGTCCTAAAGATCGAAACAGTAACGCCGTCTGCTGTTATTAACGCTTTCAAGCCTCTAAGCTTAATTTGATAGCAATTACTGACTATCTACACTACAGAGTCTGGCAGTATGCTTTCATCGTAGTGAGCTGGCATATCCACCTACGTTTCACTGGAGATCCCGCTTGTCAGCAGCGTACAAATTTAGCCTTGACTGTACCAAGTATAGGTGTAGAAACCGCAACGCACCTTTCTCCGACTCTACATCAGTGGGCGTCTGGCCTAAGACGACCCACAGCAAACTAATTTAAACTTGACTTGGATTAAATGCGTCAACTGATCCGAAAAAATATTACTATACACTGAACAAGCCCTAGGTGTTCACGCTTGTATTAGTATTTTATTACTGCCGGCCACGGCGGGATCGTGTCGACGATTTAAATCGTTAGTCCACTTTCTATAAATGGACAGAAATAAATGTACGGTAATTATATATGAAAACATTCCAACATCAACTATTCTCTTTTTGCTTTACGAGAACACGAATAACCTTGCGACACACTAGCGCTGACGATGACACGTCCATCTGCCACGACAGCGATTTTAAACTGAATGAATGGAAACCGCCATCGAAGCAAACGGCCACGCCGCAGCCAGTGAAGCGTATACGCTAAGCCGAAAAGAGAAAAAAGGAAAGGGAGCAGCTATTTAGACGCAACAATAGATACCACAAAGGAGTATTCTTTGATTCTTTTATTGATTTTTTTTTGCTTCGCTAAGCGCTTTTTGCCGTTTTAAGCGTAGGTTGAAAAATGACAAACAAAGAATGCCCCATTCCCCGTTGAAAGTGGAAACAAGCCCTTAGTCCTACTGTTTTAGAGTTTAATAATGTGTGCAGCTCCAGGCCCCATTTTAAACTAATAAACAGTTTTGCAAATATTTTTAATTATTACATTGCTAGTAATGTTTTATTTAAAAATAAATTTTCTTTTTCTCGCATCCAACCGCCAAAAAGTTTTAGTTTATTTGATAATCAATTTGAATAAACGCTGCAATTATGTTTTGTTTCAGATTTTTTTACTTTAAAAATGATTATGTACTTGTTTGAAAAAATCTCAAGCCTTACCCAAACAACAAAAATTCGTTTTCGACTATTTATAAAGCACTTTTCCTTTATATGTGATTGCTCCGTGTACTTGTATTTGTTTCACACCACAAAAGACGCATTTACGAGTATTTTATAAAGCGACTGATGATTTAATGTTTCAGGCACAGAAGCTGAAAGTCTGAGTTGCTACAGATGCAGAAACACCCGATCAAACCGAGAATGTAACGAAACAGGTTTTGAAACATGTGACCCGAATGAGGTTAGTGAAACCTGCTGCTGTTTGATTTGATTATACGAGTATATCATTATAAAAACCACTGGTAATAATTTATTATAAAAATGAGATTTGTAAATGGGTCTCTTTTAGTCTGAATCTTCCCAAAACTCAAATACATAATTTCGAATTTAGGCAAACTCATTTTTCAATTTTTGGATTTTGTCTTGTTAACACAATATTGGTCTCAAAAATTTAATCGTATCGATTTAGTTTGGGATTTTGATTTTAATTTTAGTAGATTTTTATTTTTAATTTGGTTTTGGTAGCTAAAGACAATTTTGATTTTGATAGCTTTATCGAATTGAGGTGTCGCAGAAAGGCGTTAAAATTATATAATAACAATAACAAAACAAAAGACGCCATTAACCTTCCGGTATTGTTTGAAGTTGTAAATGCCGAACTGTTTTTTGATTTTTACTACCCAAGCCAATGAAAGTAATCAAGTTGTAAAAAATATTTTTTTCCCGTATGCAATTATAATGGAATTAAATGAATTTTAACATAAAATGTAAATTTTAAGCATATTTGATTCGCTAATTAAATAACATCATCCTGATTTTTATTTTATTGCTAATTGTTCAAGAGGTTCTGAATCCTTCTAGAATACAGTTTTAAAAAGACAATTTTAACACATCTTATTTAGCAAGTTTTTGATAAGACAACTGCTTTGAGCTGAATTTTCTTTCTCATTACACTGACAAACAAGTATTTTTTAAACTTTTACAGGATTAAATCAAAAAAGCATAAATAAATAAAAAATTTAATGTCTTAAAAAAACAAACAATTTACAAATTTAATTTTTTAAAATCCTTTGTACAGATAGATGGATGAAGTTACTATGCACAAAAACAAAATTTCAAAACTGAATCGATGTTATACGTGACACGAGAGTTCGAATCAGGAAAGTTTTCTTGTGTTGATGTAAAAAATGTGAAAATTTGACGTTTTAAAATTTGTTTTTAAAACTTCTAAATTTTTTGTAATTTCCACAAAACCTATCCTGAAAACACTTTAATTGTTTTTAAGATTTTCGTATTGTACTGTTTAGCAATTTGTCACCTTCGTCCTTCATTTCTAATAATTTTAATCATGGCGATATAGCTTATTTTCGGCCTTAAAAATAATTCAAACTTTTGTTATAACGCAGAAATTGCTTGGGCAAGAGATAATTGGTTTTGTACTGTGTTTTTTAATTATAACTTTTCCATACAATTCAGCAAAACGGCGATTTTCATCTGTTCATTATGAGCGTACTATGATTAATGGTGAAACTATTCATCGGTCATGGCTTCTATACTCACAGCAATCGGATCAAATTTTCTGTTTTTGCTGCAGGGTTTTTGGTAACACGGCTAGTCCATTTTGTTCTGGTATGAATACTTGGGAGGGAATTTCCAAAAAACTAAAAGATCATGAAAATAGCACTTTTCACAAAAAATGCTTTAGTCAATGGATGTTACTGAAAGAGGGAATTCGAGAGCAATCTACTATTGACATGCAAGAAATGCAGTTATTCCTTAATGAAAGATCACTTTGGAGAAATGTACTAGAGAGACTTACTGACATTGTCATCTTCTTGTCCAAAAGAAATTTGGCTTTTAGAGGTTCGAACAAAATATTGAGATTACGACAAAATGGAAATTTTTTAGGACTATTTGAATTGTTGGCAAAGAGGGATTCTGTTTTAAGTGAATTAAAAAACAAAGTAATCAGGCACACAATCAAGCAGCACCATTTAAGCAGCACCGTTCAGAATGAACTAATTCATGTCGTAGCAAGAGAAGTTAAAAAAATCTTCTAAAGCAACTAAAAAAGGCCAAGTATTTTCCAATGATTCTTGATTGTACTCCAGATGTATCTCAAGAGGAACAACTGACAGTTATCTTGCGTTTTGTTCAATGTGACAAAGAGCAAGGAGCTATTGTAAAAAAAGCATTTTTTGGCTATTTGAGAGTAAAAGACAGTTCTAGAAAAGGGTTGTTGGAGACATATTTGAAACGATCTGCAGAACTACAGCTAAATCTATCTAACTGCCGAGGACAATGCTATGATAACGGTGTGAATATGAAAGGAAAAGAAGCTGGCCTTCAGGCTAGAATCCTAAAAATTAATCCCAAAGCATTATTTGTGCCATGTGCAAATCATTCATTGAATTTAGTCGTTGTAGATAGTGGCAAATCTTCCACCGAAACTTTGTTATTTTTGGTGTGTTAACGCAGCTGTACTCGTTATTTTTTTCTTCTACTTAACGTTGGACTACACTGAAAAAGCACGTCCATTTGTCATTAAAATATCCATCTGCTACCCATTGGGAGAGCAGAATAAATTGCATCATACCATTACGATATCATTATTCACATGTAGTGGCAGCATTGAAAGAACTAGTCAACTATTCTTTGGAAAAGAAAGATGGAAAAACTGCCACAGAAGCTCAGTCTTTGACAGTTTACATTGCATCGTGGAAATTTGTTTTGTCGGTCGTCATTTGGTACGACTTACTCTTTCATATCAACAAAACCAGCAAAATTATGCAAACCTGCGGCATTTCGTTAGAGATTATAGAGCTAGAAATCAAACCTACTCTAGCATTTTTGGAAAAATATTGCAATGATGGGGACAGTGCTGCAATAACAGAGGGTCGTGAAATCGCCAAAAATTTGGATATTGACAGCACCTTTGCTGAAAAGAGGCACAGAAAGAAAAAACAGCTGTTTGGTTATGAGAACAAAGATGAAAGTGATCATGATTTCGAGGAGATGAAATTCAAGACGAATTTTTTTCTGCAATTGGTAGATCACGCTATTGAATCTTTGAAAGATCGATTTACGAAAATGCATGATGAGGTTGAAATCTTTAATTTCCTTTTAAATCAACAAAATCTTTTAAAGGAAAGTGAATGTAACTCGTTTAATGTTTGCCAAAAGTTCGAAGAAAAGCTTGGAGATATTGATCCTCTTGAAATGAAAGATGGGTTAGTGCGTTTTGCTCTTCTTATAAAAGAAAACAAAAAAACTTTAAAAACAGCCAAAGATTTTTTGAACTGTATTTGCATGAAGCATTTGATGAAACTATACCCTAACTTATTTATTGCTCTAAGGGTACTGTTGACGTGCCCGCTTTCCATAGCCGGCGCTGAAAGAAGTTTTAGTAAATTTAAGTTGATTAAAACATTCAATCGATCAACAATGATAAATAATAGGCTATCTTCATTAGCATTTTTCAATTGAAAGTGATTGTGCATGGTCCTTAGATTACAACCACGTAATTGATGTGTGTGCGGCAGAGAAAGCTCGCAATAAATCGTTTTAGTATTTTCATGCCAAATTGATAATCTGTTGTAAAAATCTTTAGTCTACTTATTGTGTCTATATTAAGCGATTTCTTAAGTTTGTGTATATTTGCTACATTGTCAAGTTTAAAAATGCAAAATACATTGTTATTTACTTTTCGCATAATGATTTTTGCAGAGAATAGAACCAAGAGTCTTTTCTGTTTACCGGTGATCGCAACTTACATAACTCGCAATAAAATGTCTAGTTACTACCATATGTAACTGCTATCAAATAAAAGTTGGCAAACAAAATAGGGGCCCACCGGTGAGATTTTGGGGGGGCCCAAGATTAAGCTCACACGGCACTGCATGGTGGTTATTTGGAAGTCATCATCACCGTATGCTTCACCAGCAGTTATTGTGAAGAAAAAGGATGGTTCGAATCGCATTTGCGTCGACTGCAGAAAATTAAATAAAGTGACGGTTGCGGATCCGCAGCCAATGAAGACTTCAGAGGATCTCTTCCAACAGTTGGGGAAGTCGAAATTCTTCTCGAAGATTGATCTCAGTAAAGGATATTGGCAGATACCGGTGGCAGAAGAAGATATATTCAAGACCGCGTTTGTGACACCGGATGGGACATATGAATTTCTCCGAATGCCCTTTGGTATGAAGAACTCAGGTGCGACATTTGTCCGTGGGATGAGAGAAGTGCTTTCAGGCATGTCCGGCGTTAAAGTTACATTGATGACTTAATTTTGTTCCCCAGCGATTGGAAGACACATCTGCGGACTTTGGAACAGCTGCTGAAAAGACTAAGTGAGGCTAACCTCACTGCTCGTCCCTCGAAATGTATTTTTGGGGCGTCTACTGTCGAATTCTTAAGTCACGATGTCGGGTATGACTGTATTACACCGAACGATGACAATCTGGACAAGATTGCGCTAGCGAAGCGGTCAGTCACGAAAAAGGAAGTTCAAACATTTTGTGGGTTGCTCAGGTACTATCGAGACTATATTCCTTCCTTTGCAATTATTGCGGCACCGTTGACGGACTTAACGAAAAAGGCGCAGCCGAACTTTGTCGAATGGGGTGAGTATCAGGAGAAAGCTTTCAACACCCTGAGAGAGGCTCTAATGAAGCGGCCATATTGAGACTGCCCAATCATTCGATAGGCTTTACTCTACGTACGGACGCTTCCAACACCGGAATTGGAGCCGTTTTAAGGAAAACTCCACCCCGTCGCGTACGCAAGCAAGAAGCTGACGAAAGCGGAGATGAAGTACTCCACGCTTGAGAAGAAGTGTTTGGCAATTTATGGGTAGTTGGTAAATTTTGCTTATTTCTGGCTGGAAAGAAGTTTGTCCTCCAAACGGACCACAAGTCGCTTACTTTCCTTAGCACTGTCCGCTACAAGAACGATTGTATACTCCGGTGGTCTCTATCATTGCAGGGATACGAATTCGTGTTAAAGGACATTGCCGGCAAGGAGAATGCTATCTCAGCCTCATACGTAATTGTAGAGATTTTGTGTGTATAATTTCATGCTTTTGTTTTGTAAAATTATTTGTATTTCGTGCGTGTTGTTAAAAAATATTATTGCATAATATTTTTCTTTGCGGGGAACGTATGTCACACTTTACTACTAATAATTTCAATCATGACGATATAGCTTATTTTCCGCCTTAAAAATAATTCAAACTATTGTTATAACGCAGAAATCGCTTGGGCAAGAGATAATCGGTTTTGTACTGTGTTTTTTAATTATCTGCTTGCAATTGTTCGAATGCAACTTTTTTTTTCTTTCGCCAGACGGTGATGAGGTAATGCGCTTTATCTGTATCGCATTACTAAGTTAAGTGCAGTCTGGAATGTTCTCACTTACCATGGAAAATGCGTTCTAATTTTAACACGCGTGACCGAAGTGTTTTTGAGATAACTTCAGCCGATTTGCATCATGTGATCTTTTCTCCATATATTTGTACGCTCGCTCGAGTGAAGCATGCGACGAAGAAGACGAAGAAAAGGATGGGCGACAAAGGCAAGAAAGAAAGTAACGTAATCTGGTTGAGCGATTGGTTTTGGGCATAGAGCGCGTGCGAAGAATTCTTTGATCGTATTGCATCGACGAGTGTTGAATTTATTTTACGCCAGTGTTTTGGAGTTTTGTTCTACGAAGGTGGAATTATTTGTGTTGATCAAATTAAGTCGTAGCACCGATTTTCGCTTTGCAGTGGCAGAGCGCGATGGTAGGTCAGAACATTCCAGACTGCACTTAACTCGGTCATACAATACATATAAAGCGCATTACGTCATCACCGTCTGGCGAAAGAAAAAAAAGTTGCATTCGAACAATTGCAAGCAGATAATTAAAAAACACAGTACAAAACCGATTATCTCTTGCCCAAGCGATTTCTGCGTTATAACAAAAGTTTGAATTATTTTTAAGGCCGAAAATAAGCTATATCGTCATGATTAAAATTATTAGAAATGAAGGACGAAGGTGACAAATTGCTAAACAGTACAATACGAAAATCTTAAAAACAACTAAAGTGTTTTCAGGATAGGTTTTGTGGAAATTACAAAAAATTTAGAAGTTTTAAAAACAAATTTTAAAACGTCAAATTTTCACATTTTTTACATCAACACAAGAAAACTTTCCTGATTCGAACTCTCGTGTCACGTATAACATCGATTCAGTTTTGAAATTTTGTTTTTGTGCATAGTAACTTCATCCATCTATCTGTACAAAGGATTTTAAAAAATTAAATTTGTAAATTGTTTGTTTTTTTAAGACATTAAATTTTTTATTTATTTATGCTTTTTTGATTTAATCCTGTAAAAGTTTAAAAAATACTTGTTTGTCAGTGTAATGAGAAAGAAAATTCAGCTCAAAGCAGTTGTCTTATCAAAAACTTGCTAAATAAGATGTGTTAAAATTGTCTTTTTAAAACTGTATTCTAGAAGGATTCAGAACCTCTTGAACAATTTATTTATTTATTTATTTCATTTTTACTCACAATCAACTTGAAATTAATCATAGTGCATGTAGAAATAAAGATTGTGAATAAGGAAGCAGCGACTAAACGAAGTACGTTATTACATGCACAACGTCATAAATTAGCAATAAAATAAAAATCAGGATGATGTTATTTAATTAGCGAATCAAATATGCTTAAAATTTACATTTTATGTTAAAATTCATTTAATTCCATTATAATTGCATACGGGAAAAAACATTTTTTACAACTTGACTACTTTCATTGGCTTGGGTAGTAAAAATCAAAAAACAGTTCGGCATTTACAACGTCAAACAATACCGGAAGGTTAATGGCGTCTTTTGTTTTGTTATTGTTATTATATAATTTTAACGCCTTTCTGCGACACCTCAATTCGATAAAGCTATCAAAATCAAAATTGTCTTTAGCTACCAAAACCAAATTAAAAATAAAAATCTACTAAAATTAAAATCAAAATCCCAAACTAAATCGATACGATTAAATTTTTGAGACCAATATTGTGTTAACAAGACAAAATCCAAAAATTGAAAAATGAGTTTGCCTAAATTCGAAATTATGTATTTGAGTTTTGGGAAGATTCAGACTAAAAGAGACCCATTTACAAATCTCATTTTTATAATAAATTATTACCAGTGGTTTTTATAATGATATACTCGTATAATCAAATCAAACAGCAGCAGGTTTCACTAACCTCATTCGGGTCACATGTTTCAAAACCTGTTTCGTTACATTCTCGGTTTGATCGGGTGTTTCTGCATCTGTAGCAACTCAGACTTTCAGCTTCTGTGCCTGAAACATTAAATCATCAGTCGCTTTATAAAATACTCGTAAATGCGTCTTTTGTGGTGTGAAACAAATACAAGTACACGGAGCAATCACATATAAAGGAAAAGTGCTTTATAAATAGTCGAAAACGAATTTTTGTTGTTTGGGTAAGGCTTGAGATTTTTTCAAACAAGTACATAATCATTTTTAAAGTAAAAAAATCTGAAACAAAACATAATTGCAGCGTTTATTCAAATTGATTATCAAATAAACTAAAACTTTTTGGCGGTTGGATGCGAGAAAAAGAAAATTTATTTTTAAATAAAACATTACTAGCAATGTAATAATTAAAAATATTTGCAAAACTGTTTATTAGTTTAAAATGGGGCCTGGAGCTGCACACATTATTAAACTCTAAAACAGTAGGACTAAGGGCTTGTTTCCACTTTCAACGTGGAATGGGGCATTCTTTGTTTGTCATTTTTCAACCCACGCTTAAAACAGCAAAAAGCGCTTAGCGAAGCAAAAAAAATCAATAAAAGAATCAAAGAATACTCCTTTGTGGTACCTATACTTGGTACAGTCAAGGCTAAATTTGTACGCTGCTGACAAGCGGGATCTCCAGTGAAACGTAGGTGGATATGCCAGCTCACTACGATGAAAGCATGCTGCCAGACTCTGTAGTGTAGATAGTCAGTAATTGCTATCAAATTAAGCTGACAGGCTTGAAAACGTCAATAACAGCAGACGGCGGTACTGCTTCCATTTTTAGGACCTCGTTGGTGCTGTGTCGACCAGTACTTGTTTAGGCTAAAAAATAGCTTAAAAAAATGTAACTTTTGTTGTAACTATATTTGGTACAGTCAAGGCTAAATTTGTACGCTACTGACAAGCTGCATCTCCAGTGAAATAGAGGCGGATATGCCAGCTCACTACGACCAAATATAGATACTACAAAGGTTAAATTTTGTTAGCCTTTTTTAAGGTTAAATTAGCCTTAAATGTACCAAGTATAAGTACCACAAAAGTTAAATTTTTGTTTAGGTTATTTATTCAGACCTAAACAAGTATTGGTCGACACAGCACTGATGAGGTCTTAAAGACTGAAACAGTGACACTGTCTGCTGGTATTGACGCTTTCAAGCCTTAAAAGAATACTTCATTTTACGCTTGCAATAGAAACGAGCCTTTAATGTTTGGCGTGGTGCAAAGTCTGGTACCAAGTTGGAGTGGTTTTAATTGCACTAATGTAATTTGATTAGTAATTTTGAAATAAGTTTTTAAACTGTAAAAATCCCTTGTAATTTATCAATTATTTATCAATAGTAAATCACGTTTGGACTGTAATGATGCTATAACTCCGTATAATTTTTTATCAAAAGGTCTAAGGCTGGCTTTACACGATCAAGTTTCTTGCAGAAAGAATCTTGCCTCAATATTCTATCTGTGTGTAAAGTACCGCGCAAGATTATTGAGCAAGATTGCTGGCAATATTGCGCAATAAAAATCTTGCCACGTGTAAAAGCGCTTTTCAAGAAAAAAGTGCGTCTTGCTGCAATATTGCTAGGAATAGAGCGAGGTTCTATTTTCCAGCAAGATTTCAGCAAGTTTTCGGTTGAAAATGCCATCGTGGTCGACAGACGAAGTAAAGACGTTAATAAGTGAAGTTGAAGTCAGGCATTCTATATGGAATGTCTATAGCGACGAGTATAAAGACCGTGTAAAGAAAAGTGATGCATGGAAGAAAATTGCAGAGGTGCTTCAACGAAATCAAGTAGAGGTAATTTATGGGGTCTTTTTAAGAAGTCACCGTAAGCGTTTTTTGTTTGTGAAACTAATCTGGATCCCCTTGCTATTATTATTGCTTCATAAAGATTATTTTTCTCTAAAGTGTCTTTATTCTATCCTGATGCTGAAAGATGGATTCCGAGTTAGTTTCACCCAAAAAAATTGCATACGGTGACTTCGTAAAAAGAACCAATTTTTGTTAAATAGTATATATCTTTCTTTTTAAAAAAAAATTCTATATTCTTTCTTAAAAAAAAAAAATTAATGTACAGTACCTATTTTGTTTTAAAGGTACGCCGACCACGCACAAGGTCAATTGTGCGTGTAATAACGTATATCGTTTAGCCACTGTTTCCTATTTCGCAATCACTTTTTTAATAAGAACTTCAAAACGTAATACCTTGATGGCAAATAAAATTGAATTGAATTGAATACATAACATAGATCGACCTGAAAAAAAAATTCTATTCAACAGTATGTGATATGAAACACATGGCAAAAACACAACGTTAGTTTGTTTTCTGGCAGGTTGAAAAAAAGTTTCATTCCCTGAGAACTCAATTTGCTGCCGAATTGAAAATTGAGGAGAGAAGAAAGTCTGGATCAGAAGGTGGCACCAGTAAAAGCAAATGGCAGTACATGAGCAGCTTGCTGTTTTTACGTCGCGGGATGAAGAGGCGCCAAGGAGCTTGCACTGAAATAGGTAAGGTTGTTATATTTTTTTGTATTGCCAAGGCACTTCTCCGTTAAGACTTCCGAAATATTCGGCAAATTCTTTTTGTATTTCCCGCGCCGAACTGGAGTTATGATTGCTACCTTGTAATGATAAATTGTTTAGTGTTTCACTCGGACTATACTCGTCGTGCCATGAACCACGAGTCACATTACCAAATTGATCTTTGTCCACGGTTCCAGGTGGGGCGTAAACCGGAGCATCCCGTTTCATCAAAAAATTGTGTAATACCACGCTTGCTTGAACAACCAATTGAGCTTTATCAGGATTTAAATTCATGGGCTTTAAAAGAACCCGAAATCTTGTGGCTAATATACCAAATGCACTCTCTACTGTTCTTCTTGCACGACTTAGACGATAGTTAGAAATTCGTCTGAGTATATCTGCATCTTTGTAAGGGTAAGGTTTCATAATATTGTTTTGAAGCGGAAAAGCATCATCAGCCACAATGACATATGGCACTGCTTTTCTGCGACCAGCCAAGGGTTTCGAAATTGGAAGTGATAATTTGTTTTTAAGGAGACTTTTAGCAAGGGGAGTTTCAGAAAAAACCCCGCCATCGGAAACCCTTCCATTGCAGCCAATGTCCACAAAAATAAGCATGTAATTGGAGTCGACTAACGCCAATAACACAATGCTGTGAAAACCCTTGTAGTTAAAGAAGTAACTCCCACTGTGTTGCGGAGCTCGGACAGTCACGTGCTTGCCATCCAGCGCACCAATGCAGTGAGGATAATTCCATTGATTTTCGTAGCCGCGTGCTATCTCTTGCCACTGCATTTCGTTTTGTGGAAACTTAAAGTAATAATTGAATTAAGATTGAAGCAACATCATGGTTAAAACTAAATAAATAATAATTAAATAAATTAATAAACTTAATTAAATAAATAAATAAAATTTCAGATTCAAACATTGAAATTGAAACCAGCAATTTCGAAACTGGAAAAAGCATGGAAGATAATAAAAAAGAAAGGAAAAGAAGTAAACGGGAATCTACTGAAGAAATTTTGTCTCAGGCAATAAAAGTTCTTTAAGAGCCAAATCCGGATGAGTTTGACATTTTCGGCCAATACGTAGCAATGGAGCTACGCGGAATTCAATGTGAACAAATTCGGCGAAGGGCCAAGCGCGAAATAAACATGGCGCTTTTAAAGGCGCAAGATGACGACGATCAAGACCAACAACAAATTTTGCAGTCATCACGTGTATTGTGGTCATCATCCACGCCTTCAATTTGTTTTGAAAAGCCAGGCACTTCAAGCCAAACCAGAACATATGATCACAATAACATCGAGCAACCTACCTTGATGCCTTCTTTCAAACATGCGTAAATTGCTTGGCATACCTCAGGGATAATTCCTGAAATAGCGCTTACTGAAATTTGAAATAAGTAGGCAAGACTTTCGAATGAATCACCTAAAGAGTATGCCAATGAAATGTAAACTTGAGATTTTCGTTTTTCAATTTCTCAATAAATTTAAACGTATGAATGCACACTATTTACTTATGTTAGCGTAGAATAACAAATCATAGAGTAATAACTAAGCATATTTTAAAATACGGTACCTGTAGCCAAAAATCGAAGTGTCACAGCCAGACGTTCTTTTGCTGAAATTGCCTGTCTCATATTCGTATCTTTTTTAGAAATTATTGGTCCTGTCAATCTCAAAATTTCTTCAAGATCTTTAGCTGTCATGCGTAAAAAAGATCGCAATTGTTGTGGGTCTTCTATGTGCAGCTCCTGCAACAGGGTGTTATAGGCACCCAATGCGTTCCTGCGCCCAATCCACGGTCGTACCCAGAATTTCCGCTTTTTACGTTGCTTATTTAAAGCTGCTATCATTACTATTGCTGCTGCTTGTCGTTTTCTTGCTCGAAGCATTTCGAATATTTCAACATTAAAAACTGATAAATTGAAATAAAATGAGAACGAACCACAGGTTTATTTAAACCAATCGAGAGGAAACCAATGCGATAGATACGTCGGCAGTATTGCTGAAATATTGCGGAACGAACATCGTGTAAATACATCAGCAAGTTTCTTGCGCAAAAATCGCCGACATTTCTTTCTGCAAGAATTTCAGACAGAAAAAAAGCTCGCCGTGTAAAAGCTCGCGCAATACTTGCCGCAAGAAACTTGCGCAAGAAACTTGATCGTGTAAAGCCACCCTAAGACTAGAGTTTTGTGTTTGTCAAAATAATTGGTTTTTCTATGACGTAATCATAAGCTTACAAAATAATGCGATAAAAAAATACATACTTTTTGCTGCTATAAATACATATGCAAAAAGCCTGAACTTTACCCAAAAGCATTTGCAAAATAGACCAAAAAATTGCACCGAAAACGGTTGGTAGGATGACCAAGTGTAATAACACTCTAACTTGCGAGCTGAAAGAGGGAAGTTCGATTTTCAGTATAACTGATTTCAAACTACAAACAGAACAAAATGAAAACAAAGTTTTAAACAATACTTTCTGAACAACACAGACAAGAAGTTTTACAAAATGATGGTATAATTATATGCCCATCTGTATATACACTACGGAGACTATATTATAGAAATCTAATTATGGAGACTATATATATATTGTGGAGACCTAATCATGGAGACCTAATATTATAAAGACCTAATACAGATACCCCATATTATCTATATACGTATATATACCCTATCGGGAGACCCTATACAAAAATATATGTATAAAAGTTTTTGCAAAACGAAATTAATTGCATAAAGAACAAATTTGATTGCAAAGCAACGAATTAGATCAAAAACCCTATAAAAAAGCAAATAGTCTGACTGTTTCAAAAAACAATAAAAAAAGGGTCGGCAATTACCGTTTCGTGACAAATCGCCTATTGGGCGGCGTAGAAACAATAGTTTAATACAGTAGAATTTTTTAAAAAACCTTTTTCACAAAGTAGTTAGAAAGAAAAATCAACGGAATGAAAAAGTATTTTTAACAAAAAATTACAAAATAGGGTGCGTTAATATTGTCTATTTTACGATAAGTCAATTTTAATGATTATACTAAATTTTCAATCAATAATCATTTTTGCTCAGAACAAAACATCGAATTTATAGCTAGGTCACTTACCAAACTTTTCAAACTATATGCAAAAACTATCCGAAACCACTTGAATAATTTTGCAAAAAAATAAAAGAATGGGTTCATCTTGTATAACTAGCGACTAGCGAGTCAAATATAAACAGAATTTACACGTAAAATTATTTTCCATTTTTCGAAACGGAAAAACAATATATATATTTTCAAAAACTAAGTTATCTCAATGAGTTGGAAGGTAAAAATTAACAAACAACTCGGTGTTTATCAAGGTCACACAATATCGGAAATTTTTGTTTTTGGTAAAAAGTTATTTGTTTTATTTCTGTATATAGTTGCTACACCATTTATGTACAGTACAATAGAACAACTAAACATTGTATCATGATATGCAAGAAGAGCATGAGTCAAATGTACAAAATCATGCAGTGATAAATTAATTTTCTCGCCACATATTTCCAGTTTTCTTCCAGATTGTTTCAACGACATCTTGCCTCATTTGACTAATGCTAATTTCCCAATTGGAAAGTAAAGTCGATATGTGCAATGTAAGATTACTCAGTTCAGTCGCTATTGAATTGATTAGAACGAGGATTTTATTCAATCTTGTGCTCTTGAGAACTTTCTTGCTTTGTTTTTGTCCTTTGATTCTTAATACCTGAAAATAAAATAATTGACCTAGTCTATCCTAATAATAGCTTTTTTATATGTTTCAAAAACATTACAAATGTGCTACAATAGCAGGCTACATGTATCCAATAAATAACGATAATTTACTTTTTTTATTTATTCAGAATTTTTAAACAAGCTGCATAAAGATGAGAAACCCCAGACTCGAGTTTCGCTCTCATTAGAGCTCGTCAGTGATGCTTATCTCACCGCGAATCGAACCTGGGACCTGTAGTCTTCCATGCAGGTTGCTATATCATTAGACTACAGATCCCGGACGACAGATGGACTCAAAGCAGCTGTTATAACTTATTCCCGGATTTATTGAACAAGGAATACATAGAATCCACTATGTTGTAATTCCAAGGCCGTACCTCATGACCGGGACTTACCCGACAAGCGTTAAGCATCGCGCTTACTCTCCTAGAGCTTGACGAGCGAAGAAGAAATTTATATTTTGAAGAATTACGAGGATTTGGAATTAATTTTTAAACAACATTTAAAGTCCCGGTCATGAGGTACGGCCTTGGAATTACAACATAGTGGATTCTATGTATTCCTTGTTCAATAAATCCGGGAATAAGTTATAACAGCTGCTTTGAGTCCATCTGTCGTCCGGGATCTGTAGTCTAGTGGCATAGTAACCTGCGTGGAAGACTGCAGGTTCGATTCGCGGTGATAAGCATCACTGACGAGCTCTAATGAGAGCTAAACTCGAGTCTGGGGTTTCTCATCTTTATGCAGCTTGTTTAAAAATTAATTCCAAATCCTCGTAATTCTTCAAAATTATTCAGAATTGTTTTGCAGGCCATAAAATACTGTATAAGTTTTTATGTAGAATTAGTTAATTTCTGCATCAGTCAATCATTTTTAGTTAATGCATTGATAACTCTTATCTGAGTTTGATTATATTAAATATATGTTTATATTTTTTAAAAAATTTGTTAGGTTTTTTTCTCCTAAAAAAAAAGATCAAAAACTAAGCAATTTTTTGAGGCTTAACAACTATAAAATTCAATTTTTGTGTTTAACTTTAACAAATGTGTTTTTGAAGCCCATTCTTTGAAATAAGTTTTTACATATTATATTTATTCATTAGCTTTGGCCAGACTTACTTTTATGAAATTCTTTAATTTCGGTAATTTTCAATAGAAAACTCGTTGGCAACACTTTTTTTTCGTATGTTTCAATGACCGATCATAGTTTGAAACTGTGGTTGTCGGCATACTTTTTTTCTCGAATGAACATAAGATTTCACTCTGAATTTTTCATTTGTTTAAGATTGATCCAAACCTTGATTTCTTTAAAATATATGTTAGTTGCAGAAAAATTCTTTTTTTGCCTTCATTTGCCTGACTTTTGACTGCTTATCTGACGGAATTGCAAACGTTTTTAAATCGTTGTAAACACCAATATGTAACAAACTCATTATAATCCATATTGGAAAGATTGTCATGCTGCTAGAACTCTTACCCTATTAAATTAAAGTTATTCTTCTGATTATTGTTATATTGTAAAAGAAAAAGATCCAGTAAATAACCGTACGAAGATTTTATATAAGTTCAATTAACAAAATCAATCACTTAATTGTTTAAGCGGCTGAAAATAAGATATTCAAAAATTTTTAATGTCACCCAAATAAATTTTGGTTTATTAGCACTTGCTAGTTATTAAAACTTGATTAAAAAAAAAAAGGCTGAAAAAATGTCAAAAGCATTTAATATTGTTTTCACTCAATAATGGCAGGAAAAAACGCTAGATCGAAATCTTTTAACGTTTCTACAACAAATAAACTCATATGACTTAAATTAACATTAGAGTAATAATTTTTTCATAATTCTTTCTTTTATTCGTCATCTAATGTTTTTTAATATGTTGCTTCACATTGCTAAAAGTACAGCATATTTTATTACTATCAACCTACTGTTTTTGAGTCAGTTATTAAAATTATCTTGCATGGAATGTAGTGGATATGTAAAACCAGTACGATCATAATTACCCGTGCAAATAACAAATTAGAGTCCCAAATAAAGGCCAGCTGACGCCGGAAATATGTCTCCAATCATCAGTATAAAAACTATAAAAGTCAGAAGCATTGTAATTTGAAGTCCGGTCAGTTCTCCGCTATCTGGCGGAAGATAAAATCCTACTATGGAAATAGTGGTGAAGAGAATGGCAGGAAACAACATGCTCTGAAACGAAACAAAAGAACTTTCCACAGAGAACACTTACTATTACTACAATTATTTTCAAAAAATGTTTCTGCCAATTTTTAACGATTTCGAATGAAAATATTCTAAAATAGAATATTTTAACCCTTATACTCCCAGACTTTTTGTGTCGCGTTACTTCCCATACGGGGCATTTTGACCCTCCTATTGTTTTCTGTGTTTTACGCTAGAGGATGTTGTTAGAAAAGGACACTTTTGGTGTTATAAAAAGGGATAGATGTATCCAGTCAATGATTGTTGTAATAAAAAGCAAATGCTTTATTTGTATAATCATGATTACGAAAAATTTAACATTTAGGCAGGTAAGTACATTGTACATAATTCATATAGGTGTTTATTCCAGCAGAGAAGACGTGATAAACGAAAGTATGTTTCACAATAATACAGTGCAAACAAATGCGAAAGAGTTTATGATTATTAGTCGTAACACTTTCTGCAAATAACGACAGAATGATCACTGCAAATATAGCTATTGCATGTTTCACAAAGGGTTTTTGTTTTGCGATCGGCTTTTGGAGGACACATGGAGCAGCGCTTTCGCTTTCTTGTATTTGCTGATGATGAAGCTGGTATTTGAATTGCATTTTCGTCCTGCAGTCCAGCCAGTTTCTTTGCCAAACTAATTAGTAGACTCCTCCGCAATCTGTTGCCACGTTTTGCAGTATAGTTTTTTTTTGTTGAGGGACATCCATACAATAAATGCGTTTAGAGCGCTAATATCCAGCATATTATAGAAAATTACCATGGCCATCTTCGAGTTTTTCTTTTGGTAGTAAACCATCTCACCATTTGGTCCATGGTATCTACACCACCTTTTGTTGCGTTGTAGTAAGTAATAACTTCTGGTTTTTTCTCCGGACCAGGCGATTCAGTGCCCTTGTCTAAATGCATGGTACTTAAAAGAGTAACCACCTTTCCTTTTTTGGGACAATAAGAAGCAATCATCGCCTCTTTTTGAAAACCATAGAGAGTAGTAAATTCTTTTCGGTCCTTCGTGAACACAAATTCTGCAGGAAGCTCTTTTCTGTTCTTTCGAATTGTTCCCACGATGGTGAGATTTTGCATCAGAAGCTTTCTTCCCAATTCCAAATTTGTAAAGAAGTTATCGCTGGTAATATTTTTTCCACTTTTTTGAAAAGGCTCTGAGAGTTTTAGCACTACTTTTGAACCTAGATTTGTTTCCCTTGGCTCACCAATTTCTCTTCCATTGTACACATCCATTTTCAATACGTAATGTGCGGTTGAATCGCATATTTCCCAGATCTTGATGCCGTATTTTCCTGGTTCTGATGGCATATACTGGCGGAATGGACAACAACCCCGAAATGTCATAAGTTGCTCGTCTATCGTCAGATTGGTTCCAGGAACATATGCATCCAACAGAGATTTATTCCAAATTTTAAATACATTTCTAATAGGTGAAAGTTTATCTGGCGATCTGGCAGATCATCGAGCTGCAGCGTCATCAAATCGAAGTACACGTAATATATTTTGAAAGCGATTACGCGAGATAATTTTACGAAAAATTGGTCTTCCATGTTCCATATGCCACAGCTGAGAAAGATCTTCGTTGCTTGACTTGTATACACCAACTAGCAATAAGGTTCCGATCACTTTTCTTAGTTCTGCAACTGTAGTATCTTTCCAGTTATTTGAAAATACACCTTGACCTCCTTTATTAGTCCATTTACATATTTCTTCCAGAAGATTATCTCTGAAAAACAAAGAAAAACAATCTCCAAGTGAGCCACTCATTCTTATGGTATATCTAGTCAGTCCAGACTTTTCTCTTAATATATTTTTTTGGCTCGTTTTAGAAGTAAGTGGAAGTAATGGTTCTGCTGCCCAACTCTCTACACCACTCTTTGATGTGAAAAGTGCAGTACTGGTGTTTATAAAGTATCTTCCAGATGCGTCACTAGCTTCTGCATTATCATTATTATCCTCGTAATCATACTCTGGATCAGAAAGAATAATGATCAGAAAGAATAATGTCTTCGTTGTCGTCGTCTGAAGGAACATAATCGCTGCAATCGTCGTCATCATCCAATCGGTCGCTCGTACTTGAATCCTCCTGATTGTCATCAAAAAGAAGACCAGCAACTTCATCTGGAGTACGATAATTGCTCATCTTGACTTTACCCAAGCAAAATAACAGCTAGAAAAGAAAACAACTGTTTACAGAATTAGCTGAAAAAATTAACACAATGCTTCCTTTTCAACCTAAAAAAGATTATTTTAGCCAAGCATTTTACTGACAACATTGTTGCGACTAACTTTATACAACAGTTAGGTATACCCTGCACGTAAGAACTCAACACCTTGAAGTAAAATCCTGTTGACAAAATACTCGTATTTCTTTCAACCTTCTAGAGACAAAAACTTTTCAAGTAAAAAAATTGCCACAAAAAAGCTTTCAATTGCTTGAGGTTTCATTGCAAATCCAACTGGATTGCTTTCTAAACTGACTAGCTTTTCCACTCAAAAAAAGCAAAGGTCTTCTAAAAAATCAAGACAGTTTACCAATTATTCTATCCAGCTTTCCGCACAAGAAACAAATGCAAAAAATGAAAATAGAGCTGGCCGAATTGGCAGACTGGACTTAGAGTTCAAAAGTCTCGGGTTCAATGCCTGCAACAAAGTTTCATTTACAATGCATAAGTGTCACTATATAAAAGGTGTCAGGTTTTATCTGTCTAAGATTATAGCTGAAGCCTGAAAAAAAATATAATTCATATAAAGTATTGCACTCTTGGGCTTGAGTCAATTTGACCCATTTGGGCAATAACGCGACTACTACAAGCTACAGCAAAAGTTTAAATCATAATTCATTCAAAATCTTAAGAAAGTATTTCTGAAGGTTACTCGAAAGACTTATGAAATCTCACTGCATAAAAGCAAGTACAACGCGAATAATACACATTTAAATTTTGCTTCGGGTCAAAATGACCCGTCTGGGAGTATAAGAGTTAATATAATTTAGGTTAAAAGTGTATTTTCTTCATCCATAACACAGTTGCACTTAGCACGACTAATCTATTCATACCAAAACAGAAACGATAACAAACAATAAATTATCATGAGCGCTTTCAGCTTACATCAACTCTCATCAAAAAAATAAAATGGAAAAGATTCCAATCAAAATTTTATAAGCCACAGATCAATGATCTTGTTACGTACATTACTTACCAAAATTATTTCAGTGATATAATCATAAGGAAAATTTAGTAAACCAATTGATTATAAAAGAAAAGGCGCGAAATAACAAAACATACCGATAGAGCTACCAAAGTTAAAATACCAAAAGAAACAATATAAATTATATGCAAAATAAACAACGATTCATTTGCATATAATTGCCATTAAAATCCAACGTTACGTTTTTTAATTAATAGACCTACACTTTGTAGTTATTTTAAATGAACTTACGTTGAATTTAATATTGGAATAAATGTTGCACAGCATAATATGTTTTTTTAATAAAACGTTTGGTTTTCAATTCGCCAACCCCACTGCTCAAATGACGGGTTAAATTACCAATGTAGGTCAAACTCACATCACACGAACAAGAGAAGCAATGCACAACATTCGAACGAATTGCAGCCAGAACATGCGCCTTCAATTGAAAATATTTCGACATCTTAAAACTTTGATTGACAGGGTTTATTTCTATAAATAGTTTAAGTTTTGAGTTGATAATCTTTTTTTAATTTATTAATAAACTGTTTCAACTCCTCTCTAAACGTCAATGTAAATACACCCAAAACGCACCAATTTTGGATTCAGCTATTGTTCAACATTTGTTAGACAACTACCTTTTCGCGAAAAAATTCAATATTAACTAGTTTTCAGTTGCAGCTGCAGGCGATCATCTTTTCATCTGGCAACGATTGAAGCCACTAGTCAATAGTTATGTTGTTATTATATTTTAATATTTGCTTGTGTCAATTTGAAGGCTCTATATCAAAGTACCTAAGTCACATTTTCGAAAAAATGAGAAAGGCTGAAAAAATTGTTTGTTTAATCGCCAGAAATATTCTGACAAAAAATCTTTTCAGGATAATGTACGGAAATCACTTTTTAAAATAGCACAGAGGTTTGAAGTCTTAACGTATTTTTATTCTAGAAGTACCGAAGTCCAACTGATTTATGTTAAAAATTCCTATGCACTTGATAGCTTATTAAACCTATTGTTTGTAGGCTCGACCTGCAAAGCAGTCTCACCTGAACAATTTTTTTTACTTTTGTCAATAAAACTTGAAGTAGGAGTATTTGATAGTTTGTCGAAGGTTAATAATGTAAGAGTAACGCAAGCATTATAATGAAGTAATAACTTTCATTTTCCTTATAGGCAAGCTTATTCAATAACTTATTTTCGCTTTAGGTTGACCTGTATTATTATTTTAATCATTATTTTAAAATTATTGGGAAATCCTAGCGTTTTATTTCGAGCTTTTTATTCCCGTCTATAACTTAATAATTTAGTTACATAGCATTCTATTGGAGTCACGAAGCAACAACTCATCTATTGACATTCAAAAACATTTTTTTTAAAAGTTGTACTTAACAAGCTTTGTATTGATTTGGCTTTTAGTTAATAGATCATGGAAAAGTTTTTTTTATGTTTTCTTGGTTTGGGTATGTAAATTTTTGGAAAATTAACTTCTTATCACTTGATTTTTCGAATTCCCGCAGATCCTAAATTTTTTTCTGATATGTTACTCTATAAAAAATAGAATGTATATTATCATTATTGTTACATGTGGTTGATGTTTTCTGCCTAACTACACCGTCAATTTGCTAAAAAGCGCTTGTAAACGAAAATTTCCAAAAAAAGTACCTAAGTCCAAATTTGCAAAACAAGTTTTAATTCCTTATGACGTCATAATAAAATTCTATAAAGTTGTTGAAATAGGGAGAGATACATAACCATGTAATAAAAAACCATTCAGGTTTTTTCCATCATTATTCTGATTTGCCAGGGTTTTTGAAAACTTTAAACCTCATTTTCTCAAAACTGATATTATGTGACTTAGGTACATTTATAACTAAGGCCTTCATTTACACTCCCGTCAGTTAAAATAGAGTAAAAACATTCCTGCAAACCAGTTACGTAGATGGGTGGAATTACGATACAAAAAACAACAACATTTGGAAATTAAATTGATATGACACAAAACATGAAAGTTCAAAAAGGAAATTTTCTCCTGATAATCTACAAAACGTGAGAGTATGAGGTTTTGAGATTTATTTTCAGCCTATAGACTTTTTTCTAGTTTCTACAAACTAATGTTGATTAAGCATTTTAGATAGTTTTAAATTTGCGTCATTGTGTTGTTATAACCATTTTATTATCTCAAGTAACTTGGTACGCACTAGGAATTTTATTAAGTTATAGTAAAGAGCTTTGAAATCAAAAATAATCTGAATTTGATTAATTAGCTTACTCTAATTCAAGATATCTATTCAATTTTTAGTGTTTAAATTGTGTTGTTCCATTAGGTAAAGCATTGATGGCAATATTCGAAGCAAAAACACTGTTAAGCATTTCTAGATAGTAGATAAATTAATCTTCAAGATATATTAGGTTGTTAAATGATGCTTTATACAAAAAAAAAATTCTATACGTAAAATTTGCGAAATTTTGACAAAATCCTGTTTTTGGATTTCTTAATAACGGAGTTGTTTCATATACAAAGTGTACGATTCTCATAATCGGATCAAGCAATGTGTACACAAAACATCCGGCTAGGAAATAGTTTTTTTTGCAGAAGTCAAATAAACTTTTGTTTTATGTGCTGTTTTAGTTATTGCAAGTGTACTTTCTGAAGTCACTGTTCTAATTGCTTTTAAATTTGCATAAACATTTGGTGGTACAGAATTTGAAGATTGCTTGAAGTAAAAGATTTTTCTTCCCAAAGCTTTTCATCTGACACTCTTCAGGGGAAATCGTCAGAATGAAGTAGAATTGAAACCGAACTAATTTATAAAGGAAGAAAGTAGAGTTCTCATTGGCTGAAAGAGTCAACCAATGAGAGAAAAGTTTAAGAAATTTTCAAAGAGTATACGAATTCTTTTTGCTTACACAGAAAGGGATTGAGAGATTTAATGAAAGTCGCTTCAAGAGCAGAAAGGTGAAAGGAAGAGCGACCTCGAGCAAATTCTCGCTCTAGAGCGAATTAAATAACACGTTCCTAAATCCATCACCAATCCTCGTACCTCGGCCAACCGCCAAAGTCTTTCCCGCTCTTGCAAAAACAACATACGTCCACAACAATTTCACGAATCCGCTATTGGTCAACATCTTCTTGACAACGCCCAATGTGCCCTCCATTACAGCAACGAAAAAATTTTCTATTCTCGCTCGAGGTCGCTCTTCCTTTCACCTTTCTGCTCTTGAAGCGACTTTCATTAAATCTCTCAATCCCTTTCTGTGTAAGCAAAAAGAATTCGTATACTCTTTGAAAATTTCTTAATCTTTTCTCTCATTGGTTGACTCTTTCAGCCAATGAGAACTCTACTTTCTTCCTTTATAAATTCGTTCGGTTTCAATTCTGCTTCATTCTGACGATTTCCCCTGAAGAGTGTCAGATGAAAAGCTTTGGGAAGAAAAATCTTTTACTTCAAGCAATCATTCAATGAGTATTTTCTTAATACAAATAATTACAATTAATATATGATCTGTGGTTCCTACCAGTGCAGTCTTGCACTTGGTAGGAACCACAAATCATATATTTATCTTTTCTTATATGACCAGCTCTGCAACTAAACCCGAGTAAGCAGACTGTCCCTGATAAGAGTTCAATATATTTGGCAAATTCACCAACAATCTAAAATATTTTTCCCGGATTTGAACGAATGGTGGGAAAAAGGAAAAAAATTGTTAACAAATGCCTTTAAAAATTTATCAATAGAAGTCAATAAGTTACATTACCATAAAACAAAAAGTATTAAAAATAAACTTCTTGAATTATTTAATAACAATCCAAATTCTAATGCAGTTGCAATAGCTTCTCTTAAAGAACAACTTTCTAAATTATATGAAAGAAAATACGAAGGATATAGAATTCGAGCAAAAATGCAAAAAATAGAAAATGAAACTCCAGATAAAACATTTTATCAAAAAGAAAAAGAACAAGGGAAAAAGAATTCTTTGATTGAATTAAAAAATCAAAAAAATGAAACTATAAAGAAACCAAAAGAAATATTGGAAGAAGTCAAAGAATTCTATAACAACTTATGGGGAAAAGCTGAAAAAGATAAAGAAGATGAACTGATTGAATATTTGGAGGAATTAGACAAACAAACTTTTGAAGAAAATGAAATAACGGAAATTAATAAATTTATAGAAGATGAAGAAATTGAAATTGCTATAAAATTACTCAATAATGAATCCAGTCCAGGAACTGATGGACTTACAGCAGAATTCTATAAATCCTTCCAAAAACTAATAATACCTGATTTAAAGGAAGTTTTTAACAATGCATTATTAAAAGGAATACTTCCCAGATCTATGAGAGAAGCTATTGTTAAACTATTACACAAAAAAAAAGATTTTAAAAATTTAAAAAATTGGAGACCGATTTCCCTACTAAACACTGATTACAAAATTTTAAGTAAAATAATTGTTAATAGATTAACACCTTTATTTCAAAAACATATATTGCCCCAACAAAATGCAGGATTGCCAAAACGTAGAATGGAAAATATTCATTACAATATACAAGCTTTATTGGAATTGGCAAATCAAAGAAATGAACAATTAATTATTATGACGATTGACTTCGAAAAGGCTTTTGATAAAATTTCCCACCATTTTATATTTAAAATTTTGGAAAAACTTAAAATTGGAAACAAAAATTTGGGTTTTATAAAATTGTTTTATAAAAACATTTTTTCAAAAATTGAAATTAATGGAGACTATACCTCAAAAATAAAAATTAAAAGAGGTATAAGACAAGGATGTCCTTTAAGCATGTTATTATTTATAATTTCTACTGATTTATTGACAAGAAAAATACAAAAAAATGAACAAATTAAAGGGATTAAATTCCAAAATTTTAACTTTAAAATTGCTCAATATGCAGATGATACTACATTTGCATTTCAAAATTATAAAGAAATTGAAGACATCCTTATAGAGTTAAAACAATTTGAAAAAGTATCTGGACTAAAAATTAATCCGGAAAAAACCCAAATAATTGCTACCAATACATTTTTAAAAACAAAAATTGAAACAAATTATCCATTATTTAAATTTAATGAATTTTTAAAAATATTAGGTGTTAAATTTTATCTTAATCCAAATTATAATAATAAAAACTGGTATGAATTGTTACCTAAAATAAGATCTATTTTATACAAACATGAAAATAGAAAATTATCTATTTATGGCAAAAACCAAATTATAAAGACTCTAATAATACCTCTTTCCTTACACATTGCAAGAATACATAAACCTACTGAAAAAATTGAAAAAGATTTAAACCAAATTTTATTTAAATTTCTATGGTCAAATGATCCGATTGAACAACTTTCTAGGAAAAAATTAATATCTGAATATAAGGAAGGAGGAATCAAAATGATTGATATAACAAGCAAATTTGAAACTTGTTATGTTGAGAAAATTAAATACTTATATAACATAGAAAAAGTAACAGAACTATGGCATCAATGGAGTCTCTATAATTTGTTTTATAAAATTAGACACATCAATATTAAATTATATAATGGTGCAACAGCACATGCATTATATGGTAACAAAACATGGAATGACACTTTTAAAATTTTTATGAAACTAAAAAAATGTAACCTAAATTGGGAAACAATAACACATAAAGAAATTTATTTAAATTTAAAACAATTAAAAAGCCAAAACACAATAATAAAAAGTATTAACAACAATACTATTCCTTGGAAAATAATAACATGTCATCAAAAAAAATATAAATACTCTTTTACAAATAAGGAAAGAGAATTTATGTATAGAATTGCTAGTAAAGCATTTAAATGGCAACAAATTAATAAATTAGATAAGAATAAAAACTGTAAATTTTGTAAAAAAGCTATTGATGGAACTGAACATATTTTAATTGATTGTGAGCCAATTAAACAAATTTGGAAACAATATGAAAAAATTTTAGAAGAAAAGAA
Organism: Diplosoma virens; assembly: GCA_963680785.1. NCBI lineage: Eukaryota > Metazoa > Chordata > Ascidiacea > Aplousobranchia > Didemnidae > Diplosoma > Diplosoma virens. Next base: position 27,607,479 of record OY796893.1, read on the forward strand.
TATTGCTAAAATTAATCTTACTAAAGATATTATATTATATAATTATTTTGGAAAACAACAACAAAATTTAGAAATTATGCTAAAAACCATAACAAAAATTAAGATAGAAATTATTGAAATTAAAAAAAAGTTAGAAGCAAAACAACAATATACCTGGAATAATAAACAATTCCAAAAACATATTTTAGAAATTATTAATACAAAACTTAAAGAACTAAGTGATCAAGAAAAAATTTAAATTACTCAAGATGAATGATATAACTAAATTATCTTACAAATAGTTATGTTAAATTATTTGTACCAGTGCAGTCTTGCACTTGGTAGGAACCACAAATCATATATTTATCTTTTCTTATATGACCAGCTCTGCAACTAAACCCGAGTAAGCAGACTGTCCCTGATGAGAGTTTAAAACTCGAAACCATGGTCGGGCAGTGAGCTCGGGTTCGGCGTGCGTGATGCACAATGCCACAGGTGGTACTCTCTAGTGCCATCTGTCCCTAACTCGATATATTACAGCATCTGGTCATACGGCGTGCGTGATGCACAATGCCGTTCCTACCAGTGCAGTCTTGCACTTGGTAGGAACCACAAATCATATATTTATCTTTTCTTATATGACCAGCTCTGCAACTAAACCCGAGTAAGCAGACTGTCCCTGATGAGAGTTTAAAACTCGAAACCATGGTCGGGCAGTGAGCTCGGGTTCGGCGTGCGTGATGCACAATGCCACAGGTGGTACTCTCTAGTGCCATCTGTCCCTAACTCGATATATTACAGCATCTGGTCATACGGCGTGCGTGATGCACAATGCCGTTCCTACCAGTGCAGTCTTGCACTTGGTAGGAACCACAAATCATATATTTATCTTTTCTTATATGACCAGCTCTGCAACTAAACCCGAGTAAGCAGACTGTCCCTGATGAGAGTTTAAAACTCGAAACCATGGTCGGGCAGTGAGCTCGGGTTCGGCGTGCGTGATGCACAATGCCACAGGTGGTACTCTCTAGTGCCACCTGTCCCTAACTCGATATATTACAGCATCTGGTCATACGGCGTGCGTGATGCACAATGCCGTTCCTACCAGTGCAGTCTTGCACTTGGTAGGAACCACAAATCATATATTTATCTTTTCTTATATGACCAGCTCTGCAACTAAACCTGAGTAAGCAGACTGTCCCTGATGAGAGTTTAAAACTCGAAACCATGGTCGGGCAGTGAGCTCGGGTTCGGCGTGCGTGATGCACAATGCCACAGGTGGTACTCTCTAGTGCCATCTGTCCCTAACTCGATATATTACAGCATCTGGTCATACGGCGTGCGTGATGCACAATGCCGTTCCTACCAGTGCAGTCTTGCACTTGGTAGGAACCACAAATCATATATTTATCTTTTCTTATATGACCAGCTCTGCAACTAAACCCGAGTAAGCAGACTGTCCCTGATGAGAGTTTAAAACTCGAAACCATGGTCGGGCAGTAAGCTCGGGTTCGGCGTGCGTGATGCACAATGCCACAGGTGGTACTCTCTAGTGCCATCTGTCCCTAACTCGATATATTACAGCATCTGGTCATACGGCGTGCGTGATGCACAATGCCGTTCCTACCAGTGCAGTCTTGCACTTGGTAGGAACCACAAATCATATATTTATCTTTTCTTATATGACCAGCTCTGCAACTAAACCCGAGTAAGCAGACTGTCCCTGATGAGAGTAGAAAGTGGAAATAGTTTTTTTATTAAGAAAAGTAGAAAGTAACAGGCGCGTGTTTTTGAGAGGGATCGCCTTTCTGTTTGCAGCTTGAAGTGGTAAAATTTAAATTTGTAAAAAATATAAAGAAATGTTTCTGGTGCAGGAAAGAAGCTTGATACTGCAGACCGAGGGAATTGAAGAGGTCAATTCCGAAATAATAATAAATCTTTTCTATGGAAGTTTAGAGAAATTCAAAACTTCCATAGAAGGGCTCCGGATTACCAACTTTAAAGAAAAAAAATATCTTATTACATTTGCAGAAATACCCAAAAGCATGATGACCAGCGTACGAGACCCAGTACACTGCATTTGTCAGGATGGCTTAACAAGAAAAAACGGAATAATATTAAGATCGTTCATTCCAGAAAGCCCGGCAGAAATGATCACGTTGTTCCCCGTCCCCTTTGAGATGAGGGAACAACACCTAAAAACTCTTGAGCAAAAAGGATGGGGAGAGATAAAAAAAATAAAATTTGGTACACTTCGTAACTTCCCAAGTATTAAAAATGGCTATGTGAATGTGTTTGTGCAAAACCCCAATTACAATATGATTGGTGGGCAAGTAAACATATTGGGGCATTGGGTCTCTGTTACAACACCCTATAACCGACACCTACCCATGTGCCGGTTTTGCAAAACCAGAGGACACGAAATCAGTGAATGCGAACGACTCAAGAGAAAGATGGAAGCTGAACAAAAACAACGACAACAAAAGAAAAGAATACTGATTACATACTCCTCAGATGAGGAAGAAGAGGAAAAAAAGAAAGAAATCCCCTTAGAGGAATTTATTGTGGTGGGAAAAAAGAGACCAAGATTCTCCACAAAAAACAGAAAGAAAAAGAAGAGGGCAAAGAAAAACGTAAAACCAAATGAAAGTGAACCAGACAGCTCAACGGTCGAGATAGGAGAGTCTGAAGAAATATTGTCCGATGAAGAGAAACATGAAGAGAAAAAAGAAAAAGAAACAAAAATACTTCCAGAGGAAGAACACCCCCAGCTCTCGGATTCCACCGAAAGCCAAAACATTGAAGAAAAAAATAAAACAGAGAACAAAAAAGAAAAAGAAAAAGAAGAAGAAGAAGAAGACAATGAAAGCAAAAGAAAAGAATCAACATCGTCCTCGTATTACTAAAGGATAGCAAATTTTAAAATACTATTAAAACCTCTACTTAATTAGTTTAATGTGTTTAAATTTAATTTTGATGTCTTGTATTTTAAACTAATCTCTGACTTAAATTCTGATGGAGCCTCCAAAAGAAAATGCCACAACAGAACAAAAAGGTATGGCTAAAGATATACTTAAAATATGTTCAATTAACATAAACGGGTTGAATAATAAATTAGATGCTATCCAAATTATGATAGAAGACAATGAAATTGACATAATGGGAATACAAGAAACTCATGCAATAGACTTACAAAAATTAGAAAAATGGGCAAAATTATTTAACTATAAAGTTTTTATCAATCAACTATATGTTTTGCCCAAAAATAAATTTTCCAAGGAAGGCACTGTCACAATAATTACAAAAAAAATCTTTGAAAACTTTTGTATTAAAGAGGAATTAATATGTCAAAACAGAATTCATCATATAAAAATATATAATGAAAACCAAGAACTGTCTATTCTAAATTGTTACTTTCCTAATAGAGTCAAAGATAGAACCAAACTAATTGAACTGATGATAAGAAAATATAAATCCCCAAATACCAACAATATAATATTGGGTGACTTTAACTTTATAGAATCAAAATTAGACACCAAAAATCAGCATCTTTTCACAATTACCAAAGATAAAAAAACTTTCAAGCTTTTCAAAAATGAAAATGGCATAATTGATATTTTTAGGAAAAAAAATAAGACTCAAAAAATTTACACCTTTAAAAACAAAAAAGGTGCAACAAGAATAGACAGAATATATATTAGTTCCTCATTAATACCATTTATTGAAGATATTAAACATATACCAACAATAAAAACAGACCACATTTTTATGCCAACTATTGAATTAAAATACACAACCAAGACAAGATGGGGAAAAGGTAGTTATAAATTAAATAACTCTATATTAAATTCAATCTATGTTAAAGAGGAATTTCACAACACTTGGCAAATACATAAAGAAGCAAAACTATATGCTAACAATTTAAATGAATGGTGGGAAACCGGAAAAAAAATGATTAAAGAATGCTTTAAGAAAGCATCAATTGAAGTCAATAGTGCTAATAAAAAAATAACTGAAAAGATCAAAAATGATCTATCAACTTTACTAAAAGAAAACAATAGAAAAAACAAGGATATTATTGCCTCTCTTAAAAGAAAACTAGAGAAAATTTATGAAATTAAATATGAAGGTTCTAGAATTAGGACAAGAATCAAAAAACTAGAAAATGAAATACCAGACAAATCCTTTTTTGAGAAAGAAAAAAACTTAGGAAAATTAAATACTTTAAATAAAGTAAGATCCAAAACGGACCAAATTATACTAGAACCAACCAAAATTTTAAATGAAGTGAAAAACTATTATGATGAATTATGGGGTAAATCCACTGAAGAAAATGAAAAAGAAATAAAAACATACTTAGAAGTAGTTGAAAAATCATCTGATGACCAAAATGAAATAACCCTTGGCAATAATTGGATAACTGAAAAAGAGGTAGCAAATGCAATAAATCAATTAAAAAATGATACTGCTCCAGGATCGGATGGCTTAACATCTGAATTTTATAAAACATTCCAAAAATTACTTATACCAGATATAACAGAAGTGTTTAACAACATATTACTTATAGGAGAATTACCTGAAACAATGCGAGAGGCAACTATTAAACTGATTTACAAAAAAGAAGACCATAAAAAAATTAAAAATTGGAGACCCATTTCACTTCTAAACACTGATTATAAAATACTAAGTAAAATAATAGTCAATAGATTAGTTCCAATTATGCAAAACCATATTTTACCCCAACAAAATGCTGGACTTCCAAAACGTAGAATTGAAAATGTACATTATAATATGCAAGCCTTAATGGAAATGGCCGAACAAAAGAAAGATGATCTTATTATCATGACTATTGACTTCGAAAAAGCATTCGATTCAATTTCCCATCATTTTATTTTTGAAACGTTGGAAAAAGTAAAAATAGGCGATATCAATTTGAGTTTTATAAAAATATTTTATAACAATATTTTTTCAAAAATTGAAATAAATGGAGCATTTACTTCAAAAATTAACATAAAAAGAGGCATAAGACAAGGGTGTCCATTAAGCATGTTGTTGTTTATTACATGTACTGATGTACTAACCAGACATGTAATAAAGAACAAGCAAATAAAAGGAATTACTTTTCAAAAAATAAACTTGAAAATAACACAATATGCAGACGACACAACATTTTCATGCCAAAATATACATGAAATCTATGCCATAATGAATGAATTGGAAAAATTTGAAAAAGTATCTGGTTTAAAAATAAACCAAGACAAAACTCAAATTCTAATAACAAATAGAAAAATACAAGAAAAGATTAAATTAGATTTCCCTATGATTCACATAAAAGACTCACTGAAAATATTAGGTATTAAATTTTATCTAGAACCAATCAAAAATACAAAAAACTGGAAAGAAACAATACCCAAAATAATAGGAACATTACAAAAGCATGAAAAAAGAAATTTATCAATCTTTGGCAGAATACAAATTATCAAAACATTAATAGTACCCTTATTTATACATGTAGCAAGAATATTTCAACCAACTGACAAATGTATAAATAAAATTAGCCAAATATTATTTAAATTTATATGGGGAAATCACCCAATAGAACAACTATCTAGAAACAAACTCATATCAGAAATTGAAGAAGGAGGTGTCAAAATGATAGATATAAAAAGTAAAACTGATACTTGTTATGTTGAAAAAATAAAATATTTGGCTAATTTGAACCAAACAAATGAATTATGGCAACAATGGGCTTGCTACAACCTTTTTTATAAAATTAGACATATTAATAATAAGCTATATGATAGAACAAAAGCACATAATTTAATAGGAAACAATAATTGGAATTATACTTTTTCTATATTTATGAAATTAAAAAAATTAAACCTTGACTGGATTAACATAGCACATAAAACTATCTACTTATATTTAAAAGACCAAAGAAGCAAAAAAACCCACATTACAAGCACAAACAACAAAGAAAAAATTCCTTGGAAAACTATTATTTTAAAGAGCAAAAAAATTAAAAAATTCTTTAATAATAATGAGCATGAGTTGAATTATAGAATTGCCACCAATGCTTTTAAGTGGCATGTTCTAAACAAAAAAACAACTAAACAAAGTTGTAAATTTTGTCATCAACCTTCTGAAACAATTGAACATATTTTAATAAACTGCAACCCCATACTAAAAATATGGGAAAGATTTGAAAAATATTTAAGCAAAAACAATATTGCCAAAATTAAACTAAATAAAGACATGATCCTTTATAACTACTTTGACAAAGATCAAAATAACTTGATTGTGATAATAAAACTAATGAATTTAATCAAAAACAAAATCATTGAAAAGAAAAAAGAGTTAGACAAAAAGCAGCAATATATTTGGTCAAATAAAGAATTCCAGAGATATGTACTGGAGGTCATTAATATTAAATACAAAGAAATTGATTTTGAGTAAATGGTAAAACAATTAATTGCTTTAAATGACAATTTTGGATGATTGAAGGAATTTGATCTAAAAACAAAATTGAAGTGAAAAAGAAACGCTACGTTTATAATGATTACATGTGATTTAAAAATATCTTAAGTGTTCATACATTCACATATTAAGACTACAATATAGATATTGTATCTTGTAAGAATATAAAGCCCTTTTTTTTTAAGCGCTAAATAAGAGATGGATTAGTATATATGAACAAAACCACAAAAGGAAGATATGAAACAATATATATGACTAAAGAAAATTGGCAGCCTTTTGTACATTGTATTTGTCAATATGGTCTGACAAAATTAATATTTGAAAGGAGAAAAAGATAGTGTTTCTCCTTGTGGCAGGATCCTTAAAACCTATAATGTGAAACAAATAAACTAAGACCTCGCAAATTATAAACTAGCGTTTGAATAGAAGCTTCAATTATAAACCACAAATAAAAAAAAGTTTCAAATCTTTTAAATAATATTCCAAATTTCTATGCACAAAATTAAATTTTTTTTTATGGGAAAACCAAATGAAATTAAAAGCTCCAAAGAGGATTAAAAACTTTGGAAAGGAGAAAATATTTTAAAATTTTCTCTATACGCATTTTCAAAAACAAACTAAAAAAGAATTCCATTATAGACCCTTGATTAAAGTTATCTTTATTTTTCTTTGTTTAATGCATTGTAAATATTTCTGCTGTCATTTATTCAATGTTCCCTTTAAAATTATTGTGTAATTCAATTCGACATGTTAATTTTGTAATCTCTTGTAAAAGCATTATTACTTTGAATTTTTGTGTGTATGTTTAAAGCCTTACAAGACCGTATAAGTGACATTAATGAATAAACACTTCACATTCCCCTATTTTCAAAAAAATTCGCCATTAAATACATTCAAATTTGCATTTAATAATATCCTTCTTTTCGTTGTTTAATACATTGAATGCTTTCTGCTGCTACGTATACATTGTTTACTTAATAATTTTTGTTGATTTTAATTTTACAATCTTTTGCGTGTGTGCTTAAAACCAATAAAAAAAAAAAAAAAAAAAAAAAAAAAAAAAAAAAAAACTCGAAACCATGGTCGGGCAGTGAGCTCGGGTTCGGCGTGCGTGATGCACAATGCCACAGGTGGTACTCTCTAGTGCCATCTGTCCCTAACTCGATAAATTACAATTAACGAGATAAAAATTTGAAACTAACTCAACCCGAAAAAAATGTCTTAGATTCATTTTGGGGGGCAGGTTAAATCGGCAATGCCTTTAGATAACATCATATTGAAATTGCATTTGCTCTGTTAATTATATTCAGCTTTTTACTTGATAAAGTATATAAAAACAGTTTAATAGTCTTTTACACTCTTTACTTTAGACCAGTGGTTCCCAAAGTGGGTGCCACCGCCCCCCTGTGGGCGCTGGCGCCTCTCAAGGGGGCGCTGGCTGCTAAATGGGCGATTGGGGGGCGCTGAGAAAAAAATGGGCAGTAACAAAACTAGTGTCCATATTAATTTCAGTACAGCAAAACTCTGTCTTTGCGCAAACTATGCTTGGAAGATTTATTTTTTGCTTCCTATACGTACGTTCATTGTGATCACACTGTAGCGGTTGGGGAGGCGTAGATATAGGTTTATTATATTAAATTGCTATATACTACCACCATTCACTTACTACATTGATCGAGAGTCCAAGGAATTAAATGTTTTAGTTTCTTCAAATACTTCCAGCGGTTTCACCATTTATTCAGTTTTATTACAGATTAATTCGGTAAACGATCAAACACGTCAACAGTTAATTTCTCAAAAAATACTAGCAAGCCAAAATCAAAATCCAGTAACCAAAAAGCAACAGAATTATAGCAATCGTTATCTCAATTCCTTCTCGCTTGCTTAACACGTCGCCAATTGAAAAGCAAAGCCCAAAATTTAAAACCAACGATGAATTGTTTTTTTTTCCACACTTCACTCCTTGCCAGTTAAAAAGATAATCTCAAATAAGCAATAAAAAACGCTTTTTATTTTTTTTCGCACGTTTTATCAGACAAAACTCGATTGTGACGTAGCTTTACGAGCTACAACACTACCTCCTATATGGCGTCACAAAGAGAAAATACTACTACTACAGTTAGCTCTCCACGTGGCCTCAGAAGCTCAGTTTTTTTGTACCTGTGCTGTGGTGATAAAGAAAGGAGTTGGCTACTCTAGTAGTAGCATAGCAGGTTGTGAAGATATGGCATTTGCAGTATTAAATTAAACTCTTCTAAAACAAGCACTTCTAAACTAAAAATAAAATGCGTTTTTTTATCTTACTATTCCTATTATTACGTTAATAGACTAATTACCAACACTTTTTTAGATTATTTTTATAATAAATATTACAGTATTAAAATGAGTTCAGCCAAGCGAAAGTGCAGGCAATACAGTGCGAGTTATCTCCAGTATGGATTTATTCCAGCTCCTAATTCAGAATCACAGCCGATGTGTTTGCTATGCAAAAAAGTGTTTTCTAACGAAGCGATGAAGCCGTCCAGACTTTCAGAGCATTTAACAAAAATTCACCCAGATAAAGCAGAAGAAGGTGCATCATTTTTTCAAACAATCTGGGACAATTTTAAGAAACGGAAAACTGTTGACACGATGTTTTCCAATCTCTCACATCAAAATGATGATGGATTACGTGCGTCGTACAATTTGTCTTTGTTGATTGCAAAAAAGGGCAAGCCGCATTCGCTCGGCGAAGAAGTCATCTTACCAGCAGTCAAGGAAGTTTTGGACACCGTTTTGCATCACAAGTCCTCTTCTACAGTTATAAAATCTATTCCTCTGAGTAACAATACTGTGCAGAGGCGGGTAGATGAGATGGCTACTGATATAGAAGCTAGCTTATGTAGAATCATCAGGAATACAGAATTCAGTTTACAACTTGATGAGTCAACTTTGCCAGGAAATGAGTCTCTATTACTTGGGTATGTTCGTTTTGTGCATGATGGAGCTTTGCATGAAGAGTTGGCAATCGCTTTAACTCTTGATACAAATACTCGGGGTGAGACAGTATTTCAAGAAGTGAAAACATATTTCGAAAAAAATCAAATCCCACTTACCAATGTCTTATCGTGTGCAACTGACGGCGCCCCATCTATGGTCGGCCGTTACCGTGGCTTCATTGCATTCCTAAAAGCAGCAAATCCAAACGTGATTACCATTCATTGCGTGATTCATCGGCAGCATTTGGTGGCCAAGAATATTAGCGGTCGTCTTAACCATTCATTAGGTACTGTTATCAAGGCAGTAAACAAAATCAAAGTTTGTGCACTTAACACACGCTTGTTTAAGCAATTGTGTATAGAGAACGACGAAGCTTTTGAGCGCTTACTTCTCCATACAGAGGTAAGATGGCTCTCCAAGGGAAACTGCCTTACACGATTTTACACACTGATAGATACTGCTGTGGAATTCTTAGAAAGCTGTGACCCTGACCTTGCCAAAGAAATTATTGATATAAAAAATGATATCGCCTACTTGGCAGATATATTTGGCAAATTTAACGAATTGAATCTATCCCTTCAAGGCAACGAGGTAAATCTAATCAAGGTAAAATCAGTACTGTGTGCATTCAAAAATAAGCTTTTATTGTATGGGCAAAATTTAGCTAGACGCGAATTCTTCCAGTTTTCTAGCTTGCAGCAACTTGATAGCGGCGACAAAGGCATTTCCAATGTTGATGTTGAGACATACAGCAATCATCTTCAGAAATTGCATGAAGATATGGAAGTTCGGTTTCAGGATGTATTGCAGTTGGAGATTCCTGACTGGATAGTCGACCCATTTATTGATATTTCCGAGCAAGGGATTCTTGCAGAAGAACTTATAACCTTGCAAAATGATTTTGAACTCAAACCAAAATTTCGTATCTCATATCAAGCATTTTGGCTGCAACGTGAAATCAAAGTGAAATATCGCCACGTGTGGGATCGGGTGAAATCCTTTTTCATTGCATTTCCCAGCTCGTACTTAGTAGAGCGCGCGTTCAGTGCCGTCACAACGCTTTTGGACAACAAAAGAAACCGCCTGGACATCGTGAGACGGGGAGATCTACGCCTTTTTCTAACAAAAATGGAACCGGATATTAAGAATTTAATGAAATTGCACCAAGCGCATCCTTCACACTGATTTAAATAAACCTTTGTATCACTTCGTTTGAATTCATGTTTACTTTTTTGTGAAGGGGGCGTTTAATAGTCAGTAAGTTATCTAGGGGGGCGCTATTGAAAAAAAGTTTGGGAAACACTGCTTTAGACGGTAGTGAAAAGAAACTCCAAAGTTTACTCAAAATTGAAAAAACATTGCAATCGTTTGAAGTAAAAAAAATTAAGAACGAAGTATAAAAATGTATTATGTTTTTGTGGTGCCAAAAACAGTTTCTATTTGTGTAAAAATGATAATTTTAGGATAATACTTAATTGCTTTTACCTAATAAATGTTCTTTATTGAATTTCAACTTTTTATGAGTAAGCATGTAATTGGGCTTAGTTTAGTACCTGGCCAATGGATTGAATTAAGTGCATCGAAAATTATTCTATCACATTTTATTTTAGGGATGTGTTTCTATTAATTAGGCGCATAAATTATTACAATTATTATGTCATTGCAGGGGGCCTAGCCTAGCCCGTTATATGAACTCAAAAAAAGTTTCGCATAAAAATCCGTTAAAATTGAGAGTCCATTGAAAAATAAAAAGTTTTTCTTTACATCAAACAAAATCCAAAAAACTGTTTTTGTTACTGAAAAATTAAATTTACGTTTATAAAATACTTCTACAAAGGTTTTACTAGCAACTTTGTTAGTTTGTTATAAAGATACAGCTATCAAGAATAGTTTGTCGTCGTCGTTTAAAAAAAACTACTCCAAGCCAGATACAAACAGGACTGGGGCGAAGGGTTTATTCTTTTACAACCCAATCTGTTGTACTACCCGGATCAGGTGCTGAAAGTGATGCTGTACGTTTACTTTTTCTGTTCAAAAAACAACATGTTTTATTTGTTAAAAATCTTTTGCTTAAAATCGTTTAACAGCTTATTTGATTTATTATAATCCTAACATGTTAAAACAAGCATTATTTTTTCTGTTATAAATGTTGAATAAGTTTTTACAAAGTTAAATTCGCCTAAAAATCGGACGATCATATCGATACGAATCGTTTCAATTTAAAAAACAAACGATTTGACTTAATTTGAAACTCTTAAATTGCCAGAAAAAAGAAAAGTCCGCATATCATACAAAAATACATGAAGCATTATTCATTAAAAAGCGCAACCCTAACTAAAATCGTCATCTTTATGCAATAATTCTTCTTTTCTATCAAGTGTTTTTTAATGTTTGATTTTAAATTAAAATTTCACTTTACTTTTATTTATTTACAGTATATTTATACACATTGTTAAATGATAAAAAGAAACTAAAAATTGGTTTTAGAATTCTATTTGCTTTAACTTATCCATCACAATGTAAACTCATTCATTTATAAATGAATAGTTTTCTTTGTTTTCACGCAATATTATCATTATTCATTTTAAGTTTACAATAAGTTTTTCTTAAACATGACTTATGAAGCGAAAAACGTTCGAAAATAAACTGTTTTATAAATGTAGTTGTGCTGCTCAGTATCGCCATATCGTGGCTAAAAAAAGTATTTCCAAAATCCAGTTAGTCTTTTTTGTGTTGTCGGCATTATTAAAAGTCAGTCACAAAGCAAAATACTTGCGTCTTATAACAGATAATGAACTTAATTTTGCTGCAATCATAAAATCTCTAAAAGACAAGGCAGCGCGGTCCTTGAGAATATTAACCAAATTAAGATATTTTTACCGCAAAAAAACTTTGATAAAAATTTATTATTCTTTTATTCATTATCAAATAATTAATTTATGATTTTTTAGCATAAGGAAATATTTACCTAACGTATCTTTCTCAGGCAATTTTATAGCCAAGCAAACCTCTGTGATGTCATAATTACGCAATCTAGTGCTGTTAAGTATGAGTATCTTAGGGCACAATACAACAAACATTTACAAATAAAAGAAACGGAAAGTTGACTTTCTGCCTGAAAAAACTAGCTTACAATAAAAATACAAAGGTCGTCTTGCTTTATGAGCCGACAGCCGATCGAACGACGCTTGATAGAAACGACACTTGATCGAAACGATAGAGGATCAAAACAATAATTGATTACGTCATGACAAAAACATTTTAAGGAAACATTGCAAAGTCATCATAATTTTTTCTCAAGAAAGTTTTAAAAAACTTTTCGACGATTTTTTTGGCTTTTATTGTATCAAATAATTTGACTTATATGATAACAATTTTAATTTTTTTATATTTAAACTGAAATATCTTCAATTCGTTTGGTTCCAATTGGGTGTTTGGCAACCAAGTTTAAAAACAGTTTTCGTTATAATAACAAAACTTTGTGCAATAATTAATCAATAGTCAAATATTTTCAATGTTTTGTTATGAATTAAACCATCATCGTTTTGCAGTTCTTACACCGTAAAGATAAATTAACTGTGTACAGAAACTTTTACTTAATTTAGTTCCGATCGGAAAATTTTAATTTTTGTCTAACCAAAACTAAGACCGATAGCACGGTTGGAAATTTACATCAAGCAGGTCAAAGTTGTAAACGATCCGACTAGTTCAGGACCGAACCCGAAAACATAAACCGGAACCGGGTTCAAACCGGAATTTGATTTGAAGTCCTAAACAGGCCAGAAAAAGCCCATGAGTTAAGTTTGATCTAAAACATTTATACGTTAACTTCTTGTAAACTTCAGTTTTCCCACGATAACATAAATTTTTTCACTCGTACTAAAACACTTATCGCGTGTTTTTCATTGAATCGCTGTGAACATATTACATCGCAAACTTAAAAAAGAGAATGACAAAACACAAAACAGCTAGCTACTTGACGCTGAAAAAAGGTGGTCGTTTATCTGTAAGCTCCGCACTGAGCGCGAATTAGGTCTGACATTTTTCTTAAACTAGGCCCGAACCCGGGCCGAATGCAAAATTCGCCCTGCAAAGCCTGGCCCGACTTACAACTCTGACCCAGGTAACAGGTTGACACTATTAAGATTGGGGAAGAGACCAAAAGTGCTGGCGCTTTTTTTGTTGTTTTATTTGTGTTGTTTTATTTGTTGTTTTATTCAGCAAGTTAAATAATAAACAAAAACAACATAAATAAAATCAAAGTAATTCGTTAATGAAATCAGTGTAAAACTTTTCGTAGACTTTTCTAACAAGACTTTTTAATCAGTTTCGTTTTGATCACAGCACAGCAAATATCTGTGATTTAAAAGTTAATTCATTGTAAATCAATAAGTATTACAGTTGCCTTCTAACTGAACTTGTCGTGAAGAGACAGCGAGAAACTGGTACTGTAATTTTTAAATGTCAGCCTTATTGTATTTAAACTTTTTCAAATTGCCAGTTCCTATGCTGCAGCAAGTATAACTTTAATGTTAAGAGTTTTTCTGAAATAAAATAATTAAAGAGTTGTCATTTAAATAAGAGTACAATGCAAAGAAAATGCAAAAAAATATGCACCAATAAGGATCTAAAAAAACAAAGCTACAAGCAGAGGATTACTAGAGGGTCTCCCTTAAAAAAATGAGCTCAGGAAACTTGTTGAGAAACCTTGACCTTGACATTGAAAAAAATTACAATAATTGAAAACGAATCGACTTCTTACTGATAAACTCTGCTTTCAATAAATCCAATTTATAATAACAAAGAGATTGTTTAATTATAGAAACCTACACAAGTAAATTAATTGTTGTTTTTTCGATCAACAGACTTTTCAATCGAATGCCGCTTCGATCTCTTGTTGTTTAGATGAAGTGTCGTTTGATCAACTGTCTTTCGATTAACTAACGTAATACCGTCTTGCTATGATTTGAAGAGCACATGTAACTGAAAAACGAAAAATTAAAGTTTTTCAACAAAAAAGTACTATTATTAAGAAAAAACAACTTTTAAATCTTGTAGGCCCATATTAGATTTTGCCGTATGTATCATTCTATTTTTACAAGCATACCAGTTCTATTTTAATGATTTTAATAAAGAATTTTTCAATTACACCCATGTTTTAATTAATTGCAATTGATTGATGTTGCAGCAATCAACTGGAGTGTATTTAACTGTTAATTTTCTTGGAATCAATTAATTGCAATTAATTTTTCGTTAATCGTTTTTTACAACCCCTGACGAGAATACATTGCGGTCGTTTCGCAGTCATTTTGTCACTACGTTTTAATTTTAATTAAATATTAGCTGTATATTTTTAAATATTTATTGAAGAATAAATAAATGTAAATTAGAATCAAAATCTGGAAGCATTATCACTTTATTTCGTCTTTAAAAACGGGTTTTTTCTTAAGAAAGTTACTTAAAGGCAAACAAAAAGATCAAAACTTCTGGCCTCCTCTTGCCCTGGTCTAACGCCGCCACTGCTATAAGGCCGCTATTCATAAAATAGCAAAGCTCTGGGAGGTTGATGTTAAAGGTATCTTAAAAATTGTTTTGAAGTAAAAATAATGTTGCAAAGCAAATCAGGTTAGGACCACTTAGTTTATTGAATAAATGATTTACACTTTATGACTTATTTTGACTATCAATTTCAAAGTACAACACTGCATTTTTTTTCTATTAATAGAAAAACAGCAAATTAAATTCATCTAATGTACTTTACGCTGAGCTAATTAAAACTCTCAATCCAATAAGGCATTCTGCTGCGATGCATCTTGACAAAGCCCCAAGCAAGCACAATTTCAGTAGATTAGTTAATGCAAATAATGATGTAAGCAGTGATGAGATTCAAAATTTTAAGAACAGGTTCTCTTTTGTATCGAACTCGCTAACAACAGTTTCAGTGTTGGGATTCAAAGTTTTAAGAACAGGTTCAAAATTAGGGTGTTCTCTAAAAAAAAAAAAAAAAAAGGTTTTCACTCAGAATCATTTCTTGCACTCTGAACAAACATCTGCAGCAGATTAAAACTGTTACATTAAACACAGAGGTACAGTGGTGGATATTCCAATTTAGGGGCCCGAGGCAAGAATTTTCAAAAATTCATGTTGTCTGAGAAAAAAAAGAGGTCTGATCTGGGCTTGGATATTTTTCTCCCAAAATCAAAGTGTTCTCTAAAAAAAAAAAAAAAAAGGTCTTCACTTCAATTTCACCTCTGATTTCCCTATTTTTCTCCCAAAATCAAGGTGTTCTCTAAAAAAAAAAAAAAGGTCTTCACTCCAAATCGTCCACTGAGCAAATCCAAAACTGTATATGCTGTTTTCGAGGGGGGGCCCTTAAAATCGAGGGGGGGCCTGAGGCGACTGCCTCATTCGCCTCACCCAATATCCACCACTGCAGAGGTATTGAAATACATAGATTACGTAAAGTTAAAACCGGTTTCGCTAAACGTGCTGAAATTCCAAGAACGGGTTCGCTAAACGTGCCGAAATTCCAAGAACGGGTTCGCGCGAACCCGTGCGAACCCCCTGAATCCCATCACTGGATGTAAGGTTTGAATAATTGTTTATTGTCAGTGCAAAAACAAACAAAGCATGGAACAGTCAAGTACGATACATACCAAATACGAAACTGTTACAAATGTTCTTTTCGTCTGCCGGTAATTGATATAATCAACCAATGACTAACATAAAGCTAATATAGAAAGTTAAAAACAGTTTTTACTTTTAGCATAGAAAAAAAGGCTTAAGGACTACAGCCTTATAATTTAAAATGATGATAAGATGAAAGAAATTCAGCCACCAGATTTTTTACAGCTATTTTAACTGGTTCTACAAAGACCTTTAAAAACTTGCGACGATTACTTTTTTTATTTTTTGATTGCTTTAAAGACAAAACAACCACCAACTTTAAGTGAAGACTTTTTTAATCTTCACATACCTTGTTCAATCCCTTTCTTAAAAAATAAAGTCTTACACTTTCCCAGCTTTTAAATTTTTTTTAAAGTAACATTTTGCTGGAAAATAAGACCGAACTTTATAAACAAATATATAGAGTAGTAAATTATGTTTTAGTAATTGAATGTCAATTATTTATTGTCTTTTTTTATTAATCGTAAATAAAAATAAGAAACTTAAAAAATTATTGTATACCGGTGATCGAAAGAAAATGTTCAATCGCTTTCCTGTCAAGTTCTTTCTGCTGAAGTTTCCCTGTGTTAATGATTTTCAGACTAAAACATAATAGATTAGGTTAGAACTGAAAAATATTCCTTTTTTTATTTTCTGCGGTACTTACGATTAGTTACTAGTAGCTCAGGAACTAGTAAAATATTGAAAGAAAGTGTTGGTTTCGCAATGCACCTTTTCTTGACGTTCTAATTTTCTAATTGGTTGTTGTTTTTAATAAAAAATTATCTTTTTTTTGTTCAAGTTAAAACTATTTAAATTTGATTAAGATTGTGCTATTTGGTTGAAATTCATTGTGTTCGCTTTACACTTTTGTAGCGCTATGTCAGCTAATTAAAAAAGCAAATTGTTATTGTAAGGATTGCAAAATGTATCAACGTCACTGATGTCAAATCCTTCATTGTCAATCGCCACCTGCTTAATGGTAAGGTCCACTATATAAGCGCTTGCTTCTATAACTTTAGATAGAAGAGAAACTCAGTCAGACCTATCGTTCGGAGGGGCTGCTCTGCGCTGTTATTTTGTAGAGCGGATTCTAAGTTCTTTGAATTGTCCGGTAATGTCGTTATTTGTTAATTGAAGTACAATCGTTATTACAAATTTGAATTTTTCTTGAACAAGAAAAAATTTTCAATAAAAATCAATAAAAATAAAAATAAAAGTTATGTTTTATTTAAATTTGATTTGTTAAATTGTAGTTAGGAGCTAGGATTAGAAAGATTCATCTAACGACCTCTCCTAAAAATTTCTTTAGCTTAGAATAGTTCCGATGTTGGCAGTGAACTCAGCAACACAAAATTCCTGACTGTCTTGAAGTGCCGCGGAAACATTGTTTTTGACGAAAACCATTATTTTTGACGTCAGGTCATCAAATAAACATTATTTTTGAGAAATTTTATAATACGACCATTAGTTTTGACGTGGTTTCTAAACTGCGTCATACAGTTATAACGTTTCTTAGAGCACAGCAGCAACTTTAACAAATTTTAAATGGTTGCTTTTTCTTCTTGTTGTAGACTACTTCTGCAGTAACATATGTTTCATCGGCGTTCACGCAATAATTGAACTATTTCAGTAGTCAGTTTATTTATGTTGTAAATAAAAACCATGGAAAGAGTCTTTTTTGTTTTTCCTTTGCCCGCAAAGGCCACCCATGCTGTAGCATTGAGACTATATTGTAGTATATTTGTATACTGCAATTAAGTTACAAAGTTTTCTTAATTTTAAGCGAAAGAACCGGTCAATTGAAAAAAGAAAGATTTCAGCGATTAGATGGTGCAATGGATGTCATTCCTGCCTCCAGTGCAAAATGTCTAAGATTGAATTTGGAACTTTTCAAGCCTGACGTGGTGTGCTTTTGACGGCTCGACACCAGTGTGAGAAAACCACTCAAGAAAACAACTCAAGTACAAAACAAAGGTTTGTTTGTTTGTTTACTTTCTCAAAGTAAAAAATGCTCCTACACCCACGCAACGTTCATTTAAGCCGAAAGTAAGATATCATTGAACAATCAATGAGTGACATTAGAAATTCAAAAAAACCGCAAACCCAAACCATATTAAACACTAAACTTTTCTGATCAAACAATGAAATAACAGATTGGAACATACAGAGCAAAGTTCATTGCATTTCTTTATTTTATCTTATTCTAAAATTTACATCATACAAAATAGTTTGGTTTTTCAAAAAGCTTGATAGTTTAACTTGGTTTTCTTAATTAGGCTTAATAAAGTTTATTTTAAACCCTACATTACCTTCAAAAATGCTTTTCTTTTTTTGATTTTACCAATAAATTTACAGATCACAAGATCGAGATTATTATCTTTTTAAAGAACAGCCGGGTTGATTTTTGCCCTAAGGTCAGCAATTTCCTCGCGTA
This sequence comes from Diplosoma virens, assembly GCA_963680785.1. Taxonomy (NCBI): domain Eukaryota; kingdom Metazoa; phylum Chordata; class Ascidiacea; order Aplousobranchia; family Didemnidae; genus Diplosoma; species Diplosoma virens. The sequence continues at coordinate 27,626,017 of OY796893.1, forward strand.
GTTAGAGCGAAAGCGATTCAGTGTCGTTTAGTTCGATCCTATCAGATAGATTCAATCTTTTTAATTCGTATTTTCACGCTACTTATCAAAAAATTACACAAGACCAAAAGCAAAACTCTGATTTTTATTTCAACCAGTTGTGAGCGAGCAGCTTTCTAACAAAAGTTGATTTTTTTGTTAACTATGAAATATAAAACTGCTGTAGTAAGAAAAACAGTTGCAGTGTGTTTGTATATATTTTTTTTAATTATTTAGATTCTTGTTGATAACTTATAAAAAGTTTATTTGTTAAAATTGTCAAAAAACGTGTTAAATGTTTTGTAAGTGTTTTTTTAATAGTTGAATTAAAAGTTAGCAATTCAAAACTTTAAGTTTATTATTACATATTATTCTGATTTTTATTACATTCCGTAAAAAATTAAAGAAACAGTCTTTTAAAGAAGTTTTGGAAAAATTTACTGGTATCTAGTCAAAAGTTCTTCAGCAAACAAAATAATTACGACAGTGCATTGCAATTAAGAAAGATGATATAGAGACTTATTACTACTATGGGTGGGAAGGATCTGCATAATTACAGCAGAAAATTATTTCTCCCACGTCTTGTTAGCAATAAAGTAAAAGTGCTTGCTTGCGAAATATACTATATAGTTTCTTCATAAATAAAAGAATTTTTTTGAAGAGTACTTTGAAAAACAGTATGTAATGGCAAAGATCAAAATCACAAAACAATTTTTGCAAGATGCTACAATAAGCGTAATTTAGATTTTATCAATAAAAACAAATAATAGAGAAAATTATTAGTAGATTAGTTGAAATTGCGATGCATGAATTTATTAATAAAACTGGTCAACTTTCAACCTAATATACAAAATAAATATTAAAAATTTGAAACCAACTGTATCATTACGAAAAATCGATTTCGACCTGTAAAGGTCATCATCAGTTTCTGTAAAAAATTAAATTAGATTACCGTATATTTGACAAAAAATTTATTGTAGAATAACGTTATTCAAGCAAGTCATGGTCAATTCTACTAAAATCTGTTGAGCTTCTAACTTAAAACTGAATTGTGTTTTCAAGGCATGCTTTAGCGCTATCAGAATAAGATCTCGGTTTACACTGGGATATAATGATTTTACATCTGCAGTATTGATAAAAGAGTGGAGGTAAGGTTTGTTGGTTGAGAAAATTTCTAATTTTCTAATTCCATTAGGTAATGCTTTGAATCTCTGCAGTACTCATTTAACCGAAATTGGCAATAATTGGTGCTAATGATTTAAAAACCATTTCTAGGAACGCTGTTATTCTAAACGTTGTAATATCACCTGCAGATTGAAGAAATCTTTTGGGTATGTTCAATATGTCCACTTCTAATAATTGGTTATTATTAAGTTTGTGGATTTTAAACAAGGGGTATCCGTAGGCAGAGTTGTAGAATGCAGAATACTTGGCAGTGGGTCCACTAACTTTTTTATAAAATCGATTGTAATTTTTTATTCCGCAAGTGTGAAATAAAACATCATCTTTAATTTCTCCCACGCCATGAAGTTCAATTATTTTATTATAGCATTGGTCCATAACAACATCAAATTTGGCATTTTTATTGTCAATATTCCAGTCATTTAGAATTTCGAATTGCTCAAGTTCAGCTTCCATAATTTTTTGGTAGTCCTTGTAATCTACAATAATAATTTTGCCATTTTTGTCTGCCTTACATATTACGGTAATCTAATTTAATTTTTTACAGAAACTGATGATGACCTTTATAGGTCGAAATCGATTTTTCGTAATAATACACTTGGTTTCAAAATTCAAATTCAAAAAAATTAGTGGACCCACTGCCAAGTATTCAGCATTCTACAACTCTGCCTACGGATACCCCTTGTTTAAAACCCACAAACTTAATAATAACCAATTATTAAAAGTAAACATACTAAATATACCCAAAAGATTTCTTCAATCTGCAGGTGATATTACAACGTTTAGAATAACAGCGTTCCTAGAAATGATTTTTAAATCATTAGCACCAATTATTGCCAATTTCGGTTAAATGAGTACTGCAGAGATTCAAAGCATTACCTAATGGAATTAGAAAATTAGAAATTTTCTCAACCAACAAACCCTACCTCCACTCTTTTATCAATACTGCAGATGTAAAATCATTATATCCCAGTGTAAACCGAGATCTTATTCTGATAGCGCTAAAGCATGCCTTGTAAACAAAATTCAGTTTTAAGTTAGAAGCTCAACAGATTTTAGTAGAATTGACCATGACTTGCTTGAATAACGTTATTCTACAATATTTAGATAAGTTTTATGTACAAAAAAATGGAATTGTTTCTGGTGACAATCATTCAGTTTCTATAGCGAATATTTGCATGCGTTATATATTATTGCCGTTGGCTAAAGTGCTAAATAAAACTGTTGTCTTTAGAAAATACATTGATGATATCATTTGGCTTTCATATAATTATTCTACAACAACAAAAATTAAAGAACCACTCCAAGCCCAGTTTAATGATTTCAATCTGCAACTAGTTTTAACAGTATTAACACTGGAAAATTTGTCAATGAACTAGAATTTTTAGATGTACTCCATGTAACAACCCTAAATGCCAAAGGTGGTTTTATTACAAAAAAAAAAATTTCATAAATCTACAGCCAAAGATCGATGTTTTCTCAATGGCGCATCGCATCATCCTACATCAGTATACAAGTCAATTGTTTTCGGAGAAGCTGTCCGACTCCGTCCTCTTAATGAACGTAAATCGGATTACTTAAAAAGTTTAGTTAATATAAAAGATAAATGTTTCCGTTCAAATTTTAACCAAAAAATGACAAAAAATATGTTGAAAATTGCTAAACACTGGGAAGACCGCTTCGAGCCAAAATCGTAACATCACAAGAAAAACAAAATTGTTTGGGCAACGCAGTTTACCAAATTACTTCAACTCTCTAACCAAGAAAAGAAACTAAAACCAGAAGCAGCTATTGTATATAAAAACCCAACCACATTAGCTACTAAATTAACGAATTACAAAAAATTATCACAATTTCTTCCTAATACGGATAACCGAAGTTCATACCCATGTGGAAAAAATGTGCTTTATGTGGAAACTTTAAAAACTATAAAAATATAGTTAAAACAGTTGATTCTATTATCTCGCACTCAAATAGCCAAAAATTTAATTTAAAACAACTTTCTTACTTGCAAAAATTATGGTATTTACGTCGCAGAGTGTAAATTTTGTAAAATGCAATACGTAGGACAAACAAAAATAAATTTTCTACCGATGGAATAACCATTGCTCATTCTGGAACAAATTTAACGTTAAGGATAACAATGACCGAGCTGCCCTCCTGAAACATTTTTATAAATTTCATTTCGACGCTTTTAATGGTAAACCTGACATCACTGAATGCTACATGGTCATATTTGTAGAACAACCGAATAAAACTTTATTGGATTGGTGTGAAAATAAATGAATTAATAATTTGAATGCTAAAATTAATATTAATAGAATTTTTATGTCTTATAATTGCGATTGAGTTTTAAACCCGTTTATTCTTTACTATCGTTCAAACTATGCACAGTTAAACTACAATAGCTTTTCGGTCAACACTTGGAATCTTAGCGGGAGTTTGCGGTTTTTAATTTCGCCACAAGTTTTATACTGTTCGCTTTTTTCATGATTGTTACGTGATCCATAATCACTATGTTAGCTGTTGTGTCGTTTAGTTCTTGGTTTTTATTAGAAGCTTCACTTTGTGTCTTTGAGTCAGGACCCGTATAGTATCAGTAGAATTTTCAAAATTTTTTGTCAAATATACGGTAATCTAATTTAATTTTTTACAGAAACTGATGATGACCTTTACAGGTCGAAATCGATTTTCGTAATGATACAGTTGGTTTCAAATTTTTAATATTTATTTTGTATATTAAGTTGAAAGTTGACCAATTTTATTAATAAATTCATGCATCGCAATTTAATCAGTTTAATAAAACCGTCAATGTAACTTTACTGGAAAAATATTAATAGATTTCTGATAAAAGGCTTTAACATAGATTAGTTGAAAGGTATTTCTTTGTTCTAAAGTTAAAATAATTACCTTTAACAAAGTAAAAGACGTCGAAGAACTTGACGAGAAAAAATAAAAAAAAAAACATCTCAAAAGCAAATATTTAACATACAAACTGTTAAACCTCCAAAAATCCGAATTTGATTTAATCAATAAGTTTCCAAGGATAAAAAAAAATTTAGGTTCCAGATTGTTCCATAGCAATTGTTTTAAATCTGACTTTGTAGCAGCAGATGAGCATTCTTTAACCACCGCCAAACAGAATGCCAGTTGTATTTATTTTAATTCCATATATTAACAACTTAATGATAAAAACCGTTGCAAAAATTAATTTGCCCGATTTACGCAAATCTACATTAGCATGTGAATGCTATCGTAGTTCGTTTATAAGATATTATCTCTAAAAATAGCCTATTGAAAAGTAACAAATGAAAATATCTTAGAAAATTTTTTTTGAAATAGCAGTTAAAATAATTACTGTAATACAAAATTATGATTTTTTTGCAATTGCTGACAGGATATTCAAAGCAGATAATAATTTTTTTAATGCTTGGTTTTCGAATATTCAAGCAATTACGTTGGTTCTTTGATTGAAAATATTACCTTGTTCGGGCCATTTTGCTTTGGAAATTGTCGATAGAATAAAAAGTAGAATTTTGAAGTATTGTTATTTTCACTCATGTTTACTTGATAGATTTCAGCAAATCAACTTCTTTGATGTATAGATTTTTAAATATTTTTTTTAAGATATGTAAAAATAAGCCAGTCAAGGTATTATACTGTATTATGATAATAAGTTTATTTTTTTTATTTATACGTTGTTGCCAAGAATCAAAAGTAACTCAGATTTTGAAACAAGTAGCTGAGTTTCAAATATATTTTAAATAATGTTGCCCAGAGTTCTGCTAATTTTATTTCTCTCAGAACTTATTTTATTTAACAAAGGTAAGTTATTTTCTTTGTGATTTGAATAAAATCAAGTAGAAATAGATTTTTTAAAAAAGTTGCTTTACAAAAAAATAACTTTTCATTGCTTATAAATATTTACTAAGAATTACTAAGAAAAATTATTGTTAATCGAATTTCTTGTCTCAAAACACCAAGGAACAAGGCTGTTATGACGTGTTTTTATATTTGATTTGTAGCGCTGGTTTTTTCAATTGCATGCTGATTTAAACACAATATCAACGCAATTTAAATTTTTCATGTCGTTAAGGCCAGCGCAGTGATGATACTAAGGTGACAGAAATTTTGTGACCTCATATATTTTCAATTTCATGATATTTTTGTTGTTTTGTTGCAAGTAAAAATATGGCATATCGGTTTATTTTACCAATAGCTCACCATAAACGTATTGTTTCTATTTTGTTAAAAAATAAAAACCTATGAACAATTTGACAATGACCGAAGCAACACAATTTGGCGGGACCAATTTGACGGGAGACAAGTCGACGGGACAAAAGTAAATTCGTCGGCAAGCCAATTCGTCGGCGAGACAATTTGACGAAAAAATAAATAATTTCGATTTACCTTTACTAGCGTTGAAGGGCTAACAAAAAAATTTTTGTTATGTTACTAAGACAACTAAAGAGACAATTGCAATTGTTCAGCTGATAAGAGTAAAAATTCTCATTTAAAATTGTTAAATGCGTTAAATTTTGGGATGTTCCCGCCGAATATTTTCTATTTGAATTTACAATAGTCTTATTTCGAATATTTAAATTCAAAAAATCTACTTATATAATTAAATTTTTAAACCAAGGTCGTTTAACATATATCTTTTACGAAATATAAGTTTTGCGGGCGTACGAAAGTCATGACGTCATAATAAGCATTGTATTATATATAAACATTTTACTACAAAACTATTCTGGTCGGCGCGCATAATCATTTTTTGCAGATTGGCGTATCAGAAAAATACTGAATGACGATTACGTCAAAGAGGTTATTATATTAAACTATCAAACCGTAATTATTATTTGAACTATTCTTTATTGGCTCTACAGTTTGTTTCGTCTATAGGGCTCGTCAGTAAACTATCAAAAATCTGAAAAACAAATACAAAAACGAAAGCTTAACAGAGCGGTAAAAAGTCGGAAAAATAACTTAAAAACAAAAAAACACGATAATGATTAAAAAGTTAAACCGGTTACAAATATTTTTTGATTAAATTTCAATGTTTAAAGTTCTTTTCCGTTGCTTACTCTAATGTTTCTAAATGTGAATTTATTATGGCCAATATCATAATTAATGATTCTGGCACAGAAAAAACTTTACACGTTGAAATTTAATCAAAAAATATTTGTAACCGGTTTAACTTTTTAGTCATTATCGTGTTTTTTTTGTTTTTAAGTTATTTTTCCAACTTTTTACCGCTCTGTTAAGCTTTCGTTTTTGTATTTGTTTTTCAGATTTTTGATAGTTTACTGACGAGCCCTATAGACGAAACAAACTGTAGAGCCAATAAAGAATAGTTCAAATAATAATTACGGTTTGATAGTTTAATATAATAACCTCTTTGACTTAATCGTCATTCAGTATTTTTCTGATACGCCAATCTGCAAAAAATGATTATGCGCGCCGACCAGAATAGTTTTGTAGTAAAATGTTTATATATAGTACAATGCTTATTATGACGTCATGACTTTCGTACGCCCGCAAAACTTATATTTCGTAAAAGATATATGTTAAACGACCTTGGTTTAAAAATTTAATTATATAAGTAGATTTTTTGAATTCAAATATTCGAAATAAGACTATTGTAAATTCAAATAGAAAATATTCATCTAGGACAGGGGTGGCCAAACTACGGCCCGCCGCTGACATTTGACAATTTTTTTAAACAGGCTCTTTTTTTACTACGACCACTGAAGCAAAGCGTGTTCTGTCCAGTAAGTGTGTTGTGACCAGCTACTGCTTGCAGAGGCGCTACATTTCTACAGCATATACTATAATCAAAGTGAAGACCTTTTTTTTTTTTAGAGATCACAACGATTCTAAGAGAAATATAGCAAAATTTGAAATCAAATCGAAGTAAAGACCTTTTTTTAGAGATCGTTCTTGGCCCTCGGTCACTTTCACATTATCAATCTGGCCCTCCTGGAAAAAAGTTAGGACACCCCTAATCTAGGAATATTTCTAAATTTAACGCATTTAACAATTTTAAATGCGAATTTCACTCTTATCAGCTGCACAATTGCAATTGTCTCTTTAATTGTCTTAGTAACATAACAAGAATTTTTTATTATCCCTTCAACGCTATTGAAGGTAAATCGAAATTATTTATTTTTTTGCCAAATTGGCTCGCCGACGAATTGGCTTGTCCACAAATTTGCTTGCCGACGAATTTGTCCCGTCGACTTGTCTTCCGCCAAATTGTCGCTCACCCGACAATGGCCGCTACTTTTTGTATCAAGCACAAAATTTTGGTGCCAAAGAACGATTATATTGCGTTTCAATTTATGATACAGTTGATCCATTCAAAGTTGACTGGATATTCCTGAGATTTATAATTAGAGTTTTCATTCTAACATTATACGAACACAAAACTGCAAAAACTCTAGAATTAACGTCCCAGAAAAACCTTGTTGTTTTTTCTTTTTATTTTTGCTTCTTATTTATAAAAATCTAATTATTTTGAAGTTTTTAAAAGAGTTTAAAAAATTGGTTCAATATACTGTGACTAAAGTCTCAAATAATCACCCAGACTTTTTATATGATACACGGTTACTGTTTTTAAGATAAAGTAAATAAATTGTTTAGATAAAAACAAATTATTAGATCCCGGTTTTGATCTGCCTCACAATTTTGTAACCACTTTATTGATTTATTTCTTGTTATATTGTGCTAAAAAAGATTTTGCTTTTGACGGCGGAAAACAAGTTTTATTAAGCAACTAATTTAAACATAAGATGTTGATTCTTTCGGCTTATTTTCGTTGTTGTTGTTAGCTGACATTATTTATGTAGTATAAAAATATGATAAAAACAAAAATTGCTGCACGATTCATATCTAAGCACACCTTTGCTTTGAACGAATTGCCGTGCAACAATTCCTGTATCAACCCACCCAAACAATCAGTGGTGGATATTGGCTGAGGCGAATGAGGCAGTTGTCTCGGGCCCCCCTCGAAAATAGCACAAATAGTTTTATTTCGTTGCAGATGTTTTTTAGAGATCGCTATGAAGTCGGGACGAAAAGTGGAAAATAAAAGATTGATTCGAGGTGAAGATCTTTTTTTTTGGAGATCACCATGATTTTGGGAGAAAAAAGTAAAAGACAAGATCAAAGCTTTTTTTCTTGTTCAGAGAACATTAATTTTCAGAAATCCTTGCCTCGGGCACCTGAATTTGAATATCCACCACTGCAAACAATTTTTATTTACTCGGTTTTTCTTTTAAAGTTTTAATCACAAAAAGTGAAGGTCTGAGGTGCTACACCTGCGAAAATGCTCGATCGAATGAAGAATGCAACCGGAATGACTTCACAATCTGCCGGTCAGGAGAGGTAGGTCAAATGTACTACTGTTGCATTGTTTCCACAAAGTTGCCGTCAATAATATTCAATTTATTTTTATTGAAAGTACAGCGGTACAGTTTGGGACTTTTAAATATCGCGGCACACTTGGACCAGAGTGCAGATTCTGATTTTCCTTTCTAAAAAGTGGTGTTTTCTAAAAGTTGCTGAACAATGGGCAAATGTTTTTTGAAATGTTGCGCGACAGACTTGGAAATCTCTTGCGGCACACATACTGAGATACACTACTTTAAGGTTTAAGTCTAAGCATTGGAATAGTTACTTCTCAAAAAGTTGTCAGAAAAAGTCAGTGGGCTTCCCTACTCGTTTTTACCATTTAAAATGTTTTAGGTTTGTCAAAACGAAATACGAGTCAGCACTTCGTGGAAGTTGATTACAAAGCGTTGCAAGCAGAGAAACGCCTGCGAAAACAACTACATGCAGAACCTGCAAGTCGCTTGGGTTCCTTCTCAATGCAACCCTTCGTTCGGAAAAAACAGCGTCTGTCGCTGCTGCTGCAGTGACAACCTATGCAACCGACAAGAACTTCCTTGTATTAACGGTAATGTCAAATTTTGTTTTCTAGTTAAAAATATGTTTTAAGCAGACAATGCCTAAGGAATAATAACTTTTTTTTAAAAAAATTGAGAATTTTAAATTTTTAAAATTTTTATTTCTTCTTATTTTTCTGACTCGCAGAAAAATATTTGATCGTTATATAAGGAAAATGTAAAGCAGTTACATGGATCTGCTTTCGAAAAGGCCAAGATATTGCGGTTCGGTTAAAAAATTATTATTTGATGTTTTAGTTGGTGATTAAAATTTTACGACGAAAACCTCAAACTGTTTACTGAGATTGCCAAAAAGAGTAAAGTTATTTCATATACTTTAATGTAAAAAAGTTTATTTTCTGTTGTTTTTAATATTGTTGGCTATCGTTTACTATCTGACGTGTGGCAGAAACTAATTGCGACAATTTGCCGTCACCACGGAACGCTAGAAAGCTCTGCACCAATGGCCGAAGACCTGGATCTGTCTGCTCTTTTGTTTGCTTGTTTGGATATCGACAATTGGGAAGCGCTAGAAGACGCTGCGATGGGCAAACTGGAATTTGGTCTGGTTCAAGTCCAGTCTGTCAACGTAGGTGGTACAAAAAGCCTTTGGTGTCATTCCAACCTAATTCTTACGCTAAAACATTAGCTGGTCTTATCGTGATACTGACAGGTAAGCCAAGGCCAGGCACGTATTTCTTTAAGCCAATCAGGGTGCCGGCAATCAAACCAATTCTGATCCACAACTGCAGTTGCATGGTAAGATGACACACACAAATCGATTACGCTTGTCAATAAATGATCTTGATCATTCATTTTTTGCTGAAATAAATTGTTGTTTGAAGCTGATGAAATCGAGAAAATACGTGAAATTTTTAAAATTTACATGAAGCGTTTACAGCACATGTAGATTTTAAAAATGTTTACAGCAAAAAACTTTTTTTATATTTTTGCTAAGATAAAAGCATGTTACACCAAAATTGCATGCTTTCTATTTTTCCGATACCTGCATGTATAAAGCGTCTGTCAGAAGCAATTGATGCGTTTTGTGTCGGATACCAATTAAACCCTTGTTTTTGATAGCAATTGTTTCATTCATGTAAAAAGTTTTTCGTAGGTTCTCACTGGGCTTAAAAGTTTTGATTTTTAATAAAATAAACAAAAGTGTATCATTCTGATTTTACCTATAGCATAGAAAAAATATTTTTTAGTTTTAGCAGTTTTGGATTGCTTCAAAATGTTGCAATTACGAGCGCTGTTAAAATTCTTTCATTGTATATATTGTCTTCAACATCCTTCTGACTTTTACTCTAACCCAAACCTTAAAAAAACAGAAATTTGTTTTTCTTTTATTAAATTAAAAAAATTCTACTTTGTTTCCAGCGAAAACTTTCCAATAATAGCTAATTCCAGTATTTAATGTTTTAACAATCTCTGCAGCTAATACTTGCCAATTTTAATTTTGCTTCAATATTTTCTATTTTAATTTAAATGCAATTATTTGATGATTTAATGTTGTTTAAACAATTATGGTTATTGATTCTAGTCATTACATGTCGTAATCAGCAACCCCCTATCAACGGCGCCATGACGTGTTCGGACAGCAATAAATTTCGATCCCGATGTCGTTTTACTTGCAATCAAAACTACACAATACGCGGAAGTGACTACATAACATGCGGCATAACTGGTCGTTGGAGTGAGCGGACACCCTCTTGTGAGAGTAAGTTTTTAATTTTATATTTCTTTATTCTTTCGTAGAATTTTTTAATTCTTTATTTTTTTGTCTTTTTTTTATATCTATACCTTTTAATCAGTGTTGCCAATGACAGCCCGTATAAGGCATTGTTTTTTCAAAGCAAATTGTTATGGGGAGGGAGACCGAAAGTTTGTGACACACTTTAACCTCTAAAACAACGATGATAAATGTTTAACAGCTACAGTTTGGAATTAATTCTCAGGGTCAAGTTGTTAGTTATTTATAGAATGAGAAAACAACTGGTTAATATCTTGATGCTTTATTTTAGTTTGATTAAAGCAAAGATAAAAATGTAATTTATATATCGCTGAGTAGCTAAAAGATGGACGTAACGTAAAATATTCAGCTTTGTTCAATTAAACTACTACAGTAGCTAAATCATACTACAAATATATGCAGCAACACTAATCAATTCATAGCAGATTAAAATATGAAAGTTGTCGGCGGCGTGGTCGAGTAGCGCCGGGATTGTGATTGATATGACTTTGGTTCAAAACCTACTCGCGCCATTCTGCTATGTCCTTGGAAACGACACTTTACCGCGTTTGTCCTGCTTGCTGGTCTTGACAAGCAGTTTTAAATTTCATTCATATCTCTATTAAATTTCAAGCGAAAAGCAATATCTTGGCATCTCCGGAAGCAGGTCGGGGTAATTGCTTACCCTATGTATCAGCGCCTTCGTCGCTTTCCTGCGAGTCAGAAACATAAATATAGAGATAAAACAAGAAAAAAATAGAACAAAAAGAAACAATGAACTGCCACAAAATTTTTTTTGCTTAGATTATCCTTCTTCAGATAAATAAAATGTAACAAAATTTTGCCCTCTAATTCAAAGACTACTTAGGTAAACACTTATTTAAGCTATTATTAAACACTGGGAAAAATTTCTTAAATTCATTTTAAAAGGGCTAATGAAAGCCAAAAAAAGTTTATGATAGTTTACTGCTTCTTTTTGTTTTATTTTATTGCTTAATATGATATAAATGGATTAGTGCTGCTGAATATACTTGTAATAGGGTTGAAAGAAGTATAGTTTCTCCCTAAATAGTAGGTGAACCATGCGCTAAATTTGATCTGATTATTTATTCTTTCAGATTTGGATAATTCTTGCTGTGGTACAAAACTAAAATTGGATTCTCTCTCTTCCAAATAAAAGCTTTTTGATTATTTCGTGGTTTTACTGTACCGATCAGCTGCATTAGATTACTTTTTAAAATTTTTTATTGCCGAGTTAATTTAACTTCGTTATCTGGAAGACATTTTTTTTTAAATTGTGCGTAGCGTAGATTTACATTTTCGCAAAAATTTGTTTAATAATTAGAAACATGATTAAGGTTGGTCTGAAAGCTTTAAATTAACTTTTATCTTTAGTAATCACCTGCCCCGAAAACATTGAAATCCCAACTGGGGCGCGAATGGATGTTCCACTGTCTTATGTCATCTCTACTCAAATTAAATTCAATTGTGACGAAGGATATTACACAAGAGATAACCCAACAATAACATGTCTTGATCAAAATAACGATGGAATTGGGGAATGGGATAAACCACCTCCCCAATGTGACCGTACGTAAAATAGTGACATTTTCAAAAATTTAAGATTACATCCAGAACCTGTTGTTAATTGTGCTTAGTACTTGTTGTTGACTGTGGTTTGTTATAGTGTAGTTTGAAGTTTTAAAAATGCTTTTACATTTGCAGGGTTGGTGTGTTTGTTTTTTTTGATTAATAGCTTTTGTTAAGCAATCATTAAAAAGTAGTAAAAAATTGGTTAACAATATCAACGAACATATAAAATTTAAATTAGAATATTTTCTCTAAAATGCATCATCACGTCATACCACCTATTTATCTTCTTAATTTGCTGAACAACGTTGGAAGTGATATAAATTTAGATCAATCATCAACCTGATCTGCTTTTAAATATTTTTTTCCGTGTTTTAGTTATTGTATTAGAGGCATGGCTATAATTTACAGCTCTTTGTTAATAAAATCGCAAAGTAAAGAAAGCGCCGTAAAGTTTCTGTCCCTGGGGCATAAAAGAATGATAAAAGTAGGAAATGAAACGGCACCACGTGGATGAGATAGCCATGCAAACGGCGTTTCTACCTAGTCAATTATACTGCCGACTAAAAATTGGTAGGATTGGAGCTTACCTTCCAATTTTTTTAAAGTACAGCTTAACATTACGTATCGTTTACCAGTTAATTATAATTGATGAACTTATTTTTATCGTTATTGTTTCGTATTTTTCTTTGTCACTTGCAGAAAAACGTTCGAGGCGTCATAGTTTCGGAAACGCCAGACGATTACTTTGACCTGTTTTCGAAAATCCCAAGATATTGCTGTCAGGTTAAAAAAATTTTCTTTGTATTTTTAATTTTTATTTAGAAGTATGACTAAAATTTAGAGCTGGTTACTAAGACCATTTAGCAGAAAAAAGGTGCCGCATAAAGTCTTTCCAAGCACAACATCGATTGAAAAAAGTAGGTTTTGAACCGCGACCGTGTCGATGGCGTGTGTCATTATATAGCGTACAATCTACTTGGGTTTATCTTTTTACTTTCGATCAGCATTTGACTTTTCCAGTTTTAAAGGTATTTTTGAATATCCAATTTGACATCATAACTTTTTTGGCAGTAGGCTACATCCCCATGTCTTTCATTTAAGTAAAGTAAAGTACAGAAAATAAAAATACTAACCACTGCACTAATGAGAACACGTAGTTGACGGTAAATTGTAGTTTTCTAAACACTGAAACCTTGTATATCGTATTTATTTGTACAGTCGGTAAAAAGTTTTGTTTATACAATAGCTTTGAAAATTTTTACGAGTAAATAACATTTAAGTATTTATAAAGCAAAAGACTGTGAAGGAGACAGTCCAATTTGATATCCTGTGTTAAGGAAGCTGCAGCAATCTACAATTGTTTTTTACACTTTTTTTGTATTGAACCTTTGAACTCTAGCATTAAAACAAAACATATCCGAGTTTATAAATAGTTTGCAGGGACTCGGTTTTACTTGTTCCTATTTTTTAATTTTTCTGACCATATCAACATTTTTTCAAATCGCTCTAAATCTTTATTAAGAAATGCTTCAACAATCCGCCATTTTTCTCAAAAACTTCTTTGTTTTGTTGTCGATATGAATCGAAACCCGCTGTCATGTTTACGCACACAAATGATGTGTTTGATATACTGTCATCATGTAAGACTTGCAGTTAATCCTATTTTAACGGTAGTGAACATCAATTGTTCTCTTGATAGTTTGCTAAATAGATTCTGGTCTAAATAGATCCTCCATAGATAGATTTTAAAGAGATTCTACAACATTTAAAGTTAAATTTTATTTTGTCTTTTTCTAAGTTTACAACTTTTTTACATAGGGAATGAATCTCCAGCCATAGCATTAATGCATGTTATTAAAACAGCAAACTTTCCCATCCTGATCGTTGCAATAATAACTCATGAGAAATAATTAAAACGCAAAAATCAAAAACAAGACAAAAATGTTTTATTGAGCACGCTATTTAATCATTGCAAAAGTTAGTTAGCATAATCACTTAATAAATATTAGATTTTAAAACCCGTTACGATGACGTTAAGGGGAAAATGAAGCATGATAAAAAGCAATATGGAAAATAAGAATAAATTGTATAATAAATTGTGCGCCTTATTGACTTTCTGCAGTGATTGCTTTAATATGGTGTAAATGGAGCGGCCTGGCCGGGCCCCCTAAAAAGCGTCAAAAAGTGCCACTCCCGTCTGAATCTTAACTTTAGAACGAAAGTAGGTAGAATGTACTCGATTTATTTTGTTTTAGAGTTCACTATAATTCGGGGACGATATTGAAGATTTTTAACTTCAATTGAGTGAAGACTTTTTTTTGCGAGATCGGTATAGTTTTTTGACGAAAATGTAGATTTTTGACTTTTACTAAAAGTGAAGACTTTTTTTGAAAAATCACTATAATTTTGGGACGGAAATGAAATTTTGGATATCAATTGCAAGTGAAGACCTTGAGATCACTTTCTTTTGCGACAAAAAAACTTGGCGCACTAAAAGGTGGCCCTCCAATATTTCTTGCACCGGGCCCCTCCCTCTGTAAGGTCATCATTAACTTTCTGTTACAAATGATGTATTTATCTATTAACTTTGTCAGCTTTTCTAAAACTTTGGGATCTTATAAGTTACAGATCAACTAAGCTTTTATACTAGTTTGCGTTGTTTTTTTAGGTTAAAGATAAACATTTGACATTTTTTATCACATATTTCAAATAAATTTCAGCAATTATGTGTCTAACTCCTAATTCTCCTGAAAACGGAATCTTTAAAAGCTTACCAGTAAATGTGTATGGATCAATTTTAATTGTTGATTGCGAGGAAGGTTATTTTTTGATCGGGGAAAAGCAACTCCAATGCTTAGATGATGACAATGATGGTGAAGGAGAATGGGTTCCCAGAGTGCCTACATGCAGATGTAAGTCTGTTTTTCGAAAAAGAAAAAAAGAAAATAATCGTTGAAAAATAAGATCTTTGTAACAAACTAAAAAAATTTTAATGAACGTGCTCTTGAAAAAATCGGTCCACAAATACTTTTTATTGTAACAAACAAACACATCTGAAATTATGTTACATGAAGGCATTGGCATTTTTCAAATAAAACATTTTGATTTTAGTGTTGTGTGCACATGCCATAAAAATGTAGAATTACTATAATTATAAACAAGACTCATTTTTCCGCAGTGATAAGCTGTTCGGTGCTAAATCCCCCTCAAAACGGCAGGTTTATGAATCCGCTTCAAACAAGATACGGAACAATTTTGAAATTGCAATGCAACTTGGGATACTTTTTAATAGGAGAAAACGTCATTAGTTGTGAAGATAATGACCAAGACGGAGACGGATCATGGAACGGGACTTTACCCAATTGCATCCGTACGCCTTGAATTTTTTAAACTATTAATTTTGATGGCCTGCATACTGATTATTAGTTATGGTGTATAATCGACAGTTTTTTACCATAATACAACTATAAAAAACAATTTGACTAGGACTTATTCTTAATTCAGATATACGTACATGTAGACAATCATTATTTAAAATCAATTTTGGTCTTAATAATCAATCGATCAAGAAAATGCACCCATAAAAAGTAGGTAAATCAATGCTTTATCATCGTAGTAAGTAACATTGATGCTTTACTGTTTATTACCCCATTGCGCCATTTCTTAACAACCAGAGTATTAATAAAAGACATGTACTGGATAAAACATTAACATCAATTACAAACGGTACAGAAGAAAACTCTTAAGACTAATAATTCTGAAACCTCACAATGTTAGTAAGTAGCAAAAGCACATCACAATCTATCTTAATGCTAAATTAAAAAAAGCTTATTTTCCAGCTATATCGTGTCCGCTACTTCTTCCTCCGGAAAATGGCTTCTTTCCAAGTTCTGTTGCAACTGGATTTGGATCTGTACTGATAATAGATTGCAATGAAGGCTTTTACTTAAATGGATCTAAAAGCTTGGAATGTCTTGACTCTGATAACAACGGTATTGGAGAGTGGAACAAAGGACTGCCCACCTGTAATGGTTTGTGCCAGAAAAATTTTGATTGTAATCTTATCAAACGTTTTATTTGTAAAACAGTAATCAAAATTTTTTGTAAATTTACAAAACAAAATATTTGTTGAGCTATGTCTTAACATTTAACATAATCAACGTTTTTTGATATTCAATTGAAGATGATATACTTTAAACGAGCTTTCGTGTTCCTAGCAAGCTAAAATATTTTTTTATTAATTGCTATCAACATCAGGTCACCTAAAGAATATTACTTGCTATAACTCGTTTAAATTTTTCTTGCACAATTTGATTTTAGCATCAAACAATTACAATTATTAGATAAAATAGTTAGCTACTAGCATACAATATTTTTTTATTTTGACAAAACTTTTTCGAATATTTTTCTGAGCAACTTAACACATTCAAATAAGTAACAAGATTTTGGGAAATTTAAAATAAAAAAACCATAAATCTTCTTTTTTTGGAACCAACCTAAACTTGAATTCCATAGTTTTTGTATAATTTCTAGAAATCACTTGTCAGTCTCTAAACCCTCCAGCAAATGCTCAATTTTTTAATCCTCTACAAGTGACATATGGATCCACTTTGATCCTAGAATGCAATGAAGGTTATTTTCTAATTGGAGAAAACGTTATTCGTTGTGAAGATATGGATAACAATGGCATTGGGACATGGAATACAACTTTGCCATATTGCAAAGGTAAAATTGAAGAGCTTAGTTCTAAATATACCTAAGTCACATAATGTCATTTTGAGAAAATGAGGTTTAAAGTTTTTAAAAACCCTACTTCTACAACAGAAATACGCTAAGATTTCAAACCTCTGTGCTATTCAAAAAATTTTTTCGTCACAATATTTCTGGCGAGTAAACAAACAATTTTTTCAGCTTATCTCATTTTTTTCGAAAATGTGAGTTAGGTACTTTTAGAAATAGGACCTTCAATGGTAATGTGTTTTTATAAAACTTGAGTAACGAAAGGTTTTGATAAAAATCATTTTGTATTAGGTACAAAATAATATTTGAGGCAGTATCAATTTTATGTTAAAAATTCAGACAAATTTGATTATAATTATATTTAATTTGATAATTTTACATTTATTTTATCACAATAGACTGTTTCATCTTGTTGAAGGCATCTCAATGATGTAAGTTTAATACTGGAGCATAAAATTTGGAAGGCTAAAATAATTTCAGAATAAAAGGTAATGGAATAAAAGGTAATGCCAGTATGTAGCAAAAATATTAGAGGACGTTATAGAATTTAACTTATTTTATCATTAACCGCATAATACAAACTAACTGCAATACACTAATTAAATTTATAAAATGTAAAAGAACTGCATTGAACAAAATGAGAAAAACAGAACATTGTGCACTGAAGTTGACTATTTTTATTATTGAGCACAAGCTTTCGTGGGCTACTGCCCACTTCGTCAGGTGCAATGGAATGAAAATGCAATCAAAACAAGTTTTACACAACGGCATTAAACGTAACAAACAGACATATGTGACGTAATGAAATATGAAAATATCCTTAAAAAAGACTAAGTTTGAGAAAATATGGAAGTACGGTAAATTACAGCAATTTAAGCAAAAAACAAATGCGAGAAAATGGCATGCAAGTATAAAACGATGCGAAATGGAGAAAGAAGTGAAAAACATAAATGACCCTCAAGTTTACAAGAATAAAAATAAATATTACACGTAGTTAGACATAAATGAATGATCTTTATTTAAACCTTGGTTAACACAATCGAGTTTGAAAATAATTTTTTGTTCTTCCACTTCCCGTTGTTGCTTCGTTTTGCCTTTAACTTTCTTGATAACTGCTAATTTGAGATTGTCCAAACTATGGTCGGGTTTATTGAAATGTTCGGCTACTGGTTTGTTTCTATTGTGTTTAATGTCGCTCCTGTGTCCGTTCATCCGTTGTCTGATTGTGTTGCTTGTTTCTCCAATATAGATTGCTTTAGGGCAAAGATTGCATGAAATTGCATATATGATATTTGATGAATTGCAGCTAAAATTTCCGGAGATTTTTATAGGGACTCCGTTAGGACCCGTTATTGTAGGATTAGTGTTTATGTTGGGGCAGAGATGGCATTTAGGAGAATTGCAGGGAAAGGTGCCCGTGATGAAACGTTCATTAGGTAAGGAGGCAGATGTAAGTAGAAGTTTGAGGTTAGGGGGTTGACGATATGATATAAGTGGTGGTGCAGGGAAGATTTGGTTAAGATATGGGTCTTTGTTTAGTAAAGGTTGCAAATTTTAGACGATTTTATTGATAGGTCTAAGATAGGGGTGGTAAGTAAGGACTAGGGCTGTGCGATAAGATTCTAGTTTGGTTTGGTATTTGAGAAGGGCTTCTCGGGGAATGGACATGGCCTTAATGATTTGGTTTTTGACAGTTTTGGGTTTGTATCCAAGTGTGGTAAACGCATTTTTTAATGTAGTCAATTGTGAATTTAATTCTTCTTTATCAGAGCAGATACGCTTGTAGCGTAGAGCTTGGCTAAAAATTATGGAGGCGAAGATGTGTGGGGGATGGGAGCTGGTGGGGTGTA
This sequence comes from Diplosoma virens, assembly GCA_963680785.1. NCBI lineage: Eukaryota > Metazoa > Chordata > Ascidiacea > Aplousobranchia > Didemnidae > Diplosoma > Diplosoma virens. The sequence goes on from OY796893.1 coordinate 27,645,081, forward strand.
AATAGGTTTGGGAATGGGTGGGTTTTTTATATAATGAAGTTTGGAGTGTGTTATTTTTTAGTCTAATAGTGGTGTCCAGAAAATTAACTTCTTCGGTCGAGTGGTTCATGGTAACGTGAATGTCCGGGTCCTCTGAGTTGAAATCTTTGTAAAATTGCAATAGTTTTTCCTCTCCGTGTGTCCATAACAGAAAGATGTCATCAATGTATCTGAGGTATATTAATGGTTTATTATCGATATTTTGTAAAAAGTTTTCTTCCAGGTTGGCCATGAAGATATTGGCATACTGAGGAGCCATTTTTTGTTCCCATTGCGGTACCTTTAACTTGTAAAAATTGTTGGTTTCCAAAGTTGAAATAGTTATGTTTTAAAATAAATTCAGTGGATTGCATGATGACGTCAGTTAGTTGGTTGTCAGGAAGTCGGTTCTTAAGAACTTTTAGGCCGTTGTTGTGGGTTATGTTAGTGTAAAGCGAGGAAACGTCCAGGGTAGCCAGAATGGTATTTTGCGGTACTGTTTTGATTTTCTTTAGCTTGTTTAAAAAGTCGGTAGTATCTTGGATAAAACTATTGGCAGTCTGTGCATAAGGTTTGAGTAGGGTCTCTACGAAATGTGATAAATGTTTAGTGAGAGTGTTATTGTTAGAAATGATGGGTCGGCCAGGATTGTTAGGTTTGTGGATTTTGGGTAGAAGGTAAAATTTTCCAGGTTGTGGATTGGGGGGAATGTAGGATAAAAGTTGGGATTTATAGGGATCTGGAAAAGATTTAATAATTTTAGTTAGCTCTAATTTGAAATTCTTAGTCGGGTCTAAAGAAAGTGGTTGGTAGTTTTGTTGGTGGTTGAGTTGATTTTTTCCTTCCTTTATATAATCTGATCTGTTTAAAATTACGGTAGCTCCGCCTTTGTCAGCTGGTTTAATTATGATATTTTTGTTTCTTTTCAGGCTTTGTATAGCTGCTCTTTCTTTACAATTAATGTTGTCGTGTGATTTTTGATCTAATTTCATGATTTCGGCATGCGATTGTTTTCTGAAGCATTCGATATAAAGATCCAGGGTTTGGTGACGGCCACTTGGAGGGGTCCAGTTACTGTTATTCAATTTTGATTGTGGTTGATTTTGGTTAAGCGCACTTACAGAGTTGGTCGGAGTGTTGGGAGAAGTGTTATTGCAGAAAAATTCTTTAAGTCTCAAACGGCGAAAATACGACTCAATATCATTGAAGAATTGTATTTCATCAATTTTTGTTTTGTGTGAACGGGAAGTGGAAGAACAAAAAATTATTTTCAAACTCGATTGTGTTAACCAAGGTTTAAATAAAGATCATTCATTTATGTCTAACTACGTGTAATATTTATTTTTATTCTTGTAAACTTGAGGGTCATTTATGTTTTTCACTTCTTTCTCCATTTCGCATCGTTTTATACTTGCATGCCATTTTCTCGCATTTGTTTTTTGCTTAAATTGCTATAATTTACCGTACTTCCATATTTTCTCAAACTTAGTCTTTTTTACCGATATTTTCATATTTCATTACGTCACATATGTCTGTTTGTTACGTTTAATGCCGTTGTGTAAAACTTGTTTTGATTGCATTTTCATTCCATTGCACCTGACGAAGTGGGCAGTAGCCCACGAAAGCTTGTGCTCAATAATAAAAATAGTCAACTTCAGTGCACAATGTTCTGTTTTTCTCATTTTATTTGAAAAGTTGACACGGCTTTCCCAATTCTATTTCTTCCAATTCTTCGATGCATTGAACAGTTTAATGAAATTGATGATGGAACGAGTTAAATTTTATAACGTTCTTTAATAAACAATATTGGCTTTATTTTTATTCTAAATTAATTACAATAATTGCAACCCCAAATTTTTATTGATTTTAAAGCATGACAATTAATTTCCCAATTTTAAAGTTTTGTAATTTGTTCAAAATTTTTTCTAGTTGATTTTAATATTTATAGTAAAAATCGTGTTGGTTATAGTAAGAAAGTTTTTTTGACTAGAAATCTTATTAAAAAACTTCTGATTTTATCTGCTTGTTTACAACAGTCTGCAACATGTTTAGCAATTATCTGTCCTCCTCTTGATCCGCCGGAAAACGGAAGGTTTACATCTCTTTTGGAGCAAGGATACGGATCAATAGTGCCGATTGCTTGTGACAAAGGTTACTTTTTGATTGGTGAAAGTATCCTTCAATGTGTGGATATAAATAACGACGGAATCGGAGATTGGAATAATAGCGTTCCCGTATGCAAACGTAAGCACTTGAAAGAATGGATATTTTTGCGAGCAAATCAATCGTAATTGCTTATTTTCTTATTAAATATCTGTTATATTTTGGAATAAATTATGTCAATAATTAAAAAAACACATTTAGAGATAACTTGTCCTTCACTAAGCCCTCCTTTGAATGGAAGATTTTTAAATTCTCCTCAATTATTTTTCGGATCGATCGTAAGCCTGAGGTGCAATGAAGGTTATTTTTCATTCGGTGAACGAACTGTTCGATGTGAAGATAGTGATAACAATGGGAATGGAACTTGGAACAATACACTGTCCGATTGTAGCTGTAAGAGTCTTTTAGTGGATTCATCATTTACCCAGCACAAAAACCAAAATAATTGCTCAAAGTTGCCTTTTAGTGATATATTGTCCACCTCTGACTCCTCCTCGAAATGGAAGGTTTAGAAACCCAATTGAATTACGATACGGATCCAATGTGTCAATTGATTGCGACCTTGGATACTTTCCGTTTGGCTCAACCAATCTTCGCTGCATTGACGACGATGAAAATGGGCTTGGTGATTGGAGTAACGAAATTCCAACATGCAGGCGTCAGTTTTTAAACATTATTAAATAGCAAAAGATTTTACGTGATTAAATATACATACATAATTTCTTGTTTATAGAAAATTTTATATTTGCCTTTGACTTTGTAAAAGAACGTTTCGTGGATTCTCATTGTAAGGCACGTTCCGAGAGAAATATTAGGTCTAAAATATAACTTTTTAAGGGTTTCTAGCCTATTAACATTTTTAAAAATATGATTGAAAAGTCAATAGGCTGATTGAAATCGGTCCATTTTGACCACACTTTACTAGTACGTTTGATGCCGTTTTACTTTAATACGCAGTGAAAAGTTAGATATCCATCTATTGAAAACTTCACTATTCGATTTTACGAAAACACCCGACAGTGGTTGTTTTGTGAAGAAAAATACCCGTTTCGATTTTAAATGATATCAATATTATTTTGCTCGGAAAAGTTTTTTAATATGTTATGTAAAAAAAGCATTAAGGTATTCATGAAGTGTTTAAAAGTTGTTGTTAAAATCTGTTTTGTATTAACTTATAAAATAAATACCAATTAAAATTTATCATGTTTTTTTTGTAATTATATTACAAAAAGGAAACGATCACTTGTTATCTATTGTCAGATTTAATTTTGACAAAAACAGCAAAAAGATTAAACAAAGAAATTGAGGGGAAAATCGATAACGATGTGTAGAAAAAAAAGAGTAATTATGATAACTTGGTACATATTTGAATACCTTTAATCTTTTCCTTTTTAAATTGACTCTAATAATAATTGATAAAAATCTCGTTAAGATAATTTTTTTATTTTCATTTTAAGTAATTAATATATTAATATTAAAACTTCAATTAAGTTTAGCAATCTCTTTTTCTACACATTTTAAAAAGTAGCCTCTTTTTTCAAATTGTACCGACTTACAAAATCTGGATCAAAAACAGGAAAGGTTCATTTTTATTTATATTTAAACATTTGGGTTTGTTTTGAAACAAGAGAAATAATAATGATAAATTAGTTTAACGTGGGGTAGTACATTAATTAATGCATAAAATTTATTAAACTAAGTTTTAAGGAATAACTAAGCACTTGTTTTTATTACCAAGCCTTTTTGATTTGTTCTAGCCATCCTTTGTCCTCTGCAAAATCCTCCAGCAAACGGATCATTTAGAAATCCTCCAGATATAAGATTTGGTTCAGTGCTGACTGTTGATTGTAACGAAGGTTATTTTGTGTTTGGGGAAAACACTGCTCAATGCGTAGATTCAAACAATGATGGTGAAGGAGAGTGGAATAGGCAGTTACCTGTGTGCGAGGGTAAGAATGATTTTACTACTTGTTGTTAAAAATGTTACATACAAATAAAAACAAACATTTAAAAAATTTTGTGAAGGAGTTAAAACAAAACATCCAAAATTGCCGAGTACCATGCTTATTTTTCTTTCTGAAAAAGATCTTTTTTTCAGTTATCATGTGCAGTCAATTGTTGCCACCGGAAAATGGTTATTTTCAAAATGATTATTCGATGCGTTACGGATCCTCTGTTGTTGTCCTTTGCAACGAAGGCTTTTTTCTTCTTGGTGAGAACGAATTACAATGCGTTGATACGAACAGAGATGGGTTTGGAGAATGGAGCAGGAGCTTGCCTTTTTGCCGACGTGAGATAATTTTTAAATAATTTTGCTTTTTGCTTTCGGCAAACTCGTTTAATTTTTTTACTTTACCACCTTTTTATAGTTATATCTATGAAATAAATTTAATCGCAAACTAATCTTTAGAGCAAAAAAATTTTGTGTATTTGCAGATTTTTGTGTCACTATCTTTTGGTTTGATTTGCGAAATAAAATTCTATTCACATTTTCAGCGATCATTTGTCCTTTTTTGGCCCCGCCTATCAACGGAAGATTTCAGAATCGTCTTCAAACATCTTATGGTTCCTCACTGATGGTGGAATGTAACACAGGATATTATCTAGTTGGTGATACTGTTCTGCAATGTACTGATTCCGATGCAAATGGAGTGGGAGATTGGACGTCGCGAATTCCGATATGTAGACGTAATAAGTGATTTAAAACTGTAATCTTTTGTATCAATTTTTTTCAATAAATGAATGGCTTTCATTAACCAAAAACAACAAATGTACCGAATAGAGGCTTTTGATCAAATAAAGCGTGAAAGATTTTTATTGATCGACCAATTATGACGTCTGTCTTTTATAATCGGCGGTTAATTCATGTCATTCCATCATTATCAACATGTATCATACTCCAGTACTTATCTATCTGAGTTTCGCTGTGAATGGTCATACAGTTTTTGACTGCTAAAACAGGTTTACAATGGTAAACATGGTTGCTGTGCGATTACTGTGATAACATATGGAAATGTTTTTATTCGATTTCATTAAAAATGAGCAAATTCCAACTTTTTTAGCACTTGTTTTTTACATCAAAGCTTGTACAAGTTTGCAGGGTTCATCTCTGTATTTTGTACTTTTTACTGTTGAAACTGGCAACAAGGCTAAATAGTTGAAAACTTTAGCTCTAGCTCGGTCATTGTTTATTAAATAGCAGAGAAGTTAATTTTGCGTTTGTTGCTCAGAAATAATTTGCAATCCAATCTTGGTACTTGAAAACGCTGACCTTTCACCTCGACTGCTTCAACCGGTGTTTGGAAACGTGATTAACATCACTTGTAATGAACGATTTTTTCTGACGGGTAGTTCGACTCTGCGATGTGTAGATGACGACACAAACGGCGAAGGAGAATGGAGCGACGATCTGCCGACATGTCAACGTGAGCATTGCCTCGGAGATTATGAAAAATTCTAATCAGCAGCTTGTTAATATTTTCGCTCAGACTAAAAAATATTTTATGATCTGATTTCTATATTATAACTAAAAATACAAGAGCTGGATTGCTCTGCAAAGTTTTTCTGTAAAAAATAAGAACTTTTTGATTTGTATTTGGCTCAGTAAAACAGATAAAAGAATTGTTATAATTAAGTTTTGTCATATAGCTTAATAAATTTTTCCGTTGTAATACTTTTGATCAAATGAAAGAACTAAACGCGGTTCAAAAAGCTGAGGTTCACGTGACTGAGACGCAATCATATTATCTAGTTATGAAAAAGATAAGCAGTTGAATATTTTATATTTTGTATTTATACTATTTAGCTATAAAAAAAATAACTTGCAAAACTTTACTTTTACATATTTATATTATTTAGTGATTAAAAATAAAAATAATGTAAATTTTGTAAACAATTTCATTCTACCATGCTGTCTTCGAATAATATCGATCGTTTTAAAGGTTTATGGCTATCAGTGCATTGCTTAACCGAAAGAAGCGGCAATGCATTGCCCGGGCAAGCAAGTACCGGTAGAATGCCTTTAGTTCCACAATTATGGTCTGGCAGTGAGCTTGGGTTTGGGGTGTGTGATGCACAATGCTGCAGATGATGCTCTTCATTTGCTGACCACGACTCGTGTATTTTTATCTTTCCTATTTTTTGTAGTTATCAGATGCCCCATCTTGTTTCCGCCCTCAAACGCTCGTTTTGTATCACTGGAATCTTCTACAATGGAGTCGATTGTCCGAGTCGTGTGCAACAGAGGCTTTGTTTTAAAGGGAAATGATGTAATCGAATGCTTGAATCCAAATAGTGATGGCGTGGGAATGTGGAATGCATCACTGCCCTCTTGTGAAAGTATGTTGTTTTTTGACGGCGCTAAAAATTTGTAATTTTTTGACATAGAATTAAAACTTTTTTGTCCGTCACGAACCAAAACAAAGCGCTTTATCAACAGTTTTGGATTCAATAATTTTTCTTTGCTTTAAAAAGATGCAACTTATCAGGAATTCTCTGTCCTATTTCTCTAAGGAGTCCCGTAAACGGAATAGTCAGACTTCCCCTGGTACCTAGTTTGGAGTCCAAGGCTACTTACATCTGCAATCAAGGATATTATTTAAACGGATCTAATGAAGTATCTTGTCAGGATCCTGATGCAGATGGAATAGGAGAATGGATAGGAGAAAAACCAGAATGTATAAGTAAGCCTACTGACAAAAATAATTATTCTTAAAAACCTTTTTGAACACTTTATAATTCCAAATGAATAACCGATAGTTCACTGACAATAATTAGAAAAGAAATAAAAATTTTACTTTTGGTATAATTAGTCTCAGGTGAATAATCGAGTTGACCCTCCTTCTAAAATAAACAAAACAATTAAATTTTTAAAACTTCCGAAATTGAGGCTTTTAAATTTTTTGAAAAAGTACAAAAATTATTCTTTCAAATTGGTGCCGAGTAAGTGCTTGTTATCAACAACTGCTGTGTTCAAAAAAATAGTAACCATAAATAAAGTAGATGATTACTTTTAAACAAACAAATATTAAAAAGCTTCTTTGTGGTACAGAATTTTAATATCGCTTTAAACAAAGTCGATTTTTTCGGAGCCATAAGCTTTTCGTGACGCTCTCATCAGTGGCAATCGCGTCAAAATGGGACGAACCAGAGAAAATCAAGGTATTTATAGTCTCAACAGTTGGGAGAAAGGTGCTGCAGTCTCGGAAAGGAGAAAAGCACAATTGCACAGTGTGGTGCAATACAGTGTAATCTCGGAAAGGAGAAACGCACTATGTGCAATTACCCAGGAGAAACACTGTTACTCGCAACTTAGGTTATTTGAAAAGTTTCAATGTGTAAACAAATTCCTTTTGCTTACATAAAACCGGATGTTTGGTTTTGATAAAAGTTGCCTCGAGTAGACACAAATGGAACGAGTTGCGTGCCACAGCAAGAATTTTAAAACGTTTGTCGTTATAGTTTGCAGCACATTGCTCATTGTCAAGCAAGTGTTGTCCTATGGCAGAGTCACAATTTGGATTGTTACGTTTTAGCTTACAGGATCTGCCAGGTTGAGATCGTGTAGGGCGCTTCGCTTGCTGTTGTAGCCATTTAGGAACATGCTGCTTGATTCTATCTTGTAGTCGCTGTGATGTTCGTCCTACGTACCTACTGTCACAGTGGCACGAATATTCATAAACAACGGAGCTTTTCAGCGTGGTAGGTAAAACATCTTTGCGGGCTACAGGCAACATGCGTTTGGATGTAAATACAACTCTGGTGGTAACGGAGCCATAGCAGCTTTCAACAGCTGTTTTGACGTTTTAATCAAGACCAATGGAAGCTTTCCCTATCCAAGGAACTCTCAAATATACGGGACACTTTTCAGGACCAAATCGTTTGGGCATAGAAAACTGAGCAATTTTCTTGGAAATGTTGCAGTCAATAATAGATTCAGGATAACCATTGTCCAATAGAATGTTCTTGATATGCTTAATTTCTTCTTTTAGTTTAGATTTCGTGCATATCATTAGTGCCCGGTGTACCAAAGTTGATATAAGGTTTGTTTTTTGTTTAGTGGGACTGAAAGATTCCCAACGTAAGTACTGTCCAGTAAATGTAGGTTTTCTGTACACACTTGTTTCAAAACCGGTAGCTGTTCGTTCCACTTTAACGTCGAGAAACGGTAAACAATTATTTTTCTCTTTCTCAAAGGTAAATTTGAGAGAAGGATGGAGACAGTTTAGTTGTTTAAAAAAATTATCCGACTCTTCTTCATTGCGAAACATAGCAAATGTATCGTCAACGTACCTAAAATATTATACCGTATATTTGAGAGTTCCTTGGATAGGGAAAGCTTCCATTGGTCTTGATTAAAACGTCAAAACAGCTGTTGAAAGCTGCTATGGCTCCGTTACCACCAGAGTTGTATTTACATCGAAACGCATGTTGCCTGTAGCCCGCAAAGATGTTTTACCTACCACGCTGAAAAGCTCCGTTGTTTATGAATATTCGTGCCACTGTGACAGTAGGTACGTAGGACGAACATCACAGCGACTACAAGATAGAATCAAGCAGCATGTTCCTAAATGGCTACAACAGCAAGCGAAGCGCCCTACACGATCTCAACCTGGCAGATCCTGTAAGCTAAAACGTAACAATCCAAATTGTGACTCTGCCATAGGACAACACTTGCTTGACAACGAGCAATGTGCTGCAAACTATAACGACAAACGTTTTTAAATTCTTGCTGTGGCACGCAACTCGTTCCATTTGTGTCTACTCGAGGCAACTTTTATCAAAACCAAACATCCGGTTTTATGTAAGCAAAAGGAATTTGTTTACACATTGAAACTTTTTAAATAACCTAAGTTGCGAGTAACAGTGTTTTTTCTGGATAATTGCACATAGTGCGTTTCTCCTTTCCGAGATTACACGGTATTGCACCACACTGTGCAATTGTGCTTTTCTCCTTTCCGAGACTGCAGCACCTTTCTCCCAACTGTTGAGACTATAAATACCTTGATTTTCTCTGGTTCGTCCCATTTTGACGCGATTGCCACTGATGAGAGCGTCACGAAAAGCTTATGGCTCCGAAAAAATCGACTTTGTTTAAAGCGATATTAAAACAAATATTAATAGTTCAAGTTTTTTGGTAAAAGTTAATCAAAGGTTTTGGATCATGTTTCTTCTTTTCCCAATTGTATTTTCAAGTCCTTTTTTTTCATAAAATTTATACTTCTGTAAGCTCTCCATTGATCACTGTGGATAATGGAGCCAGGGATGCACACTTGCTCGATAATTGGAAGTAGTGTAGAAGCTTTATGATCTTCCACAATGTGCAATGAGATTTTAGCTGGAGTAAGAGACATCAACTGGTCCAAATACCCAGATTTCATGCTCTGGTTATCTACCTACATGGTATTTCTGCTTATGTCTAAAAAAACTTTCTTTAATTTGCACGACTATGCTGTCTCGACCAAGTGTAACAGGATTCTATGCTACAAAGTTTGCACACAATTTACGCAATTGATCAATTGTTTTTATAATGATCTTTTTGTTTACCCTTACCTCGGATCCGATCTGTACTTGAGTATGGCAAGAAAACTATTTATAGCATACTTTTAGAATACTACTCAGTGGTGCATTAAACTCAGAATAGAATGACTCGGCACGTATGGAATGTTATTTGATATAACCATTACAGTCTTTGTTATAGGATGTAAACGCTATACCTTCCTTGTTTCGAGTATACGGCTTACAGACCATATTAACGCAACGTTCAGGACACATAACCGTTCGCTTCAACATTCTTTTTAGTCGAAGAAACTTGACGAGACTCTCCACGTGTCCGTTGAGCACTGGTTTCAGCGCATCGTGGTAAAAATGAGACATGGCTATTCCTTTGGTCAAAGTATTTCTGTACAAGGAAGCTAAATTAACAATAGTAAAAAAAGTCCATAAATTTCCCCACATGGGGAATTTTGTGAACTTAATCCAAAATTTTTTACTGTATTTGCAAGAAAGAATATGCTTTCCACAAACAGCAAACGCGTGGATTTTCAATTATGAATTGATAGCTGGGTGCATTAAATTACGGTGCCTTGCTTTTACAATCTAATTTTTAGTGATTCATTGCCGTGATCCAACTCCGCCACCGTTTGGTGATTTTGTGGTTTCCAGCATTTCACGAGGTGTCGGCACGCAGCTGTTCATAGTTTGTCAGCGAGGATATTATCCAATTTTTCGCGAAATAGTTGTTTGCAAGGGCCAAAACAATAGTGCCGTTGGAATATGGGAGGGGAGTATGCCAACTTGCAACTGTAGGTTATTTGTTTTTTTTTTTGTTTTGTGTTTTTGTCTAGATTCTTAAGTTATATATTAACTTTTGTTGGGTGGCCATTGTCTTTTTTTGTTTCTAAAGCTTGATGCTTCAATTGATTCCAGTTAATTAGCACTTCAAAAAAACTTGCACTTTCAATAAAGCTCGATTTATACAAAATAAAATTTAACTGACAATATAAGAAGCCATAACTATAAATTTTTGAAAGTTTTCAAAAGCATCCCTGGGTTTTGTTTTTTTTCCTGTGTTGGCGTAATCTAAACGTTGAAGTTTATACTCTATGCCAAATTTACTATTTGTATTAAAACGTTTTTGATATTGCATCGTTTCAAAAAAAAACTTTTTCTGCTTTATTTGTCCTCAACAATTTTAGTGATATCCTGCCCTTTGCTGCCACCACCTTCTAATGGAATTTACAACTATTCGGAAAGCGATTTGAGACTGGGGAGTGTTGTGTCACTGATCTGTGACAAAGGCTACCGCCAGACAGGGTCTCCCCAAACACAAGTGTGCTCCGGAGATGGGATTTTACCTTTGGGGCAATGGAGCGGTAACCTCCCTACATGCACAGGTGCGCAGTTACTCTAAACATATTTGTTACAAATATTCAGACCAGCATTGCTCAACCAGGATTTGCAACCGAGGTCATTTCAAAGAGTCTTTTTATAAGAAACTTTTAAAAATATTGTTTAAATTTACATTTATACTAAATAGAGAAAAAGGGGGTCTAGACAATAAGAATATCTTAATAAGGGTCACAAATCTGAATCAACAAAAGATTCACTGTTTCAGTAAATTTATATAATCTGAAAATGAAACGAAAACTATGTCGTTCAGTTGTGTTGGAACATTACGCATTACGCAAATCGAATATTCTAAAATTTTATTTCGATGCGGCTCAGAACTTCACAGTGCTTATATCATTTTTTCAGCAATTGTTTGTCCGCTTTTTCAATTTGATGAAAATGGAAGTTATGGCTGCGACGAATCAAACAATTACGGCAGCCAATGTTTGTTTTCTTGTAATTACGGGTTTCGTTTAGTCGGTGAAAAAAACAGTTCTTGTTCCGATATCAATGAAGATGGACAGGGAGAATGGGGAAGTCCCATACCCACCTGTGAAAGTGAGTTTTTTTTCTTGAAAAAAAGTTTTCTTTTCTAATTAATAAACTGAAATTTCTAAGGTAAAAATTTGTAGCTTATCTTGGTTACATTAGGATAAAAAAAACAAACAACCAAATCAATTATCAATGATGGCTTGATAATTGCTTTAGTAAATTAAACTACACACATTATAAAACTCGTAATTATTTCACTAAAAAATTTAACTGAAAATAGTACAATAATTTTTTTAGAAATCACGTGTTCCATTTCACTCAGCAATCCAATCAATGGAAACGTCTCGTGTAACGACAGCAATTATTTAAATTCGGAATGCCATTTCTCTTGTGCATTAGGATATTATTTAACCGGAAACGACATATCCAGATGTACGGATGTTAATGGATCCGGATTTGGAAATTGGAGTGCTGAACCAGCGGAATGTCAAGGTGAGAGAAGTCAACATGTAGCCGTTTATGTGGTTTTATAGCGTTGCAATTTTCTGTAAAAAAAGTTAATAGAGAATTGAATTTTTATCAGATATTTTAGTGACAATGGAATAAATTTAAAAAACGAAGCGTATTTTTTTAATTTTTAGAAGTAACTTGCCAGCAACAACCTGTTCCTCAAAATGGCGCCAGCTCATGTAGCGATGGAACCAGTTACGGTAGCATGTGTCTGTTTGAATGTGACCAAGGTTATTCGTTGATCGGTCGAGACGCAATTGTGTGCGACCAATCACAAAACAGTGTTGATGTCGGAATTTGGACGGAAGAGATTCCATCTTGTCAAAGTAAACAGCATTTTTCTTCAAAAAAATACTTAAAATGTTTATTCGATTTTCTTTGTAAAGCATTGCTGATCAGAAATAAGTGGTTTTTTTCTCAAAACTAACCAATACCAATTAAATTTTTCTTAAAACCTATTTACCTATTTTCAATTATTTTATTCAATAAAGTGCAACATTAAATTCAATAACAAGCAAACTGTTTATGAATTGCATTTTCTTAACAAGAAAGCTAATCAAGATGAATTTGTTTTATTCTTTGTTCTTTTTAAATATTCAAATTTCGCGCTTGAGTTTTATAATCAGATTTTTTAAGGATTTGTCTTTAAAGAAGAAAGCATTTTTTAAGTTTTAACTGGAGAGTGCCTAAAGGCCACTAGGTTACAGTGACAAGATTAGTATTTAAAACGAGACAGTGTTGATCGCGTTCGCCATCGATGCGGTGATCCTATCTACTCCGCAATGCTGTTAATATAGTATTCCTAATATTTAATTTGTAAAACAAGACAAGTACCCTTATCAAAATACCTAAGCTAAATGTTAAAAGAACAGAAAATCTGAAAAAACTCTTGTCCAACCAAAATTGTTATTTTTATAGAGTCCGAAGTTTATCAACTTTGCTCAAATATGCAGAACTATTCTCTGAGCTGCTTTTAATGTTTTGCATCTTTGTATTACAGGCATTCGATGTGAACCGCCTTCCTCTGATCCAATCAACGGCACTCATTCTTGCACTGATGAGAATTTTTACAGAAGTACTTGCGAGTACGCATGCGCAGAAGGTTACAATTTGATTGGTTCTCCGGCTCAAGTATGTCAAGCTGATAAAGCTTGGAGCTCTATTCAACCGCAATGTGAAAGTAAGTAGGATTGCTTTGAAAACAAAAAAACTGCATTCTTCCACAAAATCATTAATTATTACAGCATTTTTTTAAAATTATTATACGTATTATAAAGTCATAAGAAATAAAAACATTTTTTTCATGTAATTATTATAAAAACATAAAATCTTAGTTTTAAACATTTGATGCAGTCTGCTAGAATACCCCAGGATTTCGAACGTGAACTTGAATTTGCACTTAAATTTAAAATATTAGACTGGGAACTGCAGCTTTCCTGATATTATTGGAATTGATCTGAAAACTTTTATATTTTTTAAGAGCTGGGCTATTTTTGACAAATTTGAAATAAAATAAAACTTATTGAGTTTACACTTTTGAAATGTTCCTGTGCAGAAACAAATAAAGTTTTTTTTATTCTTTTGTCATGAATTATAACGATTGATCAAAAAGCTGATGCAAGTTACTTTTAACTTATGCAAAATTATTATAAAATTTCGGATCGAACAAGTTGTTAAAGCAATGTTTATCTTTAGAACGATGAATTTTAGTTTATTTTTATAATTGATTATTTAAAAAACTTAATTTTCGCTTACCTGCTTTTAATTCGTTCATTGTCTGGCTTAAGTGTTTTTTTGTGCATTTAATCAAAATATATCAAATGATTCAATGCATTTAATTTAAGAATGCATTTTGTTTTTCCCATTAAAAAACAAAAATTTCTATTGCTTTCTTAGCAAGATAAAAACTGCAGAGATGCAATGTATGTACATATATACAAAATTTTTTTGTGAAAGAATTGGTTATGAATTGCCACAGACTTTGTTTGGGAATCCTAAAGGACCAGTTGAGCAAGGTAACCCGAATACCTGCGCTGAAACAAAGCTGTGTTTAATTTTATTTTATTCCCGCTCAAGAAGTAGTTTGCTATGAGCCTGAAGCTTTTATACAGTTAGCTTCGGCTAAGTTCTGATTAATTCGTCAAAGACTTTTCTCAGCAAATAAACAGCGACCACTCTCTCTAACGAAACAAATATATTACAAAATTTACGACTCACGACTGACGAAAATTCTCTTCCGCGTTCTGCCACTGCAAACCGAAAATGAGGGTTATAACTTAATTCGTTCAATACAAATAATTCTACCTCCGTAGAATCAATCTCCAAACACTGGCGCAAAAACAATTATAACACTTATCAATACAATATAATCAAGAATCCTTCGCCCGCACTCTACGCCAAACCAACGTTCAACTCTCTTCCCTCGTCGTTCTCGTGTTTGTCCGTCTCTCGTTTTTGTCTCGTCTTCGTCGTCTCTTCAATCGAGCGAGCGTACATATATGTAAGCAAAAGGTCACATGACGACAAATCGGCTTGAATTATCTCGAAAACGCTTTGCTCACATGAGTAAAAATCAGAACGCTTTTTCCCTGGTCAGCGCGAACATTCGAGAACTGCATTTAACTCGGTCATACGATACAGACAAACCGCATTACGTCACCACCGTCTGGTGAAAGAAAAAAGAAAAATGCATTCGAACAATTGCAAGCAAATAATTAAATAACACAGTACGAACGATTATCCTTTGCCCAAGCGATTTCTACGTTATAACAAAACTTTAAATTACTTTTAAGGCGGATAATAAACTATATCGTCATAATTAAAATTGTTATGAATGAAGTGTGACATAAATTCTTGTAAAAGAGTCATTCGATTCTCCAACCTCTTTTCACTTTTTGGACTAAAAGCTTTAGGTTGATTAAATTATTGGGTCATCTTCTTTATTGTATGGCTGTACTGGCCTATATCAGGAGTTTTTAAAGAAAGCCACAAGCAAGATTCTTTTTTTGCACTTTACTTTTGAGAAGAAAATGACAAAACAGAGACAGTTTTAAAGTGATGACTTTTTTTGGTCTTTGCTTAAATTTTGGGGAAAAAATGAAGAAATCAGAGACAGCTTTCAAACTAATGACTTTTTTTGCTCTTCACTTGAATTTTGGTAAAATATTATAACCAGGGACCACAGGTGTCTAAAAATCTTCGTAAGAAGGCTATGGACTTGAAAACAGTGAAAAGCTTGAGAACTACTGGCCTATACGCTGCTTTCTGTTTTAAGCAAAATCTGTTATCATGCGGGATCCAACTGTAGATAAGCAGTTATAATTTTATTAACAAATCTGCCATAAAGCGGCTTTCCTAAAAGCACAAGAGAAATCAATTAAAATAAAGTGAGCACTGAACTCGTGTCCTTTCGCTAACAAGTCAGAGTGTTTCACATTGAGCTAAACTTCTGACGCGGTATCAGTAAACGATAATAGAATTATATGAAAGAAACACCTTAAAGTAGTAGTTACGGTATTTATGCTCTAAAAAAAATTAACCTGTTATGAGTAGATCAATGATATTTTTTCGATTTTTGAACCGTTTTTAGAAATATAGCTAATTGATTAAAATTCAATTATTAAAAAAACACGTCATAAAAATTTGGGGAAGAAAACCAAACAAAAGTATATAAAACGTACTTTACGGCATGACGCATAGAATCCAAATAAAAAAAATAAAAAAAAATTATCCTGAAGCATTTTCATGAAAACATCAGTTTCTAAATGTTTTTACATTTCAGTAATTCAGTGCCCGCCATTGCCAAATACAGAAAACTTGCTGCTGGATTGTACGAACGGGTATTTTTTTGGGAGTTTATGTTCGTTCTTTTGTGAGTTTGGATATCGACTAGTCGGGAATAGCACTCTGCGGTGCTTAGCCGATAAAGACGGAGATGGATTCGGAGAATACAATTCTGCTCCACCACAGTGCTTGGGTAATAAACTTTAGCCTATGAATGATTAATTTTTCAAAATCTGGAAAATCTTTATTCTACGTATTTATTTTAAGCTTGCTTTCGTACAATCATGCCATATCATGTCAACTATTTAGCTTACGTATTTGTTTACTTAGAAGATAATGTCAAATCCATAAACGATTACGAGCAAGTGCTCTTAGAAACGCAAATATTGCTGTCTAGTTAAAAAAATTGTTTTGCTTTCTAGCTATTTTTAGTAATATAAAGATAACTACAAAATGTACTGGAGATTATAACATTTTGACAATTCGTCTTTTAGCAATGCGGTAACTTGTACAATGTATTCTTATGGCCATATCTCTACAAGCTGGGGGCAAATGTCTTTAACCCAATAAGACGCAAAAAATTGGGCAGAATCAGTTTTTTTCGGGCACCGAATATGCGCTTTTTAAAGAGGAGAACGTTCTCAATTCGAAACAATTCTAATCAGATTGAAACGTTTTTTATCGTTTTCAAATGTTTATTTTGGCAAAGCCAATTTATGTACGTGCAAATTTGCAATTGTACTCCATTCCCAACTAAAAAAAAGTGAAGACAAAAAAATTTTGTTACATCAAATTTTATTGATATTTAGGATTTTCATCAAATGATGCAAAGTCGTGATTTCGGCAATCGTAGAAAAATTCGGAGAAAATTGTTTCGCCCCCAAAATATTTTGGGCAGTACGGCTATGCTTATGGTTGATGATGACGATGATGATTTTTTATTCATGCTTAGTAACATTATTAAGTATATGCAATGTACAGTACTATGAAGCATGAAAAGGAAACGCGACACAACGACGAACGTTAAACATGCAGAAAGTACAGAGAGAGTTGAGAAAGAGAAAAAATAAGAAGCACGGCCGCGTTACCTAATTCATGTTAATGGTTAATGTTAAATGTGGTTTTTATCCACTTTATAATCCAATGATATGAAATGACGAGCATAAAAAAAATTAAGTTTGCTACAAATTTTTTCTGTTTTTCAGCGGTTTATTGTCCTGAAATTAGCTTGAATGTTGAAAATGGCGAAATCGACTGTCAAGGGGGAATCACCGAATCTGCAAACAACATTTTTGGATCAACGTGCGTCCTTATTTGCAATGAAGGATGGGCAGCTGATGGCATGAGTCGGACAAGTTGTAACAGTTTTGGCCAATGGACTGCAACCTTGGGTCGCTGCCGACGTAAGTCAAAGTTCTGGCTATAATTGCGGTCCACTACTTAACAAATTTTTGTGCTCCACACTTAAGTTCGGAAGCATTTTAAACATGCATTACTTTTATATTTTACTGATTTGTATTTTGGACGATATTTTATTAAAATATGAGAAGAATAAGTGCAGAAAGTCAAATGTAATTTTAAAAAACTGAATGCAAACCAAGATTTTTTAGGATACAGCTGCATTCCACCGCTTTTAATTCCTGTTTATGGGATCAAAACGTGCTCGTCATACGATGACGTCATAGGAACAATTTGTTCGTTTCGATGCGAATCGGGAACCAGATTGGACGGTCCCATTTTGATAACATGTTTAGAAGATGGTTCCTGGGACAATATTTCTCCTAGATGTATCAGAACGTCTACGACAATTAGATCAACCGCAAAAAACGTTTAAAATTTTAGCTGTTTGCGTTGACATCAAATTTTTAGCTTATAATCCACTTTTGGCGTGATCTAGTTTTAAAAATATGCGGAACAAAACAGGTCTAATTTTTTAATTTATCTTGTGATAAATATTGTGGTAATACAATTTAGGGAGAGAGTATACTTTTTTCAACCTTGCCACAATTATATTCAGCAACATTAATCTATTCATATCAGGTTTAAATAGGCTTACATTAGCCTTTTTCAGATGAAGAAACTGTAAAGAAATTTACATTTTATTTATCTGAAGTAATGTAAGCCAAAAACGTTAATGGTGAGGTGAGTTCGTTGGCACAGAAATAAAAATCACTATCTTTTATTACAAAAGAGGCTGCAACATCAATTCTAACAGACGAAATAACATTTAAACTTCAGGACAATTAATTTTGCAGAGATCATCGCCCGCACTCAATCTGTCTGATCCGTCAATTACGGTCTAGCAAGTATATAGCGTTAAAGTAATTTTATTGATTTTCTATTATGATGCCTAACTTTTTCACAGGCAAAAAGCACGAGGCATTAGGTCACGTAAGAGCTACATCCTGTCGATGGGGGCGGCACGAAGATAGTTACACAAAGAGCGATAACGGCCTTGATGGTGCGATCTGCAACAGTTATTTTGGGAGGAACAAAGAAAGGGCAGTATTGATATAAAATACTAAGAAATAGGAAATTATAGCATTGCAATAGGAGCGGATAAACGTTGTGCAGCGAGCCGAAGCGCTGCAAATAGAATCAGTAGCAAAGCGAGATACAGCGTCCGAAAATACACTTGCGGAAAACTTTGCAAAAATTAAGGCAAATGCATGCACGAAGAAGCTTTGAGTCAATGAGTTCGCTAGAATTCTTGTTCATATTAGTTCATTATTATTATATTTTTGTTTTGGATTCACCCTGGTATGAACGGATTAGTGTTGCTGAACACAATTGTGGTAGAGTGTGGTGAGTTTGTTTTTTTTAAACTATTATGTATTCACAAGATTTTGTATTTATAAAGTCATAAAAGATTGTTTTTATAAAAAGCGTTATAAGATGGATGTTATATAATTTAAGTTTTATTGGAATAAAAAATAAAATTCCACTTACATTATTGTATTTAAAGCTTAGGCTCACAACTTTTTATGTTATGCTGGTTTATCAACGACGCTTTATTGTGATAGAATAAATCAATTGTAAAAAAAACTTCGTGCGTTTTTCTACAAGCCTCATCACACCTGTCCGTCTAAACTTTGGTGTTTTCCCAAGTTTCCTAGCACTTGAAACAATCTCGTTAACAAAAGAATTCATATTTAATTTAACGATCGTCAATATATCAGGACCGGATCATTCTTCTCCAGCCTTTCTTGGTTTTAAATCTTCTGTGCTAAACATAATGTTTTCTGTGTACAAGGAAAGTTTGTCTTTACTAGTACCTGTTGGGGAGCATCTGAAAACCGAATTAAAAAACCATTTAGCATATGGTAGGGTCCAGAGTGCCACGTTTTAGAGAATGATTAATAGATTCTGCGGGGTGAATGCATTATAGAAAAGGTTTTTTGGATGAGCTGAGAAGTCTCTGCGATAGTGTTGTTGACAAAAAAATCTTCAGGTTTGGCTTAAATGTTGTGACTTTGAGATTTTTTTAATATAACAACATTAAAATTAAGGACAATTAAATTTTAGAGTAAAATTTCTCCTTGAGTTCATAAAGTTATACATAATAAAATTTATTGTATTTTCAGACAGCTTGATAATTCATGTTTCCTGAAAATACATGGCCAGTCAGGCTCAAACCAGAGTATCAGGCCTAACCCAATCTCAACTCTGATTTGAACAATTTGAATAAATCACACATAAAAAGAATTTTTTGCAATTTTTTATGATAAATTCTTTTTTATACACTTTTGCATTTGATCAAAACAAATATTCCATACTCTACACTTAACAAAACCAACCAACTCACTGCATAAAAAATTTTTTAACAATAACTGTAAATTCTAATAAATACATTTTTGAAACTGAAAATTTAAAATTGATCAAATTGTAAGCATTTAACAACATTGGTTTAGCAAAACAAACTTGTACGTAAATGTTTACAAAACTTTGTACGATACTTTAATATTTGTCGGATCTACTTTTTAAAAGGCTGTAATGTCTTAAAACGCGCCCATTGATAAGCGAGACATACACGAGGGAAAACGCGCAGCAAAGTTCTATCAATTTCTTTTTTTAGAACGGTCCAACGCTGCGGTTTTCTGTTAACAGAAAAGACAGAGTTGGAAAGGAAAATTAGATAAAACAACAACAACAAACACTTGTCAAATTAACACTATATAAAATAGCGACAAACCAACTAGTGTACAACATTAAGCAGTAAAGCACACTTACGAAATTAAACAACATAGTGAAAGCTACACCTTAAATTACAATTTAATTTTAAATATCTATACCGAATTAATTACCAGCTAAAATTATTAAAATAAACATTTGACTTCATTACAATAAATTTTCACCTGAATTTTCTTCACTGGCAATTCTTTATACTCTAAATACTTGACGCTACAATATATCTTCAATTTAACACAATCTTCATCAAAATTTACTGCTCGCACGCATTGCCCATAACTTTTACTGGTTAGAGTTAATTCCTATGTCATAGAAATCAACGAACCGTCTACTAGGCGACCGTTTTAGAACGTCGCTAAAACAAAGCGAGTTACGGTATTCAAAAACTTCACATTTTTATTAAAGAACATGTAAAATTACATTGCGTTTCACGTTGAAAAAGTTTTTTTTTTCTCTCGTTTTTCGACAAAATTTAAAAGTTTTAATTTTATTTTTTAGTAAAATAAGCACAGCAAGATAATTAAAAATAAAAAAAGCTTAACTCATTCAAAATCAATCAGACTATACAAAAGCATTAGGCCAGGGATGGCAAACCTTTTTAATTGACTTGTTATTTTTAATATCCTAAATATAAAAAAAAGAACAAAGTGGGTCACAATTTCACTTACAGCATTAATGAAAAACTTGCTGCATCTTCTCTTCTGGTTCGGTAATTCAAAGTCAGAAATGTCAAATATTTTTCATATTTTTCAACCGCTTTTCATACTGACCCGTGG
Organism: Diplosoma virens; assembly: GCA_963680785.1. Taxonomy (NCBI): domain Eukaryota; kingdom Metazoa; phylum Chordata; class Ascidiacea; order Aplousobranchia; family Didemnidae; genus Diplosoma; species Diplosoma virens. The sequence continues at coordinate 27,665,900 of OY796893.1, forward strand.
TCACTTTGCGACCCGCGGGTCAGCGGTTCACCATCCCTGCACTAGGATTTTAAAGAAATATTTGAAATAAATACAGAACAAAAATTGATACATCTCAACTTGTGGCATGATAATTATAGTTGTGAAATTTCGCTGCTATGTTGCAATTTCAGTAATTATGGTATTCTATGTCAAATTGAAGACCCTCCAAATCCCTATTTTACTATGGAATAAAATTCTTTAAGATCAGTGTGTATAATGAAATAAAATAATAAAACCAATCTTTTTTCATTAACCCATTTTAAAAACATTTATCAGTTGAAGATTGCATATTTTGTTTTTTGCTGATTTTCTAAAAGTACGATATCTGGCACTGTAAATAAAAAAATTCCAAAGACTGTTTGATGTTATTATAACCATTACAATGACAGAGCTAGTTGGATTGCGGGATTGAAAATACTCTACTATATTTTCAACTCGGAAAACTGTAATGAAAGTAATAATTGCTGGTAACACACACAAGCTAAATACTCCGACCATAATACCTAGTGTAATCATCAGTCGCATCTGCCTTTTTAAATGTAACTCTTGTGATTTTGTTGAAACCATTTGTCTTCTACTTCTATTGTGCTTTTTATTAAACAGAAAAACCATTATGGTAAAAATCCACATTGATACTACAGGAATCAAAAATGCAAATGAAGCATATATGAAAAAATGATTGCTGAGATATGTGGGATCATAATACAATGGAATAACTATTGTGCCAAAAATTACACCATATCTCAAATTTTTGTCAAGAAAACCTAACGGTATTGCTGCAAGAATTATGGATATTATCCATATTCCTATACATGTTTTTCGTGCGATAGAAATTGACGATTGAGTTTTGAATGTAAGTGGATTATAGATAGCCTTAAATCTGTCTGTGGCTGCTGCCGCTAAAGTAAATATTGAAACATGCAAACTTAACATGGTAAAAAAATCCTACTGCATTCAAGTATGGTGTTGATTGATCTAAATAGTTTACAATGTTTGTGTGTTGATGAATTAAGTTCGTACAAACAAAAGTTGGAAACACAATTATTCCGACCAAAACATCAGACATAGCTAGAGATATTCGATAAACTGCTTGACTATTCATCAACTTCTTATTGGAAAAGAGAACAATGAGGACAGTGACGTTTGCAAAAGTTGTAGCGACTGCTAATATTCCACATGCGATGTAAAAGATGATAAGATTTGTCGACATCTTAAAAATATTAAATTGTTTTGATTAAAACATATTGTTGTGTAAAATACCACAATCATTTTTATTAGTTTATATACGATAAGTATAAAATAATATACCATAATAAGTACGAGTATTTTCGATTCATAGCAACTTTAATTTTTCATTGATATGATTCATAAGCCTAAAAAATTAAAATGTTTGTTTCTTCGTTCGTGTTTGCCGGCACACACCTAGAAACTGTTGCCACTGCTTTTTTGTAAATAATGCTAGAAAATTATTCTTGGCACATTAACTCTAGGCAAGATCCTACTATACACCCGAGAATATTTCACATGTAAACACCCCTTCAAATTTTTGAACAATTTGCCACTGTTTGAATGCATCCCAAGGTGAAGCAAAAATAATGCTCAAGAAATAACTAATAACATAGAATAATCCGGAAAATTAATGGTCACTCCCACCGTACAAAAAAAACAAGCCGCCATTCATCGTTAGTAAGACTTCTACAGATTCTGTATATAGTCAGATGCGTAAGCCAGTGACGAAACGAAAGTAATATTGCTTTTATTCACTGTCAACATCAATAGTCGAGAACCGGTACAACATCGGATTATTATAGCCTGATAAGACTTTTTTACGTATCGTCATCATCATCATACCATCTAGGCATCTACCATAGCCGTACGAGTCCAGGGCAAGGACAATTGCACCCCCAAGACGCAAAAAATTGGAAAAAATCAGATTTTTTGGGCATCAACGATGAACTATTTTGCTAAAATAAAGTTACTCAATTTGGAATGCTCCAAATGAGTGAGCAAACACAACTAAGACTTAATGTGACAAAACCTTTTTATGGTCTTCAAAAGTTTATCGAGGCAAAGCCACAATTAAAATTTAAAATCGTTTCTGCCACAATTACAATTAAAAAAAAAACAAGAACAAGTGAAGACAAAAAAGCACTTCACATTAAATCTGACTAAAATTCGGGCGTACCCTTGAAATGATGAGAGACATGATTTGGGCAATTGTCAAAAAAATTGAGGCAGCAATGTATTGCCAGGGGCGCCGAAAGCGGGGGCCAGGGGCAATTGTCTCAAAAAATGCAGGGTACAGGTGGGAAGATTCAAAAGCATAGAGTTAGATTTGCCCCTACAAACATAGGAACTCGATCAAAATATCAAATCAATTTTTGTTTGTGTCTGCAACTTAAATTTAGGACAATAGTAAGGATCCAGGACTAAATCAAAAGAGATGACCAGTTTTTTAATCTTTATCTAAAATTTGGGACAAAAATTGAAATTGATGACTTTTTTTTGAAAAAAGGTTTTTTTTTGGAATTTTGCCTCAGCCAAAATAGCTTTCCGGTGCCCCTAATATTGCCCGTCCAAATTTTTTTTGTTCTGGTACGGCTATGTTATTTATTTATATCTTTAATTCAGAATAGAACGTTGAAAACGTTGAGCTTAGAGCAACAGTCAAGTGGAGTACTACACTGATCTGCTTTCAGAGATGCAAATATGCAATCCAGTTATAAGTTTTTATGTTTTTATATGTTGATGCAACCGTATTTAAGAGCTATTTTTTAGAAAGAGTATATTACCAAGCAGTGAAAAATTCAGTACATTCAACTTATTTATGTACACATTTTACTATTGCAAAAATATCTTCAATAATCTTAATAACGTCCTATAGCACTAAAAGGATACAAATATTGGCCTTTTTTATGAACACACGTAAATGAGCCATTACATGTTTCGAAAGTGAAACGTTTTAAGCAAAAATCTATAAAAAAGTTTTAAAACTACCGATAAATCTTAAAGAATTAAATATAAGTATTTAGCTAAATGGTTTTCAACACTTTTTTTAAAGTTATCCTTAGAAATCTTAGTTTTGCTCGTTCGTCCTAACGGAAAAATTTCTTAAGTGGATGAAACTGATATTTAGCGGATTATTTTGTAAGTTTTTTTTTGTTTAATTTTACACAAAGTTATTCCAACTAACCAAAGAATAAGCAGGGCTAATTTATTCAAAGTACAAACAGTTTCAAAAACTTTTTGTGAGCTGTAGTTTACAAGTAAAGACAAAAAAGGTCATTGTTTGATGCTTAAACAAAAACAACCTTTCTTCTTCGGATAAAAAGTAAAGACCTTATTATGAACATGTTTTCTAAATATCCTTTCAAAAACTAAACGTTTCATTGAATTAAGCAACTTAAAATTCTTTATGACGATGCTTAAAACAATAAACACAAATCTTGAAAAGAGTAACAAAATAGTAGCCCTGGGTATAAGGCTCATTTGAAAAACTTGAAAAATAGATCAGATAAATTGAAAAAAATTTAAAAAGAAAGAAAGAATTTTACTTAGAAACATAATGGACATAACCGAGCTGGGGAAGACTTTTTTTTACTACCTCAAGCTGCTGTATTGCTCGGATTAAACGATAGCAGCGATGATGTTGAGCCAGTATCGGGTTTCGTCATTCAAAACCGTCAGACCATGTGCTCCGTGTGGTGTCCGATATATGCGGCACGTTGGCAGGACATGATGATTAATGACACTGACAATATTACCTGCCAAACCTGTCAAATGCGTTTCTCAACATTTCTTGTAATATTTCATGTCAGTTTGCAAACAAATCTTTAAAGCTTTTGTTGACGTCTAATTTTACTTCTTTAGCGTTATTTTAAAAAGCTTCACAATTAGATTTTATCAGGGTTTTGTCAATTTTTTTGTTATTCGGTGTTTTTACAAAGTCCAATTTTTGTTGTCTCGCACAATTTTTGAAAAATTTTTTCTTTATTTATAATCAATTACTAAAATGGTATTAAAGGATTGGATCAAAACAGGCTGCAAAAAAAAACCCAATCAATGATAAGTTATTTAGCGTATTAATACAGTAAATAGAATGACAACTTTTTGAAAGATCAACCTAGTTCAATAATTCTTTACAATGAAAAAATAATTTTTTCGGAAAAGAATAATACGAACATAATACTAATAAAACGATCGTTAACTTCACTTTACCGTCATTTGATGACAAAATAGGCCTGCGGTGAGAAACTTGCTAAGTCAGAGAACTTAAGCGATCCGCAGCTTGCCGAAAAAATGCATGTCAATCTCTTTGGATTAAAGCAATAGAACTGTGCTTGTTCTGAGGCTTTTAGCTGGACCTGCTGACTGGATGTGATCAAAAAACATCCAGGTCCGACTCTTAACTGTTAACGACGGCTCTTATCTCTTTCTTGGGATCTGTAAAAATGTCTGTCTAACTCTTGACTCTTGACGCTAGAACAAGTTCATTTAGTTTTTTTATCATGATCGGGTTAAATGATAATAGAATGCTAAAGATTGCGCACCAGATTTTGCAACTGTATGTTTGAGCTGTCCGGAGAAAGTTAACTAAATGCCAAAAAAAGGCTTTTATTAGATCACAAATTTTTAAAGCATCGTGTGGTTATTTCAAATTCACTTTAAGATTGGAATATGGTGACTGTTCAACTACTGACTCCTACACGTAAAAATGTAAAAAGTTTTAAATCCGACTGAACAACTTCAAAACTCTAACTCTGTTTTTACATGCCTGGTTTGATTAAAGTTTGTAAAATTAAAATTATCGTCTTTTTTCACTCAGCACGCCTACTTTGAGGTAAAGAGTCCAGTCTTGTAAATTTCAAATGATAGAATCCTTTTTTTTCGACCACAATTTGTTTTGAGTATGCGCCCCATGATTGCAATTAGACTCTTTACCCCAAATAAAAGCTATTTATTTGTATTTTAAGCTATTTTAAAAACCCAAGCCCCGTAGACTTTTACAATTTTACGCCAAAACCAAAATTTACAAGAATCAATTAAAACACCATAAATCTAAGACCGCATCGCTTCCAAATTCACTATGACAAGTCCCGTAGAAAAAGTGGACTCGACTCCCATATTTATTTGTGGATTTGTGACACTGCTTCATTTTTTACGGTTTACAAGATCAAGCAAACCAAATAAGTTAAAAAAAAACTCAAAAATAAGTTATTATATCAATAGCTCATTTCCTATATCTGAAAAAATTTTTATGTAAGTTTTGGTATTAAAATTTTTATTTCAAAAAGTAGTTTATTTTTAAAAAAGTACTTACTTTTGTGGAATTGCTTTCCACAAATAAGAACTTTCAGAGCAACTGTAATCTTGCAGAGGACAGAAAGGTGTTTGAAACAAATAAAGAACATTTTTAGAGTATTGTGACAACGACGTAAATAAGAAATATGTGTAACCATAAAGTACGCAAGGATTATTCAATTTGTCATAATTTATGTTTGCTGTATCAAGATTTTTAATAAAAATGTTCCAAGAAGTATATGTGAAATTTTCTCTTGCTTCTTCATTAAGAAATGGGTGAAGTTCATTTGTACAGGCTCTTGAAAAAGAAGCCAAGTCGCAAGAATATTCACAAATGCTTTGGAACAATATCGAAACAGTTTTTTGAAGTTTTATCTTGCCACATCTTTTTAGTTGTTTGACAAGTTCGTTTCCAGTCTTATTTAAAACATTAAGAAATTGTGAAGAATTTAAACAAGCACATGATGTTGTCGCACTTGAATTGAAAGAAATATTACGGATATTTGCTGAAAAATTACGATTTCTAAATTTACTTTCAGCTAAAGATTGCAGAAAGTAAATAATCACAACGCACAATGCAATTTTAAAAACATACATATTTTCTGAAAAATAAGAGATGAGATAAAATTTTAATTTGCTTTTATCTTCTCGCGAACACTGTACGTGATGTACTTTTAACCAAAGCTGGGAACTTCCCACAAGTTATATGCAAACCTGAATTGAAATTTGAGCTATTATTTTTCGTTTTTTATGCTAGAGTTTAAGTTTAGATGGGATACGTTTTGGTAGAGTTGAGAACAGTATTTTCGGTTAGAGAGTTCCATGTTTTATTTCAACCTTTTTTTAATAATATGATTGACAATTTAAAAATTATGTAATTAAAATTATGTCGTTATTATTTTATAGTAGGCTACTATGCCGTGACATTTTGACAAACTACGAAAACTTCTGTTTATTTGCACATGAACAAAAAATAAATAAATCACAAATTTTAGCGTCAAAATTTTTTCTTTAAAAGTGAATTGAGCCAAAATGCTAAAACTGAAGAAATGATGCTCATGCTAAATAGAAGGCCCAAATGCATTTTTTCTTCAAAGAATAAATGTAAATAGAAAACTATAAAAAAGTTTTACCAAATTTCAAAGGAAAGATTGGGTTTCGGGCATCGGTTTAATGCTAAAATTGCAGAAGTGAAGAACTTGGACTTCACTGATCTATGGTTTGATAGTAATTTCCTGAAACACATAAGAGGAGCAGAGTGCGAATAACATAGTTATGAGAAAAAATTAAATAAATCAATCAATTCTATTTGATGGAACTTGTGGTTCTTATACTAAGATTAAACAATGCTGCTTTAGAAATCCAACTGAAAATGTCAGAACACCAGACGACTGCACCAAAATTTTTAAAATCCTTCGATCAACCAATTAAACAAATAATTATTTTTCAAATTTTGTATATTTGTATATCGTTGAACAGAAACCACAATTACTGTTCTTTTTAGCGATTTTTGGCTTTTTCTAAACGAGAACGTTTTTTATTTATAGGCATCAAGTAGTTTTAAGAAAAATATTTTCACACCTTTAATTTATTACGCTGTGCAATTTCTCTATTAAAGCAATTCTGGGAACCTTTTAGGCAGTAAGACACAAGCTTTCACAATTTCATACTGAAGCGATCCAGGGTGTTCAGGACATGGAAAGCAATTTTTAAAATTCGTCAATGAAATATTTCACGAACAAATAAAAGGACTTTTAAAAAATACTAAATTGAATTTACGCACAAGCAAAATGAGGAAAATTTTGACATGGATCGTTTTTAATTTAGAGCGGCTGCTATTTTTTCCGTTCTTTTTTTGAGCATTTCCTAACGATGGTTCTTTGTATCCAAAAGAGGGCTATTCTCTAATAATGGAAATTTTTCAAAATCCTTGTTCAGACCACATCAATTTGAGCTGGACCTGGAAAAACGTTTTTAGATTCAAAGTTTAAATTCAGATTGTAAAAATTTGACTTCAGCAAGGCTTAAAATAAAATTGGCAAGCTCAGTTTAAATATGAAATGCGTAAGCTCGATTTATTGAAAAATTTATAACTTTCATCTTTATTCTATTTACCTGAAAAAGTGGCAGTTTCTTACAGAAGCTAGAGGTTAATAATAAAACATTACACAGTCAACAGCAACTTAACGTCATTTTTTTCTTTTTTTTACTTTTGATTGATAAGTTTAAGTTTTTGATATCTATGCCATCGTTTGTCGGCTAAGTGACTAAATGTGTACCTTTGCGGTGAAAACAACTACATTATGCAACAATATAGCAGCTAATAAAAAAATTTTGGCGATTATTATGTTGACAACAGTAAATCTTGTCCACTTTATTGGGTGTTTGATGAGAACTTAAAAAATATCGTATGTGCTTTTGCCTGTTAGTAAAAGCTAAAAACCACTGACGAATATTAACCAGCCTAGTCCCGTATTTTTTCTGCTTTGTAAGATAAAACATTTTCAAATAATTATATTAACTTGAATTTACCTTAACAGTATAAACTTATCATTACTTAATATATTCTGAGTGGGTCGCCGAAGCCAGCCCTTTAGGCCGTGAGTTAAGACTTGTTCACGAATTGAATGCCCATCATCGAAAAATAATTTTTTCTTAACTGAAATCTTTAGTTTTTTCTTATGTGTCTTATGTCTTTTCTTAGCGTTTATTCAAGTGGCATGGCAAATTATCTTGTTAAGGCAAAAAGGAGCAACTAAATGTTAAGTTAATCTTGTGGCCTGTCAACCCAAGTATAACTGTTTCCACTTCTTGTCATTCAACTCTTTTGTTGCGTTTTAAGCGATAAAACTTTCAATCATTTACTGTTAAACTTCGGCAACAAGCGTAATTTATAACTTGATTTTTTTTCTACATCCTAGATAAAAACAACGATATCCGATAAAAGATTACTTTAAATTTTAAAAAATGTCAATCAGAATATTAACCTTTTAATGCGCGTGCAGAAAAGCAAGATCGGGTGCTTCTTGTTAAAAACAAACACATCCTGTTGCTTTACACGAAAAATGCTGCAACACAGCTAAATTTAACGACTCGCAAAAGAATGTAAAGCGTTTTGATTGCAAAGATCATCGACAGTTTCCTTAGATGGTAACTTATGAAACGCACATTGGGTTATTTTTGGGCAGCCAATTAAGATTTTTGACGATTTAAAAAAACTCAAAAATAAAATTTGAAGAAAAGCGCTCATATTGAAGTTATTTGTTGAGGCTATTTTGTTTTGATCTATACGCAGGATTGCCATTTCGTGGTTATTTGTAAGATTTGGGTTTATTTTTATGAACATTGTTATTGAAAATTTTAAAAGATAATTTCTAAGGAACTTGCTTATTGCAGAGGTAAGTGCTAGGTTCTTGTAAATATTATTTTAATTTTCAATAGCATTTCTAGAAAACGGGGTTTCTGTTTATTAGGCCCACAGTGGTAAAGTTATGTAAATACCTAAAAGAAAAAAACATAAAAAATCTTTAGTTTATAAAAAAGTTAGTTGTTTGGTCAAAGGTCACTTGACATCGCCAGTAAAACAGTTTCAAAACAAATATAGCCTGCAAGTTTTGGTTCCTCTTACTTTGGATATTTGGCTGTGGATATTTTTCGGTCAATATGAATGGTAGGCTTACTCTGTGGATAATTCTTTTTAAAAGTGTTTCAAAACTCAAAAAGATTTTTGCTAAAAAGAACATTAAATAGCGGCGTTTGTTTTGCTTGCAAAAGCACACAATTAATTTAAAAGTTGGCTGTAATTTTTTTGTTTTTACTTTCCGTTTCAAATATCGTCGGTACGCTATCGATCAAGATCTTAAAACGTGATTAAGAACTTCTATTGTCGGTGGACGCCAACATTTTGTCATAATCTTATAGCATCATCAATTCTTCTTTAAATAAAACTATTTAAACTATTTGTTTAATAATAATCAATTTATGTCAACCTTTTCTGAAGAAAAATTTAAATCATAAACTGGCTTTCTTGTTCAAGGCAAGGTGAAAAAGTTTATTGGTAATTTGTATAAAGCAGCAAGCCATTTAGAATTTATTACAGTCAAACCTCGGTTTACAAACGTCTCAGAATTTGAACAATTCGGTTTCCGAACAGAAATTTTGAGTTAAAAATGAGCCGGTATTTAAACAAAAATTCGGTTCTCGAACAACTTCTTTTGTTCACCAGTATACGAGTTACAGTACATTCATTGTTACGTTGTTTTATGGTTACTTGTGCTTTATTGTTACGTTTATAACATTCATTGTTACGCTGTGCATTTACAATTTTTTTGTACAAAACATTCTTTTCTCTTCATTAGCCCTAAGTCATGGATCCAATGAAAGCGAGAAGTGATATTGGTCAAGGAAAAAAAATACATGTATTATTAAGTATGCATTGTTATGTAAATTTTTATGCTATAATGTAATGTATATGTAAATTACTTGTTATGTTTTATTTTATTTACTCTCGGAAGAAATGGTTTTATTTTATGATATACAAGGTATATTGTAAACAGGTAAATAAGTTATTCTTTTGGCGCGTGGAACGAATTAATCTTTTATACATTTTTATAATGGGAAAATATGATTCGGTTTTCGAACAGCTTTCCGGAACGAATTGTGTTCGTAAACCGAGGTTTGACTGTACTTGCAATAACTTGTTTAAGTTTCTCATCTACAATTCGTTTTCAACCCTGCAATAAAAGATTAATGCGACCAGTTATGAAATGAAATGGTTACCGCATCCCGCTTTTTTTATTCTGACAAATTATTTTGATTGTATTCACGTGTCACACAAAACAACTAAAAAGATTATTTCAGCAAAAAAAAACAAGATTTACGAAGTCCATTAAGAAAATTGTAAATATTATTTTTAAGTAAACTTACTATATTTGTTAACAAATGCAAATCATTCTCAAAAGAAATCACAATGTAACCGATGAAATGTAATTTCAAAACAATTTTAATAGGAACAGTAAAATAAGCAAAATAAAAACACTATAAAAAAGAGGACGATTATTATGTGACAGGTCTGTTTCGAACTTATGGACCTCATCAGGCATAAGTTATCGTAACCCCTAAGGCGAATGGTAGCACAAAAAATCAAGATAAGAATTCCATGAAGTAACTCTTTTGAAAATTAGGAATTTTAACCAAGAATCTACAATTTCAAACTTAAATAGGAGCAGTAAACGTTGAAAAATAACTAATCAAAAAAAAGTTAAAAAATTGAATTTCGGACTTTATCGAACCATTTGGAATAAATTATATTAAAAAGAACCTTGAAGCCACATTGAAAAGGGTTAATAAAATTTGAATTTGGGACTTTATCAAATTTCATGGTATAACACTAGGTTTACCGCGATTTTTTTACCCCTTCGCTTACCATTGAGTCGATTTCGACTCAACATTATAATTGATCTGTTAAGTGCGTTTTTATGTGTTTTTTTGCCCAACAACAATCACTGAAAATGCAAATAATATGCAGAAAATTGTATTTATTCTAAAATGATATCAATAAAATACCGGATGATAATGCAGCTGTAATGTTTTACTGGGATTAAGCACACTGTTTGCATTTTACATACACAACTCTTGTGTTATTTTGTGAGCAGCTTCCGCAGGATGGACGATTGCAAGTCATGCACAATGTTACAGTAATATTCTTACAATTTGCTCCATGACAATGCCGACGCTTCCGAGTTGCAGTGCTGTTTGGTCTACATTGAGGGAGGTCACTGTCCGCGCTATTGTTTGCCATTCTGTTGATGAGTGTTTCCACAAGACAAAGAATAAATTTTCGTCGGCTAATTTGTTTTCGTGTTGATTTTTTATAGACTATCCAAGCGTTGATTGCAGCAATATCCAGCATATTTCCCCAAACACTCATAGGCCATCTTCGAGTTGCAGATCGTGTGGTGTACAGACGCGCCATTTGGTCAAAGCAATCGACTCCAACTTTGTTTTTATTGTAGAACAGTACCATCTCTGGCTTTTTCTTTACCGTAGTTTGGTCCACATCCGGTGATCGATGCATACTTGATAGCATGCATACTGTTTTCTTTGATTTTGGTTGATACTTTACAAAGAGGCCTTCACTGTCGCTATTCCAAAAGAACTGACTTGAATGTAGACCTCCATTTTCTGCCTCTGTCATTTTTTTTGACAATTCTCTTCGATTTTTCCTCATTGTTCCTACAATGGAAATCTTTTCATTTGCAAGCCTTTTTGCTAACTGCAAGGAGGTGAAGAAGTTATCGCAAGTGATGTTGTATCCTTTTCCAGTTACATGTTGCGCTAGCTTCATAACAACCGACTCAGCAAGAGGCACACCACCACGTTCATCTTTTTCTTGCGCTCCGAGATAAGGTATAATATTGGAGACATACTTTGAATTTACGTCAACAATTACCCAAAACTTTATCCCATATTTGTCGGGTTTGTTGGGCATAAATGTAATAAAAGGGCACCGTGACTTACAAGGCATAAGTTGTTCGTCGACAGTGAGAGAAAAATCACACACATATTTGCTTTGGCACAGTGAGGTAAACTTTTCAAAGACTTCTCTTATCGGTGCAAACTTGTCAATATCAGGTCCTCGCTTGTTTCTGTTTGGCTTATCATCAAATCGCATAAATTTCAAAATTTCGAGAAACAAATTGCGCCCCATTGTTTCGTAAAATATTGGAATGCCATAGCTTTTGCTCCACAGAAAAGCAACTGGATGGCCTTTTCCGTAGATTCCTCGTGCGTACTGTAGACCAATAAAAGCTTCCAGTTTCTGCAAATCCAACAAAAATGAAGTAGCACCTCTGCGTTGCGCTTCCTCGTTGGTGTACTTGACAATATTTCTCAGGATGCTTTCATGAATAAAATGCTTCCAAGCATCATAAGGGGTCACAATACCTCTTGCAATTGCTCCTGGAACACCGGAAGAGGCAGTAAAAATGTTATGTGCCCTGATTCTTCCGGTAACTCTTGATGAAAAACGTTCCCACAAAGCACCGTTTCTTCCTAACACCTGGTTAGATGACAATGTTGCAGTTTGAGGTAGCATGAGATTAGCTTGTTCACTGTCGCTCTCATCGTCACTATTGTCACTGCTTTCAGCATCTGATACAGCTAAATTTGAGCAGTCACCAGCAGTTTCTTCACCTAAACTATCTGCAAAATGCATGTCGTCTTCATCTGAACAATCATCATCTGTGTCCCAAGACACAATTATATTTGCAGCTTCATCAGCAGTATTTTGATTAGCCATATCAACTATTTTTAGTTATCAAATAAATTTTGCTAAAAAAAGCTTTCGTTCAATTTATCTTTTGGCTATCTTATCTGTAAAAGCGAAAGAAGCACTAAAACTAGTATGGTAATTAGGCAACTAATGAGTAATATAATTCATATATGTAGACCTATAGCCTAACAATTATGCAAAAACCGCGACTACTTTGCGGATGATCTAACTGCTCGGGCAAATAATTCTCTCTAATACGCTCATGTCGAAGATGCTTTATATTCTGCACTAATAGCCTGATTTTTCTAAAACGGTTTGACGATTCTGCTCAACTGAGCTCAAATGGAAATTTAAAACACTAGGTACAATTATAACAAAGTAGCTGGAAAGCTTCTGCACGTTACAGCATTTAGAACAAATATCAACGAAACGAGGGCGATGACCTGAATATCATGTTGTGAAAACGAAAATAATTATTTAAGACCGGGTCAATATTTGTAAATAAGATTATTATCTGGCAATAATTAGATCACCAGCTGGTAGCACTGTGTGCTTCCCGTCGAAATACACAACTATAAACGCCCAATCCAGGCTTTGAGTCGAAATCGACTCATTGGTAATACACGGGGTGCCAATTTTGCGGGGGTCAAAGGTCGGCTTCCGGTCAACTTATAAAGTTAGAAAAACTAAATTTAGAAACTACGATAAATTAATGGAAAAGTCAAAGACTTTTAGAAATCTTTTTGCTATAATAAAGTGGGAATGCTACAATAAACAAACATGCCGAGTCGAAATCGACTCGGCGGTAATCCTAGTGTTAAATTACATCAAAATTATCTTGAGTTAACATCTAAAAGACATCGAAAAAGAACCAATCAGAGTAGAGTTGATAAGAAATGAATTTCGGACTCAGCGAGACAAATATAAAAATTAAAGAAATTCTAAAATTCATAAAATTCAAAGCTTCAAAATTTTTCTAAAATGGTTTTTCTTTTTCTTCTTCTTCTTCTTAGATTATTCTCTAAACTTAATTTCGATTATGAGATAGAGAGAACGAAAAAGCAATTGTATTTAAAAAAGGAAAATTACTAACTAGAAAACTCAAAACACCGAACAAGCAGGACGGCATTGGAAATCGCGACTGACACAAAGATTGCACGATCACGTGAGTGTTTTGTATTTGTTGTGAATTGATTTTTACCTGTTGTATCCGGTTCGCCCTGGATCCCTTTTAAATGTTTTTTCACATTAATTCGTGTTGATTCAGTTATAGCAACGTTTTTTGATTCTCATTGTTTCTATATTTTTTAATTTGTTTAATTTTTGGAAATCACTTGTCAGTCTTTAAGTCCTCCAGCCGGGGCTCGATTTCTTAATCCTCTGCAACTGACTTATGGATCAATTTTGACGTTGAAATGCAATCAAGGCGCTATATTCTAATCCAGTGGTTCTTAAACAGGATTCGACAAAGCTGTTTCAGGGGTTCGGCGCGAACACTCTCTGAAAGATTATTTTTTGAAAATTTTACCTAGCCTAAAGTTAGTTTCTATCAAAAACAACAAAGAAAATAGATTAGTTTGACACTGACCGTTGGTATACTTTTAATATTGACACTGAATCTGTTGTATGCAGCCGTATAACACTTGATTGTCTATCATCGTTCACAAAGGTCATTGTTCTCATTGTCTTTACAATAGGCAAGTTATCCAAACGAGTCTTTAAGTTTGAAGGCGCCGGTAGTAAAATTGAAGAAGATTTAGTTATTTTGCCAATTAAAGCAGTGAAAACTGTAGTGTAGCAAACGGCAAAATATAATTGAAATTTGCTTTATAAAGCTTATCACCTTCCAGGATAAGTTGCATTGTAGTTGTTGGAGTTGAATTAGGTCAGTAAGTGCATTCGAAACAAGTTAATAGCTGTTACTATTTTCATCATCATTCAAAACGAGAAGATACTAAGCCGTGAATTATTTTAGGCCAAAAAATGTTATTAAATGTTCCAGAATTGAGAATCATAATTTAAGAATTATTTTAGGTCTACAAAATATTTTTTTATTATTTTAAGTCTAACTGTAACTTTACTTTAACATGCCAGCCAAAAAAAGAAAGTGGTCAGAGAATTATGTGCAGTACGGCTTCGCTTGTGCAACAAAAAGTGATGGAACTCAGTACCCTCAATGCATGCTTTGCAATATTAAGTTCAGCAATTCCAGCCTAGCACCAGCTAAATTACTATAACATTTTATATAAGTTCACGGCACAGGGAAATATGAGGACACCGCACTTGATCGATTGAAGCAGAAAAGGGCGAGATTTGATGCAAATGCTCTCATTACATCTTATGGTTTTGTTCCAGTAGATAAACCGATTCTCATGACGTCGTAGCATACCTACTTGCAAAGCAGGGAAAATTGCATATCATTGGTGAGATGCCGCTGCAATACAATTGGCCAAGATTATGCACTGAAAACAAGCTTTCTTTAGTACCACTCTCAAAATGACGTTTGTAAAAAGCCGAATATATGACATCGGTGAGGACATTCTTAGTCAGGTAGTAGCAGATTTGAAGGCTAGCCCAACAAAGTTCAGCATACAACTTTATAAAATCACAGATGTTGCTAATTTAAACCAGCTTATCGCATTTGTACGTTACGTTAAAGGACAAGAAATTAAAAAAGAGTTTCTCTTTTGCGAACAACTTATAACAATAAAAAATATTTTGGATGACTTCTTTACAATCAATGGTCTTTCTTGGAATATATTTTCTGCTGTGTGCACTGATGGAACTCCTGCAATGATAGGGTGCAAGTCTGGTTTAAGATACTTGATTTAAAGTATTGCTCCACATACTGCATTCACACATTGCATGTTGCACAAACACGCACTTGTATCTAAAATGCTACCTTCATCACTCGCTAACGTTCTCAAAATTGTTGTTGAAACGGTTATTTTTTGTGAGGGTGTTATGAGTTTTGAACTCGGCAATCGTTCCGATCAATTTAATTTATTATTCGTTTAAGTGCGTTTTTCAATTCACATTAATTGTTGTCATGATTGTTATTCGAATGGGTTTTCAGAAAGACGTTTTCAGTTCTGACAAAGATGTAGTATTATTTTGTGTGTTGCAATGTTTTTTTATTTTCATAAATCACAATATCATCAGCAAACAGCATCGTCCACGGTGGTTCTCTCGTTAATTTATCCGTTAGCCTGTCATTATCACTGCAAACAGGAACGGACTTAACGCTGATCCCTGGTGCAGTTCAACCTTGACCTTGAAACTTTCTGTAGTTTCGACTGCACGCCTCACCACTGTTTCGCTTTTCTCATACATATCTTTTACAAGTCGCACATACTTTTCCACTAATCCTGATTTTCTCATGCAGTACCACAGCTCTTCCCGCGGAACCCTGTCGTAAGCTTTATCTAGGTCTACAAATACACAATGTAGCTCTCTTTGACCTTCCCTATACTTTTCTGTCAACATTCTTAAAGCAAACATGGTATCGGTGGTTTCCTTTCCTAGCACTTTGCATACCCTTTGTTTTTATAGATTGGGATAAGCACACTCCTTCTCCATTCTTCTGGCATCCGTTCACCAACTAATAGTCTGTTGAACAGTCTGGTCAAAAACTTTATTCCCATCTTTCCCATGCACTTTCAAACCTCAACTGGCAACTCATCTGGCCCAACCGCTTTGCCTGTTTTCATCCTTCTTAGTGCGGTCTTCACTTCTTCTCTACTGACGCAATTTACCTCTTCGTTAACCACTTCTGCTTCCTCTGTCCTAAGGTCTCTATCATTTTCCTCGTTCATCATTTTCTCACAGTACTCCTTCCATCTCTTTAGCATTGCGTACGAATTTACCATAACATTACCATTTTCATTCTTTAAAACTCTCACGTGCCATACATCTTTCCCTGCTCTGTCTCTCTGCCTAGCCAATCTGCACAACTCCTTCTCACCTTCTTTTGTTTCCAATCTAGCATACAACTCGTAATGCGCACGTCCTTTTGGAATCGCAACTGCCTTCTTTTTCTTGCTCTTTTTTTCTTTGTAGATCTTTTTAGTATTTTCATCTTTTATTTTGTCCCATGCTTTCTTTGCCTTTTTCTTTTCTTTTATGCTCTCCTGTGCTTCCTCATTCCACCACCATATGTCCTTGTCTCTTTTCGTTCCCCAAATGTCACTCCCAGCACAGTTTCAGGTGTTTTCTTAGCATTTAGCTTTGTCCTACTCATCAGGTAACCCATCCTTGCCTCCCAGAGTCCTGGTCACCTCTTGTCTAAACGCTTCCTGATAGCTTTTCTCCTTCAATTTCCAACTTCTTATCTTTGGCTGTACTTTCTCTGTTTTTTTCTTTTTCACCATAAGAGCCATTTTGCATACCACCGTACGGTACTGTTTTGCGACGCACTCATTCACTATTGCCTTACAATTGAACATTTCCTTCAAGTTCCTCCTTCTGCACATCACATAATCTACTTGGGTACTTTTACCGCTACTTTTACAGTATACGTCACCCTGTGTTCATCTTTCTTTTTGAAATAAGTGTTGACAATTGCCAAATTCATCCTTTTCTCAAAACTCACAACCATTGATCCTTCTTATTTCTTGTTCCAGCACCGTACCTCCCCATTATTTCCTCATCCCTTTGTCCACATGTCCATTTAGATTCGCACCTTGAACTATCCTCTCTTCTTTTTTCTCTTTTTTTACACTTTCTGTCAACCCATCCAGGTCTTTCCAAAAATAAAATTTCTCCTCCATGCTGTTGTTAACCTGTGGAGCATATGCGCTTACTATATTTAGGATGGACTCTTTTACCTCCAGCTTCATGGTCATTAGTTTGTCTGACACCCCTTCACCTCTAGGACATTTTCAGCCAGCTACTCCCTCACCACTATCCCATTTTTTCTTCCATCAGCTCCGTTGTAAAATAGTTTGCATCCACCTCCAATGTTCCTTGCTTTAGTTTCTTTCCACTTTGTTTCCTGCAGGCACAATATGTCTACATTCTTTCGCTCCATCAAGTCTGCCAGCTCTCTTCCCTTCCAGTCATTGTTCCAGTATTTAAGGTACCCACCCTTATGAGTGAGCGTCTCCCTTTCCATACTTCCTGCTGCCTCTTCACTCGCTTTGCTCCTCTATTTTTCCTCTTGTTTTCACTATGTTTAGCAGTAGCATAATTTTCACAGGTGCTCTTCTGTGCGACACTTGAGGCGGTCGTTGGTAAGCCGGGACGCGACCGATCCGGTATGGAATCATCATTAATACGCATTTGTATCTATTAGTGCGGCAATGCATCTGGTAAAAACAAGTCTCAGATTTTTTTCTTTATATATGAACAGATTTGGGACAAACCCTATGTAAGCTAACTCTTCCTAATGAGAGTTTAAACTCAAAACTATGGTCTCGGTTTGGCTTGCGTGATGCACAATGTTACAGATGATACCCTAATCTTTAGTGATATCTGCCTTATAACTCAATATATACGTATATTTTTAATTTTTTGTAATATGACTGAAATTTAAAGCAAGAAAACAGTGCCGTAAAGTATCTTTTCACAAGGACACAACAGAACCAAGCGAGAGGGCTTTGAACCATATTCATGTTGATTGCTGAATGCTCAGACATGCAATTTATTATAATGTCGTAGAATAGTATTGACTACAATTGAAATCATCATAATATACCGCTGCCGCATTTTGAAATACCAAATTTTTTATAAAATATGAAATGCAAGACGTTTAAATGTTAATAAAAACAAGTCTATAATTTTTTGAGAACCATATGCTGTGTCCAGGCTTCTTGATTGCCACGCATAAAGATTGCAATGGTTCGGTTCTACTGTGACTAATGGCAAATTTAAAGAAGGTCCTAACCCCGAATGGGTAAACGTACAAAGAACCAATTTTTAACAAAAATTATGACCTATTTACAATACCTGTAAGGTTTGCTCACATCGCTGCAATGTCCCGACCTGAAGTCGAGACGCAGTGCTTCGAGACCGAGACGAGACCGAGACTTTGAAAAACGTGTCTCAAGACGTCTCGATGTCTCGAGACACATCTCGAGATATCCAGTTCTGGCAATTACTGCCAAAATTGCCGCCAGATTAATGTAAAGAACTTTTTCGTTTTTAATTAATCTTTTGGTCCGGATTATAGTTACCAGGGAGATAAGTTATTTTTTTATTGGTACAAAACTTTAAAATAGCTAAATTAGTGAGATAAGTTAAAGAGTTTTAACTTAAATTCTATGGGAAAACTAAAAAAAGTATTTTCGTTTAGTTATCTTTGCAAATTCTTACGTCTTTTCCTAAATAAAGCGTAAAATCGTTTTTGGCCCAAAAGTTGAGAAAGTATCTAATTAAAAATTATTTTGAGAAGCCCAGATAGTCCAGGTCTGCAATATTATTGGACTTTGGCACGGCTTATTCCATCTGCGCGACCGACGTGGTAAAAGTTTGATGGTTCACGCGATCGACAAGGTCTGTGTAAAATTCTCTCATCATTTTACTGTGTTCTTACAAAATACATGTACTCTTTACGGTACTTTCCTCTGCTTGGCTCTCTTAGCAGGCAGCTCTCAATTTCACTCATATTTCTATGTAAAAAAATAATAAGCCTAATAAAAAAATAATAACTTAAACCCAACAGCAGAATTTTGCTGGCTTCTCCGAAATCTGCTTGGAGTAATTGCTTGAAGGTTGCTCAAACTATAACGTCTCCGACGTTTGTCTGCGAGTCAAGAGAATAAATGGATGGCATGGTAATGATGAAGACATTACGAGAACAATTTATCAAGCTTCTAAATCATAACAATGAACAACTAAAATATGAATGAATTAAAAAAACTTATATTATGTCTACTGTTTTGTTGCACCGAACAAAATAATCTTGTTATATTATTTATAGTCGTACTTTACTTTATAATTTATATTAATCAAATATTTGATTTTTTAAAGATGTTGAACGAATCTTATCATCTTATACGTCGCATGCGGAGTATTAGCAGTCGCTACAACTTTTGCAAACGTCACAGTCCTCATTGTTCTCTTTTCCAATAAGAAGTAGATAAATGGACAAGCAGTTTATCGAATATCACTGGCTATGTCTGATGTTTTGGTCGGAATAATTGTGTTTCCAACTTTTGTTTGTACAAACGTAATTCAACAACACACAAACATTGTAAACTATTTAGATCAATCAACACCATACTTGAATACAGTAGGATTTTTTACCATGTTAAGTTTGTATGTTTCAATATTTACTTTAGCGGCAGCAGCCACAGACAGATTTAAGGCTATCCATAATCCACTTACAGTACATTCAGTACTCAATCGTCAATTTTAATCGCACGAAAAATATGTGTAGGAATATGGATAATATCCATAATTCTTGCAGGAATTCCGCTTGGTTTTCTTGACAAAAGTTTGAGATATGGTGTAATTTTTGGCACAGTAATTATTCCATTGTATTATGATCCTACATATCTCAGCAATCATTTTTTTATATACAGTATGCTCCATTTGCATTTTTGGTTCATGTAGTGTCAATGTGGATCTTCACCATTATGTTTTTTTTGTTTTATAAAAAGCACAGTAGAAATAGAAGACAAATGATCCCAACACAATCGCAAGAGCTACATTTGAAAAGGCAGACACGACTCATGATTACACTAGGTATTATGGTCGGTGTGTTCAGCGTGTGTGTTACCAGCAATTATTACTTTCATTACAGTTTTTCGAGTTCAAAATATACTCAACTACTTTCGATCCTTCAATACAAGTGTCTCTGTGATTGTAATGATTATAATAACATCAAACAGTCTTTGGAATTTTTTCATTTACAGTGCCAGAGATCGTGCATTTAGTTTGTAACCATTTGTAACCATTGTTAAACATAAGATTCATAAAAATATTTTTGTGAGGTATTGAAAAAAATGCAATGTTTACTCAAATGCTATCACCGCAATGTCAATTTTATTTTTTCTTGTACAGTAGCGTTCATTCTAGCGCATTCATTTTACTATATTTATGCATTCATTACTTCCGGTAATATTCGACTATCTCTTTGTATAGGCGTGCAGTCGAAACTACAGAAAGTTTCAAGGTCAAGGTTGAACTGCACCAGGGATCAGCGTTAAGTCCGTTCCTGTTTGCAGTGATAATGACAGGCTAACGGATAAATTAACGAGAGAACCACCGTGGACGATGCTGTTTGCTGATGATATTGTGATTTATGAAAATAAAAAAACATTGCAACACACAAAATAATACTACATCTTTGTCAGAACTGAAAACGTCTTTCTGAAAACCCATTCGAATAACAATCATGACAACAATTAATGTGAATTGAAAAACGCACTTAAACGAATAATAAATTAAATTGATCGGAACGATTGCCGAGTTCAAAACTCATAACACCCTCACAAAAAATAACCGTTTCAACAACAATTTTGAGAACGTTAGCGAGTGATGAAGGTAGCATTTTAGATACAAGTGCGTGTTTGTGCAACATGCAATGTGTGAATGCAGTATGTGGAGCAATACTTTAAATCAAGTATCTTAAACCAGACTTGCACCCTATCATTGCAGGAGTTCCATCAGTGCACACAGCAGAAAATATATTCCAAGAAAGACCATTGATTGTAAAGAAGTCATCCAAAATATTTTTTATTGTTATAAGTTGTTCGCAAAAGAGAAACTCTTTTTTAATTTCTTGTCCTTTAACGTAACGTACAAATGCGATAAGCTGGTTTAAATTAGCAACATCTGTGATTTTATAAAGTTGTATGCTGAACTTTGTTGGGCTAGCCTTCAAATCTGCTACTACCTGACTAAGAATGTCCTCACCGATGTCATATATTCGGCTTTTTACAAACGTCATTTTGAGAGTGGTACTAAAGAAAGCTTGTTTTCAGTGCATAATCTTGGCCAATTGTATTGCAGCGGCATCTCACCAATGATATGCAATTTTCCCTGCTTTGCAAGTAGGTATGCTACGACGTCATGAGAATCGGTTTATCTACTGGAACAAAACCATAAGATGTAATGAGAGCATTTGCATCAAATCTCGCCCTTTTCTGCTTCAATCGATCAAGTGCGGTGTCCTCATATTTCCCTGTGCCGTGAACTTATATAAAATGTTATAGTAATTTAGCTGGTGCTAGGCTGGAATTGCTGAACTTAATATTGCAAAGCATGCATTGAGGGTACTGAGTTCCATCACTTTTTGTTGCACAAGCGAAGCCGTACTGCACATAATTCTCTGACCACTTTCTTTTTTTGGCTGGCATGTTAAAGTAAAGTTACAGTTAGACTTAAAATAATAAAAAAATATTTTGAAGACCTAAAATAATTCTTAAATTATGATTCTCAATTCTGGAACATTTAATAACATTTTTTGGCCTAAAATAATTCACGGCTTAGTATCTTCTCGTTTTGAATGATGATGAAAATAGTAACAGCTATTAACTTGTTTCAAATTCACTTACTGACCTAATTCAACTCCAACAACTACAATGCAACTTATCCTGGAAGGTGATAAGCTTTATAAAGCAAATTTCAATTATATTTTGCTGTTTGCTACACTACAGTTTTCACTGCTTTAATTGGCAAAATAACTAAATCTTCTTCAATTTTACTACCGGCGCCTTCAAACTTAAAGACTCGTTTGGATAACTTGCCTATTGTAAAGACAATGAGAACAATGACCTTTGTGAACGATGATAGACAATCAAGTGTTATACGGCTGCATACAACAGATTCAGTGTCAATATTAAAAGTATACCAACGGTCAGTGTCAAACTAATCTATTTTCTTTGTTGTTTTTGATAGAAACTAACTTTAGGCTAGGTAAAATTTTCAAAAAATAATCTTTCAGAGAGTGTTCGCGCCGAACCCCTGAAACAGCTTTGTCGAATCCTGTTTAAGAACCACTGGATTAGAATATAGCGCCTTGATTGCAGTTCAACGTCAAAATTGATCCATAAGTTAGTTGCAGAGGATTAAGAAATCGTGTTCCGGCTGGAGGACTTAAAGACTGACAAGTGATTTCCAAAAATTAAACAAATTAAAAAATATAGAAACAATGAGAATCAAAAAACGTTGCTATAACTGAATCAACACGAATTAATGTGAAAAAACATTTAAAAGGGATCCAGGGCGAACCGGATACAACATGTAAAAATCAATTCACAACAAATACAAAACACTCACGTGATCGTGCAATCTTTGTGTCAGTCGCGATTTCCAATGCCGTCCTGCTTGTTCGGTGTTTTGAGTTTTCTAGTTAGTAATTTTCCTTTTTTAAATACAATTGCTTTTTCGTTCTCTCTATCTCATAATCGAAATTAAGTTTAGAGAATAATCTAAGAAGAAGAAGAAAAAGAAAAACCATTTTAGAAGAATTTTGAAGCTTTGAATTTTATGAATTTTAGAATTTCTTTAATTTTTATATTTGTCTCGCTTAGTCCGAAATTCATTTCTTATCAACTCTACTCTGATTGGTTCTTTTTCGATGTCTTTTAGATGTTAACTCAAGATAATTTTGATGTAAATTATACCATGTAATTTGATAAAGTCCCAAATTCAAATTTTATTAACCCTTTTCAATGTGGCTTCAAGGTTCTTTTTAATATAATTTATTCCAAATGGTTCGATAAAGTCCGAAATTCAATTTTTTAACTTTTTTTTGATTAGTTATTTTTCAACGTTTACTGCTCCTATTTAAGTTTGAAATTGTAGATTCTTGGTTAAAATTCCTAATTTTCAAAAGAGTTACTTCATGGAATTCTTATCTTGATTTTTTGTGCTACCATTCGTCTTAGGGGTTACGATAACTTATGCCTGATGAGGTCCATAAGACCGAAACAGACCTAGCACATAATAATCGTCCTCTTTTTTATAGTGTTTTTATTTTGCTTATTTTACTGTTCCTATTAAAATTGTTTTGAAATTACATTTCATCGGTTACATTGTGATTTCTTTTGAGAATGATTTGTATTTGTTAACAAATATAAGTTTACTTAAAAATAATATTTACAATTTTCTTAATGGACTTCGTAAATCTTGTTTTTTTTTGCTGAAATAATCTTTTTAGTTGTTTTGTGTGACACGTGAATACAATCAAAATAATTTGTCAGAATAAAAAAAGCGGGATGCGGTAACCATTTCATTTCATAACTGGTCGCATTAATCTTTTATTGCAGGGTTGAAAACGAATTGTAGATGAGAAACTTAAACAAGTTATTGCAAGTACAGTCAAACCTCGGTTTACGAACACAATTCGTTCCGGAAAGCTGTTCGAAAACCGAATCATATTTTCCCATTATAAAAATGTATAAAAGATTAATTCGTTCCACGCGCCAAAAGAATAACTTATTTACCTGTTTACAATATACCTTGTATATCATAAAATAAAACCATTTCTTCCGAGAGTAAATAAAATAAAACATAACAAGTAATAAAATAAAACATAACAAGTCTCCGCTAACTTTTTTCAGTCTCCAGACAAAAGTAACAATGCTAGATAGTCTGCATAAGCAAACTATTAATATATGGAGATTATGGAAAGCAGGTTATACGAAGAGGTATTTATCTATCCCAATGTTTAGCGACGGCTTGTTGATGAGCAAATATCCTTTTCAGGACGGGGCAATGTTTGTAAAATTTTTTTAAATTAATCCGAAATAATAGTTTCACAATTTTTTTATTAATTCTGTGCACTTTCAGTGCACTCAAAAACCCTCAAAGGGTGCTTGGACCTGTTTGAAAACGCTAGTCTAAGTTCTAAAAGAAAATGGAGAAAAGATGCTTGTTTTAAATAAAAGATCATAATCCATTTTTTTCCTCCAAAATTAAAATTTAGATTAAAAAAGATAAAGGTGTTTATCCACACTGAAAAAAAATCACGTTTTGGCCATCGATTTAAATCTAAAATCTTTTTTTAATAAATCACTCTAATTTTATGGCAGTAATTCTTAACCTAGAGTCCGATGACACTGTTTCAGAAGTTCTACGTCAAACGTTTGAATACAAGCCACACAACCAAAATCTTAAAAAACCTTTTACAAACCAATTAAATAAACAATTATATTTCAGATATCGCATTTTCTTCAATATAAGCTGCAATTACTCAGCTGCTATGAGAGCACAACTGGTCTACTAATGATGCCTGCCCTAAATCCAAAAAAATAAGAAGGGTTGCGGCAGGAAGGAGATAAATAAGGAGGATTGCGCAGGAAGAGATTTCGGGGCAAAAAACTAAGCCAAATGACAATGCGAATTATAAACTCGAAATTCTGCTTCGGCCAAGACCCGGATTAACAACAACCGCCATTAGTGCTGTCTAGCATGGTGGCAGTGAAAATTTTTCTACTATTAGACAATAACAGAAAATAGGAGGCGAGCAGGAAAGAAAAGGATAGAAAAGAAAAGTAGCACCAACATAGCCTTAAGAGTTGAAACTCTGAATGTGGCTACTACGACAGAGCAGAAAAGAGAAATAGCTGACATGATGGAGAGACAAAAGTTAGACATATTGGGTGTGCAAAAGAAAAATACTCTTGCACACATAATATTTGTTATGTTAAAGAAACCCAGAAGAATAGATGGTAGTAGACTTTGCCAAAACGAGGAATTTATGAGTGACAAACACCTATTTCCAAAAACAAGAAGAGCATCAAATGACGACAGGGTACCAAAAGAACAGTTGTGGGATAGTTTAAGAACGTCGAGCGTCGCAGAATTGTGTGTAAAAGTAATATAAGATGTGTATAATGATATCGTAACAGCAGTTGAGACTTCTGTTGAAACAGCGGAAGAGTTTAGTATCAAAGTTGGATTGCAAAAAGGATCGGAATTGAGTCCTTTCCTATTTGCTATTTTTTATGGACAGGTTGAAAAATGGTATCCAGGAGACGTTATTCAGAAACTTTATGCTTGAAGATGACATTGTTTTTCGTAGTAAAAGCAGGGAATCAGTACAGACTAGTTTGGAGAACCGGAGACATGCTTTTGAGAAAAAGGGAATCAAAGTCAGTAGAAACGAAATCCAATATATGTCTGTGAATAAGAAGATGGATGGTCAATTAAATTACCAGGATATAGGGATTAAAAAGGAAGAATAATTTAAGTGTTTAGAATTAATTGTTTAGTGCAGTGCTTTTCAACGTTTGAAAGTACCATCCGCACTTGCTTATTTTCCAAAAATTTTATCCGCACAAACAAACATTGTGTTACCGGACGTTTCTGTTTTTCCACTTGTTTAATATCACGTAATTTTGCTTTTTTCCTCGCGACGTGATTGTCATGTCATTGTGACGTTTTTTTCCTTAATTCTGAGTTCAGAGTTAACGAGTTAACATGCACCTGTTCTATTCGAATAAGATTCTATGTAAGACTGACCGAAATCAATATAGATTGATAAGTAATAATTGACTAAGCTGAGTGAAATCAAGCAAGAAGACAAGAGGAAGACTTAAACGACGGTGCTTGTGTCCAGTGACAGACGTTCATTTTCGTCACGCGGAGATTAGTCTATTTCTCAAGCACATCCACACACAAGAATCAAGTGAGCTCAACTACTAACATTAGCGGCTCGGAGAATACTATACGGGTGCTAGCTAGCCCTGATTGAATTGTTGTTGACGTTCCACTAGTGACGTTCGCAACAATAGTTTACAGCTATTAGTTATTCCATTTGTATAATAACAATGGAAGGGTTAGACATAGAAATAACAATAAACGAGTAATTTTGTTTAATTACCAACACATCAACATAAACGAAAATTATTACACACAAAAAGAATCAACAGTTTTTATTAAAATATAGAAGTATATTAATGACTCGTTTGCTGCTGAATATTTCGGGAAATTTCATACCAGTTTGGTTCAATGTCTTGCTCCAAAGCTCCCCGCATTAGGTCATCAAGTGTTTCATTAAGAACACAACTCCTTTTTGACGTTTTGATGTCAACTAGTGCACTAAACCCCTTTTCGGCCAAGTAGGTAGTAGGGTTTTGCACAATAACTTTGAGCGCTTGAATCGCCAGGTCTTTGTATGCTCCATCAAGAGCTCCGACTCAAAATTCAGCATGTTTTCCACGATTAAAAAATGCCTGTTGACAGAAATCATTTTTAAGAATTTGACCCAAAGGTCCCGGAGGCTGTTGTTCACCAAAAGTATTCAAAATCCACAGCTGTTTTAATTCTGCTGCCTGATGACTCGGAAAGTAAGTTTCAAAACTATCACGCAGAATGTTCGCATGAGAGCTCGCTACTTCGATGATACGCTGCTCCAGATTCTGTTCTGTTTCTTCCCACTTACATGTAGACATGAAGGTCTAAAGCGTCTTCAAATTTTGTAGGTTGTTACTGCAGATTTCTTTTTCCAAACTTTCAAGTTTTTGTTTGAATGATGTAATTTTGAAAGTCGCTTCAAATATATCAATTTCACATCCTTGTAGGGTGATGTTGAGCACGTTAAGCATACCGAATAAACAAGATAAGCTGGCCTGGCAAGCCAAAACAAATTTTGAATCATATTAGCTCTGTGGTCTTCTCGCCCATTGAACCACACAACAAGTTCCTCTCGCAATTTCCACACTCTCTCTATTACTCTTCCACAAGACAGCCACCTAACTTCAGAGTGATAAACAAGACGCACATCATCTCCCATTTCTCTGACGAGTTCATGAAACGCCCGATTTGACTTTGGTTTCTTTAGTATTGTAGTCACAATTTTAGTGACATCACAAATCACATCGGCGAGTTGACAGTTCTTTTTTTCATTGGCAAGTTTTTTGGCTACCAATGCTTCACGGTGTAGGATGCAATGAATGCTCACAACCTCTGGTGCGACTTGCTTTATGAGAGCAACAACTCCGCTACGAACTCCGACCATAGCCCGGGCACCGTCGGTGGACACACACTTACATTTGAACCACATCACTTCGTGTTCTGAGAATTAATTGTCCAATTTTGAAAACACACTTAAGGCAGTGGTGTCTATGCCAATAGGAAGACAAAACAGATAGTGATCCACAATTTTCATGCGTTCCGTACTTGGAAAGCAAACGTAAACAATCAATTGAGCTTTGCTGGTAATATCAGTCGTTTTATCTAATTAAAGCCTGAAGCAGGGCGAAAGACGAAGCTTGGCTAGAACAATTTCTTTTAGTGATGCAGCGATCATTGAACATCTGCCTTGCATGGTATTATCAGACAATGCCAGCTTTTGGACTTTGGTCATAGCCGTGGCTCCTCTATGAACCTCCTGCGCTACTACTCCAGACGGGTTTTACGACGCTTTCTGCCAAGGTAAATGGCTTCTTTTGAGACATAAGGACATGAGCTATTTTTAGTGATGTTATGACTAGAGGTTGATCAGAACGTGCCACCATCAATTGTTAGAATCGTTGCTGTTGTAGAGCATATTGTCGTGTTTGTTGTTTGAAAAATGTTGCCGACTTGTTTTTGTGTTCAGAATGTTTAGTGTCTCTGTGCCTTTTCAGTTTATACTTCTCCATTGATGAATTGTGGTATATGACCTAGCAGAAAACACAGCGAGCCGAAGGATAGTTTTCGTCTGAATTTTTCACAAATCCCAGCTCAGTAAATGCATCGTTCCATTTTCGCTTTTTGCTCAATTGCTGTTTTTTGTTTTATTAACTATCAACTGTTCACTATTTTCTAATTCTTCTTCCGTTTCTTGCTGCACTGTTGCATCTTTCTTATTAGAAGTAAAGCCATAATTCACAAGACTCATGTGTTTTAACTTTATCCTATCGTACGAATAATTAAAAAGCTGTAATATTTATGAAAAATACTGCGTTAGACCTACTATTTGTAAGTATTAGTAGGTCTAAAGCAGTATTTTTCATAAATATTATTTTTCATAAATATTAGTAAAATATTCTATGCAACCTTTAGGCTACCGATCGACTGAGCTAACACTCGATTAAAAAGTTCTAATTTAATTGAATTTAATCTACGTTAATTAAATTGCAACTCCGACGGCTTCGCAGCTGCATTGGCATCTGTAATTAGTTAACTCCTTTTTATATTCGGCCACAGCTTTTTTGCTGTGGATTTCATGTCAAAACCATTTCTTCACCCATTTTTCGACCATCATCACCTTTTTCGTACAATTGGTAAGGGCCCCAGTTAAGAAATTTATAATTAGCTTCCACCTCCTCCACTAATTACACTCTCGCCCCCTCACTAGACCAACGCATCGGCATAATTCCTTTGTAGTTTGTACGATGAAAAACTGAAGCCGTGAAAAGAAAACTGCAGAGCTGTAGCAGCTGACTAGAAGTCATTATTAGCCTACTTACTACATTATGAAATTTATTAATCATGCAACAATTAGTTGCATTGTTACGTCACCATTAAATTTTCGTTGGGGATATTTCCGAACAAAAAAAGCGCATACGAGCAGACCATGTAATAGCTCCCTTAGCTTATTCGTGACAGTAAGACTTGTGAAAACATGTATTACTAAAAAACGTCAGGTTATGATGAAAACATCAGCAATTAACTAGCAGTTAGTTAATTGCTGTTGTCATCCGCACTTATCCGCACTACGTTTGTCATTCGCACTACAATTTTTTTCATCCGCACAAGTGCGCACCGTCCCACGGGTTGAAAAGCACTGTACTAGAGGTATATTTTTAAAATTTTCCCACCACTACATAATAAACATTCGTGCCATAGTCTTAATAGTCTCAAAAAATAATAATTTTGTTAAAATATATTTCAACTAAGTTAAAGTTGAACTGACTAAGTAGGTAGGCTACTATCACAGACAAAAATCTGATCTTTTTTAAAAGTAAAAACAATTTTTTTATTGAATATATATATAACAATAACAATTAAGCCAGTCGAGCAAAATAATGTTAAATCTCAACAATTATGCTGATTCAACTATGTACAGCAAGTTTTATCATAGGAATTGAAAAATGTATGGCTTAAAATATTATTAGAAAGAGAAACTTTAGTTATGGTTTTTTAACACAATAAAGATGAAGAAATGCTGGTAATAAGAACCTTTGTGAAATATGAATACCTTAATTTTTACAAAAAAGTTTAAATTACATTTGAAAGCTAACAAAGTTTGTAAAAATAAAATTTATGTTTGCTTTTAGGTAAATGAGTCAAAAAAATACTAACCCAAAAAACAAATTTATTAATGTATTAATATATTATAAAGCAGCCAATTATTTATTTAATATTTTTAGCTTATGTTGCTTTAATTAAATCTTTTAAAGATTTTTGTCTTGAAGGAATAAAAATATGCAATGCAAACTAGCTTTAAACTAAAATTGTAAAAATAATAAAAGTGCTGTGAAATATTGTCAAAACCATTTAATGTTATGATTGTTTGTGCAAGATAGACCAACTCATAATCACAATTAAATTTAATGTAAGAACCCATTTAGCTTATTCTATGTTAGGTTACCTTTTAAAATTGTCATTTAAAATCAAAATATTTTACCTAAATAATTTCTAATTCAATTTTTTTCAAAATAACAATATATAAAATTTTAACTTTAACTAAGCAGTTTTTTTACCAGATCACCTCACAAACCAGTTTTCAAACTTTCAAGTTTAAATATTGCTTAAACCCCTTACAAATAAGCTCCAATCAATTCTTGTTAGTCAAGTAAATGAATAAAGTGCATATGCATCAATTTAAAAGTTTGAAAAAAAGTGAAAATTTCCATATAAATTTGGTTAAATATAAAACATTTGTTGACTGGATTTAATGTTCTATTGGTTTCTATTGTACATGAAGCATTTGCTACAAAAAGAAAAAAAATGTATTTTTTATTATTAGTGTTTGTAAATTTTTTGTTTTGTATGTCATTATTTTGTTGCAATTATAGAAAATGATTAATATTGTATGCATAAATACAACTAATTTTAAGTAGTGTTTTTATCAATAAAAAAGTTTAAATTTAAAACAAGATTTCTCTTTTTCTGAGGCATATTTTTACAGTAGTTGTAGAGTTGTTGCTGCTAAATTTCAGTTACTTTTAGATAACTTTTATTGCACTTTGACTATTAAGAATAGTTTACATTACGTAGTTGTTTTGCAATATATAGAAACTGAAGAGATTTCATGCATTGTTGTTTTAAATTTTAAGTGTTCTGCCAACATTACCCTATATGCCATATTATGTGATATAAATTTCACCTATTTGCTGAAAACTCCAAACTTTTGAGAATTCTGAGGTTCATGAAACCATGTAAAATACAACAAAATAAAACTACACGCGACATTTTCAAAAAGGGGGGCCTTTCGATAACTGTAAAAAAGGAGGGCACGAGGCGATCGCCTCATTCGCCTCACCCAATATCCACCACTGTGTATGACTGAAACTGATGTTGTGTTTGATCCGTTTCAACTGCCACAAAAAGTTTATTAAAAAAAAGAAACAAAAACTTATATACATACTTATAGTATTGATACATCAATCAATAGTACTGCAGGCAGAACATGCAAACTTGGAGATTTTTAAATTTTTCAGTAATTTAAAACATAGTCTCGTAGATTTACTTGGTCGTATTTTTATGTAGCTTTATCAATATGAAATATTTTTTGTAAAAGATTAACTCCTTAAAATCTTTTTTGTTGAAAGGTTGCTGTAGCCCTACTGTTGTATAGTGAATATGCGGAGCTTTGCATCCCGGCAGTGTTTAGGAGTCTCTGATGAATGCATGAGTATAGTAAAATGAATGCGCTTGAATAAACACCACTGTACAAGAAAAAACAAAATTGACATTGCGGTGATAGCATGTGAATAAACATTCCTTTCTTTCGATATCTATCAAAAATATTTTTATGAATTCTTATGTTTAATAATCGTTACAAATGGATCATTATGATGAAAAGTATTAGAAATTGCAGTTGATAATTACAATGATAGATGGGGGTGAAAAATTAAGGCATTTTCAGCACTGAATTCATAGGAACCCTATTTTACTCACTCTGAATACCCTGTTTTACAGTAGAGTATATTTTGCCGAGATCAGTGTGTATAATGAAATAAAATAATAAAACCAATCTTTTTTGAATACCTAATTTAAAAATTTTAGTTGAAGATTGCGCAGTTTGTTTTTTGCTGATTTTCTAAATGCACGATCTCTGGTACTGTAAATAAAAAAATTCCAAAGACTGTTTGACGTTAATATAATCATTACAATCACAGAGGTACTTGGATTGAAGGATCGAAAATAATCAACTACATTTTCAACTTGGAAAACTGTTATGAAAGCCACAACTGCTGGTAACACACACACGCTAAACACTCCGACCATAATACTTAGTGTAAGCATAAGTCGTGTCTGCCTTTTCAAATGTAGCTCTTGTAATTGTGATGAGACTATTTGTCTTCTATTTCTATTGTGCTTTTTATAGTACAGAAAAGTCATAATGGTGAAAATCCACATTGTTACTACAGGAATCAAAAATACAAATGAAGCATATATCAAGAAAGGATTGCTGAGATATGTAGGATCATAATATAATGGAATAACTATTGTGCCAAAAATTACCCCATATCTTAAACTTTTGTCGAGAAAACCTAACGGTATTGCTGCAAGAATTATGGATATTATCCAAATTCCTATACATGTTTTTCGTGCGATAGAAATTGACGATTGAATGTTAAATGTAAGTGGATTATGAATAGCCTTAAATCTGTCTGTAGCTGCCGCCGCTAAAGAAAACATTGAAACATGCAAACTTAACATAGTAAAAAATCCTACTGCATTCAAGTATGGTGTTGATTGATCTAAATAGTTTACAATGTCTGTGTGTTGTTGAAATAAGTTTGTACAAACAAAAGTTGGAAATACAATTATTCCGACTAAAAAATCAGACATAGCCAGTGATATTCGATAAATTGCTTGTCCATTCATCAACTTCTTATTGGTTAAGAGAACAATGAGAACAGTGACGTTTGCAAAAGTTGCACCGATTGCTAATATTCCACATACGATGTAGAAGATGATAAGATTCGTACGACATCTTAAAAAAATCAATTCAATTAAAATAAATTATAAAGTAAAGTAAGACTATAAACAATATCATTTTTTTCGGTGTAACAAAATAGCAAACATAATATAAGTTTTTTTTAATTCATTCAAATTTTAGTTTTGAATTGTTATGATTTACAAGCTTGATAATTTATTTTCGTAATGTCTTCATCATCACCATGCCATCTATTTATCCTCCTGACTCGCAGACAAATATCGGAGGCATTATGGGAAGAGCAACCTTCAAGTAAATACACCGACCCAGCTTCGAAGAAACCAGGAAGATACTGCTGTTGGGTTTAAGCATGTTTTTTTATTAGGCTTATTATTTTTTTATATAGAAATATGAGTGAAGTTTAGAGCTGCCTGCTAAGAGAGCCAAGCAGAGGAAAATACGAGTATTTCGTAAGAACACAGTAAAATGACGAGAGAATTGTACACAGACCGTGTCGATCGCGTGAACCATCAAACTCCTACCAAGTCGGCCGCGCAGATGGAATAATCCGTGCCAAAGTCTAATAATGCTGCAAACCTGCTCAATCTGGGCCTTTCCAAAAAAATTTTAATCAGATACTTGCTCAATTTCTGGGTCCTAAAAGATTTTTACGTTTCATTTAGAAAAAATGATGTGAGAATTTGCAAAGAAAACTAAATAAAAACATTTTTTTTTTAGTTTTCCCATCGAATTTAAGTTACAATTCTTTAACTTATCTCCCTGATAACTATAACCCGGACCAAAAGATTATTTAAAAACGAAAAAAAGTTTTTTTACATTAATTGGGCGGCAATTTTGGCGGTAATTGCTCGATAAATTAAAGGGATTGTCTATTTTTCGTTTGGTTTTCAACTAAATTTGCAATCTAAATCATAGTTCCAAGAAAATAAGTTCCAAAATCTTTAAAATCGAAGTGCTGACCATATTTCAATTTTGAGTAGATTTCAACCCGCATAAATTTGCAGGCAAACATTTGGCCCGGGATGGGCAAAAAAAAAGGTTTTAAAATTACAGTTATTGCCAAGGCATTAGTGAATCATTGCTGCGTCATCATGGTAAACATTAGCCATGGTGCTATGAGCTGTATACGCGCGATTGTTAACTTCACTTTAAAGTTCATTTTATGAAGTCAGTGGCAATAGTAATACTGCGTCATTTGGTAACGTTTGTGATGTTATCATAGCTGGCGCTGGCGCTGGCGCGATGGCACGCTGACGTCATCAGTGCGCCTACGGTTCCGAACTCTAGGTTTCATGAGCCAGCAAACCAAAAAATTTTGGTCGAAACCCTTTTTTAGTCGAAAATCTATTTAGCTTCAAGTTTAAAAAACTATTTTAGTCTTTCCCGATGTTATGTAGCTTTAAGATTGATAAGATTTATTCAAAGCGGTTTTATAAAGTTTATAAAGACAGTAGTCTTGATTTTTATTGTAGACCATTAATTTTTACTTTCTGGTGTTTATAAAAATGACAGTAGAAGACCATTAATTTTTACTTTCTAGAGTGTATATGTTTCAAATCAATTTAGTTTCAAATTTAAAAATTGTTTTAGTCTTACCCGGTGTTATGTAGCTTTAAGATTAATAAGTTCTATTGAAAATGACTTTATAAAGTTTATGGCGTAGACAGTTACCACGTATTTCCTGAAGCGTGAACGTCTTTTCAGAAGCTAAATGATATTGGTTTGACCTTAAGTAACCGTCTTTAAAAAAATAATCAATTTACTATGTTGCTAGCTCTTAATCTCAAGCTTTATCAACGCTTTTGTCGAAACCCTATCTTCGAACCCGAAGACGTCTTGATTTTACTTTCTAGTGTTTATAAAAATGACAGTAGACCATTAATCTTTCTTTCTAAAGTGTATATGTTTCAAATCAATTTAGTTTCAAATTTAAAACTATTTTAGTCTTACCTGGTGGCATATTACCAATTTGTAGGCGATTTCAATTCACAGGGCTGTTTTTGACCAATCAAAGACAAGAATTTATTTTCAATTGCTCTTAAAGAGCAACGTTTTTTAAAGCTGCTCCTCAAGAGCAGTGTCTGCTTTGTAATAGACTACAGTAAATTTTTTTTTAATTGAAGTTTTTAATAAATTTTTTTAATCTAACTTTTTTACAGATTATTGTAATTTTTCAACAAAGCTTTTTTATTTTCATTTAAGAAAAAAAATTTTTTTTCTTAAATGCAAATGTGTAGTTATAATTTTTAATAAAACTTTAATAAAATGTAAAAAAAATTGAATTTTACATATTTTGTTATATTCTTAATAGTTTTGAGGTCTAAATTTCAAATCTGATTTAAGTTGGCCTCAAGACATATGGTTATATAGTTTTGATTATGTCTTAGGTCTTTTGTTAACTAGCCAGAAATTGACAAAATGCATTAAATGAAAGCTTTTGTTATTTAGTAAGTTTTTGCAATAGATACAAACCAAAAGCAATAGTTATTTATCGGTCCACATACTAACCTCTATAATTATACATTTGTTTCAAATCCAAGGTCTCAAAGTAGAGGAGGAGGTGTTGGTTTATATGTTAATTGTTCACTTAACTTTACAATGAGATCAGATTTAACCATAATGCATGAAAAAATTTTTGAATCATTATTTATTGAAATTGAATCCAATAACTCAACAATGATTTGTGGTGTAATATATAGACCAGCATCTAAAAATTCTAAAAGCCATGCATTATTTCTTGAGCACCTCATTAATATTCTCAATTCAATTAAAAATAAACCCTGCTTCTTATTCGGTGATTTCAATTATAATTTACTGAATTGTGATGATCCACACATAGCTAACTATGCAGATATGCTCTTTGAAAACTGCTTTATACCACTTATTAAAAAACCAACAAGGTTCAATGCAAATAGTGGATCATTGATTGATCACATCTGGACCAATGTCAGTTTGGACAAATCTATTTGTGCAGCAATTATAACTCATCCCCTTTCGGATCATCTTCCATTATTCCTGAGTTATGCAGACAGCATTGATCCTCAATCTGAACCTAAGATGCAAAGATTCTTTTCAAGTGCCAAAATAACTCTTTTCAACAATGAACTTCAAAAAGTCAATATTGACCCAGTATTAAAAGAAACAGATCCAGATACAAGCCTCAAGGTACTTTTGAAAGATTATATGAATCTGTTTAACAAATACTTTCCTAAACAGGTTATCAAAGACAGTAGAAAGAATCATAAATGGTTTGATGATGAGCTCAAAAAATTATTGTCCAACAAAGAAGCATTATTTAAGAAATACATGCAAATAGAATCCCCTGAAACAAAAAGACAGTTTACAAAAGCTCGCAATCTTTATTTTAGAAAGATTCAACAAAAAAAACAAGAACACATTAAAAATAAACTGGAATCTAATAAAAACGACATAAAAGCTACCTGGAGGACTCTCAATAGCCTTTTGGGGAAGAAAAATATACCTGAGTGTAAATCTCTTTACACAAATATCAACAAAATAACTGATCCACAGCAACTAGCTAACCTATTCAATGACCATTTTTCATCTATTGCATATAAATATACTAGTACACTCCCTAAGTATGAAAATAATTATTCTGAATACCTTGGAAACAAAATTCAAGAAACTATGTATGTTTGGCCTACTTGCCCTATGGAAGTAAAAAATATACTTATAATCAGCAAACCAAAACTAAGTGCAGGTTTTGATGAAATCCCACTTAAATTACTGAAATCTTCTCCTGATAATATTATCATGGCACTTTCACATATATTCAACCTTTCTCTTTCTACTGGTAAAGTAATTAGTGATTTCAAAATTGCCAAGATCATACCTTTGTATAAAAAAGGTGATGCTAGTGACATAAATAACTATAGGCCTATCAGCCTACTTTCAAATATTTCCAAAATTTAAAAAAAAATAATGTACCGCAGAGTAATTAGCTTTTTAAACAGACATAATTTTTTTTTCGAAAATCAATTTGGTTTCAGAAAAAAATGTTCTACTTCCCAAGCTATTTCGCTTCTCATAAATAGCATCACCAATTCATTCAACAAAAACGAAAAAAGCCTTGCTATTTTCCTGGATTTATCAAAAGCATTTGATACAATTAGCATTGAAATACTACTAAAAAAACTCGACCACTATGGAATAAGAGGACTAGCATATATCTGGTTCAAGAACTATTTACTCAACAGAAAACAACAAGTTGTGTGTTCTGGTGTTTTATCATCCACAATCAATTCATCAACCATGGGTTTTCCGCAAGGGTCTATTTTAGGCCCACTCCTGTTTCTTATACAATGTGAATGATTTTAACAATTGCTTAACTAAAAGCAAAGTCATTCTGTTTGCTGACGATACAACTGTTTGGACTAGCCATAAAAATACATCAACTCTGTTCCAATTCATGCAATCAGAGATGGAATTAATTGATCGGTGGCTGGTTTCTAACAAATTGTCAATAAATATTGAAAAAACTAAATTTATGCTTTTTAGTACTCCAAACTCAAATGTTGGAGGTAAACATTCTTTATCAATAAAAAATAGACAAATTGATCAGGTAAATTCTCTAAAATTTCTGGGTGTATTCATTCACAATAATCTTTCCTGGAGTCTACACATGAAATACTTGATTTCAAAGCTAAGAAGCTGTTATGGTGTAATGTGCAAAATAAAATCACTTGTAAACAAGGATTCACTATTCCTTCTGTATCATTCTCTAATTAACAGTCACCTCCAATATTGCATTTCAAACTGGTGTTTTGGTAATTCAACTCTAATTACAAAGCTTCAGCAAATTTGTAACAAATTCTTGAGAATGATATTTGAATTGCCCTATTGTTCCAACATAAATGACATTATGAAACAATGCAACATTTTAAAAATAAATCAATTATATAAATTGGAAACGGCGTTTCTTATGTTCAAACTAATACAAGGTGGAAACAAATCTCCTGCTTTTAGTTGTAATTTGCATTTAAATCCATGCAAATACAATACAAGAAACAAAGCTCAATACATAACACATCACTGTAAAACAACTGTTGCAAAACAATCTTTTTCTTATCAAGGCCCTTTCATTTGGAATTCTCTCCCAGCCAATTTAAAAACTAGCAACCAGACTTTCAAATGTTTCAGAAACAATCTTAAAAAATTCCTACTCAATGAATCAATATAAATAAGGATCAATAAAAGATTTTACAAATTAAGTTATAAACTATAATCACGTCTTAATGGCGCTTTGTCTTTTCGGCGCCATAACTTGACAGTGCATGAAGGTATTGCTTTTATACATCTGTAAACTAGAATTAGTGTATAATTAAATATTCAATAAAATCCAAATTTAATGATTTCAGTGAGCTACTTACTGCGGGAAAGCATTTTTATTTCAGATAAAAATGAATTCAGGAAATTCAAGCACATGTTTTTCTAAAGAACAATCATCAACATTGGTTCTCTTATCAATTCTCAATCAGGCTACAATCTTCAAAACATTTTCAATCTCTATCAAGAAAGAGTGTGTGCTACGTAAGAAAATTGGAATCAATTGATATAACAAATTCAAACCGTTGAATGGACAATCAACCTTATTATTTATTTTTTTTTAACTGATTATTCAAATCAATTTACACAGTGGGTATGTTCTATTCTTTTCTAAACTTTATACTTCTTTATTCTCTCTTCATAATGTATATATATATAAGTATATTTTGTTTTATTTTTATGTTTGTATATGCAGTGCATCCAGAAAAGGTTTCCGGACCTGGTGAGGTTTCTTTTCGGGAGGTTTTCTTTACTCACCATGCTCAGTTGAGCTAAATTTATAGTTAGCAATATAGGGTGGTTGTGCCTCCCAATGATTTACATAACTGTTCCTGCACTGCACATTTTTTTTTTTTATTTTGTCTTTTTTTTTTTTGGCTTGTCATTTTTTTGTGTCTTTTTTGTTTTTTTAAATAAATATTATTATTTAAAAAGACAAAAAAGTATTTGTTTGAATTAGGTAACGCGGCCGTGCTTCTTATTTTTTCTCTTTTTTACCCCCTCTCTATACTTTCTGCATGTTTAACGTTCGTCGTTGTGTCGCGTTTCCTTTTCATGCTTTGCTTAATGTACATTGCATATACTTAAATATTGTTACTAAGCGTGAATAAAATATCATCATCATCATCATCATCATTATCAAAATCTTTTAATTTTTTTATTTTTTTAAAAATGCTTAGTAAGTTACTGTAGTCTATTACAAAGCAGACACTGCTCTTGAAGAGCAGCTTTAAAAAACGTTGCTCTTTAAGAGCAATTGAAAACAAATTCTTGTCTTTGATTGGTCAAAAACAGCTCTGTGCATTGAAATCGCCTACAAATTGGTAATATGCTATCTGGTGTTATGCAGCTTTAAAATTGATGTCATTGAAAATGACTTTATAAAGTTTATGACCTAAACATTTATCACGTATTTCCTGAAGCGTGAACGTCTTTTCAAAAGCTAAATGGTATTGATTTGACCTTAAGTAACCGTTTTTAAAAAGAATCAATTTCAATATACTATGTGTTTTTCGCTAACTGTTATTCAATACTGTATTTATGTACATACAAAAAGAACTACTACCAAGTTCAAAGCGAACAATCCTATGGAACAATTCAACGTCTGTTTAAAAATTTTACCAATATGTGAAAAGAAAAACTGGACATAGTGAGAAAGCTATCTCTACAGACTTCCTGTTGCAAAACTCTATTTTTTCAGCAACCATTTTCCCCGTGGGGATTTCCCTAGGTATTTTCAGGATATTGGGAAAACATTGCAAAATTCTGGCGTAGTACATTACTAAAAATACCACAAACAAGTCAGGACACGCCCGATAGGTGTTGTTGCGTAATAATTTTCCACAGATATATAAACAGATTGTTTTGGTGATTTGGTTATTATACTATAAAGTCATTGAAAAAAGAAAAACTATTCAAGATGTTCAAGTGTGATATTTGCAAAAATACCTTTACAAGAGAGCGCAATATGTGTTGCCATAAGGAAAATATACATGAAAAGGCAACTAGAGTTTGCTGTAACAAATGCAACAAAACTTTTACCAGACCCAATAGTTTGAGAGCACATCAAAAAGTATGCTGCAAGTGTCGTTGTTGCAACAAACAATTTGAGACCTTGAACTTGTTGAGCAACCATAATTGTTTCACCAACGTTTCCAAGGGAGCACCTGCAACACAAAAATTAAAAGGCAACTCTGTTGCAGTCAACAACGGTAATCATTTTGTTTGTAACCTAAAAGATTGTTGTTGTCTACAGACACCATAGAAGCACCCCCAAACAAAAAAGCAAAAATCGTTTCTTCTAAGAATACCAATGGTAAGTTTTTATGGAAAGTGAGTTAACTTTTAAATAATTCTGGTCTTTTCGTAGAGCTCCATAATTCTAATACAGTAAAAGTTTATTTGGAGTTGGGGAGCTAAATTCAAATGGCAAGTTTTGATAAAAAATTTTTGACTTAAAATTAATTGTGGTTTTTCTTAGATCGGTCACAAACTGGTACTATGCCGGAAAATTCGCCAAAAATTCTAGATGAAAACGGCAATTCGGTCGAGGTTTCACACGGTCAGTCTATTTATTGTAACAGTTTGATCTTGAGTTAGTATTTCATTTTTTACAGATGTGGCACGAACTGTAAACAAACCCAATCCTGTTGCAATTATCAATGGTACGTCATTATATAAAAAAATTTGGTTTGAAATTGATTTTGGTTTTTTGTAGAATGGTCACAAGCAGATGGCTTCCCAGAAAAAGTAATGGGACCAGATGAGCAGATCAACACTCTCATGAGAAAACATTTTTCCAGTATCCGGACTTTTTTCCAAAAAAGGGAAAGTGCAATCTATTTTTAATTTTTGTTATAATCAAGATTTGAAACCGCTAATTCCGAAAATTGTTAATCGCATTTTACAAATACAAAGAAATTGTTTTAAATTAAATTACAGTTTTGCTGTTTTGAAAAATATTAGTAATGGACAATTACGTTATTACCACACATCTTACAATAATAGCTAGATAATATCTACTGCTCGTTTGATCAGCAATCGCCAGGAACTTATTCAATTTTTAAATGCGCTGGCGGAAGAATCATTTTTTGATAAAATTAATCGTCCCGACACCAAATGGAAAGTAGTAGACATCACCAATATAACATTTTATGTAAACCATATAAAAGATGCACCTCTTGGTGCCCCAGTTGATTTGCCTGATTACATAAAAAATAACCATGGTTTGCGAAATGTAAGTTCTGGTGACAACTTGTGCTTTTTTTGTTGTTTAGCAGTGCACCATGGTGCAAACCCTTACAGGTGTGAACAACCTGCCAAAAATTTGTTTCATAAATATTATGTTCATTTTGGTGTTGTGCCTGCACATTTTGCAGGCGTTCAACTTTTTGATTTTTTTGCACTTAGAGGATTTTTTTTAACTGAATCTCATTGCGTATGAGCTTGACGGCAAAGTCGCCAAACTTGTTCAGCGTAGCCGCAAGTTCTATAATGAGACAATGCGATTGAACGTTTATGAAAATAATCTAAGTGTTATTATAGATTTTGAACAATATTGTGGTGCGTACCAATGCATCCACTGTGATAAGCTGTGGTTTCAAAACTGCGACTATTATCGTCATACCAAAAGTTGTACCACCACGGTGCGTGAGGTTTTTCCTGGGGGCATTCACAAAAGCCCTGCCACTATTTTTGAAAACACATTTCAAAACACATTTCAATATGAGAGAAAGAAGAGTGAGCAAATACTGTTTGCCGGGGGACGGATTATTCTGAGGAATAAAGCACCGTGTATCAATATCTTGGTTGTTTTTTCCATTTTTGTGATAAATGTAATACCAACCGAAACACCGACGGTACTTTGCAAGTGACGCACCTTCTTAAAAACATTCCCCATGAAGATATTCGGGAAGAGACAAAAAACAATAAAAAAAGGTTGGAAGAAGAAGGGTTTCGCGTGGTAAAAATGAGGGAGTGTAAATGGTTGAAGAAAAGAAAACAGCCGGAAGTCTCCCGTTTTTTAAAAACATTAAAATCAGTAACACCCAAACGGAAATTGACTTTTGAAAAAATAGTAGAAGGCATCCAAAACGAAACACTCTACGGTTTTCTTATTGTAGACATCCACACTCCCGACAAGTTAAAAGAAAAATTCAAAGATTTCCCTTTAATTATAAAAAACAGCTTTATCTCTCGGGAAGACATCGGTTCTTACATAAAAGATGTGGCAGAGAAGCATGGTATTTTTAAAAAACCGCAAAAAAATTTAATTAGTAGCTATTTTGCAGAGAAATTTTTAATTAATTCGGAAATGTCCAAATTTTACCTAGAAATGGGATTAAAAATCACCAAAATTTACGAATTCAAATTTTTTTCAGAAAAATGTTTTGCTCCTCATCTGGTACAAGAAATTGTAAACTCCAGAAGATTGACCGACACAGATAAATCCAAAACAGTGATAGCTCTTACCAATAAACTAACTAGGAATTCTCTTTATTCTGCTAGTCTATTAAATAAGTTAAGTTAATCTGTTTAATAAATAATAAATTATTTATTAAACAGATTAGCTAAATTTATTACAGATTCAAAAGATTTTAATGAAGAAAAAGAAATGCTACGACGTACTTTGGAAGACAACAACTACCCAAATTGGCTTATAAAGAAAACATTTAATCGATTCAGATTCAATAAAATTGAGAAACATGAAATAAGCAAAAACTACAAAGGAACAGTAACCCTACCTTATTTTCAAGATTTAACTGAAATTTTAAGTCGTATAATTAAAAAACAAAATATTAGAGTATATACAAAACCTTTTCAAACAATCAAGCAAATTTTACCCAACTTAAAAGATTCAATTGAACCAAAGCAACAGCCAGGAGTAATTTATGAAATTCCATGTTTAGATTGTGTTGGCATTTATATTGGTGAAACTGGTAGGGCATTTCTTACAAGATGCAAAGAACACATGCGGGATGTGAATTCAAAAAATTTAGCACGATTAGAAAATAATGATATAAACAACAAATCTGCTCTAGTAAAACATGTATATTCGGAAAAGCATCGTATGAATTGGAATAATTCAAAAATTTTGGCAAAAGAAGCAGATTATATAAAAAGAAGATTTTTGGAGTCCTTTTTTATTCATTTTAATAATGATGCTTTTAATGATAAAACCAATTGTTTCTATCCAAATGCTTATTATAATTTAAAATTCTGAATCCGTTAGATGTCGTTTTAAATCAATAATGTATTTTAAATATTTTTTCCTTTTTTCGCACCACTATGGTTTTATTTTGAATGATATTTGTGTTTTGCTTAATCTCCTGATGAAGGTTTACTGAAACATAGTACACCGAAACGTTGAGTTTTTGTTATTGTTTTTACTTTTTAATAAAGAATTAACAGCAATTTAACTCAGATTTTACCAGAAGAGCATGAATAAAGATTTTAATAATATACCTGGTATCAAGAAAAGCCAAAGTTGAGATATCACATCACCACAAGCAGAAATTAAAACCGCACAAGACCAAACTTCGAAAGTTGGCTGACCGTAAGGTAACGTTAAAAACAAAACGAAGAATTATACAAAAAGGTGGTTTTTTACCTATCATGTTGTCAGCACTCGCTCCAGTCATTAGTGGTGTGGTAGGTAGTCTTATAAAACAGGAAAATTAATCGCGTTGGAACCTGAAGTGTATGAAAAACTTAAAAACAAACACGAAGTCACGGATAAAAAAGTACTTTCTGAACTGGATGCCAAAATGCAAGAAATCTTAACGTCCAACCGACCCGACAGCGAGAA
The DNA here is from genome assembly GCA_963680785.1 of Diplosoma virens. Lineage (NCBI taxonomy): Eukaryota > Metazoa > Chordata > Ascidiacea > Aplousobranchia > Didemnidae > Diplosoma > Diplosoma virens. Next base: position 27,709,376 of record OY796893.1, read on the forward strand.
AGTAATTTTTTATTACGAAGTGCTGCAAAAATCAAAGTTATTTCTAAAAAAGTTTTAACCAAAAACACCAGTAAAAAACCCTTGTCTGAAAGTGCAGTATTAAACGTTTTAAAAAACGAACCAAAATCAAAAAACTACTCAAAAATGCCACTAGCAAAAAGAATTTAGACAGAAATGAAGATGGTCAAATGCTTTTTTCTAGTGGCGTCTCTGAATAGTTTTTTGGCTTTGGTTCGTTTTTTAAAACGCTTTAAGACTGCACTTTCAGACAAGAGTTTTTAATTTTTGTGTTGCAGGTGCTCCCTTGGAAACGTTGGTGAAACAATTATGGTTGCTCAACAAGTTCAAGGTCTCAAATTGTTTGTTGCAACAACGACACTTGCAGCATACTTTTTGATGTGCTCTCAAACTATCGGGTCTGGTAAAAGTTTTGTTGCATTTGTTACAGCAAACTCTAGTTGCCTTTTCATGTATATTTTCCTTATGGCAACACATATTGCGCTCTCTTGTAAAGGTATTTTTGCAAATATCACACTTGAACATCTTGAATAGTTTTTCTTTTTTCAATGACTTTATAGTATAATAACCAAATCACCAAAACAATCTGTTTATATATCTGTGGAAAATTATTGCGCAACAACACCTATCGGGCGTGTCCTGACTTGTTTGTGGTATTTTTAGTAATGTACTACGCCAGAATTTTGCAATGTTTTCCCAATATCCTGAAAATACCTAGGGAAATCCCCACGGGGAAAATGGTTGCTGAAAAAATAGAGTTTTGCAACAGGAAGTCTGTAGAGATAGCTTTCTCACTATGTCCAGTTTTTCTTTTCACATATTGGTAAAATTTTTAAACAGACGTTGAATTGTTCCATAGGATTGTTCGCTTCAAACTTGGTAGTAGTTCTTTTTGTATGTACATAAATATTGAATAACAGTTAGCGAAAAACACATAGTATATTGAAATTGATTCTTTTTAAAAACGGTTACTTAAGGTCAAATCAATACCATTTAGCTTTTGAAAAGACGTTCACGCTTCAGGAAATACGTGATAAATGTTTAGGTCATAAACTTTATAAAGTCATTTTCAATGACATCAATCTTAAAGCTGCATAACACCAGGTAAGACTAAAATAGTTTTAAATTTGAAACTAAATTGATTTGAAACATATACACTTTAGAAAGAAAGATTAATGGTCTACTGTCATTTTTATAAACACTAGAAAGTAAAATCAAGACGTCTTTGGGTTAGAAGATAGGGTTTCGACAAAAGCGTTGATAAAGCTTGAGATTAAGAGCTAGCAACATAGTAAATTGATTATTTTTTTAAAGACGGTTACTTAAGGTCAAACCAATATCATTTAGCTTCTGAAAAGACGTTCACGCTTCAGGAAATACGTGGTAACTGTCTACGCCATAAACTTTATAAAGTCATTTTCAATAGAACTTATTAATCTTAAAGCTACATAACACCGGGTAAGACTAAAACAATTTTTAAATTTGAAACTAAATTGATTTGAAACATATACACTCTAGAAAGTAAAAATTAATGGTCTTCTACAGTCATTTTTATAAACACCAGAAAGTAAAAATTAATGGTCTACAACAAAAATCAAGACTACTGTCTTTATAAACTTTATAAAACCGCTTTGAATAAATCTTATCAATCTTAAAGCTGCATAACATCGGGAAAGACTAAAATAGTTTTTTAAACTTGAAGCTAAATAGATTTTCGACTAAAAAAGGGTTTCGACCAAAATTTTTTGGTTTGCTGGCTCATGAAACCTAGAGTTTGGAACCGTAGGCGCACTGATGACGTCAGCGCGCCATCGCGCCAGCGCCAGCTATGATAACGTCACAAACGTTACCAAATAACGCATTTATTACTACTAGTGACCTGTGGTGAAAAACCTGTTATTGACAGAATTCGGTGCGATCCACCGGTTACTAGAGAAATGGAAAGGAGCAAAGCAATCGTTTGGAAAAACAAAAACATAAACATACAAAAATTAAAATACATGCACAAAAACTTATTTAAAGATCAGAAATCTAACCGTTTCATCACCCTCATCCCAGTAGCGCAAGTCCCATGAAAAGGGCGGATTCGAATCTCATAATTATTTGTGGATTCGTGCCATTACTTTAACTTTTTATTGTTCAAAAGATTAAGCAAACCAAATAAGTTAAGAAAATGTAAAAGTAAATTCCAAGATCAATTGTATGTTTCCAATACCCAAACAAATTCGATGGTAAGCTTTCGTATTGAAATTTTCATTCAAATAATATTTATCATAAAAAAAGTACTCACTTTTGTGGAATTGCTTTCCAAAAATAAGAAATATCAAAACACACGTAATCTTGCAAAGGACAGAAAGGTATTTGAAATAAATAATAAACATTTTGGGCATGTGGTAAGAATAATGTAAATGCGGAAAAGATATAAACAAAAAGTACGCAAGGATTGTACAATTCGTTATGACTTATGTTTGCTATATCAAGGTTTTCAATAAAATTGTTCCAGGTTGTGTATGTAAAATTTTCTCTGGCTTCTTTTTTAAGAAACGGCCAAAGTTCATTTGCACAAGATCTTGTAAAAAAAGTGAAATTACAGGAATAATCACAAAATTTTTGAAGCAGACTCCAAAAAGTTTTTTCAAGTTCTATTGCTCTTTTGGGACATATTTTCAATAGTTGGACATTCTGTTTTCGAATGATAGCTGTAAGATTTAATAGTGGTGAAGAATTCAAGCAAGGGCATAACATTGTTGTATTTGAACTAAAAGAAAAATTGCGGACATTTGAACTAAGATTTCGATATTTTATTTCACTTTCAATTGAAAATTGCAGAAAGTGAATGAACAAAATACACAATACGACTTTAAAACCAAACATGTTTTCTGAAAAATAAACAATACGATAGAATTCGAATTTTTTTTAATCTCATGAAAAACACTAAGTTTCATCAAAAGTACAACAGGCCTACGTCAGAATTTTTCCTTTCCTTCACAATGCTGAATAGATTTATGAGTTAATATTGGCAAGGTTTAAGGATTACAAATTATCCTCAAGGATTAGCATAAATAAGTCTTTTTCACCGTTTTCAAAGAAGGTGTACGTATTGCCTGCGTCGTTACTGCCGGTTGGAACAACTATTGGTAACATAATATTCTTTTTGGTTTAAAACCAATATTTATGTAATTTAAATAAGTTTGTTTATTTGATTCTGCTTTAACATTGTTGTGTATGCATTGTTGATTTACATGCTCTTTCCGACCAGTGTACCTCTAAGAAAACTGTACACTGCCAAACATTGTTTTGATTAATTATCAGGAATGTTTTAAAGCTGCATCAGCAAATTCCTAATTCAATGGTATCCAACTTGCTTTACTAGTCTAAGATTTTTTTGGTCTTCACCTTAACTGCAGCGTGCTATTTTCGAATTAAGGTTCTAAAATCTAAACAACTAAAATCCATACTTTAAATTTAATTCTAGACAAAAAAAGGTCTATGCTTATCTTGTAATTAATTTTCTAAAAATCGATCTTATATGTTTTATATCAAACCATTACAACTTCGGAATAAAGGCAAAACAACCACAGTATTTTAAGCAGTGAAAAGACAAAAATATACATTTTTTACTTTTAACATTTTATTGTTATGTTTCTCGTGAGGACGAGATTTCACTGCGTAAATGGTTTGGTGCCACCGCGCATTGCACACATTGCGCACCTTAGAGAGAACACTGTTTACAACACTATTTATGATATGCTTTTAACCAAAGCTGGGAAATTCCCATAAGTTATGTACAAACGTGAATTCAAGTTTAAGCTTTTCATTGTTCGTTTTGGGTTCGAGTTCAAGCTCAAGTTAAGTATGTTGTAGCAACGTTAGAATAAAAATTTTTGCTTCCCTGTAAATACACGACAGGGATTCCACGTTAGATACAGGTGGAAATAGAGTTGCAAAATAACGTAATAAAAATAATGTGGCTACGACCAGTGGCGGCTGGCAAGAAATAAATTTGCTGCTGTCAGAGGTACCAAAAAATTTTTGGAAAAACTGGAAAAAATTTTAAAAAATAATACTTTTTGAGTCGAAAAGACATTTTCAACAAACGCAAATTTTAAGCGTAGGTAAAATAGAAAACATCATTATTAAAAAAAACTTTAATGAAGCCCAAAAAATTTAATAAATAAAGGTCTTGACTTTTCGGCCGCGGTCTTTAATTTACTTAACCCTCAAATATTTATAATTTACTTAAAAAGTAAAAGATCTCTTTTGCAAATGAAAACCTTTTCAGTTTTTTTGGCCTTCATTTTGCATTACAAAAATTTACACATTCAGTTCAAACTCAAGTGAAGACTTTTTCTTGGTCTTCACCAATTTTCTACAAAAAAATTTTCTCAAATCTGCCGAAGTATATGTTTGTTGAGAATGCCTTTTCAACAAAAAAGTACTTTTTTTCTAAATTTTGTCTCTCTCGCTAAATTACTGTTATATCAGGTGGCTCTTTTCGAAAAAAGTTAATTGACATCTTGTCTAAATCGATATTTTCAAACCTTGTTGGATTAGATTTTGGTCGAGATCATATACTGTACAATTGTGAAGACAAATCTAACACAATGCTTCCATCTTGCGAATTGAAAAAGAATTTCTCCCTGGCTGTCCAGTTTTCTTGCCCTTGAATCTGCTACTTTTAAAACATAAATTGTGGTAATTTGAAAGATATTAAAATTTGTTGCTAACTAAGCATTTTAACTAAAAAATTTTATGCGAAGCGTTGTACTTGTTATGCCTATGATTAAGATCGAGTAAGTTGCGTTTATTGCAGCTCAAATCTTCCACATAAACCGTCAATGGAGTGCGTCATTTGACGTCACTTTGCGTACAATCTTGAGCCGAAGTTAAAATGGTCAAGTCTAATTTGAAGAGAAGCCGATTGGGGTGAGAGTTAGTTTTAGAAAGAAACAAAAGTAGTTTTAGAGAGAAACTAGTTGGTTGAAAAAAAATAAGTTCTTTTCAAGCATCGTAACAAATTCAAAAAATTTTTAAAAAGTTTGGACCCTCTATGGGTCTGCTTGTACAATTTCCGCGACGATTTTTTCTCTTTTTATCTTTTAGAGCAACTAGTTTTGTTTCTTTTTACTCTCAATTCTATCGGTTTTTCTTCGAATTAGACTCGACCAGTTAAAACAGCCTTTGAATTAGACTTGACCAGTTAGAACAATTGAGGATTATAGTTGACCAGTTAAAACGGTCAAGTTTTCAAAGAAAAGCCGATTGGAATGAAAGTAAAACAGAAACAAAATTAGTTGCTCTAGGAGATAAAAAGAGAAAACACGCTGTGCAAATTGTTCTCGCGGGTCCAAAGCGGGCCCAAAATTTTTTAATTATTTTTAAATTTGATGAAATGTTCAAGAAGTGACCAGTTAAAACTGTCGAGTCTAATTCAAAGAAAAACCAATTGGAGTGAGAGTTACTTCTGGGAGAAACAAAGTTAGTTTTTGAGAGAAAGTAGTTGGTTCAAAAGAAACTCAGTTCTTCTTAAGTATCTTGACAAATTTTTAAAAATTTCAAAAATTTTAGGCCCACTTTGGGCCTGCAAGAATAATTTGCGCAGTATTTTTTCTCTTTTTATCTCTTAGAGCAACCAGTTTTGTTTCTTTTTACTAACATCCAAATCGGTTTTTCGTTGAATTAGACACCACTAATTACAGCTAAAGAAGTTGTCAATTTAAAATTTAAAAAAAGAACAACAAAACTTAAATTTAATGACAGAAAATTTTAAAAAAATTATAAATTATTAATTTTTTAAGCGTTCTGATAAAATTTAAAACTGCTGCACAGATATTTGGGGGTGCTTCAATTCTGTATTTCCCATGGGCGAGCCGCCACTGGGCACGACGTTGCCACAAAGAAAACAAAAATTATTATGAGTTATTTTTAAATCATTTCTTAGAATAAGTTGGTAAGATAAGGCTAATTCGTAATACTTCTGGAAATTGCTATAATTTCTCTTTACTTTTTTTATTTTTATTTTATCTTTATATTTATCCTCCTGACTTACAGGAAAGCGACGAAGGCGCTAATACATAAAGTAAGCAATTACTCCGAACTACTTCTGGAAATGCTAAGATATTGCTGTCCGCTTGTAATTTAATAGAGATATGACTGTAATTTAGAACTGCTTGCCAACACCAACAAGCAGGGAAAATTGCCGTAAAATGTCTTTTCCAAGGACACAACAGAATGGCGTGAATGGATTTTGAGTCAAGACCGTGTTGGTCACGAGCACGGCGCTCACTCGACCACGCTGCCGACTTTACTACAAACAGTTACAATAAAAAAAACTGAATCACAAGTTTTAAGGGCAAATATTTTTTGTTGTTGGTGGGAAGCACTTGTTGGGAAAACCACGTAAATCAAAAATGTATAAACAACAACGTTAAAGCAGAATCAAATAAAAAAGAAATTTAAATTACATAAATTATGGTTTTTGTATTATCTTACCAAACGTCGTTCGAACCGGTAGTAACAACGCAGGCAGTGTGCAACCCTTCTTTGACAAACGGTGAAAATGACTTATTAAACCTAATTTTTGATGTAATTTGTAGTACAAGGTCAACTCTAATTCCAAGAAAAACCGATGGGAGTGAGAGTAGAAAAGAAACAAAACTAGTTGCTCTAAGAGATAAAAAGATAAAAAACTAAATTATGAAATTTTACTTTTCACAGAAATTTGCATTTCCATACGAAAAGTTTTTACCGATTTAGAGAGATTAGTTGTTTTGATAGATCGACTTTTAGAATTGGTTTGGATAAAACGGTTTTTAGAATTGGTTTGGATAAAATGAATATAATATTAGTCTTTATTAAACATTTGAAACTGTTCCTTCCTCTTTGACGTCCATTATCGAACTTATCCGCCGATCTGTGTTTATCCTGTATTCAGCGAGCAATATAAAGCTAATGTTTACTAGAAGTGCGAAACTTGTGGCACCCCGAAAAATGAAATCAGAAGAATATAACAACTTTTTATACATTCAAGACAAATTCGTACAAGCTGTGCGTGTCTGGGGGGGGTCCAAATCGGCCTAGCCCCAAATCAGTTATTATATACATTAATATGAAAAATCGATTTTTTAAAATTAATTTCGATATTGGTGTGTAGATTTTTTTAATCAAAGCTAGATTTTTTGACATAGCAACAACTACATTTTTTTAACAAAAATTTTTTAACCTGTTAATTGCTCTATAACAGAAAACACTAACGTAACCTTTGCTAGTTAACAGCTTATAGTCCACAGAACCATGTTAATGCATCTTAACGTCATGTTAATGCACATAAAACATTTTGCAATCTACAATTGCGACTTTTCTTTAGTTCTTACGTCAATTAATGCGTCAAAATAAATTGAGTAAACAAACTGAGTTTTTTTTATGTAGTTTTTTGTTGTTGTTTTCTATTTTTTTTAATTATGTAAACGTGTAATTATTTATCTATCTAAAATGTATTTTTATTGTGTTATAATTTTGGCATTACACCATTAGTTTTTTTACTAAGCGTATTATAGTAGTATAGGAGGAAAGTTTTGAAGTGAATTGCGCCGGATCTAGCGGGGGATCTGGCGGGGGGTGGCGGGGATCTGTGGTAGATCTTGAGGTTGATCTGGCGGAGGATCCTAACCCTAGCTTTAGCTAGAACCACGAGTTTGATTCTCATCCAGAGCGACGCAGTCGCGTTGAAACCTAACTTATGCTGAGCAACGAAGTTGCGAGTTTGATTCTTACCATGAGCGACAAAGTCGCGTTGAAACCTAACTTATGCAGCGCAACGAATTTGCAAGTTTGATTCTTATCTAGAGCGACGAAGTCGCGTTGAAACATAGCTTATGCTAAGCAACTAAGTTGCGCTTTGGATTTTTATCTAGAGCAACCAAGTCGCGTTTAACTACTAGTTTGTTTTGTGCTGAGCAACGAAGTTGCGAGTTTGATTCTCACCCGAAGCGACTTCGTCGCTCACCCAAAGCGACATAACTTTTGCTGAGCAACGAAATTGCGCTTTCGATTCTCACCCAAAGCGAAGAAGTCGCATTTAACTGTAAGTTTGTTTTATGTTGAGCAACAAGGTTGCGAGTTTGATTCTCAACGCGACTTCGTCGCTCACCCAAAGCGACATAACTTTTGCTGAGGAACGAAGTTGCGCGTTCAATTCTCAACCAGAACGACGAAGTCGCGTTTAACTACAAGTTCGTTTTATGCTGAGCAACGAAGTTGCGAGTTTGATTCTCACCTAGAGCAACGCAATCGCGTTTAACTACAAGTTTGTTTTATGCTGAGTAACGAAGTTGCGAATTTGATTCTCACCCAGAGCGAAGAAGTCGCGTTGAAACATAGCTTATGCTGAGCAACGTAGTTGCGCGTTCGACTCTTATCTAGAGCGACAAAGTCGCGTTTAACAACAAGTTCGTTTTATGCTGAGCAACGAAGTTGCGAGTTTGATTCTCACCTAGAGCGACGCAATCGCGTTTAACTACAAGTTTGTTTTATGCTGAGTAACGATGTTGCGAGTTTGATTCTCACCCAGAGCTACGAAGTTGCGTTGAAACATAGCTTATGCTAAGCAACGAAGTTGCGCGTTCGACTCTTATCTGGAGCGACGAAGTCGCGTTTAACTACAAGTTTGTTTTATGCTGAGCAACGAAGTTGCGAGTTTGATTCTCACCTAGAGCAACGAAGCCGCGTTGAAACCTAACTTAAGCTGAGCAATGAAGTTGCAAGTTTAATTCTTGTGCTGAAAAATGTCAGTAATCTTGTCTAGGCTATTGTTCTAAACTTTCAGCTGTCTTTCTATTGCAAGGACACGTCATCTTGTCAAAGACATTATTTTAAACTTTCAACTGTCTTTCTATTGCAAGGACAGGTCAGTAATCTTTCAGCGGTCAGTAACGAGATTAGAGCAGCTCGTCGTCGTCGTCGTTTGAAGGGCATCCACTCCAGGCCAGACACAAACAGAACTGAAGCCGAGGGTTTATTCTTTTACTACCCCAGACTGCTGCACTGCCTGGATCAGATGCTGGCAGTGATGTTATTAAGCCAGCATCGAGTTTCGTCATCCGAAACCGTCAGACCGCGTGCTCCATGTGGTGCCCGATGTATGGGGCACATTGTTAGTACATGGTCTGCGGTTTGCTCTGAGGCGCCACACTCGCAATTCGGTGAAGGAGCGAGACCCCATTTGTGCATGGACGAATGGAATCGCCCAACACCAGTCTGCAGGCGGTTGAGCTTAACCCAAGCTGCTCGGGGTAAGCCCATCCCAACAGGCCTGACACTGGTCCCGGGAACAAAAGCACGGAGCCTGGAAGCACTTTCACAGTACTCCGCGTTCCATTTGTGATTCGTCCATTCAGAGATGCGGATGCCAAGTCTGGCAAGATTGTCCAAAAGATTCCGCGCACCTGGCACAAACGGGCGTCTGGATCTTAGTCTCACTTGGCCAGTATCTGAGGACCCACTTAATAGACCATGCAATATATGATCGGGGTCCAGAGATCCACGATGTGCCGAGGAGAGTGTCGCTCCCAGTCGGCGAAGCTCAGCTGGCTGGATGCCTGAGAGTATAGGTAGGTGGTCCGTTGGAGTGGGACGCAGGCATCCAGTAACTATGCGCAAGGCGTCGTTTAAGACACTGTCGATGAGGCGAGTGTGAGCACTGCAACACCAGACTGGCGCACAGTACTCAGCTGTTGAGTAGACTACAGACAAGGTGGCTATGCGTAGTGTTTTAGCACCAGCACCCCATCCCGAGCCCACGAGTCGCCTCAGCAGTGTGACGCGCGAAGATAGTTTTTTGCGCATTGCCACTAAATGGTGACGAAACGTGAGCGATCTGTCCAGTTTTACCCCAAAGTATGTAGGGGTTGGACAGAACGGTAAAAGTCTACTGTTGTTGTAGACCTTTAGCTCACGTTTGGCCTCTCGATTATTTAAGTGAAAGGCTGCCGTCACCGTCTTAGTGTGACTGAGCTTCAACCTCCAAGTCTGGAGATACGCTGATAGTGTGAACATGTCTTGGCTTAATGTCCCCTCCAAGTCCTTCCAGTTTCCAGAAGAATGCAACAATGCTAGATCATCAGCATAAGCAAACTTTCTGGAAATCATGGAAGGAAGATCGTACGTATAGATGTTAAATAGGAGGGGAGCCAAGACCGATTCCTGAGGAACGCCGTTTTTAAGACGGCGTAGCCTGCTTTGCTTGCTGTCACCGGTGGTAAGGGTGAAACTTCGATTTCGAACAAGCTCCATGATCATTTTGACCATGTGCTTATCTGGAAGTAGTCTCAGCAGCTTGCAGGTAAGGCCACGGTGCCAGACAGTGTCATAAGCTGCTGTCAGATCGATAAATATGGCACCGGCCTTGTTTTTAGCCTCGAAAGAATCCTCGATGTTCTGGGTTAGCAGAACAACTTGATCTACGGTTGACTTCCCGCGTCGGAACCCAGCCTGCTCTTTAGGGAGCAGTGGATCGATTAATGGTTCAATGCGGGCGTAGATAAGCCTCTCGAGGATCTTGTAGGAGACACAGAGCAGAGATATCGGTCGATAACTCTTTGGATCCCCCACGGGCTTTCCTGGTTTTGGGATCGCGACCACAAGCGCTCTTCTCCAGATCTTGGGAATTTTGAGTCGGCGCAAACAGGAAGAAAGGAAGTCACGTAACCAGGACTTCAAAGCAGCTCCAGCATGGAGTATAAGCTCGGGGCAGATGGAATCAGGACCCAGAGCTTTACCTGGTTTTAAGTGTTGAAGGGCAGCAGCAAATTCTCTCTGTAAAAAACTGTCAGAGATATTTACTGTGTCTGGTGTTGTGGCCCTCCAAAGGTCAGACACTTCTTGAAAGACAAGTCGAGATGACTTGCGGTCAACAGCCTCGTATTTCCCATTTCTAACCAGCTGAAATGCAATAGCGTCGGCTGAAACGGGACAGTGACAAGGAGAGTGTCGTGACCTACCAGTAAGGTTGTTCAAAATACTCCACGCTTTACGACTAGAGTGTGAGAAGTCAATGTTCCGAACTGCCTCGGACCATCGATCCCTCCGCTTTCTGTCAAGCTTGGCAAGCAGAGCTGTAGCAGCCAAACTTGAGTCGTCTCCCTGAGGAGACTGCAGAAAGGTTTTATAGAGGGATTCACACTCTGCATCCCAACACGGAATATAGTTATTTCGATACCCGCGTGGGATAGTCTTTTTGGATGCTTTTTTAATGGTGTTACAGAAGTCCTGGTAAGCCGCATTCACATCAAGTGTATCAGGCGGCAACAAAGTCTTTGCGAATTTATTCGTCAAAGCAATGTAGTGACTCCAATTGGCCTTGCGGAAGTTCCATCGCTTAACAGGTATGCTTGGCACTGCCATAGCAAACCTTGGTGGTGTAATAAACGAGGGTCGATGTTTTGACCTGGGGAACTTCTCAAGGACACGTCTATCCGGTAAGCGACTGTTTGGACCTACGCTAGCGAAAGCTAGATCCGGATTGGTGCCAGTGTTCCAGCGGCCGGAATAAAAACTGGCAGCGTCCTTGGCATTATATAGCAGGGCAAGACAATTAATACTTGCCCATCCAGCCAAGCACTCACCGTCCGGATTGTTGTCATCATAACCCCAGTCAGCATGACGACAGTTAAAATCGCCAGCGTAAAGACAGGGGTGAGGAAACACTGGGAGATCCAGGGTTCGCAATCGCGTTGGCGGTGGTTTGTAGACGTTGACTATTTTATAGCCATCAACGTCCACACACAGCCATTCGATCTCCGATGTCGGTGGAGATTGGTCCAAAAGCGTGTATCTCAGTCGCTCGTGGACAAACGTGGCAAGGCCATGCTTCCTGCTTAAAGAAGACCCAGCTAGTTGGTAGTGTGGTAGCACCAACTTCTCTGCATCAGTGCAGTGGGTCTCCTGCAGTAGGATGACGAGTGCCTCAGACTGCATAGCGAGGTGATGAAGAACATTCTTGCTTGCAGTGAGGCCTTCGATGTTCAGCTGAAGAATAGTGGGTCTTCGGAACTTGTTGGCAATGTGCCCTGAAAAGGGCAGTTTTATCCTGACATTGCCCCGTCCTGAAAAGAACGTTTGCCGATTAGCAGACCCACACTGAACATCGGAATGGGTGGATACCCTTCCGTTTTGGTAGGTTCGGTTTCGGTCTGTCATTTTAAAACCAATGAGCAGACTTACTCACGGCCCAGGCTGCGTGAAAGCACCTACCATCTGGGCTAGAGCAGCTGTTCTTCTATTGCAAGAACAAGTCAGTAATCTTTCAGGTGTCAATAACAAGGTTTGAGCAGCTGTTTTCCTAAACTTTCAGCTGTCTTTTTATTGCAAGGACACGTCAGCAATTAAAAGGTATCCTAGAGAATAATTACAAAAATGATGCAATCCATGACGTTATACAAAGTGGTATATATAAGCCTGCGAGATTTGGTTTCGTCATTGAAATATGTTGCAAGATTCTGCTATTTTTTAAAAATGATTTTACCGTGTAAAATAATGTACATTGAAAATTGACAATGAATATAATTTTGTGCTCAAGTTCTTCAAACTACTGTGTAAAAAATTTAAATCGTATCTATTTAGCAATCAAAGTCTGACATTCTGCAGCTTTTAATGGGGAAGCTGTAAAATATCCAAACGAAAAACCGTGAACATGTTTCTAAAACGTCAGCTGTATATAGGGCTTGCAAGAAAATTAAAAATTTTTATATTGCTTATACTTTCAAAAACTCTTGAAAAGTCTGCAATTGTGAATTTACCGTTTCATATTTTGAAACTTTTAGATAAAAAGCTTACATTATTTTTAATTCTTCAAACACAAAGAACCGACAGAATCCTATGAAATTGTGGTTTATTTGAGTTTTTTTGTTGTTCTTTAACGTTTTTCAATGCGTATCTGCACAGTAACAACAGAACGTCAGCTGCAGATTTTTGTGGAAAAGCAATATGTATTTAATTTTTTTAATTTTGACTCGAATCTTTAAAGTTTTTCGTGAATGTTGTAATTTTTCAAACGTCGAAGCTTGGGAGTATGAATTGTTTAAAGCATAAAAGGTGTTGTTAAACAGGTACAAAAACGTTTAAAACATTATTTTGCACGGTTTGAGATTTCTTTGCACTTCACTTAATTTTTCTTTGAAAAGCGGTACAATAGATTAGTCGTTTGAAAACAATGCGCTTTTTCTTAATAGCGGTTAATCTGTTTTTAAACTATCTCTTCGCCAAACAAAGTAAAGGCGTTTTTTATTCCAAGATTATTTTTGAAAATTACCTTCAGAAAAATAACGAACCAAGACTATTTAGGCTCGTCTCATAAAAACTATTGTGTCTGCCACAATTTTTTAAACCGCCGACCTGTTGATACAAAAACATGCATTTTTTACGTTGCAGAATGATTGACGCAAATTCTTCAAGTTTTTCTAACCTCAAAACGGTTTGATTGCGGTTTTTTCAAGTAAAAATTTTGTTAAAAGTCAAGAGGTCGTCGCCCTTTAGCAAAATGTAAAACTTTTATAATTTTTGTGACTTTGAAAACAAGAAAATAGTGCTTAAAGCTTTTAATAAAAGAACTGTTTGTTAAGAGAATCTATTAATCCTATCCAAAACTTTTTTGCAAAGTTGAATTATGTCTATGATTGCATGGGTTCAATGCGCGATTTCACATCTAATTTTGCGTTTCGCTGCAAAAGAAAAACAGTCAGCATTACGAATAATGCAAGTTGAAACCTTCTTGATCGAAAAATAAGAAAAAATCAGTCAATTTGCAAAACAATATCGCTTTTCCAACAACTTTTTCAGCTTGTGACCTATTGAATTAATTTTATAATAGAACATTATATCTCAAAAATCAGCAAAACAATACGTTTTTCAAACAATTTCAACATTTGGTTTATATCAAGCAAACTTCTCGGCATTATGTCTGATGGAAAAATACATGGTGTCACCCACTTTGTTTTCAGCATATGCGTCAGTGAACTTGAGACTTGTCGTAAAAATACGATGCTTTGTTATTGTAAAACTATGATTCTGATTTTTGAAAGGTGCAGACGTATTAACTTAGAGATGTGATTTTAACTGCACCGTACATTTCAATAAATTATTCTCTTGTCTTAACGTCCTTTTAGACCAAAACATTTAACACGTAAAACTTTTTTATATTAAGATTTTAAAAGTAAAATTTTGTCTTTAGGTAAAATATCAGATAAAAGTTGTAATTTACAAAAAAATCACAAATTATCTAAACTAAATTTTGTAGCGAATTTTACTGTTTTTATAAAATAGTTGGTTTTGGCAGCAAAAATTTTTATTGTTTATGCACAATCTTTGAAAAGTTTGCTGCTGGCAACATTTAAAACGACTCCATAGTCGTCTACCGATTCTTTGTATAATCATAAAACTATTTCTCAAAACATCAAAGGTCTACAGAAAAAAGTAAATTTTTCAGTTTTCAGTCAAGACATACGATGTAGCGCACCCCAGTGACAGTTGAAAAACCGTTACTTGCGTCATACACTTTTCGAGTTTATTGAATTGTATGTTTTTCAGTTCCAATTCACTGTTTTGGTTAAGAATGACAAAGAAAGGCTTGTAGTCCATTTTACATTTTCTCAGTTTGTTCACAACAAAATCGAATTTTAATTAGGGCTGTGGAGTAGAAATCACCAGAGTTACATGTTTTAAGAAGGAATCGGAGTCGGAAGGGAGTCGTTTTTTAGATGTACTGGAGTCGGAAAACTTTAGATAAGTGAAGTCGGAGCTGGAACTTTTTAAACAGGGAAGTACTTTGAGTTCGAGTCAAAAAAAAAAAAACTCCTACAACTCCACAACCCTGGTTTTAATACGAAAAAAAAAACGTATTCGCTGCAGGATTGTCAATATTTTTGCGAATAGTAACCAAAAATTCTTTAAATTGTAAAATTCAACACGAAAATGTAACGATTTTGTTATAACAATATCAAAACAAATAAAATTGATGTTATTGACTATTTAATTACAGTTACCTTTATTTTTTGTTAAAAAGTTATTCAAATCCTTGTTTTTTCTTAAACATGACATTGTTTATCATTTTTACATACTTTTCAAAAAGCTTATAAAATTTTTTTTTCAATTTTTTTTTAGCATATTATTCCAAAAACATACGTTTTGGTTGCTAAAAATAATATTTCAAAACATTGAGTGTATCCGTTTTTTGAAGGAATAATTGGTTGTTTTAACAAACTAAAACACATTGTTTACATTTAGTTAAAAATAAAAACACTTGTTTGTTAAAAACATTTTACGAATTTTTGATATCTTCTGGCGTGTTCAAACTTATCAAGACGTTTTAAGTGAACAGCTATTAATCGACAAAGAAGAAACTTCATAGCGTCGCTATTGGGCAATAGGATGAATAAGAAAAAAGAAATTCCTTATACTGTAATTATTTGTTAGAGTCGAAATAGTCATTTTCCTAGCATACAACGTATCGATGTCTGCGAGTGGTAAAGCAAAGTGAAAGAAGTCGCTTTCATTTCCGACGCACAACGCAACAGACACCACTTCGATTCGAAATATATTTTGTCCAGTGAAGGCCAAGCGGAAATACAAAAAGAAACTTCAAGCAGACAGCAAATTGGGAATGATTTCTTTCTTTGTTGAAGTAGAAGAGCAACAGTATTTTGATCATCTTCAGTTACGCGAAGCTTTATTGAAACTGTTACCTTTTCAAATATGTCTGCTACTCTTCGAAAAACAAAACAACAAAGGACTTCAAAAAGTTTATATAATTTTTCTTACTGAAACCGACCCCAACAAGTGTTCAGTTTGTGCTATGTTTGAAAGAGCGCAAAAAGAAGTATTGGGTGATGAAATGAAGTTACATTATAGATATATCAATTTGTTTTCTCCTCTTTTGTATGTGGAAATCATGAAGGAATCTTTTGTCGCTTATGAATGCATTCACCTTGAATATGCGAGCGATGTCGAAAAGAAAAAACTTTGTGAAATTAGCCAATTTCTTGCATCTTTTTCTATCAATATCAAGAACGCTGTAATGCCTGATTTGAATGATCATTCTTTGTTTAGCGAAAATAAATCAGTTGTATTTTTCTGAATTTTAAATAAAACATTCATACAGTCTTAAACTTTTTGTGCTTTATTGTATACACCGAGTTGAAGTATTGAGAAAAAGTTTTCAATCATGTCTTGATTTTCTGTTTTAAGAAGGTTAACGTTGTAAAAACTTACACTGAGCATTCGTGAATTATGTAAAAGTAGAAGTGATCGTGAATCTTGAAGATATGCTTTACTTTAGATTTACGAAAGAATTGTGTTTTAGAGTAACAGAAACAGAGTTTTTAGCTATTGCTTGCTCACAAATAATTTTATAATAATAAAAACAACAACAAAGTTTGAGATCAGACAAAACCTTCGCTCTACTTTCAACCTCGAGTACGCTGCATAGCATGCTTTTTGGTGAATATTTTATAAGTTGATTGTTTAAACAAAACAGTCGTTTTTATTAAATAAGGTTTACAAGCTTTTCCCAAAATAAACAAGAAAACTAACGTTTTAATCTATAGAGTGAAGAAAAGATCGCACCCGTTCTTAAAAATTACAGCTTTTCTTACGATTTCCCTTGTTACTGCTTAGTTTACTAACAAACAAAAACCTAATTTATCATAAGAAAAGGCACATTTTTGGTTATTAGATTTTCTAGTAGCATTAAACTTTAAACTTTAAATCAGAACAAGAAACTTTTAATTGAGTTTTAGCAAACGCTGCAAAAAACGTTTTGTCACGAGAAATCGCTCTTAATTCATTGAAGAAACAAATTAAAAAATCATTGAGTAATTACATTGTTGTAATAATAATTATGACACATCGTAATAATATGATTATAATCTTATAAAATATCTTATAAACCTTATTTAATTGGAACTGAAAAAAAGTGAATTGGAACTGAAAAACATACAATTCAATAAACTCGAAAAGTGTATGACGCAAGTAACGGTTTTTCAACTGTCACTGGGGTGCGCTACATCGTATGTCTTGACTGAAAACTGAAAAATTTACTTTTTTCTGTAGACCTTTGATGTTTTAAGAAATAGTTTTATGATTATACAAAGAATCGGTAGACGACTATGGAGTCGTTTTAAATGTTGCCAGCAGCAAACTTTTCAAAGATTGTGCATAAACAATAAAAATTTTTGCTGCCAAAACCAACTATTTTATAAAAACAGTAAAATTCGCTACAAAATTTAGTTTAGATAATTTGTGATTTTTTTGTAAATTACAACTTTTATCTGATATTTTACCTAAAGACAAAATTTTACTTTTAAAATCTTAATATAAAAAAGTTTTACGTGTTAAATGTTTTGGTCTAAAAGGACGTTAAGACAAGAGAATAATTTATTGAAATGTACGGTGCAGTTAAAATCACATCTCTAAGTTAATACGTCTGCACCTTTCAAAAATCAGAATCGTAGTTTTACAATAACAAAGCATCACATCTGTCGACGCGTTGGGAACGAGAGAGTGTGACAAGATGACTACCTTAACTTTAAAACTTGATTTTTCATAACTTTGAATGTCATGCTATTGTTTAATTATAAAAAACTGTTTTTTGTAGCACCAAGCAGCAGTTTTTACCTTTCTTTTGATATGGTATTTTAAACACCCCGAAAACATTTTAACAGTTATACATTGTTAAAAATAATTAAACTAAGTGACCGTCTTTCCCTAAAAGGATCATCATCTTCTAGAGACAAGTTGATCACACAATTTAACTCAAGAATTCTCAATCCCTTTTATCCTATTGATCGCTTTTGCTCAATTTTATCCAAAAAATAATTTGGTAAACCCCACAAAAAAACAGACGAAAGATTCCGATAAATAAAAAACGGAGGACCTTCTCTCTTTGCATCTCTGAGCACTAGAATACATAAAAATTGTGTCTAAAATTTAGTCAAAGATTGAAAAAAACTCATGAAATGAATAGAGTTGTAGAACTACACCGAAATTTTTTTACAAACCAGAGAGTGAAGACCTTTTTTTGGCTTCAAATAAATTTTAGGCTTAATTTTCGTGTATATTAGTGCTCAAAGATGTTAAAAATAAAAAATATAAAAGTCGGAACGCGGTTTATAAAAGTATTTCGAGTACTTTTATAAATCTATTAACTTAATAACTTTGTTTTGCTCTTTGAAGCAAGGATTGTTTTGTTGACTAAATTGCCTTGTGTACCGTCAAATTAGTGCCGAAGACCCCAATTAAATATTTTTTCTTGTGGGCCCCCTAAGATTCTTTGCAGACCCCGGTTAAGGACTCTTGATTTAACCAGTGAGAAAAAGGCCAAAACAATTTTGAGTGTTTTTTTTTAACATTCTTCTCTCGGCTTTCTGGTATAATTTAATTTGATTCAAAACAGTATATTAATTTGTATAAAATTAAATCACGATACAAAGATTGAAAAATATTTAAAAAATAAAAGCTTTAAACGTAAAAATTATCCAGATTCAAAATCATCTGCCTGACAGAATAAATAAAATTTATTTGGATAATGATAATGCAATTATTAAAAAAATTTTTAACAATTGTCAATTTTTTTAAGCATCTATAATTAGATTTCTAAACTACATATTTCGGATCTTTTCAAGAAGTCACCGTAAGCAATTTTTTTTGGTAAAACTAACCCGAAATTTTCCTACACCAGATGGAATAAAAATACAAGAGAAAAGGGATTTCTTTAAAAAGTAATAGTACCACAGGGAATTCGGGTTAGTTTCACAAACCAAAATCGCTTACGGTGACTTTTTGAACAGACCTTTTATGTCATAATATTTAATCCGTGGTTGCTAAAGATCCAATTAAAATATTTTAATTGCTGTGGAGACTTCTAGCAACTTATTTACTAATTCTTTTGTAATTTGTAACATGCTAACTTCAATACATCGGAATTAGAAATCGAAATAAAACTTTTTTTTTGAAATTTTTTGTTGATTTTAATTAAAGCACAGAAAAAACTTTGCAATCAAACCAAAACTTAACAAAATTTAGACTTACTCGGGAGTTTTTCTGAAACAGTGATTTTGTATCCATGAACTTGAATTGTATTCGAAAGCTAGATCGTATGGGCTGAAAAAACAGCTTCGAAATAAGTATGGATTTAATGGTTTGACGAATATATGGGAAAACACTTCGAATGTTTGTGCAAAAATTTTTAACGTATCTTTACTTAAATTGTTTTCTGATCCTGTTATCGTAAAACTTTGTATTAATACTTGATTAATACAATTAATTGATACTGATCCATTTCACAATTTGATAAACTTGAATGCATAAATTCGTAATGCTTTTATAAGTTGCGAATTGTGCATTTCCTATTCCTTTAGTTGTGACAACATTGCATTTTGAGTATCCTCATTCAATGTATAGAATCTTAACAAATATTTTGGACAGAAATTCCAGAAATGACATTGAAAACCTTCGGTTTCACCAGTATTATAAATAGAGGAATCGTTTTCAAATTCAAATTTTGTTTGATTTAAAATAGATTTAATTAACGTCACGTTAATTAATAAACACAAAACTACAAAACGTTTTGGATTACTCATTTTCAATCTAAAATGTACAACATAAATACTGTTAATATGTAAAAAAATTAAATGTTGCTATCGGTAAATGCCCGGATATCTTGATGTGTAAACTTCGAGCTTTTTTTATTCTAGTTTTCATCAAAATTCGACATCATTAGTTTTTCAAGCTTTTTTCATCAAAACTGGAGATCAGTGGCTTTTCATCTATGATAAGAACTGCTTCGTGTTGTGATTTTTTTATTTCTTCCTTTCTAATCTGTACTCTGGGATGTCGCTGCCTGTATTGATGTTCATTTTCTTATACCGCTCAGGAAAACTTGTGTTAAGTCATTCTTTTTGTATAGTGACCCCATCTGTTGTAATTAATTGAAATGTTTATAACTACCCTCAAAACAAATTTAAAGTAAAATTTTTGTTTGGTTGTTCTATTACTGTGGCCATAAATTAAAGATGTAAAAAAATTTTGGAGCTTTTGAAGAAAAAGGACCCGAGTTTGATCCTTTTGAAAAAAAAACTACCCCAAGTACATTTTCAAACAATAAAACATTAACATAACCTTAACTTTAGTAGGAAAAAGGACCTAATAAACCAATCTTATTTTACCTAAATGTAGCATTTAAACAATAAGGCCCCTAACTTTTCCCTTTTAAAGAATAAAAACGTCATTTAGCTTAGAGCCCCCGTTTTTCAAAAGCTTTAAAATTTTTAGTAAATTCTAAAATAACAACTATGAATATTATTTTGTTTAAATATTTTACTTTTTATATTGTTTATCAAAAGCTCTAACGTTCCTCCAAAAAATGCTAGCAACTCTCAGGTTGAAAACCACTCACCATTCTAGATCATAACTCAACAATTTTGTATCGCACTTATAATCACTAGATTGCAAGTTCAACAATCACCTGTGGTAATCAAATCGAAGAATATTTATGATTATCAGTCGTACGGTGAACAAACCTTGTTGCAAAAATGTCAGTGAATTAAATAAATGATGAATAATTTGTGTTGTTGAATTTTCCAAATAGTTCAGTTTTGATGGCTGCTACCGTCTTGAAACATTGGTAAAAAATTTTGCCGATAAAATGTTTGACTCTTAACCACAAAATTGGTTTGAATAATTTTTAATGGTGGTTAATTTTAATGGTAAATTTTTAATGAAAGTTTTATTTTTGCTCTTCAATTTGCATTTCCAATTAAACTTTATTTCTGATTTTTGTTTTTGCTGAATGTTTTAATAATTTTCTTACCGTGTGTTCATATTTATCTTTGTCGAGATGTTGATAATATTAAAAATTGTCGAAAGGCAATTACCAGTATACATATAACGATACTGCTAAAACGGCAATAAAATGTGGCCTGCGAAAAATAGCTTTGCCGCTTTATGGCCTTTGTATAATTTTCTTTTGTACAGGCCTGCCTTAGTTTATTGCAAATTCTCTCTTAAGTTCTACCGTAAACAAGAAGGATGGAAACCACTTTCCAAAAAAATGCGAGGAAATGGCGTATCGTGATAGACTCTGATTGAGCAGAATGTAAAATGCGTTCAATGGTCTTACTCAGACTTTTTTATTAGTTTACGTTCACTTACTTTCAGTTTATCATTTTTTGCTTATAGTTGATCTTATTTACACATTGTTAGTTTAAGCTACTGCTGATGATTGTCTCATTGGTTAGATGTTTAGTTTTTTTCTAATTTTAGTTGAAACTGTTAATGCGCCTAATCGTTTCAGTAATTTTTTTGGATGTTGTTTATTTTAAAGTGCCCTAACTTTTAGACGTTAGATATACAATTAATTGTTTAGCTGTTAGTTCAGTGTAGTCTAGAAAACACAATCTCAAGTTCAACATTTTACTTCTAAATCGAAAAATAATAGGATTAACCCAAAAAGGTATACAGCACGGTTTGCAATTTTTTTGAGGGGAGGAGCAAGAATTTATAATATCAATAAAACAGGAAGACATGAAAAGAAACAAAAGCAGAAAAAAACAGCGTGACTTTTTCCATTGTTTGATAAACTTATATTACATAGTAGTTAAAAAACTATTTCTTTCAGGATGATTTTAGAAGCAACAAAAACTTTTACCCTTATAAGGCGATAATTGCAAAAACATTGGAAAACAGCAACAAGCAAAATTTGAAATAAAGTATAATTTATCAGTTAGCTTTTTGAGGCAATTTACTGGTTATTTGAACAATTCGTCCACATGCAGAGTGGCATTACTAACAAGTAAAACCATAGAAATGAAGCGTCCTTGTTCACACTTATTATTACAATTATTATTCTTTACACTATTCTTTTCCCAACTTGCTGAAAAACGTTGCAAGCGTTACTTTTATAAAAACCTTCATGCGATTACCACGACCTGCTTTCAAAAATGTCAAAATACTGCTTTTCAGTGGTAATATTCTGTTTTGTTTTCTAATTTTTATTTAGAGATACAAATAACATTTTTGGCTGCTTGATAAAATGGCCAAGCAGAAAAAGTGCCCCAAAGTGTTTTTCTCGAAGACACTCTGAGTGATGCCATTACGTTTTGAACAGCGACCGTGTCGATCAATAAATACTACGTTTGCCATGAAACGGCGCGAGTACCTACTCTGCCACGCTGCCGACACGTAGAATTTACGTACATTTCGAGTCGTTCAAGAGAACTAAACGTTATTTTGGCTGTGCCAATTAAATATAAAGCTTTGCTGATACTGTAAAAAAAGTAATCTTTTGCTCCAATAAACTTATTTTTCAAATCAGGTTTTTTCATAAATATTATCTTCTTGCTGGTAAAGTGCAAACCAGCGTTGAACTCCAACAGTTCAGCAGTAAGGGATTCTCAAATCTCCTTCCCTTTTACGTACCATAATTTTTAGTGTCAACAAAACATTGTGAAGCTATTTGCTGCAGTTCGCAGGTACTGCGAGATGGACTTAAAATTGCAATTGCCTTAAATGTTAATTGACTTTTGCAATCCTTCATGGTCGTGAACAATGTAGACTATTTCAACCTCGCAAACTGCCAATGTAATAACAAAGCGTATCGTAAATTAATATTGAATTGCGGACAATAAAACTGTTCCATATCTAATGTAATAAATGCTGAAGCAGCTGCGACTATTTCTCAAAACACTGTTACAGCATCACATAGTTGTACTCATCATGTATGATAGAACTTAATCAAACTAAACGGTGTTTTTTCGTTTCATCTCAATAAGATCGATTTAACATTTCTTCCAATTTTTGAGTATTGATTGACGACGATTTAATTATAGTCACAAGCTTTGGTTAAAATTGAAAATATGTTAGAATTGCATGATTTTGACAAAGATAAGTTCAATTTGTAACTGAAGCAATGCACCGGTTATGCAAGAAAGTTTTCATTTTGAATAATGCTTGTAAATTCTACTCATCATGTTAACAAGTTTTTTATCATAATTTTTTTAATATGTTTGAAATCTGAAGTTATACCGCTACATTTTAACGCGTGTTTAATCCTTTTTGCTATTTTAATCTTTCTCGAAAATTAACTGACAAAGCAATCTTGTTAAATGTTGGTTCTGTATTTTATCATTGCCTCTGTTTGAATTTGACCAATCTTACAAAAATATGAATCAGAACATATAACTTGGCCAATTGAAAAACTCGAAAAATAATGATGTGGAAGAAAAACACTGAAAAATAATTCGATAAATGCAAGAAACAAAAAAGAAACCGGTTCAAAACTCTGGATTGCTCCATAATAATGTTTTGCCTTCAAGTTTTTCCAGTCTCCAGACAAGTGCAACAATGCTAGATTGTCTGCATAACCAAACTTTTTGGAGATTATGAAAACCAGGTTGTACGAAGGGTTATCTATCCATCCCAATGTTTAACGACGGCCTGTTGATGAGTGTAGTAAAGCCTTGCAATAATTGTTATGAAGCGCTATTGTTGTGAGCCATTGACGCTTTTCTGACAACCTAATCACCGCGTGACTGTTGTTAAGTTTTAGTTCAGAGGTTTTTGCAGCTACATACAGACAATTGCTGAGTTTTGAGTTGTAATAGAAATGATAGTTTGCTGTTGAAGTTTAATTTAATATATGTGTTTATGTTGTGTTTTATTTAGGTGCCCGTTATTCTTTAGTTAATTAAGCGCAAACAAATGTGAAGTGTAAATATTATTACAATGAGCAAACGTCTTTTTCAGGACGGGGCATTGTCTGTAAAAATTTTTTTTCTAATAATTCTACAATTTTTTAAAATTCTGTCCAACTTCCATTGCATTTAAAAACCCCTAGAGTGTGCAGGGACCTGATTGGGAAACACTAGTCTAAATGCTAAAAAAAAATAGAGAAAAAATACTTGTTTCAAATAAAAGCTCAAAATGCATTTTATTCTCAAAAATTAAAATTTAAATTTAAAAAGATAAAAATGTTTATCTACTTTCAAAAAAAGTGCGTTTTGCCTATCGATTTAAACCTAAGATCTTTTTTTTAATAAATCACTGTAATTTTATGGCAGTAATTGTTAACCTAGAGTCCAACAACACTGTTTTAGAAGTTCTACATCAAACGTTTGAATACAAACCACACATCCAAAATCTTAAAAAACTTTCATGAATCAATTAAATAAAAAATTATTTTTCAGAGATCGTATTTTTTTCAATATAAGCTGCGATTACTCGGCCACTAAGAGAGCACAACTGGTCTACTAATGATGCCTGTCCTTGTGGAAGAGTTTAAGCAAGTCGAGTGTCTCAAAAGTGTGTGTAAAAGTGATGCACGATGTGTATAATTATAACGTAACAGCAATTAAGACTTATGTTGAAACAGCGGAAGAGTTTAGTATCAAGATTGGATTGCAACAAGGATCAGAATTTCCTATTTGCTATTGCTATGGACAGGTTGTTAGATGGTATCCAAGAGACGTCATTCTGAAATATAATGCTTAAAGATGACATTGTTTTTGCATAGTAAAGCAGGGAATCAGTACAGACTAGTTTGGAGAAGCGAAGACATGCTTTTGAGAAAAAGGGGAATAAAAGTCAGCAGAAACAAAACCCAATATATGACTGTAAATGAAAAGATGAATTGTCAATTGAATTACCAGGTAACAGGGATTTAAAAGGTAGAATAATTTAAGGGTTTAGAATCAATTGTTCAGTGCAATAAAAGATGCTCTCTGAAGCTAAAAGACGTGCCTAAATCGGATGTTTTGGCTGGAGGTGAACAATAGGTGTGCCTTGCATCAGAAAGTTATCAGCTACAATGAAAGGAAAAATGTACAAGGAGTTAGTTAGACCAGCAATGATGCATGGATTGGAAACAGCTGCATTTTCTAAAAAACATTAAGCAGAATTGGAAATAGCTGAAATGAAAAAGTTGAGATCATTTTGGAAAATAACAAAATTAAACAAAATCAAGAATGAGGTAATTCATTAGACACTGCAAGTGAGACAACTGCTTGATAACTGAGGGAGTTGAGACTGAGGAAGGTACATGTGGTGGGCAAGTTGGAGAGAGGCAATTTGATGTGGTGACCCCTGATCGGGAAGAGCTAAAAGATGAAGCTGCAATTGCCTCTCTTTCAAATAATTTTTGCACCTTTAAACAAGGACTCTTTTTATTTAATTTTATTGCAAAGATGTTTAAACAAACGCTTATGCCGTGCTTTTAATCAAATTTAAATTGTTATTAACTTTTTGGGACCTTGTCGCCAATAAGACAAATATTTTCACTCATTCAATTTGTTACACTGTGCTTGTTATATATTTACCATATACGAGTTTGTTAGCACACCAGTTAATAAAGCTAAATTATTTTATTGTAAAGATAAGTCACATAAACAGTCCACAGCAGAACAAAAATCACGGCAGGAAAACTACAAAAATGAAGATTCTCAAGTCAAATCTGCTTCTGATCTTCGTTTGAGAATTAAATCTCAGTTTTTGTCTGGTTCAGTCTGACTGTCTCAGCCTCTCTGTCTGGCTCTGTCTAAGGTCACAATTGAGTTGGGGCATTTAAACAAGCAATTTAATTATTGTTTTTTCTGAGGACGATTATTTTTCTATACGAAAATCATGGCATTTCAGACTAAGCAATTGGCAGTTTTTTTAGTAATATGCGGCCCGCTAAACTGAGTAATAAAGGCGCCACAAATCCCCACAACCAGCCAACGCCTACAACAGGAGGAAATTTAGCAAATTAGGCTTGTGAAAAAGAACAATTCACGATTAAAGGTTTGAGAAACCCAGCTTTGCGATTGCTTGCAAACTAAGCACGAAATACGTAATGCAGAAAGCGAATATAATTTCAAATAAAATTTTGCACAACAAATACAGTATGACTAAATGCTTTAAATGTGGCTTGTAGAAGATGAGTTCGCCACAATCAATTCCGTAGTCTTTTTGTCAATAAACAGATGCTTTCACATTTCAATACTAATGCGTTGTAGTTGTTCAGGCCGTACAAAATAATTTTTATGTTTTGTTTCGAAAACAAAAAGTAGGACTTTTAAAAATTACTAAATCGAGTTTAAACATAACCAAAATGAGGAAACTTGCGATATGAAATTCTTTTTTTAATCTAGAGTGCCCGCAATATTTTTAAGTATTTTTCGTGCATTTTCTAATAAAGACATTTTGTATTTTTGAGTAATAAGAGACACTTTTCAAAATCCCTATTCAGATCGTATAGATTTGAGGTAGACCCGGCAAGACGTTTCTAGATTCGAGCTTTATTATTTTTTTATATATTTACTTTTTTTATTGTTATATTTATCTTTATCATTTACAGGAAAGCGTTGGAGGCGCTATTCATAAAGTTTTTACTTTATTTGCTTCGAACTGTTTAGTAATTTTGCTTCCGGAAATGCCAAAAACCCAAAATTTTGCTACTCGGTTAAATTTTTTTACTTTGGCTTTTATTACAGATATGACTCAAGTTTAAAGCTGTTTGTTAACACTGCCAAACGGGGAAGGTGCCGTAAAGTTTTATATTCAGATAAAAATTCGACATGAGCAAGGTTTAAGATAAAATGGCTTAGTTCCGTTTAGTATAAAATAAACTCAATTTATTGACGTATTTATAACTTTTATTTTTTCATACAGTTTACCTGAAGAAGTGGGTTTTAGCTAACGAAAGCTGGAGGTTCATAACAAAATACCAAACAATCAACTTATAAGGGCTTTTTCACATTTTTGATTAACAAATTTAAGTTGTCAAAATTTAAAGTCACTGTTGTAACTGATTTTAAGTTCAGTTCAGTTTAGTTCAGTTCAATTTATTTGTTTTGTGCTTCAAAACAAAAAATACACCAATATATGTCACAAAAAATTTTTTGAAAACACAGGAAGGCAGCGAAATGACCATACGGTCTTCTAGTCAACTGCCTCCTTCTATGGGACAAAAAAACTTTTTTTATCAGAAAAATACAGCAGTACACTTACAAAAACACTGTACATTTAGAAAAACAATAAAGAATTAATAGCAATATTAGTTGTTATTAAAATTACTTTCCACGTGCCAGCCGACTTCAGCAAATTGTTGTGGCATCTCATCTAATATTCACTAGTTGAAAAAAGTTTAAATTTCTTCTAAAATTGATTATAAGAAAGTGACTTTAATTCAAAGGGTACTTCTTGCCATATTTTAGGTCCAATGTAAGAAAATGTCTTTTTACCTAATTCTGTTCTCTTTCTAGGTTGAAAATAATTTTGTTTTGTTGCAAATCTTGTTTCATAATGATGTTTTTGGGTTATACTTGTAATAGTTTGGGACTCATTCTTTGCTGAACTTTTATTAAAGCAAAACATTGTTTTTGCAATTTCAAGTTTAACAATATCTTTTAGTTTTAAGAAATTCAATTTTTGAAAAAGAGGATTTGTATGTGACAAAAAAGGACCATTTGTAATAATTCTTATTATGCGTTTGTGTATTTTTACCAGTGGATCCAGGGCAGTAGTCGAAGCCAGTCCCCATGTTGAGACACAATATTAAAGATAAGAGAAAATTAAAGCATAATAGGCCTATACTGTTTTCAGTGTTGTAGTGTCAACATAGTTCCTAGGTTTGAGCAGTGTCCAGGAAGCAATTTTCAATTTTATACCCAAGGAATCGTGATCTACATATTTTCAACCGATCAAAAATGCAAAATATTTTTTCTCTGCTAATAAAGATTCTATCACTCAAGTCTTGGAGCAATCAAGGAGCACTCCATGTTAATTGTCATGGCAAAGCTTTTTTTTAGCGACTTTGTAAGATGATAAACAAACCAATCTATTTCCTATGTAGCGTTTGCAAATGTAGCGAAAAATAAATATGATTGATTTGCAAATGTACCGAAAGATAAACATGATTGAACTGTAAAGAGCTGAATGAGAATTTTTTGAGCAGAGAAAAAAATTCGGAGTTTTAATAGATTGAAAATATGTAGATCAAGATTCTTTGAGTACAAAATTGAAAATTGCTTCCAGGAACCACTGGAGAGCTTAGAGCAAACATGTTGGATATGAGACTTTCAAGAAAGCTTATCATTAAAGATTGCACCCAAATATTTTATTTCATTTACTTGTTCTTATTTGTCTTTCCTATTCTAATATCAAAGTGTGAAAACGGAGAGAGAGACACACACACAATTTGTCACACAGACAGACAATCGAAAGATATAAGAGACACAGAGACTCGCTAGATCTTTCTCTCTCTCTCTCTCTCTGGTCCTATTTGAACACCGACCGTGAGGGTATGGAGCCAGCTAAAACTTCTCTCGCACAGAAGAGGTTACCCGACACAGTTTGTATCAATATTGTAATTTAATAAAGTTATCGTAACTGGTCCGGCGGTTTTAGACTAATACTTCACAGTCTGAAACAAGTACAATATAATATTAAAATATAAAGTTAATTTAACAAATAGAATATCGGTGATTATCTTCCAAATTAATAGATTAGAATTGATACATAAAGAACACAAGCATATCTCAGCTAGCACCTCGCCATGTGCTTAATTCAGTTAAGACAAAGAAGAATTACGCCACCGTGTTGCCAACAAAAAAGATACGTGACAAATTAAAAGTTTAAGGGCGAAAATAACACGTATATCGACAACAGAGTGCATGACTGATCTTTGTTTGGTTAATACCATAAATTGTTTAATAAAATTTTTTTAATTTCTACCATTCGTCAATTTTGACCAGTTCAGAGTTGATATTTTTATTCAACAGTCTGGAACAAGAGTTTGTCAGTGTGAGAACTGTGTCATCTGCAAACAATTTTGTATTAAAATTGGATACTAAAGACATGTCATTGATATATATTAAAAATAGTAATGGTCCAAGAGTAGAGCCTTGTGGTACACCACAGGTTACATGATTAAATTTTGATTTAGTATTGTTCACAACTGTAAACTGTAGTCTGTTGGTAAGTAGTTTTCAAGAAGCTGTAGTGGCAATCCACGAATGCCATATTTTTCCAATTTTGCAAGCAAAATTTAGTAATTTACGGTATCAAATACTTTTTTTCGGTCAAGAAACACCGGACAAGTATATTTTTTTGGTCAATATTTTCAGCAAAATTATCAAATAATTGCCTTACAGTATCTGATGTAAAAGAGTTTTGTTTAAAGCCAAATTGAACAAGTGTTAATATTTTGTTTTTATTTAAATAAGAGTAAATTCTTTCGTATTAGCATTTTTCAAAGATCTTACCAAATGAGCTAAGTAGAGATATAGGTCTGTAATTGCAGCACTGATCCTTGGCATTACCCTTATGAATTGGTACAATTTGTCCAATTTTAAGAATTCTGGGGTAAGTTCCAGTCTAATGCAACTGTTACCGAGTCTAGTTAAAACCGGAACTATGATCAGTGCGCTCATAGCTCTTTACTTTAGGGGTATTCGATCAGGGCCTGTACTCTTTGATGGGTTCGGTTGCCTTATATGTTTTAATATATCAGATTCAGTTATTGGCTGAAGATAGAAAGAAGTGCATCTTTGAGTAATGATCGAAGTGCTGCTAAGAATATTAGCTGAATAAGGTAGTTCAATATTTGCAGCCAGTTGCTATTAAAATAACTACATTATGCAAGCAACACAGCAACTATAATCAAAACATATTGGCGATTATTATGTTGGAAGCAGTAAATTTTGTGCACTTTATAAGTGCTTTGGAATGTCTGCAAAAGTCAAAAACCACCAATAAATACTAATTAGCCTGGTCCCGTATTTTTCCTACTTCTTAAGGGAAATCGTTTTAAATATTTACATTAAATTAAATTTGCCCTAACATTATAACACTCTACTGTATAGTGATTAAATGACGATTGTCTCTTCCTACCTCCCACATCACGCTTTTGTATTGTTGTCGTTTTGTTTTGCAATTGTATTCACTTGTTTTGTTATTTTCTGCATTTTTCATTGGCAGCATTTTTTGCAATGTTTGAGACAATTCTTTGCTTTTCCTTTTTAAAGAAAATTGTAATTTGTGATGCAAATAAAATAAATTTCTCTCTCTCTCTCGCCCAACGCTACCGGGATTTAGCTTTCCCAGACCTGCATGGGTCAAGCTTAACCGCCTCCAAACCGGCGTTGGTCTATTCCAATCTAAAACTGACAAATGAGGTACGGCTGTGAGTGTGGCGCAAAGGAGCAGACAGTTGAGCACGTAATAACATCTTGCCCCATCTATCACCATCCAAATGGAGCCCGTGCTCTCTCAGATGTCGACAAGAGCCTGGTAAATTGGATGGAGAAAACATTTCCAACCATTGAGTGGATTATCCAGCTCCTATCAATCTCCCCCAAACGAAGAAGACTTAATATATCTTCAGTGGGTTGCAGAAGTATTGCTTGTGCGCGGTGGGTTGAGATTTGTGCACGAATTAAATGCCCATGATCAAACAAACTTTTTTTTTAACTAAAATCTTTAGCTTTTTCTCATGTTCCATAGCAAAATTATTTTGTTAAAGAAGAATACACAGCTAAATGTTTACGTTAATCTTGTGGCCTGTCAACCCAATCACAGTTGTTTTTACTTATTGTCATTCAACTTTTTGATGCGCTTTAAGAGATAAAACTTTCCATCATTTATTGTAAAACTTCGGCACCAAGCGTAATTTGGACTTTATTTTTTTCTACATACGATATAAAAAAAACAATGATATCTGATAAACAATTGCTTTTATTTCAAAAAAAAATGTCAAAACAACTGCCAAAATCAATAACTCTTCTTTTTTTAAAGCCTAATCAGAAAAACAAAAGCAGCGAGTCATCGTAAAAAACAAAATCATCGTGTAACGAAAAATGTAGTCACACAGCTAAATATAAAGACTCATAAAAGATTATAAAACGTTTTCATTGCAAAGATCATCAAAGTTGCCTTAGATAGTAACTTGCGAAACGCATTGGGTTATTTCAAGTTAGCCAATCAAGATTTGTGGTGATTTTAAGAACTCAAAAATAAAATTCCAAGAAAGGAGCTTATTTTAAAGTTTTGCGCTTAGTTTATTTTGTTTTTAAAAAAATATTTTCAAGTTGCTTTTAGTATTCATAGTAAGAATGTTTTTGGTTATAGTGAGAAAGTTTTGACTAGAAACTTTAATAATAAAAACTTGTAATTTTACCTGCTTGTTTACCACAGTGCATTACTAATCTTAGCAATTCCCAATCCTCCTCTGGATCCCACCGGAAAACGAAAGATTTGCATATTTTTTTGGATCAAGGATACGAATTGACTTTGCCAATTGCTTGCAACGAAGACTGCTTTTTGATTACTGAAAATATCCTTCAGTGTGGGAATACAAAGAACAATGGAATCAGAGATTGGAATAATGGCGTTCCTGAATTAAAGGGATAAATATCTTCGCAAACAAGGTAGTTGTAAATGCTTATTTTCTTCTTAAATTTGTATTTGTATCTTGTAAAACAAAAAACAGTTTGCAACCAAAATTTAGTTTTTCTTTTACTGCGTGAATCACAGCAAAGCGGCTTAACAAAATAAGATTTATAATTTACGAGGGGCGTTCAAAAAGGAATGCAACTGATTTAATTTCTTGCAGCATTTATTTAACTAACATCTAATTTACTATAAAAAGATGAGTATAGGGAATCACTCCTAACTCTGCCACTGATGCGCTTTTACAAATTATAGATTCTTTTACAAATTCGCAACATCTAATTCTTTTACAAATTATAGATTGGTAACTAAGATTTTGTAAAAAAAATAAGGGCTTAAATTATTGAAATCTGCAATTCAAATTTTAAGCAATCCCTCTATGTCTTCTTCGTTAGAAAGCAAAACCGGCATGATTGCCCCAAAGCAATCTCGGCAGAAGCAAAGAGTTGTTATTGAATTTCTACTGACGGAGGGAGAAACAGCTCAGAACATAAGCAAAAGGCTAAAGCAAGTGTATGGTGACGGTGCGATAGACTACAGCACAGTGACGAGGTGGGTAAAGCGAATCAATGATGGACAGGAAGAACCTGCTGAAAGCGATCTTTGCAATAGGCCAAGAATTGGTAGGCCATTTTCCGCTCGAAGTTATGCTAACATTGATCAAGCAGAAGTGGTCAAAACTGCTGTTAGGAAGTGGTTAAAAACGCAGTCTGTAGAATTTTACAATGAAGGAATATGTGCACTCGTTAAAAGGTGGGAAAAGGCGGTTCGGAAAGCGGGAGATTACATCGAGAAGTAACTATGAAATGCTGATGCACGATTTGTGTACCTTTACAAGCCATTGTCAGAAAAAGAAACCTGGTTGCATTACATTCTGAACGCCCCTCGTAATTTTGATTCAATATGCTTTTTTCAATCCTTTAACAAAGCTAAAAATATTATTAGAAATTCTTTGTCCCATCCTTTATGGAATCTTCTGAACAGTATGGTCAGCCTTTCCTTGCTTTCCAGGAAGGAATCCAAGGGTACTTACATCCGCCATTAAAAATGTTATTTTAAAGGATCTGAAGAAGAATCAAAATAAGTAACTAATAGCGCTATGAAAAATCTTTAGAAAGAAACAGAAATCCAACTTTTGGTTTGCAGGAAAGTCTTTGAATTAACATTTTCACTAAAATATTTAAAAAATTGATCTTTAAAACCTCGGAAAGAGAGACTTTTAAATTTTTGAAAATATAATAAAATTACTCTTTATAATTAGTGCCGTTTAAATGCTTTTTTATCAACAACGGCAGTAATCAAAAAAATAGGAGCTACAGATCTATTAGATAATTACTTACACAAAATATTGCATTTCCAGTTCAAGTGTTTTTTCAAAGTTAATGAAAGTTTTATAAAATTTACCGCATTTGCAAGAAAGCATATGCTTTTTACCAGCAACGAACCGGTGACATGTTGATTATGAATTGATAGATTAATGCATTTAACTACGGTGACTTGCTTTTAGAATCTATCTTTTAATGATTCATTGTTGTGAACCAACATTGATTTTTTGTTTTCAACAACCCACAAGATGTCGGCACGCAGCTCTTTCTAGTTTGTCGGGGAGGATATTACACAAATTTTCGTAAAATAGTTGTTTACAAGGCCAAAACAGGACTGCCTTTGGAGTTTGGGTGAGGAGAATGTCGCCTTGCAACTGCCTCTTTGGTTGTTTATTTTGTTTTTTTGTTTTAAAAGATCTAATTTATATAATTGATTTTTAATAGATGATCATTGCTTTCGCTTCTGTTTACAAAGCTTATGATTCAATTAATTTGAGTAAATCAGCACTTCAAAAAAACTTGCAAGTTCAATACAGATCGATTTTTAATAACTTTATTCATTCTTAATTGATACTATTTACAAATAATAACCACTGATTTAAGAGTTTTGAAACACTTTTGGCTTCGTGTTTTGTTTCAAAGACAGTATTTCAACACGTTGAAATTAATATGTAAAATTTACATGTGTAATGTGTATTGACTACGATAGAACAGCTGTATGCAATGCTTTGGTTTCTCGTGAGCCCGCAATTTGTTATAGTGGTTAAGAATGCTTTCATTGTGTTCGACATAGTCTCGCTTCAAAACCTACTCGAGTCATTCTTTTGTGTCCTTGAGAAAAGACACTTTACGGCGTTTTCCTTGCTTGGCGGCATTACAGGTAGTTCTAAGAATCGGTCATATTTCTAAAAAATCAAAAAACCAAGAAGAAATTTAACCAAACAGCAATATCTTGGCGTCTCCCGAAGTAGTAGAGGTAATTGCTTGACAGTTGCTCTGTGAATAGCTTCTCAACGCTTTCTCGTGAGTCAGAGAAATAACTAAAAATATAAATTACCTCATCAGTGTGACACGCAATATAATTTTTGTGCAATGCAACTACATGTTGACAAACATGAGCTATCTGTTCAGTTTTCTCCCAAGATATAAAGGAGTTGGACAGAATGGCTAAAGTTTATCCTAGCTGTAAATATGAATTTTTATATTATTTTTGACCTCTCGGTTGCTTAAATCAAAGGCTGCCGTCACAGCAATTTTGTTATTTTTAAAGCGAGTGCAATAAAACTGAACATCTAACTAACTTAGGCTCATTACAAGGCACTCAAAATAGTTTGCGCTCAAATAAAATTCTTTCTTGCAGATTTCTCACTCCAAGTCACTGTCAAAAGCAATTGAGAATTCGTCGCAGGTGAATTTGTTGCGGTTGTTTCGACGTGAAATGAATTTGTTGAAGGTTATTTGCCGCGGTGAATTTGTCATTAATTTGTCATTAGTAGGTGAAATAGGGTTCCTAATAACTCATTAGCAACAAATTGCCCTAAAACTTTGTAAAACAATCATATTGATTATATTATACCATCTTTATTCAAGTATTTTTATTCAAATAATCTGATCTAATTGGGGCTGCAACTAATTTCTGAGATTCGAGCCGGGAACGGCCTTGTGTTTTCGGGCTGTAGCAAGGCCATCTTAAAGAAGATTTTGGTTCAAGTCTAATGTATAAAGCTTGGTGACAACTCTGGCTGGAGCAATTTGAAGCACTCATAAAAGAAAATTTTTTTTATAATTGTATTCAAATAAATTTCTTTTATACACTTTTCCATTTCTTTGCAAACAATCTTCATTGGCTTGCTGTAACAAAATTAACAAAATCACAGGATGGTTTTCAAAATTCTTTCAACAAAAATTTGAAGTTTAAATAATTGGTTTCAAACCCATTTTTAAAATAAAAATTTAAACTAATCAAATGATAAACAACATTTGATTAGCAAAACAAATTTGTACAAGGTTAGGCAACTTTCTACCAAAGAATTTGGTAATCGATCAAAATATCAACTACAAAATATTAACGACCAAAATAGCAACTGACCAAAAAATCAGCTAACTAAAATATCAACGACCAAAACATCAACTTTCGATATTTTATACAGAAAATATCGAATGAGTTAAAACTTTAGGATTGAAGAAAAATTTGTAAGTTTTCACTTCTCATGTTGTGCTCAAAAATGCTCGAAATTTACAACAAACTATAAATTTTATACAAAGAGATAGTCGAATAATACCGTAAGTAATAAATCCATGAATATAGTAAAATGTGTTAAGTTTGCTACGTGTATCGTCAGCAGCCGCAGTCTATTTTCTTTATCAGTCTATGGCTGTCGTTATTAACTTACCTTACTTAAACCTATATCGTACTTAATCTTTAAGCATATGAGAAAATTTTATTGGCAAGGTCTAAGTGAAGGCAATTTAGAACAAGCACAGCTAAATAAAACCAATTTTATAAATATTCAGTGACTACGCTACAGACCACGTGCATTAAAAACTCAAACCAAAAACTAAAAAACCAGAAAGAAAAATTCAACACAGTTAGATGCACATGGATCAAGTGATAAATGTTGCCATTATACAAAATGAAATTGCGTTTCTACCAAAATGAATGCGATGGACTGAACACCACTGTACAAAAAAAAACAAAATTGACATTGCGGTGATAGCATGTGAATAAACATTGCATTTTTTCGATACTTAACAAAAATATTTTGATGAATTTTTATGTTCAATAATGGTTACAAATGGATCAATCATTATGATGAAAATTATTCGAAATTATAATTGATAATTACTATCATAGATAGGGGTGAAATTTTAAGTTTCGCAAGCACTATCAACAATAAATTATTAGGAACCCTATTTCATCTACCCTTTATACCCTATTTTACAGTTCAGTATATTTCCCCAATATCAGTCTGTATAATCAACTAAAACAACACAAAAATATTTTTTTATTATCCTAATTTAAAAAAACTTATCAGTTGAAGATTGCACATTTTCTGTTTTGCTGATTTTCTAAATGCACAATCCCTGGCACTGTAAATGAAAAAATTCCAAAGACTGTTTGATGTTAGTATAATTATTATAATAACAGGGCCACTTGGATTGAAGGATAGAATATGCTCTACAAAATTTTCATGTAGAAAAACTGTAACGAAAGTAATAACTGCTGGTAATACACACAAGCTAAACACTCCCACCATAATACCTAGTGTGATCATCAGTCGTGTCTGCCTTATCAAATGTAGCTCTTGTGATTTTGTCGGGATTATTTGTCTTCTATTTCTATTGTACTTTTTATAATAAAAAAAAGTCATAATGTTGAAAATCCACATTGTTACTACAGGAACCAAAATTGCAAATAAAGCATATACGAAAAACTTTTGTCAAGAAAACCTAACGGTATTGCTGCGAGAATTATGGATATTATCCAAATTCCTATACATGTTTTTCGTGCGATAGAAATTGACGATTGGGTGTTGAATGTAAGTGGACTATGGATAGCCTTAAATATGTCTGTGGCTGCTGCCGCTAAAGAAAACATTGAAACATGCAAACTTAACATGGTAAAAAATCCTACTGCATTCAAATATGGTGTTGATTGATCTAAATAGTTTACAATGTTTGTGTGTTGATGAATTAAGTTCGTACAAACAAAAGTTGGAAACACAATTATTCCGACCAAAACATCAGACAAAGCCAGAGATATTCGATAAACTGCTTGTCCATTCATCAACTTCGTTCATTCATCGTCCATTCATCATTGATTAAGAGAACAATGAGGACTGTAACGTTTGCAAAAGTTGTAGCGACTGCTAATATTCCACATACGACGTAAAAGATAATAAGATTTGTACGACATCTTAAAAAATTAAATATTCGACTAAAATAAATTAAAGTAAGAAGACTATAAAAAAAAGTAATGTAAGACAATAAATAATATAACAATATCATTTTGTGAATAGCAGACATAGTACAAGTTTTTAATTCATTCAAATATTAGGTTTGAATTGCTATGATTTACAAACTTGTAAATTATTTTCGTAATGTCTTCATCATCACCATGCCATCTATTTATCCTCCTGACTCGCAGACAAACGTCGAAGTCGCCAGCGTGGTCGAGTGATTAAAGCGACGTGCTCATGACCAATATGGTCTCGGTTCAAAACCCACTCGCGCCATTCTGTTGTGTCCTTGGGAAAGACATTGTACAGGACATTCCCTTGTTTGGTGGTCCTGGCAAACAGTTCTACATTACAGTCATATCTTTATTAAATTACAAGCGGACAGCAATATCTTGGCATCTCCGGAAGCAGGTCAATGTAATTGCTTACTCTATGTATTAGCGCCTCCGTCGCTTTCCTGCGAGTGAGGAGGATAAATATAGAGATAAAATAAAAAATAAAAAACGTTATAGGAAGAGCAGCCTTTAAGTAATTACACCCACCACGTTTTGAAGAAGCCAGGAAGATACCGCTGTTGGGTTTAAGTTTGTTTTTTATTAGGCTTTTTAGTTGTTTATATGAAGATATGAGCGAAATTTAGAGCTTGCTGTTAAGAGAGCCAAGCAGAGGAAAATACGAGTATTTTGTAAGAACACAGTAAAATGACGAGAGAATTGTACACAGACCGTGTCGATCGCGTGAACCATTTCAAACTCCTACCAAGTCGGCCGCGCAGATGGAATAATCCGTGCCAAAGTCTAATAATGCTGCAAACCTGCTCAATCTGGCCCTTTCCAAAAAAATTTTAATTAGATACTTGCTTAATTTCTGGGTCCAAAAAAATTTTACATTTCATTTAGAAAAATGACGTGAGAATTTGCAAAGAAAACTAAATAAAAACACTTTTTTTTAGTTTTCCCATTGAATTTAAGTTAAAATTCTTTAAGTGACACCTTGTCTAAATCGATATTTTCAAACCTTGTTGGATTAGATTTTGGTCGAGATCATATACTGTACAATTGTGAAGACAACTTTAACACAATGCTTTCATCTTGTGAATTGAAAAACAATTTCTCCCCAGCAGTCCAGTTTTCTTGCCCCTGAATCTGCCATTATTAAAATATAAATTGTGATAATTTGAAGGATATTAAAGTTTGTTGCTAACTAAGCATTTAAGCTAAAAAAATTATACTAAAAAAGCAAAGCGTTGTTCTTGTTATGCCTATGATTAAGATCAAGTAAGTTTCGTTTATTGCAGCTCAAATCTTCCATATAATATGTCAACGGAATGCGTCATTTGACGTCACTTTGCGTACAATCTTGAGCCGAAGTTAAAATGGTCAAGTCTTATTTGAAGAGTAGTTAAACGCGACTTTGTCGCTTTAGATAAGAATCGAACGCGCAACTTCATTGCTTAGCATAAGCTATGTTTCAACGCGACTTCGTCGCTATGGGTGAGAATCGAACGTGCAACTTCGTTGCTCAGCACAAGTTATGTTTTAACGGGACTTCGCCGCTTTGGGTGAAAATCAAACTCGCAACTTCGTTGCTCAGCATCTTCGTCGCTCTAGATAAGAATCGAAAGCGCAACTTTGTTGCTTAGCATAAGCTATGTTTTAACGTGACTTCGTCGCTCTGGGTGAGAATCAAACTCGCAACTTCGTTGCGCGGCATAAGTTATGTTTCAACGCGACTTTGTTGCTCAGCATAAGTTAGGCTTCCACGCGACTTCGTCGCTCTGCATGAGAATCAAACTCGTGGTTCTAGGTAGAGCTAGGGTTAGGATCCCCCGCCAGATCCACCTCAAGGTTTACCACAGATACCTGACAATCCCCTGATAGATCTCCCGCCACATCCGGCACAATTCACTTCAAAACTTTCCTCCTATACTACTAATTATTTATTGCTATCTGTTTCCTCCTATACTACTTATTATTTATTGCTATCTGTTTTACTTTAAACTCCCAAATAGCTAAATATTTTAACGCAATGTTAAACAAATATGTAATGTGTACTGTTATAACGTACACTGTAAAAAAAATGTGTAAAATTTACAAGCACATGGTTCTAAAAATTTACAAACTAAGTATTTGCAGCTGATTTTACAATCATATGACAGTAAATTAACAAAATCTCCCTTTTTTGCCGATTTTGAAAATTATAATTCAGAAATCGTTAATAAAATCTATCAAGTTGTTTCAATAAGTCCAAAGCAATCAAGCGGATTTGTTATAGCGAATAGAGACAGGGGCGGATTAGCCCGGCGGGAATTCGTGAGTTTCCCGGTGGGCCGCTCGACTGTGGTTCGGTCCAGCGATTCACTGGGCTACCTCAAACCTAACTTTAAGAAGCTAACAAATGATCAAGAATATGAACCAGTTCCATAAATAATGATTTTGCAATTATTTTTCAGTAACAGTATTTTTGTGTAGCTTACCGGTATCCATAATTTTCTTATTGTGATTTGTGACTGTCGTGACTTGACGTAAAATAATACATAAAGCGTCAGTGGTAACTTCTTTCCCTAATTTGCAGTACTATGACGTAATAAAGAGTCGCAGGGGAACTGATATCGCGTATGCTACATACGGTTTGTTTACCATCCATTCTCCAGGCTTCTCTAAATTTTAAGTAATGGAAAAAGAAACGAAAAAGCGGAAAGGTGGAGCTGAGAAAGAGCGTGAAAGAAAGAAAAAGAAATTGAAAGAAATTGCTGCTAAATGTATGAACATTCAGGAAGCATTTGCAAGAGCAAGCACCTCAACGGAAAGCCAGACGACAGTTAATCCCGCTTTGCTATTAGAACATCAAGATCAATATCAGTCTGTAAGTTATCATGATGTACCAGCATCAGATTAAGTAAATCAAAATTGCTCTGACATATCTATTACGCCAGAATCAGAAAGCGAAGTACAGACTGTATATGCCGATAAACCAGAGCCAGACAGCCACAGCCAAGATAATCCTAAAGTATGTTGCGCTCCCCTAACGCAAGTTTCAGAAGTTCAACGAGATCAGTCAGTAATTCCTTCTGTGACAGCGTATCAATCTTGGTTATTAAAACCAAAACGAGATAAACTAACCGAATATTTTGAGTTTCACCCACATCAACCAGAAACAACTAAATTCAACGCTATAAATGTGTACGTCCAACCTAATGACTCTGGAGGTCGTTTGCAGCGATTATGGCTCTCGTATTGTGAAGAAAAAGAAGCTTTATTTTGCGATCTTTGCATTGTACATGGTACTACTACTAGTAGCAATCAGAACCCCAGCAAATTTCTAACGGGTTTCAATTCGTGGAAACACATTTACCAACGAATTGATGAACACGAAAGTTCTCAAAAACACAAGGCATGTGTTGAAGCTCACGTACAATTCAGCAGTAATAAGACAGTAGTAGACCTACACAACAAACAGGTCATGAAAAGAAGGCAAATTCTCGACAAATTCGTCACCATTGTGAAAATGATTGGAAAACGGGGAACAAGCTACATGGGAACAGGGAGTTCGAAAGCGGTGTCTACTTTATGTGATGAAAAAGTTGATCACGGAACATTTTTAGAGATTGTATTTCTTCTTGCAAAGTACGATAACATTCTAAAGTGTCATTTGGAAAATGTTATTAAAAAATGTTTGCAAAACAAACCAGACAAACACAAGCAAAACCATGAAAACAGAAATACATTTATCTTTAAAACTAGTGTTAACTCTATCATTGCTATTACTGTATATCTAAGCTAATGAAAGAAGAAATTTCAAACTCGGTTAGAGAAGCAGGCAGGCATTTACTCAGTTCAAATCGATTCAACTCAAGATATAACTTTAACCGACAAATGTTCAGTTATTCCACGCTTTGTTAGGGAAAACGTCGAAGAACGACTTTTTGCCGTTGTTGACAGTCATTCGGCAACTGGAGCAGACCTGTGCAATTTGTTGAAAGAAGTTTTGCAGAAGCAAAACATAGACATCTCCAAATGTCGTCAGCGTGGTCGAGTGGTTAAAGCGCCAAGGTCGTGACCAACATGGTCTCGGTTCAAAACCCACTCGCACCATTCTGTTGTGTCCTTGGGGAAGACACTTTACGGCACATTCCCGTGCTTGGTGGTCCTGGCAAACAGTTCTAAATCAAAGTCATATCTCTATTAAATTACAAGCGGACAGCAATATCTTAGCACCTCCGGAAGCAGGTCGGGGTAATTGTTTACCTATGTATTAGCGCCTCCGTCGCTTTCCTGCGAGTCAGGAGGATAAATATAGAGATAAAATAAAAAATGAATGCATCTCAGATAGGTGGAACATCAAACATGTGGGGGCAGTATAATTGATTTACAGCTTTTCTTGAAAAAGAATCTTCTGGTTACATTCACACATGGTGTTATACCCACGTTCTCAACTTGGTTCTCTGTGATGTTACTACGACTAATCATGCATCCATATCTCTATTTGGATTGGTTCAAAAGGTTGGAGTGTTCTTTCGGGAATCATATCTGCGAATGGACATGTGGAAAGAGCAGATGAGCCAAATACATGGTCATGATATTCAGAATAGGTTAAACTTGATTGGAGCAACTAGATGGTGGTCTAAGCACAAATGTCTTCGAAAATTTTTCGGCACATTTGAAGATGGTTCAAGCGGCATACTCTGCAATGTAATAAAAGTTCTGTATTATGTTTCTACTTCTAAAAAGTTAAGTGTTAAAGTGTGGTTTGATGCCAGTGCCATGTTAGATAAACATGATTCGATATCAACATGTTTTGGCAGCCATTACTTATCTACTCATCATGGAGATAATCTATGCACTTTCAAAGTACTTGCAGACCTCTGGACTGGATTTCATCAATGCTTTTAATATGGTTGTAGGCGATAGCCGTGGTGAGCATATTTTTGGCTTCCATGCTTTTTGTAATTGTTACGTAGCAATATCAGAACCTTTGTTACCTCGTGCGTTTTTTGCTGAATCACAATTATATCTGATTCGTAGTGGCAGCAGATATGTATAACTGATAAAATGCTAGAAGCTGCGCAAGCGTGTTAAGGCTATGTTTCCTAGTTTGTTACTTGTTTGTTTATTAGCTATTAGTGAGTCTGGGCTTCATGATGAGTGATGTTTAGTAATTAAGCCAAGTAAGTAAATTTTTAGATGCGTGAAAATAACGATTTTTCCTTTTTAACTAGATCGTAGCCCATTCTGCTGCAGTGTATAATTTTGTTTTGTTCTTAATGTTTTTAACAGTAACTGCGCTGTTTTGTTGTTTTATTTAGAACACGATCTAGTAGATCGTAACACCAGTATAATAGATATTTGTAAATAGACTAATTGTGACTGGTTAAACTCTTATGTTAATGAGACAAGAGCAAGTTACGACTACCGATAAGACAAATAGAATCAGGCAGAAGTGACAACC
The DNA here is from genome assembly GCA_963680785.1 of Diplosoma virens. Taxonomy (NCBI): domain Eukaryota; kingdom Metazoa; phylum Chordata; class Ascidiacea; order Aplousobranchia; family Didemnidae; genus Diplosoma; species Diplosoma virens. The sequence continues at coordinate 27,751,596 of OY796893.1, forward strand.
TGTCTACATTTACGATCTGATTGATCAACAATGATGGAAGCTACGAAAAAGGATATTCAACAGATTCATTGCGATTTCGCAATGGTTGTAACCAAAACTAACCATTTTGTTCAACGTGCCAATAAAGATTTGGAAAAACGTAGATTTGATGTCTTAATTGAAAGCAGCTTTCCTGCTAAACGGGTTTGAAAAAGTAAAAATTAACCCTTGGATGAATATCTTTCAGACTCAATGAAAACGTTTGAGGTCGATATACTGTACATAACAGAATTCTAGATCAAGTGGTTCAAAGTTTGCATAGAAGATTTGCTACGCATAAAAAGTTATATACTGACTTAAGCTATTTCGATCCCAAACGCTTTTCTAAAACAGTGTTCATGGGATTCCTATCTTAGCTGTTCAGTTCAGTTCAGTTTTCTTTTATTTCTGCTCCGCCGTATGAACAAAATAACAAAATGTTAAAAAGTTTGTGAGTTGTTAAAAGACGGGGTTAGAAGAAAGAAGAAGCAACAAAACGAGTTGACGTTGTGACTTGCTAATTAGCGATGAAAAGTGTGACCTGTTGTATCACATAGAAGCAAGGTTGCTTCACCTCAAGCAAGCTGTGAATATAATATACAACCTTTTGCCAAATAAAATTTCAGATTCTCCTGCTCAGCAAGATCTTTGGCAAAAACTCTTGGATTTTGCATCAAAATGGCTGGAATTAAAAAAGATCTTACCTGAGCACTGCACTGAATTGGATGAAGCAGGTGATCATTTTTTTGATTTTATTATTGATAAACTATTTACAGGTTAATGTTTTGACCTTTTATCTCACTGTATGATAAAACCCGAGCCTATAATTACTTGATGCCTATTTTCCATACCGATGGAAATGTTATTATTTGATTAAAATTTTGTTCTGATATTATCATCCAACAGTTTTTGCAGGTCAACTGTGCTGATACTAATAAATTTTCTTTCATACAACTCAAATTTTAATTGGTTTTTAAAAAACAGATAACAAAGATGTGAGATAGGACGAAAGCCCCAACATTCGAAAATAACAAAGAGGTGAAATCGGATGATTTTTAAAAAACAGATAACAAAGATGTGAGATCGGACGAAAGCCACAACATTCGAAAATGTCGATGCAAAAATTGTTTTCTATGCTGTTATACCGCGATTTGGGGATATAGAATGTACTGCAGAAGTTATCCTCTTCTATATCAGGCATACAAAATAATCCTTACTCTTTCCGTTACACGAGTTGGTTGTGAAAGAACCTTTAGCAAGCTGAGATATGTAAAGAACCGTTTAAGAAATCAGCAAAGCGAAGATCGCTTGGATTCCTTCTTTTGATGTGCGTCAAACGAGACGTTTTGTCACGCATTTTGAACCATATGATTATCGACGAACCAGCAAAAATGAACGCAGAAATGCGATGACTGTTGTTCTATAAATAGTGTTTGATAATGTTTGTTTGTTAATTCCAAATATTCTTTTTTGAAATGGGCTAAATATGATGTAGTTTGTAAGATGAACCGTGTAACGTTTTAGTAAGATTTGCAATTAGTTGTCAAAAATGGGCCGGTTTTATTTCAAAGTTCCCGGGCCGGTTGAATTTGCTAATCCGTCCCTGAATAGAGGTGAAGTTTATGAGTATGGCTGGAGGCTTGGCGTGTTCTAGAAAAAAATTTCAGTGTAAGGGAGGGATTGAACTTAAATTTAGAATAATTTGGGGCGAAATGGAGCGAATAGAAATGAAATCGGAATTAAAGTTAGGCTGATTTTGCCAAATAGTTTTATTTTTATACTTCTGGAAATACTATCTTGTTTATAGGCCTACCTATTAAGTATCTTTGGTTAGGACCAGCGCTGACCAGGGTTGTGGAGTAGGAGTCGGAGTCACCGGATTTGGATGCTTTAGGGTGTAGTCGGCGTTGTTTTTTGATTTGGCAGAGTAGAAATCGGAGTCGCTTTTTAAGATTTGATGGAGTCGGATTCGTTTTTTAGGTGTGCTGGAGTCGGGGTCGCAATAGGAATCATTTTTATTTTGGGAGGATCTGTTTTATGTTAAATTGGGTCTCCACGGTTTCGGAGTCGGAGTCGTTTTTTCTAGATGTTGTGGAGTTGGAGTTGGAATTGGAAAGTTTTGCATAGCAGAGTTGAAGTTGGATTTGGAAAACTTTAAATAGCTTGATTCGGAATCGGAGTTGGAAAAAATTCGTGCGATTCCACAACCTCGGTTAGGACGACTAAAATCTTACAGTTCAGATTTAGATAAAAATCGGAGTTGACAATTTTTATATAACTTTTAGCCTAACCTTTAATTTATAATTTAACGGATCATTGTTGTGGAAAGCATTTTTCTCTTCGCTCGTGGTCCTAGTCCTTCGTCTCGAGTCTCGGGATGCCACACTTTGGCACAGTTGACAGCTCAACAATTGAATCATTAAAGCGTCCAACTTAGAAACGGTTCGCTCGGGTTTAAGCATGTCCCTATACGGGGCAATAAAAAGCCATTTTTTCCCAAATTTTTGTGCCTTTTTCGTTTTTTTCTGGAAAAATTAATTTTTCAATAATACGCCTATATTCGATTCGGGCGAGGCGAAAGGTCCCCGACAAAACAGGAATGTTATACGTCGAAGGTATGTCTCTTCTAGAACAAAAGCTAGAAAGTATTTACATATCTTCTGTCTTGACAGAAAGTGTGAAAAAATAATGGAACCAATTGATCCAAAGGCTTTTTGATCTACTTAATGCTGCCCAATCATTGGATTAATTTTAATTTGAAAAGCATTTTGGAATTTTAATTCTAAGTAAAGCAAAGAAACTAAACTTTTTCTTAATTTAAAAGATATCACGTGAGTCCACCTGCTTCTAGCCAATCGTAGTGCAATATTTTGGTGCGCGGTTTTAAACGATTGTAAAAATGCTTTACGTCACAAAAAAACCAAAGTGTTTTTTAGGCTAACTCCTTAAAGAGAAGCTTGGAACTTTGGTTTAAATTATACAGCATGGTCAGCACGTGGCTATTAGCTTTCTAAAAAACTAAAACGCTACAAGCTTATATACCAGGGGTTTCCAAAATGGGGTGCATGTGCCCCCAGAGGAGCATTTCGACTTTTCAAGGGGTACATTAGATTAAGCATATGCATGTCATATATAAATAAATGTATATAAATGTCATATCATATATATGTCAAGGGGTACATAAATGTCAGTGGATATTTTGCAGCAAGTGATTAGTGATATTTGTAGATCGGAAAGTGGATTTGCAATTCAACTTGACGAGTGTACAGATGTAACAAACTGTGCTCAGCTACTAATTTTTGTTCGATATCTAGGAAAAGGAGGCGTTAAAGAAGAGTTCTTTATAAATGCGGTATTAAAAGCAACAACTAAAGGAGATGATATTTTTCAAATAGTGAATTCTTTTTTCAAGCAACATAGTTTAAAATGGCAAAATCTAAGGGGCTGCACAACGGATGGGGCCCCAGCTATGTTAGAACGAAAGTATGGTTTTAGAGCTCGTGTCATGGAAGTAGCTCCTCATGTAAAATTTTTGCACTGCATGATCCACCGGTTTGCATTGTCATGCAAAGTCCTTCCTGCTAAATTCTTTGACGTTTTATCACTGGTGATTAAGATGGTCAATAATGTAAAAAGGAGTGCGCTAAACAGCCGGTTGTTTAAAATTCTCTGTGAAGATTTAAGTGCCGATCACAGTGTACTTCTATTTCATAGTAATGTGCGTTGGCTCTCCAGAGGAAATGTTACTAAACGTGTACATGAGCTTCGTAAATAATTGCTCGGATTTTTCCAACAATCCAACAAATGTGAAACTCTTGTCACTTCTTTGAGGGATGATTTTTTTATTTTGATTCTTGCCTACCTTGTTGATATTTTTGATGCTCAGAATATGCTAGTAATATCCCTGGTAACAGTGTTTATATTAGTTAAGGGTTTTTTGTTAATTAATTTTTGAAATAAAAAAAAAAAGTTAAAAAGAGAAAGTTCACAAGGGCCAAAAGAACAGATAAATGTAAAGTCATTGTGCATTGAATGAAAAGAAAAGTTAATAAGGGCGAAAGGAGTTCAGATAAATGACAAACTATTGTGTACTAAATAAAGTTAATATACCGTTTCAAATTGGTTGCGGTCGCAAGTCAAGCTATATAGAAATGCAATTTTAGATCGCTTCAAATGTCCTTGGTTTGAACCCAAAACAGTGATTATATAAAGTTAAATTACAGAAGCCACGTAAAGAAATTTATTGAAACCTCAACAGTCTGTTTCGGCTTTTCGGCTCATCAGGAAGTAATTCTAAACACAGACGAAAAGTACCTAGTTAAGATGATTAAGCTCACGAAAAAAAATAATTTGTTAAGACCCAAAAGTAATTATTAAGCGAATAAAATAAAATAAAATTTAAATTTAAACACGATATCGTGTAAACTTTCGAGTAAACAAGCTAAGAAATTTAAAATTTAAAATTCAAAATTTAGTAATCAAGCTAAACATTTTTATCTACGTATCTGACGCTGCAAGAACTGATTGGCGATCAAATTACAATCTAAAATTCAAAATTTAGTAAGTAAGCTAAACATTTTCATCTACGTATCTGACACTGCAAGAATGATGATGATGATGATGATATTTTATTCATGCTTAATAACAATATTTAAGTATATGCAATGTACATTAAGCAAAGCATGAAAAGGAAACGCGATACAACGACGAACGTTAAACATGCAGAAAGTATAGAGAGGGGGTAAGAAAGAGAAAAAAAAAAAGAAGCACGGCCGCGTTACCTAATTCAAACTAAATATTATTATTTAAAAAGACAAAAAAGACAAAAAAATAAAAAATAAAAAAAAAAAATAAATAAAAAATGACAAAAAATGTGCAGTGCAGGAACGGTTATGTAAATCATTGGGAGGCACAACCGCCCTATATTGCTAACTATAAATTTAGCTCAACTGAGCATGGTGAGTAAAGAAAACCTCCCGAAAAGAAACCTCACCAGGTCCGGAAACCTTTTCTGGATGCACTGCAAATACAAACATAAAAATAAAACAAAATATACTTTTATATATATACATTTTGAAGAGAGAATAAAGAAGTATAAAGTTTAGAAAAGAAAAGAACATGCCAACTGTGTAAATTGATTTGAATAATCAGTTAAAAAAAAATAAATAATAAGGTTGATTGTCCATTCAACGGTTTGAATTTGTTATATCAATTGATTCCAATTTTTTTACGTAGCATACACTCTTTCTTGATAGAGATTGAAAATGTTTTGAAGATTGTAGCCTGATTGAAAATTGATAAGAGAACCAATGTTGATGATTGTCCTTTAGAAAAGCATGTGCTTGAATTTCCTGAATTCATTTTTTATCTGAAATAAAAATGCTTTCCCGCAGTAAGTAGCTCACTGAAATCATTAAATTTAGATCTTATTGAATATTTAATTATACACTAATTCTAGTTTACAAATGCATAAAAGCAATACCTTCATGCACTGTCAAGTTATGGCGCCGAAAAGACAAAGCGCCATTAAGACGTGATTATAATTTATAACTTAATTTGTAAAATCTTTTATTGATCCTTATTTATATTGATTCATTGAGTAGGAATTTTTTAAGATTGTTTCTGAAACATTTGAAAGTCTGGTTGCTAGTTTTTAAATTGGCTGGGAGAGAATTCCAAATGAAAGGGCCTTGATAAGAAAAAGATTGTTTTGCAACAGTTGTTTTACAATGATGTGTTATGTATTGAGCTTTGTTTCTTGTATTGTATTTGCATGGATTTAAATGCAAATTACAAGTAAAAGCAGGAGATTTGTTTCCACCTTGTATTAGTTTGAACATAAGGGACGCAGTTTCCAATTTATATAATTGATTTATTTTTAAAATGTTGCATTGTTTCATAATGTTATTTATGTTGGAACAATAGGGCAATTCAAATATCATTCTCAAGAATTTGTTACAAATTTGCTGAAGCTTTGTAATTAGAGTTGAATTACCAAAACACCAGTTTAAAATGCAATATTGGAGGTGACTGTTAATTAGAGAATGATACAGAAGGAGTAGTGAATCCTTGTTTACAAGTAATTTTATTTTGCACATTACACCATAACAGCTTCTTAGCTTTGAAATCAAGTATTTCATGTGTAGACTCCAGGAAAGATTATTGTGAATGAATACACCCAGAAATTTTAGAGAATTTACCTGATCAATTTGTCTATTTTTTATTGACAAAGAATGTTTACCTCCAACATTTGAGTTTGGAGTATTAAAAAGCATAAATTTAGTTTTTTCAATATTTATTGACAATTCGTTAGAAACCAGCCACCGATCAATTAATTCCATCTCTGATTGCATGAGTTGGAATAGAGTTGACGTATTTTTATGGCTAGTCCAAACAGTTGTATCGTCAGCAAACATAATGGCTTTGCTTTTAGTTAAGCAATTGTTAAAATCATTCACATATATAAGAAACAGGAGTGGGCCTAAAATAGACCCTTGCGGAAAACCCATGGTTGATGAATTGATTGTGGATGATAAAACACCAGAACACACAACTTGTTGTTTTCTGTTGAGTAAATAGTTCTTGAACCAGATATATGCTAGTCCTCTTATTCCATAGTGGTCGAGTTTTTTTAGTAGTATTTTAATGCTAATTGTATCAAATGCTTTTGATAAATCCAGGAAAATAGCAAGGCTTTTTTCGTTTTTGTTGAATGAATTGGTGATGCTATTTATGAGAAGCGAAATAGCTTGGGAAGTAGAACATTTTTTTCTGAAACCAAATTGATTTTCGAAAAAAAAATTATGTCTGTTTAAAAAGCTAATTACTCTGCGGTACATTATTTTTTCTAAAATTTTGGAAATATTTGAAAGTAGGCTGATAGGCCTATAGTTATTTATGTCACTAGCATCACCCTTTTTATACAAGGGTATGATCTTGGCAATTTTGAAATCACTGATTACTTTACCAGTAGAAAGAGAAAGGTTGAATATATGTGAAAGTGCCATGATAATACTATCAGGAGAAGATTTCAGTAATTTAAGTGGGATTTCATCAAAACCTGCACTTAGTTTTGGTTTGCTGTTTATAAGTATATTTTTTACTTCAAACTGGCTGGCGATCAAGAACTGGCTGGCGATCAAATTACAGACGCCCGGTAGGTGGTGGGAGAGAAAGAACATTGTAAAAGAAGATAGTAGCGAGGCGTGAATAGATAGCGAGGAAATGGCTATAGAGGAGATCAGGGAGATACAGAAATAGGTATAACGGGAACACGACAACAACGAGCACGCACGGCGTAAATGGGAGGGAGGTAGGGAATCGCAAATTTAAAAATCAAAATTCAAGTTAAAATACAATTTAAAAGCTTTTGAAAATATTAAATTGGGCTAGACTTTCTTTAGTTCAAAACAAATCAAACTTGATTACCTAATTTCATCTGTACCATTTACAAGCCTATTTGGAAAAAATAAAAATCAATTTGAGACAAATGAAATTCAATTTGGCACTAATGAAAACCAATTTGGCACAAATGAAAATCAATGTGGCACAAATGAAAATCAATTTGGCACAAATGAAATTCAAATTGACATTAATGAAACTATATTCTGTTTCTTACTTGCTATTTTCATATTTTGGTATAATTTTTAAAAATTTTCTTTTTTAAATTCTTTATTATATACATAAATATGCATGTATATAGTTTTATTATATAGTAACAAATAATATAAATATGTACATATATATAGCAACCCCATCGAAGACTCTATATTTAGACCCAATATTATGGAGACTTAATATATGTTATGGAGACCTAATGTATTATATATTATGGAGATCTAATATATATCATGGAGACCTAAAGTTATGGAGAATATATACATATATTATAGAAACTTAATTTTGGGAACTATATATACTGTATATATATTTTGGAGACCTAATTTGGAGACCTAATATTATTGATTTGTATATATTTATATGCTTTTATGCAAAAAAAGTCATATTTATAACAATATTACAGTATGTATATATTCATATATAGATAATATAGGGTCTCTACATATATTAGGTCTCCATAGTATTAGCTCTCCAAATTAGGTTTCCATAATATATATATATATATATATATATATATATAATAATAAAAGTGGCAAGACTGTCAGTAAAGAGCTCAATGAAAACTCAGAGCATTAAATTAAATTAAATTACAAAAGCCACAAAAGAGATTTTATTAAAACCTCAACAGTCTGTTTCGCCTTTACGGCTCATCAGGAGGTGATTCTTATTCAAATAGAATCTATTTGAATCTATTTGAATAAGAATCACCTCCTGATGAGCCGTAAAGGCGAAACAGACTGTTGAGGTTTTAATAAAATCTCTTTTGTGGCTTTTGTAATTTAATTTAATATATATATATATATATATATATATATATATAGTCTCCATAATAAGGTTTCTATAATATATGTATATAGTCTCCATAATTTTAGGTCTTCATTATTAGGTTTTCATAATATATATTAGGTCTCCATTCTATAATATATATAGTCACAATAATCTATATGTAGATATTAGGTCTCCATAATTAGGTCTTCATAATATATTTTAAGTCTCCATAATATTGAATCTGAATATAGGGTCTCCAATGGGGTCGCTATATATGTACATATTTATATTATTTGTTACTATATAATAAAACTACGATATACATGCGTATTATAAAAATTTAAAATTATGCCAAAATATGAAAATAGCAAGTAAGAAACAGGATATAGTTTCATTTCTGCCAAATTGATTTTCATTTGTGCCAAATTGAATTTCATTTCTGCCACATTGATTTTCATTTGTGCCAAATTGAATTTCATTTGTGCCAAATTGAATTTCATTTCTGCCAAATTAATTTTCATTTGTGCCAAATTGTATTTCATTTCTGGAAAATTGATTTTCATTTTTGCCAAATAGACTTGTAAATGGTATAGATCTTTAACCACTGCTAGCTGATGCTAAGGATTTATTCAAATACCATAACTTTGATCTTTAATAAGTATATTGATTTCAGTTTTTCACTAGATTTAACCTCCTTGGATTTAACCTCTTTGAATTTAACCTCTTTGGATTTAACCTCCGTCGTCTTGGATTTAGCCTCCGCCGTCCTGGATCCGTTGGATGGAGCACCACCGTTCCTCGGTGGTGCGACGACCGTCAAGACCACCGATAGGACCACCGATAGGACCACCGTAATTCACGTAAAATGACCCGTTGTAAACTACTCAAGAGTTTCCAACTTGTATAAACTCATGATGGTTCTTAAGTCTTAGACTTATACAAATGACTTCTTTCCTTCAAAAAAATTTTAAGCCAATGTTTAAAAAAATCTCCTAACTTTTTACAAACTCTTTGATAAAGTTATTTCGAAAGTTAAATAAAAACCAAAAAAGCTTCACTCTAGAAATTCGAAAAGAACTTTTTATTTAGACGTCAAATAAAGACCATTTTTGGTTCTTTATTTTTCTTTCGCAATAAGTTTTATGTTTGAACTCAAAATGTCATTTTTAAAAAAGTTTGGTATGATTCCTGGTCTAATATGATTATCTTCTTATATTCCTTTGTCTTTTCAGTTTTAAAATGACCCACTAATTGAAACCTTTGAATGAAATTAACTTAGATTCTTGCTTACGGATGACCTGGGCTATTTACAAGCGTTCTTCACATAAAATCAAACAAAGCTCTGGGCCCTAATTTTATAGGCACAGAGCTTATAATTAATCTATGTTAGAGGTGCTTTGAAGTTCTAAATACACAAAATTTTTCTTTTCCTGCTGGGTCAACTCCAATTTCGAAAATTCCTGTAGAGCGCTTGTACTCGCGATTCAAAAGACAAAGAAGGCTGTAGAAAACCTAAAACGTTATTGACAAATTTATCAACTTTTTGTCCCCTGGAAAATTTTTGAGACGCTTACTTACGTCCACAACAAGTAAATTGATGGTTTTGACGCAAAAAGTCAACCGAGGATCAAGTCGTTTTGTTAATACAAATCATTGACCATTTTCTCAAGACTAAAAAAAGGCCAGTGCTATTTGTCAATCTGACAGCCGCATAATGACACTTTTATTTCGTACCAACTTAGCTTTAACTGCAAGCTGCTGAGGTTTCTGTTGGATAAGAACATGGTTTAAATGATTATAAAACTAGTTCGCAACAAAAGTTTCACTCAACGGCGACAGTAACAAAATAGTTTCGGATGTTAGAGGAACAGTGTTCCTCCGAAATCAATGACGAGTGATCCTTTTTTAACATCTAGACCAGAGGTTCTCAACCGGTGGGGCATGCCCCATTGATGAGCCACAGCCAGTTTTTTTGTGGACCATATAGAGATAATGTGAAAAAGTGTTCAAATTATATGTTTGGAGGCTGCTTTCTGTTGACGAAAAACAAGCTGATGAAATTTGGTGTGGAATGAAAGTAAAGAGTTTTTATTAGAGATCATTACTTTTTAAGGACAGAAATCAAGCAATCCGAAACATATTTAAAGTGAAAACTTTTTTTGGTCTTCACTTATAATTTGGAAACAATTTCGTGAAATTAGTTGCAAAATAAAAGTAAAGATTAGACACATTGAGCCACTACAAATACGTTTCAAGTTTTTTGGGCCACAGTATTATAAAGATTAAGAACCTTTGTTCTAAAGTATCACAAAATTAAGGCTAATTGGATGCAATTTGATTGTGATAACAATCGTTCTTTGTATTTGGTGAATTGCTTTGTGTTTTGTTCTGATTTTTGGGACATCGAGGCTCAGCTTTAATTTATTTTATTTATTTTTTATTTTGCTTTGTTCGTCCACCGGGACTGTAGATACATCTTGCTGCACCTCGTGAGACACATGGAAAAAGTCACTAGAAAGACCGGCACAGAAGCCGGAGATAGAGACTGCGAAAAACGCAGAAAAGATTTGAAGATCATGCAAAATTTCACATTAATAGGCTTAAATATAAACTCAGAAAAAATTGTTCCTGAGAAAAGGATCCATGGCCTTGAAATTTTTTAGACTGATAGCTTTGCAGGCCCTTGCTTGTTGTTTTTTAAAGGTTCTAAAATTTTTCAATAAATTTTTTAAAAAATCTAATCGGGTTTTCCGACTTTTTTATTAGATAAAAATAAAGGTTGTAGGTTACTTTTTAATAATCGCCATAGTTATTTTTGATAACTTAGTAATCACAGCAAATCTGGCTTGTCGGGCTTAGATTCTAGCACGGAACGTATGATTTCAACTGTTGCTTTTTCAAGTATCTAAACATGGCAACAGTTGAATAATTTGTTCTGTGCTGGAATCTAAGCAAGGCAAGCCAGATTCGTTGCGGATCATGTCATTACTCGAAGGTCAGAAAAGTCTCTTGTTTCAATTTGAAAAACTCGTTGTTGTAAAAATAATTTAAAATTTTCTGAAACTAAAACAAATCATGTGTTTGCTTGGCCTCGGAAAAGTTGCTTGACCTCAGCATGACGAATTTTAATGTTGTAAAAATAACTTTTGTTTCCTTAAAGTGCAATGAGTCGTGCCACTCGGTTTCTGAACATTTTATGTTTAGTTCAGTATCAAGAATTGTAATGTTGTAAAAATAACTGCTTGAAAAAAACAAAAAAAATTTGTGTCATCGCCACTACATAAAAAAAAGAACGTTGACATCGGCGTCTGCAATAGCGCATACATTAGAAGGGAAAAGAAAAATTTAAAAGGGCGACTTTTGTAAGCTAGTAAGGCTTAAATTATTACCTAGATTTTAGCCTACACTAAAAATTATTGCCATTGCCTACACAATATCTAAAAAGGTTTTACTTTTGGGGTTCAGGGCTTGTAAAGCTCCTCCTTATTCCGGGATGTATCCAGAGAACCTGAGCTGCCACTTGTCTATTGCGAAAGGTCATTTTAGGTCCAAAATTCGTGTTGTTTTTTGCAATCAATAATTCAAATACAATTTTGTGATTGTAGAAAAGCTTCTCTTGTCGACGCTTTTCTGAAACAGCTTGAACAAAAAGAGATGTGTTGTCGAAAAAGTCTTTAAATTTTCATGGCTCATGTATGCTTTGAAGATCTTTGAAAACCTGAGTGAGGTTTGTATAAGCTCCAAGTTTACTTTATGTTTATTTCATTAACTTGTTTTTCACTAATGTAACCATGTGAGAGCATGATATAGGCTAAGGTTTTTGTACTTGTATATCTTTAAAGAAAATTGTATTTTTTTGTTTTTTTCAACTTTTTGTATAATTATTAATAAATAAGTAAAAAATTATTTTAAAGTCACTTTAGTTTTCTCCATTTGGTGCACTTATTTTAACTGTTTATAAATGCTGTTTCTATATGGGCACATCGAAGGTTTCAATTAACTGTTGTTAAATTTAGATGCAAAGTAAAAGCCTAGAGTAGAGATTCTCAACTGGTGAGCCACACAGAGATGGTATGAAAAAGTATTGAAATCATATGTACGGAGGCTAGCTTTTGTTGACAAGAACAAGTTGATGAAATTGGGTGTGAAATAAAAATGAAGATTAGACATTTGAGCCACAGTACTTGCGTTTCAAGTTTCTTGGGCCATGGTGTTAAAAAGGTTAGAAACCCCTGATCTAGACGTATAATATGCTTTCTACAATTTTCAGATTAACTCTATTCTCTTCAACCTTTTTCGTGCTTTTGACTTCTAAATGGCCGGGCTTTGGAAGTCCACCAAAGTTACGATTTATAACTAAAAAGTTACTGAAGTTATCTTTTTGAAATTTAAGAAGAGTAAAGATCATTTATTTATGTTTTGTTAAAGCAAAAAAGTTTTTGAAAATTTATTTGATAAAGTATGCAAAATTGCTATTTAGCAAGGCCATTTCAATTTTTACGTTGACACTCGTTCAACTAGGGTGAAATGCGATTTTAACGGATTCGCTGTTGTAACAGTCGTAAACTTGAATAAAAATTGGACGTAAAGAGTGACTCAACGCGCGCGACAATTATTTTTATTATTTTTTTTTATTTATTTTCATTTTTACTCACAATCATCGTCATCATCATCATCATCATTTTTTATTTTTGTCACTTCATACAACAATTAAACAGAACTAAAATAACAATAAAATTAATAATATAATAATAATACTAATAATAATAGTATTAATTTAGCAGAAAAAAAAAACAAAAAAAACGAAAGTGACAGGGAAGATGCGAATAGACCTCACGGTCATCTAGTCAAGCAACCACCCAATGTCAGACAATTTAAAAAAAAAGAAAAAAAAAAAGCATAGTTATATTCTTCTGTTCTCTGAATTATCATGTGTTTTTTATTTAAAGAATTGTAAGATTTACCGTTTTGTTTAGTAAAATGAAAGAAGATATTTCTTGTACTTATTTTTGAATATATTATAAGTGGATTTTTTTTATTTCTTTTGGTATAAGATTCCAAATTTTGACTCCCTGGTATTTTATACACCGTTGTAATCTGTTATTACGATATCTAGGAATATATAAATTATCCTGTTCCGCAGATAGTCTTGTGCTTCGGTTTGATACTTGATGGATTTTTTGGAAGAAATTAGAGAATGGGGAGGGAGCTAATGTTTTGTTAAAGTTGAACATAAATTTGGCAATTTCATATTTATAAACATCTTCAACTTGCAAAATATTCAATTGTGCATAAAGTGGTTTAGCAGGGCTTTGATATGGCGCATTACAAATAGCTTTAAGTGCTTTGTTTTGCAGTTTTTGTAGTTTTTGAAGGTGAGATGGATATGTTGAGCCCCAAATAGAAATTCCATAAGTCAAGTGTGAATGGACAAGAGTATAATATAATTGTAATAAATTTTGCTTAGGTAGGATTGTTTTTAGTTTAGTTAATATTCCCACAGAACGGGCAATTTTGCATTGAAGTACTTTAATGTGTTCATAAAAATTAATTCTATTATCAATAATTACCCCTAAATATTTGACGCTTTTAACTGAGTAAATTTGGAAACTATCATAACTAACTGTGAGCTGCTCAGTGAAATCATGGATTAACTTGGGAGAAATAACTAAAACATTAGATTTAGATGGATTAACTGTTAATTTATTTGCGCAACACCATATGTTTAAGTTTTTCAATTCTCTATTAATTATACCTTGAAGGATAAGTAGATTAGATGCCTGGAATATGAGACAGATATCATCAGCAAATAATCTAGGTGTGCAGTCAACAGCATTTTGTAAGTCGTTTACGTATATGAGAAAAAGTAACGGACCAAGGGAGGATCCTTGAGGTACACCGTATTTTATGTCCTTGAGTTCAGAATGATGTTGGTTAAAGTTGACAAATTGTTTCCGGTAAGTTAAGTATGAACTTAGTAACTTAAATGCTACTCCCCGAATGCCATAATGGGCCAACTTGTTTTATAAGATTTTATGACAGACGGTGTCGAAGGCTTTTTTTAAATCTATAAGAACAAGACCTGTATGAAGATTAAGATCAATATTATCATAAACAGCAGTGACCAGATCAAGCATTGCATGTGACGTGGAAATTTTACTTTGAAAACCAAATTGATGGGGATAGATAACTTTATACGTATAATGAAGAAGGTCATTAGTCTATTATATATCATTTTTTCAATTATTTTAGAAAAGCAAGTCAGTATTGATATCGGACGATAGTTGTATGTCTTTGCAACCATTTTTAAAAATTGGCACAACTTTTGCTATTTTGCAATTGCTAGGGAACACTCCATTATTAAAAATAAAATTTGTAAAACATTTAAGATGTGGAGTAATTACGTACCTTGAAACTTTAAGGAAGTAAGCTGGAATGTTATCGTGCCCAATTGCCTTGTTGTCATTTAATGATGAAATTAGATTAAGTATTTCGTTTGACGTTGGAGGTTCGAGGTAAATTGAAGAAGAGATTGTATTAGTTTAATATTCGTAAAATGGCTTATTTGTCTTTTTTTTAATTTTTTCAGCCAAGTTGGAACCAATTGAGCAAAAAAAGTTATTAAATTCGTTTACAATAATTTTAGGGTCCTCCGTAATTATATAATTTATTCGAAGCAACTTATTCAAATCAACTTGAAATTACTCATAGTGCATGAAGAAATAAAGACTGTGAACAACAAAGCAGCGGTTAAACGAAATACGTTATTACATGCACAATGTAAGTTGTGCATGATTGCTGTACCATTATTGCTGTACCATTACTAAGGAAAGCTTGCTTCATCGTTTTAATGGTCGAAGTATAGAAAAATATTTTAGACCAGTTTCAATTACTTGTTCATATGTTTTTGCCACATGGTTTTGTAGTTACTAAAAGTTATTGCTGCTTTTTTTAAAAAAGATAAAGAAATGAAAATGGGTTATTTTTTTACATGAGAATTTGAAATAGGCTATATTTTGATATTTAGCAGCGAAAAGTATCGACAAACAAATATTATAGAACCAACAAAGCTTTATCTTTAACATATCATAGTTTATATGCACATCGTTTTGTTTTTTCCCAATGTATTTCACCCCCCCGCAATGATATCAATAGAGAATTTTCTTCACTATCAATAAATTCATATTCTTTAATTTTAATTTCATTATTTAGATCTCGCAAAAACTTATCTACAGTTTTTTCAGCACTATATTGCTCTTTTGACATATTATATCTAAAATTTGCTATCAAAATGTACCAATCTATTTAATAATAAACCTGAAAAATAGCTGTAATATAAAATATGAACGTCTATGATGTCAATTTTTTCTCACGTTTTCCAATAGCAATGTAGGCATATTTGAAGCACTATATTATAAATAATAAAAAAAGTTTTTATTTTTTTTAAAAAAGCTAACATAATTATGCTCTAATCCTACTAAATATTACCACTATATTATTTTGAGTTAACAACAGCATTTTTTATCCAAAAATATGCTGCAAATTTGTGTGTGCAACTTGTGCACCGGTTTGTGCAATGGCCCCGCAATTGCAATGAGAGAAAGAAACGAGACCCCATTTGTCTATGCAGAAATGAAAACGCGCAACTACAGTCCGCAGGCGGAATTGGCCAACTAGCCACAACCCAACTAGATGCAGCCACTAGTTAGTTAGGCTGAGGCCAGTCGACTGCGACCAGTTGTCCCAAGCCCGTCTGCAGGCGTTTAAGCACAACTCAAACTATTCAGGGCACGCTATTTCGAATAAGCTGGGTGAGGCAAAGCGTTGGTAATGAAAGCATGAGGCCAGGATGTACTCTCACAGTACTCTGTGTTCGATCTATAATTCATATACCGGGCAGAACGAATCCTAATTCGGCAAGATTGTATAAGTTTTTGCGAAGCATGCACAACAAGCGTTTAGACCAGCGATTCTCAACCTTTTTCTGCTTGCGACACATTTTATGAATTTTTTGAAATTCGCGGCACACTTGGACCAGATTTCTTGATTTTCGTTCCTAGTATTCTTTAAAAAAAGGTCTTCACTTTCAATCTGCCTAGAATTTTCTTGATTTTTGTCGCGAAAAAGTAGTGTTTCCTAAAAAAAAAGATCTTCAATTTGAATTTGTTTCAAATTTCTTAATTTTCGTCTCTAAAAAGGAATGCTTTTTAAAAAGAAAAGGTCGCGGAATTATAAACTAATGTTTTTTGAAAAAGTTTTATGGCACACTTGGAAATCTCTCGCGACACACAGGTTGAGAAACATTGGTTTAGACCTTTGCGTTCATTGACAGGCATTTGATAACCTATGAATAAACCATAATCAGGATCTAGAGCAGTGATCTGCAACTGGTGTGCTACGAAAAAACGACAAACATACTCTTTGAAATAGAGAAAAAATTATATTTCTTTGAAATATCAACCAACAAATTTTAAAAATTCATTGTGCAGTGAATCTCATTGTGCAATGTCAAGACCTTTTTTGGTTTTTACTAAATTTCGAACGCTTTTCTTCATATGAAACTTTATTTAGTAAACATAAAACTTTCTACAAGTAAATTGATTACTTTTTTTTTGATCATTTTCGATTAGCCTCGATTGTGAATGATTTGCGCTAATTTGCGCAAACTTCATATGAAAAAAAGTCATCACTTTATTTTTAGAGTTTAGATTAAAATTTTTAGGCTTTTTATGACAGCCAAATGAAACTTTAGGTAACGTAAAGCGTTCAAAATTTAGCTTTTCAACTGGTCTAAATGTTTTTCAAATTTTTGAAACCTTTCAAAGTATGCCGCAGTTTCGAAAAAGTAACGAACCACAAGTCTAGAGCACCACATTCAGTCAAAAAGAGTGTTGCTCTTAGTTGTCATACTCAAATGGATGAATGTTCAATCAAAAAGCTAGATCATGGATTCTTAACCTTTTTAACACCATGGCCCAAGAAACTTGAAACGCAAGTGCTGTGGCTAAAAATGTCTAATCTTCATTTTTATTTCACACCCAATTTCATCAACTTGTTCTTGTCAACAAAAACCAGCCTCCGTACATATGATTTCAATACATTTTCATACCATCTCTGTGTGGCTCACCAGTTGAGAATCTCTACTCTAGGCTTTTACTTTGCATCTAAATTTAATAACAGTTGATTAAAACCTTCGATGTGCCCATATAGAAACAGCATTTATAAACAGTTAAAATAAGTGCACTACACAACTGAATCTTTAAGTTAAAAACATTGATCTATTATAAGTAATATCTAAACTTTAAAGAAGTTTAATTTTTCATTAAAGACTCTTATCGGAAGTGTATAGTTTAAATCAAATTTACCCAACTTTGGAAATTCATTAAACTACTTTTTTGTTTATTTTTTTGCCAAAAAAAAAATGGAGAAAACTAAAGTGGCTTCAAAATTATTTTTTACTTATTTATTAATAATTATAGGAAAAGTTGAAAGAAAACAGAAAAATAGAATCTTGTTTAAAGATATACAAATACAAAAATTTATACAGACGCTTCCCTACTTGCGAACATTCGATTTACGAACATTCGGAGCTACGAACAGGGCTGTCCATAGGTCGAAAGTGTTTGCGCAAAAGTGCTATAAGTTAGATTTTGTATTGAGTAGTGCATCTTTCCGCCGCTGATACCCACGCCAGGCGCTGTGATTGTGTGCCCAGCATCCGCCCAGGATTACGCTCCTCTGTCCAGTCCGTGGTATACGAGATATCGTATGCAAAATTGTGACAAAAGCTACCAACACTATGTTACATCGTCGTCATTGTTTGAAGGGTATCTACTCCAGGTCAGACACAAACAGGACTGGGGCCGAGTGTTTATCCTTTTACTACCCCAGACTGCTGCACTGCCTGGGTCAAATGCTGGCAGTGATGTCATTAAGTTTCGTCATCCAAAACCGTCAGACCTCGTGCTCCATGTGGTGCCCGATGTATAGGGCACACTGTTAGTACATGGTCTGCGGTTTGCTTAGAGGCGCCACACTCGCAATTCGGTGAAGGAGCGAGACCCCATTTGTGCATGGACGAATGGAATCGCCCAACACCAGTCCGCAGGCGGTTGAGCTTAACCCAAGTTGCTCGGGGTAAGCCCATCCCAACAGGCCTGGCACCGGTCTCGGGCACAAAAGCACGGAGCCTGGAAGCATTTTCACAGTACGCCGCGTTCCAATTTTGATTTGTTCATTCAGAAGCACGGATGCCAAGTCTGGCAAAGTTGTCCAAAAGATTTCGCTCAGCTGGCACAAACGGGCGTCTGGATCTTAGTCTCACTTGGTGAGTATTTGAGGACCCACCTAAAAGACTATACAAGATATGATCGGGGTCCAGAGATTCACGGTGAGCCAAAGAGTGTCGCTCCCATTCGGCGAAGCTCAGCTGGCTGGATGCCTGAGAGTACAGGTAGGTGGTCCGTTGGAGTGGGACGCAGGCATCCAGTAACTATGCGCAAGGCGTCATTCAAGACACTGTCGATGAGGCGAGTGTGAGCACTGCGACACCAGGCTGGCGCACAGTACACAGCTCTTGAGTAGACTAGAGATAAGGTGGCTATGCGTAGTGTTTTAGCACCAGCACCCCATTTTGAGCCCACGAGTCGCCTTAACAGTGTGACGCGCGAGGATAGTTTTTTGTGCAATGCCACTAGATGGTGACGAAATGTGAGCGATCTGTCCAGTTTTACCCCAAGATAAGTACGGGTTGGACAGAACGGTAAAAGTCTACCATTGTTATAGACCTTTACCTCACATTTGGCCTCTCGGTTATTTAAGTGAGGCTGCCGTCACCGTCTTAGTGTGACTGAGCTTCAACCTCAAAGTCTGGAGATACGCTGAAAGTATAGACATGTATTGGCTTAAAGTCCACTCCAAGTCCT
The DNA here is from genome assembly GCA_963680785.1 of Diplosoma virens. Lineage (NCBI taxonomy): Eukaryota > Metazoa > Chordata > Ascidiacea > Aplousobranchia > Didemnidae > Diplosoma > Diplosoma virens. The sequence continues at coordinate 27,770,927 of OY796893.1, forward strand.
TCTAATTTTCAGAAGAATGCAATAATGCTTTGTAGATCATCAGCATAAGCAAACTTTCTGGAAATTATGGAAGGAAAATCGTACGTATAGATGTTAAATAGGAGGGGAGCCAAGACCGATCCCTGAGGAACGCCGTTTTTAAGACGGCGTAGCCTGCTTTGCTTGCTGTCACCGGTAGTAAGGGTGAAACTTCGATTTTGGACAAGCTCTATAATCATTTTGACCATGTGCTTATCCAGAAGTAATCTCAGCAGCTTACAGGTAAGGCCACGGTGCCAGACAGTGTCATAAGCAGCTGCCAGATCGATAAATACGGCACCGGCCTTCTTTTTAGCCTCAAAAGAATCCTCGATGTTTTGGGTTAGCAGAATAACTTGATCTACGGTTGACTTCCCGCGTTGGAACCCAGCCTGCTCTTTAGGGAGCAGTGGATCGACTAATGGTTCAACGCGGGCGTAGATAAGCCTCTCGAGGATCTTGTAGGAGACATAGAGCAGAGATATCGGTCGATAACTTTTTGAGTCCCACACGGGCTTTGCTGGTTTGGAGATCGCGACCACAAGCGCTCTTCTCCAGATCTTGGGAATTTTGAGTCGGTGCAAACAGGAAGAAAGGAAGTCACGTAACCAGGACTTCAAAGCAGCTCTAGCATGGAGTATAAGCTCTGAGCAGATGAAATCAGGTCCCGGAACTTTACCTGGTTTTAAATGTTGGAGGGCAGCAGCAAATTCTCTCTGTGAAAAATTGTCAGAGATATTTACTGCGTCTGGTGTTGTGGCCCTCCAAAGGTCAGACACATCTTGAGAGACAAATCGAGATGACTTGCGATCAACAGCCTCGTATTTCCCTATACTATGTTACATACGAGGTGTGTTTGAAAAGTATCGGGACTGTATGCTTTGCACAAACAACACTTGCAACAGTGATAAAAGTTTTGTTTTTTAAGATGGCGCAATGTCTTGTGGTTGTAAAAATGTAGTTTCAGCATTCTGTGACAACCATATGCTTTTTTACAGGCTTTTCTTGAAAGGTGCTTTACTGTAGTTCGTTTTGGGATAATTTATTTAGTAAATATTTTTTTCTTTTTTTTTCTTCTTTTGTTAACAAAAATAAGCATTGAACAAAGAATCAACTTGAAGTTTCTCGTTTGACTTGGAAAAACTCCAACTAAAACATTCAATTTGCTCCAAGAAGTTTACGGAGATGCTACGATGTCAAGAACTCGGATTTTTGAGTGGCACAAGAGGTTCAGAGAGGGAAGAGAGGATGTGGAAGATGATCCTAAGAGTGAAAGGCCAACAACAAGCAGAACAAACGAAAATGTTGAGCGTGTGAGAGAAAAAGTGCGCAGTGACCGCCGCCTTACTGTTAGAATGATAGCAGATGAGTTGAGCATGAATAGTGAGAGGGTGTGGAGGATCATTACAGAAGATCTGGGGATGAGGAAGGTTTGTGCGAAAATGGTACCAAGGTTGCTGAATGATGGGCAAAAGGAAAATCGTGTGCAAGTGTGTCAAGACATCCTGAAACAACTTGAAATTACACCAGATCTGTTGAGTAGAGTTGTTACCGGTGATGAGTCGTGGATCTTCAAGTACGATCCACTCACCGAACGGCAGAGCCTTGAATGGAAGAGTGCATCCTCACCAAGACCCAAGAAAGCAAGGCTGTTCAAGTCCAAAATTAAGGTGATGCTGATTGTTTTCTTTGATGTTCATGAAATTGTTCATCTAGAATTCTTGCCACAGGGCCAAACCATTAACCAGAATGTTTACAAAGACATCTTGCGACGTTTGATGCGTTCGGTAAGGGAGAAAAGAAGAGAATTGTGGGAGACAAAGTCATGGCTGCTTCATCATGACAATGCTCCTGCTCACAATGCCTTAAGCATACGACAATTTCTTGCAGAAAATAACATTGCCGTGCTGGAGCAACCACCCTACTCGCCAGATCTTGCTCCCTGTGATTTTTTCTTGTTTCCTAACCTCAAGGGAGTCATTAAAGGAACCCGTTTTCAAGACTCAAAAGCCATAACAACAGCCGTAATGAAGGAACTACGAGCGATCCTAATGGAATCTTTCCAGAAGTGCATAGAAACATGGCAACAGAAAGTAGAAAAGTGCATTCGAGCTCAAGGAGATTACTTTGAAGGGGACAAGTTGTAATTTTTACATGGCATTTCAAATAAAATAATTATTTACACAGTCCCGTTACTTTTCAAACAGCCCTCGTATACTAAACTACTATGTTACATAAAAACCCTGAAGTGAATAAGAAGTTGTGTTTCACGGTGAACAAGTGGCTTGCCGATTGGCATTGTGCCAAGAGCATGGTTAATACAGTCCAATTTCTTTTTTGTCACACTTCGTATTATCTAAGTGTTTAGAAAGTCTTCAGCGGTGTTATAAACTTTGTTGTGTTTTATCAAAAAATATTTTGTGCATCCTTAATCCAATATGGTTGGTAAAAAGCGAAAACTTTTAGTCAAAGTGGAAATGTGAAAAAGCGGCAAGCCATCTCATTTGAAACGAAGGTGGCAATAATAAAGAAACTTGAAGCTGGTGAAAAGATGGTGAATGTGGCATGGACATACAATATGAATCGTTCGACAATCGGTACTGTTTACAATCAAAAAGACCACATTATGGAGCATTTCAAAAGTGCAGTGGGAATGTAGTCCACCATCATTAGTAAGAAGAGAGAGAAACTCATAAAAAAGAGATGGGGAAACTTTTGGGTATTTGGCTTGAAAATCAGCAGCAGCGGCGTGTTTCTTTGAGCCTTAAGCTGATCCAGGAGAAGGCCAGATTGATCTTTGAAGATCTAGAGGTTAAGGCAGGGGTAAGTGCTGCCAAAGAAACTTTTTCTGCCAGTCACGGCTGGTTTTCCCGTTTCATAAAGAGGCCAATTCTTCATCACGTGGCCGTGACCGGAGAGGCAGCATCAGCAGACAAACCAGCTGCCGAACGCTTCCCCCAAGAGCTCAAGAAAATCATCGAAAAGGAAGGTTATTCCGCAAAACAGATTTTAATGTAGACAAAACCGGTCTTTTCTGAAAGAAAATGCCAGAAAAAACCTACATTAGCCATGAAAAGAAGACCATGCCCGGCTTTAAAACGGCTAAAGATAGGTTAACCCTAATGTTGGCGGAAATGCTGACGGTACCTTCAATCTGAAGCCACTGCTAGTTTACCGGGAAGCTAGCCCTCTATCCCTGAAGAATGTGACAAAAAGCCCTATCCCAGTTATATGGATGTCCAACGCGAAGGCATGGATGACGCTTGTCATATTTGAGGAACGGTTTTTCCACCATTTCATCCCCGAAAAGTTGTATTTCGGGGAAAATGAGATTCCCTTCAAGATACTGCTAGTGTTGGATATTCGCCCTGACCATCCCCCACTTGGATAGCTTTCATCTTGATATTCAAGTTGTATGCCTGCCGCCGATGGACCAAGGCGTTATCGCCAACTCCAAGAAATATTACACCCGACGGACCACAGGATGGCTTTAAAGACAGTAAATACCGACCCCGACATGACCTTGCGCGACTACTGGAAGTCCTACAACATTCTAAACTGCATAAAAAACATTGATGCAGCATGGCGTGAGGTTTCCGAGGTGAACCCCAATGCTGTGTAGAGGCTCTATGCCTTCAGTTCGTCAACAAATTCAAGGGCTTTGACCAGGAAAAGGAAACTAAGAACATACTTACCAGTTTTGTCGGGCTAAGTGAGAAGCTCAACTTTGACCTGGAGGAGGAGGAATTTGAGAAATTGTTGGATTTCCATGGAGAGAAGCTGACAAACGAAAACCTCATGGAGTTGGAGGCGCAATAACGCGTCAAGGAAGAGGAGGAAGGCAACACACCTATCCCCATGAAAAAGTTTGAGACAAAATTATTGGTTGAGGGGTTTTCTTTCATTGACAAAGCCCTTGCAATCTTCGAGCAACAGGACCTAAATGTTGAGCGCTGTACAAAGTTTGCAAACCAAATTAATGATGCCATACAGTGCTACCGCATCATTTATGATGAAAAAAAAAGAAAACTGTCCAATCGTCTTTGGATTGGTTCTTTCGGCCAATTCCCTCAACCGCTACATCTCAACCCTCTACTTTTTTCTTCATTGAAGAACAGCAGGATGAAGAAGAAAAAAAATCTCCCCAACATGTTAGTGACAATGACGCTGACGACCCTCTACCCATTATGTGACTCCTCACTCAACCTCCTCCTCCTCATCATCATCTACTCAAACCTTCGAGTACCTCTTCCAAAGTTAAACTAAACCTCATTTAATTTATTTTATTTACTTATTCATTACTGTACTGTACAGAACATAGAATTACTGTTTTTAGTGCTTTATGTTTTATCTCCTTTTTTTCTTTTTTTCTCCAGTTTTACACATTTTTATAAAGCATATTGTTTTTTTATTATTTACTGTTATTCAAATGCAGTACAAACGCATATAGGTTACTAATACAAGCCTTAAACATACGTTCCCTTCTAAAGAATGCCTTATATTGACTTACAAACAAATTCACGTGACGAACGCCCGTTCGAAACGTATCTCGTTTGTAAGTTGGGGAACGTCTGTATAATGCTCTCACATGGTTACATTAGTGAAAAACAAGTTAATGAAATAAACATAAAGTAAACTTGGAGCTTATACAAACCTCACTCAGGTTTTCAAAGATCTTCAAAGCATACATGAGCCATGAAAATTTAAAGACTTTTTCGACAACACATCTCTTTTTGTTCAAGCTGTTTCAGAAAAGCGTCGACAAGAGAAGCTTTTCTACAATCACAAAATTGTATTTGAATCATTGATTGCAAAAAACAACACGAATTTTGGACCTAGAATGACCTTTCGCAATAGACAAGTGGCAGCTCAGGTTCTCTGGATACATCCCGGAATAAGGAGGAGCTTTACAAGCCCTGAACCCCAAAAGTAAAACCTTTTTAGATATTGTGTAGGCAATGGCAATAATTTTTAGTGTAGGCTAAAATCTAGGTAATAATTTAAGCCTTACTAGCTTACAAAAGTCGCCCTTTTAAATTTTTCTTTTCCCTTCTAATGTATGCGCTATTGCAGACGCCGATGTCAACGTTCTTTTTTTTATGTAGTGGCGATGACACAAATTTTTTTTGTTTTTTTCAAGCAGTTATTTTTACAACATTACAATTCTTATTACAAACATAAGTAAGAATGGTCAAGTCAATCAACAAGCAAGTGCCGACAGACCTGTTTCGTCCTTATTAGGACTCTTTTTTTTTTTTGCCGCAAATGGCCATTTTGTGTTTGGTTATTTTATTAACTAGTAGCGTTTGAGATAGGTTTTCTCGCGCTCTCCATTATTTAAAAAAAATCGTTTTGTGGCGAAACGTGGTGATGGTGATGGAAGACGTTTTAATACAAAAATAAAAGGTGAACAATAAAAGTAATCATAACACAAAATTTCAAATCGCATTAGTTTTCCGTTTCTTTGTTTTGACGAACTTCTACTTATTTTTTCGGTTGATGGTAGTGACATCACCGACGTAGTAATGTGTAATATTTCTTATTGATCAACGTTGATACACTGTGTTCGGGATTAACATTGTTGGTCAGTATTATTGATTTGTAGACATAGCATAGGGTCGAAGTCTTGCTTAATTTGTTCATTCTGTTTCATTTCTTTGAATTACTAATCGACATCCAACGGTTTTGACTCGAATATTCGCTGATTTATTTCTACTCAAGTTTAAGTTAATTGTTAATAATGTATCTTTATATTCGACGACATAATTATTTTCATTAGTATTTTCGGGTTTTCTTTTTTTTTTTTTTTTTTCTTCCCCTTTTTTTTACTTTGTTTTTTTTTTTTCTGTTCCAACTCAGTTTAAAGCAAATTAGCAATCAACTTATTTGCAATAATTTTCAAATTCTGATCTTTGAAGAAAGGATTAAAGAATAACCAAATCTTCATCGTCGTTGAGAAACATCCATGGTCGACCTCTGGGTTCTCAAATTGTAGGTTAATAATTTTCAAATTTTTAATTTACTTAAATACAGTGTAATAAAAAATGTGTCAATCTGCTGTGTATGTGAGTGCATATACATTTTATATGTGGAAGTGCAAGTGCTTAAGATATATGTGGTGTGTGTGTGCATGTAAGTGTGTGTGAAAGTATGTGTGTGCATGTGTGTGTGTGTGTGTGTGTATGTGTGTGTGTGTGAATGTGCATGTGTGTATGTGTGTGTGTGAAGGAAAGAAGTTATATATGTATATATACAAACAAGAATATTTCATAAATTTTCAAATAAATAAGTTATATAATGTAGTTTCTTAATGTAGGGCATATTTAAGAATAGACTCTACATTATTGTAGAGAGACCACAATATATACAGTTGCAAACAAAAAAAATAAAAATAAAAAAATATGTACATATTTAGATAAAGTAATAATTACAACACTTAAACATATAATTACCAATCATACACAATATTCTTTAAAAATATTTATTTATAATTCATCATTTATATATGATAGATCTATTCCTATAATTTATTACTACAGGGCATTGCTATAAAAGACCCAATAAGTTGCAATTACATACATTTATACTTATATGTATACAATACTTTGTTAATGGAGGGTTTAACTATCATAAAACCCTTCATTAAAATCAAATTACAAGAGAATACAATTATTACATGCAGTTATCTATACTTATATGTATACATACAGTTATACCCATATGTATACAATACTTTGTTAATGGAGGGTTTATCTATCAAAGAACCTTTCATTAACATCAAATTGCAAGAGAACATAATTATTACATGCAGTTAGCTATACTTATATGTATACAATACTTCATTAATGGAAGGTTTATCTGTCATAAAACCCTTCATTAAAATCAAATTACAAGAGAATAAAATTATTACATGCAGTTAGCTAGATTTATATGTATACATACATTTATACTTATATGTATACAATACTTTGTTAATGGAGGGTTCATCATCATAAAACCCTTCATTAATATCAAATTACAAGAGAACAATATTATTTTATACAGTCAGCCATACTCATATGTATACATACAGTCATACTTATATGTAGATAATACTTCATCAATGGAAGGTTTATCTATCATAAAACCCTACATTAATATCATATTACAAAAGAACAAACTTATTACATGCAGTTAAATGAAGTTATAAAATACAATATATACAGTTAGATACATTTGAATACTAAACACTTTATTAATTATAATATTATTACAGTTAAACTTAATAACAATTAAACACAATACATATCGTTTAATAATTAAAACTTACAAATACAATCTGTTATATACATAAATATATATTAATTTATTAATAGAGGGACTACAAAGGCCCTCCATCAATATGAAATTACAATACAATAATACATACAATAATTAATATGAAATTACAATACATGCAGTTAAATAAAGTTATAAAATACAATAAATACAGTTAGATATATTTGACTACTAAACACTCTATTAATATAATATTATTACAGTTAAACTTAGTTACAATTAAATACAATACACATCATTTAATAATTAAAACTTACAAATACATACAGTTATATACGTAAATATATATTAATTTATTAATAGAGGGGCTCCATTAATCGAGGCCCTCCATCAATATGAAATTACAATACAATAATACATATAATAATTAATATGAAATTACAATACATGCAATTAAATAAAGTTATAAAATACAATAAATACAGTTAGATACATTTGACTACTAAACACTCTATTAATATAATATTATTACAGTTAAACTTAGTTACAATTAAATACAATACACATCATTTAATAATTAAAACTTACAAATACATACAGTTATATACATAAATATATAATAATTCAATAATAGAGGGGCCACACCAACCAAGGCTCTTTATTAATATGAAATTACAATACAATAATACATACAGTTTAATATTAATATACAATACATTAAATACACTATATTATTATTACAATTAAAGTACTTAAAATTATAGATAAAATTGCAATTTGCAAGCAACATTATTTTATAATGTTGCTTTGATGGAGACAACTTATACTTGTGTTTGTCTCAATATTAGGAATAAATAAGATTTCATTTTTGGTATTTTAAATAATTCATTTGAATACATTACTTTTAGCTTCTTTGTGTCTTGTATTTATAATTTCTAATAAATATTTTTGAAATTTTTGATTATCCCAGTTATTAATTGGAGATTGATCTAGATCTCTTTTTTTTTCAATTAGTTTTAATTTTAAAAAAGTTAAATCCTTCATTATTATAGATATTTTGGTAAAATCGCATTCAAAGAAATTAAACAATATATTATCTTTATTCAGTTTTATTTGAATATTTTCATTTTTTAAAATTAGATTTTCATATTTTTGCCAAATTGTTTTAATAGGTTCACAATAAATTAATATATGTTCAATCGTATTGCAGGATTTACAACAAAATTTACAAATATTGTTTTGTTGCCATTTAAAAGCATTATGAACAGTTCTGTAAATTGTTTCACGTTCCTTATTGTTAATCTTGTGTTTGAATTTTTTATTATTACATAAAATCTTGTTCCAAGGAATAACTTTTTTATTTATACTGATAATTTCAGTTTTTTTACTTGAAAGATCTTTTAATTTCAAGTAAATCTCTTTATGTGTTATGTTTGCCCAATTCAAGTTAAATTTTTTCAATTTCAAAAAAATGTTAAAAGTTTTGTTCCAATTACAATTGCCAAATAATGCATGTGGTTTAAAATTGTCATATAATTTTGGATTAATATGTCTTAATTTGTAAAATAAATTATAAAAACTCCATTGATGCCAAATGTAATGTGCTTTCTCCAAATTTGTTAAATATCTAATTTTTTCAACAAAACATGTGTCAAATTTGCTTTCAATGTCCATCATTGAAATACCCCCTTCATGTTTTTCAGCAATAAGTTTTTTTCTAGCCAATTGTTCAAATGGATAATTTTGCCATAAATATTTAAATAATAAACTATTAATTTCTTTGATAATATTGGATGTTGGTGGAAATATTCTTGCTATATTGATAGTCAGTGGCATTAAAAGAGTTTTGATAATTTGATTTTTCCCATAAATAGTCAAATTTCTATTTTCATGTTGTCTAATAATTGCTTTAATTTTTGGTATAATGTTTAGCCAATTTTGGGTATTGTTTTCAGGTTTTAAGTAAAAAGTTATTCCAAGTATTTTTAATTTGTCTTGTAATTTAAATAGTGGATATTTATTAGTTATTGCATTTTTAAGTTGTGTAGATGTTGCTAAGATTTGTGTCTTTTCTGCATTAATTTTTAATCCAGAAAATTTTTCAAAAAAATCCAATTCATTAAAGATAATTTTTATTTCTTCAGTGTTTTGAAAAACAAAGGTTGTATCATCTGCATATTGGGCAATTTTAAAATTTACTTTTTGAAAGGTTATACCTTTAATTTTCTCATTTTTAATAATTTTACGAGTTAACACGTCAGTACATATTATGAATAATAACATACTTAAAGGACACCCTTGTCTTATTCCCCTTTTAATTCTAATTTTTTTAGTTAGAGCCCCATTTATTTCAATTTTAGAAAAAATATCATTATAAAGTAATTTAATAAATTCAGTAACAATTTTGCCAAGTTTTAATTTTTCCACAATTTTAAAAATAAATTGGTGAGAAATTTTATCAAATGCTTTTTCAAAGTCAATTGACATTATTGCTAAATTTTCATTTTTTTGGTTGGCCATTTCCAATAGTGCTTGAATATTATAATGAATATTTTCAATTCTTCTCCCAGGTAATCCAGTACATTGTTGTGGTGAAATATAATTTTCAAAAATTGGAATTAATCTGTTAACAATAATTTTACTTAAAATTTTATAATCTGTATTTAATAAGGATATTGGTCTCCAATTTTTAATATTTTTATGATCATTTTTTTTGTATAAAAGTTTAACAATTGATTCTCTCATAGTTTTTGGCATTTTACCTTTTAAAATTATATTGTTGAATACTTCAAGTAAATCTGTTAAAATTAATTTTTTGAAAATTTTGTAAAATTCAGATGTCAAACCATCCGACCCAGGAGTAGCATCACTATTAAGTGAGTCGATTGCTACTTCTATCTCTTTTTCATTTATGAATTTGTTTATTTCATCTAAATGTTGTTTATCAAATTTTATCTGATCAAGAAAATTTAGGTAAGTATTTTGTTCAGTTTCATTTGCAACATCATTAATTCCCCATAAATTTTTATAGAAATTTTTGGTTTCTCTTAAAATTTCTTTTGGTTCAGATAAAATTTGATTTTTTTCATTTTTTAATTTAAACAAAGTGTTTCTTTTTCCCTTTTCCCCTTCTGTTACAAAAAGAATTTATCCGGAACTTCATTTTCAATATTTTTTAGTCTGGATCGGATTCTTGCACCTTCATTTTTGATATTATATAATTTTTCAAGTTTTGTTTTAAGAGAAGCAATTTTTAATTTATTTTGTTCTAAATCACCTTCTAAAAGAATTGAAATTTTGTTGTTAATAGTTAAAATCTCATTTTGATTACTTTTATTAACTTCAATTGACAAATTTAAAAAGCATTGTTTTAATAGAAGTTTTCCTTTTTCCCACCAATCAATCAAATTAGGGAAATTTAACTTGGATTGTTTATGAATTTGCCAAATATTGTAAAGTTCATTTTGAACATAATTTAATTTTAATATAGAGTTATTTAATTTATAAATCCCTTTACCCCATCTTAATTTTGCAACATACTTTAAAGAAATTAGTGGCATCATAATATGATCTGTGTTAACTGTAGGGTAATATTTAAAATTTTCAACCTTTGCTTTTAAAGAGGAATTAATATAAATTCTGTCGATGCGAGTTGCACCTTTTTTATTGATATATGTGAATATTTTTTGTTTCAAATTCTTTTCTCTAAATATATCAATAAAATCATTTTCTTCTTTTAGCTTTTTAAAAGCTAATTTGTCTTTTGTTAATTTAAAAAGATGTTGATTTTTTGTATCAATTTTGTTTTCAACAAAGTTAAAATCTCCCAAAATTATCATATTATTTTTATTACACTCCAATTTTTTATTAAGAATTTCAATTAATTGAAGTCTTTCATAAGGTTTATTAAAAAAATAACAGTTATATATTAATAAGTTTTCATTTTCATTAAAAATATTTAAAGTTTGGATTCTATTTTTATATATTAATTCCTCTTTAATTGTAAAATTATCTTTAATTTTTCTTGTAATAACAATTATAGTGCCTTCTTTGGCATGTTTTAATTGTGGAGTATCATAAACTTGATTAATGTACACTGTATAGTTGTAGATTTTGGCCCACTTTTCCAAATTTAAATTATTAATTTCATGTGTCTCTTGAATACACATTATTTCAATAAAATTATTTTGCATTAAATTACTAATTGTAGATAATTTGTTGTTCAATCCATTTATATTTATTGAACATATATTAATTTTATTGAAGATATTGCACTTACCTTCATTATCCATTTGTCTATTAAATTAATCTAAATATTATAAAATTATCAATAAAAGATTAAAAACAATTATAATTTTTTTAAAACCACATCTTTATATGATGTAAAGGATTTATTATTTGATCCAAAAATATCTTCTCCTTTTTTGGAATTATTGTCAGAAAGTGATTTGATTATACTAATTTCTGTTTTAATTGTTTCAAAAACATCTTCAGATAAAGATGAAGATGCTTCTTCAGCTGATTTCTCATTTATTTTATTGATTGATCTCTTATTATTATCATCAATTTTTCTTTCTTCATCATCTGAACTAGAAGACTCAGATGAAGTCACATTTAGATTGGATGTAGATTTGGATTTGTACTTTCTTTGTTTCTTCTTCTTTATAGGTGTACTTGTTTTTTTGCATACTTTGATTATTATTACTTGTTGATCTTTTCCTTTTGGGGATTAGAAAATCTCCAAAAGTAAATGGTTGAATTACTTCTACTTGTTTTGGTTGAAATATTTCTTCTTTTTGTTCCTTTTCTTTTCTTTTTTCCAATTTTGGGCACTGCTCTAATTCATGCCCTCTTACTTTGCAAAAACGACACATCGGTAAGTGTCGGTTATATGGTGTGGTCACTGATAACCAGTGACCCATCAAATTTACTTGGTTTTCTATTCTCATATATGCTGGTTCTTTAATGAAAATATTCACATATCCATTTTTTATATTCGGGTAGTGTTTCAACTTTCCATATTGAATGCGATCTATTTTTCCCCATCCTTTTTTTTCCAAAATTCTTATATGACTATCTTCCATTTCAAATGGCACTGGGAATAATGTAATCATGTCGGCCGGCTGCTGGGGAATTTCTGATTTCAAAGTTAAGCCGTCCGGAGTGGTATAACTTTTTGAACAGACGACATGGACCAGTTCTCTTGTTTTACCAAGCATAATATTGTCAATTTGTTTAAAGGTGACCAAAAATTTATCTTCTTTATAATTGTAAAATCTTATTCCTTCTATTTGTGCTTTATATTCTTCTATTTGTTCTTGAAAACCATGTACTAAGTGATCAATTGATGGATTTTCTACTCCTATTACTTGAATAACAAGGGTACGAGTTTGATATAGGAACATTTTTATACTAATATCTATCAATTATGTATACAAAAGCAATTCACAAAACAATTTTTTATACACTAATTAATATTACAAACGATAATTTTACAAATAAATAACTATATACACTATTAACAATACCACTAACTTACACAAGCTAAATAACTACGCAATTAAACACTACTTACTAAACAAAGCACACAACTAATTTAAATACACAAAAAAAAAAAAAAAAACAACTATATGCGATAATTACAAACTTTTATTAATAAACTACAAAATTCTAGAAAAACACAGTAAATAACTTACCTTTATATATCAAAATTACAAAAAAAATTACAACTTTAACACTTTTACACTACTACTACCTGTCAACCTTCAAGAAGTCAATCTTACATTATTCAAATAGATTTTTAGTGTAGGCTAAAATCTAGGTAATAATTTAAGCCTTACTAGCTTACAAAAGTCGCCCTTTTAAATTTTTCTTTTCCCTTCTAATGTATGCGCTATTGCAGACGCCGATGTCAACGTTCTTTTTTTTATGTAGTGGCGATGACACAAATTTTTTTTGTTTTTTTCAAGCAGTTATTTTTACAAAATTACAATTCTTATTACAAACATAAGTAAGAATGGTCAAGTCAATCAACAAGCAAGTGCCGACAGACTTGTTTCGTCCTTATTAGGACTCGTCAGGACACTACAGCTTGTTGTTGACCCCAGCTGAAAAAGTCGAAAACTTAAACAGCTGGCACAATTTTCTGTTTGTGGTTTTTACACCCCAAACATCTAGTTGTGGACCTGAACGCTGGGTAGGTAGTACAAAGAAAACAATGTTCCACCAGCGCAACTGCAAAAGACACCGCTAAGCCGCAAGGGCATACTGGCGGCGGTTCCGATATGCTAACCACATCGAGTTAGCTAACATGGATACGGGTTAAGACAAGCAAAACCCTGCAGTTCCCATTACAAACATAAGTAAGAATGGTCAAGTCAATCAACAAGCAAGTGCCGACAGACCTGTTTCGTCCTTATTTTTTTTTTTTTTTTTTTTTATATAATTTTAGTTATAACACAAAAACACAACTCAATAAATACACAATACAATAAAAACAGATGTGTAAACTTTGAAAATCATGGTGAGTATATTGGTTAATATATATGAGGCAACACATAGAGGACAAGCGAAAAAAAACTGACATTGTAATAAGAGTAATAATTAAATTTTTAAGCATATTTTGGTAGACGAAAAGAACACAGTAATAACAATAAATAGCGTATAGAAAGAGATTAGTCAGGAGCGAAAAGTGGAAGACGCAAAAATAAGATACAATTGACAATAGTAGTTTGTTTGCTATGTGTAACACAGCAAGCGAGAAAAAAAACAAATAAATATATTAAGTGGAAAAAAAAGTATAAATGTGCGAAGAGAAAAAAAACACGTAATATTGAACAAAATATTAATTTGTTCTGATACAGAACATAGCAAGTTGGAAAGAAATAAAATAATATCAATAATAATAATGGAAAGTCAATTGGATAAAAAAAATTTTTTTTTTTTTTTTTTAAATATTTGGATTGACAGTTTAGGTAAGCCTGTATGAAATTGGAAAAAAAAACTTTCTAATACTATGAAGAGAGAAAATATATATGTAAAGATAAGAAAAGGGATAGAGGAATTTATTGTAAGTAGTCAGGAAAATGTTTTTCTAGAAAGGCTTTAAATTTTGTTTTTATTTTAAATTTTTCTTCAATAAGGGTAGAAGTAGGGATAGGGGTGTTAAAGGAGGAAAAACTATTTCTTAGGGTGTATAGGGAAAGTCTAATCAGTGAAGCGAGTTTGGATGTAATAATATGTGGTGTACCAATTGAATTTGTGTAATTGAAAAGTAGTGTGTCTTGTGTAAGAAGGGTGTGTTTTTTTAAAGTGGAAGAGAGAAGGGGTTCTAGAAATGAAATTAAACTGCGGGTAAAGGAACATTGGAAAAAAAGATGGTGAGGATCATCGGAAGAAGTAAGACAGATTTTGCAAAGAAAGTCATTGGAATTACGGGGTTTGAAATTATGCTTGGAAAAGAAACATCCCCAGGTAAAACCTTTATAGGCTGTCCTGAAGGATATTTCCTTTTCCAAGTTGGTGAAAAGAGAAGGACGGGGTTTTATAAGGATCAGTCGGAGCCATGTATGGGGGATAGTGTTGTTTAGAAGAGGAATAGGGTTAGGATCAGGTTGAAGGAAGGTTAGGTAGAGGGACTTGAAAGTAAGGTGTTCAATTTCATGAGGGGGGTAGAGATCTTTTTGAATAGGGAAAGAGTTTTGGACCAGAGAAGGTTGGGTTTAGGACGGTGGGGTTGAGAGTTGGAATAAAGATCAGGTTTAATAGATATTATTTTTGTTCCAAGGTTATATATCGCATATGTCATCCAAAAATAAGAAAGGGGGTTGGGGGTTTTGAGAAGATAGATAAATTTCCATAGAAAAGCAGTAGAAGTTTTAAGGCCAATGTTAGGGAGGGCAATGCCACCGTCGGGTTTGGGTAGGTATAAGGAGGATCTTTTAATTGGTTCAAAAGGGGAGAAGTTCCATAGGAATTTGAAAAGGAGGGTGGTTAAGGATTTAATCTGTTTAGGAGTAGGAAGAATGATTCTTGAGAGAAAGAGGATTCTGGGTAAAAAGTGTTGATTTAAGGAGATAGTTTTGGAGTAAAGAGAGTCTTTAGGATTTAGAGTAGCCAAAGAGGTATGGGGAAGTGAACGGATGAGGTCATCCCAGTTTTTGGACAGGTCTTCTTTGTGAAAAGAAAAAGTTATTCCAAGGATTTTAGTGGAGGAAAGAGTCTTACCTTGGGGAAAAGTTGAACGAAAAGATGATAGTAATGTTGAGGAATTAGAGATTATAGAGGTTTTGGAGTGATTAATTTTAAGACCAGAAAATAAAGAAAATTCTTCGATTATCTCACGAATTTCTGAAAAGGATTGGGGGGATGATATAAAAAGGGTCAGATCATCAGCATAATGACTGACTTTGAGTGAAGATGTACCAATGGAGATTCCTTGGATTTTAGATGAAGCAAGTATTTTTTGGGTTAAAGGTTCAATGCCAATTAAGAATAAGAGCATACTAAGTGGGCATCCTTGGCGAATGCCACACTTAATGGAAATAGGATCTGAAAGATAGCCGTTTAGGTTGAGTCGGGTTGTTAAGTCAGAGAGAAGAATTTAAATCCAGTTCAGAAGAGTAACTGGAATTCCTATTTTGGAGGCGGTAGAAAGAATGAATTTGTGAGATATTGTATCGAAAGCTTTATAAAAGTCAATTTGGAGTATAGCTAATGGTTGAAGAAAGTCATTTGTATAGTTTATAGCGGATAGGATATTTAGGTGGTTATTGAAGATCTGTCTATTTGGGAGACCACATTGTTGTTGTAAAGAAATGACAGAATTCAGTAGAGGTTTGAGTCGGGATGAAATGATAGAAGAGAGGATTTTATAGTCAGTGTTTAAGAGTGAAATAGGGCGCCAGTCTTTAACAGATATAGGGTTTGGGATTTTGGGGATTAGTTTTATGAGGGCAAGGGATTGAGAGTGTGCGAGTTTTTTCTGGAGGTAGGTATTATTAAAGGTTTGACATAGAATAGGTATTAGAGAAGGAAAAGAGCTGTAAAGTTTTGGGGTAAATCCATCGAGACCAGGGGCAGAATTTGGGTTGAGGGTTTGGATAGCTGATCGAATTTCATTACATGTGATTAAAGGGGAGGAGGGAAGGGTTTGAAGAACCTCGTGAGGAATAAGGAAATTTAGTGAATCAAGATATGTAGAAGGATTTAAAAGTGAAGAAGAGGGTTTCCAAAGATTTTGAAAGAAAGAGAGAAAAGAGTGAAAGTTAATAGAGTTTAGTTTTTCTGTAGAGATATTAGGAGGGGGGTGTTAGAATCAGTTGGAAGGAGGGATTTGGATTGGGTAAGGTTTTCAATAATTGGGGCTAAAGGGGATGGATCATCTATACTTGAGAGAGGGGGAAGGCGGGACCTAATTTGAGCGCCGTTTAGTTTATTTTCGTAAATTTGATTTAGTTTAAAGGTTAATTGCGATATTTCGTCATGTTGATTATATTGTTTCGCTTTAATTAAATTGTTTCTTAAGGTGTTATATATTTGTGAGTTCTTTTTTTGTTGAATTTTGGAGTATAATATTAATTCATATTTGATTTTGGTTTTGAATAGGTCCCACCATTTAAGGGGATGCTGTATAGGGTTTATGGGGTAAGTAAGGTTTTTAATAAAAAGTTTGATGTAGAGAAGGATAGAAGGAGAATCTAGAAGAGAATTATTTAATTTCCAATGTGAGGATCTGTATTTTTGATTAGAGGGTATTTTAATTGTAATGAGAGGAGCTTTATTATGATCTGAGAAGGAAATACTGACGTAGGTGGAAAGAGAGATGTTTGAAAGTAAGGGTGAGGGGATGTATACACGGTCTAATCTAGATATGGGTTGTGAGCGAGAAAAGGAAAAAGTTTTAGAGTGAAGGTATAGAAAACGATAAGAATCAATGAGGTCAAAGTTGGTGAGAATGGTTTGAAAGAGTATTTTGTCGTTTGTATTGGGTGAAAAGTGTCCAGTTCTGTCAATTTTATTTATTACAAGATTAAAGTCTCCAGCTATGATTAAATACCTGTTTTTGAAATCTAGACTGTGTAGGTATGAGGAAAGGGTTTTAATTGCTTTTATTCGGTGAGAAGTTTGGGAGGAGGTTTTGCCAGACGGAAGGTAACAGTTTATGAGGGTATAGTTTTTATCTAGAAGAGAGAAAGAAAGGGATTGAATATAGTTGGGGAGGATTATGTGAGAATGGATTGTTTGTGTATTGAGATGTATTTTGTTTGAATTTAGAATGAAGAGGGTTCCTTGTCTATGTGAAATTTGTGTGGTTAAGGAAAGATCAGTGTTGGGAAAGACTAAAAAATTGTGTTTGTGTGAAAAGTGTGACAATTGTTGGTGTTGTATTGTGTGTGTTTCTTGTATACAGGTGAAGTGAATGTTATGGTGAGTGATAAATTGTGCAAGTTTGTTATCCGATTTATTAAAGCCGTTGATATTAATGGAGGTAAATTTTATTTGCATTTTGTTTTAAAGTTAAGAATTTATTTGTGTGAATGATAAAAAAGAATAAAAAAAATAATAATAATAGAGTAGTGTATGAAGGGAAAAAAAACGTGTAGTAAAAAAAATTTTAGATGTAAGAAGAATAATTGAAGAAGCGAGCACGTGAAGTAGAAAATGTGTAAAAAAAAAAAAACCTGGAAGTCGAACCCATGTTTTAAGAGCATGTGACGCGTGTAAGTTATAGTGAAGTACGTATGAACAAAAGAGTGTAAAAAAAGAAAAAAAAGACGGGAATCGAACTCGTGCTTGAAAAAAAAAAACGCATGTAAAAAAAAAATGACAGGGTTTCGAACTCGTGAATTTGAATAAAGTAAAGTATTGAGGTGGAATAGTTGCGAATGAGTGAATTAAAAAAAATAAATGTGAGAAAAAAAAACAGTTTAGGAATCGAACTCGCGCGTTTCAAATTAGAGTGTGTATGTGAATAAGAATTGAAGATAAAAAAAACGAAGTGCCAAGGTTTTGAACTCATGGATTTGGATCATGTTAAAAGATGACGTGTTGAAAATAGAATGTTGTGTGATTACCAAATATGGTGTTGTTTTGAACAAGAGATTGTGGCGTGATTATTGGGTGTGGTTCGAAGTGTGACTTTACGGAACAATGGTAGGAGAAGTAACATAGTTTTAACAGAATAAGAATATAAAAAAGGAAATGACTTACCTTCACTGTCAAATACATAATATTTATAACACAAAACAGTAAATAAATACGAAAAATAAACAAACATAAATACAATTTTACACTAAAATAAATTGGATTTTATTGCAAAGGTAATTAAATACTATTTTTCCGTTGTTTTTCTTTTACGTTGGTTTTTTTCTTTCTTGGTTTTAAATCAATGCTAATGGATGATGATTGCGAGGAGGGTGATAATTTTCGTTTTTGTACTTTGGAATCATTTAGGGAAGAGGGGGTTTGGGGAGAGTTTGGTTTTGAGGAAGGGGCCTGGGGCATTTTGACAAATTGAATATTATCAAAGGACTTGATTGCATCTTCTTGACTGATATTAAGAGATGATAAATTTGGGTTGAGGTTTGAAATGTTTTCTTTGATTTTGGAGGTGGGGTTCTGATTAAGCGGGGGAAAATTTTGGGTGTTTTTTTTAATATTTTGTTTAACTAATTTTGTTTTGGTTGAAGGGTGAAGGATAGGGGGGTGAGGAATTTTTGGGGTCGACGTTATTGTTTGGGCATAAGTTGGTTTGGGTTGGGGTAGAGTGCTGGGGGGTTGGTTCGTTTTGGATTGGTTTTTAATTGGGCAATCTTCAATCACATGGTCTGTTTTCTTACAATAATTGCATCTGGATTTGTAGAGTTCTCCATCAACGTTAACAGCAATAAAGCGATTTCGAAAAACAATTTGATCCGGTATTTCATTACGATTAAACTTTTCAAAGTATAAGTGTAGATAAGGGTTATATATTAAAGGGCACTTTTTATGCTTACCAAATTCATAATGTTTTAAAATGCCCCATTTATTTGTAAAGGATTTTAATTGTTCCGTATTTATGTCAAAGGGCATCGGATAAAGTGTTACTAATTGTCTAAAACCAAGTGGTCTGTTAATTTGGATTGTGCAGTCAACTTCATCTTTAATAGTAATTTGTTGAGGTAATTTAAAAGTTTCATACAAGTCTTCAATTAGAGATTTTGGAGTTGATTCTTTGAAAGTTACGTTAAATATATTCAAAGTAAAATTGTGCGTAGCTTGCCATAGATTTCACTGAGATAAGATTCAAACAAACCGCCTTCTAAGAAAAAATCTATAAAGTCATTTATTTGGAATTCTTTTTTTTCGTTATCTAAAGTGACTTTAAACAGAAGAGAGTTCTTTTTTGTGGTCATCTTAAAAAGAGAGAAAGAAAAAATCCTACCTTGTTTTCAGTTTCTTTTAAAAAAAAATCTTGAAATCAATCCGTTTGTAAAATAATATATCCGGAAATGTTAGTCCAATTGCTGTTTCAAGCTTAAAGTCTTCTTGTAATAATCCCACTGCAGCTCTAATGTCTTGGTCACGATATCTTCTTGTTAATCCAAAAGTAGGCAATTTGAACAAAACAGTATCCAAACAGTTTACACTACAACAAAGTTTAAACACTACACGAAATTTCTTATTTGAATTTACCTTATTCAAATAGAATCGTGTATTGAGATCGTGTAGGGCGCTTCGCTTGCTGTTGTAGCCATTTAGGAACATGCTGCTTGATTCTATCTTGTAGTCGCTGTGATGTTCGTCCTACGTACCTACTGTCACAGTGACACGAATATTCATAAACAACGGAGCTTTTTAGCGTGGTAGGTAAAACATCTTTGCGGGCTACAGGCAACATGCGTTTGGATGTAAATACAACTCTGGTGGTAACGGAGCCATAGCAGCTTTCAACAGCCGTTTTGACATTTTTATCAAGAAGCTTCCATTGGTTTTGATAAAAAATAGGGAAAGCTTCCATTAGTCTTGATAAAAATGCCAAAACGGCTGTTGAAAGCTGCTATGGCTCCGTTACCACCAGAGTTGTATTTACATCCAAACGCATGTTGCCTGTAGCCCGCAAAGATGTTTTACCTACCACGCTAAAAAGCTCCGTTGTTTATGAATATTCGTGTCACTGTGACAGTAGGTACGTAGGACGAACATCACAGCGACTACAAGATAGAATCAAGCAGCATGTTCCTAAATGGCTACAACAGCAAGCGAAGCGCCCTACACGATCTCAACCTGGCAGGTCCTGTAAGCTAAAACGTAACAATCCAGATTGTGACTCTGACGTAGGACAACACTTGCTTGATAACGAGCAATGTGCTGCAAACTATAACGACAAACGTTTTAAAATTCTTGCTGTGGCACGCAACTCGTTCCATCTGTGTCTACTCAAGGCAACATTTATCAAAACCAAACATCCGGTTTTATGTAAACAAAAGGAATTTGTTTACACATTAAAACTTTTCAAATAACCTAAGTTGCGAGTAACAGTGTTTCTCCTGGGTGATTGCACATAGTGCGTTTCTCCTTTCCGAGATTACACTGTATTGCACCACACTTCTTTGATTTTGTGCAATTGTGCCTTTCTCCTTTCCGAGACTGCAGCATCTTTCTCCCAACTGTTGAGACTATAAATACCTTGATTTTCTCTGGTTCGTCCCATTTGGACGCGATTGCCACTGATGAGAGCGTCACGAAAAGCTTATGGCTCCGATTCAATCTACTTTGTTTAAAGCGATATTAAAATAAATTAAAGTTGAGCCTCGATGTCCCAAAAATCAGAACAAAACACAAAGCAATTCACCAAATACAAAGAACGATTGTTATCACAATCAAATTGCATCCAATTAGCCTTAATTTTGTGATACTTTAGAACAAAGGTTCTTAATCTTTATAATACTGTGGCCCAAAAAATTTGAAACGTATTTGTAGTGGCTCAATGTGTCTAATCTTTACTTTTATTTTGCAACTAATTTCACGAAATTGTTTCCAAATTATAAGTGAAGACCAAAAAAAGTTTTCACTTTAAATATGTTTCGGATTGCTTGATTTCTGTCCTTAAAAAGTAATGATCTCTAATAAAAAGTCTTTATTTTCTTTCCACATTTAACTCTTGTCATCATGAAGCTTACTTACATTGAACTTAAATGGATCGATACCCAACTTTCCATAACGTTTAATTTACCGGGAGAAAAGTAATTGTCAAAAGATACGCTGAAAGATTCCATATGTGCGACAATTTCCAATTGCACATTTCTCTGTAGATTAGCACCACCTTCGACAACTATTACATCAAGAAAAAGGAAGTTTGCCGGGTTGCTTCCTGAAGCCGGCGACTTTAAAGAGGCAGTTTGCTGCAGAAAGATTTCAGTTTCTCGGACGCTTTACCATGTTCATTCCTTTTCCTTTTAGCAATAAATTCAGCTCATTAACGTGGTGAAAAATATTTGTAAGATATGCTGTTATTTGTATGAATTCAACAGATTCGAAGCAAACGAGCAAGTGACCGTTGCAATCTTTTAAAAAGCGTTTAATTTATTTTTGCAGAAACCTGTTCAGTACCCGACCCCTCGACAACCATCTTACTTCAGTGTAGTAGAGAAGAACATAGTTTGTGGTTTCAATTGACGTCTTGACAGAGCGACAGAAACAATCGGTGATTTAAAGCGCGACCTCTGATATAATTCACGATTTTCCCACAGGACTCGTTCAGTTGAAACAAGATTTTTAGTGGAGAAGCCTTGAGGTCCGAGATTAGTCGATCGCGAATATCAATACTGAGATCAATGATTCTTCTATGAATTGTATCATTTGACTACGTAACTTGTTTCAACTTTCTGGCAGCACCATCTCTCAAAATTATGTCTGCCATATCAACCACAAAAGGTTTAATAACTTCTTCGGCAAGGGTGTGAGGCTTCATTGCTTTTGCAATGCAATAAGCTACTTTGGGAGCGACACTCTCCTTGGCTTATCGTGGATCTCTGGACCCCGATTATATCTTGCATGGTCTTTTAAGTGGGTCCTCAGATACTGGCCAAATGAGACTAAGATCCAGACGCCCGTTTGTGCCAGGTGCGCGGAATCTCTTGGACAACCTTGCCAAACTTGGCATCCGCGCCTCTGAATGGACAAATCACAAATGGAACGCGGAGTACTGTAAAAATGCTTCCAGGCTCCGTGCTTTTGTGCCCAGGACCGGTGCCAGGCCTGTTGGGATGGGCTTACCCCGAGCAGCTTGGGTTAAGCTCAACCGCCTGCGGACTGGTGTTGGGCGATTCCATTCGTCCATGCACAAATGGGGTCTCGCTCCTTCACCGAATTGCGAGTGCGGCGCCTCTGAGCAAACCGCAGACCATGTACTAACAGCGTGCCCTATACATCGGGCACCACATGGAGCACGAGGTCTGACGGTTTTGGATGACGAAACTCGATGCTGGTTTAATGACATAACTGCCAGCATCTGATTCAGGCAGTGCAGCAGCCTGGGGTAGTAAAAGGATAAACCCTCGGCCCCAGTCCTGTTTGTGTCTGACCTGGAGTAGATACCCTTCAAACGACAACGAAGCTACTTTGTACGAACCGAGGAGATGAGACTTTTCGACGCCAGTAAATCCCATTTTCGGAAGCGTCCCATTTCGGTCGTAATGAGCTCGTTTTGTTTTTAAAGTTTTAGCATTACTGTATATCCAGCTTCAACTCCCATATGTTTATTTTTGAAATGCTCACTTAGCTTTGACGGTTTTAGATTAGAATTACAAAACACAACATCACAGAGAATGCATTGCGGCCTTTCAACTCTGTCAGCTGTAGTGGCTGTAAAACTAAACTGACTGTATTCTTCTTTTTACTTCCTCACAATTTGGATTGAATTGGATTTGGGTTTCTTTTAGTTTGTGTTGTTTTATTTGGTCAATTTTATTTATGTAAATGTTGTGTTTGTGCTTTTTGCTATTTCACAATTAAAGTGCTGTGTTGTTTTTGTGTTTTTCTTTTGTATTTTTGACAGTGAAATTATATGCTATTTTATTTTATTTTTTTGTTTATCCAACCATGTTGATGGATGCGTATTAAATTTGTCGGGGATAGGAGATTTGATATAAAAAAATTAATGGATAGGTTATTCTACAAGGGAGGAGAGGATTAAATTGTTTAGCTTCCAGTAGGAGGATTTAAAAGAGGGGGTAAAAAAAATTTTTATTGAAATGATACGAAACTTTTTATGACTAGATAGAGAATTTTCTAAGTAGGATGTTTGGGTGATGTGTTGAGATTAGAGTAGAAAAAATGTAGATACGGTCAAGTCTGGAAGTGGAATAAAGGCGGGAGAAAAAGAAAATCATAGTATGGGGGTAGAAATAGCCATAAGAGTGAACAAGATCAAAATTTGAAATAAATTTTTAGAAAATAATTTTATCATTTGTGTTTTACTTATTTTATTTGTATATATTACTTCTATATTTATTCTCCTGACTCGCAGGAAAGCGACGAAGGCGCTAATACATAGGGTAAGCAATTACCCTGACCTGCTTCCGGAGATGCCAAGATATTGCTGTCCGTTTGAAATTTAATAGAGATATGACTGAAAGTTAGAACTGCTTGCCAAAACCACCAAGCAGGGGAAAGTGCCGTAGAATATCTTTCCTAAAAACACAGCAGAATGGTGCGAGTAGGTTTCGAACCGAGACCATGTTGATCACAATCACGGAGCTCTTAACCACTCGATCACGTGTTGGGAGAGTAGTATCCAGTTCTATCTACAGGGTTGATAACTAAGTTAAAATCACCTGCTTTTATAATTTTTCTATTCTTAAAGTCTAAATTTTTAGTGAACAATATGTAGGAAGCTTTTATCGTATTTATAAATAAGATATCCGTTGGTGGGCGACTTGTGGAACCCGAACTAACTCACAGTGGGAAAATATCAAAATAAGTCTCTGGCAACCCAGCAAATCAGTTGTATACTGTATGTGTTGATGTTGCAAATGAGTTGACTGTTACCCCGTTAGTTTCGACCCAAGTCCCCAAGATTACCGTTGAACAGAATATGGTGCTTTACGCATAAGACCCGAATCAATCTTTAACACGTCGGTTGCGTCGTCGTCATTTAGAAGAGCATCCACTCCAGGTCAGACACAAACAGGACTGGGGCCAAAGGTTTATTCTTTTACTACCCAGGCTGCTGTTTTGCCCAGATCAAATGCTGGCAGTGATGTTGTCAAGTTAGCACCGAGTTTCGTCATCCAAAACTGTCAGATCTCATGCTCTATGTGGCACCCAATGTATGGGGTACGCTATTATAACGTGGTCTGCGGTTTGTTTAGAGACACAGCACAAGCAATTCGGTGAAGGAGCGAAACCCCATTTGCGCATGCACGAATGGAATCGCCCAACACCAGTCCGCAGGCGGTTGAGCTTAACCCAAGCTGTTTGGGGAAAGCTTATCCCAACAGGCCTGGCATTGGTCCTGGGTAAAAAACAAGGAGCCTGAAAGCATTCTCACAGTATTCCGCATTCCATTTGTTCACTCATCCTTTTTTCACTCAGAAGCACGAATGCCAAGTCCGGCAAGGTTGTTTAAAAGTTTCCGCGAAGCTAGCACAAATGGGCATCTAGATCTTAATATCTCTTGGCGAGCAGCTGAGGACCCACTTAAAAGGCCATGTATAAGATATGATCAGGGTCCAGAGATCCACGGTGAGCCAAGGAGAGTGCTGCCCCTAGTCGGCGCAGTTCAGTTGGCTCGATGCCTGAGAGTACAGGTAAGTGGTCCGTTGGAGTAGGACGCAGGCATCCAGTGACTATGCGCAAGGCGTCATTCAAGACACTATCGGTGAGGCGAGTGAGCGCTGCAACACCAGACTGGTGCGCAGGAATCAGCTGTTGAGTATACCAGGGATAAGGCAGCTGTGCGTAGTGTTTTGGCGCCTCAGCAGTTTGACGCGCGAGGATAGTTTTTTTCCGCAATGCCAATAGATGGTGCGAAACGTGAGTGATCTATCAAGTTTTACCCCAAGATAAGTAGGGGTTGGATAGAATAGTAAAAGTATAGCATTGTTTTAGATTTTTAGCTCACGTTTGGCCTTTCCGTTATTTAAGTGAAAGGCTGCCGTCATCGTCTTAGTGTGACTGAGCTTCAGCCTCCAAGTCTGGAAATACGCTGAAAGTGTAGACGTGTCTTGGCTTAATGTCCCCTCCAAGTCCTTCCAGTTTCCAGTAGAGTGCAACAATGCTAAATCACCAGCATAATCAAACTTTCTGGAAATCATGGAAGGCAGATCATACGCATAGATGTTGAATAGGAGGGGAGCCAAGATCGATCCATGAGTGAAAGAATATGACTCATTTTTGGAATGATATTATTTAATACACAAAACGAAAATGACGAAATCGTTTGTCTGCAAAATAAAAGAATAAATAACAAAACGAGTCAAAACTAAACACGCTACTAAACTAGAGCTTAAGCTTACTGAACTAACACTGAGACAGCAAATAACTATACAGATAAACGATATTGTGATGCAATAACACGAACTAAGCCATTTGTACATCCCCCCAAGTTCGCACTCCTACAGCCAATCATGGTTATGTAGTTAATCCCTTGATCACCCATTGACCAGAGGTTGGATCCAATTCGACAGCAGGTTGTCGTAGGCGAGAGGACCGTCTAGGGAGCATTGATTTGTTGTTTTTGTGGGTGTCAGGGTCGGTCTCCTGCGAATTAGTGTTCCTCACAAATGTGGAATGTGTGACCGTAGGTACGTTATCATGGACGTCTTGTGGCTGCCCATGATCTATGGCCTCAGATTATCCTTCATCAACAACGTGGGTAAACGTGGAGGGTGGGTGTTGAGAGTGTGTTTCATGTCGGGGGGCACTGTTGGTGGTAAAGAGGTTTGCTGGGATTCGGCAACATCAGGCATTAAACGAAGGAATCGTCGATTGCGCCTGGTTATACGAACGGATCCTCCCACTTTAACGTTATATTGGTCGAAGTCCAATGTTTCGACCACGGTGCTGACTTTGTCCCATTTACGTGAGTGTCTGCCTCCTTGATTTTGGATAAACACGCGATCACCACACCGCAGCGGACGCAACGGGCGTGTACGCGCGCTCAATGCGTCATTGGTCCGCTTGGCTCGAACTCGAAGGACATATTCTTTAGCTCGCCATGCTTTGCGCCAAGTACGACGAATAAAGCGATTAGTAAAAGTGGCGAGTCGATTAACAAACGAAAAAGCGTCTCGCAAAAGGTGGCCAAAGACAATTTCAGCTGGGGATAAATCGCAGCAGTATTACGCAGTTGCAACAGGGCGCGCAGAAACGAATCATTGTTCAAATCCTCGTTAGGGCTAATATTGCACATGAGAAGTCCTTTAGCGGCTTTGACTGCAACCTCCACGCGGCCGTTGAATTAGGGGAAGTAGGCGGAAGAGACACGGTGTTTGATGTCCCACTTGCGCATAAAATCCTGTGTGACGAAGGCAATAAACTCTGGGCCACCATCTGAGGAAATTTTTTCAGGCACTCCAAAAGTGGCAAAGTATGATCGAAGGAGGCGAACAAGTGCATTTGTGCCAGTGACGGTGGTCCCAGCAGGTGTACCAAACACATCTGACCAATCGGACAATCTGTCTCCAACGATCAAGAAGTGGCGTCCCGCGTAATCAAAATAATCGGCAAAAATTTTTTTGAAGGGCGTGGTAGGCGGGTGGGAGGGCAATGGGGAATTGCGGCTTGCGAGGTCGCATTTCGGTTGCAATAAGCACAAGAATCGCAAATATTGCGAATATCTCGGGTCATCCCCGGCCAGAAAACGGTTGCGCGCGCACGCCGTTTCATGGCCGACACCCCTTGATGGGCGGCGTGTAATGCGCATAATACTTCATAGCGGAATTGGGGCGGAATCACAACACGATCATTGTATAAAATAACGCCGTTAGATATACAGTTATAAAACCCGTCGCGATATGGCAGGTATTTACGAATTTTGGCGGAAAGTTTACATCAAAGTTTGATTGTATGGCAGACAGTAAGTCATTGAGTGCGGCGTCACTAGTAGTGTGCCGGGCAATTTCATCCCAGTTTGAAGTCAATTCATCATGCGTATTTTGCCGCACAGAGGCAAGAAGGGCCTCTTCGAGAGAGTCTATAGAATCACGCTCGGCACCCGAAATGGTAGCGAAAAATTCTGATGTGGCTGGGTGTCGCGATGTAGCGTCCGCAGCGGTATTAGTCGACCCCGACAAGTGTGCAATGTCGAAACGCCACATTAGAGTGCGCTGCTTTAATCGGAAGAGCCGAGTGTTGCTGGCTGATTTCATCTAAAGTTCGATCACCAAAAATTTTCGTTAGCGGCTTGTGGTCGGTAACAACTACTAAATTATCGCAGCTCTGCGTAAAGTATTTAGTCTGCTCGAGTCCCCAAGCTACAGCTAGGGCTTCTCCTTCAATTGGGGCGTAACGTTGCTCAGCCGACGAAAGAAAGCGAGAGCCTGCGAGAGTTACTGGTCATGCATTGGAACAGCAATCCGGGAGGGTGGACGGGCATGCACAGTGTTTTTGAAGCAGGAAGTATCCGATGCCCCGATTTGACCAGTCCGGCCGTAGGCAAGTACGTCGAGTCGGATCGAAAATTTTTACGCCGTAACGTATGGCGTCAATGATAGCATCTTTCGAACGCAAAAATGCTTTGTCAAGGTTGTCATTCCGCACGAACTTACGTGCGTTTCGGACTGAGAAACGGCTTGAATGGAGCCATCAAGTCTCGAATTTTGGCGTAATTGGCCACTTGATTAATTAGACCAAACCAGCTTCTTATGTCCTTGATGTTCTTAAGCGTAGGAAATTGTTGAATAGCATTCAAATACTTGGGAAGGGGTTCTATACATTATTCGGAAATGCGGAATCCTGCAAAGTCAACTGACCGCTGGACGAATTGAAATTTGCTGGGGTTGAGAACGATACCGGAGCGGCCCACGAGAGTAAGAAATTGATTGGATGGTGCGCCACCAATGTTCCTCAAGGTTTTCGTCAAAAAACACGGTGTCATCCATGCATCGCTTCTTGCGCATAAATAGCGGCGAAGCAACGATTGTAGCCATCTCCCGAAAAAAGGAAACCTTGTGGTGAAGGTGGTAAGATGACGGTCTGACTAGCGTAGTGAAACGCTGTGGTATTTATTCCAAGCGTCGTCGTCGTCGTCGTCATCGTTTGAAGGGCATCCACTCCAGGCCAGACACAAACAGAACTGGGGCCGAGGGTTTATCCTTTTACTACCCCAGACTGCTGTACTGCCTGGATCAGATGCTGGCAGCGATGTTATTAAGCCAGCATCGAGTTTCGTCATCCAAAACCGTCAGACCGCGTGCTCCATGTGGTGCCCGATGTATGGGGCACATTGTTAGTACATGGTCTGCGGTTTGCTCTGAGGCGCCGCACTCGCAATTCGGTGAAGGAGCGAGACCCCATTTGTGCATGGACGAATGGAATCGCCCAACACCAGTCCACAGGCGGTTGAGCTTAACCCAAGCTGCTCGGGGTAAGCCCATCCCAACAGGCCTGACACTGGTCCCGGGCACAAAAGCACGGAGCCTGGAAGCACTTTCACAGTGCTCCGCGTTCCATTTGTGATTCGTCCATTCAGAGGCGCGGATGCCAAGTCTGGCAAGATTGTCCAAGAGATTCCGCGCACCTGGCACAAACGGGCGTCTGGATCTTAGTCTCACTTGGCCAGTATCCGAGGACCCATTTAACAGACCATGCAAAATATGATCGGGGTCCAGAGATCCACGGTAAGCCAAGGAGAGTGTCGCTCCCAGTCGGCGAAGCTCAGCTGGCTGGATGCCTGAGAGTACAGGTAGGTGGTCCGTTGGAGTGGGACGCAGGCATCCAGTAACTATGCGCAAGGCGTCATTCAAGACACTGTCAATGAGGCGAGTGTGAGCACTGCGACACCAGACTGGCGCACAGTACTCAGCTGTTGAGTAGACTAGAGACAAGGTGGCTATGCGTAGTGTTTTAGCACCAGCACCCCATCCCGAGCCCACGAGTCGCCTCAACAGTGTGACGCGCGAAGATAGTTTTTTGTGCAATGCCACTAAATGGTGACGAAACGTGAGCGATCTGTCCAGTTTTACCCCAAGGTATGTAGGGGTTGGACAGAACGGTAAAAGTCTACTATTGTTGTAGACCTTTAGCTCACGTTTGGCCTCTCGGTTGTTTAAGTGAAAGGCTGTCGTCACCGTCTTAGTGTGACTGAGCTTCAACCTCCAAGTCTGGAGATACGCTGACAGTGTGGACATATCTTGGCTTAATGTCCCCTCCAAGTCCTTCCAGTTTCCAGAAGAGTGCAACAATGCTAAATCATCAGCATAAGCAAACTTTCTGGAAATCATGGAAGGAAGATCGTACGTATAGATGTTAAATAGGAGGGGAGCCAAGACCGATCCCTGAGGAACGCCGTTTTTAAGACGGCGTAGCCTGCTTTGCTTGCTGTCACCGGTGGTAAGGGTGAAACTTCGATTTCGGACAAGCTCCATGATCATTTTGACCATGTGCTTATCCGGAAGTAGTCTCAGCAGCTTGCAGGTAAGGCCACGGTGCCAGACAGTGTCATAAGCAGCTGTCAGATCGATAAATACGGCACCGGCCTTCTTTTTAGCCTCGAAAGAATCCTCGATGTTCTGGGTTAGCAGAACAACTTGATCTACGGTTGACTTCCCGCGTCGGAACCCAGCCTGCTCTTTAGGGAGCAGTGGATCGATTAATGGTTCAACGCGGGCGTAGATAAGCCTCTCGAGGATCTTGTAGGGGACACAGAGCAGAGATATCGGTCGATAACTCTTTGGGTCCCCCACGGGCTTTGCTGGTTTTGGGATCGCGACCACAAGCGCTCTTCTCCAGATCTTGGGAATTTTGAGTCGGCGCAAACAGGAAGAAAAGAAGTCACGTAACCAGGACTTCAAAGCAGCTCCAGCATGGAGTATAAGCTCGGGGCAGATGGAATCAGGACCCGGAGCTTTACCTGGTTTTAAATGTTGAAGGGCAGCAGCAAATTCTCTCTGTGAAAAATTGTCAGAGATATTTACTGCGTCTGGTGTTGTGGCCCTCCAAAGGTCAGACACTTCTTGAAAGACAAGTCGAGATGACTTGCGATCAACAGCCTCGTATTTCCCATTTCTAACCAGCTGAGATGCAATAGCATTGGCTGAAACAGGACAATGACGAGGAGAGTGTCGTGACCTACCAGTAAGGTTGTTCAAAATACTCCACGCTTTTCGACTAGAGTGTGAGAAGTCAATGTTCCGAACTGCTTCGGACCATCGATCCCTCCGTTTTCTGTCAAGCTTGGCAAGCAGAGTTGTAGCAGCCAAACTTGAGTCGTCTCCCTGAGGAGACTGCAGAAAGGTTTTATAGAGGGATTCACACTCTGCATCCCAACACGGAATATAGTTGTTTCGATACCCGCGTGGGATAGTCTTCTTGGCTGCTTTCTTAATGATGTTACAGAAGTCCTGGTAAGCCGCATTCCAAGCGTCAGTCACAGTTTTCCAAGTATTACTTGGTACGCGACAGGCTAGCTTGAAGGATGTTTCTGACGCGAATGTTTCCCAACGACAAAATTTGTTCAGCAGCGATAAGTCTACAGTCCGTCGGGGTGTACCAACATGTTTTCTTGTAATCACCATGCGATGGCACCTGCTCTCTGTGAGGGACTTTTTCGAGAATTCCTAGGGCTTCATCCCGAAGGAGGTCTGCATGGACTTATTGTTGCCAATGTAGAGGAATAGAAGCCGGGGTATGGGACGCTCTTGGTTTCGCTGAGGGGCTGACATGGATTTCGATGGGTGGTCCCGCCATGCGATGAAGAGTGCAATGCGGACATGTGTTAAATGTGGAGGAAGCGTATCGCTCCAATAGTCAAGTTTTCATTCGATCATTATTTTCGGGAATACATCGAAATGGTAGCGAACGTGAGGATGGTGGCACGGCAGTACGTTGAGGGCAAGTGCAAGAATGATTTTGATCGCCTGGTGAGGCGCAACCACCAGTAACAATGCGCACGAGGTGCGCATTAGTGATGGCAGCAGGTTCACCAGCGCATTCCTGCGTCTCAGCATTAACATGTTCACTCAATGATGGAAACTGGGGGACAGGACTTCCAGCGTCGATAGTTAACCGTGCGATAAGAAGAAGGTCTGAATGTCGGCGCTAACGTAGACCATGGTCTGGCATTGCACAACATAACCGTGACACAACAGTCCTTCAATGATGGCGAAGAACGCCCCCACAATTGATATTGAGGAATGATTGGAGGCCACCAGGTTGGATGCAGGGGTCAGAATGTCATGTGGGAAGCTATACTTCACGAATTCGTCCAGAGACCATACATTCACTTGGGCGCCTGTGTCAGCGATAGCGGTGACATTAGTAGCACGGACTGATGTGGATTTGCCATGAGCCTGAGCGCGATCGACTGAATCGTTATCTGGACCTTAGGGTGCTCTCTCATATGTGCTGTTGCCCACTGTCCATTTTTGAATATATAATGGGGGCCTTGCATGGTGGCATTCCTATGTACTGCAGACAGAGGCATGTTGCACTTGTTTGGCCTGTGCCTCGAAACTGGTTTGTGATTTGTTCTTACCGAACTCAACTGAGGGTCCGTAGGCAACGTGACTTCAAGAGTTTGTAGGCCTGGTTCCGGTGGTGAATGATCTACTTTAGGAGCGAAGTGGCGTCTTCGGTGTTTCTGTGCCCGGTAGCATTCAATACACAAGGTAAAAGTTTGGTATTCCAACCACGAGGCCCATTTTTGCAGAGCTGATAAAGTCGCTGACAGAGCGGACAACGCGACTGTTTTGACCGAGCAGGTAAATTGTGGAATTCCTGTGTGGGGTTGCATTACGACGTGCTCTGTGGTCTGCGTCATGTAGGCGCTGAACGGCTGACACAGATGTGACCTCGGTCGGGGGAACAGCGTTGCGAGCCATTACCTCCTTGCTTTCTACTAGAGCAACGATCTCGTTGACGGCGCGTGTGAGCACATCTGCGCCCCCAAGAATTTCTCGGCGAATCTCATCGTCAGCAATGCCATTTAGCAGGGTATCACGAATCATGTGGTCAGTGTAATTTACTTTTAAGCCACAAGTACAATCAACTGTAAATGCACATGTGTCTGCTTTGCCGCGCACTCTCGCTGCAAATGCGCGATAGGGTTCGTCTCTCAGTTGGCGCATTTGCATGAGATCTGATAGCAAGACGCCAGTAGCTACTGGGATAACTGCGAGTCGACGCATGGCGGATAATAATTCCTGTAAAGGCTTAGAGACAATCTCCGTATCTGATTTTAACAAACTATCTCCTAAGCTCTGACTGGCACACTGAAAGAGTTGCGTGGTGTCTGAAGTTTCATTTATGCCTGATCCTTGCCTAAACATTTGCCAGCGGCGAGTAAATACATTCCACGCTTCTAAAGACACGCCCTCGTCGATGCTGGGTCTCGTTAGCTTTGGTCCTTCTGAGGGAGCGTGATTGAAATTAAGCCCAGGAGCAGCATGACTAAATGCGTGGCTCTGTAAAATTGCGCAAGCTACGGCTTCTGGTGCGTCTTTGGATTGAAAAGCGCAACCCGGGTACGCACAATCCATAACAACCATTTTATAGCAAAAACTTAACTAGCCTTGACGATTTCGTCATGAAAGTATATGACTCATTTTCGGAATGATATTATTTAATACACAAAACGAAAACGACGAAATCGTTTGTCTGCAAAATAAAAGAATAAATAATAAAACGACTCAAAACTAAACACGCTACTAAACTAGAGCTTAAGCTTACTGAACTAACACTGAGACAGCAAACAACTATACAGACAAACGATAGTGTGATGCAATAACACGAACTAAGCCATAGCATTTGTACAATGAGGAGCGCCGTTTTTTAGACGGTCTTTTTTTAGACGGTTTTTTAGCTTGCTGTCACCCGTAATAAGGGTGAAACTTCGGTTTCGGACAAGCTCCATGATCATTTTGACCATGTACTCAACCGGCAGAAGCCTCTGCGGCTCGCAGATAAGACCACGGTGCTATACAGTGTTATAAGCAGCTGTCAGATTGACAAATGTCGGTTGCGATGTGCGCCAAATAGGCTCATGCAAACCTTTCCAGACGCGCAATGTGAGCATACTCGTATATGGTACACGCCTAAAAACCGTACTTTTTTAAAAAACGATATTTCTGCTCCAAATTGAACATTTTATGGTACAACTCATTCAACCTGCTAGGAAAACCTCTGATTTATAAACTATAAAAACAAATATATTTATTTGAAACTGTGGAGTTGCACACAACCTCCCGCTTTGATGTCTACTTTCGCACTAAAGTTATACAAGTTTATACCTGTCGCCTACACTGTAAACACGCCGCATGGGCTGTCGCGGCCAAAGTGTTAAATGGCGAAAAAAACGTATTAAAACAGCTACGATTGATAAATGATTAAGCATAACCAAAACAAAACATGCTAATTAGAGAAGATGCCCTAGCCAAGTTTCAAATGCATTGGTGCGCGATAAAATAAAAATGTACAACAAAAAATTAAACTACGATTTAAATACAGCAAAGGCAAAACATCTTGAAACAATATTTTATAGTACTGTCAACTGCAACGATGATACTTTTCAGTAAAAATTTTGTAGTATATAGCTTTTTTGGCATTTTTTAAAAATTGTTCTCAATATAACTAGATTGCAAGTTGATGATCTGGTAAGGTTTAAATCAAGAACTTGCTGTATTTCATGCGGATCCTCCTTGGTTCGCTGGTGAGTTCCCCAAGCTCTATTCACCTTTTGTAGGGTGCCGAAAGACAAAAAGGTTGAGAAACACTGGCCTTACCAAAAAATTTTTATATTGACACAAATTATTTATTTCAAACGGAACAGCAATTTTTTGTAAAGATTTTTTGATTTTGTTCGGAATTCTTTTTCTCTTGCACTGTAAATAAAAAAATTCCAAAGACTGTTGGACATTGCCATAACTGCTATACAAATAACTGCTGTCGAATTAAATTCTATGGTATTTATTATAGCCATCGGTAATGCAGCTGCTGGCAAGAAACAAATAGTGAACACACCGACCATAACTCCAAGCGTAAAAAAGACTTTGATTTCTTTCATCAATTTTTGTTTTTGTCTTTTTGTTGAAAAAAGTTTTTTTCGTTTCTTGGAATGCCTTTTGTAAACAAAAAATGTCATAATTGTAAATATCCACAATATTGTTATAGGAATTATAATTCCAGTCAGGACCAATATAGAAAAAGCACTAAAATCATTGAGCACAACAGGTAAAACAATTGCATCGCCTAGAAGCATAAAGCTATAGCTTTTATGAATTATACCAGTTGGTGAAATAGCAACTAAAATTGAATATAACCATACTACAACACAAATTTTTCGACCAATTGCTATGTTTGAGTTATCTTTGTAAGTTAATGGTCGATAGACAACTTTAAACCTATCGATTGCAGATGCTAATAAAGTTAATACAGAAACATATAAGGTTAGGAATGTAAAAAATCCGATCACATTAACGTACGTTTCGTTAAAAATAATACTACCAGAATTGCAATATGAGTAAATAAAAGATGGAAAAACAATGATTCCAGTCCAAACATCAGACATAGCCAGGGATATTCGATAAACTGCTTGTCTCTTCATCAACTTCTTATTGGTGAAAAGAACAATGAGAACTGTGACGTTCGCAAGCGTTGTAGCTACTGCAAATATTCCACACACAATCACGAAGATTATGCCTTGTGTGTGGATTCTGAAAGTAAACGCTAGTAATTTTAAACATAGTCACAGCTGCTGTGGTGAATCGAACCCGCATCAAAATTTAAATTATTCAAAGCAATCACCGCGGTCAAAAGAAACTATATAAAACTTGACATTTGAAGGACGACAGGGAAGACGAGGAAAACAAATGAAAAGACAATTCGAATAATAACGAAAAAAAGAAGTTGAACAAGAAGAACTTTATTATTGGTCTGTTTTGGGATAAATCTTTAAAAAAAAACGTTTTATTTCATCCTCAGACCCTTTCTAATTAAATAAGTTTATATTTTGTTTGCATGTTTACATTATACAAGTGATTCCCTAATATAAAAGATAAATTTTAATACTTGTTGTAAACTGTACTTAGTCCGTCCCGAAGACTACACTGCCTTTAGTCTAGTGTAAATTTTTTTGAATATTCGTCTAAAACATTTTAAAATGGAAAAAAATCATTTTTAGGCAGAAGTTGTTACGTTGCTTCCGGAAAAACTTTTTTATGGCAGCTCTCCTATGCCGAAACATTGGATTTGTAAAACCTATGCAGATTTACGCCATGTTTTATCAAAAGTTTAATCGAAAGCTTTTTTGTGAGCAAATTATTCTGTAGAAAAATAATTCAACTGGTTTTAAAACATGGATCATTTGCCTTCAGAAGCTATGCCGCTAAATGTTGCAAAATTCGTTGTAAAAACCGAAAATTTGGTCTTTACTATTAATTATGTTCATACTTTTTTCCGTAAATAACGTAGCCGTTTTATGGCAACAACATAATATACGAGTTATATTCGCACAACAATAAAAAAACTAGACCGATGTTTGACATGCTTTGAACTTAAATTTGTAGTTAATTTGCTTGTTCATACAGGGGGAAAAATGTGTAGAGCCGTAGCAAACGTCACAATGCTTTATAATTACGAGCCAAAATTTAAAGAATGAGTCTATGATTCTGGTTTTAAGTGGTTCATAATATAAGAAATTGTTTAAAATGTAAATCGGTCAAAACAAAAAAAAAACTATAATTATCAGAACGACTATAGCTAAAAGCGTTTTAAGCAATTGTAATGCAGTAAAATTTGTATAAGAGTTTGTGTCAGTTATTTGGGCAATGTTGTTTTTATAATTAATGTAAACACTGTTACCAGGGATTGCTTAGTTTAAAATTCATTTGTTCTTCTGGTAAAATCATCAAGTTAAACTTTAACAAATAACAGAAGGCTTAATGTCAAAAAGTCAGTCAAGATTTTAAAGGTAGAAAAAACAATATGATCCATTATAATCTATTAGCTTAATATTATTTGTTTAACTATTTGAGTGTAAAATAAAAATTTGATTTTAACTTTAATGTTACGGGATACTCCACTGAAGTTGGATAATTGTTACCTGACTTTTTGACCACCCTGTATATTTATTAAAGAAAAACCTAATACGACGTTTCGTCCTGTTCATCCGTTGTGTGTTGTTTTTACCTGAAGAAGTCCGCCCGATGTAACGGGCGAAACGTCGTGTTAGGTTTTTCTTTGATAAATATATTACGCCTTCTGTTATTTGTTAAAGTTTAACTTGCTGATTTTACCAGAAGAACGAAGGAACGTTAAACTAAATGTTGTTTTTAAAAACTTTTTTACATTTCATCTCTTTATGAAACAAGATTACCATTTAACACCAATGTCATAGAAACACTAGCTGCTGCCCTCGGCCCTCGCAGAAAATGCTTCTCCTTGGAAATCATCTGCTACCAAACTTTTTAACAATCTAACCGACCATCAGAATATTCATATGAAAAGCTGCAGCCTCCGCTAATACGATACTTAAATCTATAGATAATGTTGAATAGAATGCTGGTAATATAAATAAAAAAGAAAATTGACTCGAAAGAAAATTAGTTGGTCATTATTGACAATTTCTTAAAAGAACCCAAGACACTGCTTGCCTCAAATCCAGACAATAATGTTTCAAATATTTTCAGTTTCATCTACAGTTGCATCCGCCACAATCGTATATTTATCGACTGCACAAAGATTGATCAAATTGCTTCTTCTTTTGCATTGCAGGGATTTTCAGCTCACCTTTATTATCAGCAGCGTGGCGGGTGAGTGAGTTGGCCTTATTGATAACAGACACGATCGACACGGTCACAGTTCAAAGCCTGCACTCGTCATTCTGTTGTGCCCTTAGGATAGACACTTTACAAGTTTTTTTGCTTGATGTTCTTAGCAGGCAGTTCTGAACATCAGGTATATTTCCAAATAAAAAGTTTGGACTAAACAAAAATGTCTTAGCATCTCCCAAACCAATTAACACTTGATGTAAAACGTTTCCAATGTTTTCTACCAAACGAAAAGGATAAATAAAAAAAAGTAAAAATTTTTTTTAATTTGTGTGGTTCGAAGAACTGAAAAATTTCAAGATAGCACACAACTGTTTCTTTTAGTTTTTCTTTTTTCTTTTTTTTTAAACGATGCTGAACTTGTTTTTACGCTTTTCGCGCTTCATATCCAAATTGAACAAAAAAGTTTGAATAAAACCAGCCTTTGTTTTTACGTAAATGGTTTAACTTTGTTTGTTTAGCTGAGACAATAAAACTCAAATTCTAGCGCTAACGCAGCAGTTTTTATGAATTCTGACAGTCTTAATTATCAAACTTAACCCATTGACGTTAACATGCCCTAAGTTCACATTTATGGTAAGTGTTTACTTTTTTTCCAAATAGTCGTTGTAATTGAAACCAGAGTTGTTATATTGGCCTTTTTAAGATCAAATCTAAGTAATTTGGCCTTTCTATGCTTTTTTATGAAACAAAATCTCATTCTTAAAAGTTAAAATTTCTGTTTAAATATTTGAAGTTTGTAAGCAAAGGTGTTGGAATTTTTACTGTTTGAATTGTTATTTAATCTTCAATCGTCTTCATCTTAAATTTGGGAGATTGATAAAAATTTTGGACGTTGATAGAAAGTGATGACCTTTTTGTAGTCCTCACCTTAAATTTGGGACGTTAATAAAAAAAAACACTTTGGCGTTATTTTTTTACGCTTGTTTTTTTTATGACAGTCTGTTTGACCTTTTTTGAAAAATTGTTCTTTGCCACCTCCCATGGAGCGTGCCGTCTTTGGCTCAGAGCAAACAAATCCAATTGGCTCCTACGCCACTGGTTGACCCTCAAACAGGAATAATTAAAATCGGAAACTGAAAACATATAATTGGGGTTTTATTCCCCGGAAACAATGAACACTTCTGCTGTTAATTTGGCAAAAGAGCAGAAATGTTCTGGATATTGCACATACTGTTGTATCTTTGCACGAATACACAGGTTTATATTCACAAAAGTACTTAGCCAAAAAAACAACCGTATTGAAATATAATGCTATTAGTTAGTTTGCTGTAGTAGCTGGATACTTCGAACTGACTGCTAAACCAAAATAAAGGCGCATATTTAACTAGT
This sequence comes from Diplosoma virens, assembly GCA_963680785.1. Lineage (NCBI taxonomy): Eukaryota > Metazoa > Chordata > Ascidiacea > Aplousobranchia > Didemnidae > Diplosoma > Diplosoma virens. The sequence continues at coordinate 27,809,503 of OY796893.1, forward strand.
AACAACTATGCTTGGAGATGCGCGCGTCCAATAATTGTTTGAGCAGAAGGCGCTGATTAAGATTAGAGCGTTTCAGAAAACACTACGTCATCTATTGCACAATATCACAACACCTCCCCAAATAAACTACGACAAAAAAATATATATACATTTTAGCAACAATATTTTTTTGGAGGTCTCTTTGTTCTCGCTGATCGTCGTAGATTGTGTCGCCCGTACTCGTCTCCGGTTGGTAGTCTCGGATTGTTGCGTTGGTTCATCGAAGAAGAACTAGATGCGTGGTCAGTCCCGGCTGGAAGTGTTTCTGTAGACAAAACGCTCGTTGGGATTTCACAGGGATCATCATCTTGATCCGAACCGTATCGAGGTCGAAGTTGATCAAGATGTCTTCTCCAAGTTGGTCCTCGAGTAATGACTCGTACATTGACGCTTCGTGTACCATGGACTTTCGTAACTATCGCAGGCACCCATCGTGGGTCACGATCTCTTCTAGGGCCGAAGTACAGTGCGTAACAAGGGTCTCCTAGTGAGTAATGATGTTCGACTTTCGAAACCACTTCCGAGTCTTCAGCATTTGAATGCTTGCTCGCTTGTTTTGACTGTCTTCCCTGCAGGAGATGCGGAATGGATGGAACCAAAGTGTCAATTTTGGTGCGAATTTTTCTTCCATTCAACAATTCGCTTGGTGACAGTCCCGATGCAAAAGGAATTCTTCTATATTGCATTAGAAATTCTTGCAAAGCTTCCTTTGGAGGTAACGAGGATTTTCTCAATGCCTGTTTGAACGATTGTATCAAACGCTCGGCAGCACCGTTTGTTGCTGGATGATAAGGTGCTCCGGTGAGATGTACAATGCCTCGTTGTTTGCACCAAGCTTGGAACTCTTGAGACATGAATGTTGTGGCATTATCGGTCACCAACGTGTGGGGATATCCGAAATGAGCAAATTCTTGTTCAAGTATAGCAGTAGTACTTTTCGAAGACGTTGAGGTTGTTGGATGAATGCAAGGATATTTTGAATAAGCGTCTACAAGGACTAACCAGTTTCTTCCCAGAAAGTTGATCGCATGGTCTAAGTGGAGTCTTGACCATGGTTTTTCTGGCATCATCCACGGATGGATTGAAGGTTTATCCGGCTTATTTTGAAATTGGCCACAGGAAGTGCATTTGCGACATAAGTTCTCGATGTCAAAGTCAATTCTTGGCCAATAGACAGTTGACCTGGCAAGTTGTTTCATCCGTTGCATGCCGAAATGTCCAAGGTGTAATAATTTAAGAATATGATTACGTAGGGTTGAAGGAATTATTACCCGTAAGCCGTAAAACACGCAACCATTCTCTGTTGACAACGAATTTTCCAACTTTTTGAAGTCTTTAAGCTCTTCCGAAAATGCATGCGGCCATCCTTCCTTCACAAATCGCATTAGTTGGGAAAGAATTGGATCCTTGGCAGTCTCTCTGACCACAAGCAATGGATTGTCAGGATTGATTTGACGACTGATTGTTCGAACTAAACAAACGCTATCGACATCATCTTCCATCTCCTCCCCATCAAAACTTGTGTCATTTGAAAATGGTAAGCGACTAAGAGCATCGGCATTGCCATGGTCCTTGCTTCTACGGTATTCCACCGTGTAGTCATATTGATGGACTAGTAATGCCCATCGTGCAAGTCGATTCGCGGCCATTGCAGGAGTACCTTTATCAGGGGCAAACAAGGTCACTAAAGGTTTGTGATCGGTAACCACAATGAACTTACGACCGTAGAGAAACTGATGAAATTTCTTCAAAGCGTACACTAAGGATAGTGCTTCTTTCTGTATTTGGCTGTAGCGTCTTTGTGTTGCCGATAAGATTTTAGAAATATTGAGAATCGGACGCTCGCTTCCGTCTGCAAAGCGATGAAATAATACCGCTCCAATTCCGCATTCTGAGGCGTCACAAGATAAACCCAACGGAAGAGATGGGTCATAGTGCGCAAGTACAGTCTCTGTGCATAGTAACCGTTTGATCTTTTTGAAAGATGTCGATTCTTCTTCACCCCACTTCCACTGTTGTCCTTTGCGTGTAAGCTTGTACAACGGCTCGGTGATTTCCGAAAAATATGGAGGTAAGAATTTAGAATAAAACTGCACAGATGCTAAAAAAGATTTTAACGTAGAAATGTTCTTGGGTGTAGGCATTTCTAGTATGGCATCAACTTTGGACCCTTTTGCAATTCCTCGACTTGATAAAGTGTGACCCAGGTAATCAATTGATACTTGGGCGAAAACGCATTTCTCACGGTTGCAGCGAAGACCTTTCTCTTCTAGTCTTTTGAACAAAGCTCGCAGGTTCATCAAATGATCTTTTGCGTTGTCACCACTTACCAAAATATCATCGAAATACACGGCAACTCCTCGCAAATTTTGCGTTAACTGTTCCATGATTTCTTGGAAATACCCTGGTGCGGATTTAATTCCGAAAGGAAGTCTTTTCTGCAGTAAAACCCCTTTGTGAGTGCTGAGAGCCAGCTTCTTCTGGCTGTCAGGAGAAAGACAGATTTGATTATATGCATTAGCTAGATCAATCTTACTAAAGCAGTAACCACGTCCTAGCTTGCGCATTAGATCTTCTGGGAGAGGGATTGGTTGACGATGGTCTTCCAGTTGCGAGTTTACAGTTACCGAATAATCTCCACAAACTCGGATGCTTGCTTTTGCTTGACCTGGCAAAGGAGACTTTCGAATAGGAACCACGGGGGTGCCGTACGAGTTAAAATCTGTAAGCTCCCATACACCTCTCTTAATTCCTGCTTCGTATGCTTCGTTTAAATCTTGTAAGATTGAGAACGGAACAGGTCTTGGCTTCTTGAAAATAGGTTTAGCTTCAGGTTTAAACCGTATATCTAGTGAAAAATCTTTTAGACAACCCAATGTAGATTCAAATAAAGTAGGAAACTCTTCACATAATTGAATACATGCCGCATCTAAAGAATTTTCTGGACCAGTTGTAGTGACGTGCTCTATCGTTGCAGTAGATTCAGCACAACTTAGGTTTTCTCTGAAGTGATCAGTTAAGTTGGTGAGTTTCAACTTCATCATCGCCAGACGACCTAGTAAATTTAGATTGGGCACCTTAGTGACAATTACAGGAAAGGTCACGTTAGGTGATTTTCCATCAATACTTGCGGTTGATTGGAATTGTCCCACGACGGGTAGCGGGCTACCTTCAGCAACTTGATATTGAACAGATACAGGTTGTAGAATGGGTTTACCCAGCGTTTGCCACGTCACTTCACAGCAAAATGTGTCACTGGCTCCGCTATCAATTTCAAACTTAATTCTGTGGTCATTAAGTCTAATAGTTTGATAGATGGGTGAAACAGAACATTGGACTTTGTGCACCAATTTCATCTGTTGTTTCACAAGCTTGCTGTTATCTCTGAGTCGAGACATGCATACAGATTGCAGATGACCTGTTTTCTTGCAGAAGCTGCAAATAGCTTTAATGTGGGGACAAGCTTTGCTAAAATGTCCAGAATTTCCACACCTGAAGCAGGCGGTTTTCTTTTCTTGCGTTTTGGAAGTTTTGGACTTTGCGTGATAAACTTTCTGCACCGACGTAGAAGGTTGACCGTGTACGGTTTCCTTTGCTACCTTGGCTGCTTCTTCCACTTCTTGAGCCACTCTGATGGCGTTGCTAAAATTTAGTTCATCGTCCTTGAGCTTGAAGAGTGTCTTCAAAACTGCTTCGTTGTCTACTGAACAGATGAATTTAGTTCGCAAGGCTTCATCTAATGGATCTTTAATGGATTGAAAATCACATGTAGCTGCATCTTGTCGTATTCTGCTTGCCAGTTCAGGAATAGTTTCGCCAGGTTTGCGTTTCATGTCAGACCAGAACTTGAAACGTTCTCTGACAACAAACCGTTTTGGATCAAACTGCTCTGCCATAAACGTCTGAATATCATTCATCGTTAGCTCATGTATGCTTTTGACAGGTTGTTGCTGAGCCGCTAAGTTGCTAAGCATTTTGTAAACGGAGTTAGATTGGTTGGTAAGAAAAATTTGTGCTTGCTTGTTGTCGGGAATAGAGTTAGCAGTGACGAATGTTCGGAACCTTGCCAAATAATCAGTCCATAACTCAGATGTGGAATCGAATGGTTGAAAACTTGCCATCGGTGTTTGAACATTTTCTCGCGGGTTGTTCAAGCTGCTTTGTAAAGTTTTCAGCTGCTCTTGAAGCATTGTCATTTGCTCTTGATGTTGCTTGTTCTGCTCTTGGTATTGCTTATTCTGCTCGCGATGCTCGTCGCGTAAAACTGCCATTTGCTCTTGGTGTTGCTTGTTCTGCTCTTGCTGTTGCTTATTTAACAACAAAATCAGTTCAGAAATTTCACTCATTGTCGACAATTCAAGCTGTAATGCAAAATCAACAAATTTTCTTTTTTCTTTCTTGACGCAGTTGAGTTTCTTGAATCCTCGTCGCCACTTTTGCCTGTTGTATCTTTGCACGAATACACAGGTTTATTAAAAAACAATAATAAATATTCACAAAAGTACTTAGCCAAAAAAACAACCGTATTGAAATATAATGCTATTAGTTAGTTTGCTGTAGTAGCTGGATACTTCGAACTGACTGCTAAACCAAAATAAAGGCGCATATTTAACTAGTAACAACTATGCTTGGAGATGCGCGCGTCCAATAATTGTTTGAGCAGAAGGCGCTGATTAAGATTAGAGCGTTTCAGAAAACACTACGTCATCTATTGCACAATATCACAACACATAATAATAAGTAAAAAAGATTATCCTAAAATATAAATTTAAATGCGGGCCAAGATTTCGTGAAAAATTTAAATTTTTAAGTTGTGCTAATAAAAAAGCAAATTAAAGTGATGCCGACTACTGATTATCAACGCAATAAATATTCATTTGCCGCAGCGCTGAGTCTGTACTACAAACTTAAAAAGGCAAAACTTTTAAGCCATTTTAAATATTGTCGTGGCTCTATTTGGTGCTTATTAAAAATTTCCGATACAACAGTCGAAAGCGAAAGTTTGTTGGGATGGTAATAAAAAGCATTTTGTTTTGAACTAAAACTTACAAAAATAATTCTTGACGTCATAAAACAATGAGAAAATCGCATCTTGAGCGTTTGTGCGACTTTGCAGTAAGTTACTTCAGGTTCGCGAACAATAAAGCAAGTTATTCTGTATCGGGTCACAGTTTTTTTAAGCAAATGATCTTACACAAAGTTTTCGCCCAAGTTTTGAGTTGCAATCTCAGCAAAGTTCCCATGGGAAACATGTCTGTCTCTCCAAAACCAAAAAAAAATCTAAGAAATATTTAGAAATTTTTAATAAAGACAAAGTTGATGTAATTTGCGTTGATTACCTTGCCGATCGCGTAACTCGCTCTACTTCACTGTGCAACTTAATTCTGCTATTCTTTTCCTAAAATCTTGTTTAGTTCGTATAGTGCAGTACAGTGACTGAATCGCGAGCTAACTTTTGTGTGTGTTTTCTTTTTTAGATAAGTCTAGTTATTAAGTTGAAATATAAGTTATTGTGAAAGCAAAAAAGTTGTGTGTTTCTTACTTCAAAAGTATTGTAAATAACAAAATATGTTCAAAACATTTCTCAGGGTTTAGTCTCATAATAAAGGTCGAAACCAGTTCACATCTGTCGACGCGTTGCGAACGAGAGAGTGTGACAAGATGACTACCTTAATTTTAAAACTTGATTTTTTATAACTTTGAATGTTATGCTACTGCTTAATAATAAAAAAACTATTTTTTTAGCACCAAGCAGCAGTTTTACCTTTCTTTTAATATGTTATTTTAAACATCCCGCAAACATTTTAGCACTTTGGTTAAAAATAATTAAACTAAGTGACCGTCTTTCCCTAAAAGGATCACCATCTTTTAGAGCAAAGTTGGTCATTCTCAATCTTTTTTATCCTATTGATCGTTTTTGCTCAATTTTGTCCAAAAAATAATTTGGTGAATCCCATACAAAAACCTGCAAAAAATTTCGATAAATGAAAACCGGAAGACCTTCTTTTTTGCATCTCTGAGCACTAGAATATATAAAAATTGTGTCTAAAATTTAGTCAAAAATTAAAAAAACTCATGAAATAAATAGAGTAGTAGAACTACACCGAAAGTTTTTCACAAACCAGAATGAAGACCTTTTTTTGGTTTTAATTAAATTTTAGGCGCAACTTTTGTGTCTGTTCATGCTCAAAGATGGGAAAACTAATAAATAAAAGAAGTCGGCAACTGGTTTATGAAAAAATTTCGAGAATTTTTACAAATCCATTTTGTTAACTTTGTTTTGGTCTTTCAATCTACGACTGCTTTGTTGACTAAGTTGTCTTGTGCACCATCAAACTAGTTTCGGAGACCCCCAATTGAATATTTTGTGAAATCCCTAAGATTCTCTGGACTCGGTTGAGAACCCTTGATTTAACCAGTTAGAAAAAAGACCAAAACATTTGGGGTGTTTTTTTTGACATTCTGCTCTCGGCTTTCTGGTATAACTTGATTCATAACAATCTATTATAAAATTAAATCAAGATACAAAGATTGAAAAACATAAAAATTACAGCTTTAAACGTAAAAATTATTCAGATGCAAAATCATCTGCCTGACATCTAATGAGGTATCATGTTTGAAGTTTAATCTTGCAAAATAATTAAATAGAAAATGGGACATCAGAAAAGGTAAAGGTTTAAATTCAGGGCTTTCCTAATTGAATCATCCTAATAAGAATAAATAAAATTTATTTGAATAATGATAATGCAATTATTAAAAAATTTTTAAACAATTGTCAATTTTTTTAACCATCTATAATTAGATTTTTAACCAACATATTTCGGGTCTTTTCAAGAAGTCACCGTAAGTAATTTTTTTTCGGTGAAATTAACCGAAATTCCCCTATAGCAGATGGAATAATAAAAAGCAAAGAAAAAGGATTTCTTTGAGAAGTAATAGTACCACAGGAAATTCGGGTTAGTTTCACAAATCAAAATTTCTTATGGTGACTTTTTGAACAGACCTTCTATGTCATAATATTTAATCCGTGTTTGCTGAAGATCCAATTGAAATATTTTAATTGCTGTGGAAACTTCCAGCAACTTATTTACTGATTCTGTTGCAATTTTTAACATGCTAACTTCAATCCATCGGCATTGGAAATCAAAATAAAAACATTTTTTTAATTTTTTGTTGATTTGGTTAAAGCACAAAAAAATTTTGCAATCAAACCAAAACTGCAACAAAAATTTAGACTTACCGGGGAGTTTTTCTGAAACAGTGATTTTGCATCCATGAACTTGAATTGTATTCGGAAGTTAGATTGCATAGGCTGAAAAAACAGCTTAGAAATAAGTATGGATTTAATGGTTTGACGAATATATGGGAAAACACTTCGAATGTTTGTGCAAAAATTTTTAACGTATCGTTACTGAAATTGTTTTCTGATCCTGTTACCGTAAAACTTTGTATTAATACTTGATTAATACAATTAATTGCTATTGATCCATTTAACAATCTGATAAACTTGAATGCATTAATTTGTAATGCTTTTATAAGTTGCGAATTATTCAGGTCCAATTCCTTTAGGTGTAACAACATTGTATTTTGAGCATTCTCATTCAATGTATAGAATCTTAACGAAAATCTTGGACAGGAATTCCGGAATTGACATTGAAAATCTTCGGTTTCATCAGTATTAGAAATAGAGGAATCTTTTTCAAGTTCAAATTTTGATCGATTTTTAATAGATTTGATTAACGTCACGTTAAGTAATAAACACAAAACTACAAAACGTTTTAGATTACTCATTTTCAATCTAAAATGTACGACATAAATACTGTTGAAGTGATTTTGGTTATATTCATTAAAGCAGTGGCAGAGTTAGGAGTGATTCCCTATACTCATCTTTTTATAGTAAATTTCTTGCTTGCCATAAAACTGAAGATAAATACTGTTAATTTGTAAAAAAACTTAGTGTTACTGATAGAAAATACTCCGACTTTTTAATTTGCCAACTTCAAGCGTTTTTTTTTAATTTTTCATCGAAATTCGATATCACTAGTTTTCTAACTTTTTTTTGTCAAAACTGGAGATTAGTGGCTTTTCATCTATGATAAGAACTGCTTCGTGTTGTGATTTTTTTAGTTTCTTTTGCCAATCTGTACTCTGGAATGTCGCTCCCTGTTTTAATGTTCATTTTCTTATACCGCTCAGGAAAATTTGTGTTAAGTCATTCTTTTTGTATAGTGACCCCATCAGTTGTTTTTAATTATTTGAAATGTTCATAATTATTCTCAAAACAAATTTAAAGTAGAATTTTTGTCTGGTTGTTCAATTATTGTGGCCATAAATCAAACATGTAAAACAATTTTGGAGCTTTTGAAAAAAAAGGATTCCAACTACATTTTTAAACAATAAAACATTCACACAACCTTAACTTTAGTAGGAAAAAGGACCTAACAAACCAATCCTATTGTACCTAAATATAGCCTTTTAAACAATAGGGGCCCTAATTTTTTTCCTTTTAAAGAATAAAAACCTCATTTAGCTTAGGGCCCCTGTTTTTTAAAAGCTCCAAAATTTTTAGTAAATTCTAAAATAATAACTATGAATATTATTTTGTTTAAATATTTTACTTTTTATATTGTTTATCAAAAGCTCCCGCGTTTCTCCAAAAAATGCTAGCAATTCTCAGGCTGAAAACCACTCACCATTCTAGATCATAACTCAACAGTTTAATATTGCACTTATGATCACTAGATTACAAGTTCAAAAACCACCTGTGGTAATCGAATGGTAGAATGTTTATGGTGATCAGTCGTACCGTGAACAAACCTTGTTGGAAAAGTGTCAGTGAATTAAATAAATGATAAATAATTTTCGTTGTTAAATTTTCCTAATAGTTCAGTTTTGATGGCTACCGTCTTGAAACATTGGTAAAAAACTTGGGCAATAAAATGTTTGACTCTTAACCACAACATTGGTGTTGAACAATTTTTAATAGTGAGGACGTTTTTGCCCTTCAATTTGCATTTCCAATTAAACTTTGTTTCTGAAATTTGTGCTTGCTGAATGTTTTAATAATTTTCTTACAGTATGTTCATATTTGTCTTTGTCGAGTTGTTGCTAATATTAAAAATTGTCGAAAGACAGTTACCAGTATACATATAACGATACTGCTAAAACGGCAATAAAATGTGGCCTGCGAAAAATAGCTTCGCCGCTTTATGGCCTTTGTATGATTTTCATTTGTACAGGCCTGTTTTAGTTTATTGCAAATTCTTTCTTAAGTTCTACCGTAAACAAGAAGGATACAAACCATTCTCCAAAGAAACTAGGGGAATTGCGTATCGTGATAGACTCTAATTGAGCAGACACTTTAACTTTTTTATTAGTTTATGTTCACTTACTTTCGGTTTATCATTTCTTGCTTATAGTTGATCTTATTTACAGATTGTTAGTTTAAGCTATTGCTGATGATTGTCATTGGTTAGATGCTTAGTTTTTTTAATCTTAGTTTAAACTGTTAATGCGCCTAATTGTTTAAGTAATTTCCTTGGATGTTGTTTGTTTTAAAGTGAGCCAACTTTTAGATGTTAGATATACCATTAATTGCTTAGCTGTTAGTTCAGTGTAGTTTAGAAAACACAATCTCAAGTCCAATATTTTACTTTCACATCGAAAAGTACAAGATTAACCCAATACACAACGGATTTGGGATTTTTTTCAGGGGAGGAGCAAGAATTTCTAATATCAATCAAACAGGAAGGCATGAAAAAAACAAAAGCAGAAAAAACTGTGTGATTTTGTTTATTGTTTAACAAACTTATATTACATAGTAGTTGAAAAACTATTTCTTTCAGGTTGATTTTAAAAGCAACAAAAGGTTTTATCCTTCAATAACTGCAAAAACATTGGAAAACAGCAACAAGAAAAATTTGAAATAAAGTAAAATTGTCAGTTAGTTTTTTGAAGCAATCTACTGGTTATATGAACATTTCGTCCACATGCAGAGTGGCATTACTAGCAAGTAAAACCTTAGAAATGAGGCGTCCTTGTTCACACTTATTATTGCAATTATTATTCTTTACACTATTCTTTTCCTAACTAGCTGAAAAACATTGGAAGCGTTACTCTTATAAAAACCTTCATGCGATAACCACGACCTGCTTTCAAAAACGTCAAAATATTGCTGTTTAGTTGTAATATTCTGTTTTGTTTTTTAGTTTTTATTCAGAGATACAAATAACATTTATGGATGCTTGATAAAATGGCCTAGCAGAAAAAGTGTCTCAAAAAGTTTTTCTCAAAGACACTACAGATCGAGTGATGCCATTACATTTTGAATAGCGGCCGTGCCGGTCAATACTACGTTTGCCATCAAACGGCACTCGTACCTACTCGGCCACGAAGAACTTACGTACATTTTGAGTCGTTCAAGGAAACTAAACGTTATTTTTCTGTGACGGTCGCTACAAGAAGAGTACCAATTAAATACAAAGCTTAGCTGATACTGTAAAAAAAATGATCTTTTGCTCCAATAAGCCTATTTTTCAAAATCAGATTTTTTCATAAATATTATCTTTTTGCTAGTGAACTGCAAACCAGCGTTGAACTCCAACAGTCCAGCAGCAAGGCATTCTCAACTCGCCTTACCTTTTACTTACCATAATTTTTAGCGTCAACAAAAGATCGTGAAGCTATTTGTTGTTGTTCGCAGGTACTGCAGAGTGGACTTGAAATTGCAATTGCCTTAAATGTTAATTGACTTTTGCAATCTTTCACTGACGTGAACAATGTAGACTATTTCAACCTCGCAAACTGCCAAGGTAAGAACCAAGCGTACCGTAAATTAATATTGAATTGCGGACAATAAAACTGTTCCATATCTAATGTAATAAAAGCTGAAGCAGCTGCGACTATTTCTCAAAACACTGTTACAGCATCACATAGTTGTACTCATCATGTATGATAGAACTTAATCAAACTAAACGGTGTTTTTTCGTTTCATTTGAATAAAATTGATTAAACATTTCTTCCAATTTTTGAGTATTGATTGACGACGATTTAATTATTGTCACAAGCTTTGGTTAAAATTGAAAGTATGTTAGAAATGGTTGCAAAATTGCATGATTTTGACAAAGATAAGTTTAATTTGTGGCTGAAGCAATGCACTGGTTATGCAGGCAAGTTTTCATTTTGAATAATGCTTGTAAATTCTATTCATCATGGTAACAAGTTTTTTATCATTATGTTTTTAATATGTTTGAAATTTGAAGTTATACCGCTACAAGTAAACGCGTGTTTAATCGTTTTGCTATCTTAATCTTTCTCGAAAATTAACTGACAAGACAATCTTGTTTAATGTTCGTTGGTTCTGTATTTTATCATTGCCTCTGTTTGAATTTGACCAATCTTACAAAAATATGAATCAGAACATATGACTTTGGGCCAATTGAAAAACACGAAAAATAATGATGTGCAAGAAAAACACAAAAATAATTGAATAAACGCAAGAAGAAAAAAAGTGCAACAATGCTATATAGTCTACATAAGCAAATTTTTGTAGATTATGGAAAGCAGGTTGTACAAAGGGGTATCTATTCATGCCAATGTTTACCGACGGCTTGTTGATGAACAAACGTTTTTCAGGACGGGGCAATGTCTGTAAAATTGACCCGGAATAATAATTCTACAATTTTTAAATTCTCTCCAATTTCCATTGCACTCAAAAACCCCTAAAGTGTACTGGGACCTGTTTGGGGAAACGCTAATCTAAACGCTAATCTAAACGCTAAAAAAATAGAGAAAAGATACTTGTTTTTAATAAAAAAAATTTTTTCTTTCAAAATTAAAATTTAAATTAAAAAAGATAAAGGTGTTTTCTGTTTTCAAAAAAACGCGTTTTGGCCATCGATTTAAAGCTAAGATCTTTTTTTAAGAAATCACTAACTTATGGCAGTAATTCTTAACTAAAGTCCGACGACACTGTTTTAGAAGTTCTACGTCAAACGCAACACAACCAAAGTCTTAAACTTTTTATGAACCAATTAAATAAAAAATTATTTCTCGGCGGTCGTACTTTCTTCAATATAAGCTGCGATTACTCGGCCACTATGAGAGCACAATTGGTCTACTAATGATGCCTGTCCCTGTGTGAGAGTTTAAGAAAGTCGAGTGTCTCGGAAGTGTGTGTAAAAGTGATACAAGATGTGTATAATGGTAACGTAACAGCAGTTAAGACTTCTGTTGAAACAGCGGAAAAGTTTAGTATCAAGAATGGTCTGCAACTTGGATCCAAATTGAGTCCTTTCCAATTTGCTATTATGATGAACAGGTTGACAGATGGTATCCAAGAGACGTCATATGGAATATAATGCTTGAAAATGACTTCGATTTTGCGTAGTGAAAGCAGAGAATCAGTACAGACTAGTTTGAAGAAGCAAGACATGCTTTTAAAAAAAAGGAATGAAACCCAGTAGAAACAAAATCCAATATGGCTATGAATGAGAGGATGGATGGTCAATTAAATTACCAGGAAATGGGGATTTAAAAGGTTGAATAATTTAAGGGTTTAAAATTAATTGTTCAGAGCAATTAAGTATGCACTCTGAAACTTAAGGACCTGCCCAAGTAAGATAGTATGCTGGAGGTGAACAACAGGTGTGATTTGCAGCAGAAAGTTGTCAACTAGAATGAAAGGAAAAATGTACAAGGTGTCAGTTAGACCAGCAATGATGTATGAATTGGAAAGAGTTGCACTTTCTAAAATGCAGGAAGCAGAGTTGGAAGTAGCTGAAACGAAAAAGTTGAGATTTTCTTTGGGAATAACAAGATAGGACAAAATCAAGAATGAGGTAATTCGTGGGACACTGGATATGAGACAACTGTTCGATTACTGAGGGAATCGAGACTGAGGAAGATGCATGTGTTGGACAAGTTGGAGAGAGGCAACTCCCAATCGGGAAAAGCCAAAAAAATTTCAATGGACATTCTTTTTAGCAATTTTTGCGCCTTTTAAACAAGAACGTTTTCTATTAACAGCCACTGCATTTTATTTAATTTTTATTGTAAAGATGTTTAAACAAACGCTTTTGCCGTTCTTTTAATGAAATTTAAATTGTTGTTAACTTTTGAGACCTTGTTGCCAATAAGAGAAATATTTTCACTCATTCAATTTGCTACGTTGTGTTTGTTATACATTTACCATATACGAGTTCGTTCGCACACCAGTTAACACTAGAAAGACGAGGGGTCAATTTTGACCGCTTTTAAATTTTGTTTTTCTTTTTACAGCGTTGGCTTTTTAAATTCGACTTTTGTCACCCTCTAAGTTTTTTTCATTTATCCTTAAAGTTTTTTGATTTAACTTCTCAAACGAGTGCAATTAAAGAGCATACCTAGAAAGACGAGCGCTCAAATCTGACCGCATACAATTTTATCACAGCAATAGCCATGCTGGACTGTATCAAAATAGTTTGTTAGAGAATTTAGGTAGATCAACTAGACATTATATAAACAATATCTGTCTACCTGATCGTTGATTTTCATTTGTTATTTTTTTATTACGACAAAATTAGGGTTGTTTGATGAAACATTTATTCGTTTATATCTGCAGACGCCGCTCAAAATTTTATAGACTTTATCTTAGGTATTGACAAGTTGATAGCGGAACCTTTATTTGATTTTATAAAAAAAAATATAGTTATTGATTTATAAAATAAACTTGATTTAACATCATTTCAGTTACTTATTACCTTGAAATTACGTTGTTTTGAATAAACTTTCTGTAATAACATGCTGGTTTGAAGTTTAGTATATTTTACCGCAGCATAACATTTACGTATTTATAAGAGTAGATTTTTATTCGTTGAGTAAGTACTTGTATAGTAACAAACTTTTTTTATCATGGCTACTGCAAGACGACTGAAAACCGCAGAAGTAATCAGGTTTTTACAAGTAGATGAATTTGATAATTCGTTTTTAAAAATGAGGATATAATGACGTGATCGGAAATGCAGGTTACTCTTAAAAATTCTGATTTGTCGGATTGTGACAGCTGTAAACCCAGCGATCAACCAGTTTCCGAAAATTTTAATGAGGCACAATCTTCAATCAATCGATGGGACACTCTTTCAAGTGGACCTGGCGTGTCATGGAAATGAATCAGCGACACGGTAAACAAAGTTAAAAATATTTTTTCTCAAAGATCGGGATCAACATCACATTCTCAAAAAGGTGTCCAATCAAAAAGACCACTCAGCGCATTTTGTTTGTTTATTGTTGAGCCCATGCTTCGTTCAATTCAAAAATATACTATCAAGCATGGACAAACTGATTACAAAAATTTTTCTGTGGAACTTTGCGAATTGGAAAAATTTATTGGTCTTTAAATAGCAAGTGGTGTTTTAACAGGAAAAACACTCCAATCCATCAACTATAGAGTAGGGAGTGGGGGCATCTAATCTTTGGCAAGATAATCAATAGAAATCGCTACAAAGAACTGATAAAGCATTTGAGATTCAATAACTGTTCAACACGCTGCGAAAGAAGACAAAAAGATAAATTTTGTCCTCTTTTAGAAATTTGGAACAATTTTATTGAAATTTTTAAAAAATGTTATGTGCCAAGTTTTGATCTCACCATTGAATAACAACTGTTTCCGTGCAAAACTCGGTGCCCTTTCATCCAATACATGCCAAAAAAGCCAGATATATTTGGCATAAATTTGGGCTTCTGGTTGATGTTTGTTCAAAATATTTTTGCAATGGTAAGCCTTATCTTGGTAAACACCCAACAAAAAACAGGAAAAAGGACTTACCAACAGATTTTGGTTATGGTTGAAGCAACCATTCTTAAAAAAAAAGTGCAACGTGACAATGAATAACTATTTTACAAGTATTAATTTAGCAAACAAACAAAAAGTAGAACAATCTACACTTCTTGGAACAATAAGAAAGAAAAGAGGTAGCAAAAGTTGAGGAAATGATGAAAGGCGAGTCTTTGTACACATCAGAATATACTAATCTCCTTCTAATACCACTTCAATTATAAATAAAGCAAAAAAAGGAAAGTTGATTTATATGCTAAGTTCAATGCACCAAACAGTTTTTGTTGACTAATTACAACCAAAAAATTACCAAAAACAGTCAAGAGTTACAGCGCGTCAAAAGTAGGTGTAGATGCTTTTTACCCAATGGCGCGTTATGATATCTGCAAAAGTGCCCCAAGAAGGTGGCCAGTGGCTGTATTTTTTAACATTATACTTTGCGCATGCATCAATGCATATATAATCTACTCTAAAGTAACAAGCAAGAGCTTGACCAGAATAGAATTTTTACTTCAGCTAATAAAAAAAATGTGTCGCGATCCTTCTACAAAAAGCGATTTTTCTCCTTTTCCTACGATGGTGCTAAAAAGATTTAGTCAAACTTTGCGAAAAAAGAAGCAATGCCAATTACAACTATGTAAAAAAAAGTCTAGCGTCAGCTGCCATAAATGCTTAAAGTCTTGCTGTGGTAGACATCCTACATTTACATTTATTGTTGCAACTTGCTCTTCTTGTGCAATAGAAAGATCATGAGAAACTACTATTATAATTTAATTTGTTGCAATTACCAAAAATGTCGATTAAAAATACTAAAAGTAGTTGTGAATATATTTTCGACAGATAATTAAAACAATTTTGGTCATTATTAAATAAATTTGCATGAAATACTGATGCGGTCAAAATTGACCGTATCCGTCTTTCTAGGTAGGGAGAATTTCCCGTCTTTCTAGTGTTAACAAAGCTAAATTATTTCATTGTAAAGATGAGTCTCATAAACAATTCACTATAGAACAGAAATCACGGTAGGAAAACTACGAAAATGAAGATTCTCAAGTCAAATCTGCTTCTGATCTTCGTTCAAGAATTGAATCTCAGTTTTTGTATAGTTCAGTCTGACTGTCTTAGGCTCTCTGTGTGGCTCTATCTAAGGTCACAATTGAGTTGGGGCATTTAAACAAGCAATTTTTTTCTTCTGATGACGATCATCTTCTTTCTATACAAAAATCACGGCATTTCAGACTGAGCGATTGGCAGTTTTTTTTTAGTAATATGCGGCCTGCTAAACTGAGTAATAAAGGCGTTACGAATCCGACTGTACGACCAGTCAATGCTTACAATGGGATAAAATTCAAAAAATTAGGCTTGTGGAAAAGAACAATTTACCATTAAAGGTTTTGCAATAGCTTGCAAACTAAGCACAAAATACGTAATGCAGCGAACGAATATAATTTAAAATAATACTTTGCACAATAAACACGACTAAATGCTTTAGATATGGCTTGTAGAAGATGAGTTCGCCACAATCAATTGCGAAGTCTTTTTGTCAATAAACAGATAGATGCTTTCACATTTCAATACTAATGCGCTGTAGTTGTTCAGGCCGTAGGAAATAATTTTTAAGTTTTGTTTCGCAAACAAGGAGTAGGATTTTTAAAAACTACTAAATCGAGTTTAAAAATAACCAAAATGAGGAGATTTGCGATATGAAATCTTTTTTTAATTTAGAGCGTCTGCAATATCTTTAAGTATTTTTCGTGCATTTTCTAATAAAGACGTTTTGTACGTATTCTTGAGTAGTGAGGGACCCTTTTCAAAATCCCTATTTAACAGAGTAGTGGAGTAGTGGTGATTTCTACTCCTATTTCTATTCCTATTCCGGAGTAAAATGTTTTTTTCTTTATCCTACTTCTACTCTGGAGTAAACTTTTTTTAAGTTTTCCCACTTAGAATCAGTCTCAAATTTTTCAATTTTTGAAACAAAATCAAGGAGTTCTCTAAAAAAAAGGTTTTCACTTGAAAATTTTTCAATTTTCGTAACAAAATTATGTACTTTTCTTAAAAAAAGGTCTGCACCTGGAATCAGTCTCAAATTTTTCCGTTTTCATAAAAAAATCATGGAGTTCTCTAAAAAAAAGAAGGTCTTCACTTGGAATCAGTCTCGGTTTTTCAATTACAATTTTCTAAAAATTCCAAACAGTATGGCAAACTAATAATGCAGTAGAGGATTAAGGAGTAATGAATATTTTTTGTTTCTCTTATTCCTACTCCTACTGCTACTCTTCTCTTACTCCTTGGAAAAATTCCGAATACTCTTACTCCTTACTCCTAATCCTACTCCCCAGTCCTGCTATTCAGATCACATAGATTTGAGTTAGACCCGGCAAGACGTTTTTAGATTCGAGCTTTATTATTTTTTTATATATTTACATTTTTTTATTGTTATATTTATCTTCATGACTTCCAGGAAAGCGTCGGAGGCGCTATTCATAAAAAAACTGTTTAGTAATTTTGCTTCCGGAAATGCCAAAAACTTAAAATTTTGCGGTCCGTTTAAAATTTTTCACGTTGGCTTTTATTACAGATATGGATCACGTTTAAAACTGTTTGCTAACACTGCCAAGCAAGGAAGGTGCCGCAAAATGTTTTATATTCAGATAAAAGTTCGACATGAGCAAGGTTTAAGATAAAATGGCTTAGTTTCGTTTAGTATAAAATAAACTCGATTTATTGACGAATTTACCGTATAACTTTTATTTTTTCATACAGTTTACCTGAAGAAGAGGGTTTTAGCTTACGAAAGCTGGAGGTTCATAACAAAATATCAAACAATCAACTTAAGGACTTCTTTTTATTTTTGATTGACAAATTTAAGTTGTCGATATTTAAAGTTACCGTTGTAACCGATTTTAAGTTTACCTTGCTATTAAAATAACTGCATCATGCAAGCAACACAGCAGCTATAATCAAAACATATTGGGGATTATTATGTTGACAGAAGTAAATTTGGTGCACTTTATTGGTGTTTGATGCAAACTTGAAAATATCGTAAGTGCTCCGGCATGTCCGTAAAAGTTAAGAACTACCGATGAATATTAATCAGCTTGGTCCCGTGTTTTTCCTGCTTCTTAAGCGAACTCATTTCAAATATTTACATTAAATTAACAATCAACATTACTTAATCTATCCGTACTGTCTTTAACTCGCCGCGCTCAGGAGCCAGAACAACTCCTACATGAAAGGCTCCCCTTTCCACTTGATAAACAGCTGCGGCAACTTAAATCAAGACAGCCATTTGCGCCTGTTGCACTGAAACTGCAAAAAAAATCTCCCAGTCAGGCACTAGTGTAGCACGATGGGCGGAATATACCTGCAGCATGGAGTAGTGAGAAAACACTTCTCTACTCCTTACATTTATTAAGGAAGTTAGACCAACGCTTCCGGGATTTAGCTTTCCCAGGCCTGCATGGGTAACGCTTAATTGCCACCAAACAGGTGTTGATCTATTCCGATCTAAAATGGACAAATAGGATATGGCTGTGAATGTGGCGCAAAAGAGCAAACAGTTGAGCACGTAATAACGTCTTGCCCCATCTATCACCATCCAAATGGAGCCCGTGCTCTCTCAAATGTCGGCAAAAGCCTGGTAAATTGGATGGAGAAAACATGTTCAACCATTTAATGGACAATCCAGCTCCTATCCATCTACCCCTAACGAAGAAGACTTAATATATCCTCAGTGGATTGCAGAAGTAGTGCCTGCGGGCAGTGAATTGTGACTTGTGCACGAATTAAATGCCCATCATCAAACAAACTTTTTTTTAAACTAAAATCTTTAGCTTTTTCTCATGTCATAGCAAATTATTTTGTTAAGGCAAAAATAAGCACTTAAATGTTTAAGTTAATTTTGTCGCCTGTCAACTGAATCACAACTGTTTTTACTTATTGTCCTTAAATTTTTTGATGCGCTTCAAGAGATAAAACTTTCGATCATTTACTGTAAAACTTCGGCAACAAGCGTAATTTGGACTTTTTTTTTCTACATCCGAGATAAAAATAATGATATCTGATAAACGATTGCTTTTATTTCAAAAAGAAATGTCAAAAAACTCGCCAAATATCAATAACTCTTCTTTTTTTAAAGCCTAAGCAGAAAAACAAAAACAACGAGTTATCGTTAAAAACAAGACCATCGTGTAACGAAAAATGTAGTAACACAGCTAAATATAAAGATTCGTAAAAGATTATAAAACGTTTTCATTATAAAGATTATCAATGTTGCCTTAGATGGTAACTTACGACATGCACATTGGGTTATTTTAGGTCAGCCAATTAAGATTTGAGGTGATTTTAAAGAACTCAAAAATAAAATTCCAAGAATGGAGCTTATTTTAAAGTTATGAGCTTTGTTAATTTTGTTTTTAATCTATAACCATGTTATCGCTGTACTCGTATACTTGCTTCTAAGATTTGTGCTTGTTTTTATAAACAATTTTAGAGAATTTTTATCGGCTTATTTCTACGAAACGTGCTAATATTAGCAGTAAGCGCTTAGTTTTATAAAAATTGTTTTAATTTTTAATAGCATTTCTAAAAAACATGTTTATTATAGTGGCAACATTAAAGACCTAAAAAAAAACATATCTTCAGTTTATGAAAAAAATTCAGTTTTTTGTTGAAGATCAATTAACATTGCCAATAAACAGTTTCAAAACAACTAAACATCGCAAATTTTGGTGGCCCTCACTTTGGATAATTAGCCGTGTTTATTTTTTGGTCACTTCGGATAGCCATTCTGTTTTAAAAATATTTTTCAAAACTATTTTAAAGATCAAGAAATTTTTTTAAAAAGAACATTAAAATACATAATCCACTTAAAAGTAACCAGTCCAGTAGCGCGTTTAGGGGGCATTGTGCCATGTCCTCACTTTTGGAGATCACTAATACGAAAAATCAGAGACAGATTCAAAGCGAAGACCTTTCCATTTTTTAGAGATCATTGTGTTTATGAGAAAAATCGACAAAACCGAGACAGATTCAAACTGAAGATCTTTTTTTGACAGTTGAAAAATATTTCCCACTAAGCGTATTTGATTGTGGCTGTATGCTCCCCCCCTTTCAAAATTTCTCGGTACACCACTGGCTCTGTCCATTTTTATCTGCCCCGGTTGGGAACTTCTTCGATAGGACATGAAATGAAAATCAAAGCCAGTGTGGAAAACTGCTTTTAGCAGTAGAACAACGTATTGTTTTGACATTTCGCCCACTTCTTCCTGCAATCAAAAAGGACGTGTTGCCTGCTTTGCCTTTAAGCAATTTCGTTTATAGTTTTTTGTGCAACTGTGATAGTCAGTACGTAGGCCGCACATCTCAACGATTACAGGACAGAATTCGTTTACACGCGCCAAAATTTATTCGAATTAACCAAATTCTGAACTCTCGCAACACCTCCACTTGTTTTGGAAAATATTTAACCCCAGTCATGTTTAGTCAGTCTGCGATTGGTCAACATTTTTTAGATAACCCTATATGCGCCCAAAATTACAGTGATAAAAAAATTACCGTTCTTTCATTTGGCCGTTCGTCTTTTCATTTATCTGGTTCAGAAGCCGTTTACATCAAATCAAGCAAGTCAAATTTATGCCGCCAAAAAGAGTTTGTTTACAACTTAAAATCTTGCGCAGATCACGCGTTTTGACGTCTTTTTCAAACATCCAATCATCTTCGTTCAGCTTTATTCGATAATCAATTGCTTTTTTTTCCTTTATTCTGACGTTTAACTCCTGACGAGTGTCAAACAAAAAGCTTGGAAATGTGTTTTTTGCTGGTTATATTCAAATTCTGTACCACAAACCACTTGTTTTAATTTTAACATAAGCGATAAAGGATTAATACGACCAGCTATTAGATGAAATGGTTACCGCATCCCGCTTTTTTTTATTCTGAAAAAGTCTTTTAAATAAATTCACGAGTCATTCAAAACAACTAAAAAGATTATTTGAGCAAAAAACAAGATTTACGAAGTCCACTAAGAAAATTGTAAATATTATTTACAAGTAAACTTATATTTTTTAATATGTTTAATTTTTAGAAATCACTTGTCGTTCTTTAAGTCCTTTGGCTAATTCTCGATTTCTTAATCCTCTGCAACTAGCTTATGGATTCATTTTGACGCTAGAATGCAATAAAAGCACTATTCTTATCGGAAAATATGTTATTTGTTGTCAAGATATGGCTGACAATGGCAATAAGAGGACGTGGACTAGAATTTTGCCATATTGCGATTGTAAGATTGTAGGAGAGACTAGGGCTAGTTGTAACTGGGGCACGTTGTTATAAATCAAATATTATTTTTTGCAAGTAGTTATGTCAACTTTTTTTCTATCTTTGGTTTTGACTATTTAGAAACTATCTTTTTACCAAAACGATTTAACTCTATGTGTCTGTACAATTTTGTATGAAAGAAAAACTATTTTTAAGAGTGTAAAGTAGTTTTCTTGACAATTTACTAAAATTTATCCTAAAAAAGCTGGAGTTAAGTTTTAAAAAAACTTTTACATTTTTTAAAAAGTTGAATTAATGTACTTTTACGTAACAATTTTATTTGATTCCGTAACTAGTTAGTTTGATCAGAAGTTTAGGTAATATTAGTCAAAATTCAACAGAGCTAGTTGTTACAATCGTATAAAACTAATTTTTTGTGAAATTAATTTTGAGAAACTAGTGCAAAACTAAAAGAGCATAGTCCTTTCAAACGTTACTACAATTTATCTTGTTCTGATCACATGAAAACTTGTCTTAATTGAACTTAACTATTCTATTAGCTCAATTTCAAAAGCAGCGTTTCCAAAAGTAGTTTAATATTTGGAAAGGTTTTTCTGTTTTTGGAATATATCATTCAACAGGAACATCTTCATTGATGAAAAGTTACTATCGAGCTACACCACTAACTGTCCTATGCTAGAAGAACTAATGCATTCTGATTTACTAAAACGTCAGTCATTTTTAACTGAAAGTGATGTAGGCCTAATGACTGTTGCTGATATTTCCAGTGCTCGAAAAAAGAGTTGCCTATCACTTTCACGGGTGCATATAGGCCAGACCTCAATAACAGCAGGGTAATTACTTCAATAAATATATTTGCAAAGGCAAATGTTCCAGATATATTAAACCTAGATTTGATCGAATCCTTTTGAAAGACTGAATCCAACAATACAAAAAGTAATTTGGAAAATGCGTCGCTCCATCATTTTGTTAACATGCCACCCGAACAATCCCTTCTAAGTAGGCTTACCATACGTCCCGTTTTAGCTGGGACAGTCCCGATTTTTAGATCTTGCCCGGTATTTCGAATTTTAAATGAAGGCTTTTTTAGAGATCACTACTTTTTAGGGACGAAATTCAAGAAATCCGACACAGATTCAAAGTGACAATCTTTTTTTTAGAGATCACTCTTTTTTAGAAACGAATAGTTTTCTTTTAACAAACGTCCCGATTCAACATTCCGGAAATAGGGTATGCCTACACCTAAAAAAAGAGTAATTAAGGCACATTCACACACAATGAAACCAACGAGATATTGAAGCCAAGGAATCAATGTGACATTTTAGATTGTGTTTATTTTATTATGAGTTCAATCACAATGAACCGGTCTCGTATGTTTCAATGACAAATAGACATTTTAGATTTGTATCTAAGTCTCACTGACAAATGTCATTGAAACATTTTGCTTTAATGAAAAAACTAGTTAGCCAGGTCTCGCTAAGCTAGTTATTTAACAAATTTACTGGTTATTAATTTTTTTTGGCCGGTTTTTGATGTATATACATGAAATAATAGGTAAATATAAAATTCTAGGTGTATCGAAGTATAAAAATTTAATCACTGCTTTTTGGTTTTATAATTAAATTAAGACAAAAATTTTTGTAAAAAAATTAATTAATTTTCTTTTGAATTGCACTTAATGATTCCTAAATGTTGGAGTAATTTTTTAAATAAATTTTCTTGTAACCTACTCTTATTTTTTACAACTGTGGATATCTTTAACCTAATTACATTACTACATTGTACTCAAACATTTTAAGTCAAACCAGGTTATTGGTTGTTTTAGATGTTTTTTCTTAAATACAAGAATTACATGCAATCAGCCTACTAAAAATAAAGAGTAAAACAAATTACAAGAAAGTATTAGGCTGCTTAATCACTTTAAAAATAAAATGCTTTATAAACATTTTTACGTAATTTTTTTTCTAAAAAATCTTAAAGTAGAAAAAATGGTTAGATTTTTAAAGCAAAGTTGACAGAGAATAGCTTACATGAGCTATTTTTGTATAGTTGTGATAATTCTTGAGGATTTTAGGATATCTATTTAATTGCAACAACTTACCCCTTGTTTTGCAACAAACTGCCCCGGTTACGGGGTAAGTTGTTACAAACAAGATGCAATTTTCAAACTCCTATATCTGAAAAAGTATTTATATCAGAAACTCTCTTTTACTTTCTTATTGTAGATCTTAAATAGCTCTAAACATCAGCACAAAAAACTTTGATTTAATTATGTTTATTTAGGCGTTAATGCAGATTTAACTCAAATCGTAAGAACTTCCTTTTGTCTTCCCTATATGTGACATTTGTTTTTATAAAAGTTGAGTAACGAGAATTTTGATTAAAAAATTACTTTTTATGGTGTATTTAAAGAATATTTAAGGTAATTTCTATTATACTTTAGTTGTTAAGACAATTCCAATTATAATTTTGTTTTTTTAGATAATTTTAGTCTATTTAGATTATGAAAGAATTGGAAAATTTATGTTAAATCCTAATTTTTATTGATTTCAAATCACGATGATTAATTTTCTATTTTATAGCTTTGTAAGTTGAAAATTTTTTTCAACTTGATTTTAGTATTCATGGTTATAATGGTGTTGATTATAATGAGAAAGTTTTTGAGTAGAAACCTAAATAAAAAAAACTCGTAAATTCTCCTGCTTATTTACAACAGTCTGCAGCATGCTTAGCAATTACCTGTCCTCCTGTGGATCCGCCGGAAAACGTAAAGTTTACATTTTATTTGGAGCAAGGATACGGATT
Organism: Diplosoma virens; assembly: GCA_963680785.1. NCBI lineage: Eukaryota > Metazoa > Chordata > Ascidiacea > Aplousobranchia > Didemnidae > Diplosoma > Diplosoma virens. Next base: position 27,833,441 of record OY796893.1, read on the forward strand.
GATAGTGCCGATTGCTGTGACGAAGGTTACTTTTTGATTGGTGAAAGCATCCTTCAGTGTGTGGATATAAATAACAATGGAATCTGAGATTGAAATAGAATAATAGTGTTTTCGTATGAAAGGAATGTATATCTTCGTGAACAAGACAGACTTAAATGCTTATTTTCTTATTAAATTTATGTTTGTATTTTACAAAGTAAAAAAACAGAATGCAACAAAAGTTTAGTTTTTATCTTGCAGCGTGAATCACAGCAAAGCGGCTTAACAAAATAAGATTTATAATTTAATTTTGATTCAATATGTTTTTTCAATCCCTTTAACAAGGATTACAATATCATTAGGAATTTTCTATCACATTCCTCTATGGATTCCTCTAAACGGTATCATCAGATTTTTTCTGGTTTTCATTTTGGAGTCCAAGAGTACTTACATCTGTAATTAACGATATTATTTTTACGGATATGAAAAAGAATCAAAGTAAATAACCCTAATAGCGCTCTGAAAAATCTTTAGAAAGAAACAGAAATCCAACTTTTGGTTTGAAGGTAAGTCTTCGAATGGACGTTCTCATTAAAATCTTGAAAAATTTGATCTTTAAGACCTCGAAAAGTGGGACTTTTAAATTTTTTGGAAATGTACTGTACTCTTTGGAATTTATGCTGTTTAAATGCTTTTATCAATAATGGTTGTGCTTAAAAAAATAGTAATTACAGAACATGTAAATAATTACTTTTAAACAATCAAAATATTTCTGGCTTAAATGTTTTGTTAAAAGTTAATTAAAGTTTATTTATTTTACTGGATTTGCAAGAAAACATATGCTTTCTACGAGCAGCAAACGCAGGACCTTTTGATGACGAGTTGATAGCTGGATGCAATGGCGGCTGGTAAGTAAAAATGAAGAGGCGCTGCAATCAGAGGCGCCGGAAAATTTTTTGGCGGTCGAGGCAAAATTTTAAAATAGACACTTTTTGGTTAAAAAAACACTCTCAACAAACGGGAAATTTAAGCGTAAGTATATATAATCGAGAATATTTTTATTAAAAAAAATTAGGGAAGACCAAAAAATTGATAGTTAAAGGTGTTCAATTTTCGGCCGTGGCGTTTCATTTATTAACTAGAAAATATGTTTGATTTACTCAAAATAGTGGCACTTCTCTTTTGTAAATGAAGACCTTTTCTATTTCATCGCCTTCATTTTGCACTACAAAGATTTAAACCTTCAGTTCAAATTTAAGGGAAGACCTTTTTTTGGTCTTCACCATTTTTCTAAAAAAACTTTTCTCTGGTTCGCTAAAATAATTGTTTGTTGAGAGTCTCTTTTTAACAAAAAAGTTACTTTTTTTCTAAATTCTGTCCCTCTCGCTAAATTATTGTTATATCAGGTGGTTGTTTTGAAAAAATTAAGTGAACCTTGTTTAAATCGATATTCTCAAACATTGTACTCGTAGATTAGATTTTGTTTAAATTTATATAATTGTAAAGACAAATCAAAATCGATGCTTCTATCTTGCAAATTTCAAAAACAATTTCCCCCTGCCCACCCCCTTTTCCGTCCTTCAATCTGCCATCTGTAAAACATAAATCGTGTTAATTTAAAGGATATTAAAGTTGATTGCTAACTAATCATTTTAACTAAAAAGCTTTATGACAAAGAATGCGAAACTTGTTAGCCTATGATTAGATCGAGTGAACTGCAGTCATTGCAACTCAAAATACATTCAATTTTCTCAACAAAACGTCAATAAAATGCGTAATTTTGCGTCACTTTGCGTTAAAAAAGTTGCCAATACAAAATTTTTAAAAAATTTAAAGAAAAACAACAAAAACTTAAATTTAAGAAAGAAAATTGAGAAAATTTAGATATTAAAAAAATAAATATTGTTTTTTAACTTTCCTGATAATATTTAAAACCGTTGTACAGATATTTGGAGTTGTTGCAGCTCCTATGGGTGAGCCGCCACTGGCTGGATGCATTCAACTACGGTGACTTGCTGTTAGAATCTATTTCTTAGTGATTCAAATGTTGTAATCCAACTCCGCCACCGTTTGGAGATTTTGTGGTTTCTAGCAACTCACGAGGTGTCGGCACGCAGTTCTTTACAATTTGTCAGCGAGGATATTTTGCCATTTTTCGCAAATTGGTTGTTTACAAAGGCCAAAACAACAGTGCCGTTGGAATGTGGGTAGGGAGTATGCCAACTTGTAATTGTAGATTGTTTATTTTGTTTTTTGTTTTAACATTTTTAATTTATTTGATTGATTTTTATTGGATGGCCATTTTTTCTACTTCTGTTTACAAAGTTTATGCTTTAATTGATTTGAGTAAATTAGCATTTCGAAAAAACTTGCAAGTTCAATAAAGATCAATTTTTAATTTTATTTATTTTTATTTGACACTATTAATAAACAATAACCACAGATTTCAAAGTTTTAAAGCCCTTTTGCTTCTTGTTTTGTTTCGAAGACAGTATTTCAACACGTTGAAACTCATATCTATGTGAAACTTACACGTATATTGAACTACATGTAATATTGCATGATAGAACTGCTGTATGCCATGCTTTGGTTTCTCCTGATCCCCCGAGTCGGTACGGGGTCGAGCGGTCAGGAGCGCTTTGATTGCGTCCGACATGGTCTCGCTTCACAACCAACTCGAGTCCTTCTGTTTAATCGAAAGTAATATTTTGGCGTCTCCCGAAGTAGATACAGGTAATTGCTTGACAGTTGCTCAATGTATAGCGTCAACGCTTTCCTGTGAGTGAGGGAGATAAATAAATGAATAAGTTGCCTTATCAGTGTGACGTGCAAATATTGTTTTTTGTACAATGCCACAAGATGTTGACGGAACGTAAGCGATCTGTTCAATTTTACCCCAAGATACATAGGAACTGGACGGAATGGTAAAAGTTTAGCCTCGCTGTAAATATAAACTTTTAGCTTATTTTGACCTTTTGGTTGTTTAGATCAAAAGCTGCTGTCACCGTCTTCAAGTGACTGAAATTCAACTTTTAAGTACGAAGATACGTTGGAAGAGTAGTCGTGTTTTGACTTAAAGTCCTTTTCAAGTTCTTCTGTGTTCAGAAAAGTGCAACAATGCTAAATTGTCGGCAAAGACAAAATTTCTATAAGATTATAAGATCTAGACGTCCGCTTCTGCAAGCTATGCGTCTTAATCATCAATAGGGTCTCGCACCTTCACCTAATTGCAAGCATGGAGGCACTGAACAAACAGCAGATCATATCCTGACAACGTGTTCCCATGCATCGAACACCACAACAAGAGGTTTGACCGCTCTAAATGACGAAACTCGATACTGGCTTAACAATATCGTTTCCAGCATCTGATCCCGGAAGTATAGCAGCCTGAAACAGTAAAAGAATGAGCCCCGGCTCCAGTTCTGTCCATGATTGACCGGAAGTGGATGTTTTTATCACTGACAAAAATCCTTAACGGAGGTCTGGGTGTGAAAGCGGTGAATGGTCAGAGGCGGCCATTTTTCTAAAATAAGGAAAGCGCTACTTATATTTTTTTAATCATTAGCCAAAAATGTTGTAAATATAACCAAAAAAGAAATGAAAAACGCAAAGTAATTTCCGCAATTGCGCAAGTTGCGGAAGTTTCGCTTTGCGCTTCATCTTGCTCACTGTTCCCCACTGCTGATAGCCTGCCGAAATATTTTGCCAATATATGGCTTGAACCCAACCAATGACCAACTTCTTACCAAGGTTTCTTTTTGAAATCTTTGAACTTATTTTTGAATTGAAATTATTTTTGAAATTAATAGTAATAAAGATGACTCGGCAAAATGTGCGACTGAACGTACACGTTATTAGCAAAATAAGACTAACCTGCTCCTTCTATGTGTTGTTTTAAAAAAAAACTTTTGTTTTTGTGTTATTGTTTTAATACAAATATGAACATTTTGATAATTTTTAAGAGAGTGCAATTAAACTTTATATTTTTGGTTGGGCTCATTAAAAGGCAATCAAAATAGTTTGCACTCAAATAAATTCTTTCTTGCAGATTTCTTACTCCAAGTCATTTGAGAAAGTAATCGGAAAACTCGTCGCAGGTGAATTTGTGGTGACCATTTTGGTACACAATACATTTGCCCTAAATTTGTTTGGCGCGGCCCGTTTGTCGTTGGTTTCTTTGGGTAGAGTTTACTGTTTCGCGGATTTTTAATATTCGCTGCAAATTCACCCGCAATAAATTTTCCAAGAACCTTGTAAAAACAATCATACTGATTATTTTATACCATCTTTACTTGAATATTTATATTCAAATATTCTGATCGAATTGGGACTTTAATTAAATTCTGAGATTCGAGCCGGGCACGGCCTTGTGTTTTCGGACTGAAGCAAGGCCAACTTAAAGAAGGCTTTGGTTCAAGTCTAATATATAAAGCTTAATGACAACTCTGCATGGAGCAATTCAAATAAAACACTCACAAAACAAATTTTTTTATAATTGTATTCAAATAAATTTCTTTTATATACTTTACTTTTCCTTTTCTTTGCAAGCAATCTTCAATAGCTTGCACATAACAAAATCAAAAACTCACAAGATAGTTGTCAAAATTTTTCAACAAAAACTTGAAGTTCGAATAATTGGTTTCAAACACATTTTTAAAACATGAAAATCAAAATTAATCAAATAATAAACAACATTTGATTACCAAAACAAATTTGTAAAAAGTTAAGCAACTTTCTAGAAGAGAATTTAATATTTATAGGATCTACATTTTTAAAAGCACAGTTCAAACATTTATTATACTCCAATTGTTTCTGGGATATAAGAAAATTTTTAATACTTTATTTATCTTGGCAAGGGCCGCGTAAACCAAATCGAGAGGGCTTGAAATACGAGAAACTAGATCTAGAACTGGAAGTTAAAAAATCAGGTGAAGACCAAAAAAGGGAAACTTTACTTATTCAAAAAAAAGAATGTAACAGGCGGAATGTAAAAAAAACACGTAGGGACCTTTTTTCGGTCTTCACCTGGAATTAGAGCCTCAAAACTTTTAGGGCTTTAATTCCAGTTTTCCCCGATGTGCCCTCCCACGTTTCGCGTTCTGCCGACGAGCCGGTTTTAATTACAGCACAATTAAAATTACGTCAATTACGTCATGCTGTTTTAGTTTTAAAAGCTATTTTGTCAAGTTTTTCGACTACGTTTAAAAATTTTGTTTTTTATTTTTATTAAAATAAATACTGCTTGATTGTGAAAAATAAAAGAAGCTCAATTTATTCAAAATCAATACGACTATAAGAAAGTACTGATGCCTATATTATTTAAATAAATGAAATGAATACAAAACAAAAATTGATACATCTCAATTTATGGCATAATAATTATACTCGAAAACTTTAGCTGCTAAGTTGTGATAAGTAATAAATGTATTTCAAGGGACATCCCCTCTTAATATTCTATTTTTCAGTAAAGTACATTGTCCAAAGATCAGTCTGTATAGTGAAATAAAATAATAAAAACAATCTTTTTTTATTGATCTAGTTTAAATGACTTATCAGTTGAAGATTGCATATTTTGTTTTTTGCTGATTTTCTAAATGCACGATCCCTGGCACTGTAAATGAAAAAATTCCAAAGACTGTTTGATGTTATTATAATCATTACTATGACAGAGCTAGTTGGATTACAGGATTGAAAATACTCTACTATATTTTCAACTCGAAAAACTGTAACGAAAGTAATAACTGCTGGTAACACACACAAGCTAAACACTCCGACCATAATACCTAGTGTAATCATGAGTCGTGTCTGCCTTTTCAAATGTTGTTCTTGTGATTTTGTTGAAATCATTCGCCTGCTACTTCTATTGTGCTTTTTAAAATACAGAAAAGCCATTACGGTGAAGATCCATATTGTCACTACAGGAATCAAAAATGCAAATGAAGCATATATGAAAAAATGATTGCTAAGATATGTAGGATCATAATACAATGGAATAACTATCGTTCCAAAAACGATCCCATACCTCAAACTTTCTTCAAGAAAACCAAGAGGTATTGCTGCAAGAATTATGGATACTATCCAAATTCCTATACATGTTTTTTGTGCCATAGAAACTGACGATTGAGTGTTGAATGTAAGTGGATTATGGATAGCCTTAAATCTGTCTGTAGCTGCTGCCGCTAAAGAAAACATTGAAACATGCAAACTTAACATGGTAAAAAATCCTACTGCATTCAAGTATGGTGTTGATTGATCTAAATAGTTTACAATTTTTGTGTGTTGTTGAATTAAGTTCGTACAAATAAAAGTTGGAAACACAATTATTCCGACCAAAACATCAGACATAGCCAGTGATATTCGATAAATTGCTTGTCCATTTATCAACTTCTTATTGGTTAAGAGAACAATGAGGACTGTGACGTTTGCAAAAGTTGTGGCAACTGCTAATACTCCGCATACGACGTAGAAGAGGATAAGATTTGTACGACATCTAAAAAAAATTAGATTAGTTGATTAAGATAAATTATAAAGTAAAGTAAGACATTATATAACATAATAATATCATTTTGTTTGGTATAAAAAAATAGCAGATATAATATAAGTTTTTTAATTCATTCAAATTTTAATTGTATATTGTTGTGTCTTGCAAGCTTGATAAATTATCCTTGTAATGTCTTCATCATCACCACACCACTCATTTATCCTCCTGACCCGCAGGCATATGGTTTAATATAAGCTAGAAAATCCTTTTTGGAGGCGAAAGGGATTATCTTTGATATTTTACATTCAAAAACCAAGTCAATCTGCGTATCAGAAACTGCTTCCTCAGTATCGTCAACTGTATCTTCAGCAGATTTGTTACCACCAATTAAACTTTCATCGATTCTACAGCTTGTTTCAGTGGTCGTGTTAGTAGCAACTTTATAAAAACAATCTTTAAAAGTTTCCATTTTGTGTGTATCAGTGAACAATTCATCACCTGATATTAAATCTTTATAGATAGTCATTTTTCAAAGTATAATACTAAATTTAAATAACACAATTACAAATTTTATTCCAATATAAATTTTAAAAATAAACAATAAAGTTTGACCAACGGTAGCACTACAACCAAAAGAAAAAAATTCGGCCCAGATGGTAGGTGCTTTCACGTAGCCTGGGCTGTGAGTAAGTCTGTTCATTAATTTAAAATGACAGACCGAAACCGAACCTACCAAAACGGAAGGGTATCCACCCATTCCGATGTTCAGTGTGGGTCTGCTAATCGGCAAACGTCCTTTTCAGGACGGGGCAATGCTAGGATAAAACTTCCCTTTTCAGGACACATTGCCAACAAGTTCCGAAGACCCACTATTCTTCAGCTAAACATCGAAGGCCTCACTGCAAGGAAGACGAACGTTCTTCATCACCTCGCTATGCAGTCTGGGGCACTCGTCATCCTACTGCAGGAGACTCACTGCACTGATGCAGAGAAGTTGGTACTTCCAAACTACCAACTAGCTGGGTCTTCTTTAAGCAGGAAGCATGGCCTTGCCACGTTTGTCCACGAGCGACTGAGATACACGCTTTTGGACCAATCTCCACCAACATCGGAGATCGAGTGGTTGTGTGTGGACGTTGATGGCTATAAAATAGTCAACGTCTACAAACCACCGCCAACGCGATTGCAAACCCTGGATCTCCCAATGTTTCCACACCCCTGTCTTTACGCTGGCGATTTTAACTGTCGCCATGCTGACTGGGGCTACAACGACAACAGTCCGGACGGTGAGTGCTTGGCTGGATGGGCAAGTATTAATTGTCTTGCCCTGCTATATAATGCCAAGGACGCTGCCAGTTTTTATTCCGGCCGCTGGAACACTACCACCAATCCGGATCTAGCTTTCGCTAGCGTAGGTCCAAACAGTCGCTTACCGGATAGACGTGTCCTTGACAAGTTCCGCAGGTCACAACATCGACCTTCGCTTATTACACCAACAAGGTTTGCTATGGCAGTGCCAAGCATGCCTGTTAAGCCATGGAACTTCCGCAAGGCAAAATAAAGTCACTACATTACTTTGACAAATAAATTCGCAAAGACTTTGTTGCCGCCTGATTCACTTGATGTGGATGCGGCTTACCAGAACTTCTGTAACACCATTAAGAAAGCAGCCAAAAAGACTATCCCACGCGGGTATCGAAATGACTATATTCCGTGTTGGGATGCAGAGTGTGAATCCCTTTATAAAACCTTTCTGCAGTCTCCTCAGGGAGACGACTCAAGTTTGGCTGCTACAGCTCTGCTTGCCAAGCTTGACAGAAATCGGAGGGATCGATGGTCCGAGGCAGTTCGGAACATTGACTTCTCACACTCTAGTCGAAAAGCGTGGAGTATTTTGAACAACCTTACTGGTAGGTCACGACACTCTCCTCGTCACTGTCCCGTTTCAGCCGATGCTATTGCATCTCAGCTGGTTAGAAATGGGAAATACGAGGCTGTTGACCACAAGTCATCTCGACTTGTCTTTCAAGAAGTGTTTGACCTTTGGAGGGCCACAACACCAGACGCAGTAAATATCTCTGACAATTTTTCACAGAGAGAATTTACTGCTGCCCTCCAACATTTAAAACCAGGTAAAGCTCTGGGTCCTAATTCCATCTGCCCCGAGCTTATACTCCATGCCGGAGCTGCTTTGAAGTCCTGGTTACGTGACTTCTTTTCTTCCTGTTTGCGCCGACTCAAAATTCCCAAGATCTGGGGAAGAGCGCTTGTGGTTGCGATCCCAAAACCAGGAAAGCCCGTGGGGGACCCAAAGAGTTATCGACCAATATCTCTGCTCTGTGTCCCCTACAAGATCCTCGAGAGGCTTATCTACGCCCGCGTTGAACCATTAATCGATCCACTGCTCCCTAAAGAGCAGGCTGGGTTCCGACGCGGGAAGTCAACCGTAGATCAAGTTGTTCTGCTAACTCAGAACATCGAGGATTCTTTCGAGGCTAAAAAGAAGGCCGGTGCCGTATTTATCGATCTGACAGCTGCTTATGACACTGTCTGGCACCGTGGCCTTACCTGCAAGCTGCTGAGACTACTTCCGGATAAGCACATGGTCAAAATGATCATGGAGCTTGTCCGAAATCGAAGTTTCACCCTTACCACCGGTGACAGCAAGCAAAGCAGGCTACGCCGTCTTAAAAACGGCGTTCCTCAGGAATCGGTCTTGGCTCCCCTCCTATTTAACATCTATACGTACAATCTTCCTTCCATGATTTCCAGAAAGTTTGCTTATGCTGATGAATTAGCATTGTTGCATTCTTCTGGAAACTGGAAGGACTTGGAGGGGACTCTAAGTCAAGACATGTCCACACGGTCAGCGTATCTCCAGACTTGGAGGTTGAAGCTCAGTCACACTAAGACGGTGACGGCAGCCTTTGATTTAAATAACCGAGAGGCCAAACGTGAGCTAAAGGTCTACAACAACGGTAGACTTTTACCGTTCTGTCCAACCCCTACTTATCTTGGGGTAAAACTGAACAGATCGCTCACGTTTCGTCACCATTTAGCGGCATTGCGCAAAAAACTATCGTCGCGCGTCACACTGCTGAGGCGACTCGTGGGCTCGGGATGGGGTGCTGGTGCTAAAACACTACGCATAGCCACCTTGTCTCTAGTCTACTCAACAGCTGAGTACTGTGCGCCAGTCTGGTGTCGCAGTGCTCACACTTGCCTCATCGACAATGTCTTGAACGACGCCTTGCGCATAGTTACTGGATGCCTGCGTCCCACTCCAATGGACCACCCTATACTCTCAGGCATCCAGCCAGCTGAGCTTCGCCGAATGGGAGCGACACTCTCCTTGGCTTACCGTGGATCTCTTGACCCCGATCATATATTGCATGGTCTATTAAGTGGGTCCTCAGATACTGGCCCAGTGAGACTAAGATCCAGACGCCGGTTTGTGCCACCTGCGCGGAATCTTTTGGACAACCTTGCCAGACTTGGCATCCGCGCCTCTGAATGGACAAATCACAAATGGAACGCGGAGTACTGTGAAAGTGCTTCCAGGCTCCGTGCTTTTGTGCCCGAGACCGGTGCCAGGCCTGTTGGGATGGGCTTACCCCGAGCAGCTTGGGTTAAGCTCAACCGCCTGCGGACTGGTGTTGGGCGATTCCATTCGTCCATGCACAAATGGGGTCTCGCTCCTTCACCGCATTGCAAGTGTGGCGCCTCAGAGCAAACCGCAGACCATGTACTAACAGCGTGCCCTATACATCGGGCACCACATGGAGCACGAGGTCTGACGGTTTTGGATGACGAAACTTAATGACATCACTGCCAGCATTTGACCCAGGCAGTGCAGCAGTCTGGGGTAGTAAAAGGATAAACCCTCGGCCCCAGTCCTGTTTGTGTCTGGCCTGGAGTGGATACCCTTCAAACGACGACGACGACGACGACGACGACCCGCAGGCAAACGTCGGAGACGTTGTAGGAAGGACAACCTTCAAGAAACTACCCTGAGCTGCTTTGAAGAACCCAGGTAGTTACAGTTGCCGGGTACAAGTGTTTTTTAGTTTTTTAAATAAAAATATGAGTGAAATTTAGAGCCGCCTGCAAAGACCGCCAAACGAGGAAAGTACCTGTCACATGCTTTACTTGGGAATCCAAAAAGAACAGTTGAACAAGGTAACCCAAATACTTGCGCTAAAGCAGTGTTTCTCAAACCATGGGTCGCCAAGACTATGCGGATGGGTCGCGAAGGCCAGTGGTGGATATCGGGTGAGGCGAATGAGGCAGTTGCCTCGGGCCCCCCTTCAAAAATAGTACATACAGTTTCAATTGGCTGCAGGTGTTTTTTAGAGGTTATTATGAAGTCGGGACGAAAAGTGAGAAACACAGAGATCGATTCTAGGTAAAGACCTTCTGTTTTTTTTTAGAGAATACCTTGATTTTGGGAGCAAAATAGGTAAATCAGAGATCAGATTGAAGCGAAGACCTTTTTTTTTAGAGAACACCTTGATTTTGGTTTTGAGCTGAAAATCAAGAAATCAGAAGTAGATTCAAGGTGAAGACCTTTTTTTATTTTTTTAGAGATCACTATGTTTTCACTACGCTCACTCAAATTTGTTTGGGTCGCAGTCATCTTTGCAAATCGTTGTTTTTAGCGATTTTGGGTCGCAGAAAAAAAGGCTTGAGAAACACTGCGCTAAAGTAAAGCTGTGTCTATTTTTTTTAATTATTTCGGCTCAAGTAATAGTTGGCCGCAAGGCTGAAGTTTTTTGTACAGTTAATTCTTTTAAAAATTTCTCTCGGCAGACAGATAGAAACCCGTGTCTCTAACTATAAAGAATATATTTACAAATTTAACAAAACTTGATCAATTCACAAACACTTGGCTCCCACCCTTCACCAACTTCAAAACGATTGAACTCACCCTCACCAACTTCAAAACGAAACCACATTTGACCACATCCCATTCTGCTTTAGCCGAGAAACCTAAAGAATTTTTGGTATTGAAAAGTGACTCCTTATACAAAGCTAAGTTGGACATGTGTGGAACGTGTCAGCAAATATCTTCGAATGTTGTTGCAGTTTCTTTTAAGGTTTTTATGTTAATTGCAAAGAATAAGAAAAGCATAGCATCGAGGAGTCTCTTGTGAAAATTAGCATGTTCGTAGCAGCAAAACTGGTACTGGGCAAGGATAAAGCAAATATGTTTTCTCAAATTTCGCCATCCAATGATACAGTCAAAGGAAATCGCTGAACTGTTTGATCAGGATATTAAAGATCAGCTTCTCGACCAAATAAAACAGTCTCCATTCTTTGCTATACAGTGTGATGAAACGACGGATATGGGAAGTGTTCTCAGCGTCTGCATTACACTGGCTTCTTGTCAATTAACACGGCAAAAAAAATTCTATTTCACATTTATGTTACGGCATACATATATATGAACATTTATGTTACGACCACAAATAACAACTCCACAGCCAAGGGCAACTTTATAGAGCTGGACCCTGAAGCATTTTGGACCAAATACCTTTCTGTTTACTCTCTTATTTCAACCCAGGCCCTTCGTGTTCTAGTTATGTTTGGTTCGACTATTTTTGTGAAGCCCATTTTCTACACTAGTTATCCAGAAACAAGGTGGAAGTTGAAGGAGACTTACGATGGACGCTGACTGGGATTAAACCACGCATTAAATAAAGAGTTACTGTAGTTGCTCAGAAACAATGTCAAGTATCTTATTGATTTGTCATGAATAAATAAAATGTAATTGCAACATTTATTCATATATCTACAGTACAAATGTAGGGGACGTGAAGCGGGAAACCATCGCTTAAGGGAGGCGCACTACCAAAAAGGTTAAGAACCACTGCTCTATAGAATTACTCTTCAAAACACTGGCGCAAAACGATTCCAATCTTTGTCAATCAACTCAATTGAAACTTTAAATTTAAACTAGAATTTCAACTGAAATTTACACTGGAATTTATTTAGATGGAATAAACTGGAATTGAAACTGGAATAACTGGAATGACTGGAATAGAATACAAACAACATTTACTCTTATACAAGACCACGTCACGTAACGCCAAATTTTCCCGAGTAAGATGAACTTTCCGCGAAGATTGAAATTAAGAATTAGCAGAGTTTATCTTCGGTCACTGTTCGCATTTAATGAAAACAGCCAGAAAACAGCCAATTAGAGAAAATCGGGACGTGACGGATTATGTAATGATGAAGTCTTGATCCGTGATACCCGAACCATGAACTTCTAAATAGTAGTATCTGGACTGGAAACTAAATCTAGAAAAAAAGATTTGCGTTCCATTAGTTGGCCCAACAAATCGCGCGGCGCAAAGGCGATTAAAGATTCTCGAGATTTGACAAAACACTTTGCAGAAACCTTTTGGACAGCTGGTAGGAAGTTTCAATTGCAGAAATTTACAGTTTTTAATTTTAGAATTTCAATAAAAATTCAGAAACTTAAAAAAACGAAAGTATCTAAAATACTTAAAATTTACTCAGCTGCACTAAAAGATTTTGAACAGGATTGTCAAAACAAGAAATAAGAAATTTAAGTGAGAAAGTTCTAATTGTGACATAGCAACTGACCTTTGGCGGTGATGCATCAGTAGCCACTAATTCATAAATTTAATCTATAATGTCAATACAGTATAGAATTGCATCAGTTGTGATAAGTTCAATAATATTCCTAGTTGCAAACAAAAGAATACAGGTTTGATATTTAGTGTAGATGGTGCTGTTGTTGCAAAGATAAGCAACTACCAAAAAGTTGGTTATCTTCCATTATTGCTTAAATCGAAGAAATGTATTGCAACTAAGTAAATTATAATTGTGGCAAAAGCGTTTAAATTTAATTTTGTTTAAAAACACAATTTTTAAATCAAGGTTCATAACATTGATAATTGTAAATTTAAAAAATTTCTAACCTATAAATTTAATACAATACGATATATTGCAAAAGTAACAATGGTATATAAATGCGCAACTATTAATTGCCGATCTGGTTACAGAGGAGAAAAGCAGGATCAAAAAGTGACTTTTCATTCTTTTCCTTTAGAAGACAAGCACTTTCTTCAAACTTGGCTCAAACGACTAGTAAGAAAAGATTATGTACCTACAAAACATTCTAAACTTTGTTCTCTTCATTTCAAGTTCGAAGATTTTGTCACTGATTCAACTGATCAAAAAGGATGGCGAAAAAGAAAAAGAAAAACGGCAACTTTAATAAGAAAGCGACTAAGAAAAGATGCATGCCTTTCGATTTTCAAGGATTTGCCATCTTATCATACTTAAAACAATCATTTAGTCCGCTCAGGACTTTCAACATCTTCTTCCCGTTTTAAAAATGAAGCAGCACGATTTGAGGAGCAAAATGAAGTTTTTTTGAATGCAGATAAAGTTGAAAGCTTCAAGGATTTAATAGAAAAACTGCCAGAAGAGCTTCATCGCCAAAGATATATACTTCATCGCACAGAAAACGGAGCCGATTTAATTTGTTTATCCGATCATCGGCCATACACAATATTATCAGCAGTTTTTATTAATATGGATATGAAGGTGACCGTTTATAGTAATGAAAGGATCGTGCCCTCATCTTCTTATTACCACATCATACCTACCAGTAAAGTGACAATGGTTTCCCAAGTATCAAATCTTTTAGCTTTCGCCAAAAACTTGGACTTAAAAAACCAGTGGCCGAAGAGCAGTTGAAAGCAAATATTTTTAAACTAATTAATAGCTTTCTTCTTGAAAGTGAAAATGAACAAATTTCTATTTTAAAATTCTTTATGGAACAGATTGATTTGGCTTTCAGCAACAAATACAGCAGAAAGTATTCATCTGATTTGCTGATGATGGCTTATGTCATTTTTGCTACTAGCCCAAGAGCATACGAGCGACTCGTCGAAGAGAATATTCTTATATTTCTTTCAATAAAACCTTTAAAAAAGATTACTTTGAATTTGGACAGCAAAACCGGAATTGATGACAAGCAATGTTTGACACTTTGCTTTTCACAACTAAATGCTTTTGATAAAAATGTTATCATGATGATTGATGAAATTTATCTGGCAAAACGAGTTGAAGCTTCTGGAGAACAATTATTTGGGTTGACTGATAACTGCCAAGTACCAACTACTGTGCTTTATGATCAAATCTCTTTCAAGTTTATATCAAAATATGATTGGTATACATTCTGTGAGAAGTCTTAAAGCGGAAACGCAAAAAAATGCTTTGACAAAATTATGTTGCTTCTCCATGAAATCGGCTTTAATGTGATAGGAATATGCGTTGATAACGCTGCTGCAAATAGAAAATTTTACAAAAAATCTATTTGTGGAGGATGTTGGTAAAGCTCAATAAAAAATAGTTTCAGTGGAGGAAGAATTTTTTTATTATTTGACCCAACCCACATTGTTAAAAATATTTACAACAATTTTCTACCGAAAAAAATTTTTAAAATGCCTATGCTATCACCAATCTTGTCACAAAACTTTACAGCAAAGTTTTTAATTGAATTTATTTTTATGTTTATGCGATTAAATGCATTTTTTATAAATTAATACAGCGTTTCTTTAACACTAGATTATTTTTTTGATCTTACGGTATTTTATTGTCTAAAAAAGCGGCTGACGATTTTGACTTACAAAGCTGCACAATAACTAAGCGTACTCAAAATATTAATATTCATAACAAAATTTGCCTTTTCAAGAATTGCCGTCATGACGGCTGGCATTGTAACTATTACACAAAAAATATACAAAAAATAAACTTTTCTACTATATGCTAATGCAATGACGCGCCGTAAAGAGTTACAAAACGACATCTCAAGCATTCGCTTGGGCCAACTGTTGGTTTGTGCGCTAATCCGATTTCCCAGCGTGCTTAAAATTGCAATTTATAGAACGAACAATTAAAGCAATCATAAAACAGCTTGCAAATAAGTTAGTAAATTAAATTAACTGGGGTTTTATTGACTATGCAACTATTACATACATATACATTACATGGCCATGAAAATATTACGTCATAATAAAAATTCAAATTATTAAAAAACAGAAAATTAACTATAAATTTGTAAAATTAAGATTATTGCGAATAAAGTGTGACAGTACCCTAAAGCAGTGTTCAATCTTTACAAAAAGCGACCCAAGTTAAAGAATTTATTAACAATACCAATACACGCGACCCCAAAGCAAATACAAAATGATTCAACTACAAATTTAAAATGTTAATAACTATAGATCAGCGGTTCCCAAACTTTTTTTTCACGGCGCCCTTTGAAAACTTAACAATACTCGCGGCGCCGTAATGAAAAAAAGGTATTCAGTTCAATTACTTCTTTGAATAATCTTTTTTTCTCCGAAACTCATAGTGTCCTCTAAAAAAAAAAGGTCTTCACTTTGATTTCATCTCTGATTTCCCTATTTTTCCCCCAAAATAAGGGTGTTCTCTCAAAAAAAAAAAATGTTTCACTTCGGTTTCATCTCTGATTTCCCTATTTCCATCCCAAAATTAGGATGTTCTCTACACATTTTACCTCAGGCTAATGTGTAGAGAACATCCTGTACACATTTTAGCTCAGGAATTTCAAGTGCAGAATTCCAGTAATAAAGCGACCCCAAAAAATATTCAGGCGACCCACAGTTTGACGAACACTGCCCTAAAGTGTATCTCCCAAGGACACAAAACAACAACCAGAGAATGGTACATGGACCGACCGTGTCGATCGTGTGTACCATCAAAACGACGCTCCTACAAAGTCTCCCGCGCAGATGAAATAAGCCTGCCAAAGTTCAATAATACAGGGTGGGCCGTAAGTCGCGCACCAAAGATTTACGTGTAGTGTAGTGGAAACAGTGTAAAAAAAAGCGAAATAAAACATCCTTTCTTTTCCTTAAACATGTCAGTTATTATAACTTTCATCAAAGTTTATTTTCAGTTTTAATTTGCCTTTAATTTATTTCAAATTCTTTGCTGCGCGACTTATGGCCCACTCTGTACAACAGACCTGCTCAATCTGGGCTTCCAAAAAAAATTTTAATCAGATGCTTGCTCAATTTTTGGGTCCGAAAAGATTTTTATGTTGCATTTAAGAAAAAGACATAAGAATTTTTACAGGGATTGACAAGAAAACTTTTTTTATTATTTTTTGATCTTTTCTTTTATTTCAAGGTAAAATTCTTAACTTACCTCCCTAGCTAAAATTTAATAGAAGAAAAAAAGCCTTCACTTTGATTGGGCGACATTTTTGACGGTAACTGTTCTATAAATCAAAGTGTTTGACCTTTTCTTTTTTTGCTTTGTTTGTCTTCAACTAAATTTACGATCCTGATCATAGTTTTGTGAAAATAAGTTCAGCATTTTTTCGTGGGATCAAAGTGCCGAGCAAAACAAAGGTAATCATTTTCAATACCGAACAGATTTCGGCCCGCGATAGATTTGCGGGCAAAAATTTAGCTCGTGATGGACAATAGGTTGGGCACTCGTGTAATACTGGATACCAGGAAAAGGTTTTAAAACCATTGTGATTGCCCAGGCATTAGTGAATCATTGCTAAGTTATCAGTAAATGTTAGCCATACGATGCTATGTTGATGCTTACACGCGATTGTTAACTTTATTTTAAGAGTTTTAATTTTGGCGGGAAACCTGCAAATTAATAGAATTCGACGTAATCTGCAGGTCTCTAAAGATATGCAAAAAAAGACAATCGTTTGGAAAAAACTTTCAAAAATTTAAATACAAACACAAAAATTTATTTAAACACCACAAATCTAACGTTATATCACTCCTCACCCCAGTAGCGCAAATCATGTGGAAAGGGTAGACTTGAATCTTGACCGCATATATTTTTGTGATTTTGTGACACTGCCACTACTTTTGCGTTTCACAAGGTTAAGCAAATCAAAAGGGTTAAAAAATTGAGAAAAATTCCAAAATCAACAGTATACTTCGAAACTTGGAAAAATTCACATTTCATTGGTAAGCTTTAGTAGGCCTATTGGAATTTTTAATTAAAAAATAATAATTTATGTAAATAAAAGCACTCACTTTTGTGGAATTGCTTCCCACAAATAAACACTTTCAGAACAACTGTAATCTTGCTTTGAACAGAAAGGCATTTTAAATAAATAAGGAGCATTTTTGGAATGTTGTAACAATAACGTAAGTGAGGAATAGATAGAACCATAAAGTACGCAAGGATTGTGCATTTCGTTATAATTTATATTTTCTGCATCAAGATTTTTAATAAAAATGTTCCAAGTTGTGTATGTGAAGTTTTCTCTGGCTTCTTTCTTAAGAAATGGGTGAAGTTCATTTGCACAAGATTTTGAAAAAGAAGTCAAGTCACAGGAATATTCACAAATGCTTTGGAACAATAGCAAAAGAGTTTTTTGAAGTTCTATTTTACGACATTTTTTCAATTGTTGGACAATCCCTTTTCCAGTGTTAACTAGAATATTAAGGAATTGTGAAGTATTCAAACAAGCACATGATGTTGATACACTTGAATTGAAATAAAAATTAGGGGCATTTGTTGTAAGATTTTTCAATTTACTTTCAGCTGAAGATTGCAGAAAAAGTATAATCAAAATGCACAAAATAGTTTTAAAAGCAAGCATGTTTCCTGAAAAATAAGCAACGAGATAAAATTCTAATTTCCTTTCATTTAATCAAAAACACTGTACATGATGTGCTTTTAACCATAGTAGCTGAAATATGTCCTACAAACTTTAGTAGGTCTAAAAGTTCGAGTCTTTCATTATTGATTTTTGTGTTTAAAATCAAGACCAAATTTGGTACTTTTTGGCAGAGTTAGAATAAGTATTTTTGCTTTAAGAGTTTCAAGTTTTTAATTTTTTTTAGAAACAATATTATTGACAATTTTAAGATAACATTACTAAAATTTGATAATTGATTTTTATAGTAAGCTACTATGACTTAATATATTTTTAAATTGCTATAATATCTCCTTATTATAAATATTAACATTTTAAAAAAATAAACAACATCACATTTTAAAAAACTACCATACCTCACCATAAATGCGCTTTTGCATTATAACACTCAACATTTGTCAATCTACGTATTTTCAGTGGATTGCAAAACCTACGTCTGTTAAGCGTGGTTTGAGAATCGTGCACGAATAGTATGCCTCATTATAGAAACAAATTTAAACAATAGCTTTTGGCGGTTTCTCACAGGCCATAGTTAAAAAACCATCTCGTTTAGGACAAAATAAATCTATTAATGTTTAAGTTAATCTCAGTGTCTATTAACTGAATTAAAATCGTTTTCTCCTATTCTCATTCCACTTTTTCGACAGGCTTTGCGCATAAAGCTTACAATAATTCATATTGTAAAACGTTGCCAACGAGCGTCTTTTATAATTTGTTGTGTATTCTAAATTGTAAAAAAACACAACGATAATGGATAGAAGGCTGCTGCTTTTATTTCAAAAAAAAATGTCAACAATCACCCTCGAATATCAGTGACCTTTATTTCTTAATCCACTTGCAGAGAAGCGAAACGGGAAGGTTTCCGTGAAAATGAATATTTCGTGTATTTGTTTTATCGAATAGAGGTGTAACAAAGCTAAATATAAAGACTTGCAAAAAATTAAATAACGTTTGCTTTGCAAAGAATTGCGAAGTTTTCCTATAAATAGTAAATTATGAAAAGTACATTGGGTCATGTTGAGTCAACAGACTAAGATTTGTTCTAATGTTAAAGAACACAAAAATTAAACATGGAAGAAACGTGCTTATTTTGAGGTTAACTGTTTTGTGTACTTTGGTTTGTGCCATCACTCTCTTTCAAAGGTAGCCTGTATGAAAGTTTACAAAAATTTTTGCTAAAAAAATGCAAACCAAGGCGTTTGTTTGCTATGTTTGCAAAAGCCGGAACACACGTTTGACTGCAATGTATCAACCTTTTTTGCTTTCACTTCCCGTTTAAAAATTGTCGGCACTGACAAAAGATCTTTAAACGTGATCAAGAACTTCTAGCATCGGTGAGCATAACCGTATCCACGAATGTTATTTGATCAGTTTAATCGACTTTGTCTCGACAACGCGTGTAGGCAATCCTATTGTTCTTCCCATAAAAAGATTGCAAAAAGATATGTTTAGATTGTTTTCTATATTTAGAAGAAATTGAATATTACAAGTTTGAAAAGTAAAGGATTTAAAAATTAAAACCTTATAAAGTTGGATTACTTGGCTACTTGAAAAAATATTTCTTGCAAAAACATGAAATAAAACTTATTGTTGTTTTATGTTAAAATTTTAAATAAAATTTTAATTTTAAATAATTGCTTTTTACACTAAAATCAGAACATTTAAGTCCTTCCAGTTAATCATGCTTGCTATTAACTTCGTGAAATATCTTGTTATTCTATCATATATAACCCAATGAAATGTTTTTACAAAATTAAGAGGGGATAATTTAGCTTGGTAAATTTACAATGTAGTTTTGTGTTGGTGCATGGTAGTGCAATGTTAGGTTGTAAATCGTAGGCACCGAAGTGAATCTACCCATTTTTCCGAGGGTCACCCGAAATATTTTTGAATAGAGAAGTACACGTAACTTAATTTTTAGTTCTACATAAAGTAATTATTTGCAATGATTATGCGAGACTAGAGAGCGCTGCAGCAAAAAAAAACGAAATGATTATTGATGTCTTTTTTTAATTCACTGTTCCTACTACTTTTTCACTACTTTTTTAGGACTTTGACGATATTAGAAAGTGAAGCTAATTAATTAATTGCGTTTATTCGGCAAGCGACGAAATAACAAAAGCTGTAAACACCAGTAAGACACACAATATATGGTGTTCCACCCATTACGTCAAAGCCTTAACCCAGCAAGAAGATAGCAAAAAGACTGAAACGGTTGTTGAATCAATTACCATCAGACCAAGAATAAACTATGTCACAGTAAGAAAAAAACAAGTAAAATAGAAATAAGCAAATAAAGAAATAAAGAGAATCCCAAAACTCTTCCCAAAATCAATGTATTAAGTAATATAGCTTTATCATAGTAACCTAATATGTAGAAGAGCTTTGGAGCTTAACAATCTTAATAAATGGCTAAATGATTTTTTATGTCACTACATTTGTGATTGGTAAAGCTTATTTTATCGGTTAATAATGTTCGTGAATAGCCAGAGAATTGCGAGAAGCAAAAGTCATTACTTGAAATCGGTGATCAACTAAACATCAACTCAGCAAGACTATGTCATCTATAGCCTATTGGCTAGAAAAAGACTGTCATCTGTAAAAATTATCTGCAACTTTTAAAAGAAGTGATCTTCGGACTTAAAATAAAAAAGGAATTTATGTTATGTGGTTTCATCCGTCATTGTTAAAGGGTGAGCGGCTATAAGTAAAATGTATTTTTACATACATGTAATTGCTTTTGATACTTTCTTTGGGCACATAGTTATAAATCATATATTTTGTCCCTGATTCCTTTTTTTTTTGTTGTCCACATGTATGAAATTTTTATAAATATCTGCTGTTTAAAGGACAAAAAATAAAACTGTTGATTGAATTATTACTTTTTTAATATGATTAATAGCCATAGTAGGAGAGACAGGGCCTGTTTGTCTCATCGTACTGGGAGTCACACGCCGTTTCAAGTTATGACATTTCAAATGCTGCATGTTTTAAAAAATTTAGTGCTGCATCATGCATCACTGGGGTTTGGTTCGCCATACCAAGTCTGAATGTGATCGAGTAAACAGCATTAGAGTAGTCTTTAACAATGCTATTTTGTATAAAAATTAAAAAATGTTTTAAGTGGAAAAAGATTGCCAAGTTTATGTCAGACAAGTTATCAATACAAAATTATTCTAGAAAAGGTAAAAATATTAGCAAATTACTAAAGTGATGAAAGTGAGCAACAGTTTTGAAAATATTTTTAGTTTTGTTTAAAATGGTGGGTCTGTCCAGGGGGCCAGAAAGTAACCAGAGTGGATTGTTATAGTATGGACACCAGGATCGTGGAAAGCTGGAGCAGGGAGGGCAATTTTCCCCTTCTCTTTTCGAAAACAGATGGCACAAATAGGCTGATATAGAAGCATTTAGAAGCTCGAGAAAAATGTCAGATCGATTGAAGGTAAAGGCATTTATTTTTGTTTTTGTCTGTATCTTAAATTTAAGGCGAAACTAGGGATCATTGACTTGATTAAAAGTGATGAACTTTTTTTAATCATCACTAAAGCTTTGCTCTGAAAACGGTCGCGATACGGAATGGCATCATCAACATTTTTAGTGCAAAATCTTTTTAAAAAATTATATACTTTTGTAAATAAAAAGGCACCTTTTTTGTATTTCTTCCCTCCTGAAAAAAACGGCTTTCCAGCGCCCCAAATGACAACCAACCTCGTTTCAAATTAGAATTTGTGCTTATTACATGCAGTCATGCACAACTATCAATTCTATTCAATTAAAATTCCCATCTTTATATTTAGAGAAAAAAAAAAAGAAAAAAATTGATTCTCTGTTATTTCATTTTTGATTTGTAAATGATAAATAAACAAAGTTATTATTATAATCCGCGTAGTTGCAAACTTTCATCTCATTCATTTCATCTTTATCCTCCTGATTCCCATAGAAGCGTGGTGGCGCTGTACATAAAGCAAGCAAGTACCTCGTCCTGCTTCAGGAGATTTCAAGATATTTGTAATCGGTTGAAATTTTTATTTTCATAAAGATATGCCTGAAATTCAGAACTAATTGCCAAGATTGCCAAGCAATGAAAATTGGCTTAAAGTGTCTTTACCAAAGACACAACAGAATGGCGGGAGTAGATTTTGAAGCGAGAACATGACGAACACAATCACAGCGCTCTTAACCACTCGACAACGCTGCCAATATGCTATGAGAAGCAGTCGAGGTAATATCAAGCCCGATCAAATGTTTATTGCAGTTCAACACATAAAAAATAGGCCTATTGGTAAGAGTATTTGAGAAACTGCCAAAAGCTTTGGTTATAAGCTAATTAAAAAAGATGATTACTTTACGAAAAAGTTTACAAAAGATAAAAAAAAGTCATTTCCTAAGAGTTTGCTCGTTTCCTTATTCGTTTATCATTATTCTATTTCGGCCTTAGTCATTTGCTGTTCCTCTTAAATTGATGTTTAAACAAATTCTGCAAGGCTAACACATTATGCCAGTGCTTCTCAACCTTTTTTTGTGGCGACCCAAATGCTAAGCAGAAATAGAGAGTAAAGTTTTGGCGACCCAACCTTTTTTATTGACGTTATTGCAAGCATAAAAAGTGAATTAAACAAAAGATTATTTAACATAGGTACAACCTAAGGTTGCCATATCTAAATAGGCGGAATTCTCGACAGACATAGGCGCACCAACAAAAAAATGTTTAAAGGGGCGGACAAAATAAATTTGTTTTCGAATTTAGGACAAAGACCAAAAAAAAGGTCTTCACTTTGAATCGATCTCCAATTTCCCTATTTTTTCCCAAAATCATGGTGGTTTCTCTAAAAAAAAAGGTCACCACTTCGAATCGATCTTCGATTTCCTTTTTCTTCCCAAAATCATGGTTTTCTCTATAAAAAAACAGGTCTTTACTTGAAATCAGTCTCAGATTTCTCATTTTTCGTCCCAAAACCGTGGTGTTCTTTATTAAGTAAAACTTTTGGGTGAATCCTTGGATTGCGACCCACTTTTAAATCAAATCACAACCAAAATGATTTAATTTTTACACAACTAAACTTGTGGGTGACCCAATCAAATTAAACGGCGACCCACTTTTGGGTCGCGACCCAGGGGTTGAGAAGCACTGCATTATGCGCTGCATGAAAATACGTGTCACAACCTACCGTGAGGCTGTAACAACCAAAACAGCTTTTTCCAGACTATCACAATTTTTACCCGCTTTTTAGGCCCTTGAAAGTATGTTTATATAGTTGTACGCATACCAAACCTTTATCATAAAGGTTTAGCATACGTTACCATACGTCCTCTTTTTGGAGGATATGTCCTCCTTTTTAATGAAAAATAATTTGTCCTCCGAGGACGTTAAAAAATGCCCAAATGTCCTCCTTTTCGGCATTTTGAACAATTAAAACATGTCCAATCATTCAGCCTTTTAGTGTATAAATATATCATCGGTTAGATCACTAAAAGTAGGCCTATATATCGCGCACGCGCTATAGCTTACGTCTTACCAGGTTACTCTAAGACAGTCGGAGGTGTTTATGATGTAATAAATTTCTCATTCGATAATGAATTATGATGCAATTGTAACGACTTCAATGGTTTACTTGACTTGTTTTTAATCAGCTTCAAAAATGCATCTCATCTTTCTAATGCCAAGCACAAGCAACAAAACAGCACAGCGAGACAAACACGATTATGACGTCACAATCACAATTGTCCTTTGCTACACAATATTGTGGCATCCACTGTACTGTAAGTTAAGCTTTGTTAAGACATTCAGATCTAGTTAACAGTGAAACATTTAGCTTGCTAAAAAATAATGCCAAAGAGGAAGTCAGAATTTACAGAAGAGATACAGAAAAAGTATCCGTGTTTTAGAAAGGGACGGAATGATTTTGAAGCGGAATGCATTGTTTGTGGCTACGGTACGTTTATTTCAGTGGCGAATAAAGGTGGACTTAGCTTAGATATGCATGTACAGAGTACAAAGCATAAAAAAGCTATCAGGGGAGAAACTTCATCTGCAAAAGTGACAGATTATTTCTGTAAGCCTGGTACACAAACTGAAGATAATGTTGCCGCTGCTGAAGCCACCATGGCGTTTCATACTGTAAAGCATCACCAGAGTTACAAATCTAATGATTGTACATCACCTTTGATGAGAAAATTATTTCCTGATTCAAACATTTCGAAAAAGTATTCTTGTGCTCGGACTAAAGTTGAAGCTATTGTTAATAACGTTCTTTCTCCCATGAGTGTTAAATACGTGCTGAATGATATACAAGAACATGGTATTATGTATCTCGGAGTGGCAACTGATAGTAGTAATCATCAATCAACCAAACTTTTTCCTATTGTGGTTCAATATTTCGATTGGAAACATGGGGGCCTTCAGTCAAAGTTGCTTGAAGTCAAAAGTACTACAAACGAAACATCTTTAACAATTGCTAATGAAGTAAAAGAAACTCTGACAAAAATGGGCTTATTCGAAAAATGTGTTTCTTTCACTGGTGACAATTGTAACACTAACTTTGGTGGCTTAAGACGTCCAAAGGGTAACAACGTCTTCTCTAGATTGAAAAATGATTTACCAACACTGGTTGGAGTTGGTTGTCCGGCGCATATTTTAAATAACTGTTTGCATCATGGTACGAATCAGATGACTATAGATGTTGAAAGTATTATGTACAAAACCTACCAGTATTTTTACATTTATACTGTTCGCACAGAGGAGTTGAAAGATTATTGTAACTTCGTGGATACAGAATACCGGAAACTACTTTCCCACAGTGTAACAAGGTGGCTGTCGCTTTATCCTAGCTTGTCAAGAATGCTTCAAATGTTCCCTGCCTTACAGTTGTATTTCACGTCAATTGACAAGCCACCGATTGTTTTGAAACGGTTTTATGAAGCTCCTTTGAGCGAACTATATTTGAAACACTTGCAATCATTCATCGCTGTTTTCAATGAGCAAGTTCAAAATATTGAACGGTCAAAAGCATCCATTGGTGAAGTTAGATCGTGCCTCGATGCTGTAAAATCAACAATTAAAGAGAGAAAAAAGCACATGTTCATATCAACGCAAATTAAATCAAAGCTGAATAAACTCAGAGAAGAAGGTCAAGATCAAGCTTGTGACTCGTTCATCCGGGATGTTTCTGTGCTGTACAAATCTTGCGTGGAATACTTGGATAAATGGACTAGTTTGTTTTACGAATTTGAATGCTTTGATTGGATGCTACTGTCGCAAACAACCAAGTGGGAAAATGTTGAACCATGTCTGGAATATTTGCAGCAGAAAAATGTTTCTATTGATGAAGCTAAATTGTTTAACCAATACCACAGGCTATGCAAATTCATTGAAACACAGCTTGGAACAAATGCACTGCCATATCGCAAAATGATGGCGCATGAAAGATGGGCAGCCTATTTTAACACGTGCAGTACTACTGAATTGTTTAGCGAGCTGTTAAAAATTGCACAGTTTTACTTCAGCATTATAGCTCATAACGCTAATGTTGAACGTATTTTTTCCTTGTTACAGCCACAATGGTCAAAAGAAAGAGAGCGATTTCTTTTTGATTCAGTTGCAAGCATCTTGAAGTTGGTGTACAATTTCAATGATGTTACATGCAACCAGTTTTATGATATTGTTAAAGCTGATTCTACACTACTTAAGAAAGTTCAAGAAACAGCCAAATACTCGTGGGCTAAGTCGAAAAATTAAATTTAATAACACTTTGACCTATAGCTAAAATATTGTTGCTTTCGTTTGTCTTTTGCCGTATAGGCGATGCAGAACAACTAGCTGTTAATAAATTTCTTTAAAATAAAAAGTGTCCTCCTTTTTGGTGATGAAAATATGGTAACCCTACCTTTATGAGATAATAGTTGAAGACATTAACTAACTACAAATATTGAAAATCGACCAAAAACAAGCAAGGGGACAAAGTTTGAATTGTAACAATCAGACCGGGTCTTTCCTATCACTGAGTTTCAGAATTATAACTCTAGTGAATGAATATAGTTGAACCGAGTTGATATAACCACTGAAACGCCGTAAACAATAATTTGATTCTCACAAAAGATAAAATCTAAAGATAAAAAATAAACAGAAATAGATTTTGAAGTTGAAATTTAAATTTAAATTTAAAATTAGGCTATAACCGAAGTGAATAAAGATGTTAGGCTACATCAGTCAGTATTTGAAAATGGCTGCAAAACATAAGATTAAAAACCGTTTCGAAAAACAGAAGATAGCCTATATTTCACAAAGAGAAGTAGACTATTTTGTTGATGTTAATTATTTCTTTGTAACTTCCATTTCGTGAATAAATTTTAAAAATTTATATTGCAAATAAAAAAACAGTTGATAAAATTTTTTAAACAAAGGTTACTTAATTGGTTTTGCTTCAACATTTAAGTAATCAGTAGGCTACAATTTGATTTCAAGATCTTGGACATGGAACAAAAGCATGGCAAAGCGGGTCGGAGCGCCGTCTTTAATAGCAAATGCAATCGACACGGTCTCGGTTTATATCCTACTCTGGTGCTGTTGTTGTGTCCTTAAGTATGACACTTTACCACACTCTCTTTGCTTTGCAGTCTTATCACCAGGCTATAAATTTTAGTTATGTATTATTGTATAAAAAATAGAAAACAAAATAAAAGACTTTAAAGGGTAACAATATTTTTTTGCATCTCGGAAGGCAGATTGAAGTAATTGCTTGACAGCTACCTATAGTTTAATGTCTCCGACTTTTTCTTTCGAGTCAAAAGATTAATAGAGATGATGCCTGTTGATTCTTCATTCTGTGTTACACTCCTTGATTCTTTGAGGTAAACCGTTTACAACAATGCAGCAACTTTAAAAAGATTGAACCCCAGCAGAGTACTTTCGATTGCAGTTGCCATAAAAATAGCGCTTTTTGCCAACTCAACCACGCTGCATATGCCAATTTGCTTTCAAAAAATGTCTTACAACTTAAGATTTGATTTGGCCCTAGGATTTAATAAAAAATTTTTTAGTTTTAATATGGATTAATTGGATTAATTGGAATTTTAGTTTTAACGTAAAGAGTAAGATAAGTTTCAAACTCTCATACAAACCTCAAACATACAAAAACTCTTTTCATGAGTTTTTTCGATGGCTGCTGGCAGGGGCGCCGGAGTTTTTTTTGCCAGGGGGGGCAAAACTTAAAAAAGGGGCACTTTTTTTGTTGAAAAGGCACTGCCAACAAAAGCAAATTTTGGTAATCATGCTGCAATTTGAAATTTTGGTTGACATGATAGAATTTTAATTTGCACAGGACAGACCGGTATCTCGGAAAACTTTATTTTGCTAATCTGTTGTTTTGGTTCGATCAATTTTTCGGCCAATGCCAACTCTTTTTATTAGACTTAGAGTTCAAAACCTTAATCTAAGATGTGCCGCATCTTGGAAAAGCCTTTAAGTTCACTTTGTCATGACCAATCACTGTAATAGCCGCAGTAATAGCCAATTTTACACAAGTTTTTTTCAATTAGGCTAGACCAGTGGTTTTCAACCTTTTCTGTACCGTGGCCTATTTTTCAACCAAAGTTAACTTCACAACCCACTTTGGTCAACAAAATAAATTCTTATCCCAAAATCATAGTGTTCTCTAAAAAAAAAAGGTCTTCACTTGGAATTGCTCTGAATTTTCCCTATTTTGTATTTAGTAATTCCATCTATTCCATCTATTTCCCTATTTAGTAATTCCATCTGATTTCGGAAAAAAAACCAGATACCACAGTAGATGTTTTAGTCAATATGCTCCCCGCTGTTGGAATAAACTTCCATATGATATTAGAAGTTGTAAATTAAAATCCGTTTTTAAAACTAAACTTAAAACTTTCTTTTTTGAACAATTTTTATCAGAATCATGAATAACCTATTGTATTTAAATAAGGTAATATTTATTGAATGTTAATAATACTGTAGCTTTAGTTTGTATATATTTACTTTTATGTTTTGTTTTCTTTCTTTTGTATATGTTTGTACATTTATAGTTTTGATGTTTTGCATGTTTTCTGTCTTTATTTGTATCTTCCAAACCTGAACTAGTATTTATTTTATTGAAACTTATAATTCCACTACCGCTCTGATGCAACCACTTCTTTGAAGTAAATATTTGCCTGAGCGGGATAGAAAATTGTTTATTATTATTATTATTATTATTTTTGTCCAAAAATCATAGTTTTCTCTAAAAAAAAAAAGGTCTTCACTTGGAATTGCTCTCAATTTTTCCTATTTTTGTCCCAAAATCATTGTGTTCTCTAAAAAAAAAAAAAAAGAGGTCTTAACTTGGAATTGCTGTCAATTTTCTCTATTTTTGTCCCAAAATCACATTGTTCTCTGAAAAAAAGTCTTCATGTGGTTGACTGCACAGGACGCCAGAAAAATGCCTAAAAAATGGGACGGATGGCAAGCCTAATTATACATATACTGTATATTATACATATTGCTTTCATTTTGATCTATGCTTCATGGCCCACTAAAAAAACCACTGTGGCCCACCAGTGGGCCATGGCCCACAGGTTGAAAACCAATGGGCTAGACATTAAAAAAATATAACTCTATTAACTGGTTATTAAATCAAAAGCTATCCAACATAGGCTACCCACAACTGAAATTTTGTCAAAAGCACACAAGCTAGTTTTGAAAACAGCATTCAACAATTGCGACGTCCATGCACGGCAGCCAAAAACAGATAGATAGAGATCGAATGCATTTTGCTTGGGAATATCACAAAATGTTCTTCACATGCTAATCAGTAAATAGTCTTTCGTTACCCACAACAGAACGCTGGCTAAAACATTTACGTTATCAAGAATACCAAAGGTTAAAATAGATAGAACAAGAAAAAACTTAAAGAGCTATTAACAATTGTGTAAAAGAAAAAACGTAATTATATGAACATGAATGGCCTTTTAGATTGAAGTTTGATGTCAATTATTAAACGCTGCACAATTAATGTAACCGTAACCCAAAATAATTTATTAGTGTTTCGCTTGCTGGCAAAGTCATCTGCAACGGCTTGTAAATTAACATTGTCCAACAAGTTCAATGAATATTTGCAAACATTCAATTATTGAGACTGTTATCTCATAGTGCTTCTAAGCCATGTTTTGATTCTTCTCATGACTCTGAAATACCTTTCTGCAAAAGCCGAAACGAGAGCTACGCCATAGTAAATTTAAAGCAATTCATGTATTTCCAAAAAGCATTTCTTGCTTGTCGGCTTTTTGCTTAAAACTTTGCAAACTGTTGATATCTTTGTTACTTTTTTCAGAGACGTGGTACTTTCTTTGTTAAATAACTTAATATGAGCATGTAGGTCTGCGAGTTCTTCTGTAAACACATCAAAACGAACAAGACTCTTAAAATGTTACGTTATAATCACAATCATGGCACACATGTGTACCACAGTCCTTCAAAAGGGCTAAGAATGTCACCCGTTTAGTCTTGGTGTTTTTATTTTTAGACTTTAATGTCGGCCATAAGTGAGTATCGAGCAGCCAAGTCAGACAGCTTGTGTTGCTTGTTAAAACTAGATTAACGCCATAATTTTTTTGCTTCTAAATCAAAATTTTTATTATTATTACTAGAAATTTTTACTCTTTGTGAGCACTTAGAAATTTTCTGATGCTTTATTCTTTTTTTAAAACGCTTGGTATAATTGTTGTTAGGAATATCTAAACTACCGAGATGGTAGTTTAGGTATCCATGATTGTTGTATATGGCTATTTGCCATCAGTTAATGAATCAAAAATTGATTTTCGACTAAAATATAATTCAGTTTACTGATTCAACTAGAATAAGATGTTTACCAGAAGTTTAGGTCGCTCACGATATCAAAAACTCTATATTGCATACGTTAAAACTTTTATCTTGCTTTTATTATTGTGCTATGAGTCACGGTTGTCTTTGTAATTTTACAAACATTGTTGGATTTAATGGTGATCAAGATTATATAGGTTAATTGTAGAGCATAACTAAAAAAAATTTATCTGTAATATTAATTTTAAAGAGCACAATCTGCCACCTTTGCCCCCGCGTTTTAAGGGAGGGGCAATTGCCCCCCTGCACCCCCTCCCCGCTTCCGGCGCCCCTGGATGCTGGTCAGATTTTGTAACTTTGGCGATCAAAGCTGTAGCCTACCAGCCGAAAAAATGTTTGAAATGCAGTTTTGCCCAAATTGTGCTGAAGTTTGCCCGAGTCATGATCTTATAGCTTTGCAAAAGTTGTGATAAAATGTTGCACATTTTCGTCCCAAAATTCTGGTAAAGAAAAAAAGATCTGCACTTTGAAACTGTGTTTAATTTTCCCATTTTTGTCCCAAAACACTAGTGAAAACTAAAAAGAAAAAAGGTCTTCTCCTCCAATCTTTATTGTATGTCTAAATTTGGAAACTTGGTCTTGCGCGAGTAGTTCGTTATCGGTGTCCAAATTAATTTGTTTTGCCCAAGTAATTCCTTGCCAGTGCCAAAAAAATTATGATTT
Organism: Diplosoma virens; assembly: GCA_963680785.1. Lineage (NCBI taxonomy): Eukaryota > Metazoa > Chordata > Ascidiacea > Aplousobranchia > Didemnidae > Diplosoma > Diplosoma virens. Next base: position 27,864,137 of record OY796893.1, read on the forward strand.
CCTCTAATTGTTTGAAACTAGGACAGGGACAATTGTCCCCTGACCTTCCCAATTTGTACGACTATGCTTGTGATTCCAAGGAATAATAAAAACACTATGTGATCGCTTTTTTGATCTTACTTTGTGGATTTGGCCTAGTAGTCCAAACTCACAAACTCACAATGTCGGCTAATGTTTTGAAAAAGAAGCAGAAACAACCAAATAAACCCCAAAATACCAAAAAAGTTTTTACATCAGGGCTGAAAAATACTTTGGAAAGCTGTCTTTATAGTTTTAAAAGAACGAATCAGGATGTCTTGACATTCAGTTTGGTAACCTCAAAATCAAATCATAATGATAAAAAGTCATCATATAGGTAATAATATTATTAGGCCTACTTAGTACATCGGACGAGTAGAGTGTATTCTACGCAGTATGTAGCGGTAAAAAATCAATAGTTTTAAAAATATAAATTAGCTTATACCCAGTAGTGGGAATTAAATTTTTTGTCAGCCGGTTCCATTAAAAAAACATAAAATTTGCCAGCAAATAAGCTGATCAATCTTAATTATTTCCCAAATAAAAATTCCAAATATTCGTTAGGAAAGCATTATTATGATGATATTGAGGAGTGTCTATATTACTAAACTACATAGGCAATGAGTTAAGCCGGTTTTCCAAACTCATAAAATTTCTAAAAGTTCTATGGAACCGGTGCAAACCGGCTGAATCCCACCACTGCCTATGCCTTTTTAAAGCAGCTTGTGTATGCCAGAAAAAACCTTGAATGCTGCGTGCATTTTGTGAACAGTTTTTTAACCCGGTTTTTTAAACTGTTCGTTTATATTTTGTTTTCTTAATTTATTTCTTTTTTCATCTTTATATTTACCCTCCTAACTCACAGGAAAACGACGGAGGCTCTATACATAGGGCAACTTTCAAGCGATTACCCCAACCTGCTTCCAATAACGCCAAGATTATTGTTCGGTTGAAATTTTTTATTTTGTTTTTTTAGTTTTTATTCAGAACTGCTTGCTAAGACTACCACAAAATGCTGTAAACTGTCTTTTCCAAGGATACAAGAGAATTGTGCGAGTATGTATTGAATCGCGACCGGGTCGATCACAATTTTGGCGCTCTAAACCACTTGAACACGCTGCCAACATTGTATAATAATGGCGAGGTCAAGGTCGGATTTAAGGGGGCCCAAAGAGCAGGGGCCCTCCCCCGAAACATTTTAACAAGTTTATGATTTCATTAACTTTATTATTATTATTATTATTATTATTATTATTATTATTATTATTATTATTATTATTATTATTATTATTATTATCATCATTATCATCCTTTTTTCATCTTTCTAACTTGCAGAAAAGAGTCGGAAACATTGTAGTGTAAGTGTTACAGAGTGTTACGCCAATCTGCTTACAGAGTTACCATGATATTGTTATCCGGTTAAAACGTTTAATTTGGTATTTAAATTTTTTAGTGATATGACCAGGTGCATCGGAGTTTTTTTTGCACAGGGGCAAAATTGAAAAAAGGACATTTTTTATGTTGAAAAGGCACTCCCAACAAAAACAATTTTTGAAAACCATGGTGCAATTTAAAATTTTGGTTGACTGATAGAAATTCAGTTTGCGCAGGAAAGATCGGTATCTCGGAAAAGTTTTATTTTGCTAATCTGTTATTTCTGTTCGGATCAATTTTTCGGCCAATTGTCGGCAGCGTGGTTAAGTAATTAGAGCGCCATGGTTGTGATTGACATGGTCTCGGTTCAAAACCTACTCGCGCCATTCTGTTGTGTCCTTGGTAAAGACACTTTACGGCACTTTCCCTTGCTTGGTTGTCTTAGCAAGCTGTTCTAAATTTTAGTCATATTTTAACAAAACTAAAAATCCAAATAAAAATTTTAACAGGACAGCAATATCTTGGCATCTCTGGAAACAGGTCATGGTAATTGCTTGCCCTACAGTGCCTCCGACACTTGCTGCAAGTCAGCAGGATAAATGTAGAGGTAGGGGAAGTGTGGGACCTATGGAACGATTTTTTTTAAACGGTTGTAACTTTTATATTTTAACCAAAAATTGCTTGAAAATTGGTCTGCATGTTGTGATTAGGTAGCTCTGCATTGGGATAAAATTGTTTTAGCTGTGTGGTGCCAAGTTACAAGCAATTATTAAAATTTTTACATTTCGTTCCATCACCGTCTGGGACCTATGGAACACTTCTTACAAAGCTATCAAACGTTTTTTTTTTTTTACATTAACTTCAAATAAACACAAAAATATACATAAACAAACATGCACACACAAAAAAATTACACATATGATAAATCAACGTTAAATTTCATCACCCCACAAAACCGTTTAGTTTGAGCAGCTGCATGAGGTGGGGGCAAAATTTTTTCAATATCTTTTTTGCCAATGGAGTCTAGGTCTTCCATTTCTGGAAAGACAAATCCATTTTTAATTTTTCTTGACCTCTCCAGAAAACTGATTTCAAAGTCTTCATCTTCATCTGGTCCACTAACCAGCTTTCCAATAAACTTTTTACAATTTCCAGCTGCAGTGTGCACATAAACAAAATCACCACATTTGAGTATGACAAGCTTGTCAGTTTGTGGAGAAAGGCTGGAGTCACCATCAAACAGACTGGCATTACTTTCTGAATCAGCAAATACCTCTTTTTCATCAGTTGAACTATCTCCTGATTGCTGAGGGAAAAGTCTTTTTTTCACAGGTGTGCGTGTGATGATGGCAGAAGAAACTCTCTTGCGACGCCGAATTTTTCGTGGCCTTGCTTTCGGTAGTGGGGCGATTGATTCAATTAAAGAGGTTTCAGGGACTGCTTCCAGGCTACAGCCTGGGTTTGATGATGCTGGGGTAGATGTAGATTGAACAGCAGCCTCAGTGGTGTCAAGCACACTTGCGTCGATATTTGTCTCGCCTGAATAAACGTTTTGCACCTGATCAGTTACTGTGGAAGGTAAAAATTTATCCTCTGTAAAAATTTCTGAATTGAAGGGAAATATTCCAGTACGCCTGAATGAAGAAGTAATATTTTCCAAGGTGCGGGATTTAACAAAAGCTTTATTAGACAATCCAGCAACATAATATAAAGACAGTGTTTCCCCAGGATGTGACAGATGCCATTCATTACAAAATGAGCTGTAGAATTTCTTGAAGGCTCCAAATACACCCACATCTAAAGGTTGCAGTTTGTGGCTGCAATGAGGCAGCAGGGTAAGCAGATCTAAGCCATGGTTTTTAGCCAGCTCAACACCCTCTAAAGTTATATGGCTGTTATGATTATCCATGATCAGCACTCCCGGTTGATCTTTGGATACTGTCATATTGTCAATAAAATGTTTCAAGACTTGTGGGAAAATGTCTTGTTTCATCCATCCTGATGGATTGGCCAAATTGGCAGTGGATTGGCAATGGATTGGCAGACTACCAGCAGGAGCACCGCGCAACATGTGGCTTGCAAATCGAACCCTGGGAAATATGAATGCTGGCGGTAGATCCATTCCAGTAGCACTGACACAGCAACACATTGTAATGTTTAAACCACGTTTCCCTGATCTTATTTGGCCAACTTGCTTGGTACCAGTTCTACATAAAATATTTCTGGAATTGGAAACTGTGTTAATTCCAGTCTCATCAAGATTCCAAATTCTGGTTGGAGGGATGTTTGAATTGCTAAGAATACTTTTGAGGTTGTCAAAAAAAGCATGAACATTAAAAGGATTGAATGCCATAGCTCTGGCAAGGCTTGTACTTTCAGGTTTTTTCAAACTTAAATCTCCCATTCGCTTACGAAAGCCTTTTAGCCAATCTTTACCAGCAATTTTTTTTCATTCCATGAATTAGGAATTTTTTTGTTTTTTATTTTTGCATATTCATAAGCAAGTTTTTTGACTTTAATTTTGTCAAGACCATAAAACAGCTTTGAAAGTTTAATGATGTAATCCTTTAATGCATGTTCTTCATCTTCTGTAAAAATCTATAAAAATACAAACAGTAATTAGCCTATTAACTGGATATGAAAAACTAGGTTAATAAATTCCTTATTTAATAATCTATAGTTAGGTTATTAAAAATTAACTAGGTTTTTAAATAAAGTATTAAATTAGGTTATTAAATTCCTTATTTAATAACCTAGTTTTTCATTAGGTTACATTTCATTCTTAAATCTTAATTAGGCTTAGATCAAACCATTAGCCTAACTGACAAAATCTGTTAGTCTCTTTGTCAGTATAGGCCTAGGTTAGAAGCATAAAACTTAGCACAACAAAAATTTACTTACTTGAGTTGTAGTCATAGACATTTTCTTAACTTCAGTGTCTCCTCGATGCATCTTTTTCTTATAACGATGCAAACTACCTATAGGTATTCCGTAAACTTTCGAAGCTTTTCTGAAACTGAGTTCATTAGTAAGAACACCTTTCAAAGCTTTATTTAGGTCCTCTTCACTAAACAAATCCTTATTCGATAATCTAGATTTAAATGTAGGCATGACCTGAAATACAAGGGACCTATGGAACGCCATTAATAGTTTTAGAAACTTCAAGAAACTATAAAATTCTTACAAAGATTAGCCTAAAAAGGACATTTTTTACCCCAAAAATTAAAAAACGGCTTTACTGCCTTCTAAACTAGCAGTTCTACGAATTTTGGAATAAGCATGTTTTACAAAAGTGTGTTTCCAACTGCAAAAATTTCAAAAAATCCGTTTTCCGTTTTCAAATAAATCCGGTGTTCCATGGGTTCCACCGTTCCATGGGTCCCACACTTCCCCTACAATAAAAAATGTTTTTCTAACTCAGGAACAGTTTGCTAAGTGTGAGAAAATGCTTTAAATTGCTTTTTTTTATTTAAATAAATAATTTATATTGAGTTGCAGTAGCGTACGGTGACCTCTGAGACTGGACATGCAATTGGCATGCCAAAATCGGGTTATGCAATCGGGTATTTTGTAGGTAGTCAATGAGTAAGATATGCAATATTTTACTGGTAGAAAAAAAATCCTGTGTGAGATTCTAATTTTTAGTCCTAAGATCATGGTGTTCACACTAATTTTTTTCCTAGATTCAAGGTGATTATTTTTTATTTTTTTTTATTTTATCTCTATATTTAACCTCCCAACTAGCAGGAAAGCGAAGGATGTGATCTCAAAAAAAAAGGTCATCACTTGAAATCACTACCAAGTAATGCACTTTTAGTCCTAAAAATGCAGTGATCCCTAAAAAAAAGGTTCTTCGTCTCGGATCGGCCTCAGATTTCATCCCGAACATGTAATATTTTTCATTAAATTCAAAAATATCTGCCTCATCGTGCAATCCCTAAAAATTTGGTCATGCTACGCATGATTTGCATGCCCTGACCGCACGCCACTGTTGAGTTGTTTGTTTATTAAGTAAAATTAATACTAATTACTTTAAAAAATTAATCCCTCACCAACCACGAGCTTTACGGCACGTCACTGATGTGTTTGTATTTCACATAAATACGACGCTTTAATCTAGTCGACCACGCTATCGACACAGTAAGGTTTTGGGCTGTAGGTTATTATTGTGGAGTTCATCTATCTAGCTAAACCAGCTACTTAATTAAATTAAGTTACTGTCACTGATTTTCTGGTAATTTAAAACATTTTAGATGCTTCGTCAACCTGTAAGACTTGTTATATTAAATTGCAGCGATGTACTGTAAGATAATGACACAATAGCCAAAAGATTTATATGCTTCAGTTATGCAATTGATTTAAATGGAAAAGGACTTGAAGTTAAGCAAATTCTGTCTCTAGAAACCAAAATATTGAGGCCAAGATTCGGTCTATGATGGTGTTGATGTTATGGTGGGTAAAATGAAAGATTGTGAAAGCGTAATTCAAAATGAAAACTTTCTTGCATATTATCCATCCGATTCAATTAGTGGAGAACTTGCTTCAATTCCCACACTCTATAACAGAAATATGTCAAGAACTCAATTCGCAGAATATTGAATTCTATGTCTTAAAGAACTTTGACATAGATTTGTTTCAAATTAGAAATATGCGAATGACCTCCTAAGCTGCTCTCTAAAATGTCTTATTTGTCAACCAACTAGAATATGTAAAAATTCAAAAACTTTAATAGATCATATTTATTCCAATAACATGAGCAACATAGTGACTTCTGGAATTATGTGTAGCGATATTTCGGATCATCAACCTATATTTGTTATAGCTTCGATTAAGTAATTAAAAAGTATTAGAAACAGCAATGACACTAAATATATTCGTGATATATCAAATTTTGCTATTGATGAATTTAATAATGACCTTACGGAAAAGCTTAATCAACTCGATATGTCTGACAAAATGTCAGCTCATGAAATTTTTGATCCATTTTTTAATTCATTTTTAAGTACAGTAAATAAACAAGCCCCACTAAAAAAAGCTAGTAGGCGTGAAAAAAATAAGATTAAAACCTTGGCTAACAGCTGGTTTGGTTAAATCAATTAGATATAAAAAGAGATTTTTTAAAAATATTATCAGACATTATAATATGGAAAAGTTTGATGAATATAATCGTTATCGTAATTTACTACATCGGATCATTCAAAAAGCCACACGTAATTATTATAATGATTTACTACCAGACAATAAAAACAATAGCAGTAAACTATGGAAAATTATGTATTCTTTGAATAACATCAAAATTAAACAAAACTCTCCTCCGAAGAAGTTGCACAATTGTGATAGTAATGTCTTATGAAATGATTAAGGTATCTCAAACAAGCTAAACAGTTCTTTGATGCCATAGGTAAAAAATGGCCAATGAAATTAAACCTATCAATTTAAGTCAAAAGGCTTTGTCTGTTTCTTCATCCACAAACGTAAAAGATTCATTTTTTCTCTATCCGACTATTTCAAGAGAGGTTGAAAGTATCATTGCTTCGCTTATAACTCACAAAGCCCACAGACTTTTGAATGTTACACAAACTTTCTTAAATATAATAAATCTATTATTTTCCCGATACAGAGTAATATACGAGAATCTTTCCAAACATAATATACGTATACAATATTTGCTTTAGTACGGGAGTCTTTTCAAACATTTTGAAAATTGCTGAAATTATACCCATATACAAAAAAGGTGATCCTTGTAAATCAACTAATTACCGACCTATATCAATTCCATCGCAATTTGATAAAATATTAGAAAAACGCAACTACAATCGATTGTACAAATTTCTCACAAAGAAAAATTTCTTAAGCGATAATCAATTCTGATTGAGAAAAAAACTCTTCCACTAATTTTGCTATCTGTACTATATGTGATTCTTTAGTCAGTAATATTGATAATAATTTATATACTTATATTTTCTTAGGTTTGTCAAAAGCCTTTGAAAGGCTACTGTTGACAATTACTGTACTTGCTTTTACACAAAATGTCTATTATTTTCGGCATCAGAGGAAAATCTCTGTAGCTTTTTAAAAGCTATCTTTCGAATCGGTTTCAATATACTAATATCAGAAATACAATGTCCGACAACCTAAAAGTCACAGGTGATATTCCTCAAGGGTCTTGTTTGGGTCCTCTTTTGTTTTTGATCTATATTGACAATTTGCCTACTGCCTTGAATTTTGATACCTTTTTATTTGCAGATGATACGCTTTTAATGATGTCTGATAGAAGCATTGAGTCTCTACAAACAAAGTCTAACTTAGAACTTAAGAAAAGAGATGCATGGCTTCGCCAAAATAGATTATCATTGAATTAACCTAAAACAAATTTTATGGTTATTAAGAAATAACCTCAAAAATCTTTTAGTGCAAGCTTTAATTTAAATTTGAATCATATAGCTCTCAAACGAGTTGGAACTATTAAATACCTCGGAATATCGATTGCTAAAACTTTTACATGGTTATCCCACATTACACAATTAACTCTACAGCTCTCCAGATATGCTAGCATCTTTTACAGATTGCTTAGTTATGTTGCTCTTGAAACCATCTGTATGCTACATTACGCCTTGGTTTACAGTAAGATACAATATGGAATTATTATTTGGGCAACAGTTAATAAAACATCTCTTGGAGTTGTTAAAGTTATATTAAATAAAATTTTAAGAATTATTTAATCTTGCAGTAAATTCACTCCTAATCGACTCTTTACAAAATACTACATTTTTTACTACTGGAAGACATGTTAGCTAAATTAATCTTAATTTACTAGGATTAGCTAAATTTATGTGTCAACTGTATCATAGTAAATTGCCTCAAAATTTTATGCTTTATTTAGTAAATTAACAGAAATTTATGATTACAATATAAGAAATGCAAGAAAACTTTTTACATATTTTATACCTGGTATCCTAATAAAAATTTTAGTAAGAATTTTCTCTCTAATAGGGGTTCAATATTACGAAATTAAATAGATATTGAATTTAAAGGTATGCAGTGGATTTTATTCAAAAAAATTATAAAAAACATTTACTGAGTTTACAAGTTTAATTTTATAAGAAATTGTTTCTTATTTCTCGCAAATGATCTTGCCTATTTCTCGTTGCTAAGTTTTTGTTTTGTGTTTTGCTTCTCTTTGTGTTATCGGTAATATTTTTTTTTAGTTATTATACGCTTTGGAATGATTGTTTTTTTCTTCCTTTGGTTTTGTTTTTTTTTTGCTTTTATTTCTTATTTGTTGGTAGTGATAATTGACTGTTACTTTTATCAGGAAGCATCTTGATTTAATAACCTTGAGAGTTATTTGATGCTTCTTGACCTTTGCACGGTGAATAGCTTGTAATTTTCTGTATTTGTCCAAAATTGTTTTTTAGATGTATACAAGGTAAAAAATGAAATTAGTCGTGTCAAAATCATGCAATCTCTCTCTCTCTCTCTCTCTCTTATCCAGTGTCCAACCCCTACTTACCTTGGGGTAAAACTGGACAGATCGCTCACGTTTCGTCACCATTTAGCGGCATTGAGCAAAAAACTATTCTCGCGCGTCACACTGCTGAGGCGACTCGTGGGCTCGGGATGGGGTGCTGGTGCTAAAACACTACACATAGCCACCTTGTCTCTAGTCTACTCAACAGCTGAGTACTGTGTGCCAGTCTGGTGTCGCAGTGCTCATACTCACCTCATCGACAATGTCTTGAACGACGCCTTCTCTACTAAATTACTAGCGGACAGCAATATCTTGGCATCTCCGGAAGCAGGTCGGGGTAATTGCTTACCCTATGTATAGCGCCTCCATCGCTTTCCTGCGAGTCAGGAGGATAAATATAGAGATAAAAAAAAAAAAAAAAGTTACTGGATGCCTGCGTCCCACTCCAACGGAAAACCTACCTGTACTCTCAGGCATCCAGCCAGCTGAGCTTCGCCGAATGGGAGCGACACTCTCCTTGGCTCATCGTGGATCTCTGGACCCCGATCATATCTTGTAAGTTTGGTCTTTTAAGTAGGTCCTCAGATACTCGACCAGTGAGACTAAGATCCAGACGCCGGTTTGTGCCAGCTGCGCGGAATCTTTTGGACAACCTTGCCAGACTTGGCATCCGCGCTGCTGAATGGACAAATCACAAATGGAAAACGGAGCACTGTGAAAATCTTTCTAGGCTCCGTGCTTTTGTGCCCGAGATTGGTGCCAGGTCTGTTGGGATGGGCTTACCCCGAGTATCTTGGGTTAAGCTCAACCGCCTGCGGACTGGTGTTGGGCGATTCCATTTGTCCATGTACAAATGGGGTCTCGCTCCTTCACCGCATTGCGAGTGTGGCGCCTCTGAGCAAACCGCAGACCATGTTCTAACAGCGTGCCCTATACATCGGGCACCACATGGAGCACGAGGTCTGACGGTTTTGGATGACGAAACTCAATGCTGGCTTAATAACACCACTGCCAGCATCTGATTCTGATTCAGGCAGTGCAGCAGTCTGGGGTAGTAAAAGGATAAACCTCGGCCCCAGTCCTGTTTGTGTCTGATCTGTAGTGGATGCCCTTCAAACGACGACGACGATCCAGTGGATTGCTTTAAACACAAATTAAACTTAGTCCTGTCAAAATCATGCAAGGCACCCATTTGCAACATAATTTGAATTTTCTCATATTGTCATTGTACTGAAAATTTGAGAGGTACACAGTCAGTAAAAGGTCGCAAAAAAGTCAATCAACATTTAAGGCAATTTTATAGCCGTGTACCATGCAATCTAGAATCCACTCTGCACAACCTGCGAGCAGCAGCTGAATCAAACTTACGATATTTTGTTGAAGCTAAAAAATTAAAGCAAGAAATAAAGAAGAGGTGAGTTGAGAATGCCTTGGTGCTGTGAAACTTAGCAAAACGGGGAAAATATTCAGTTAATAATCTTAACGATTATTATGACAATTAGTGGCGTGCGCAGAAAGTTTCTGAGGAGGGGCCAAAGTTTCGTCACAATCGTGTGACGTCACAAATTAATTTGGAGAGTGACGAAGGCACGACCATTATAGGGTGGTCCGGAGGGCATGCCCCGGGAAAATGTTGCTAAAATTACACCTAAAAATATGCATTTTCGTACCTGTCAAATCGGAAGCTTCTCGAAAACCAAAAAAGCGTTTGCAAAGTGTACTTCGAAATCCAGGGTGAACCCCGAATACTCGCGAAAAACCAGCTTTGCTTTTGCTAAAACTGCTTGGTTTTGCTTTACAGTTTTTCATTGTTAGGGTCAGAGAGGGGCCATGGCACAGTGTCCTCCCCCTCGGTACGCTAGTGATCACAATATTGGTTTTACTCGGTTTTTAGATGGTATATTGTCTAAAAATAGTCTGACTCTGACCCTGCCAGTGTTTCAATTAAGCATATTTGGCGTCCTGTCTGTAACGACTCTCATAGCTGACAGAGAGAGTTTTAATTCTTTTAAAACGTATGTTGTATGTGTCGACAACATAGCAAAATGATTAAGAGCGCCTTATTGTGGCAAACCCCGTATTAATCAAGACGGTCGCGGTTTAAAACCTAAACGCATCACACTGTTGTGTCGTTCGAAAAACATTTTTGAGCATTTTTCTCTACTTGGCGTCTTAGCAAGTACCTCTAAATTTTATTTACATCTCTTGATACTTAATGTAAAAGCTGCAGCGCACCTTAGCGCAACTCTATACAGTGGGCGTCTAACCTACGACAACCCACTGCAAACTACTGAATTAGACTTAAGATTAAATGCGCCCGCGATCCGGTAATATACTGTACACTGAACAAAACCTAGGTGTTCGCGCTTGTATTTTATTTTTGGCGGCCACGGCGGGATCGTATAAGGCGATTTAAATCGTTTAGTTCAGTTTCTATAAATGAACAGAAATAAATATACGGTAACTATATGAAAACATTCTAACATCAACAACTCACTTACTTTACGAGATTATGGGTAGATTTTTAAATACACTAGCGATGGCGGCGACACGACCATCTGCTGCGACGACAATTTCAAACTGAATGAATTGAAACCGTCAACAAAACAAACGGCCATGCCGCAGCCAGGTTTATAGTCAAAAAAAGGGAACCGCTATTTCGACGCAACATACCAGTCCCAAATTATCTGCTGCGGATATCATAACAAAATTCCAAATTGCAAATAAATTTACGATAACCTGATTTATCAAAAGGGGCAAATGACACAAACATAAACGTTTCACACTGAACTACATTTAAATAATTAAACGACAAAAAAATCACATAAATAGTCCAGCGTGTCTGGATACGGATGGGTTTAGTCCAAGCCTTCCAAAAGGCATAGTTTTTGTATGTCTCTGACGATCGAAGAGCTTTCAGTTCGCACACGAGCAGAGCGCACCACCCCATCAGGGCCAGGATAACTCTCTTCAATAATTCCTTTAGGCCACTGACCTCTGCGCGATCGTGTATCAATAATCAACACTAAGTCATTCACTGAAAGGCTGCGCTCAGGGTAAAGCCATTTTTGCCGTTACTGCAGCAAAAGGAGATATTCCTTGGGACAACGGATCAAGAACTGATCTGACAGCAGTCCAACGAGTCTCCAAGACTTTTTATAACCGTCAGCTTTCGCAAACACTCCCATTAATAGGAAAGCTTCAAGATATCGTTTCAATAGAGCATTTGGGGTCAACGCTTCTACGTCTCGTAAATCTGCAGCAACTTTAGTGATGAGGCGACCATTGAGGATTCCCTCAACTTCAATCAAAAAAATCGTGAACGTCTCGTCTGTCACCGTTACTACTCCGAAAATTGCAGCAAGAGTTCTTTTCACCGATCGGACAATTTGCTCCCAAGATCCTCCCCGATGGCTGGCTGCTGCAGGATTGAAATGCCAGCGGATTCCTCGTTCTGCGAGTCGGGACAGCAGAGATTCCTTGTTCCACCTGTTAATAGAAAGTCGGAGCTCTCGCTTGGCAGCGGTGAAGTTTGTTCCCTTGTCGCTACAAACGTCGGTTGGGACACACCATCGACAAGCAAGCCGCTGGAAGGCCAGAATAAGAGTTTATTTTAAGGGAGTATGCACATTCCAAGTGAACAACGCGCGTGGCGATGCAAACAAATAGACACAAATAGCGTTTTGAGCACTTACGACCTACCACAGTCATATAGGAATCAACATAATGCACACCCACGCATGTGAAAGCTGGTTTACCGGGGGACACTCGTGGCTTCGGAAGAGGGGCCATTATTTGTTTATTTGGTCTGGGGTTTTTAATTTTGCACTTGAGACATTTCCCAACAACTCTACGAACGGTCTCGTTGTCCCTTTACTATCCAATAAAATTCTTGTAGTACGCACAACATATGTAGTGGACCTGCCTGGCTTTCCCGTTCGTGATAATGCATGATAATGAGCTCTGTCACGTGGTCTTTTGCAAGAAGTACAGGATATTTTCTTTCAGGAGGTAAATTAGAATGCCGGAGGCGACCGACAACCCTTAACCTTGATGGGGCACAACTTTCGCAGGGGTGACCTGCGTAACTCTTTTGACATGTAAGTAGTAGAAAAGTTGTCGTTATCTTTCAACAACTTTAACTCACTTTAGAAATTACTCTCTTGAACAAGTTTAATTACGTCTGTAGTAGCTCCCTCTAGATCAGGGCTTCTCAAACTTTTTTGTTCTACGATCCCATTTTAAAAAATAAATTTTTGTGCAACCCCTATATGTGTAGGCTAATTTTACGTTCATTTTTCCTGTGAAAAATCACGCTTGTGCAGGAAAAATCATGTACAGCATCAGTGGTGGATATTCTAATTTAGGGGCCCGAGGCAAGAATTTTCAAAAAATTTATGTTACCTGAGAAAAAAAGAGTTCTGATAAATCTGATATGGGCTTGCATATTTTCTCTCAAAATCAAGATCTTCACTTCCATTTGCTCTCAGTTTTCCCTATTTTCGTCCCAAAATCAGGGTTTTCTCTAAAAAAAAGAAAAAAGGTCTTCACTTCGAATCGATCTCCTTTTTTCGTATTTTTCTCACAAAATCATGGTGATCTCTAAAAAAAAAAGGTCTTCACTCAGAATCGAACAGCGATTTATCTATTTTCGTCGCCAACTTCAGGTGTCCTCTCAAAATGCCAATTTCTTTCGCGACCCCAAAATTATTTTAGGCGACCTCATTTGGGATCGCGACCCATAGTTTGAGAAACCCTGCTCTAGATCAACCGTGTTCAATATGCGTTTAGTTGGCACAGATAAAGTATTAACGTTTCTGACTTCAGCAAGTGTGACGGAGAGTCGCAAAACTGCCTCGTCCTTTCAGCTTCTCACAAACGCGCTTCACGACCAGCACCAAACTTTAAGGTTTTATTTTATTAAAACAAAACAATAATTGCGACGTTAGTCGGAAACGGTTTTCTAAACAATATTACACAAATTAGCTTCAACCCGTAGACACATTGTCCACAAACTTACCAACGATGTTGGGCGGACGAGCAAAGAAATCGACAATACGAATACCAAACTGCTATCAAATGTAGCCAATGTCCAAGGGGACTAATAATTGTTAACAGCTAAATTCTAGTCTGCAATTAAAATTGGATCTGTCATCGATCATAAAGCTTATTTGGTTGGTTTCAAAAGAAAAAACTATTATCCAAAATACAAAGTGGCACGCATCACTCGATCCCAAACAGCTGCGTGAGAACGCACGAAAAGGCAGCGCTGATTATTATTCAACGCAAGAACAAAAGGCGCGTTGGTTCGAAACTTGTAGCCAATTACCGACGCGGCAAACATTTACGTACGACGTAACAGCAAGCAACAGACTTTTACAATGCCTCAATCAGGAAATCGCGTTTTGAAGCCGCACAAAACATGAATAGTGTTCTTGCAACCGGGCCATAGGGTATTTGATTACATTTAACATAACTTTGGTCACATGATTTACAGTGCGTAGTTCTTGACCTTGTATATCTAGGGTTAAGGGTCTTGGAGTGAATTCTATTTCTTTCTTTGGTATTTTACAAGCATAACCTAGCTTTGTGTATTCATTCATCTTCTCTGGGTAGTTCTTGTCAAGGTGTGTATCTGCCTTGAACGGCTTTGGCTGACACGCTAGTCGTCTTACAGCTACAAATTTGTTGTCAGGGACCTTTAGATTATCCGACTTCTAAGGAGAAGCTATCTAATAATTTCCCTCTACCCTGGAGACGGATTTTTCCATTGCTGCCAATACCTTACGGTTATTTACAGAAACTTCATAACCAAGAACCAAACATTTGGTTCTTGGTTATAAAGTTATAAAGTCTATATAAAGTCTATAAAAAAGTCTACAACTTCTGCAATTGCTGATGCAGAACGGCGTTATCCGTTTGCACAAAGTTTACACTAAACTTTAGTAAATTATCTGACTGCACGCGTGTGGTAGATCTAACAAGGCTCCATCTTAGCGGGACTTTTATTACATTGGCACCCCCCGAACTATTTTTTCTGTACTCTAAAGTTCGGTGAGCTTCTGGAACATCTGCACCAATGAGAAGCTCGACTTTACCTTCGAAATCTGGGAATGTGATTTTCCTTAACATTTCAGCGTGAATTACTTCATCTCTATATGAAGGGATGCTCTACTTTAGCTCAGGTAGGTGAGAGACAGTAAGAACTGAATAAGTGAACATAAGTTAATAATGGCTTGCTTGCCATAGCCTCGCACATTTAGACGGGTCTCAAAACTTTGCTTATTATCCACCCCACCGAGGGTAGAGAGAGTGTATTGCACCAATTTACCTTTAGCACCAAGTCTCTTCATAAGTGCATTGGTACATACATATAGAGTGGTACAGATCCTTTGTCTAAAAAGGCGTATAGTTTCTCGTGTTTACGACTAGTGTCACTCCAGACAGTCACCGGAATCACTTTCAACCTTACACTGCGACTGGCCTTGGCTTTAGCATTAATGGTTTCCACAAGTGACGCTGCTCTGGCTGCAACTAGACTCCGGCATCCCAGGATTTAGATTCTCTTTTCCGGCTGATGCTACTGGCCTCACACCTAGCGAACCACCGGCCCCGTCAGACATCTCCCGCTCCTCCCTGGACGGGCCAGGAACCATGTGACGAAACTTAAGCGACTCTCCATGCAATAGACTGTGATGCCAACCGTCACAATAACGACACCTCATCTTTGACCTACATTCGCGAGCAATGTGCGTGCCCAAGCAATTGAAGCAGAGTTTAGCTGTTCTTATGAGATTTCAACGATTTTCAATAGATTTGTTTATAAATTTATCGCATTTCCAAACTGCGTGAGAAGCTTGGCAGAAAGCACACGATTGCTCTCGGGGGTCGAGAAGCCCGTTATTTACGTTCTTAGATCTGCTTTGGCCCGCGTTTACTGAAGCCTTCCTTAACGGATGTAAGTTGCGAGAGCTCTCAACCGATGACTTGTCAACTTGTCGCCTCATAAGCTGACCTAAATAACTTCTCTCCACTAAAGCACGTCGTTGTATAAACCCGGACAGCTGTGTAAACGCAATAGGTTGACCACGCTCTAATTGTAAACTGACCTTAGCCATAAACTTATCTTGCAAATAGCGATGGAGGCGTTTAAATATTTTTGAGATAGTATGCTGCGTGTCCAAGCCAACACTGGGCGTTCCACAAGATATCTCGCCGTTTTTCATATCCCACGCCAATTGTGACAACGCATCATAGTCATTTTGCTTTACCGGAGGTCAGCTTACTCACATACGCGTCGACAATCGCATGCTCTTGACCGTAGTACATCTGAAGTATTCTAAGCGCTTCAAAGTACCCTTCCTCCGGAGAATTTGCCATAATGCAATCTTCGATATTTTTGCGAGCCTCACCCGCCCACGTGGATATTAAAAGATCCAAGCAAACAGACATATCAGCAACGCCCCTGACAGTATAAGCGTCAAAATGTCTAACAAAACGCTTATAATGCAGGGGGTAACCAGCAAACAACTCTCGTTTATTGTACAAATGCTATGGCTTAGTTCGTACTATTGGGTCACAATATCGTTTATGCGCATAGCCGTACCAGCCCAAAAAATTTTGGGGGGGCAATGAAGTTTTGCCCAAATTTTGTGACGTTTGCCCAAATCATGATTTTAGAGTACATTTCGGATATGACAAAAAAATTGTCTGAGTTTCTCAGACAAAAACCAATTTTATCCTAAAATCATGGTGATCTCTAAAAAAAAAAAAAAAAAAAAAGGTCTTCACCTAAATTTGGATTATTATTTCTTGCAGTTCCTCATCATCACCTCTCTAAATTTCCTAACTTTGCCCAAATTTTTCATATCGCTGCCCAAAAAACTATGGTTTTGCCCAAATATTTTCTTCTCACTGCCCGAAAAATCTTAATTTTGCCCAAATCTTCGAAACTTGGGGGGGCAATTGCCCCCCCTGCACCCCCGGCAGGTACGGCTATGTTTATGCGTATAATTGTTTTCTGTCTTATATCGTTTGTCTGTACAGTTGTGTTCTAACTTAGTACGTGCTAGTTCAGTAAGCTTAAGCTCTAGTTTATTAGCGTAGTTTTGAGTGGGGTTGTTATTTATTCTTTTATTTTGCAGACAAACGATTTCGTCGTTTTCGTTTTGTATATTAAATAATATCATTCCGAAAATAAGTCACATTCTTTTATCACGAAATCGTTAAGGCTAGTTAAGTTTTTGCTATAAAATGGTTGTTATAGATTGTGCGTACCCGGGTTGCGCTTTTCAATCCGAAGGCACACCAGAAGCCGTAGCTTGCGCTATTTTACAGAGCCACCCATTTAGTCATGCTGCTCCTGGGCCTAATTTCAATCACGCTCCCTCAGAGGGACCAAAGCTAACAAGATCCAGCATCGACGTAGGCGTGTCTTTAGAAGCGTGGAATGCATTTACTCGCCGCTGGCGAATGTTTAGGCAAGAATCAGGCATAAATGAAACTTCAGCCACCGCGCAACTCTTTCAGTGTGCCAGTCAGAGCTTAGGAGATAGTTTGTTAAAATCAGATGCGAAGATTGTCTCTAAGCCTTTACAGGAGTTACTATCCGCCATGCGTCGACTTGCAGTTATCTCAGTAGCTACAGGCGTCCTGCGATTAAATTTCATGCAAATGCGCCGACTAAGAGACGAACCCTTTCGCGCATTTGCAGCGAGAGTGCGCGGCAAAGCAGACACATGTGCATTTACTATTGATTTTACTTGTAACTTAAAAATCAATTAAATGAACCACATGATTGGGGATACCCTGCTAAATAGCATTGCTGACGATGAGATTCGCCGAGAAATTCTTGGGGGAGCAGATATGCTCACACGCGCCGTCAGCAAGATCGTTGATTTAGTAGAAGCCAAAGAGATGGCTCGCAACGCTATCCCCCCGACCGAGGTCACATCTGTGTCAGCCGTTCAGCGCCTACATGACGCAGACCACAGGGCACGTCGTAATGCAACCCCACGCAGGGAATCCCACAATTTACCTGCTCGGTCAAAACAGTCGCGTTGTCCGCTCTGTCAGCGACTTTATCAGCTCTACAAAAAAGGGCCTCGTGGTTGGAATACCAAACTTTATACCTTGTGTATTGAATGCTACCGGACACAGAAACACCGAAGACGCCACCTCGCTCCTAAAGTGAAACCTTCACCACCGGAACTAGGCCTACAAACTCTTGAAGTCGCGTCGCCTACGGACCCTCAGTTGCGTTCGGTAAGAACAAGTCACAAGCCAGTCTCGAGACACAAGCCAAACAAGTGCAACATGCCTCTGTCTGCAATACATAAAAATGCCACCATGCAAGGCCCCCATTATATGTTCAAAGACGGACAGTGGGCAACAGCACATATGAGAGAGCACCCTAAGGTCCAGATAACGATTCAGTCGATCGCGCTCAGGCTCATGGCGAATCCACATCAGTCCGTGTTACTAATGTCACCGCTATCGCTGACACAGGCGCCCAAGTGAATGAATGGTCTCTGGAAGAATTCGTGAAGTATGGCTTCCCACATGACATTCTGACCCCTGCATCCAACCTGGTGGCCGCCAATCATTCTTCCATATCAATTGTGGGGTGTTCTTCGCCATCAATGAAGGACTGTCGGGCGGTTATGTGCAATGCCAGACCATGGTCTACGTTAGCGCCGACATTCAGACCCTCTTCTTATCGCACGGCACACTGTCGACGCTGGGGATCCTGTCCCCCAGTTTCCATCATTGAGCGAACAAGTTAATGCTGAGACGCAGGAATGCGCTGGTGAACCTGCTGCCATCACTAATGCGCACCTCGTGCGCACTGTTACTGGTGGCTGTGCCTCACCAGGCTACGGATCAAAATCATTCTTGCACTTGCCCTCAACGTACTGCCGTGCCACCACCCCCACGTTCGCTACCATTTCGCTGTATACCCAAAAATAATGATCGAATAAAAACTTGGCTATTGAAGCGATACGCTTCCTCGACAATTAACACATCGCCCTCTTCATTGCATGGCGGGACCACCCATCGAAATCCATGTCAGCCCCTCAGCGAAACCAAGAGCGTTCTACACCCCGGCTTCTATTTCTCTACATTGGCAATAACAGGTCCATGCAGACCTCCTTCGGGATAAATCCCTAGGAATTCTCGAAAAAGACCCGCACGGAGAGCCTACTCAATAGTGCCATCGCATGGTGATTATAAGAATACATGATGGTACACCCCGACGGACTGTAGACTTATCGCCACTAAACAAATTCTGTCGTCGGGAAACATTCGCAGGGTAACCCTTCAAGCTAGCCCGTCGCGTACCAAGTAATACTTGGAAAGGTATAACTGACGCTTGGAATGGATACCACAGCTTCCACTACGCGAGTCAGACCGTCATCTTACCACCTTCATTACACTATTTGGACGATGGCGATATACAAGGGCACCACAAGGTTTCCGTTCTTCGGGAGATGGCTACAATCGTCGCTTCGCCGCTATTTTGCTAATTTTATGCGAAAGGAGCGATGAGTGGATCACACCGTGTTTTTTGACGAGAATCTAAAGGAACATTGGTGGCGCACCATCCAATTTCTTACTCTCGTGGGCCGGTCTGGTATCGTTCTCAATCCCAGCAAATTTCAATTCTCCCAGCGGTCAGTTGACTTTGCAGGATTCCGCATTTCCGAATCATGTGTAGGACCCCTGCCTAACGTTCCCTCTAAGAGCTTGCTTAGTGTGCGCGGAATGAAAGGTTGTGTGAGCAGTGGTGAATATTACCCGAGGCAAGAAAGTTTTGGTTTTCTGTCCCAAAATAAAGGTGTTGTCTAAAAAAAAAAAAAAGGTCTTCACTTCGATTTCATCCCCGATTTCCTGATTTTATTCCCAAAATAAAGGTGTTCTCTAAAGATTTCCTATTTTGTTACCGAAATCAAACCTTGCCAACGCTCATACACCGAAAGCATGTCTTGCCAAAACTTATGCAGTAAACTGCGCGGGGGTTCCCTCATTACTGCGCGGCCGCGCAGGCGCGCAGCTTAGAGGGAACGTGCCCCTGTCCAAGTACTTGTATGCAATTTAACAGTTTCCTACGCCTAAGAACATCAAGGACATAAGAAGCTGGTTTGGTCTAATTAATCAAGTTGCCAATTACGCCAAAATTCGAGACTTGATGGCTCTATTCAAGCCGTTTCTCAGTCCGAAACGTAAGTTCGAGTGGAATGACAATCTTGATAAAGCATTGTGCTTATTACTTATATTGCTGATATGCATTAAATGTTAATTCTTTTAAATAAATAATGAAACCCACTTGAGTTTTTATATAAATTTTAGCAAGTTGAAGTTACGTTTTACAATATACACGCTACTTACTCAATAGCTTCAAATCAAGAAAGTATAATCAAAGTGCGAGCTACAAAATTTCTGGTCAATTTTTTAGCTCTTAACAAGCTAGGACACCGATTCAACACAAGTTTGTAATTCACAATGTTTTTTTTTTTAATTATAATTGCTTTTTAATGTTGTCAAAGCAGACAATAAATCACTGCCGATGCGAGACCTGTGCGGTCGCATCATCAAGGCTCCTGTACTGAACAAACGTTCAACTGGTGCACTTGTTGCTGGCACAGACAATACTTTTAATAGCTGAATAAATGGAAACCGCCATCGAAGCAAACGGCCACGCCGCAGCCAGTGAAGAGTATAGGATTATAGTCGAAAAGAAAAAAGAAAGGGAGCAGCTATTTAGACGCAACAGCGGGAATGGTGTATTTTATTCCTACAAAGTGTTTTTAGTTCAATTTAAAGATCTAACAGGGATTACAAACGTACCCAAATGAGCAATTCCGCTTTATGGCGTGTCTTAATTGCTACGTTTAATCTGTGCAAGAACAAAGCAAATCAGTTGGTCAAAAATAAAATTGATAATTTTGATCAACGGATTTGCTTCATCGTCTAATTTTTTTGCACACAATGCCCTTTCTCACCTTCCATCAATTTATCCAACTCGTATTTAATTTCTTGGGATTTCCACAACCGCAAACTTCTGCATACTCTTTGAACTTTCCACAGCAACATTTCCCCACTGACTGGAATTTTTTCGTCTTTTGCTTGACAAAACCATTTCATCAAAGGCTCATCCACCGCTTCGAAATTATGCTTACGCTTCCGTTTCGTTGTGCTGCTGCAATCTGCCTCAAAGTCTTCGATTATCTTTTCTTTATTCTTCAAAATTGTGATTAAGGATGTTCTTGAAATTTCAAGTTCCTTAGCAAGCATTGACACTGGCGTATCAATTTTCCTGTTTACCTCATTAACGATGTCATATTTTTTCATAACGGTAATTATCTTTCTGCTACTGTATATTCGGTACTGTACTTTTTTGTTTAAATACAGTACACAGTAGAGAAAAGTCGGACTTTTTATTAGGTCAACAATGGTCTTGTCGCCATCGCTTTTGTTTTAGATGCAGACTCTTGACACCTAAAAGGAGATTAGAGCAGCTAATTTCCGTCACGCATTTAAACAAAAGGCAATAACTGTCGCAAAATAAGATAATTTTGCTTCTGGGGATGAAGAAGTGGCGTCGTTAAAAGCGAATTGTCGTAAAAGCGGGTGTCGCTGAAGCCGAAGTCAAATGTACTGTACATAAAAGATAAGAATTCTGCTGGGACCAACAAAAATGCGTTGATAAAAGCGAATTGTCGTTATAGCCGGTGTCGTAATATCGAGTTCCCACTGTATCTTTGTTTTTATGGATTTAATCCTTACGCGTCCGCTGGCAGCCACAGCTGCTAAGTGTTACCACGTCCGCTGGCATTCTGGAATGCCAACTAATAATGTACACGGCTTAATTTTATTTACTAAAACTTCCAAAAAAAACTCTGTGACGTCACAATACCCAAGCAAATGCGCAAGTCCGTTTATATATGCCTGCGCTTTGATGCGAAGTCAGAATTTCAATTGTCAACTAAAAAGCTTTTAAAAGCCCAGCAACGAACGGCCTGAAGACATATTTTAAATAAAGACTTTTTTTTATAGATAATTAAGTTTCATCCTAAAGTCATTTTCATTTGCAAACTACAGATTCGTCCATGAAATTTATTCTAATCAACTAAGATATCATTTGATGATCGCAACGAAGTTTTGCAGACAGCTGTTTCTATTTGGTTGTTGCAGCGGTAATCCGTCTGCCTTATGTTTGCCATGAAGCTTAACAATTCGGCAAATGGCAGTCAAATGTCTGGCTGCCAGTGGCTGGCTGCTTTTCTTTTCGTAATTTCTGAGTAAAATCATCCAGCTTCTTTTATTAGAATTATTTTTTCTACTCGGTAAACGCTGTTTTTTTAACAAGTCCGAGTCCGAATGCGAGTTCTTGCTACGAGTCCGAGTCCGAGTTTGAGTTCCAACAAAAAAAATCTACGAGTCTGAGTTCGAGTCCGAGTTCTTGATGCACGAGTCCGTGTACTCAAAAATTCCTCAAAAATGTCACAAGAGTCCTCAAAAATCGGACTCGAG
Source organism: Diplosoma virens (assembly GCA_963680785.1). NCBI lineage: Eukaryota > Metazoa > Chordata > Ascidiacea > Aplousobranchia > Didemnidae > Diplosoma > Diplosoma virens. The sequence goes on from OY796893.1 coordinate 27,886,533, forward strand.
TCTTTACAACACTGGCTTTTACAACATAGGCCTAAGCTATAAACTACTAAGATCGCGAATTGTTGATTTGACATTCAGACTTTTTTTTTAAATGCAAATTTTAATACTTGCGGACTCGGACTCGCACTCAGACTCGTAGATATTTTTTTTCTGAACTCGTACTCGGACTCGTGCATCAAGAATTCGGACTTGAACTCAGACTCGTAAAAATATTTTTTGCTGAACCCGGACTCGTAAGTTAGGGACTCGCACTCGGACTCGGACTCGTAATAAAGGCAAAGTTTACAACACTGATATAAGTTAATCAAACAATAAACAAAATGATGCAATCCTTACTTCTGAGGCCCTATTTATGCCAATTGTTTTTCTTTTTTTGTTTGATTGATATTAAATTTCTGAGCCCCTCCCAAAAAAAATTTCTTAAACCCGCGCCTGGGCGGAACCGTGGTTTTAGCTCAAAAAGTAGACCGTAGTAACTACGTCGCCAACCTAACAAAACCGCAAATACGAGATTTCAATCTTATGGTAACTTTAAATACATATTCTGAAATTAAGTCAATTCATGGAGTCAGTGCCGGCGCTAGGCCAGCTGAGGCCCCCCCCGAAAACTATACGTGGGCCCCTTTATCCGCAAACAAAGTGAACCGTAAAAATTATACAAAATGCGATTGCGTCCAATTTTGCGTCTACGTACCCTAGTTTGAAATCTACGTACGTAATTTGATACGACATTTTCGTACGTAAATCGCATCGTATTCTGTGTAAAGCCTCCTTAAGTCCTTAAGCCAATCGCTGGTCGATGAAGAAACTGACTCTGACTCGTCTAATGAAAATAAATTTCTGTGCAATTGATTCTTAACATTAATCTACAACACAAAGAAGATAACGTATATTTAATACAGGTTTCAAAATGTTTTTCGGCGAGCCTTTTCAGCAGCAAACACATCAATTATGCGGTCGAGATTTAAATCTCGTACGCAAGAGCTTTCTATCGAAATTGTAGCTAGAGATGTTAGCCTTTCGTCCATCATGGTGGATCGATGGAAGGTTTTGATTAGCTTCAGTTTGCTGAAACTTCTCTCAGCGCCAGCTACTGAGACCGGGCAGGTCAACAAAACTCGAAGAGCTATGGACAAATTTGGATATACTTCCAGCATATGCTTTCGATAGATATAGCTCAGAAAATCGTTGGCTGTTTTGAGATCTTCTTTATTTTCTTTCACGATGACCACGAACCGTTCCAACTCCTCATTCATTTCCACAGGGTGGCCCAGATGGTAGGTGCTTTCACGCAGCCTGGGCCGTGAGTAAGTCTGCTCATTGATTTTAAAATGACAGACCGAAACCGAACCTACCAAAACGGAAGGGTATCCACCCATTCCGATGTTCAGTGTGGGTCTGTTAATCGGCAAACGTCCTTTTCAGGACGGGGCAATGTCAGGATAAAACTGCCCTTTTCAGGGCACATTGCCAACAAGTTCCGAAGACCCACTATTCTTCAGCTGAACATCGAAGGCCTCACTGCAAGCAAGATGAATGTTCTTCATCACCTCGCTATGCAGTCTGAGGCACTCGTCATCCTACTGCAGGAGACCCACTGCACTGATGCAGAGAAGTTGGTGCTACCACATTACCAACTAGCTGGGTCTTCTTTAAGCAGGAAGCATGGCCTTGCCACGTTTGTCCACGAGCGACTGAGATACACGCTTTTGGACCAATCTCCACCGACATCGGAGATCGAGTGGCTGTGTGTGGACGTTGATGGCTATAAAATAGTCAACGTCTACAAACCACCACCAACGCGATTGCGAACCCTGGATCTCCCAGTGTTTCCTCACCCCTGTCTGTACGCTGGCGATTTTAACTGTCGTCATGCTGACTGGGGTTATGATGACAACAGTCCGGATGGTGAGTGCTTGGCTGGCTGGGCAAGTATTAATTGTCTTGCCCTCCTATATAATGCCAAGGACGCTGCCAGTTTTTATTCCGGCCGCTGGAACACTGGTACCAATCCAGACCTAGCTTTCGCTAGCGTAGGTCCAAACAGTCGCTTACCGGATAGACGTGTCCTTGAGAAGTTTCCCAGGTCACAACATCGACCCTCGCTTATTACACCACCAAGGTTTGCTATGGCAGTGCCAAGCATGCCTGTTAAGCGATGGAACTTCCGCAAGGCCAATTGGAGTCACTACATTGCTTTGACGAATAAATTCGCAAAGACTTTGTTGCCGCCTGATTCACTTGATGTGGATGCGGCTTACCAGGACTTCTGTAACATCATTAAGAAAGCAGCCAAGAAGACTATCCCACGCGGGTATCGAAACAACTATATTCCGTGTTGGGATGCAGAGTGTGAATCCCTCTATAAAACCTTTCTGCAGTCTCCTCAGGGAGACGACTCAAGTTTGGCTGCTACAACTCTGCTTGCCAAGCTTGACAGAAAACGGAGGGATCGATGGTCCGAAGCAGTTCGGAGCATTGACTTCTCACACTCAAGTCGAAAAGCGTGGAGTACTTTGAACAACCTTACTGGTAGGTCACGACACTCTCCTCGTCATTGTCCCGTTTCAGCCGATGCTATTGCATCTCAGCTGGTTAGAAATGGGAAATACGAGGCTGTTGATCGCAAGTCATCTCGACTTGTCTTTCAAGAAGTGTCTGACCTTTGGAGGGCCACAACACCAGACGCAGTAAATATCTCTGACAATTTTTCACAGAGAGAATTTGCTGCTGCCCTTCAACATTTAAAACCAGGTAAAGCTCCGGGTCCTGATTCCATCTGCCCCGAGCTTATACTCCATGCTGGAGCTGCTTTGAAGTCCTGGTTACGTGACTTCCTTTCTTCCTGTTTGCGCCGACTCAAAATTCCCAAGATCTGGAGAAGAGCGCTTGTGGTCGCGATCCCAAAACCAGCAAAGCCCGTGGGGGACCCAAAGAGTTATCGACCGATATCTCTGCTCTGTGTCCCCTACAAGATCCTCGAGAGGCTTATCTACGCCCGCGTTGAACCATTAATCGATCCACTGCTCCCTAAAGAGCAGGCTGGGTTCCGACGCGGGAAGTCAACCGTAGATCAAGTTGTTCTGCTAACCCAGAACATCGAGGATTCTTTCGAGGCTAAAAAGAAGGCCGGTGCCGTATTTATCGATCTGACAGCTGCTTATGACACTGTCTGGCACCGTGGCCTTACCTGCAAGCTGCTGAGACTACTTCCGGATAAGCACATGGTCAAAATGATCATGGAGCTTGTCCGAAATCGAAGTTTCACCCTTACCACCGGTGACAGCAAGCAAAGCAGGCTACGCCGTCTTAAAAACGGCGTTCCTCAGGGATCGGTCTTGGCTCCCCTCCTATTTAACATCTATACGTACGATCTTCCTTCCATGATTTCCAGAAAGTTTGCTTATGCTGATGATTTAGCATTGTTGCATTCTTCTGGAAACTGGAAGGACTTGGAGGGGACATTAAGCCAAGACATGTCCACACTGTCAGCGTATCTCCAGACTTGGAGGTTGAAGCTCAGTCACACTAAGACGGTGACGACAGCCTTTCACTTAAACAACCGAGAGGCCAAACGTGAGCTAAAGGTCTATAACAATAGTAGACTTTTACCGTTCTGTCCAACCCCTACATACCTTGGGGTAAAACTGGACAGATCGCTCACGTTTCGTCACCATTTAGTGGCATTGCGCAAAAAACTATCATCGCGCGTCACACTGTTGAGGCGACTCGTGGGCTCGGGATGGGGTGCTGGTGCTAAAACACTACGCATAGCCACCTTGTCTCTAGTCTACTCAACAGCTGAGTACTGTGCGCCAGTCTGGTGTCGCAGTGCTCACACTCGCCTCATTGACAGTGTCTTGAATGACGCCTTGCGCATAGTTACTGGATGCCTGCGTCCCACTCCAACGGACCACCTACCTGTACTTTCAGGCATCCAGCCAGCTGAGCTTCGCCGAATGGGAGCGACACTCTGCTTGGCTTACCGTGGATCTCTGGACCCCGATCATATTTTGCATGGTCTTTTAAGTGGGTCCTCAGATACTGGCCAAGTGAGACTAAGATCCAGACGCCCGTTTGTGCCAGGTGCGCGGAATCTCTTGGACAATCTTGCCAGACTTGGCATCCGCGCCTCTGAATGGACAAATCATAAATGGAACGCGGAGTACTGTGAAAGTGCTTCCAGGCTCCGTGCTTTTGTGCCCGGGACCAGTGTCAGGCCTGTTGGGATGGGCTTACCCCGAGCAGCTTGGGTTAAGCTCAACCGCCTGCGGACTGGTGTTGGGCGATTCCATTCGTCCATGCACAAATGGGGTCTCGCTCCTTCACCGAATTGCGAGTGTGGCGCCTCAGAGCAAACCGCAGACCATGTACTAACAATGTGCCCCATACATCGGGCACCACATGGAGCACGCGGTCTGACGGTTTTGGATGACGAAACTCGATGCTGGCTTAATAACATCACTGCCAGCATCTGATCCAGGCAGTGCAGCAGTCTGGGGTAGTAAAAGGATAAACCCTCGGCCCCAGTCCTGTTTGTGTCTGGCCTGGAGTGGATGCCCTTCAAACGATGACGACGACGACGATTTCCACAGGGTCAATATCGCCCATTGTTTCATAAAATTTTTGGCATGCATTAAGTAAACGATTGTGCCCGTATACTTGCAATAAACTTTCTTGATTATAAAGAAAATTAAAAATTGCACCCACAGTGTGCATTTGCTCGAAGCGTTCTTTTAAAGAAGATAGAGCATGATCCATTAGTGGCAAAAAAAAATTTGCTTTGAATTTTTCTTCTGGCGACATCTCGCTACCTTCATCTTCTGCTTCGTATTCGAACAGCCTTCTTCTTCTTCTGGTTCTACTCTCAGCGAAACTCCTCTCAATTTGCAAACCTTCAGCAATTTCACGTGCCGTGGCTACCGCGCCGCTGTACCCGTCTTCGCGATATTTCTTTAAAACTTCCTCAGTTGCTTTGATTTCTTTTTCAACTACTTCCATAGAAACACCAGTGGTTTGCATAACTTTGCTCGTCTTGTTGATGTGAAAAAGAATATCATGCCAAACTACAATTGACAAAATGAAGCTCCATGTTTCAATTCGAAGTATCAATGAACGAATATCATTGATTGTTTGACCATCTTTTTTTTCGAAGCAGTAGTTTTCCAATTCCTTCAATGCTTTTATCACTTCAGCCAAATGGTATCGTAAAGGTGAGATGCAATTGATGCGACTCTCCCAGCGAGTAGCTGATTGGGATTTGAGTGAGAGCGGAACATTCTTTTTTAGTATCGTCCATCGTTGCGTTGAAGAGAAAAACAGTGAATACAATTGCGTTAACACACCAAAAAATACCAATGCTTCAGTAGAAGATTTCACACTGTCGACTACAACTAAATTAAGCGAATGATTAGCACACGGAACATACAGCGCTTTTGGATTGATTTTCAGTAATCTCGCTTGAAAACCAGCTTCTTTTCCTTTCATGTTCGCCCCATTATCGTAGCACTGGCCTCGACAGTCAGCAAGATCTAGTCTTAATTCTTCGGAGCGCTTTAAAAAGACATTGAGCAAACCTTCGCCAGTGCTGTTATTGACACTCAAATAGCCAAAAAATGCCTCTTTTACTCTTGCACCGTGTTCATCATCACATTGAACGAAACAAAAAATGACGGTCATTTGTTCTTGATGTGATATATCCGGAGTACAATCAAGAATTATAGAGTAATATTTGGCTTGTTTCAGCTGCGTGAGAAGTGCGTTTTCAGTTTCTTTTGCAACTAAATTTATCAGCTCGTTCTGAATACTTTTGCTCAAATAGTGTTGGTTAGTTTTGTGCCGGATAATCCTATTTTGCAACTCATTCAAGACGGGATCTCTCTTCGCCAGTAGTTCAAATAAACCCAAAAAATTTCCATTTTGCGATGATCCCAGTGTTTCGTCGGATCCTCTAAAAGCCAAATTTCTTTCACCCAAAAATATTACGATGTCTATTAGACGCTCCAAAACATTCCTCCAAAATGTTCTTTCTGCAAGAAAAATCTTCATTGCTTGTTTATCCACCGTAGATTGAGTGTTAATACCCTCCTTAAGCAAAAGCCATTGGTTAAAACTCTTTTTATGAGAAGCACCGTTTTCATGATCCTTTAACTTCTTGGAAAACCCTTCCCATGTATTGATGCCCCTACTAAACGGACTAGCTAAGTTGCCAAAAAGTTTGCAGCTGAAGCAGAATGCTTTGTCAGAATCTTCAGAGTACATCAGCCATGACCGAGGAACAGCCTCGCCATTACTCAAAATGCGTTTGTAATGAATAGAAGAAAATCGTCTTCTAGCTGCGTTGTATGGAAAATTTGTTACAACTTGCCGAGGTCCTCTTCTGATGATGTCAACCCGTTGCGGATCTGATATGACGTCAGGCCACTTCGCTGGGTCCCTATGGAGAGGGTCAAACGAACTGTGGGGAAGTGACGATGAAGTATCGATGGCCGCATTTTTTGCCCCCATAGACGTACATGGCACTGATGGTAGATTTAGTTCAACCGATTCACACAAGACATTTTCTGATTCTGCAGTTGACGCTGCTGCTGCTGAAACTAAGCTCAAAGTATCGCTGATAGGGACGGCTGGCAAAGTAGCACTATCTGTTTCAGTTTCTGCTCTGCTAACGGAAAAAAACTGTGTTAATTTGGTAAGCTTTTTAACTGATTCCTGAGCAGCAGCTGCTTCTTTTCTTTTCTGTGCTCCACTTTTCTGGCGTTTCATGTTTCCGATAGACTATTTTTAAAAAATAGCTTCTAAATTATATATGCACGTAATTGGCTATTTCAACTTCGAATTAACTCTAAAATCGATTAATATATTTTAATATATTTTCAACTTCGAATTAACTCTAAGCATTGTCACAATTAAACTATAAATATTGAAAAACTAACTTCATATCTTTCTTAATCTAAAAATGCAGTAATCTATTTACTGTACTCTGTTTCCTTCACAGTAGCTGCAACCAACGAACTGGTCAGCTTTTTGGCAATTAGCTTCAAAAATTCATCATCTGACTATGACGTAACTATACGGCTTCTGACTGACTAAATGGTTGTAAAGTTACTTTTAAAGGCAAAAGCACTCGTTAAGAAAATTTGACTTATCTTATACGATACAAATGAGTCAAAGCGTCGAAAGCAATCAGAATCGAAACATGAAACAGTAGATCAAAATACTCAACGTCGAAACTTGAATATTGGTCTTTGGTTGGTATTCAATGGGCGGGGCCCCTGACCAGGCCTGGGCCCCCCCCGACCGGGGGGTTCGGGGGGCGGTTCCGCCGGCCCTGCATGGAGTCGACTCCAAAACCAATCGATCGACAACTGCCGGATGCGTTTAATCTTTTACGAGTAACTTATTCAAAGAATTATCATGTGACCACACGACGCCGAGTCTAATCATTCCAACGAAGTTCGCTTTAAGCCTATCGGAAGTAGCCAAAGTATTTTATGGCAGTGTTTTTATCTGTTATTTTTCCGTATTCAAACTTAATTTTCGGCCTTCAACTTGATGTAAAAAAACTTTTTTTATTCTCTGTTAACTTGGTGCATCTGGTGCAGAGATAGGCATAAAGCGATACCAGGAACAGAACGGACTTGGATCTTAAATTTTTTAACAAAGTTAGGAGTAGATCACACGGTCACATTCATTTTTATCTTTTTATAAGCAAAAAAAAAGCCGAATAATGTGAACTACTGATGCAATTTCTTCAGCGTAAAGTGATTTGAGAAACGTTTGGGTTTGAATCGTTTTAGCTAAACTTATGCTAGTTTTTTTGTAATTAAAACGTTGCACTATCAGCTAACAGCTAGATTGTCAATCAGATCAATCTTTTTCCTGCAACAACGTTAATTATGCAGTTAACATTTATAATTATCTTAGCATGACCAGTGAGATGTTTTGTTTTAATACAATGTCAAAAATATGTTTGGAAGAATTAAGATTACATCGGTATACGTAATTGAGGTTAGGCTACTTTAATCAGTAAATAAGGATTATCAGTAATTTAGCTTTTTGGTAATTAAGATTACACAAACTTGAATGTAATCATATTTGGAATTAGCTTTTTCTAATTAAAGTTGCCATCAATAAACTACAGCCATAGTTTAATGAGCTCTTTTTAAAAAGCAATCATAAGCATTTTTGTATTAAACTAATGGTTCTTGTTCACTATTTTTCAATTGTACTTGATTAACTTATAAATTTTGAGAAATTTCAAACCCTGCAAGGTTAGTAACACTAAACCAGGGTGAACTGTCAGCAAGACCTAAACTAATCTGGGAATCACCCATTAATGGGATTCAGAAGTTTGCATGAGTTCACACAAACCCTTTCTTGAAATGTCAAGACATTTATTGAACCTATAATCTCTGTATCTGTATATCTTTTTATTATGAGGAAACCTGTGGTTAGTAAGTTCTACATAAAAGAAAACTGGTTTTTAATATTTTGAATCCCACTACTGGAATCAGCCCTGGTTGTGGTACCTATTCATTATTGGTAATCAAAAACTTTCAATTTTTTTCATCCATTGCTGCATTAAGTATTAAAGCTTCCAATAGTCAAAGATAAGAAAAATAGGGTCTGTTAAAAAAGTCACTGTAAGTGATTTTCATTCATTAACTAACTTGGGATCCCCTGTGCTTACTGTTAGTTTTGAAAGAGATTCTTTTGTTGTTTTTTTTTTGCTTCTGGTGATATGGGGAGTTCCAGGTTAGTTTCACCAACAAAATTCAAGTCTTCAAGAAGTCACTGTTAGCAATTTTTTTTGGTGAAACTAACCTGGAATACCCCATTCAGCACCAAGGTGGAATAAAGAAAAAACCAAGAGAAAAAAGATCTTGCAAGAAGTGATAATAACCACCAGGGCATTGTGTTAGTTTCACAAAAAAAATTGCTTACGTTAATTTATTGAAGAGACCCCAAAAATCACTCATGCTCTTGTTTTATAATATTATTAATTGATGAACATATAAGAACAGATTAACCTTGGATTTATAATTATAATCAAAAATAAAGTTCAGTATGACAACACCATGGGCCACATGGCAAGCAGTAATTTGACTTTCATCTGGTCATTAACCAACTTCAACCTGTCAGTCAAAAAGTATCATATCCTTTTTATATGGTTTTCACAACATTGCCAAACAGTAATTAGTTTCTCATTGAAACAATGCATGGAGGTTTGAATTGTAATCAAACCAACCAAAAACTTGGCATGGCAAACTTCTTAGTGATTAGCTTTTGATTAGCTTAGCTTTAATATAGTATACACTAACATAACATAAAACATGTACAGTTGCTTTTTGAAGAGCATGCAAAAATGGGTGCTGTTCAAAAAGCAATCATAAATTCTCCCGAGCTGCAATTATTAACTTGACTTTGACCTTGCTTAACAAAGTCAGTATAAAAAGTTCCTTGCTTCTAAAAAAAATTTCAATTTGAGAAAAAAGCTGTCGAAAAACTTAAGATGGTACAGTAAAACAGGGTAACTTTGATCAATTTTGGAGGTTTTTAGCTTTTAATAACCTGACACTGTCAATAAGAAAATTCTTTTCCTGTTAATTATAACACTCCCTCTGAGCCATTGAATAAGATATTTTGATGACATCATAACAGCTTTGCAGATTAAAGTAACCCCTAAGTATGAGGGGTAACTTTAATCACACATTAAAAAACAGTATAAGAATAGAATGAACACATTTGGAGTAACTGAGATCACTGTTTTTATTTTTTAAATATTGCAAGAGTTCAAAAATATAATTTTTAGTTTTTTGAAAGGATATGTAACTTTTTGTTTTTTGAAAGGGGGCAAAGGGTTTGCATAGAAACCTGATGACTTTTTTCAGCTGTCTGTTCTTGACTACAAGTCAAATAGTACTCTGTTCCTCCAACTGATTAAAGTCACAGCACTGAACAAAGTTACTCCATTTTATGGTATTACATTTCGAGTCCTCACTGTTCACTATTACTAACCTTGCACACTTCAGGGATTTTCATTATTTTAAGAGTTTATTAAATAAGCTTAGCAAATAGTAAATTACAATCTGCATTTTCTTGTATGACATTCTTGCCGATAATTCTTGGCAATATGATCAAAATAAAAGTAAAAATAGTAATGTAACCACTAAAGCAAAAAACTTACTGAACCATTAAAGATTTGTCTTGTTAATGTCTATCTATTCTAGAGCAAGCATAGATTATATTGAGGCTAAACTAAACAAAAGCTAATCATCAAAAGGATAAACTTGTGATTGGTTTGACTGCAATTCAAACCCCCCATGCATTGTTTTATTGACAAACAAATTGTTTGGCAGTGTTGTGACAGCCAATATAAAAGGATAATATGATAGTTTTTGGCTGATAAATTAAAGTTGGTGATTGTCTTGGTCTGGTTACATTTAATCAAAAACACATGAATGTCATTTTGTTAAATATTTTATTCAATAAAAATTCTTGTATAGTTTTATTTTTACTGTGGTTTGGAAATTTTGTTATTGACTTTTCTAAGTTTTAATACTTGATGCAGCAATGGATGAAATGAATTGAAATCTTTTGATTAATAAAAACTTCACACTTATGTATGATTATTTGTTGAAAACAATATATAGTGCATTAACTTATTCAACCATATTTTTTTAGAATTCATGAATGGGCCACCAATAACAATCTTTGAAGAAATGTGATATTTTTTTTTCACTCCAGACACAGCTGAATATAATATAACTCTGTCACATTAACTAAACTGGTATACATTTCCCTTGAAGTAATTCCAAAAAAATTTATTGCCCAATTCTTTTTTCCAAGCAATGTTTTGCCAAAATAGAATAGAGAAAGAATCTAATCATCTGAATTTTTAAAACTATCACTAGCAATATTTTAGAAAATATGCAAAGATTATATGCAGCCCTATTATATCAAACACAGCCATCAACAAATTGTAAATTATTTAAAATGCAACTCTATGCATTGTTGCTAGTTGCACACGGAACACAAACTCTGAACATTTGAATCACAAAATCAATGTCTTTTTAATGGACATCTCTTTAGAAAAATAGCTAAGTCATCAACACTATACCCATGACACTTATCCATCAAAACAAATATTGCTATGTTACATGAATACAAAACTGATAAAATTATTGTAAAGTTACTTGTACACACAATAAACCCTAATGCTTACATAGGATAATTCCAGTTGGCACACAAACACAATATTAATCACCTTTTGAACTACTACAAAATACTAACACAGCACCAGTGTATTACACTGCAGCTGAGATCATCAAAAAGTAGAATCTTGGTTGGTTTGTAAAATTTAGAGATGGCTTCCATAATCTGCCTTGGCAAAGAGCAACCAAATACCTTAAAGTGGTTAAGAATAACTATTGATTTTCTAAGCTTTTAAGTTGCTACATATTAAAACAAGAAAGTTAATGTTTCTGTCCTTAAAACAATTAGTATTCTTTAAACCCCAAAATGTTTTCTTAACTTTTTATGTTTCCAGATGCCTGTTGTAGAAATATTGCTTACATGACCAGTAAAGTTATTATTTTGCATTGTTTTTTGTTTTAGTAGTAAACCTGTCTTCTGGACATGTGACATGTATCCTTATAATATAAGAAAAAATAATCCACAAAATGCACCTCAAGCAAATCCCAATTTGCTACAAGGTACAATGTTTTACATGCAACCAAACCAACAGGTTAGTATTTAAAAGGGTAACTTATATCTGTTCTTAGCTGTCAATTTTTTAAGAAGTGACTTGAGGTTTGATACCAGATTTAAACTTAAAGGTCTAGTAATGATTTTCTCACTTTTAAAAAAATATTATATTATAGTTTTTTGTTTAGTTTACCAGAGTTTTAACAGTGTTGATAAAATGCATAAGCTAGAGTTTATTTCCCATTGAGATGTTTTGTGCTAGCCTTTAAATATTAATTAATATAAACCTAAGTCTAAAACTTACCATAAATTTAACTGTATTTTTAATCCTGAATCCTAAAACTTTTTTAAATAAAGTGTCATATTAAAAAGTTACTATTCTAATTGATAATTAATTGGGAATCAAACTCTAGTCCCATGATTTTTTGTCAAACTTTCAAACCAATTTGCTTAGAAAGTGGTGGCAAAAAAGAGTAAAAAGAATAATTTTTATTAACATTAAAGCAAAAAAAATCATTACAAAACTTTTCAGTTTAAAAAATTAATGATTTAGTATCAGACATCTAGTCATCACAAATTTTTTAAGTTTTTTTAACAGACTTGTTCCAAGTTCTAATCCAAATTTTTATGTAAAATTTTGATTTCTTTTTAAGAAATAGCACTATAATTTATTTAAGCAGTTAAGTGATGTTAGGTACTTAATTTCTTGTGGAAATTATTGATTTTTTTGTATTTATTTAATGTTAACATATTAGTATTAAAAGTAATCTATGACTATTCAATCACCTAATATTTAATTGCTAAACCTAATAATTAGAAAAATTATATATAATCTTATAAAGTAAGATTTGTTACAGCTGTTGCTGTTTGTGACATTTTACTAAACTTGATAGAAAATTACAAAAAATTGAAAATAAAAAACTGGAACTCAGACTTGCAAATTTTTTTAAACTGAACATGAACTCTATTTTAAATACATTAAGTCTGCAGCCCTTGTTTAAATGATCACTAAATTTATCCAAAATGTAATAGGATTTATGCTTTTAAAATTTTTCAATAAGGGAGACAAGAATCAGTCCAAAATTTATTAAAAATTTATTTATTTTAATTTAAAATCGATTTTGACCAAAAGATCATCATCAGTTAATAATTCTATTAAGTCTTATTCAAATTTGAATTTGAATAAGATTCTATTTGAATAAGACTTAATAGAATTATTAACTGATGATGATCTTTTGATCGAAATCGATTTTAAATTAAAATAAATAAGTTTTTAATAAATTTTGGACTGATTCTTGTCTCCCTTATTGAAAAATTTTAATTGAGATGCATTTCACAAGAATCGTCCTAAAATCTTCATCCAATAGGGTTGGACAGATCCACTGGGTTTTTTAACAAATTAAGGATTTATGCTTGACATTTTATTTTTCTAAAACATTGATGATGATGTTTATGTTCTATGAAGTCTATCTTTTTTAGATATATAATTATCAACAAATGACTCCAGCAAATTATGCCATGCCATATAATTATCAAGCACCAACACCATTTCAAGCCATATCTACTCAAAGACAAGTTATACCAACTCCTGCAGTAACACCAGCTTCTAATAATGCTGCTGACAAACAAAAGCTGTATAAACTTGAGCAGCAAAGAAAGTTCAAAGATTTTGGTATGTGGTAATCTTTTGAATTTTGTGTATATAAATTTTTAATTTTTAGGTTTCTTATTTGTATTTCAGTTTTTTATTAGAAGTGAATATCACCTATTGAAGTTGTTGTTTTAAGAATAAACATGTTTACAAGCAAAACAAGAATAAGAAACAAATCTTTAAAAAAAAATATCTTTAAGTACAACATGATTTACTAGCCCCATCAATTGCTACTTGTTGATTATCATAGCTTAGATGCTGCAAAAAAACTTAAAAAGAATGTAATTGCATTAGATATACAGTAGTATAAACAATTGAACTGCAACATAATCCAAAAAATTGGTTTTAACCCTTTGTGGCCTACATAGTTTTGCTGCATTAGTATCGGCAGTTCTGCATATTCTGCAATCTTATTTTGTCTGTTGCATCTAACTTGCAACTTGCTATATCACTGTTGTACTTTCTTTGCAGTCTATAACTTTTTTAAACAGGATAAAACTTAAAACACAAAAAGTTGTTGTGGTTTTCTTAAACTATCAAAATATTAAAAGAATTTTGGTATTTTTTTGATTCTTGAGAAGTAGACAACAAAAAACTACTCAAATGCATTACATGGTTTTCTAATTGCTCAATTGTTTGGAAAAGCACAAAATTACATTTTTAGCTGCATCAGTTCTGTTGAAAACTTACTGTTGTTTTAACCATTTATATAAATGTTGCTATGTTATAATACAAACAATAAACAAAGCTGCCAATAGCACAAATCCAAAACAAACAAGCACGCAGCTGCAAAAGCATCAAAAAAACAAGGTATGCAGCTATATCAAAAAGACAAGGTTTACAAAAGCACTGAAAAACAAGGTATGCAGCTGTGACAAAAGAAAAAAGTATTCAGTACTTGCACTCTGCTTCTCTTGTGCATTCTACACATGTAGTTAAACTTGACAAAGCAGATAAAAAATAATGTAATCCCTGGATGACGTTTGACCTTATTGCATAAATTTGTTTATCATCCCTGGGATGATTGTTGATTGCAAACAGCTAAGATTGTCAAGTTAGTACTGTTGATTATTAGTGAATACTACAAACACCAAAAAATATGAAGCTGAGCAATAGTTTAAATTAGTAATTGGATAATGCCAATTTTTTTATTCTAATACTGATTCAAACAAAACTTTTCAATTCCAATTCTTGTCATTTAAAATTTTCTCATTTGGCTTGTTATAATAAACTAACAAATTATTATTTCTTTTTAAAGCATTTTGTTTAATGAGTGGGATGATTGATGTACAGTGATTCTCCCCTAATTGTCTTAAATTGTTTACCATTAGTATTTGTAAATTAAAGATAGCATTATTTTTCTCAGAGTGCTGAATGAAAAGATCAGAGCAATATTTAAGTACAAAATTTATTTAATCACTGTTTAAAAAATTACAAAACTTTGTTTCATCCTTATTCAAATGGAATCTTGATGAGTCAATTAGCAGTACAAAACTTTAAGATAGCTTTGAAATGTGTGTTCATTCCTCAAAGACTTTTCATTTGACACTCATCAGGAGGAATTACTACAGCCATTCAGCATTGCTACTTTGCTGTTGAAGCACATGTTGTTTTTACAGCCAGGCCTCTTCTTCCCACAACCAAGAAGGATGTATTATTTTGCCATTACCTCAATAATGTTATCTATCAATTTGTGTGCCACTGTGATAGTCAGTACATAGGATGTACAATTCTTCTCAAGGTTACTCTAATCTTTCCTGTGCCTGCAAGAAAAACAGCACTTCTCAAGTCACTACACATGACTCTGCTATTGGACAGCATCTTTTAGAAAACCCTCCCTGTGCCAACCAATACAGTAACACCAAATTTTCTATCCTTGCCTGAGGACATACTTTCCACCTCTTCGCTCTTAAAGCTATATTTATTAAGTCTTTTCAACCCAATCTCTGTCGACACAAGGAATTTCTTTACAGTTTAAAACTCATTCATTAACACTCTTATTCTCACTTCTGATTGGTTGTCTCTCTTGACCATTCAGACATGCTCTCATTTTCTTCTATTCCTGATTTTTTAACTTTTTTAACCAATCAGACTCATCTCCTATGTAAGCACAATTGGATTGCTCTCAGTTCATTCCTCCTAATGAGTCTCAGATAAAAAGTCTTTGAGAAAAATGAACAATAAACTTGCTTCTCAAAGGAATCTTGATTCTTATTCAAAGAGAAAGATTCTATATAATACAAAATTTATTTAATCACTTTTTAAAAAACC
Organism: Diplosoma virens; assembly: GCA_963680785.1. Taxonomy (NCBI): domain Eukaryota; kingdom Metazoa; phylum Chordata; class Ascidiacea; order Aplousobranchia; family Didemnidae; genus Diplosoma; species Diplosoma virens. Next base: position 27,902,164 of record OY796893.1, read on the forward strand.
ACAACAGTCTTTTTCATCCTCTAGAATCGTCAGGTGGATACTAGAAAAATAAACAGTATAAGCATTAGAAGTGAAAACATAGTACATTAGATTAATCATACTTTGATAAATAATATGTAGTTCTGCAAAACATAATTTATTGTAACACATTTCAAAATTTTAACTTATTCCAAAAAGTAGAAATATTTTTTAAGTGTTTCAAATTTTATTCTCCAAAATATGTAGTTTGTTAAATTAAATGAGTCAGGTCACCTGACTCCCATTCTCTCTCCTTAATATGAATAAAACAGACTAATTGTATTGGATGAAATAGTGTGTTGAGGTTCTTCAAAAAGTGATAAAATAAATTAATCATTATGTTTTTGTAGAGTGCTCATTAAATTTTGAACATATATAGATTTTTTATTCAGTAAGCCCCCAGAGTTTGTTTTATCCATTCCGCAATTCTTAAATCGGATCAAACAGGTAGAGGTGTTTTTGTTTTTTTCTTTAAAAGAATGAAAAATCTATATATGCATATGTACGGTAGATATATTGCAAGAATCAATCAATCAACCTGACGATTCTACAGGATGTAACAGACAGTTGTGATTTTTAAACAGCGATTAAATAAAATTTATATTATACAGTATATATACTGTATAAAAGTTTTTTCAAAATTTTTTTTGTTGCTTTTCGTTAGAAAAATGCTTTATGACATCAAGTCAGAATGGCTATATTTATTTTATGTATATACTGTACATTGTGAAATAGAAAATGTCTCTTCATATATACATCCATGCACAATCACTAGTGAAGTATACAGAAAAAGGAATCGTTTTTAAGAATCAAAATTCTTGTTAAAAATCTTACAATTTTGATGCTGATTCCTATTCCTAAAAATTCGTCAATTCTTTCAATTCTTGATTCTGATTTCAATTAATCATCCCATCATTAGTTTAAATCAATGACTGCAGCAATTAAGTATTTGATTCTATTTTACAATACAAGCAATGCTTCAGCATTATACACTCACTGCTTTTGATCAGGGGTGCCAAAAAAATTATGGGAAGAAGCAAAGCATTATCAGGATTCTTTGACTATAATGAATATATGATTCCTGAGTCAATGTTTAGTGTGACTCTACTCAAAAGTAGGTCAAGTCCAAAAAAAATTGAAATGCATAGTCTATATTGATAAAAATAACATCCTATATTATAAAATATGTTTTTTTTACCTTTATTAATAGTTGCTTAGTCAAAAACCATACAAAAACTATGACAAATTTTAAAAAGATTGTTAATTGTCTCCTTGTCCTTGACATTGTTAAAATAGTTTCTTTATTTTTGTCCCAGCATCTCTATTTTCAATGCTGCAATTATAGCTTTGTCTTGTGCTTCTAACATCTTTGTATATTTCTAAAGAATTGATTCTTTGACAAGCATTCTGACCAGCATTTTACTTGATATATTTTTTCATTATTGCAAAAATCCAAGCAAAAGATCACTAAGTTTAGTAGGTTTAAATTATTATTTTATTGAATACTTTTTTTCTGTATAACTAATTAATAATTATAAAGCATGCTTATAATTGTGTAAAACTTTATTTTATCTTGCTCATTTAATAATAAAAGTAAATTTAAAAAATAATGCTATATTGTGTGCTAAAAGGCTATGTGTTCATTCAGTTTTTTATTTCAGGAAAAAATTATAGACAGACATCAATTGACAGCATGTTGTCGAATATAATTGCTTCTCCTAACAAACCAAAAGCAAGCCAGAAAAAGCCTGAAGTGGTTTGTTTAATTTTAACTTATTTATTGCCACAATAATTATGTAAATAAAGGGATAGATGAAATCAAAGGTGTGCAATCTTTAGTGCTGCTGGACCAAATGCACACAACAAAATTACACCACAATTCCGATTTACATTACTCATCAATTATCTGCTTGTTACTACAAAGCTATTTAGTTTTTTACATTCACTATGTTGAGAGGTTTAAAGTTGGGTTATTTTGCAAGTCACTAGATTCATGAAGTAAAAGGGGACCATAAAACTATTTGACAACAATTTTAGTGGCAATGGTCGTCACTCTATTTCAAAACAGCAGCATTCTGTAAGCCACATAACTTTGCTTTCCAGGGGCCGCATTTAGCCTACAGGACAGAGATTGCAAACCCCTGTATAAATTACTGTATAAAAAAAACAAAATGTTCAATAATTTTTTCTTTAATCGACTTTTAAAGGAAATGAAAACCTTTGTTAACGCTTCCTGCTTCTACAACTCTCAAAATTGCTTTTTATTCAAATTCAATCAAATCCAATTCAGTAAAATTGTCAAGCCCAAACTAAAACTTTTCTTGATAGTTTTTTGTAGAATAATTTATGTTTATTTTTAACGTCTTTGAGTAAAAATTTTGCTGATGCATTATTTCAAACATTGTTTAAAAACAAATCGCTCTATTCAGCACAGACTATGTAGTATTCCTTAACTTTTTTGTTTGTTCTTTCATAATCCCGAAGCACTCGACATATGTCTGTAATAGCATTTTATATATATCTTTTTTGTTTTTACGTTAAAATCGCCGTTTGATGTTTTATTAAGAATAATTTAAAAGTTTTATTTTTGAATTCAAACCCCATGTTAGTGACAACTAAAAGGTTTAACATTAAAGTTCTAAAATAAAAAAAAGCTTTCTCTTTCAGGTCGCTGATGATTTTGGCGAGTTTTTACAAGCTCCAGTTTTATCAAGCAAGGAAACAATCATTCCTATTAACGATTCCAATGTCGACAAAGCAAAAACTTCAACGCCTGTTAGTCAAGTTGATTCATCCAGGCAAGATTTTTCTGTCACGCTACAAAATTCTAATCATGCTACAATGACTTCTAATATAAATACTGTTGAATTTCCTAAACAAGGTAAGTGCGGCATTGAGTAATTATACGAACAGCATTTCTGTTTTTTTGATTTATCCGTTCTTGTATTACCAAGTTGTTAATTTTTCTAATGTTTTCTTTATTTTGTATTGCTTTTTATTTTTTTGCGCTATTGTTGCTGTAGTAGTTAAAACTTGTTTTCTCTTAAGAGGTAAACCACATGTAACTATATAACGAAAAACAAATTGAAAATAGTTTGGTCTTTTTTTTTTTCGTTCTAGAGCTTAAACTTGATTGATTTTTTTTGTATACAACACTTTAAATAATTGTGCTGTTTTTTATTAATTATATTATATGTACTCCTAACAAGCAAGCCAGAAACTATTTAGGGGAGTGTTAACCGTATACTCCTACTTTTTAGAGTACCGAGATTTGCCGCCAGTTCTTTATTATTTCTTTTATTATTTTTTTAGATGTGTTACGGTGATATGATTGTAATTTAGAACTGCTTGATAGTTTGGCCGAGCTGAGAAAATTGCCTTCAATTAATTTAAAAACTGTCCTCGAGTCACTTTATTCAAAGCAATGAGACCAAGGTTTGAACCCAGTTAATCGAGTTCGCTACTATAAACAATTTCAAAGTTCGAACCCCTCAAAATATTCTGCGTCAAACCTTATAGTCGTGTCTCGTTTCAGACGATTTGCAAGCGAAGATGTTGGCTTCGCTCGACTTGTCACAGTCGAAGCACGTCTATCGAAACTTCAAGCCGCTCGCTCATCACCAGATTCCGAAGCGGGAAAAAAAAACCTATCAAGTCAGTGCGAAAGCAGCTGATTGGTCATCCTTGAATGCTGTCGAAGGAATTTTTCAAGGTAAGCATGATTAGCAATTTAGCAAAAAACAGTTTAGTTGCAAAGAAATGCGGTAAAATAGCCTCGTGACTTGGCTACGTCATTTTTTCCTGGTTTTATTTACAGTCAAACAGGCCACCGTATCTTAACAAATATTAGATTACTATTTGAAAGATTTTTATAATAGCTTGATTAAAAAGCACTTTAATTACCAGGACATTGGCATCAAATCTAATTATTTTTAGATGGCTTTAGTGTAATATTCTATAAATATTTTTTGAGTTTTGTTAGCGTGTCATTTCAAGGCAACATAGTAATCTCAGCTTTACAAAATAACAATTTCTTTTAATTACTCTTTGTCATAAGGAAGCGAATAAAACGATTATCAGCTATAAATCCAGCGCTAAAAAAAGCTTATTGTTTTTGATTCATCGATAGTTTTATTTAAAATGCAAAATAAAACTGTCAAACAGAATTACCTTGTGTAGGAGCGTGCTTACTTTACAGTGATATAAGATTTATTGCTTACTTTAGGGTTCATTTCCACTACGAGCATGGAATGGAATTTTTTTTGTTTCCTTTATAAAATTCTTTTGCTTCGCTTTGCGCTTAAGCGCGGAAAGAAGTAAAAAAATTTCATAAAACAAACGAAGAATGCTCAGCTCCACTCTCGTAGTGGAAACGGGCCTTTGCAGTGATAAAAGGTTTGTTTCAATTTAATTTTTTTTTTCATGCTGTCTACTATTACATCGATTCAGAACCTGAACCGGTTTTGCTGCCCGAACCAGTTTCCCTACCCCGTCCCGATCAATCGCCCTCCCCATCTTCCATCACTCCATGGCTGCTCGATATTGAAAGGGCCCCCCTTGTTTATAAGCATGTACGTGCTTTTTTTTCACGTGTACTTGAATTTGAACTAACTTTTTATTTATGTTTGTTTTCAGCAACAAAAACGCAATTGATTGTTTTGTCACAAAACAAACTGATGTCATCAGATAATTTAAAATATTAAGTGTGCTGTTAGGTTTACGAAGCTTGCGTGTCGTCCGACGGCTTGATGGACACTTCCCGTCTCTCGCCTATCCTGCTGCAATGCAATTTACCCAACGAGACTCTGGGCCACCTCTGGTCACTCGCCAATCAAACTGTTCCGGGCCGCCTAAACCAAAAGGAACTTTTTGTTTTGCTCGCTCTGATCGCCATGACGCAGGTTTGATATATTCTGACGTAAAATAAGGATGATTTAATAATTGCCTTACATAGATAAAGCGTGTAATTTAGTAACGTGCAGCACTAAATCAACCGTAAGTTTTTTTGGTCAAAAGTTTTATCTGAAATGTATTGTTATTTTGTTTTTGTTGGCTGCACCAGAGGAACTACAGGGTGACCTAAAAAAACAGAACCCATACAAATTTTATTAAATCTTATCAACATCAATAGAATTTCAAGAAACTTGGTCGATTTAAATATCAATCTTTGTACCATCATTCCTCCAAGTTTCAGTTATTTTCGTTGCTTTGCATTAAAGTTATGTATTGTTTAAAATATGCTCCAAATGGGCGCAACAGCATTGGAGGCAAACTTGCAGACGTCACTCAAAATTGTCAATCATTCCAACACATTTTTCTTTTAGGATTTCTCAAATTTTTTGCTGTATTTAATGCCTTTAGTTCATCAATGTTTAAACGAATGGCACTAAATCCAGCCAAAAATTTGAGAAATCTCAAAAGAGAGATCAGTTTGAGTGAGTGACAATTTTGCGTGACATCTGCAAGTTTGCCTACAGTATTGTTGCGCCCATTTGGAGCATATTTTAAACAATACATAACTTTAATGCAAAGCAACCAAAATGATTGAAACTTTGAGGAATGATGGTACAATGATTGATATTTAAATCGACAAAGTTCCTTGAAATTCTATTGATGTTGATAAGATTTAATAAAATTTGTATGGGTTCTGTTTTTTTGGTTCACCCTGTATTTTGCTCTCGTCATATTGTTGCTGTGCTGAAAATTGTAAATTATCTATGTGCATGACTGGCACGTAATAATTTCGAATGATCAAAAATGATGTACATTTTTTTTGCTTTTTAAATCGTTATTTTGACAGCAAATACCCATGAAATCATCTCTATATGTATTTTGTATTCGCTTAACTTCGTGTCGGCTATTATGCTTCATTGAGGCTGGCACAAAATATTTCGTTAATGTTGTTACGAACTTTGATATACAGTAGAAAAAGCGAGAGAGAACTTGTTTATTCAACCAATGCACATGAACAAACATTACAAAGTACACAAACACCATTCACACTCGCAAGTGAATTTATTATTTCGATCGTGCACTTTGCATCTAATAAAACGAAAATAAAATTAGTTTCTGTACTTAAAATTGAATGGGTATTAATGTGTTTTTTTTGCTTAAAGCAAAAAAGTTTTTTTCATAATCAAAAATAAATTTCAGTGTTTGGCTTATAGACGTACGTCACAACGTTTCTTTGGCTTATAGACGTACGTCACAACGTTTCTTAAACGGTTTGATGAATTGTTTTTAAAGCGTAAACTTCATCTTCAACTCTCTCACCTTGATTATAATCAGCTAGTTACATCTCAAAAGTGATTTATCATCTAAACTTCACAATAAACTAGCTCTGACTAAGTTTATTGTGAGTAACGTTCGATTCGCAGTAAAACAGTTTCTAGTAAGAATATTTTTAAAATAAGCGCCAATTTACAGAACGGCTGTGGAGCGGTGACCGTCGAACACGTGATCAAGTTGCCGGCTGCGCCCGTGCCTTTCCTTTCCGCTTACGCGACACCGGAAAACCAATCCGATGGCTTGAGTGCGTCGACTGACCAATCGCGAGCCACCACGCCCGCAACCGCTTTCAATCAGCCCAACATATCGAATGCGGATGATTTCGGAGATTTTCAAGAGTTTCAGTCGAGATCTGACGCAGGCGGATATGACGTCAATCAGAAGGAGCAATTGACTTCCTTATCGGCCGCAACCACTCAAGAGCCATCAACAAACGGTCACACATCGACGTTGCAAAATTTTCCTGACGGTCAACCCCACACTTTCGATGCTTTTTCCTCCGCGAAGCATGGTGCAAACCAAACTTCCGGCCCTGTTTTTGAGCCCCTATCGTCCAAACAAGCTTCCGTTTTTACGCCCGAAGCAACTTTGAATTTAAAGGCTCCGACTGTTAACTCGCCAAATAACAGCAGCCCGACTAATTTCTTTAAACCTATTCGAGAAACAATCGTAGACACCTCTGCTGCTTCCAACGTGATTATGAACAATTCGATCGGATCCAAAGTAACTCCGACTCCTGAAACAAACACAACAGCTCCTTTTGACTTTACAGCGAGCGGGAAAAAATCTCCCTTGCCGCAATTCAGTTTGAACGATCAATCTGGAAAATCCGATAAGTACGCTGTCTTTAGTGAAATAAGCCAAGGTGTAAACGAGTTTCAGGCTTTTCAAGAGAACACTTTCAATTCACCTGGACCTTCGTCTTTCGCTTCCGACTTTACCGCTTTTAATCCTCCTAACGACTCCTCACTTTTTAATTCTTCCGTATCAACATCCGGCGGAGAAGAAAAATCTAGCGGACTTGAGCCAAACAAAAAGAACGGTTTTGCTTCGGAATGGGACGCTTTTGCAAATCCTGAAAACACAACAGAAAATATTGTTGTGTCTCTCGCTTCCGAACCCCAGACCACTGATTCCATGTCTTGGTTCCCGGTTTCGAACTCCTCCAGGACCGATGTTTTCAAATCCGTCGCAACGAACGCTGTTAGCAAGCTGGATCTGCCTCCGATTCCGTCGGACAACAATTCCGTTCAGAGTCTGGAGCTTAATCTCTCGCACATTATATCGCAACAATCGCTCGGCACATTGGACAATGCAACCGCCGCCGAACCCAAGCCCCGGAAAAGCCCGGTCGGCCCGGAGCCTGCCCCGCGAAAGTACGGTCCCTCATTTTGTGACGACGATTACGACCTCGACAGTGTCCAAGAGCCGCCGCCTGACCTGGTAGAGTAGTTTTTAAATTGTTTTTGGCAACCCTAACGTTAGAACGGTTGTTCTCTGTTCAAAATGTGCTTTGTTAATAAGTCAAATGCCCGCTTTTGTATGATCACGTTTTTCGAACACGTCGGGCTCATTTGCGTTTTCGTTTCAAGTTTTATCAATGGAAAGATTGGCAGATTTTGACAGCTACTCTGTTAGCCTGCATTACTTGTTTACTGCTTGGTCGAAATCCTTGTCGAAAGCTCTGAACTTAGTACAACCGTTAAGAAACCATCTTAACCCGACTCTTGAGGATGTAAGTTATATAAATTTGGTTTTAAAAGCACGATGATGCAATTGCAAGATCCAATTAGTAAATATCTTTTTCTCTTATACTTACTTGCATCTTACTCATATTGATATTATTACAATTCCATGTTACTTGATTCTTTTCAAGGAGATCAACGATATAACCCAATTGTGGAAATTCCGCTAGGTACATCCACGTAACGATTAGTTATTGTTATTGCTGCAATTACGTAATGTAACGGTTATTTATTAGTTACGTAGCTGCTGCAATAACACAATCGCGTATAATCGACTCGCGCGACATCACACGCTTTGCTTTCCAGCCTTCAGGCGCTTACGACGAGTTCGACGTGTTTCAAGAAGGAACTTCGACTTTGGTCGGCTTCGACGCTTTCGAGCAACCGGAAAAGCCGGAGAAACGACTTCCGGGCCCTTCGTTTCCCGGGAAGAAGCGTGAGAGCAGTTCCGAGACATCTTCTGCGTCACCAGGTGATATTTGCGTATTGCGGAGTTACGAACAAGTACAAAGGATGATAGCGCTTGTCACGAGGTTTCCGTTATTAAGGACGGTGTCACTTCACAGTTCAGATTCACTTATCAACAGCTAAATTACTACAGAAGTCTTTTGTTTTAAATTAACTAATCCCCATTTTGTATTCAAAGTATACAGTAACTACTTTAGTTTTGAAGTTATTTTGTCATTTCTGTCCTTCTGTGCAGATCCCATAAAATTGCACTGATTTATGATTTAGCAAAGTTATTTGAATACCGGTAATAGCGCCTTAATAGAATACTTGTAATACTTTATTCTGATTATTTTTACACTATTTACATGTTCTACTTGCTATTCATAGGATTAACTCTATCATACGTTTTTAAATTTAAGTTACCAAAGAGTCTCGTGATATTAAAAGGTTTTTATTGTTTCCATTTCAAAAATTAATAAATTGTTAGTCAAAGAAAGTAATTTCTCTTTCAAAACTGTTTGACGAACTTTCACGCTGCGTTTAAATAATTATCGATGTGACTTTAGTTCCAAGTCCGCAAGCCGAGCGGAAAAGCTTAGACCGAAAAAGTCCGGCGTTTGAAATAACAAAGCAACGACTCGGATTTTCAACTCCGCCACTCACACCTGTAAGAATCCGAACTGACTCCTTGAATAGTTCCGCTCGATCCAGTCGTCGAGGTATGTTGTGCTTATGACCTTTTAGCTCTGCTTTTTTGTAAATTCGTCTGTTCCGCGATGCTTCGTCCAATCAGCTTCCGCTAAATGAGTAACAATTATAGGGGATAGAAACGGTTTTTCATCGGAGATGATTGATTTTCTTTAGTTTTCGCCTTTTTTGACCACGTTAGAGTAATTATTTCATATTAAAGCTTCTTCAGAGCAAAATTTTTTAAAACTATTTTTATAATTTTTCTTAACTTAGGTGATAGAAAAATTTTTGGTTTTGATTTTTCGAATCCTTTTGTCTAAACTGATTTACAAATTTTTTTCATCATTCCTTTGAAAAATTATAAAAAAGATATAGGGTTTCATTAAAGTTGCACAAATTTTATTGCAGCCTATGAATAATATAGCCGGCCTTTGACTTGGCGATCAAATATTTGCGTTTCGTGTCTCAAAAAGCGTCATTGAAAAGTTTTAAAGTCTTTTAACAACGCAAGAAACGAATTCTTGTTTACATTGCGCTTTTCCTGATAAATTCTTCACTCAGTACAGCACCATCGAAAAAGAGCTGCAATTTTTAGTCTTTACAGTAGCTTTAAGCAGTAAGATCGTCATCTCTTATCTCCCCGACTCGTACGACAACGTCGGGACCGTTAAACTTATGGCAATCGTCAAGCTATTCGGAAATGCAAAGATATCGCTATCCTGTTGAGGTTTTGAATTGTTTTAGCGCGATAAAAATTTAGAGCTGCTTGCCAAGAGCGTTAACCAGAAGTTATAGTTGCACCGACATATTGATTGCCTTTGCCTTCAATAGAGCGCCCCTACCTATCCGGCCATGCTCCCGAGAGAATTTAATAACGAAGAAAACCTTCAAGTTTAATGTCCGTTGATTTGCAACCGGACTTTGCCGATGACGTCACGCGATGACGTTCGAAACGCATCGTCAGTCCTTCAGAGCCAGTATCGAGTTATTTTCATGAGATCGAGTGCCATTGTTAACTGTACAAATAAAACTTAAATGAAAAAAAATAGAAATTTGGCCGGCGCACAACGCGCTTTCACGATCAACTTCGACATCGAGTCACTTGTTATAATATGTTGTCGAATGGAACGAAAGTATTTCTTCGAAGGTGAGGCGATTTTGTTCAATGAAGCTGGCATGACGTAGCAGCGTTCGAGATTTTTCTTCTCGTTGTCTTGAGAAAATAAGCTTGTATTAAAAATCTTTATAAAGTTAAGCATTTAGTTTGCGCGGTACAAAACTAAGGCGTTTTAGGCGACGTTTTTTGAGTTATTGCCCAACAAAAGGTTTTAAATTTTTCGTCGTAGTTTAGTGAGTTTCTACCCGCTCCGCAAACTAAGCGAAATAAAAGTTTTTTTTAGTTCAGTTTCAAGGTTAACTTACAGCGGTATCTTAACATCTGTATCAAAATTGATACTTAGTTATAAGTTAAAATATAAAACTTTGAAAAAGACAGGATTTAACAACTTACATTCTTTTAGTTACTACTGACGTGTAACTGAAGTTGTTTTGCTTTAGAAAGCATCAACTCGCCAGTTGATTGGCACATTCATCTCACTCCCACTGAACAGGCAAATGCGTACGTTGAGAAGTGGGGAAGATGTCTGAAAGCTTGTGCAGAGTTGGTCGCTTCCACCAACAACCTCTTCGGCTCGATAGCATCGCCCGAAGTGTGCAAGGAAACTGTGTATTCGGTCAAAGGACAGAGATATATCGCAGGTGTTTATTTTGTTTGCGGAGAGCTTTTTTTATCGGAGTGTTAACTTTAAACGTTTCAACAAAGTAAGATTTTTATTGCTGTAAAACACTTCAATGAGTTTATGGTCGTTTGATAATCTAGATTTATGTATAATTTTATAGGCTGTTATTGTGTATAAATTATTTCCCTGTTGTGTCTCACCCTGGCAAACTGCATTCCGAAATGTGCCAAGCTATAATTTTATTCCTCAAACAAAGTAATGAGCAAAGTTTTTTAATTCTGTTTTAACACATTTACACACTTCGTAATCGAATGACGCGTTAATTTCACGTCAATTATTCATCAAACTACATCAGCACGAACGTTACAATAAAGTAAAACGTCACACTTTACTGTGTGGTTGCCTGCGCAGCGATATCGCCACAATTACAAACCTAACGTAATTGAGCAATTAAAAAAATTTTTTACGTTTAAGTTCTTTATAGTTTGCTTTGTCGAATTTTCGGATTGGATCGTCTGATTTGAATTCACAGGTTTGAATTATACTTTTAAACTGTTGCGATGACGTTGCACTAATGCGAAACTCGATATTGATCGGTTTCCCTCTGCTTTTGAAACAGAAATAAACCCAATTAAAACTTGATGAATTACCTGTATGTGATCTTCTTACCTGTTAAACTCGGATACTCATAATTTTCAATTTCAGTAGTCGCAGGATTTATTATGAACGAGAGCTTTTACAAGTATTTTTTAAGTTTTTAGCAAAATTTCGAGAGATCGTGTTCTTAGAGAGCACTTGTGTTTTAGACCTGAGCGAAGTCTACGGCATATCGAAGCGGATCTGTCTTAGTTGTCGCACTTTCCAGATTGAGAGCGAAGAGTTGCAGAGTTTGATGAAGCAGATTGAAATGGACTGGCATAATTTGCTTTCTTTCTGTCCTGATGTGCCTGTGATGGTAAGTGGCGATTTGGCTCTTGCACGAACAACGTTCAACAGGGATTTTTTCAGTACTTACAATCATTTGAGAAATATAACTCAAGGCTGCGTTTCTTCCTGTAAAAACTTACGAGATCAATAGAAAACGCTCACGATTGTTACCTTCCTATATTAGTGCTGTTCTGCACTTTTCCTTTCCATATACAGTATATTGTCGAATTTTATTATTGATTTTTTCGAATTGATTGCTAGCTCGGGACGTTTCAATGCTTTATGAAATGTCAACACCACAATTACTGCCTGCTGATACTTTTTAGGGTCTCACTTGGGACAAGTAGTTGCAACAAGCCAACAGTTCTTTTTTTGTTTTCTCCATTTTTTTTTTAAGTTAAGCGCGGTTTTGCTTTTACTGCTACTCGAGTTCCAGTCGACCAGTCATCGTACCTTTTGACAAGTGCCATGGTTTGAATTTGTTTTACTTCGTGGTAATTCAAGCCTTGCGTTGCTGCAGGACCACTCGTCGGCAGCGCCATCCAGCGATACGAACCGCTGCGGAGTCTGTTTGCAAGGACTCACCGGAGACACGATATCCTACGCCGGATCCGTGTATCATTCAACTTGCGCTAATTTCTGGGTCAACCGCGTCGAGCCGCTATTGCCCGCCTTCAAACTTCCTGACGTAATGTCCGGCTTTGGTTGACGCCCTCCTCAATGTTTAGCCCCTTCGTGCGCTTAGCGAAAGATCAATTCGCCGAGATTTTCCAGGCGCTTATTCCTTTTTCGAGCGGAAGTTTGTCGTTCCATTTACGCTGAGCCTTCTGGTGCTTTTGCCGGTTTCCTGGTTTGCAGATCGATATTTATTTTAGTAAATGTAGGTTGCTCGAAGTAGTTGTTGTTTTTTGCGACTAAAGTTTTGAGTTTGTCTTTTATCAATTTTATTGTTTGTTGGTTAAATTCTATCCTTGAACCGCATTCTCTGCTTCCTATTATATAGAAGTATCCGCTTTTATCCAAAATGTTTTCTTGATACCAATGGAAAAAAACTCGAAACATAAATTGTACTTAAAATGTACTGTGAATGTGTATTGTGAAATGTATAATGTCAAGTTAACAATTTTCAAGCGAGTCAAGTTTCAAATGAATAACGTGCAATAAAAAGCGATCAGCTTTGTGACAGAGTTCTTAGTTCGTTGGTTGCAAACGCGATTGCGCTTAATAAAGAAAAATTGAAGAAAATTTTAGTCAATCAGCCGTGTCTCGGCAACTTTTTAAAAGCAGTAGTTCTCATTCTTTTCGCGCTTGCCGAACACTTTGGGATCTTTTCAAAATTTACGGAACACTTACCCAAGAGTGCAAATCTTGATTTTTGTACCTAAAAAGTAGTTTCTCTAAAAAGGAAGTCTTCGCTTTGAATTTGTCTCGGATCGTCCTTAACTAGTAGTGTCTACTAAAAAGAAACGTTGCATAGAAATAGACTATTGCTTTAAAAGTTTTGTGACACACAGGTTGAGAACCATTGCTTTAAAGCACGTGTAACGAATTTTACAAAAAGTCAAAGTATTTGACTTTTTTTTGGTAAAATTCGTTACTGTTAACATTTTTTTACTAACTTCAATGCCAATTTGCTATAATAAGAGTAGGCTGTATTTGAAGTTAATTATGAATTAATTGATTTGCATTAACGGAACCCCGAACGGTTTTGTAAATGATAGTTAGCCACAAGTGCTATATTGATTTCAAGAAAAATACATTTATCCAATTACATCTTGTAACTTTGGACGAAACTAGGGTGCGTTTTATCTTTTTATGATAACAGAATTTTCTGATTAAAGGGCGTCCTGTCGGTTATTACATTTAAGTGTGTGCCTCTGAAATATTCTCATCTAGGTCTATTAGTGATGACATTCATGTAAAGAAGGGCCCTATTAACATATACTTGTAAGTTGTTATTGTCCATATCCTTAACTTGTAATGGTGTATTAACCCGGGTCGGGGAGATTGACTTTGGCATAGAATCAAACAAAATAAATGCTAAACATAAATCATCGTTTCTGTCCGAGAACAGAATTTTTGATCGGCAAATTGCCGTAAAGATTTTTTTCAAAATTTAAAAAAGCTTTTTGAGTTACATATTTAAACACAAAAACCTTGGTGGTTTGGACTTTTTAGGTTAAAAGTTTCGGTTTTTAAATAAAGCCAGTATAAATACGCTAGTACAGTCGATATAGATTATACAACAATGAGCGAAACAGAAACTGTAAGAAGGGATGCAGACTCGTCAAAATTTTGAAGAGATCGAGTCGTCATCCTCGTTGAAAACTAACTATTATCCCTTTGACTTCTATGAAAGGCAGTGAAGAACTGACATTAGTTGTGAAAAAAGTCAAACTGGCAGTATTTTGTTCAGTATTTGAACACCCGCTATTACAAAAAATGCGACGGTCTTGAGCGCAAGACTTAGAAACAATTATAAAATTCAAAACAGCGAAGAGAAAATTTTATTTTAACTTTATATTTCATGTTTTAAGAAAATTATATTATAATTTCCTTTCATTTTTCATTCTAAGTTTAGGATTTTTTTTTCTTATTAAGTAATAATAACAATATTCTGCGAAACCTTCAAATCGTCGATGCTATATGAAATCTAGATGTTGAACACGCTACTTTTTTTGGCGAGTCCAAGTTTGAGTCCAGCTATATTGCACCAAAATGACACGTCTGAGCACGCATCCCTGACTATGAACAACAAATTTCTTGTAAATATAAGACTTTTAAATAATGCACGATTTATCGGACTGTAAAATCAAGATTTTAACTGTTTGTTGTCGTAGACAAGCAGTTTCGTAATTAAGCGGTTTATTGGGATAGTACATAATTTTGTGAAGTTGACCCTTTCGCAAAGGACAACGTTAGGAAATAAATGACACGCTTTGGCACCATAAAACTTTATTTCGGCAAAGCATGACGGCAAAATAAAAACTACTGATAAAAATCAAAATTAAATTCAGTTAATTCGGTTTCTTGCTTCGATTCCGGTTTTTAACGTTGGCAGTCTTGTAATAATGTGTCCCGACTCTTCGATCACGCTCGGCACGTTCTTTCCGACGTTTCTACGAAATGAAATCAAAAGCGTCAAAAGTTTTAATCAACGAACATCGAGTAATTGTTATTGTTGCTAAATGAAATAATTTAAACTGCAATTAATTTATGGCTTACAAAAGAGGGGGCGCTTTTTAGTGTGTTAAGTTTTCTTTCTCCCCAAAATATAATAATCTTTAAAAAAAAAAAAGGTTATCACTTTCAATCGAGTACATGATTACAGACGGGGGGCACCGCCATGATGCTGCTACGAAGAAATAGAGCAGTATTTTGTTTAGAGGGGCAGATGCGGCCGCTCCGTTCGCTCGGTATGAAAGCCATCACTGAGTACACTGGTATCGTCAATCTTCATTATTATTTTGCAAAAAATTTATTATTTTTTGCGAAATAGAAGAAACAGATAAATTTGCAATCTTGCAAATATGACAAAAATATCTGAGACAACGTTATTAACAATATAAACTATTAGGCCTACATTATACACAACCTGTTTGGCAGTTAAAATTTTTGGACCAGGAACGATTTCAAATCCAACTTTATCTAGAATACAAAAGTATTTTCTTAACATCAAATCGATCGTGTTTTTCTAAGCAACACCAAGAAAAAGCAACTTAAGCACTTACATTTATGTATTTCTTATACAAAATAACTGAAGAATAAAGTAAAAAGTGAGCTAATATTAAAGATGACTGGTCTTAAATCATTGAAGGAATTTTACTGAAATGAGGTAGTTTGGGCACGTTGAAAGCAAAGAAAAAGCTCAAGCGATGGCTATAAAAATTATGGTGAAAGGTAACAAAAAAGAAAGACCTAAATACGAGGGATAAAAATTGTAGAGGAAAACATGAGAAAAGGGATAGGACAAGAAATGGCAAAGCATGGCAGTGAAGGCGCGGCTCACCACTGCCAGCAGGAAAAACAAGTCGTGTCCCTTACTTCAGTAAGTAAATGGATGACGATTTCTTAAACAAAATCATAGTTATTGCTTAAAATGCACAAAATTTTGTTCAGATTGTGCAAACTTCAAGAACTCAAACAAACCACTCGTGCTCAACCAACCTTTCATTCAAGATTAGTAAAACTTTTGAGTCCTAACTTAAGTAGAGTTTTCCAAAGGGCGATTTCAAAGATTGCTTAATTTAGGAAATGATTTTGCAATAAAAAGCATTTCTGGCTCCGATTCCAGTTCAAGGCTTCAATTTTTTATACTGTGACTACCAAACTATTTTTAGTGAACCAGAAGAAAGTACTAACAAATTTTATTGAAGACATTTTTTGAGATTTTGTTCGATTCGGTTGATTGAACGTCAAATTTGTATTCTAGTACCATGAAACTTGTTGTAAAGGAGGTGATTGTAATTAAAAAAATACAAGATTTTATAAAAGATAAATTCAATGATAACAACGCATTCAAAAAGTCGCTCACACTCTTCCCACCTGCTTTTTTATCAACTTTCTTTTTTTGTTTTTTCGATTTGACTTTGGTTAAAGATTTCGGTTGCTTCGGACACTCCATGTCTCGTCGAACGCTGGACACTGTTTCAAATCTCTTCCTCAAGCGAGCTGACAAGAATCGCTTCAAGTTCTTAATTTTCTTATCCAGGACTTCAGTTCGGCTCGGAGTAGGCTCCTCCTCTTCTAGGTCCGACACGTCGTCGGGAAGCATCGTGACGACGGTTTCGGCTGTCTGTGACGACATCGCCTGCGAATCGGCGTTGGTCACCGTGCTCGCCACTTCGCTTTGGGACTCGACCTCGGAGACTCGGTCGTCGGATTCGCACTCGTCCGAGTCCGAATCCGCTTTTTCTTGCGAATCCGCCTCGATCCTTCTGTCAGGATTCGATGTTTCCACATCGCCAGGCTGAACGACCGAGGTAGGTAAACTTCGTTCCGACACATGCTCCGGGACCATCTCTGGATCTTCCTCCAAAAATTCCGGACCCACTTTTACTTCAGTTAGATCCTGCTCGACAGTTACGAGGTTGCGCTCCAATTCGGCCGCAGTGGGAAGTTTCGGAGTTTCCCTATCTGACTTCGTTTCGGTTTTTATTTCCTCTTTTACGGGTTCCGATTTTTTTTTGTTTTCTTTTTCGAAACCCTGATAAAAACGAATAAAAAACAATTCTGAAACTTGCTGGCATAAAAAAGCTTCAAAATCATCCCGCGACGAGCTAACGAGTATTAGAGGCCGGAATTTCGTTAAATGGTCACTAAAAGTTAACGCAAATCAAATTATGATTTTCGAAACTTTAAAAAGCAAACAATGCTTTTGTCATTACAAAAATTAAAATGGAACAATAAAACGGAGAAGTTTTAAAAGTAGATGAAAGAAATTGCTTGACAAGAGTTCGAAGACAATGTTCAACGTTTCAACCGACATTTCGCAAGCAAGAACAATAGCAAACAAAAAACCAGCTAACTTAGAGTCCTTGCTGCAAGAAATAGTTACATAACATTTTCTCTTTCAACAAATATATTCCCTTACTTCACGTGATGGTGGAGGTACAAAATAAGGAATTTTTCCTCTCTGCCAGTCATTCAGCATTATTTTTGCCACGGTATGGTGGTCTGGAATTCCACCCTTAAAGCAAGCAGCTTGTAAACACCAAAAAATCCTAAGTATAAAAGTTGAAAACCCAATGGACACAACCAAGATTAAATTTACTATACAAGGACGAAAAGGAAAACTTTCACAGGGAACACAAAACAGTTCAAAGAATACAGTAATTTCTATCAAATAAGCAATAATAAGACGGAAAATCTTGTTTGAAATTACCTTCAAAAGCTTTCCAAAGCGGAACGCCAACTGAGTTAAAAAATCCTCGGGACAAGACCACTCGTAAATGTTGTACTGCCGCTGCAAGTATTCCTTCTTCACACGCCGAAGCACTTCACCAATATGCTGCTCAGGATCTTTTACGTATTCGACGCGCACCTGAACACAAAGAAAGCCTTAGTTTTAATACGGCCCGGATTCTTTCGACGATGCCGCCCGATGTTTGGAACTTCGCGGAGTCGACCCGAGCTCCCATGCGCAGGAATGGGGGGAATAACCCTATCACCATTACGTTTCGACACTCTATAAATTTTTTTTCAGTTTTCTTGCTTCTCCTAAAAGCCAAGAGCAAAAATCAAGTCTTTTTAAATGACATGAACATGAATAAAAGTATAATTTTTTGATTTGCACCAGAGAGTGCTCAATGACATAATTTCAAAGAGATTTATTACATTAAAAGCGCTTTTAGATTAAAAATTATTACTCAAAACTTCTTCTGCAAGCTGCTACACTTTATCGGTTACCCTGGGTCCTCAAGGGGGGGGGGGGTTATTGAAATATAATAGATTTTGTTTCAAGGAGCAAACTCGAGACGAGATTTTAAAATAAAATTTTTCATGAACACAGTGCTATGTTCCGATACTTAAGTTGCTTAACACTTTGTCGCAGGACATCGCATGTCACTGCAAACATACTAGGCAAATATCAAAAAATTCACCAAAACTCTTGTGTAGAAAAATAGTTTTAAGCAAACAAAGTACGGGCAAGTTTTTAAGTAATAACTTCAAAAACACTCCGAAATTAAACCGTTTTAAAAAGCCATTAACTGTCATTCTCCAAAGCAACACTTACAACGTTCTTAAGTATGATTTCCGTTTCGGTCTCGCCGCTGGGCTGCACGACGCCGGGACAGTCGATGAGGAAGATACGACGCATGAGAGTTATGTATTGCCATACCTGGTAAGTAACAAGTAAAAAAAAGCGATTCTCTTGTTTTGGCTGAAACAAAAAAAATCTTTTTGGTCGCACTGCACGAGATTGCTGCTGGGCCACTGACCTTATGGATCAGAATGCGCGAGTCTTGTGGAATAAGTTGCATTGAAATATTATTTTAAGGAAAAGCAGGTTTAAGATTTATATCAATAGTAGAGAAGGCCGAAACATTCCCTTTGCTTCTTCCCTTTTGACTTTGTCTTGTGGTGACTTCCCTTTTGTCTTCCCTTTTGACTTTGTGCGAGTCTTGTGGAATAAGTTGCATTGAAATATTATTTTAAGGAAAAGCAGGTTTAAGATTTATATCAATAGTAGAGAAGGCCGAAACATTCCCTTTGCTTCTTCCCTTTTGACTTTGTTTTCTCGTCAATCAGTTTCAAAACGGTCATTGTTAAAAAAGTTAAAAATTCAGCTACTGTATAACAAGAAACTGCATAAAAATGGCAGGCGATACATTTAAATATTTTTTTGAAAATTATAACAACTCCGGCTAGTTAAAACTACAACTACTCAATGACATATGCCAAGCTATTAAATTAAGTTGAAGAAATATCACATCTTTTCTTATATTTATTTCATGCGTTAAAGCGTCTAATAAAATTGCTATTAACGGAACATTACGCATAAAAAACACAATTAAGCCTGCCCGAGAATCGAACCCGCGCCACGCGCTAGGAGTAACGCTAACCACCACGCTATGTCAAAAAGTAAATCACTTTTGTTTCTCCAGCCAATGGAGCAACGTTGCAGACTTTCTTCTTTCTCAGAGTATTGATGATTGAACTTTTTCCAACGTTCGGATAACCGATGAATCCGCAGCTAATACAACGCTTTTCCGAATGGAGCTTAAAAAGCAAGATTGAAACATTTAATTTGTAAATATGCTACAGCTTATTTTTAAACTGTCAGAAATTGCAAAAATTCAAACATTTTTTAGCTTCCAGAGCTCAAGAAAATTAGGAGGAAAGTTACTAGCGCACAAGTAGCTACCGAAAGACCTTAAAAACTGTTGACAAACCTTTCCAAATTGACGAAGTAAATTTATCAAAGCACCTTTTCCGAATGGATGATTGATGGAAGCATGAAAGGCTAAAGTTGGTCTTTCTTTGGACAAAATTGCAACCCAAGCTTTCTACAAACAGAGAATGTTATATTTTCAACAAAATTCTGCCATTGCTGCAGCAAATGCTGAAACATAAAAGTACAAAAGAAAATGAAAAGAAATATTCTATGAACATATTTTCTCTATTTTTTAAATTTATTTGCTATTTTAGCGAAAAATTAATTAATGCAATTAATGCAAAAAATACATAAAGCAAATGTAACGTTCTGTAAAACCATCACACTATAAAGCAATAATATGCCGCGAGTGAATTAGTACAAGACTCACTGTGACCCAGATGGGAACCAAATCTACTTTATTCAAGACAAAAATCAGATGCTTATGCGGTTTCTCTTTCGTGAGATATTTCTCGATCCGCGTGCATCTCGTTCCCAGAGGATCTCTCGCATCCAGAACTTGTATGACTACGTCTGAGGAATCCAACACCTTTGCAACCATACAAAAATTGCAGATTTTTCGTTTATATATTAAGCACAAATTTAACGCTTTTGATTCTGATACTAATAAAACAGTTGCAATAATAGATGAACGATTGCGCATCACACAATTAAAAAAATCTAACTTGTATAATCATTAAATCGCGATAAATATTTATCACTCAACACAAATTCTTATTTTATAAAAAATAAATAAATAGATCTGGATTTTCGTCGCTCACTTTTCAACCCACGTCAGCCTATTTTTGAATTTTTCTATCTACGATATTCGATATGTAATGCTATTGACAAAACATCAACTTACTTTGTATAATTCGTTCCATATTCGCCGAGACTGACCAGCATTGTAAAAGTTTTCCATTGCAGTTTTAAAAGAACCATCACCTTCTCTGACTAAGTCATTGTCGTTACTTGCATCATAGGAGTCCAGTCCTTTGGTCACCTGATGAGTGATTTTTTTAAAAGTTCATTTCCAGTTTATTACTGGAGTGGACAAACAAAAATTACCTTATCACTCATTTCTGATAAATCTGTTATAGAAATGTTCGGTTTTTTTCGCGTTGATTTTTTTCCAAATGTATATTCAAAGCTTTCGGTGTCTAAAATATGAACTCTGGCAGTCTACAATGAAACATAAAATATTAATTACGACTGTCTTTAAAAAAACAGTCAGTATAAATCAAAATCGTACAATATTAATGAAAACAATTATACAGAGAAATGATTGTGAATTTAAGGGAGAAAGGCTTGAAGCAAACTTTTTTATTGACCATCATGAAGACAAACCAAATAATAAATTATAAATAATATGTAAGCAGGTGAAAATTTAACTAAGTATAAAAGAGCATTTTAATGGAATAGTTTCAGAAATACACATAGGATTTTTGGGTTTCACTTGCATTATTAATTGCTTTGATCTGGATAAAAATTATTTGGCCTTGACATGCTTTGCATTTGGTAAATACCTTGTTTGCAAGTGAAATTCATGTTTGTTGGTTTTTTAAAACAACAAGTGAGTAATCATCATTATCACATCAACATTATTATCCGCTTAACTTGCAGGTCAATGTCAAAGGCATTAAATTTAGATCAAACATCAAGAAATTAGTTTAATCTGTTTTCCAATGTGCAAATATAATGCTGTCTAATTAAAAGTTGGGAAAAAGCAATACGATTTTAATTTAGAGCTGCAACTTAAGTTTGCTAAGCAAAAATAGCATCTTTTTCAAGGATATAACTGCATGACAAAAATATGAGTGCCTATACTTTTAGACTTGTGTTTCTCACTTTATTTTCACCTCACACCACAAAAGATTGAAGCTAGTCTTATAAATTCTTCAATAAAATTATTCTGACAAAAGTTTAGTTTTGAATGAATTTTTTGAACCTCCAGCAATAACTATTCACACTCTATGTTGACCTATTCTACTCTAGATTGTGTTGCAAGTAACTGTGTGACCATAACTTGCATTAATTTTAATGCACTAATATAGGTAGAAAGCATGATTTATAATGCAACATCAAATAGGTTACCTTCGATCGTTCATTTAATAAAGATATTGGTAAGGTTGTTTGTTTTAAAACAACTTGATAGGGATCTTGCATAACTTTTCCAATTTCAGACTGAAACTTTTGTAACTGATCTTGTGATATCACTTTGCTGTTACCTGTAAACAACATCAAAACTTGTACTTTTTAAATTATTCAACTCCTATAAAAAGTTGTCAATTTAAAAAATTTCTATTAAAGAATGCACACATAAAATTATAAAAAGTACACACCAAACCATCTTCTGTTAGGTTGAATTCTTGCACGAGTGCCAGAGGGCAAATCAGATTGATATGCAGCTGCTTTAATAATTTGCCCTTTTCTGTTTCTGTTAAGCCAAACAAAATCTTTTAAGAATCAGCTTTTTTATAGCAATTTAATAAAAAAAATGTTCAAACAATTAATCTACAAATAAAGTTTACATAAACTAACATACCGCAATGGTTTCCCACCACGATACATTTTGAGTCTTTTAATGGTGCTAGTTGAACGAACATTTCCTCCAAATTTTGTTTTTGTTAAAATTCGATCTAAAGAATAGTTTATTAAATAGAAAACTATACCTTTTAAAAAATTTGGTTTTGATTCACTATTCATCATCTTTTAAATTTTAGAAAATCCCCAAAGCCAGCAAGATTATCATCGCAAACAGTGAAAAAGACCCACAAATTTTTAAAAAAAAACTCAACAATATCTAGTTAACATGTATTTTAATCATTTGAAAAGCTTTGTTTCAAAATTATTTACTAATTAAAATATTAATGAAAATATTAAAATAGTGAATAAAACAGTAAAATGTTATTACTGAAGTATTACAAACAGTTAGTTTAACACATCATATGACAATTTAACATCTAAAAAAACTAAATCAACAGCTTGGTCTAGTTTTTAAGAACAGCATGATTGTGATAAACATGGTCTTGGTTCAAAACCATCCTGTTGTATCCATGGGAAAGACACTTTATGACACTTTTTTCTGCTTAGCAACCAGTTCTAAATTTCAGTCATATTCATATAAAACTCAAAAAAACAAATAAAAAATTTCAACCAGACGGCAATATCTTGGCAGCTCCAGAAGCTGGTCGAGGTAATTACTGGCTTTATGTATAGAAATGTCTCCATTGCTTTTCTGTGAGTCAGGAAGACAAATATAGAGATGAAACGAAAATAAAAAATTTGACACACCTGGATTGGTACTAGCTGTAGATTTGTTGATTCTTTGTTTTTTCTTTTTTGTAAAAGGCTTAACCTTGGCCATTGTAACAAAAAAATTTTTTAATAAATAATTTTGATAACAGTGATGAATCAGAACGTTCTTTAAAAAATAACATAAATAAAGACATCCAACAAGTTATTAGAAATTTACTGTTTTACTTGGAGATTATAACCTAAACTTTGAACCATCCTATATTATCACACCAAGAAAGCAAACAAAATTACCAAGTAGGTATATATATCACAAATCAATTTAAACTGTGGTAGCAAATAGGTAAAACCAAATTGCTATTGACAACATAAAAACGTTCAAGATTTAAAAATGTAACTGAACTTTAAAGCTGTTCACTTAGACTGCTAAGTGTCTTTATCAAGGACACAACGTGCTAATTGCAGAATTTTGAACACCATGTTGATTATTAGAATTGCACTCTGTAACTTTTAGTGAATCTTTAATTTAATTAAATTCAATTCAATTACGATCTTTAAAATTTGTGTTTTTTTGTGCTAAATAAAACACAATTTCAAAATTTTTTTGAACGGCATTACGAGTTGAACGGCAAATGATCTCAAATAAAAATCAGTTTTAAATAAAGATGCACCAACAAATTTTTATTGTGAGGTTTCTCCCATTTATCAATTTATATACACATTTTTTAAAATCTGATAAGTTGAGGCTTATAGTTTAAAAAAACGCTAAGCTTTGATTGTAGTTTATTATCAATGGCATCACAAATCAACATGTTGAAGAGACCGGCTGTACCCAGAAATGACTGTGCAAATACTCAAACGGTTTTGGTAATTCGTGAATTACAGCGAGTAGTCATATTATGAAAATATAGCCAGAGAATACTAACATACCCAACCATGGTCCATGAATCAACAAGAATCAACTATGTTTTTTTGGTTATGAAAAGTAAACAAAAATTTGTCGGCGAAACACAATGCTTTTAATTAGGACTTTTTAAGCGAGTTGATGCCGGCCCAAACATCACGTTGTAGGCCTATCAAAATTTTTAAATGGATGTATCATTGCGATCAAGTAAACAAAGTGTAGACTTACTATCAGTCAGAAAAGAGAATAAATAACTTTACTTTTTTGATACAGATTTCGGGACACAAGTTAGCTTTTCTGATCTGATACCCAACACCAGGATTAAAATTTAAGCTTTTAAGATTTTTAGAAAAGCAAAACCACTACAAAAAAAGTTGTTGGCAGCGTGATGATGTAAGTAGACCAAATTTTAAATTATTGGGCACGGAATTTAAAATTAAACTTAGATATTCAACAGTGGTCGACTTGGTTTTAAAAATAATTCTTCTCTCGCTATTCTGTTGTGTTCTCGGACAAAGCAATTTAAAGCACTTTTCTCTGCTTTGGGGTTTAAGCAAGCAGCTCTCAAAAACAAATAAAAAATTCTACCGGGTAGCAACCGAGCAGAGGCGTAGCTACCCATAGGCATAGCGTACAAGTCGGGGGACAGCGGAGCAATTGCCCCCCAAGTCTGAAAAATTTGGAAAAAATCAGAATTTTTCGGGCAATGACAGGAAATTTGGGCCAAACAATTTTTGGACAAATTCAGAGTGAAGACCTTTTTTCAGTGTTCACCCTAAATTTGGGACAAAATTTCTTATCATATAGTACGTAAGATGTTAGAAGATGATGATTTGGGCAAACATCAATAAATTTTGGGCAAATTCTATTGTCCCCCAACATTTTTTTAGGTGGTACGGCTATGCCAGGTATATGACGGATAAATTTAAAGCAGCAAAAAAGATCGCTAAGAGTAATATGCCTATAACCTAAATAGGCCATTAATTTTGCATTTTTTGTAGAATGGGCCCTATGGTATTTATCTCTGTGACGTCGTGATTAAAATGTTGGCGCAGAGTAATTTGCTGTATGGGCTACATTGAACAAGATTAGGCATTTAGGCATTCCAAATTCTTAACTTCTGGCAAATAAATTTTGGCTTTTTTGGACACAATAGTTAAGTTTATAAAATTCTGCCTGAAATAAAAAAATGTAAAATAATTAAGTAGAAAAAGGTGAAGATTGAAAAAAAGTCTTAGTTTTTGATCAGCATCCAAAACCTCTAATTTTGGCCAAAATTCAAAGTAAATGGTAAAAATACTCTCTGATTTTGGCCAAAATTCAAGGCAAAAAAACCTTAACTCTTTACCAAGACAAAAAAACATCTTCACTTCCAATCCGTCCTAAACTTCCCAAAATTTTCTAAAAATGTTTTGAAAATTCTAAAAAATTTGAAACATAAGGTGGGTCATTGAATTTCAACTAGTGGGTCACAATGTGACCCGCGAGTCAATGGTTGGATTGCCATCACTAGGTAACATAGGTGGTAAACACCCTCCATAAAAGCTAGCTCTTGTATTAACTAATATTTAACTGTATAGATTTTGACAATATGAAAATTAATAGAAATATAATTAAGATGGGTATGAATGCATGTGTCAATGACATGGTGGTAATAGATTTTTTTTAAGATCACTATTTTTGGCCACAGAGATCAAGACAGCCCGACAGATTTAAAGTAAGAAATTTTTTTTAGAGATTACTACTTTTTGGCGACGAAAACCAGGAAATACGAAATGATTCAAAGGATGACGCTTTTTTCTTGGGTATTTCAAATTATGCGGCCTACTATTGTTAGGCTATTGTCTAATATAAATCTGGCCTCTAATAATAAAAAGGTTCCCCGTCTTTGGTCTAGATCTGAGGCTAGGTCAACACTAGCTGTTTAAAATTTGCTTACGCTAAGCGTAAGCCTACAGCATATCCTTGAAAAAAGATATAGCCTACAAAAAAAAACAATTTAAACTTCTTTAAAAAATCACTTTTTGTACCTTACGTAGCAATTTCTACTTAATTAAAAGCATTTTTTACGCAGAGCGCAACCGCAAAAGTACGGCTGGCGTAGCAGCGCTTAGCGTGCACATGTGGCGTAGAAATGCAATAAACAAAGACTTTTGCGGTGAGAAACTACGCCTAGAGTAGACAAGGCCTTAAGTCAGTTATTTTAAAACAAATTTTTAATTTTTGTTTCTTTCTTAAGCTTATGATTTTCTTTTTTCACCGACTAATCATAATAATTTTTTATTTTACCAAAACCAATTTTACAATTGTATTATGTTTCAACAATTCAACCTTAATGGACATGTGGGCGAAGGAAACATAGGGGATGGGGAAATAATGGGGAGGTACGGTGCTGGAACAACAAATAAAGAAGGATCAATGGTTGTGGAGTTTGCGAAAAGGATGGATTTGGCGATTGTCAACATTTCCAGAAGAAAGATGAACACAGGGTGACGAATAGAAGTGGCGGAAAAAGTATTCAAGTAGATTATGTGATGTGAAGAAGGTAAATGTGTGATTGTAAGGTAATAGTAAATGACTGCATCGCAAAGCAACACCGTATGGTGGTATGCAAAATGGCTCTTATGGTGAAAAAGAAAAAAAGCAGAGAAAATACAGCCAAGGATAAGATGGTGGAAATTGAAGGAGACAAGCTATCAAGAAGCGTTTAGACAAGAGGTGACCAGGATTCTGGCAGGCAAGGATAGATTACATGATGAGTGGGACAAAAGAGCGGAAATGCTAAGAAAAGCAGCTGAAACTGTGCTGGGAGTGACATTTGGGAAACGAAAAGGAGACAAGGAGACATGGTGGTGGAATGAGGAAGTTTAAAAGAGCATAAAAGAAAAGAAAGAGGCAAAGAAAGCATGGGACAAAATAAGAAATGAAAATACTAGAAAGTATATACAAAGAAAAGAGGAGTAAGGCAAAGAAGGCAGTTGCGATGGCAAAGGGACGTGCCTATGACAATTTGTATGCTAGATTGGAAACAAAAGAAGGTGAAAAGGAGTTGTACAGATTGGCTAGGCAGAGAGACAGAGCAGGGAAAGATGTACAGCACGTGAGGGTTATAAAGGATGAAAATGGTAATGCGATGGTAAATTCGGAAGCAGTTTAAAGAGATGGAAGGAGTACTTTGAGGAACTGATGAACGAGGAAAATAACAGAGACCCTAGGACAGAGGAAACAGAAGTGGTTAATGAAGAGATAAATTGTGTCAGTAGAGAAGAAGTAAAAAACGCACAAAGAAGGATGAAAAAAGGTAAAGCAGTTGGGCCAGATGAGTTGCCAGTAGAAGTTTGGAAGTGCATGGGAGAGATGGGGATAGAGTTTTTGACCAGACTGTTCAACAGACTATTAATGGGTGAACAGATGCCAGAAGAATGGAGAAGGAGTGTGCTTATCCCAATCTATAAAAACAAAGGGGGCGCACAGTGCTGTGAAAACTACAGAGAAATAAAGCTAATGAGCCACACAATGAAGGTATGGGAAAGAATTATTGAAGCTAGGGCCTAAGGGATAGAGTAAAATCAGTAAACAGCAGTATGGATTTATGCCAGGAAAGAGAACCACCGATGCCATATGTTTTCCTAAAGAATGTTGATGGAAAAGTATAGGGAAGGTCAAAGAGAGCTACATTGTGTATTCGTGGACCTAGAGAAGGCTTACGACAGGGTTCCACGGGAAGAGCTGTGGTACTGTATGAGAAAATCCGGAATAGTAGAAAAGTATGTACGACTAGTACAGGATATGTATGAGGGAATCGAAACAGTGGTGAGGTGTGCAGTAGGAACTACAGAAAGTTTCAAGGTCAAGGTTGGACTGCACCAGGGATCAGCGTTAAGTCCATTCCTGTTTGCAGTGATAATGGACAGGCTAACAGATGAAGTAAAAAGAGAACCACCATGGACGATGCTGTTTGCTGATGATATTGTGATTTGTGAAGAGACCAGGGAAAAAGTGGAGCGGAGATTAGAATCCTGGAAGTATGCATTGGAAAGAAGAGGAATGAAAGTAAGTAGGTCAAAGACCGAATATCTTTGCATAAATGGAGGAAATGATGACGAAACAGTAAAGATGGAGGATGCAAAAGTGCCAAGAGTAAAAGAATTTAAGTATTTGGGATCAACGGTGCAAGAAAGTGGTAGTTGTGAGAGGGAGGTAAAGAAAGAGAGTACAGGCAGAATGGAACGGATGGAGAAGAGTATCGGGAGTAATCTGCGACAGAAGGTTACCAGCTAGAGTAAAAGGAAAAGTGTACAGTTCAGTGGTAAGACCAGCAAGGGTGTATGGACTTGAAACAGTGGCAGTCACAAAGAAACAAGTAGAAAAGATGGAAGTCGCAGAGATAAAAATGTTGAGGTTTGCTATGGGAGTGACGAGAAAAGACAAGATAGAAACGAGCACATCAGAAGTACCGTTAAGGTAGAACGGTTAGGAATGAAGATGAGGGAGGGCAGGCTGGTGGTATGGACATGTCATGAGGAGAGACCAAGAGTATGTAGGAAGAAATATTATGGAAATGGAGCTACCGGAAAAGAGGAAAAGAGGGAGACCGAAGAGAAGATATTTAGACGTAGTGAAAGAAGTTAAGGAGAAGTTGGTGCGAGGGAGACCGACGTTAAAAACAGGACGGATTGGAGAAAGATCATACGTTGTGGCCACCCCTCATTGAAGGGAAAGGTCGAAAAAAGAAGAAGAAGATTATTTTTCAACAATTTTTAATAAATCTTATTGTTCAAGAAAATTTACTGTGCTGATTTTGATGTAATTCGGTATTTTGCAACTAAAATTTTTTCTAAGCCAAGGTGAGGCTTATTATAAAAAAATTAGCATGAGTATCTTAGACAAATAATTTTGTTTAAAGCAATATTGTTCACTTTTTCACATTATATACCGAACTTCTTCGAGCAAAGATAAATTCTATCCTATTCCTATCATTTTATATAGGATATCTACGATTGCGATGCATAATTCATTAATAACACCAGTCAAATTTCAATGAACCAAATATTTAATATAGAAAACAAAAATTAAAAATTATAAATTAAGCCAACTAATTCATTGCAAAAAATCGATTTCGACCCCTAAAGGTCATTATCAGTTTCCTATTCATATCATTTTTTTTTATATTGAGAGTCGATTGATAGAAATTTCAAGAATTGCGTTTTTGGGAGATTCAAAAACAATTTTTCTTCTCAGAAGTTGTTGACCATGTTTTAAGTGACTATGTTGTTGAGATACTTTTTGAATAAAGTAATTGCGAATGCCAAATTTATAGAATTTCGTTAAGCAAAAATATTCTATAATTTGGTACAAATAAATTAAGTCAGATTAGATGTTTAAGTTTATTGGATAGGGATATTAAATATCAATTACTGTGTGATACTGCAATAGGTTTAAATTTAGTTTGTATCTTAATTCACAAGTGCTCAATGGAATTAACATCAATAAAAATATTACGATTAATAAAATGATACACTTTTTATACTTGAATTATAGACACCTAAATTCTTGAAAGAAAATTAGCTATCTTCAAGAAGTCACTGCAAACGAATTTTGTTCATGAAACTAATTCGGATCCCCCTGCAGTCACTATCACTTCTTGAGAGGGTCTTTTTCTCTTGGTTTCTTTATTCCATCCTGGTGCTGAAAGGGGGATTCCAGGTGAGTTTCACAGAAAAAAATCACTTACAGTGACTTCTTGAAGAGACACAGAAAATTGGTATGACCAATGCCAATATTTTTAATCACTCAAAAATCTGCTGTTTTTTTCATGTAGAATGTAAAACTGTGTCTTTTTAAAAAATAACCGTAAGCAATTTTTTTTCTGTGAAGCTAACCTGAAATACTCCTTTCAGCATCAGGGTGGAATAAAAAAGAAATCAAGAGAAAAATGATCTCCCAAGAAGCAATAGTAACTGCCAGGGCATTCGGACTAGTTTCATAAAGAAAAAGTGCTTACAGTGACTTTTTGAAGAAACTGGTAAAACCTACTGTGTCTGGGTCTTTTCAAGAAGTCACTGTAAGTGACTTTTGTTTGTAAAATTAACTTGTGTTCTCCCTGTGGTTACTATTGCTTTTTAAAGAGATCTTTTCCTCTTGGTTTCTTTTTTACTCAACCCTAGTGCTGTAAGAGAAATTCTGGGTTAGTTTTACTAAAAAAATTTTGGTCTTTTTAAAAAGAGACCATAACTGTTGTTTGTTGGTGAAACTACTCAGAATCCCCCTACAGCACTAGGAGGCAATAAAAAAGAAATCCAGGGAAAAAGGATTTCTCAAAAAATGATAGTAACCACAGGGATTCCTGGTTAGTTTCACTAACAAAAATCATTCCTGATTGTTTATTGAAAAGACTCAAAAATTGTTGGATCTCATGTAGCAAAGTGTAACTTGCCTGTATGATTGCACAAGGCTTTAAATGTATAGCTTGCTATTTACTTAAAAGAGAAAAAAAAGAAAAAAGTGAGTGAGAGTAGCGCAAACAAGAGAAGGTTTTTAAACCAGAGAAGAAAAAGTTTTAAAAATGAAGGTGACAGGTGATAGTGTGCGAGATCCAATAAAGGTTAGATCCACAATTTAAAACCTTTAAATATTGCCTAGTAATAAAAATAAATGTTAGTTTCAGTATAATGATAATGTTAATACAGTAATAAGCAAGTAAATATTAATAGTTTAAAGCAGGGTTGGCCAACCTGTGGTTTTCAAGTTGCATGCAGTTCTTGGCCTTGTTTCATGCAGCTATTACGTTTATATTTTATATGTTTGTCAGAGTGTATTAGCAGTATTTTATTTGACTAAATAATTTGTGTCAAGTTCATTTTCAAAGTAGCAAGAAAAATGCAAGCAAATGAAAATATAACATTGAACACAGAAAGTTTTTAACAGAATGGGAGAGTTTTGCTTTTTTATTGAACCTAATGGCAAAATGTTGGGTCTCTTCAAGGAGTCACCATAAGCATTTTTTGTTTGTGAAACTAACCAGATGCCCCTGTAGTTACTATTGCTTCTTGAGAGATCCTTTTTCTCTTGGTTTCTTATTTACTCCACTTTGATGCTGAAAGGTGGGTTCCAGGTTAGTTTCACAAAAAAAAATTGCTTATAGTGACTTTTTGAAAAGATCCAAAATATTTGGACATTTTCAAAAAGAGACTGCGACTGTTGTTTGTCAATGAAACTAACCCAGAATCCCCCCTACATTACTAGGAGCCAATAAAAAGAAATCAAGAGGATAACAAAAGAATCTCTCAAGAAACTATAATAACCACAGAGGGATTCTGGGTTAGTTACACTAACAAAAATTGCCCACAATTGCTTATTGAAGAGACCCAAGTATTCTACCTTATATGTCAGGCATTATTAGCATATTTCAAAACTTCTGATATTCAGCACCTTTTCAACTCACTCCATGCTAGCATTAACCCAAAATTTTCAAAAGGGATTGAATTTTGCTAGCACAAGTTGATTTTTTTGAAAAAAGTCAGGCCAAAAAAGTTGTAAATTTTTTTCAAAAAATAGGCAATTGCAAATTATATTATTTTTGTTTGTGAATGCAGTTGAACTAAGATTTTATCAGTGGAAATATGGCACCAATGTTCATTGTTCAATGTAAATTACCCAGTTGTCTGTGGCATTTGTTATAAATCTGGCTGAGCAAAAATATGTGTGAATGTTGTTCATCTGTGTGTTTGTGTATCCATGTGAATAATGTGACTCATTGCAGTAACAAAGTAAGAAATATGGCTCTTGGTTCTTGCCTGGTTGGCCAACCCTTAAAGCAATTGGCATCACAATTGTTTTAACGAAATGTCTTTTAGGTAAAAATGATTTAATGTAAAAAGTTTTGTTCATATAATGACTTCTTTAAATGAACAAGATTTGGGCAAGATTTTGCAAGCAGAATACCATTATACTTACAAAGCCAATAATGGAAATGTTATCACTATTGATGTCGGTGAAGAATTTATATTAATCAAAAAGTCTAATAATGATTGGTGGCAAGTCATCAAACTAGGTTAGTTGTTATTTGGTTTTTTGTTTTCAAAAAATATATCTTGATTTTAAACAGTTGCTTATTAATATCCATTATATATACACATAAACCTGATTATTCTACCAGTACAACAATATTTCATTTCCACACATTTCTGCTTTTTGAACCAGCAGCATGCAATGTGTTAAGAAATTAATTTCTAATAGAATCGAATTGTTTATCAGAACTTTCATGTTTAGGATTCTCAGTTTCTCTAGACCAAAATGTAGTAAAACAGATGTTCTTTTAGTTTCACCTATTTAAATCCTCAAATACAAATTAAAAAAAGTCTTTGTACCAATGTTTGTTCAATTTAATGTTGTTGAATCTAACAACTTTGTTCTAATAAACATTACTTGATAAATCCATTAAATGAACTAATACGAACTGTACAGAGCAATAAGTGGTGAGCAATGTATTATTTTTTAAATATGAAGTAACAAAAATGCTAAAAAATTTAAGTGGATATCAATCAAATTTTGTTTTATTGCCTGCTTATAAACACTAGTTGGCAAGGTGGTGAACAACACCTGCAATTGAAAGAGTTTCAATTCAAAACCTACTTATGTCACTCTTTTGTGTCTTTGGAAAAGGCACTTTGTGACTCTGGTCTTAGCAAGCAACTTTTAAATTTTTGTCATACCTGTAAATAAAAGCTAAAGATACTGAAATAAAAAATTTTAACCAAACAGCAATATCTTTGCATTTTTGAAAGCAGGTCAAAATAATTGCATGATGATTAAACATTTTACTGTGAAGTAAAAGAGGATAATTATAAAGATAAAAATTTAAAAAAAAGTTAGCCTTTTTTTAAATGGGTCAAATATTGTAGTTGGTTTTGTTTTTGGAGACTAACTACATATTGATATATGATGTGCACATTAGGATTCTATCAATAATATTGAAAATTTATTACTGTCAGTCATTTTAACAAAATTTTTCAGCTTATCAATCATTCTAATAGTTGTTTTGTTCTGTAAATACAATTTTCTGTTAGCCCAGAGGCAGCTCTGGAGCCACATGTAACTCTTTGTCTTTTCTCTTGTGGCTCCCTTTGGCTTTGGGAAATAAACTAGCATTTGATGAACTAAATTAAATAAAACTCTTTTAATGGATAAATCAGACTTGAAAAAAAAAACTTAGTTCATTTAGTATTAATAGCTTTTCTTTTTAATAGATATTTTCCATTTTCTTTATTTGTCGTTTTTCTTTTATTTTTCTTATTTATAGGGTTTTCCAATTAAAATGAGATATGCACTGATCAAAATGAGATATTCACTGATCAAAATGAGATATGCACTAATCAAAATGAGATATGCACTAATCAAAATGAGATATTATTTCTTGAATTAGATAATGGAAAAAAGAAGTTAAAAATGCTACATATATATAAATAAAAATGAATAAATGAAATTGCTTTAACTCAAAAATTTTGGATTTTTTATATACAATAGCAAAAACTCACTTTTTATTTTTGAAAACTTGCTCTTTATAGGGTTTTTTGATCTAATTCGTGGTTTTTGCCATTAAATTCATTGTTTTTGCAATCAATTTTGTTAATTTGTTTTGCAAAAACTTTTATATATATATACATATATATATACAGGGTGATCCGAAAGTAACTCCCTATTTTAAAATAATTATAATTTATTTTTGAAGTGTAATCTCTCCAATTAATAAATATGAGAAGAAAGTATATTGCATGGACTTTTATTTAAAATTCAATATGGGCACCATCATTCACCACCAGCTTCTGGCTGTACATTTGTGCAAACCACGACCACCCATCCATTTTCCAGAAAATTGGGCATTCAGCCATTCACAAACAACAATAGCAAAGTGTGGAGGAGCTCTATCTTGCATGAAAATTAAATCTTCAATATTGTCCCAAGCACTGATAATTGGCCAAACTTTATCTCTCAGCATAGTGAGGTACCTTTCGATGTTCATGGTATCATGAAGGATGAAGGGACCCACAATCCTGTCAAAAGTCATTCTACACCATACTGTTATCTTGGGTCAATTCTGCATTTTTTCACTAGTAACACAAGGATTTTCACGAGAAAAGAAAACAAGAGCATAGATTTAATTGCCACACATTAAGTAACATACACAAAAATTGAGAAACATATTACAGCATTTGAATAAATTATAGTTATTTTAAAATAGGGAGTTACTTTCGGATCACCCTGTGTATATATCTTTGTATAGGGTCTATATACATATATAGATATATAATATGGGGTCTCTGTATTAGGTCTCCATAATATCTATATATAATAATAACATATGTATCTATATATATACTTTATGGAAACTATATAATAGAAACCTAATTATGCAGACCTATTACAGAGACCTCATATTATATATCTATATATGTATATAGACCTTATCAGGAGACCCTATACAAAGATATATATATAAAAGTTTTTGCAAAACAAAATTGATTGCAAAAACAACGAATTAGATCAAAAAACCCTATAAAGAGCAAGTTTTCAAAAATAAAAAGTGAGTTTTTGCTATTGTATATAAAAAATCCAAAAATTTTGAGTTAAAGCAATTTCATTTATTCATTTTTATATATATATCATTTTTAACTTCTTTTTTCCATTATATATCTAATTCAAGAAATAATATCTCATTTTGATAAGTGTATATCTTATTTTGATCAGTGCATATCTCATTTTGATTGCTGTATATTTCATTTTCATCAGTGTATATCTTATTTTGATCGGTGCATATCTCATTTTGATCAGTGCATATCTCATTTTGATCGGAAAACCCTACATCATCATTTAACTTATAGTTTATAACAAGATTATAAAGATGTTTGGAGTTATAAAAGACACCATAATTTAAAGTTGTCCATCTTAAAAATTCTGGGCATGGTTCTATTCTAAACAAGTTCAAAATTTTTTTTCGTGTAATTTAAGTTTCATTAATTTTAGTCTAATTTTATCAAACCTTATCAGTTTACTCACTGCTATGCCTTTCTTGGTGCTGATTTTGTAGTATAATTTTTGGAAAAAAAACTCCCTATATTAATAAAAGTTTTTTCTCCCAATATTTAAATGGATATTCAAATAAAATTGCTTGGTAAGCAATTTTTTACCATACTTTATCATAAATAGTATTTCATAATAAAAAGCTATGTAAGATTAAGAATATGTTAGGATTCTGTTAAATTAAATTAGCAATAATTAGATTTAGACAGAGAGCATTGACAAAGTGATGAAGACAAGGAGCTTTGATTCAGTAACAAAGAACAACAGTTTATATATGGCAGCATTTAATTAATTATTAAAAAAGTATACTAAGCATTTAATTTAACAGTAACTGTGTTTGCCAGAGATTTAGTGATACACTGTTTCAATCCTTGCTTTAAAACAATTTAAGCAAGCTGATAATCAGTAGTATTTGTAGTCTTGTAATATGTAGTCTGTAATTTCTGTAATGCAAAGTTATTATTTGGAAAATGGTTTTGTAAATTCAGAGATGAAAAAAATATTCTATCTTTTCCTTTCACTACACATAGCATCTATTTATCCCAACTGACTACAACTGCATTTGTAAGTGTGTGTCTATCTGATCACAAGATTGAATTGATTGACATAGCCGACAAAGACATATGGGTGTTCAAGTTTAAAAGCCTGCAGAACACTGTTTTTGGTCAGAATAATGGAATAACAATGAAAAACTTTCCGGACTGGACAAATTATTGTTAGAAATATGGAATGATATGTATGTGAGCAGTTTTTCTCCAACATGAACTACATTAAAAGCTTTATTATTGCTCATGCCTCATAGACAACAGGTTACAATCCTGTATGAAAATGAAAGTAACATCATACAGCCTTAATGTGCAGATGCTGTGTGCTGAGGTTTAAGAGCATATGTCACATTAACCAAGCATGATTAATATTATTAGACTATTATTTTGATATATCTTTATGTACAATATTCATTGCTAAGTGAAATATTTTGTGTAGTGTTTTCTTTATTTTCAATGTCTAAAGATTTCGTGGCTCCCTTTGTTTTCTGAAACATAGGTTCAAATGGCTCTTGGAGTGGTAAAGGTTGCCAACCCCTGTAATAATCCAAACATTACAAATTCATCATTTAAATTTAAAATGTTTGCATTAATTTCTATAAAACTTCCAAATTTTAGCCATAATCTTGTTAATTATTTGTTCCCAAACTGTATGTCTTGCATTTAGATATTATCAAAAAGTAGTTTTCAACTGACATTATGAAGTAAAATTGTTGCCTGATTTTTAGTTTTCATTGAACATGTTGCCTGAATCAAAGCACAATTATTTGATGGAAAAATAACTAATTAGCAAGTAGAATTGGAGTCATTCTTGAAGCTTTTTGTCTGAGACTTTTCAGAAGAAATCCTCAGAATAAAGTAGAATTAAGTCAAACTGATTTATAAAGTAAAGAAGAAAGCTTTCATTAGTATTGATTACAGTAACCTCCCGCTTAAGTACGCAACTTGATCTTGAGGTGGCTTTGCGTACTTATGCGGGAGGTGCGTACTTAACAGTTTTGTGCTCTATTGCACGTACAGTATGTGTGCACGGCCAGTACATCGGTAAATGCGTGTAACCATTATGCAGTCATGCGTGTAACCATTACAGTATACAGTACAGCACAAACTGGGCATTTATTACGTCAAAGACTTCTTTGTTTTCTCGATCATTGTTTTGTTAGTGTAGGCGATAGCCCTGCTAAGCTTATGGCCCGTATTTTTGTTTTCCAAGTTTTTATATTATGACGTAACAAGGTCAAACTTGTGTTATTACCTCGTGCGTTTTTTCTTATTCACAAAGTTAGAGTTTGATCTGCTTAATAGTGACAGCGAAGATAGCTGATAAGTCAAGCAAAAGAGGATGGAAAACATGCGCCAGCTAACTTTGCACGACATGATGAGCAATGAATAAATACTACACATTACTGCACTGTATATTTCATCATGCTGCAGTTTGTTACTGCGTGTAAATTTTCGTTTGAAATAAAAAAAGTTGAACCAAAGTTTTTTGAGGAATTTTTGCGTACTTTTCTGGGATGCGTACTTAAACGGGTGCGTACTTAAGCGGGAGGTTACTGTACTAAGAAGAGTGAAAGCTAGAAGAGTTTCAGGCCATAGACAAATCTTTATGTTTGCAAAGAATAGAGTAAAGAGATTTAGTAAATGTAGCAATGAGGGAGGAAAAGTAAAAGCAAAACAACCTTGGATGAGAATTGAGAATCTTTTGTTGCTATAATAAAGGGCACATTGCTTGTTGTTAGAAGAAATTAATAGATGGAAGACTCATAAGAAACTCAATGTTGAAAGCTACTATTAGCTTTCCATTGGCAAGGAATACTGTTGCTGCTTCAAAAAGCAGGTAGATAAATGACCGACTTTGATATATGTTGTTTAATATGCTCTTCAAAGCATTAAGACTTTTGACTGTGACCAACATACCAACTGTCACAGTAACACACAAATTGGTAGATAACACTACTGCATTGATGGAAAGGTTGCACATACATCTTAATACTCGTAACCATAAAAGCTCTCTTTATAAATCTCTTTGTCATCTGACAATATCTCTTGAAGACAGTCAGAAAAAAATTTTCCAAGTAACTCTGATTCTGCGTGTTATTTTTAAATTCTGTACAACCAACTATCTCTTTGAATAATTTTTATAAAATCAACTTAACTTTTAATAATTATTAAATTCAACATTTAATAATTACCACTACTATAATTATTAAATGTTGAATTTTTTTGTGAAAAAATAAAAGGAACACACTTTGTTTTACAGTACAGTAGCACACAAATTTTTTGTATATTTGGCTGTGCAAAATTTAACAAAAATATATGACTTTACCACTTAATAAAAAAGTTTTTTTAAAAACTTTGTTGTCATTTCATTACAAAAATATTAGTCTTTTATGGATGTGACGGCAAAAAAAGATAAATTACACATGTGATTTTCCCGCCAATTGCAAAATTATCTATTTTTCTACTGAATTGACTTCTGTCAAATTAGTTATCTCCTATCTACTGTTAGCTTTATAAAAAATGTTTTTGATTTCAGATCAAAAGAAACCATTTTATGTACCAGCTGCATATATGAAAGAGCTTCACCAACAAGTTTTTCCAGATCATGCATATTTCAAGTACAAATTGAACTTTTAATTTAATTGTTTTTTGGCATTTTGTAAAGATTAACATATCTTAACATTATTTGGTTACATTATGGCCAAGTAGTACCAAGCACTGTTCAAGGTTTTACATGTTATTTGTTCACTTTGTGTTTTTGCTGTGATGTTTTACCCTAAAAGTTATTCTTTTCTGGTGGGATTTCTAACAAATAGTTTTAAAATCTAATTTGCAGACTCAATTGAATCCAATAAAATATGAAACAAAGCAAAGTTTGTTACTATATGTCATGGGTTAGGGTAGCAGGTATAAGGATAGCTAACTCTAATCATAGTTCAGCTACCTTTTTTAACACAAGATGCAGTAAAGAATTGTTATGTTTGCTACAAGCTTTCCAAAGTTTTTTAAATCAGCTTGGTAAGAGTTTTTGAAGAACCTTTCTGACTTTTTGACAATTAGCTAGAAAAATGTAGCATAGAAAATGGCAAAGTGTTGTTTGTGGCCTTCTGGTGACTGCCTTTGTGTTTTTCTTCAAACAGTACATATGATATTATGACATTAACAGGTACTTAAAACAAGGGTGTGCAAGCTTTAGCAGTGCCGGGCCAAATTCATGCAACGAGATTAGACCACAGGCCAGATTAACATTGCCAAGTGATTTGGTTTTATTGCAAGTCATGAAAAACATTTTTTTTGATTTTGCTTTAATGAGAGGCTTGAAGTTGGCTCATTTTGCAAATCTCGCCATCTAGATAAAAGAATTAGAGCCATGAAACTATTGTACGCTGGGTCGAGTGGCAAGACCGGCACTTCATTGCAGAGCCAAACTGCTTTATGCAGACACGTAATTTTACTGTGCAGGCCGCATAATACAATTGCTGTGCTGTGCAGGTTGCACAACCGTGGCTTAGGAAATTTCATATCTTTGAAACAAACAGCTTTTGATTGACTCCTAATTTACCGATGTTGCTGTAACTTTTTATTTCAGAAAAGCCTTTACGTCGATCCAAAAGCAGAAAAAGAAACTCCGATTATCACAATCTCCAAATCAATTTCTCGAAAAACAATCCAGTAGTTTGTTTCATGACCAAAATCAAAATGTAGGATCAAAAGAGAATTTATCAGAGTTATCATCTAAAAGTAAATTGTGAGTAAAACGTGTCTTGTTTATTATTGCTTTTTGAAATGTTTTAAACTGATTTCAATATATTTGTGAAAAGAATATATCTGTTTAGTTATCACTGGTTAATTGATGTTTTTGAGCAGTGCTTCGCAACCGGTGTGCAACCAAAAAAAAAGCAAAAAAGGTCTTTACCCCGCTGTAGTTGTGGCGCAAATTTTGAAAATGTTTCCAAGTGTGCCGTGAGCGCTAAAAGATTGTTGAGCACTGTTTTGAATGGGTTTTTGCTTTTTTTTTTTTGTAGTTCCAGTGTGCGTGCCAGCATAGATTCCTTAGATCGATTTATAGAAAATGAAAATCCTTATGATGAAGTACCATTGGAATCCAAATTTTCTCAGATTCAGGTTTTCATATAGTTAAAAACTTCTAGTTCATAGAGCTTGGTTGTTTTTCAATATTTAGAATTGATTTATTTTGAAAAGTGTGTGTACTACGTTGATTAAAACAGTTTATTCAATTAATTAGATCTAACAATGCCTTGATAATTGTTTTCATAGTCTGCTGCTAAATACTCACGCGATTCAATAGAACAAAGTTTTGAAGAACCGGAGTATGAAAATCTAGAGGTTTGTATGAAAAAATTTCGTTTTGCAAACGATCTTTTTTGATTGCAATACGGGAAATTTCCTTTTCATAAATTTTACCAAAATTTTATCGTTTTTAGGCCTGAACAGAAAACGAGTCACTTTTAAATTGTCTTCAAACTGATTTTTATCGCTTAACACGTTGGCTGCCATCCTTAAATTTCGTAATGTAAAATTCTTTTTTTTTTATACTTTTTTTTAGTTTTTCTCATTTGAAAAAAACACTAAAATGTATCACCGGTGATACATTGGCAGCCAACGTGTTAACCGCACGTAAAGTTGAACTTTATTATATTTTCAAAAATATTTTGATTATTGTGTTCATATTCTTAAGTTTACTTTTATTGTATTTAGAGCTATTTTTTGTTGTATATCCAACAATTAAAAACAAATTTTGAATTTATAATTTGACAGTAATGTTGAATAAGGTTTTGTAATTACTTATTTATTTTTTCTTGAACTTTTATTGTAGTAGGTGTTATGAATATAATCGGATTATTACCCTTGCAGATAATTCAAAAAAAAATCTCCGAATCTCGTTTTTCTCCTACCACTAATTCGAATAATAATGGTAAGGAATTATTTGAATAAAACAATGATTTTATGAAGTAAACATTTTTAACTATGAAAAGTATATCATTTATTTGTTGTTTTTTTTTTAAATCTTTTTTTCAGTTTTAACGAAGTAATTGTTTATTTAAATGCTTATCTAAATTATTTTGACAAGTTTTTGCACGTTTCGAAATCTAAAAACTCATTAAAGCTGATTATTGAAAATTGTAAATTTTGTATTTTTAATATACTAAATGTTTGGTCTTATTGATTCCATAATTCATATGTTGGATAAGACTTGTCAGTGTGAAGTAGTTAACTTTAATCGAGTTAGTCGGAGTATGGCCACCAAAAAAATTGCTTTTATTAATTTTTAATACTCTAATTCATAAATGTTGTAATTGCTTTACAGAAGATGACGTTGCAAAAGCTCGATGTAGTCTTGACGAAAAACAACCAATCAAAACTGTTGAAGAATCTTATGGTTCTATGAGTTTACCTGAAGGTCATGAAAGCAGAGAACGTGGCCAACCTCAATTGCCGTTTGAACCATTGTCATCGCCTACTACCACAGAGGTATAAATATCCGGTTGTTTCCCCCCTTCTTTTTTATATGCAATCACACCTTGGCTCTTGGCTAAATTTTTTTACTCTTTAAAAGTTTTATTGTATTCGCTG
Organism: Diplosoma virens; assembly: GCA_963680785.1. NCBI lineage: Eukaryota > Metazoa > Chordata > Ascidiacea > Aplousobranchia > Didemnidae > Diplosoma > Diplosoma virens. The sequence continues at coordinate 27,943,278 of OY796893.1, forward strand.
CTTTTTTTTCTATGCTCAATCATCAATATTTTGATTGTAGAATCAGAAATCATCCAATGATTCTTGCAGATTCCTCCAGGTGAGCGGGTGATTCAACTTGACAATCAGCCGACCCGCTCTTTTAACCGCGACGTTGAAACTGCTCCGATGAGCGTGGAGCCGCTGCAAATCAGCGATGAGGACACTTCGCAGAACAAAACGGTATTGACTAGATCACTGTGTAATTAGTGGAATGGGAAGTTGTTGTTTTACATTTCCTTTCCATTGACAAGCTGTGTGTGTGTGTGTGCGCGTGTGTGTGCGGATGCGGGTGCGTGTGTGTGTGTGTGTTTGTGTGTCGGTTGGCGCCGGCTGCTTTTCTATACTTTGCCGAGAAACAAAATTCGTTAGGAAAGAGAGCTCCATTTGAATGCCGTTTGCAGCGGGTCTTAGACAACTGGCACAGCCTAACTAACCAGTCGGGTGCGGTCAGTTGGCCCATCCCGTTTTACAAGTTCGATATTATTGCCCATCCGATACTAAATCAAAGTACGCTGATTTTTATTTTATGTTTTATGTTGAAGGAAGAAGCTTCTGTCGCCAGAGTAGTTCCTCCAGCTGTGCCCGACGCATCGATGAAACCGACACTACAACGTTCCAACTTCTCCCCTGAACCGGAAATGCCGTGAGTGTGATCAGCTCTTGTTTGATCGCATTTTCTTCGGTATGGCTCAAAGCGCGTGCAAAACTGAATGAAATCTTTTGCAATCCAACCGAATTACACTTTAAATCGTGTTTGATCTGAGCGAAGAGTCGTTTTTAATATTTTGTTTTCTTTTCTTTCCCACAAAAAAAATTTTGTTAATTTATTCTGCGTTTGAGTGAGTAAATTGAATGTTTCCTAGCTTTCGCTCACATAATCCATTTTTTTCAGGCCGTCGCCGATCCAGCGTCGTCACACTTCACCGATTCGGTCTGGTCGCCAATCAAGCCCGCCCCAAGTGATCGATGTGGGCCCGGGCCTTCTGAACAACCGAGACACACAGGTCGCACCACTGCCCATGGTGAAGGAGACGAACCGGAATAACAGCGATGGCGTCGAGCGGAATCTGTCGCTTCGCGATCGCTTATTTCGCGATTCTGCGCGAAAAAAGAACAAGACCAAGCACAAAAAGACCAGAAGCGAACTTTCGCCGCAAGAGCAGCCGGGATGGATAGAAGAGAGAAGCTCAGAGGGTGAAGTTTCGTTTGTTCGAAAGTCGAATGGAGATCGCGTGAGTTAAAGATTTTTGTTTTGAAACTGAGGTCGCCGTGTTGAATATTCAATTTTGCGTCTTTTTTAGATAATTCAACTTTTAGGCCTTCTCTACACTGGGCGTAGTTTCTCAGCATAAAAGTGTTTATTTATTGTGTTTCTACGCCAGCTTTGGCGTAAAAATATAATAAATAAACACTTCGATGCTGAAAAACTATGCCTAGTGTCTTGTCAAGGCCTTAAACGCTTTTGAACTGAGGTGTCAAACCCATTTAGGCCTGAGGGCGGCAAAGACAAAGCTCAATTGAACCCAAGCCTAACTTAGAGCTGAAACTAGTGGTTTAGCTCTTCAATATACAGGGTGTTCCAAAAGTATTGGGCACATTTTGACATTGAATATCTCAGAAACTATCAAGGATATAAAAACGCATTTGGTAAATTCAGAAAACTTGTGATCTCAATTTTTAAATGGAATGTTCAAAGATGTTCAATGTGAGCACCATTGGTCACACGACACACATCAAGCCGATAGCCAAATTCTTGCCAAACGCGTCCCAGCATTGCATTGTCAATGGTTGCAACAGCTTCTGTTATTCGTGCCTTCAGCTCATCCACATCTCTTGGAATAGGGGGTACATAGACCAATCCTTTCACAAATCCACGTAAATGGCAAAGTTAACAAGCATAACATTCGCATATGGGGTACTGAGAACTCACATGAACTTTTTGAGCATCAGCGTGATTCCCCAAAGGTGACCGTGTTTTGTGCTATGTCGAAGAAAGCTGTCTACGGACCATTCTTCTTTGAAAGAGCAACAGTCAATGGTGAGACGTATCTCCACATGCTGGAAAACTGGTTAATGGATAAATTGAGTGAGAAAGAGTCTGGTGACTTCATTTTTCAACAAGATGGGGCGCTACCACACTGGAGCCTCAGGGTTAAGACAGTTTCTGAACCAACACTGCCAGATGGATTGGATGGTCTGGGCAGAATGATCACAATTTTATGTCCAGGCCACCCAGATCTCCAGATCTCACACCATGCGATTTCTTTTTGTGGGGATTTGTGAAAGGATTAGTCTATGTGCCGCCTATTCCAAGAGATGTGGATGAGCTGAAGGCACGAATAACAGAAGCTGTTGCAACCATTGACAATGCAATGCTGGGACGCGTTTGACAAGAATTTGGCTATCGGCTTGATGTGTGTCGTGTGACCAATGGTGCTCACTTTGAACATTCCATTTAAAAATTGAGATTACAAGCTTTCTGAATTTACCAAATGCGTTTTTATATCCTTGATAGTTTCTGAGATATTCAATGTCAAAACGTGCCCAAGACTTTTGGAACACCCTGTAGTGTGCCCCTAAGTTGAAGCCCGCGAAAATAAATGAATAACTGAATCGTAAATTGAGCCTGCGTGAGGCGGGTTGCTGGCTCTGGCGTGTGGATTGCGGGTTCGATACTCCATCTGCTCTTGAACATTAGTATAATTTCTAACTGTACCAAATATGGTTTATTTAGTTTTGACGGTCTTGTTTTATTAACTGTGACTAATTAACACTTTTTGCTTTACTGTAATCATTGCATGCGATACAGAAGTGACCTTTTTCTAACTTCTTTTAGTGGCATCAAATGTTCGATAAACATTCTGAAAAATACTACTATTTTAACGAATTGACCAATCAAACGTCTTGGGATTTACCTGAGGTATTTATTCTGGTTTTGTGTAGTATGCTCTGTTTAAAACAGGACTGGTGAACGATTTAACCGCGGTTTACAAAAGATCCTATATCGTTCAAAAATATAAGCCTCTCGTTTTAATACAAAAGGTAGAGAGAAACCCCGTAGAAGTTATTTGAGCTTTGACTTTTTGCCGACAGCTAACTTTCAACGGGCACTAGGGTTTATGTCCCGAAATACCGACCATTTTTAAGTTTTAAATGACCGGCATCGCGGACAAACTCTCCGGGAAATCCCGGGTTATTTTATTTGAGTCGAAAGCGATGATTCAAAGCAGAGTTTCTCAATACGTCAGTCGCGATCTTCGAGTCGATAGCAAAGGCAGTGTGGGTGAATCGCATGACACTGAAAAGAAATAAGTAAACAATTCATGCGGTTATGAAAGTATAGACATCTTTTGTGTCGGGCGTATTGCATGAAATCGGATAAAGATGGAAAATGAAGTTGTTTTTTATAGTTTTCACCTGTAATTGTAAAATGGAAAAATTGGATACAAATTAAAGTGAAGGCTTTTTTTGTAATTTTCAGTAGAGTTTTTAGGGGAAAATGTGTGACATTTTGCTATCTCTATGAAGTGCTACAAGATCATGTTTCTAAGATCATAATTCGGGAAATCGTCGACATAATTTGGAAAAAATTGTATTGCCCTTCAAAATTTTTTCGGCTGGTTCGGCTACGGACATTGTATGTATATAATTCTAATAATTTGGAAATCCCGGAAATTTAACTTTTTTCTCGGAAAATCCATGGATGATAAAAAGTCTTTGAAATCATAATCCCTAACGGGCACATATGTGTTGCAAAAAGAATTTTCAGACTGATTTTTTTTTATTCTAATAACGTTTATTTTTCAAAGACGGTCACCATATAAATAAAGCAAGTAAAGATAAAAAAAAACAAAAGAATTCTTAGCTGTGCGCTTCTAAAACAGTTTATTAAATTTATATTTTACTTTGAATTCAATTTTCGACTAACTTCTTTTTTTGGCCGGTTCAATAAAAAAATATTCGCCATTCCTGCTGTCGAACGTTTTGTTTTTCTTTTTGAAAGTAGCAGATTATCTTTTAAAATTTCTTTTTCGCACCAACATAAACCTGTTGAAATCTGGTGTAAGTGTAAAGACTATTTTCTATTGCGTCATTGTGACGTTGTACATCAATGCCAAGTTTTGAGTTTTCCAACCGCAGTTGATTGTAAAAAAACTTTTACTTGGGAAATTTTATTTCTGCCTATTTCTATTACGTTGAAACACGCCAGATTTGAGATGAAATATGAATTTCTCGTAAGTTTTGTGACGTAAATTGAAGAGGAAAATGGTTGGAAACCACTTAGTGATGTACAGCGACTATTTGTGATAGAATTGCTTGCGGCAAACTTTTCCTTCAACCCGTCTAGAACCTTCGATTGATTCTAGTTTGCATGCTTTTCATCGGCTTGTTTCACGACTTTCAGCTCGATTTGCATGAAGAAGTAGCTTCGTTTTCACTCGCCGAGCTCAGTAGATCTGACGACGACTTAACACTGATCGAGAAGAGAAGCGAGCCCAGGATCGCGCGAGCTCGCAAGGCCAGCACGATTGAGCGCGACACAATGCCTGGCTTTTTCAAAGACGATGTAACGGCCCAATCGAAGAGTCTGCCCAAGAACACTCTCCCACCGGTGGCGGTAAAGCCGAGAAAGACACCGGGACTGAAAAAGCACGCGGAACGAGTCAAGCTGGTACAGTCGATGATAGTGCAGCCATCGATCCAGCAAGATCTCCCGGCGAGCGATCACTTTCACCAGGTATTCTTAAAACGCTCTGAGCATGAAGTCGCGTCGTAAAGCCGATAATTTCTGGCCGCAATGCGCGTTATGCGACTGGTAAATCATTTTTGATAATTGCTGCCTGCTACTGCGATCACAAAGTTGTTTCCACTCTAGATGTTACAATGGTAGCCACTTGTACGGTATTGGTCGCTGCCGTAGCGATTACACATGCGCTTTTAGTCCAATCAATGATAAAACCTTTAATTTAACAATTTGTTGTATCTCAATCAAAATGATCGATAATTACAATTAAGTGACGTGATAATCTGCACATATCCATGATTAAAGAGCAGTTTCGGCATCGAATTGCAATTAAAATTGCGACTTTTCAAATTATTATTCAATAACATCGGTATCAAGTCATAAATGTTATGTGCGTGGTTCACAAGCAAGCTTTTGATTTGTCATCTCGAATTCATTCAGCTCAATAAATTGCTTCAGTTTTTTACCCAGGCGATTTTCTACTTTCACTTTGGTAGGTTCTTTGAATGCACGTTGTTGTGACCATAAAAAATGTAATCTTTTCAATAGGAATACAGTAACAAAGTCTTTAGTTTCTGTTCAATCATATTTGCTTCTGCGGCTTGTAGTCTTCGCTTTAGGCAAATCTGTTGCGGTTAATTAAATTCTGTTGTAGTTGCATTCTTGTGAACCATCATTGTTTCTCTTTAGGACTTTTTGCACGAAACAAAAACAGTTAAAGTTGCTTTTAGTCTTGGCTTTTTTAGCCTTTAGGCAGAATTTTATCGAAATTTTACGTTTGCTGAAATAAATTAACTTAAAATCTATTTATGGTTTAGGCTTAGATTCGAATTATAAATTTTTTAGTGATGTCATCACACGTGATAAAACGTCAACCACCAAGCATAGATTCATTTTCATGATGTATGACGCATGACGTTCTGCGTACTCGTAGATTATTTTCGTATTCATCTCACAATGCCTGAAATGAGTTCATTCTCTATTTCTCAGCTCCAGGCCAATCCTGCTCGTAAAAAGTCAACTCCGATTTTAAATTATCTTTTATAATGAGACAAAAAACAAAACTTTTGTTCCTAAACAGCAGAACTGTAATAATTACTTTTGAAATTATGGACTTTAGAATGTTAAATTTTTGGTCAGCTAAACAATTACTGTAAAATAGCAAAATTTATGGTCGAACAAAATGCTTTCACAAACTTTAAGTTGATTTTTTTGTTCTAAATTTTTTAGGCTAACCACAATCATGCTTCTTAAACATAAAACTTTGTTTAAATGGTTATCAGCAATTTCTTGTTTGGCGAAAACAAAAAACTTTTTCTTCGTCAGATAACATTGTGCAAGGAATTTTTTTTTTTTTAATTTTAAACTTTGCAAAAATGCTAGGCGTGACAACTAGAAATAACAGACTTTTTTTTAAAAATTGCATCAAAAATATCGTTACATTTCTCTTATACGTAAAGTACGGGGAAAAAAGTTCAAATTTGGGTTACAATCACTTTACAATTAGACACTGACTTTCACAAAAGGATTTTACTCCGGCTCCGAAGCATTAAACTCTTACTCCGGTTTATGATTAACTCTAATTCTCGTATCGATCATTGATTGAATCAATATAAAATCGATAAAAAAAGGTAATGAACCTTATGGGATGTGGAAACAAACAAACTACTGACCTCCGACCTGTGGTCGTATTGTAAGGTTGAAGTGGACGAGCGAAACTGCTGCTCTAAATCACTTTACCGGAAGCAAAATCGATAGTTTCTTACTTGTAATATTGTTTTTTCTGGATGTTATCTGCATGTCTTGTGCTATTTTTTTCTATTAGTTGAAACTTGAAATTAGCAACCGTGTGAAGATGTTCGAATTTTCATAATTTTATCGGCTTTGGTTGAGTAATTTTATTTAATTGCACAGTTTGAAAAAAAAAGAGGTTTTGTTGATCGAGAACGTTCTTTTCCTTTCATTCCTCACCCGGTACGTATAAAAGCATGTCGTTTGCAGATTGAAGTGTGTAATCGAGTTTAGCTTGCTGATTTAATTCAGTAGTATTTTTTTTTTGCTATATTTTGAACATTGCAAAAATTTATTTTCAAAATAAACTAAAGTTCGTTGTTTAAATTTACGTTTGATATCTATTCGCTTATTATGTCCAATTTTCTTTGATACATAAATACAATCCTCTTTTTATTGTGATAAGTATAAATTCAGTGCTTATAAAATCCCAATTTGTTAGAACCAGAGTGAGATCATTAAAAGAATTTTTTTCTAATATACCAACAGATATTTTTTCGCAAGAATTTTACTGTATTGTTTTGATTGGCTCCAAACGAAAGTGACAGTTTCATACATTGTAAAATATCAAATTCACATCGTAGGTAGTTTTAAGATAAGGTTTTAATGACAGCTGTAGTTTGTTTTACGGCTCATGTTAACAACATCTCATGATAATTTTGACCAAGTTAAGCAAGTAGTTTTAAGTTGAGGTATTTCGTCATTTACAGAAAACCGTAAAAAAAAATTCAAACGACTAATTTTACCTTATTATTCCTAATAGTCAGTTTAAAGTGTTTATTTTATATTAATAGTTCTTAAGTCTAAGCAAAGTAGGAATTCACCATTATCATGCTTCAGGACACAATTTTAAGACCTATTTGAATCAACATTGTTTGTTTAGTTGATTAAAAGGCAGGGTCGATTATACTGGACCAAGCTAATGGAGGCTGGAAAAAAGCAGCGGAAACACTGGGTCCAGCAATGGGTTGTGCTGCTAGCCAATAACTTGCTCTTTTACAAGGATGAAAAACAGGCGACCATGGTAAGTATTGTCAGTATCAAAGCATGAAACTGTTGGTGCTCGATGTACGGATTTTGCATTTGTATTTTTCATAGTATAGATGCATTTTTTATGTAACTGATTCGTTTTTTTCTTTGTCTTGTGAAATTAATATCAGTTATTTGATTTGACTTTTGTACGAAGATGAATTTCTGATTTTTGGCTAGACGTCTTCTAAATAGTTCATTGTCTTTACTGTACACAGTTTTTGCTCGAAATAAAAACTTAAAACATCAGCAATGGCCTTTGGTCGTTTGTGTTTTACTATTGGATCTTATTTTTTTCGAAACTTTGCTCAATTTTATGCCTCAATAGTCAAACCGCTTTTGCTTAGGTTTTGATTTTTAAACCAAGCTAGAATTTCAAAACAATAAACAGTTTAAGTGAACGAATTTTAGAAACAAGTTTATATTGTATTTGAATCCTTTTATTTAAATTTTTGTAATCATTTTTTCTCACTGTCACGCCCAGCCTTCACATTGACGCTAAAACGTTCATAGAAAACCTGGCACCGTAATTACGCGCAATTTCAATTCTGCTTAGAAAAGAAAACATCTTGAGGACGATAAAAATTTCACTATTTTCTGTCCTGAAATCCGGCTCATATCGAGGCTTTTAATTGTAAATCTTAATTACAATTCTCACCATTGTCAATTACAGACGAAAGCCTCTCCACATGGCAAGCCAGAGAGCAGCTGTGACTTGCGCGGGGCGACTGTTGATTGGGCGCACGAGAAAAGCAGCAAGAAAAACGTCATTGAGGTATCTAAAATTACTGGTTTTTAAACTTTTCCGTACTTACAGATTCTTAAATGTTCGTGTTTTGAATAGTAAGCGTTTTCGTTTCAATAAACTCGTTCGATTTTACAAAACCGTTTTTAAAAATTTTTGTCGAGAACCTACCGTTTGCCTTCACTATTAAATCAGTAACTTTTTTGAAATTCGCGAGATTCACGATCGCGACACTGTTTATGTGTCACAGTCGGAGAAACTCGGTGCAACTTAACCTGCTTATTTTGTAATCAGGATAGATATTTTGTTTTGTTTCAAAACAATTGGCTTCTTTCCTTGTCTTTCGTTTAACATCAGGTTGCTTCTTGACAGTCATTTTTCCCGAACCTTTTGTTATTTCGATTTGGTCAACCTCAACAACTGCAAGTTTATCGCTTATATCAATTCGTTAATGTCGAGCTTTGCCGTTCAGTTGCAGACCGTTCGGGGCATGTCGCTTCTACTGCAGCACGACGACCAATCCACAATTCAAAAGTGGCTTACTGCCATGCAAGAAACAATTCAAACTGCGGTAAGGTTTTGATCTTTTGCTGCCCGTTTAGTTTAGTGGTCTTGCGTTGAAAACAAATTAGCAATGTTTCCCAATAAAACTTTAATCTTTAACTAATGTTTCCACGCTGCAATTTACAGATTATAAGGTTGCTTTTATCTAACTCCAGGTACGTTTATCAATTTTCTCAATTGAGTTTAATGTTGGTATTTTATGTTACTGACAATAAAATTTTGTTTATTTTTTTGTTGCCTGAATCTCTGTTTGTGCATGGTAAATTTTGTTTTTTTTTGTTTTGTTAAATGAGTTAAGCATTTCAGAAAATCTCTAAACGATTTCATAAGTTTGATTATAATAATTGTAAAAAATGTTTCATCAGCTGTCGGTCTATAGTCACCATTATAGAAAAGTGTTTGTAAGCTCAACTTATACCTATTGCGGGCCGCAATCAGTGCAATAATGAAAGTTATGACTTTATCTTTTGTCTTCATTTTAATATTAATGTGTTATTTCTAAATTTAACCTCTTTATTCCTTGATAATCGGAAATCGGTTTTTTAAAGAAAAAAAAATTGGTTAAATTTGGTGACAATTATCATTGAAAAAAAAAGTCATTACTTTGATCTTACGGTTTTTAAATAGAGCCAAAAAACTCTTAATGGGCCAATATTAATTGTGTTTTCGAGTTTTCTGTTCAGAGGCACTAAAATAATTCAAGTTGATTGAGAAGCCGATAAAAATTACCTTTGTGTGCCGCATCAAAAAACTTTGTGGGTTGGGCAGCCCCGGCTACAGTGTTAGATTATTGTCTTTTCTATGTCTAGTCACTGTGCAAAGTTTGTTGATGTCATTTCACTCGTTTTTGTTTTGTCACTTGTTTTCGTTGCAATATTTGTTAAATTTTTGACCTGTAGCGTCGTTTAAAAGTTGTTGCGTGGTGTGCCACATTTTTATGACGTCATAATCAGCTAAAATTTTGGGTGTCAAATTTTTACCCAAAACCTACCCTTTGAGATCCCAGGCATTTTAAATTTTAAAAATGGTGAAAATATGGAACATTCTATTGTCTACCGTGATCGTTAACATGATTAATGGCGATTTCATTCGTCCATGCACAAATGGGGTCTCGCTCCTTCACCGAATTGCGAGTGCGACGCTTCTGAACAAACCGCAGACCACGTTCTAATAGCGTGCTCCATACATCGGTCACCACATGGAGCACGAGGTCTGACGGTTTTGGATGACGAAACTCGATGCTGGCTAAATAACATCACTGCCAGCATCTGATCCAGGCAGTGCAGCAGCCTGGGGTAGTAAAAGGATAAACCCTCGGTCCCAATCCTGTTTGTGTCTGGCCTGGAGTGGATGCTTTTCCAAACGACGACGAAGCTTTGACATGAATCGCTAGTGGTCGCCCTAGCTCTGTGAATGAGTTTTTTTAATAAAATGCAAGTCACAAGTCAGTGTAAGCTTGTGCGTTGAACGATCTACTAATCAGAAGGATGCGAGTTCACTTTTTATGCTGAGCATATGCTTTCGTCAAATGAATGCATAGCGCAAGTAAAGTAGTATCAAATTGATTTTCATGTGGGACCTTTATTATGTATAGAGCGATGACAAAAAATGTTTTCAATTATATATAAAGCGCCATATTTGATTAATTTCAGACATTTGACCTTGAAGCAAAACAAGGTTTTTAAATGATGTCTACCTGTAGAACGTTTTCTAGCAGTGCACCAAATTAAAAAATAATAAATTTGTAACAAAGCCAATAATTACGCTATTGGTACTATTATCCTTTAACTAAAACGGAACCTTCAAAACTTTTGATTAAACTTATTCTAAAAATTGAATTGTTTTTGAGCCTGTATACAACCGCGTGATTTGAGATTTTCTGTAAATTCTAATTTCCGGTGGCAATATTGCTCCTGGAAACCACAGTCACTCTCGTATCGTTGTCACAAAATGGCGAGTTTTAACAAACCTGGTTATGTTCAACCGTCGAGGAATCAAATCTTTACTCTTTTACCAGAGAAACAAGTGTTTTTAGACTACCATTTAATTCAAATTTCAAAATTTCATGATTTGTATGAAGTTGTTATTTTCGCTTTGAAAAAACACAAGTGCGATTTGTACCTTTATCATGTCAATTCATTGTCAATTGCCGCTTTTTTTAGTTTTTTATGGAAAATCCATGAAAAGCAACGTTAAATAATTGTAAATTCAGTCCAAATTTTAAAAGCAGACTTGGTTATCGTTGTAAACGTGCAACTTAGCTTATTTTAATTGCTCTGATGATGATGATGATATTTTGACCGAAACTTTGCTTTGTGAATCTATCTTAAAATCGGGCCAAAGCGTTATGTTTTCAATTACAATGGTGGTCGCTATCTTTTTGTATATTGCGGCTAGTATATTGTTTCAGTATAATGACTGATATATGACATTATTGTTTCAGTATATTGCGGCTAGTATACTCTCATAAACTAATCAATCGATTGCGTGAAAAGTTCGATTTGGTTTGATTCTAGCTGTTATGAGCTCTAAGCATTCAAGTTTGAAAAATGGAGCTCAGGAAATAAATATTTTGCAAATACATTTTATTGCAAGGGTTTTGCTTGTTTGATGATTTTGCGTGAGTCTTCCTACCTCAGCGTGCGTAAGTTCGTCAACGTCACGTGCGTTAGAGTCATATCCGGACGTTTCGCGGTCAAATACAGTTGGTGCTATTGTTGAAACAAACATCTCTGGTTTATCCATAATCAAAATAAACAGTTTGGTGAATTGATGCTTGTCACGTGTACCTTGCGTCATTCAAGTGAGTCTTGGAAATGTACGAGATTTTCCGGTAAGAATATCGCGAGTATTTGATTCTACTCAATTTAATGGGCCGAAAGTTGCACCTACTTTACGTGCTTTCACTTGTTAATTCCGTTTGTCATGGCTATAGAGACCGATCTCCTCCGTCGTAAATCAGGTTTGTTCTGGTTTCTTTTCAACTGCAGAGAATGACTCCAAGTCCCACGCTTTATACTTTTACCCGATAATGTTTCTGTTTATATACAGTTTCTTGTACTTGAAATCAACATGATCATTATGTGATCCTTCTCATTCGCAAAACAACATCGTAGGTGTTTAGCTCGGAACAACCGTCAAAGCTGTTGCTGAAACCTGCTTTTGAAGATGCCAAGATTTTGCTGTCCAGTTTGAAAGTTTTTTATTTGGTATTCTAGCTTTTTTACAAGGTCAGTGTTGTTTTATCATCGAGAAACGCTGGCAGCAACAAAAATTTAATGAAGATGGTTCACAATACAAATTCAGAGTATAAAATTCATGGGTTATACGAAGTTGCAAGGCAGAATATCTAATGAAGAAGTAAGAAGGTTGTGGTGTCAGGAATGTAATAATGAAAATGAAAATACATAGATTAATTAAGATATACAAACATGTTAGAAAAAGACTTGAAGAACATATTTAGAGAAAAGTCCTTGCAATTCGCGTGAAGGGAAAAAGATTGTTGGAACCAAGGGGTTGTGGAGAATATGTACGTAATTGGCAGGCAATAAAAGTATTAATTAGGAAGAAATGAGAAATATTTATCTCCAAAGTAAATGGGATAAATGAATGTCGCAATAATTGTGATGTGACTGAAACTTGGAATTGCTTACCTAAGCCTGTGATCAGAGAAAAATGCCTTCAAGGACCAATAAAATGACGAGAGTGGGACGATATTACGATCGCGTTTGTCACCAAAACGTATCATATATAAAACATAAAACGAATCAGTTTTTACTTCGGAATTACTATATCAATGGTCGATTCTGATTAAAGCGGACGCGGAATAAAGCGATCGATTTAGACTAAGCTAAAGCGTGTAGCCGAAAGCATAAAAAATTGCCAAAGCGCAAAATTGTTTGTGCTTAGCGTAAAAAGATTGTAGTGAGAATATTTTAATATTTTAGCTTGCTTCAGATTGAAAGCAGTTGCTGAAAAAATCAAGACACGCTTTTAAAAATTGCGCTTTTCCCTTTTTCTCTCCCGCGTTTATTCTGAACCAACCTTAAAATTAAGGCTGAGCAATTACAGGTAAAATGTAGGGTCTAGATTTTAGACCCCAGGGGCAATTTTATTTTGTTTAGTATGACTCGATCGAGATTTTCACTCGTGACCCGTGGCACCGATCAAAACCTTTAAAATTCTGTTATCGCATTCTTTACATTCATACAAAACTATGACCCCCCATTAAATGTTTATTATACCGCTATTATAAGTTACTGATTTCAATAGTTCGCAGCAGTCTGAGTTATAACTTCCTGTCTTTAGTATGAGTAGCTTACGTCGGTCTAAAGTTTGTGAAGTTAATTGTTTTATCTTTCTGCGGCAGCTACGTATCGAATTCAAACGTTTCCACCTATGATGTTGCCGTCATTCTAGGTGCAGCGCTGCGAGTTACGTCAAACCGACGATTTGTGTAGGAATTGAAAGTTAAGTTAGTTTGTACGTTCATAGGGTAGATATAAGCTGCTGTGGTTGTCAGGTTACCTGTAAAATATGTCGTTTTTACGGCGATCATCCTCCAGTTCAAAGCGGGATAAATCGTTAATTTATCAGGTGAGAGAAGTTTTAAAAGTAGTTGTTGATATGCGCTTGCAAACAAATATCTCGAAATGCATGACTTACCTTTGAGGTAATCGTGGCAGCGTGGTCGAGTAATTAGAGCTCCGAGATTGTGATCGACATTGTCTCGGCTCAAAATCTATTCGTGTCATTCTGTTGTGTCCTTGGGAAAGACACTTAATGGCACTTTCTCCTGCTTGGTGGTCTTTGCAAGCAGTTCTAAATTTCAGTCATATCTCTATAAAATTAAAAAACCAAAAAAATAAATTTCAACCGGACAGCAATATCTTGGCGTCTCCGGAAGCAGGTCGGGATAATTGCTTGCCTTATGTATTAGCACCTTAGTCGCTTTCCTGCGAGTCGGAAGGATGAATATAGAGATAGAATGAAAATGAAATAGGATAGCGTTAATAAACGAACAGTGATTTATATTATGACCAAAAGCTCATTTAAAAGATTATAGTTATTAGTTACGTCTTGTAAATTTGCATGATTGCAATCTATTTTGTGCGGGTTTTGTTTCAATTAAAAGTCACCAATCTGCTGTCCAGAGAACCTCGCTGCAGTTTTTTGTCGACTTCCTGGACATAACAGTTATTCTATTGAACCACCTTTTTCGGGCCTTAAGTTCTTAACATGGTTTAAGAAATTATTTATTTATTTTTTAATGGCTCTGTTTTGGTCTTTGAGGACAATAAACCATTTTTTTATTGTCGGGAGATAGTAGCCGGTCAAACTTCGGCCCACCGGGGTCGGTGTGATCTATTTAATGGCCCTTTTCGAACCACTTTGGTTCTCCAGTTTAAATAATTGTGTCCCCGGCAAATCAACCGCAGTAAAAGAGAGCAGTCGCGAAAAAGCCTTAAAAAACTACCGCACAAACGTTACTGAATGACACTGCAAATCGAACGAAGCAAAACCCTTAGTAATGTTTTATTTCCCTTAACAAAAGCGTTTGTCAAAGTTCTCAACTCTCGCATACATTTATCTTTGCTTTTTGTTATAATCTGTGTTGATTTAAAAGTCTCGTTTTTTGCTTTGTTATCGATTTGCTTCGTTTTAGTTGCGCCTTTTTGTCATTAGCCTATAGACCAGAAAATTTATTCTGTTTATATTCATGTTTGGTGTTCCATTGAATAAAAATTTAAGGATGGACCGAGCTTCGGTGTGTCATTCTGCTTTGCTAAATTAATTTTTGAATCTTAAAAACTATTTTAATTCGAACTAAAAACAAGTTTTTTGGAAAATCGGATGTGTTTTAAGGTTATCGGTTTTAATTGGTTGGCATTCTTACAGTTACCATGTTTATTGGCGTTCTTACAGTGTTTATTTTGTTTTTACAAAAACTGAGCACTTCGTTCAATGTAGGAGCAAATCCGTTGAAGTTGTTTTGTCTAGTTGCTGAGTGACTAAACTAAATTTTTCCCTATAAAAAAATAATACCAGAACGCTGATTTTGTGATCAAGTTGTTACGTCATTGAATGTGCATGAGTCTGTTCATGTGATATTGTCTCATTCTGTTCATGTGATATTGTCTCATTACGTGATCATTTGTAAATTGTTTATTTTGCTCGATATATAATTGTTTTTTTAATAATGGCATCTTTAAACAGCTGATTACTTTTTAAAAGACGTTTGCAAAAGTTGCAGTTGTACAGTGCAGAAATTTTTATTATGACGTAAAAAGGTCATGTAAAGATTTATCACTTTTATATTTTTAATACACTGCAACGACCGTTGTTTACAACTTTTTAAGTTATCTAAAAATGCGATATTTTTTACCAGAACCAAGCTGACGACTTTATAGCTTCAAAAACAATCGGCAACGACGAAGAAGACGACAATGACACTAAAAAAAAGAAAGACAAGAAGAAGGGAAAGAAACCATGTAAGTTCATGTTTGTGTTTATTCTGTATATTTGAATAGTTATTTGTCGCTTATTGAAGATGTTGCACCGTACACTAGTTAAAATGCTGCTGAAAATAAAGCCACTTAAATGATCCCTAATTAATTGACAATAAAGTTGATATTATACAGGGTGTCCCAAAAGTAACTGAATCCAAATTTTAATAAAAAGTAGATATCAAAAACAACAAACTTTTTAAACATATTTGGTATTTACAATTGTTCAAAATGTTTACCTTGAACTTCAATACATTCATGTGTTTTAAAGCTTGATCCCCATCTTTCTTTAACATGCTTGTAGCTAGTCGTTGCATAGTAATTTTTAATAACGAAGACACTTGTTTAAATCTAAAGTTTTTTGCTGCATTTTCAAAAATGTGGGTACCAGCAGCACACACTGAACAGGAATTAAGCAACGTTGTTAAGCAATAATAAGAAAACAACATACAAAAACATAAAAAAGAAATTACATTTGTTGGTTTTGATATCTAAATTTTTTTTAAGTTTACGGTTCGGTTACTTTTGGGACACCCTGTAGAAAGGTGAGTTGGGAATCACTCTTAACTCTGTTAATGTTTTAATAAATATGACCAAAATCACTTTTGGTCTGTAATATATTGATCAAATTATACCTGTATGTCCATTTTTGGTCTATAAGAAGCACGCACAATGGTAAATTGTCCTTTTACCATTGAAGCAAATGACACATTACTGTGCCAGAGTGCAAAGACTCATTTGATTTCGACTAATATCACATTGGCATTTCACTGTTTGCCACACAGGAATAATTTGTCCAATCATCTAATCCATTGTATCGCAACGCTACGTCAAAGCTGATCGTCATACCATGGCGTAACAATACCGAGAAGAAGCGTCCATTGCCCCTGTAGTTACTGCATAAAAATGGGGCTTGCGTCATGTTGAATAAGCAGTCGACTTCACAGTTGCCGGATGCTACTGTTTTCAATTTAGGTCGAGGATCTGTGTGTTGATTGCTTTTTTTGCTTTGCGCTTTCCAGATCTGTTTTTCTGTTATATATTTTTGTTGGTTTTGACGGATATGTTTGCCTCATTTTTACTTTTCACATGCATTCATTGAGTTATTTCTTATTTGTAAGCTAGGCGCTTTGCTATTTTGGAGATTTAAGAATGAGTTTCGTATTTGTTGCTATTTTGCTAGTGACAACATCGCTATGGCAACCCAATCAATACCATCGTCGATTTCGATACTTAAAGGTTCGGTTCCCAAGCTCGGTTGTGTTTAAGCCATTGACGTTTCGTTAAGTGACTTTTTAGCGATTTAAACCCAAGAAATTTTAAGGTTTTCGATTTGTATTAAAAGCTTTTTGGTATTTGCTTCGCATTCATGGACAACCATTGTTTACCCTGGCGTGGCTGGCTCGGATAACATCCCTGCGCGACCTTTATTTTTGAGTTGCTGTGTTTTGCCCAATCACGATTGTCAAAAAAAGGTCTCGAAACCCTGCTAAGAGATTTGTGGACTCCAAACTGAGTAAAAAGTTTTTTTTTAATTTCTATTCTAAGTTGATTGCTTTAATACTTAGAATTTAGTTTAAATCGATCCACTTAAAAATTTTTAATTTCTGATTTTAATTCAACCTCAATATCTGCAGTCGCTAAAGATGCATTTACACTATCTGCAATTCACATTGGCTGCAATTTTTCAAAACCAAAGTTGTTTTTTTAATATGACGTCACAAAAACCATGCCAATCTACAGAACTGTGCAGCAAAATAGAAAATAATCGAAATCTTAGCCCTGCGGCGATCTGGCCGGTTTAAACTCGATTTTCTCGCGCAGCTCGACAAAACTCGGACGCCAAATACTCGGACGGTGTAAGGACGCGTTTGAAGAAGTTCATCACCCGAAGACCCACCCTCGAAAGTTTACAAGAACGGGGCATCATAAAAGGTTCGTCTTGAGCCTGTTTTGATTTTCTCTTCAATTAGTAAGAATTAGTAAGACTACATGGGTTCTCTACTTTAAAGCGCTGGTTCTCCAAGCGTTTGATATTGACTTTAAGGCTGGGAACTAACCTAATTTAGACGAGACTCTGGTTCCAGCTCCGCAGCCAATTATTTTTAAACTGCGGCTCCAGCTTCGAAGTCATAGTTTGACTTTAGCTCCGGCTCCAGGCAAATCTTCCATATTTTACCAATTTTTTTTACTGTTGCTCTTTGCAGTGCAATCATTTGTATTATCGAGTTTGATGTCTGTCATTGTTGTGGGTCAAATTGCTACTTTTACTGCCTTTATCAGATCTCAGCGAATCTTGCGTCCATAAGCAAAATCTGTAATAGTCAAATTTTGTAATTTTAATTTTTTAAATAGCAGCAATTTTAAGTTTGTACTTGTCTCTGAAGCAACTTAAATGCAGGGCAATGTGCAACATTAATTGTTAAAACAATGTTTTTTTTTTAAGTAAAAACTTACATATACAGTAAATAAGTTACTAAATATAGACTAAAAATGACTGACTATAAAAACGAATCACTGTTAGTTTAGTATAAAAATGACTCTTGAGTATCAAAAAAGAAATCACTATAAATATAAAATTAAAGTCACTCTGATCATAAAAAAAAAAACTTTTCTCTTTGATCGATGCTTATTAACTTGACAATACATCTATACATATTGGCCAAGAGGGATAGCTAGATGATATATCGATCGTTGAAAATTTACTAATTTGCACTTTGTTGCAACCCTAAGATCAATTATATATTTTCTTCAATTTTAAAGTTTTCTATTAAATAATTAATTAGGTGACTTCAAATTTAAAGAAATAAATTGCTAGGAGCTGGGGCCAGCAAAAATATGATGGATCGATAATTTTAATTTACTATCGTTTTTTTCAGCATTTACATGTATTGTTTGTATTGATATCTGTTTTTATTAGAAACCGTTTTTGGCTGCCCTCTTGCCAATCTTTGCGAAAAAGAAAAAACAACAGTTCCAAATTTTGTTAAACTCTGCGTGGAAGAAGTGGAGAGAAGGGGTAAGATTCGGTTGAGATTCGGTTCGATTCTTGATAGAATTAGATCTTCCCTCCACAGTGAATCAGATATCTGGTTTGCGCGCGATCGTCGCTTCCATGACGTCGTCAAGCACGGAGCTATTTTTTAACATTTTTAGAAAAACAAAAGAATTAAAAGTTTAGCCCAGAGGAGACGAACATGCGGCCTGCGAATCGATGTGAAAAAATAAACCCCCTAGATTTCAGGATATCAGAAGCAAGCAGCTGGAGCTTGATATTTTTTCTATCCCCTTCAATACTACACTCACTTCTGCACCCCTTAAGCTCCAACTCGAACTCATAAAACTACAGAGTGATGACACGCTGAAAGCGATGTATTTGAACAAGCTGTTGCTTAAATTCTATGATGTTTATATAGACAAAGAAAGAGATTCTAAACTTGAGAACTTAACGCTCTCAAATATTCATCAGTTTTTATAATCAGGTAAAGCTCCGGGTCCTGATTCCATCTGCCCCGAGCTTATACTCCATGCCGGAACTGCTTTGAAGTCCTGGTTACGTGACTTCCTTTCTTCCTGTTTGCGCCGACTCAAAATTCCCAAGATCTGGAGAAGAGCGCTTGTGGTTGCGATCCCAAAACCAGGAAAGCCCGTGGGGGATCCAAAGAGTTATCGACCGATATCTCTGCTCTGTGTCCCCTACAAGATCCTCGAGAGACTTATCTACGCCCGCGTTGAACCATTAATCGATCCACTGCTCCCTAAAGAGCAGGCTGGGTTCCGACGCGGGAAGTCAACTGTAGATCAAGTTGTTCTGCTAACCCAGAACATCGAGGATTCTTTCGAGGCTAAAAAGAAGGCCGGTGCCGTATTTATCGATCTGACAGCTGCTTATGACACTGTCTGGCACCGTGGCCTTACCTGCAAGCTGCTGAGACTACTTCCGGATAAGCACATGGTCAAAATGATCATGGAGCTTGTCCGAAATCGAAGTTTCACCCTTACCACCGGTGACAGCAAGCAAAGCAGGCTACGCCGTCTTAAAAACGGCGTTCCTCAAGGATCGGTCTTGGCTCCCCTCCTATTTAACATCTATACGTACGATCTTCCTTCCATGATTTCCAGAAAGTTTGCTTATGCTGATGATTTAGCATTGTTGCACTCTTCTGGAAACTGGAAGGACTTGGAGGAGAGCTTAAGCCAAGACATGTCCACACTGTCAGCGTATCTCCAGACTTGGAGGTTGAAGCTCAGTCACACTAAGACGGTGACGGCAGCCTTTCACTTAAATAACCGAGAGCCAAATGTGAGCTAAAGGTCTACAACAACGGTAGACTTTTACCGTTCTGTCCAACCCCTACATACCTTGGGGTAAAACTGGACAGATCGCTCACGTTTCGTCACCATTTAGTGGCATTGCGCAAAAAACTATCATCGCGCGTCACACTGCTGAGGCGACTCGTGGGCTCGGGATGGGGTGCTGGTGCTAAAACACTACGCATAGCCACCTTGTCTGTAGTCTACTCAACAGCTGAGTACTGTGCGCCAGTCTGGTGTCGCAGTGCTCACACTCGCCTCATTGACAGTGTCTTGAATGACGCCTTGAGTATAGTTACTGGATGCCTGCGTCCCACTCAAACGGACCACCTACCTGTACTTTCAGGCATCCAGCCAGCTGAGCTTCGCCGAATGGGAGCGACACTCTCCTTGGCTTACCGTGGATCTCTGGACCCCGATCATATCTTGTATGGTCTTTTAAGTGGGTCCTCAGATACTGGCCCAGTGAGACTAAGATCCAGACGCCCGTTTGTGCCAGGTGCGCGGAATCTCTTGGACAATCTTGCCAGACTTGGCATCCGCGCCTCTGAATGGACGAATCACAAATGGAACGCGGAGTACTGTGAAAATGCTTCCAGGCTCCGTGCTTTTGTGCCCGGGATCAGTACCAGGCCTGTTGGAATGGGCTTACCCCGAGCAGCTTGGGTTAAGCTCAACCGCCTGCGGACTGGTGTTGGGCGATTCCATTCGTCCATGCACAAATGGGGTCTCGCTTCTTCACCGAATTGCGAGTGTGGCGCCTCAGAGCAAACCGCAGACCATGTACTAACAGCGTGCCCTATACATCGGGCACCACATGGAGCACGCGGTCTGACGGTTTTGGATGACGAAACTCGATGCTGGCTTAATGACATCACTGTCAGCATCTGATCCAGGCAGTGCAGCAGTCTGGGGTAGTAAAAGGATAAACCCTCGGCCCCAGTTCTGTTTGTGTCTGGCCTGGAGTGGATGCCCTTCAAACGACGACGACGACGATCAGTTTTTAGAAGCACGTACTTATGCGAACAATTTTCTAAATTGAACATCATAAAAAGTTGTTATAGATCAAGGCCCACAGACGACAATCTTAGTATGCCGTTGAGAGTTGCCACATTGTCAATTCGACCTAATATTAAGCGCTTAGTAAAGCAAAAACGTTTTCCAAAAATCTCACTTAGGGTTATATTGGTAAAGCTAGTTTAATTTTTGATTAAATGTTTCTTTGTTGCTCTCTATTATTTCATGCTACAACACTGTGTTAACTCACTTCAGCTGTATGGTTCGCATTGATTTTTCTACTATTCCTAGTATATTTTTGTAATTTTGATCTGCATTTAAGGAAATTTTTAACATATCACACCAGAGTCTTCGTGAGTGGCAGTTTTGACCCGTTTCCACTACGAGCGTTGGCGGGATTATTCTTTGTTTATTGATTTCTTTTTACTTCTCTTCGTGCTTTAGCGCTAAGAAAAGCAATAAAACAAATAAAGATTACTCCCGCCAATGCCCGTAGTAGAAACTAGCCTTTAGAAGACAAACTGCGTTTTTATAATGTTGTGTTACCAAAAGGCCACAAGGCATTTTCCGGGGGGGGGGGCATGAGCAGAAGCCTTTGCTGATGACCTTTTCTTAGTCTTCACTATTCTTTTGGGACAATATTCTAAGCAGGGGCCACGGATTTTGAGAGTCTCTGGAAAGGGGCCACGAACCATAAAAGGTTGAGAACCACTGTGCTGAAGTTTTTGTTAAGACTGTTTTATTTTATCTCATACCTTATTAATTTTAACCAGTGCTGCGAACCGGATAGATTTTTATTCAAGTTCAAGTTCTATTTTACGATGCAAAAATCGAAATCTCAAATAAGCCATCTAGACAACAACTTAAATCTCTTTAAAAAAGCTTCCACAAGGAGATAAATAAAAGAAATAATGATACTGGCTGTCATTAACGAAGTAAAACAAATTCATTTAATGAGTTCAAGTTAAACAGTAAACAACTATAAATTGACAATTCGGTTCGAAGGCAAATATACAACTTAATTGCATTACAAATTTAACCATTTAATATCGAAATTATATCCGAAATATTATACATTCTCTCTTCAAAAAAATTTGAGTTCAGTAATTTTTATTTTTAAATTTTTCGAATTCGAGTTTGCAGCTCTGATTTTAACATAACCTATGAGGGCTCTTTTTACTTTTTAAATTATAAAAAAGGGGGGTTTTATAGTATGACTAAAAACTTGTGCGGCCCTCTAACTCAGCTGGAACTGACAAAGCGGCCCGCGACCACCAATAGGTTCGTCACCCCTGGTTTAGCCCTTCATCTATTGCAGTCTGTGTTGACTTTTGTCTAAGTTTTTTTTTAGTTTGTATTGTTTTACAAGTTTTTGGACTTTTTGTCTGCACTTCTGACCATACATAATGTGCATACTCTTTGGAAGGGGTCTCCAAACTTTTTGAGCAAGAGGCCGCATGTAGAATTTTTGGGCCTCCTCGGGCCAAAGCCAAAGGTGTTCTCTAAAAAAAAAAAGTCTTCACTTGAATTCAGGCTCATATTTTTCAATTTTTCTCCCGAAATCAAAGTGTTTATTAAAAAAAAAAAGAAAAAAAGGTCTTCGCTTGAATTTAGACTCGTAGTTTTCAATTATCGTCCCAAAATCAAGGTGTTCTCTAAAAAAAAAAAAAAAAAGAAAACAAGGTCTTCACCTAAATTTGGTAACTGTTTTATGGCTATGGATATTTCCGACAAAATTCTGTCCAACTGTGATTCAAAGTGAGTGTATAATGTTTTTTTACAAAGAGCTCCGCGGGCCGTACTTTGGAGACCCCTGTTTTATTCTTTTAAACAACATGCAACGGGCCGGATAAAATCACCTCGCGGGCCGTAGTTTGGTGACCACTGCTCTTTGGTAACAAAAAGATTTTTTTAAAATCTGAATACGTTTTGAAAAATGATTTCTACTATTCTATTTAATGCTTTGTTGAACTGCTGCTTTTTTCTTTTTTATTTGGCTCTTCTAGAGATTGATTAAAACAATCTTTATCAACTTTAAATTACGTATCGAAAGTAAAGATAAAGTTAGCTATACAAGCGAATCAGGACGATTTGAAAGTAATAGCGACAAATTTTTAAGCACATACTTTTATTTTAAGACTGTAACCCTGTGCGAGATTAATTCAAATTTTTAATTCAATTGCTGTCTTTTCAATTCATATTTTATATTAAAATTGTTTAATATTTGGCTTCTTGATAGATTTTCAAAAAATCTACTTGGCACCTTTAACTGCGTGTAGTTGCGCGTTTATGTATTTGTTAATGATTTAAGTGTCCGGCTAGATTGTAAATCAAGAGCTTCCGGGTTCAATTTTCGTTCAAGTCTTATTCACTTTGCCTTTACAAAGTGAGCCTTAATTTCTTCTTGACTAGAAGGAATTCCAAATTACATCCCATCCGCGGTTAGGATTAAAATAAAAATCAAATCCTATTGTCTCCGGCGGAATAGTTTTGATTTCTCAAAACAGGAACAGTTTCTCGAGCTGCCATTATTCTTCTTTCCCGACCACGCAGGATGACTAAACAACTTATGACACATTTCTTGCTAAGTCAACTAGCTTAACCGGTGTGATGACCTTTCTTAAGTTTAAGACGCATTCAAGCATCTCAATGTTTAGAAAGTTGAACATTTTTTTGATTTTATATTTAAAGAAATAGGTACGTGTTGAAAAGTTTTAAAAAAATCATTTTTTGACTGTTACCTTTTGTCGAAATTTGCTTTGCATTGGTGGAGCAGGCTTATTGTATTCTTTACAGGATTAGATGTTGACGGAATTTATCGCGTCAGCGGAAACCTCTCGCATGTGCAAAAACTTCGTTACCTCATCGATCAGAGTGAGTAGTTCATCGCTTGCGTTCTAATTGGTTGGTTTTTTTTAATTTGATTTTGCTTCCAATCATTATATCGTTCTTCCGGGCGTTGATTTGTCACTTTAGATTGTTTAAAAAACTAAACGTCCTGTTTGGACGTTGGTTGCTCACTTAACCCAAATAGTGACCACCAGGTTTGTATTTTGGCCAGGTGAGGATGTGGACCTCAGCGAGGTCCAGTGGGATGACATCCACTTAGTGACAGGTGCTCTTAAAATGTTTCTTCGGGAATTACCCGAGCCCGTTATTCCTTTCGATTTCTTCGACAAATTTATTGCTACTTGCAGTAAGTTAATTTTTCGTTTTTTATATTGTTAGCGAAATTATACTTGAATAAGCTCTTTGTGTAACAAAAATTTTTCAGAATTGCATTTTTTTGTTTTGTATGCGTTCTAAATTAACTGGGTATGCTATGTGATTACATTTGCCAAAATCCTGGCGTAAAGATTGTGGTGTTATTAAAGCACTTTAAAGAGTTGTCTTAATCGTAGTAGTGTTATAGTTACTGTTAGGGTAGGGTTTGTGACGTGTAAATTATACAGGGTGTCCATAAAGTCTTTTTACAATTTAAAAAAATTATTACAAAGTGAAATGATGAAATATCGCAATGAGGGTTGTTTTATGTTAATCAGTATTTCATAAAGTTTTTATTGACACTAAAATTTATTGTTTCAAATAAAATTTCTTAATTAAACTTTCTTATGCTTAATAATTACGTTATATGAACTGAACCCCCATAAAATGACTACTCCTCAAGAAAAAGCGCAATGTGTATCGTGGTTCATTGAAACAAAATTAGATGTTCAGACCCAGCGAAACTACAGAAGTAAGTATGAAAGAGACCCACCATCACGTCCTTCAATTCGTTTATGGCACAAGAAATTTATGGAGACAGGGACAGTGTTTGATACAAGGAAAAGTGGGCGACCAAGAACATCTGAAGAAAACATCGAGCGTGTAAGGCAAGCCTTTTAACGTCTCCCATGAAGTCCATCCGTACTGCTGCCAGACAATTGGAACTACCACGTTCAACAGTGCACAAAGTCCTACACAAGAATTTAAGATTGTATGCTTAGAAAGTGCAAATTTTACAGGCACTTCAGCCAAACGACATGCCAAGACGAAAAGAATTTGCAGTGAACATGTGCTTCGTGCAACTAATGGTGCCCATATAGAAGTGTATTAAATAGAGTAATGATATTTTTAATTAAATATTTACAAGTGTATTAAATGTGTCAATAAAAACTTTATGAAATACTGATTAACATAAAACAACCCTCATTGCGATGATGAAATTTAATGTTTTAAATGAAGTGCAAAGTTGAACACGCGCGGGCGCACCACGATTCGGATCGCATACTAGAAAAGGAGTAAAAAATCTTGACTTCTACTTCGTTTTCATTTAATCACTGCGTCAAACGTATAGCATTTTATGACATGATTTTTGTAAAAGCAATTGAATATCAATGTCAATACTCCTAAGTAATTCCAACGGAGATTTTTAATATGTTTTAATTGACGGCCTTCAATTTTTTTTTAATATCATTACCAAAATTCATGACTGTAGACCAGAACTTTACGGAGAGAGATCGAAATAATAGAACGGGGGTTTCCCAAACTATGCCATGAAAATTTGACAGAAAGTAATGTATGTTTTGTCTAAGGATGACATCTGTGTTCTATGTAGTTTTAATATTGTTTGTTAATAATCTTTGATACAGACTACTTTAATAAAAATATTATAGAAAAGAGCGAACACGCAACTTGATGCAAATGAAGCTCTCTATTTATGCTGTAGCACTCTGTATTAAAGATAAGCAAAAGAAAGATTGTAAATGTAATCGATGAGGAAGTGCTAGCAACAGTCTATATGTACTCTAAAACAAGCGGACGACCATCCAATAAGAACCATTTATTTTTGCACTTTGTAGCATAATAGCCATTGTTCAAATCATATTCATGGACCGCTCTTTTCAACAGAAACACCGAAAAAAGAACGCTGGCAATTTCTGAGCAAGCGTTCGGCGTAATTACTCCAATATTCTCCAACAAGCTGTTTATGCTTTATTGCCGTTTGCAACGGTTACTTATGCAAATCGGTTTTTTCTTCTTTGACTTTGATCAAAAACAAACAGCGGGGCTAGAAAATGTGGAGAAAAAACAGAGTGTGTGCTTGCTAGACATTCCACCTCGTATCAAAACAATTCGTCCGCGCATGCAGGCGCACTCTTACATTGAATATTGCTGTTTGTGTATTAAATGTTATTTCAGACTTGTAGAGTGTAATGATGGGGTTTGCCCGCATGAAGTAGGTATGCCGTGGGCAAATCCACAATTTACTAGGCTGACATAACGAAAAAAAAGTGATAAGCACTGTTTATAGTAGATAATTCTCTATTCTTGAGGACACATCTATCTTAAGTATTGAAAATTGTTTAGTTTTTTTGTCAGAAGCAATGTAACAACTGAAGGCATGCTGTAAAACATCTCTTGTTTTGATTTTAACAGATGACTTTGAATCATGTGTATATTAAGATCAAATGTAGTGGTTCCATTATTCAAACCTTAAAAATAACTGTAAAAAACAACCTTGCATTAGCGTTGGGATCCCGGGAAATCCCGATCCCGAAATCCCGGGATTTCAACCAATCCCGATCCCGGGATAGTTTGTCGTACAATCCCGAGATTACAGTGTTATTCAATGACTCCACAATGTAGCTTAAAACAGTTTGCCAATATTATTTGCTATATAACAAACTCCTCTTTTAAAATGAAATATTTACTATTATTATGTGCTGACATCAGCGCTTCTTAGTGCAAACCACCTATCGTGTGATTGGCATTACAAAACGATGGTCAAATAAACTTCTTTTATTGCGTCATTAACAAGCTTCTGAAAGTTTTATTACAGCCATTGAAAAAGAAGTTGGGTCAGTCATTTACAATATAAGAGAGTCCGCTTGTAATTTCTCATAAAGCTTACATTAATTTTTAGTCAAAATGTCGAAGTTTGAAGACGGAGGATTGTCAAGAATATCTGAAGTGGGACAAAACTTTACATATTGTAAAACTACTGAAAAAGCAAAGTGCAAGTTGTGCCAAGCAATCTTAAAAGCTGCTGGATCAAGTACGAAGGGACTAATTACGCATTTGAAATCGCAACATAAAATTGCAGTAAAATTAAGTCGGGTGGAAGTTGCTAAAATAGATGAGCCAAAATTTAAAATGAGAAAGGTTGATTCCTTTTTTAAATTGGAAAAGCAGAGCCTCGGCGAATTGGTTAGTAAATTAACTGCTATAGATGGACTTACATTTAATCAAATTGCCACAAGCGAATAACTAATTAAGCTGATGGATGGATATGATTTGCGTAGATCGCACAAAAAGGTTCGAGATTTGTGATGAAGCAGAGGGAGTATAGTAAAAACTATCCAAGGAGAGCTTAATGCAATTAAACTAAGAGATGGCCGCTTTTCGATCACTTTCGACGAGTCAACTTCCATGAGAAATCGTCCGTACATGAACATTAATGTTCGTTTTCAAGGTGGTTTTCGTTCTCTAGGAATCATTTGCATTCAAGCTTCCTTGAATGCTTGTCAAGGAAGCTTGAATGCTTGAATGCAGCAAAGGCAATTAAACTAGTTGAAGAACGATTGCAATCGTTTGGTCTGGACCTGAACAAAGATGTGGTAGCTACTGTTACAGATGGCGCAAGTCTTACGGAAAATCCGGAAAAGACACTTGTCCTGAACATATGACATGTTATTTCCATGCTATTCATTTAGCTCTCTGCGATGTTGTATATAAAAAGACAGCACAAGCCAAGTAAAGATTTCATTCGTCTTGTGGATGATTGCGAAAGTGACACCGAAAACAACTCCATTACTAAAGGTGAAGATTATTTTGAGGAGGAAGAAAGAAATATCGCTTTTCCTTTAGCATCTAACTTACAAGATGTGGTGCAAAAAGTTCGAAAAATTGTAAAGCTTTTTCGGCGATCTCCAGTGAAAAATGATGACCATCTCCAGCCCTATATTTTGGAAAATTTGGGAAAAGAAAAAATGCTTTTTTTAGATTGCAAAACGAGGTGGAATAGTTTATTGACAATGCAATAACGTGAGCTTTCAAGTTGTGCAAAAAGAGATGATGCTCTATGAAATTCCTAAACGAAGGCCAAATAGTCTAGAAAAGTTGTATGCAGCGCTAAAAACCATCAAACCCACGTCAGTCGAAGCCGAGGGTGCATTTTCAGCTCTTGGTTATTTTGTGAGCAAAATCAGAAATCGTCTTAACAATGATACCTTTGATGCTTTGTTGTTTTTGCGCCATTACTATAGTAAATAAATTTTTTTTATTTTACAGTACAATCGTTTGTTATATTGCTTCGTCAATCCCGAGAAATCTCGGGATTACGTAATGAAAATCCCGGAAAAATCCCGAGCCCGGGATTTCTCATTTAGTCCCGAAATCCCATCCCTACCTTGCATTGTATGAAAGGCTGATAACAAAGTAAACTTTTCAGCAAAAAGACACAAAAAACACGATTTTTTTAACTCTTCAGAATTCACGAACAAGAACAGTCGCGTTGCTGCCATGAAAGCTCTCGTCGGAGTTTTACCAAAGGTCAACGGTGACACATTACGTTATCTCATGAGGCATTTCCGCAAGTGAGTTATGGACATGGTTTATGTTCTGTCAAACAGCTTTATAGTAAATGTCGTACTCAGAAACCGTCAAGAATCTTTGAATTTTTCCTCAACTTGTTTTACGATTGCCGCGCTTGGCATCTTCGATTGCTGTCTGATTCGCTATATGACTATTATGCAGCTTTGTAGATTTTATAGTTTTTGCTGCAATCACGGTGAAAAAGCTTTAACTTGGTCCTTTTGTGGCCGATATCGTAATCACTTCCCCTAAACTAAGTCTTAAAAAAATTTTTGCGAGATACTGAAATAAGATTAAAAGGTTTGAATTATGATTGAAGAACAATAATTGCAATTGACGAAGCAATTAAAGGGCGCATGTTGCAATTGACCCTGTTGTTGCAGCGTGATCCAGCATAGCTCGAAGAATCGAATGCAGGCCCAAAACCTGGCGATCGTATTCGGCCCCACACTTCTTCTAAAGCCCCCCGACGAGGCGTCGAAGGCCGACATGGGCGCCGGTAGCCACATGGCAGTGTACATGGTCTTCCAGAATCAAATCGTCGACGAAATGCTAACGGAATACAGCCGCATATTCGCATAGCAAAGTCACAATCTTAACAAGATCTTAGTCGTCGCTGGACATCGGAACTTGAAATAGACTGCGTTTCGAGTACGCGTTCCAAACCCGCGAACAATGCAAATTCGATCGGAATTCCGTAAAAGAAATGTCACGTTTCAGCTTCGCCGTTTTGAAATTATTTTCGTCGCCGCACGGGCGCAGTCTGGTCAGGTAAAGATTTTCTTTGATTTCAAACACTTCCAGATGACAAGACGCTGGTTCAGTATTATTCATGAAGTTTCGAATGTTGTTTGTTATTTAAAACATTTTTCTGCTTTTTTAAAATTCTTACGGCTGTTATGTAAACTTTTTTTTGTATTTTGTCGTGTAATTGGTTATTTTTCTGCTCACAACTTCTTTTTTTAACTTTTCCGCGTTCAATATCATTCTGAATGGATTATATTTTGCTCAATTTAAAAAACTGTCGACTAATTTTTTTAAGTTGTTTATGTTCATGGAAATTTAACTGAACATTAATTAAAGTTAGTATTATATGTGAAATGTCTGTAAATCTCATCAAACTTGTTTCGTTCTACTATGGCGAAGTAAACTTAATCATGTTGAAATATTTTTTTACCTAAACCATAGCATCTCAATTACATTTGGTGCGAAAACTGGCTATTTCTATTGGTAGTTTAAGCATGTAACTGTATTAAAAACGAACAATTGATCGATTTAAAGTTTATTTTAGTGTTGCTTTGCTTTTAACCATATTTGACATTAGTTTTTCAAGGGCATCAATCTTCTTTTTTTACTGAGTATTTAAAGATTTATAAGCTCGAATTCGCATGAAATTAACTATTTTTTTTGCAAATGTTGCCTGGCCGTGATAATTTCCTTTTTTCGTATCCTCGAAGAATATTGATAATAATACAGAATTCTTTACCCAAATCTTTGCCCTTTACCATAGATTTCTTATTAATAAAGTTTTTATTAACCATGGACTACAATTTTATTAGTTTACTGTGGTTCAAACAGTTTTTTTTCTTTTGAACTTTTTAAATGCATTTAAATGCGCTGTTTCAGCAGTTTCCAAGCTTAAAAGCACTCTGTTGTAGGTTATGTATTTTCGTATATGTTGGGTGATTCAAATGTTTTCCCTTTGCACTTCATGGTAATTAGTTAAATATAGTGTTCAATATTCATTCGAAGTCTTTGATACCAAATTACTAATCGTTACTTTTGCCAGGCGTATTTTCAGAGACCGATCCCCGATTTTTCCAACGGTTGGACGTTTTGTGACTTAGGAGTAACAATATCGTTCGCGCTTGGTTTTGCTTTTTTTCATTTAGAATTAGCGAGAACAGCTAACCAAAGCACTTATCCACTACATTTCATGAATCTTCACTTCTGTGCTGTATAATCGTTTACTTTGTTGAAGATATAGTACTTTCGAAGAAGTACGTGATCCTAATTAAACGGTCTGGTTATTAATAAGAAAAACTTAAGCATTGGATTTTGTATGTGTTATATGCAATATATTAACAGTACATGTGATCATGTACAATTTTGTTGAAACCTTTGTTTTAAGTTTTCTAGTGTCGATTGTTAAACTCTATTAACAGGTTTTTGCTCGTTACATACCGTTTAGCTGTGTATTGATACTTCTGGCTTTTAATTTTTATCGAGAAAGTTCTTAGTTTCTGCTAATTCACACTGCCAGCAATCGATACAACATCAATCTCATTTTAATAGACTTATTAAAAGATATGAAACCGGCTAAAAAAGTAAAAGCAGCTCTTTGAAAACTTCCGATTTCGATTGCTTCTGTTCTATCAACTTGCTACCCATTCTTTGATAATAAGAATTTTGGATTAGATTTGACACTTGTTATGAGCATTTAGATAGCTTATGTGATTAAAATTTAACTGCGTATTAAACGCAATAAATCGCTGAATCATGTTAGAACAGTCGTTAAAAATTTTTAAAAATCATCTCATAGGTCAAGAATTAATAAAAAATTGTTTTTGTATAAAAAGCTCTGGATAATGCAAATCTATGTTGCTTATTTTAGTCGATGATTATCTCGTCTTTATAGATTATTCATTATAATGCAGTTATTTTTCTCGTGATCTACAACCAACAATTTGTAAAGTGATTATTCTAAACTATAGCAGATGGTCTTAATTTTTTTCATTACGTTATTGTTAATCAGGCTTAGTTCGACTATAAAATTCTTGATACTGGTACATCGAAAATATGACATAATGGTTTTAATAACGTCACAAAAGCGCAATTATGTAAGCATTATCGTTGTAATTTATAACAACTTTGGATTTTATCAGTTTTTATTTTGATGTTGCTTTACAAATAAATGCTTATTCAGCTCAAAGGTTTGTTATGATGTAAATCAGTGGCCGTCATCTAATTGGAGTCCAGATTGGCTTCTATAGAGGGTCTTTCGCGATGACCATAAAAAAGGGGCAACTATAACAAGGGTTGTTATGGATATCTTATGGTAGTCAACCAGCCAGGACCAAGAGCTACAGTTACGGCAAAGAGCAATGGTCCTTAGTTTTAACGGCTCAATACCCCTTAGTCAAATTTGCATCAATCTGAAAACTCCTTTACAAAACTTTTAGTAAAGGATTTTTTGTTTACTTTAAATAAAGTTTTAGCCTGCTTTCTACGTCAAGAGAAGACCAAAAGAAAAGTCTTTACTTGTAACATTTTGTCAAAAATTAGGAAAAATTGATATCGGAGGGTACACGCTTGCTTCATATAGACAGTGTCTTGAATGATGCTTTGAGTATTGTCACTGGATGCCCGCTTCCCACTCCAACGAACCACTGATCTAGGCATCCAGAGAGCTAAGCTTTGCCGACTAGGAGGGACACTCCTTAAATAACCGTGACTCCTTGGACTCTGACCATAGACTGCATGATCTATTTTAGCTGGTCTTAAGACCAAGGTATTGAACCCTTTAAATAATGAAAAAAGCAAAAATTGCCGAACAAATTTTTATTTACACAAACGATGTCAGGCGGCTACTTAATAAATTTGTAATTGTACTTGACGTTTTAGAGAAAATCAATTCTCATTTAAACGCCCCATATATGCGAGCGTCTTGATACATATGGTGAAATTCCACACAACTTCAAAAATTCCCTTTAAATAATGTTCAGGTTCGGCTAATTTTAATTTCAGTGGTTTGGTTCCTGTTTAGGTTCAGCAAATTTTATTTTTCGGGTTCAGTTTAATAAAATTCATTTTTAAAAGGCTCAGTTTCGGTTCGGGTTTAAAGAAAATCATTAGCGGTAAATACGGATTTTCAATTCGAGTTTGGTTTAATCTAATTTTATACAATAATTTTTATCCATTTTGCAAGCATATAAACTAAGAACATGGATCGTGGTCATAGACATATCAAACGAAAAAATTTGAGAAAGGGGGGGTCGAAACAATTTTTCCCAAATCATATTTTTGGTCAATTTTAACAAAAAGGCCTGCCATATTTAATATATTACTAAGCAGAATACAATAGCTTTGTTGGGTACCCGAAATTTTTTGGTGGCCCAAATAATCAATTTAGAAGTGTATGCATTGAAATAATCAACTTTACACTGAAAAAAAAAAAATTTCACAATTGATTCTGGTGCAGAACACATTGAAACATACTGTTTAGACAAAATAACTTTCTTACTTCCAAGAAACGTTTTTATAGGTGCATTTTATGTCCCAAAAAACATAGCCACTGCCCGAAAAATAAGATTGTTCTCAATTTCTTTGCTAGTAAAACAGGTTAAAATAGCAATGTTGTCCCTATTTCCCGACTATGTTTGTAGCCAAATGATAACTAATGGGCCTCACTGACATGTTTGAGGACTTTGAAAAATTTTTTAAATGAAATCATTTCTGTTAGGCTTATTGATTTTACGAACACTAAATTTATTCACCGCCAAGCAATATAAGTGTGAATTGTAAAACCAACTTTGTATATTTCAACTAAGTTAAATAAATGTATATTAATGATTTTGCGAAACCCAAAAATGCAAACAAAAGTTTTTTAATCTTATTCTTAATATCAAATCTTTTAGGCTATATTGCGCCAGTGACAGGTTTTAAAACTTCTTTATACTGGTGTGTGTGTGCATTTATACAATATACATCCCTTTGGGATTGGCAACTTACACGCAAATGTAGACAAATAAGTGTAGCGTTAGCAACCGCGCAAGATTTTTTATTACAAGTATTTCCTTTCTACTTTACGTGCATGCTATAAATAAGTATAACGTTATAACTTGGGCCTCAAAAGACTATAAAGTTAAAAAAATTTTAGGGCTTTTTTACATCATCAAAAATGGTTTCGATTCTTCAAAAGTTTTTATTGAGTTTTATAAGCTAAAACAAAGACAATTTTTTTTTAAACGTATATTATCGAAACTTACGTATAAAAACTCATTTTTTGTTAATTTTTGCAATTTTTTAAGAAGCTTTTGCTTTTTTAATACATTTTGTTTTTGCAATATTTCAGTAGATATTCTAAAACTTCTGCAACTGCAACCACTTAGCTTTAACCTTTTTACCTTTTTCTTTATAATTTCTGAATCAGCAGTATAAGTCTTATATGTTTTACAATATTCCATCAACTTCAAACCTCTTTTCTAAAAAAGTTTAGCTACCCCCCATCAGGCCGCGCAATTTTTAGTATAAAATTTTTTATCTAGCCTATATGGTAAAAATGTTTAAATTTTGTTAAAAATAAAGTAATATTCTCATGTAGGCTAAATAAAAAGAAAATGAGTCTCTAAAGGCATGTCTGTTATAAAAGTCTGCACCGTGGCCGAGTACTTTAAAAACGCTGTAGCCTATTGAAGGCAAACGTGATTGACACGGTTGTGGTTCAAAATCTACTCGCGTCTTCCATTATAAATTTAATTTAAATTTCCCCCTTTTTTGAAGCAATTATAACCATGCTGCTTTGGTTCAACCTTAATATAAACTGTTGACAATAAGTTTTTTGTTAGCAGGTTTATTTGACAATACCAGCTTAGGTTGGTTAATTTTGCAAGTTTTTCTTCTTCTTCTTCTTTGGGGGGGATGGACGGGATCTGGATGGTCCACTAAATGGCCGGATATGTTTCCATCAGCCAGGTTGCCATGCTCTTGTCGACATTGGAGAGAACACTGGCTCCATTCGAATGGTGATAGGTGGAGCAAGATGTTATTATGTGCTCGGCTGTCTGCTCTTTGCACCTCACTCAGAGGCCGCCGTAGAAGCCATACCGACTAACGCCGTTCCCAAAGTTGTTATGTCTGACATATGCAGGTCTGGGAAAGCTAAATTCCAGTGGCGTTGGGCTAACATATTTAATAAATGTGTGGGGTCTAAAGGCGTTTTCTCGCCACTCATGCTTCATTTATATTCTGTTCATCCTGGTGCCTTAATCATACATCCTTGAAAATATAATTTTGCAAGTTTATTTTTAAGGATGTACGAATAAAAAAATCATTAATAGGCCTATAATGTTTTACAAATTGTGTTTGAATAAATTTGATCATTAAAAAAGTAACATTTTGTTCCATCACAATCGGTTGGAGTAAACGGTTTATTTTCAATGAAACTTTTATTTTATATGTCTATCTACTTAGGCCTACCAAATTACCATAACTCACTTGCGGCCATTAGTTAAAACTAACTTTGTAATGCGGCCGGGAACGACAAAAAGGTTGTGCATAATATCTTTGCACTAAATTATTAAACAAAGTTTAAAAAAATAATCGTCATAATCTTAAGATCTGATTTTTGTTTATATGAATTTGTTTCATTATCGTTGGTGCTTCTCTATTTTAAAAAATCTTTGGCGTTACTACTTCAGCATATTATCTAGCTACTTAAGCCCCGTTTCCACTACGAGCATGGAACGGAGCATTCTTTGTTTGTTTTATTTATCTTTTATTTCTTTCCACACTTCAAGCCATAGGCAAAGCAAAAAAATCTATGAAAAAAAACAAAGAATGTTGCCACAAAGTAATTCGTAGTGTGAACAAACCATTAAAACTGCTTTTTCTTTGTTCATCCCACATGATCAATTTTTTTGCTTTAACTGATTGACTGGAAAGTTGTTTATAAGATCTCTGTTTTGCCACACAACATATAAATGACCAAACAAAATACGCCTTCACAATTACAAAATTTTTATTTATATAGGCTAGTGGTTCTCAATCTTTTCGCGCTTGCGGCACACTTTACGACCTTTTCAAAATTCGCAGCACTCTTGGACCAAAGGGCAAATCTTCATTTTCGTCCCTAAGGAAGTAGTGTTTTTTAAAAAAAGGTCTTCACTTTAAATGTGTCTCGGATTTCATGTTTTTCGTCTCTAAAAAGTTGTGTCCACTAAAAAAAAGATTGCGGTGCAATCAGTCATGGCTTTAGTACGAAGTGAACGAAGCGCCCATACCTGGATCCCTTAAAAAAAGGTCAAAAAGTGGCCACCCTAAGCAAAATACTGCTCTATTTTTTTATGGTAGCACTATGACGGCGGTTCCCCTTTCTCCATTTTAACTTTAGGACAAAATTAGGGATCATGTAGCCTACTTGAATAAAAATTCTTTCTTTCTTTTAGAGATCACCTACGGCTTGAGAAAGAAAATGGGGATTTCGGACATAAATCGAAAGAAACTTTTTTACAGATTACTATATTTTTGGGACGAAACAAAAAACTTGACACACTAAAAAGCGGCTTCTCTTTTTTTCTTGCGCCAGTCTCCTCCTCCTTTTGTAAGCCCATCACAGGAGCAATGGACTAATGCTTATTTTAAAGTTTCGCAGCAGACTTGGCACACTACTTTGCCGCGGCACACTGGTTAAGAACCATTGATTTAGGTCAATATAAATTAATCAAAAATTAAAATCAGAACGTCGAACCGGAACTGTTTAAAATAAAGTTTCGGTTCAGGTTTAGGCTCAGCATAGTTTATTTTTTCGGGTTCAGTTTTGGTTCGGGTTTGAAGAACAATAACGGTTAATACAGATTTGCAAATCCAGTTCGGTGTTTGTCGCTCTACTTCAGACATCCGAATAAGAAAATCATGATTTGGTTGAGTGAGTACCTTGAAAACAAATAGTCACGTGAACTTCGAATGCTTTTGTTTTGCTTTTTTCTCTATTTGTAGTCCTGTTGTAGTCAGCTGATAAATTTGTCAACACGAATAGCGGAACAGGTCTATTTTAATCAACAAGTACTAATATTAGAGTTTAGACTGCACCAAGTGAGCTCGAAAGGTACTGCTATCAAATGAGCGGAGTAAAAATTTAATTGATTATTTGTTATTTTGTATTGAACTGGTTAAAATCAAAAAATTGTAGCATGCTGATTGCTATATCTCACTTAGTGATAGGTTTTTTAATATTTTTTTGCTAACTTTTTAAAATCTTTATTCATGCTCTTCTGGTAAAGAGCAGAAGAGCATGAATAAAGATTTTAACTTTTTAAAGCTAACTTTTTTTTAATTAGTTTTAAGGACTAGCTTATTAATTCATGGAATGGGACTTTGGTAAATTGACTTAGGCTGCATATTTGTTTATTGTTTAACTTGGTGCTAAAACTACTAAAATGCATTATAGTATTCAAAAGCTTTGCAAAAAAATTGATAAAACTACATAGTTTTTCAAATGTCATATAGGCATTTAATCTAAAAAAGATTGTAAAGGTATAAACAAATCATATGGTGCCATTGTTACCTTATAATTTTTAGTTGTTTTTTTTTGTCAATATTTAGGTAAGCACTTAATTGTTTGCTAATTATTCAGTTTATTGTGATACATAAATTCATTAATGAAATTGGTCAAAGTTCAATGGGAGAATATTTAGTATAAAAATTAATAATTAAATTGAATAAAAAACTGATGATGACCTTAATAGATCAAAATCAATTTTTTGTGATAAATTAGTTTGTTTTAATTTCTAATTTCTATATTAAATATTTGGCCCATTGAACTTTGACTGATTTAATTCATGAATTTATGTATTGTAATTTGATCATTTAAATAAAATTGTCGCTTTGACTTTGCTGAAAAGGCTAATAAGATTTCTTTTAAAAGATTTTTAATATGTTTAACCAGTTTGTTGAATTCATTCTAGAAAATAATTGCTTTTACTTATCATTCTTAAATTTTGTTCTTTTAACACAAGTTAGCCTATATGACTGAATAGTTATAGAAAATAATTTTTGAGCTTATTCAAAATTAAATTGCTAGTTGATTGGATAAATTTTATTACTGCTTTTAAATTTCTTACAAAGTTTATTGCTTTAGTCTTGTGGTTTTGCAATTTCATTTCAGTTTTGCTGGTTGCAGTTGAATTTTAGCTTTTACTTTTTTTAACCTTGGAGAACAGCAAAAGCATATCTATTGAGTCTGTTAGTTTTTTGATTTAGCTATTACAAGGACTATATAAATTTTTGTATTTTGGTGTGATTGTTTAAACACAAACTTAACACTCTTTCTGGTTTTTTTTTAAAAGATTAAAAGTATTTTTGTTAGTGAAACTAATCTGGAGTCTCCCCTGTAATTTTTATTGTTGCTTGAAAGATACTTTTTCTCTTGTTTTTTTATATTTCCTCCTGGTGATGTAAGTGGGATTTCAGGTTAATTTCACTTACAAGAAAGTTTTGGTTCTCATTAACTATTTTCCTAGGTTAGTTTATTACCTTTCAAATTTTGGGGAATCCCCAAAGTTTGCCAGGTTAGTAATGTTATATAGTGAATAAGACCCAGAGTTTTTTATACTTGGCTGTTTTCACAGCAATGTAATTTTTTTTGTTTTATGTAAGTTCAAAACTTATATTATACAAGTATATGTTTCAATTATTCTGAATTTAAATATTTTTGTACAGTGTTTAGTTTTTTGCAGATTTGACTGTAGCATAATTTTGAATTTAACATCTACAAAAAATTTCTATATATTGTGACATTGATTCATTGGTTCTTGTTCACTATTTACTGAGCTTCATAAACTTATACCTTTTATGGAATATTGAACAATGAACGAGGCCCAATTTACTTTTTTACATTGAGTATTTACAAAAATAAGATGGTTTTGTTTTATTAAAACTGTTGAAAATTGTTTTTTGCTAAAAGCAGAGATGTGGGCTCATTGAAACAAAAAATCAGAGTACAAGTCCAACTTAATTAACTTTTCTAATAATTGTTCAACAAAGCATATTTATTTAAACTAATGTTAAGTATTCATTCAGTTTTCAGTTGTAATAAGTGGCTTGCCAACAATATTTATTCCAATGCATATGTGCTTTTTACATAATTATTGTATTATCTTATAAGTTATTGTATAATCAAATTTGTACATTATAAAGATTTAAGCTTAGTTTGAAATTTTTATGCCATTGCAAATTTGTGTTGAAATGATAAACAAATAAAATGCTTGATTAAAAAAAGTTCACTGCTGAAATAAAAAAAGTTTTTTGTCTTTATTTAACCTATTAAAGCGTCATGCTTCAAAAAATGGATTGCTTTCTTATTATGCTAAACATTGGTGATGCTTAACAAGTTAATAAGCAATCCAATATACGTCTAATAATTTATATTTAGACTTAAAATTTACTGTTTGATGCAATAAATGCAATTTTATGATTCACCATAAATTGATTTTTTAACAAGTTTTAGAAGCTTTTACGTACATTCAAAAACAACTGAAAAGATGAATTAATAAATTTGCACAACTTAAAAATATCTAAGGAAATTTAAGAAAAAGCCTTGTTGCTAGCCTTTTGGGAAAAAAAGTTTTAAAGAAAAAAGAAACATTCTATTTAATGCAGATACCTTTTAATTTAAAATAGTTTTAATAGAATTTATATTTTTATGTGTGTATAATTTAGCCAACATTATTCAATAATCATTTTACTGATAATGTAATAGTTAATTTTAACAAAGGCTTGATTAATCCATCACAAAGACTAGATTGGTGACTCCAATCCAAACTGTTAGTATTTATGCATAGTTTTTTTTCTGTGTGTAATACTTGCATTTTATAAATACAACCTTAGATGACATTAAGGTCACTAATGTGGCCTTTACGAGTACTTTGGACAAATCAAGCACTTTATTTCTTTCAACTTTTAACTGTCTTTTAACTTTTATATTGCCAATGAAATAGTTATTGAATAATGATAACAAATCTAAACACACACAAAATATAAATTCTTTAACAAAGGTTTCAAATTAAAATGTCTCTGCATTAAATAAAATGTTTCTTTATACAATTTTTTACAAAAGACAAACAACAAAATCTTTTTAATCACTTTTTCTTTGTTATTTTTTGAGTTGCACCTACATTCATCTTATTTGTTTCTTTTGAATTCAAAGTTTTTAAAGTATGTTGAGCAATCAACATGCAGTATTTCATAAAATAGCTTTGATTGCATCAAAAAGTGAATTTAAATTCTGGGTTTAAATTGCCTCATAGGTATATTGTCAAGAACTTCCAGTAAAAATATATTGCAAAAATGACTGAGATGGCTGATACTGTTAATTTGCATATAATATTTATGCAATCTTAACACATGCTATGATAGAAATCCTTGGTTCAAATGAGTTTAAAATTGGCTATCTTTGTGTAAATGATAACTTCTAAATTTTTTTATGGTTCAAATGCATAATCAAAAGCATCAAGGCTGTAATACTTCAAAATAACAAAATTACAACTATCTATGAAAACATGCCAAGATCATCTATTGTCTTAAGCGAAAAACTATTAGTGACTATGCTCTAATCTGCAAAATTAGACTGGATAAAATTTAGACATCAGACTAGTTACTTTTGGAAAGTTTGAGTTGTGCTACACTGCATCAAGTCCTAACTCTTTATCTCTGTTTAAATATATAGTAAAATATTCTAAAAAGGATATTATTTTTTATATACACAGAACTTATGTTTGTCTCAATGTAGTTTATTTTTTAATGTATTATAGATATGGCAAATACAACAGAAAACCCAAATGAAGAAACAATTAAATGTGTACTAGTTGGTGATAATAATGTTGGCAAAACAAAATTAATTTGTGCTCGGGCTTGCCACCAAAAATATCCTGACCCAAGGTAACAAAATTAAAATATAGTGTTTCAAAATGTTATTTTAATAGAACTGTACTATTTTATGTAGTATTTTTATCATAAAGTAAAAATTGGTAAACAGATGTTCCTACTTTTACTTTTACTAAGGTATGCATGGTACTACATGAGAAAGCAATGACAAGAATTAAGTAAAAGAACTGCACCACAACATAACAGTAAAATCTAAAAATATAGATTTATATTTTTTGTATAGTTTGTTTGAGGTAAAACTTTTCATTTTTCTTTTTATAAAAAAAAATAATTAAAAATTTGAGCTTTAAGAATATCAATGAACAGCAAATAATAGCATTTTTATTACAGATGTCTCATGAACTCCAGTCATGTTCCAACTGTATGGGCAATCGACCAATATCGTATAAACAAAGATGTAAGTGTAAACATCCATTTGATATTATTTTTGTGTTTTGTTAACTTATTTAAAGATAGTATTTAGTGTCTCTTTTAATTATGCACTAATATTCAACTTCTCAAACTAAGCTTCTCAAACGGGATTTGAGAATTCTGGTAAAGAGGAATTTGAGAATCTTGGTACAATGTAAATTCACCCAAAAAAATTGATGCACTCTTCATAATCATAGCTGTACCAGCCTGGTTAGCAGGGGAGAAAGGGAAGACTTTTTTTAGAGAAAACTTCCATTTTGGGATGAAATTCAAAAATTCGAAGACCTTTTTTTAGAGAGCACTTCCATTTTGGGACAAAAGTCATGAAATCCTAGAATGGTTCGCAGTGATGACCTTTTGACCTTTCAAAGTTCGAAGTGAAGACCTTTTGACCTTTCAAAGTTCGAAGTGAAGACTTTTTGACCTTTCAAAGTTCGAAGTGAACACTACTTTTTAGGGACAGATTTTTTTCTGTCAACAAGCGTCCTGGTTTGCCCCTTTAAAAATATGGTATGCTTAATCATTGAGGTGTTTTTTTCGGTGATGGAGGAATGATGATATCTGAGTCCTGAAAGGGAGGAATGCAGCAAAAACTTTTAAGAACCCTAACCCTATGAGCTCGAAGTTATGCTAAATATTGCTTTAATGAAATCGAAACTAACACTGTTCGGAATACTTGTGCTGTAGTAAATTTTAGAAACTGTTTGTTTCGTTTTTTCAATTATATACAAGCTTAAGTATTGTGAGGATAAAATAATCTGACCGATTTCAGACAAATCGAAAAGTGCGTTGCTCTAAAAGCGACAAATTGAGGATAAAAAACTTGTATGTTCTTGGTGTAAAACCTGCTTAAGTTCATCCCTTAAACATGGTTTTTGTTTTTTATCTTACTCTGTTTGGTTGCTCTTTACTTTAACTGAGTCACGTGACCGAACAGACGCTTTATTTTCATAATAAACGCAGTTGTTTTTCCCAACATTACTACGTTTTAACCAGTTTTGCTGTCGAATCGAGAATCAGCGATTTTTCGATTTTAATTCGGTGATTTTTGAGCTACGTCCATCGCAACTTGTCAGAACCAGATTGCTTTTTTCTATATTCGCAATACTTGTTTTTTCTGTTTTCGTTTATGTTATGACTAGGGCAATTTTTTTATGACCTAATTTTTCCTAAAATATGACTTAATATTTCCTAAAATATGACTTTAAATATGACCTAATTTTTTCTGTCTGGTTCTTAAAAACTATGCAGCCGAGTCGGAGTATTGAACTCATTATCATTTATTTCGAACAGTTGAACCGCATAATCAAGTACGAATGGACATTGTCTTTGTCAAAATTGCGTCCAGGACATAGCATTTTTTTCAGTATAGAGAAAGAGCGTTCCACAGAAGCCGAAGTTGGCTGTGCTCTTTGAAGCAGCGCTACCTCAGCAGGAGAATGATCTGGTAGATGTGCACCACTACCGGCGGCAATTTTAAGGAAGTCGCTACCTCTAGCTAGACGACTTTGAACATAATTTTTTATCTCACATGGGTCGTCACCAAAGTGGAGATTTTGAATGGCTTCTGAAGCAGCAACAATTGTATTCGATGAATTGGTAATTCCCTTGATTAGGATGGCAATATCTCGGTAGTTACCATAGATTTGCCTTAATTCGACGAAAACTGCAGGTTCTGCTATGGCTTCCTTTGCCCGCTCAACCAGTTTTCCACCATCTTCAAAATTGTCAACAATGTTTTTGATAATTTGGAAGTTTTCTGCGTAGTAGAAAGATGCCTCCAGCCACGTGGCCCAACGAGTCAAAACAGGTTGTGGTGGTGCCGGCAAACCAGCTGCGGTGAACAAAGCATGTCGGTCTTTGTTTTATATGGTTGCTGCTTTTATAGACGATATCAAATTGTCTGCAGCTTTAAAATGTGCACGTATATGCTCAGCACAATTATGCAGCAAATGTGCGATGCA
This sequence comes from Diplosoma virens, assembly GCA_963680785.1. NCBI lineage: Eukaryota > Metazoa > Chordata > Ascidiacea > Aplousobranchia > Didemnidae > Diplosoma > Diplosoma virens. The sequence goes on from OY796893.1 coordinate 27,985,620, forward strand.
AGTAACATGGAGCAGGCGTGGATACAGGATTTTTAATGTTTCAGCTGCTTTTATCATGTACCTTGCGGCATCACTGAGTAGCAGCAAAAACTTCTCACGAGCAATATTCATGTTCTTGAGGGTGTCGTCAACAATTGTACAAATATTGGAGCTATTGGAGTTGCCATTTAATGGTTTGCAGTTGACTAAGTATGTTTTTTCAGGTTCCTCCATCAGCCCTGCTAAAATATTGACATACTTTTGACCAGATACCTCAGCCTCATCTACGACCAAAAACAATGCTTTTGCAGCAAACAATTCCTTAAGGTGTTCAGTTTCTTTAGCAGTCAATTCCTTAACATGGCTTCGACATGCTGATTCAGAAGGGCAATGCTTCCCCAACTCTGAGTTTAATAGCTTTTTAATACTGGCATGCTGAAGCTTATAAAGTGGGATGTCAGCCTCTAAGAATGCCGTTACAACCTTTTTTGTAAAATCCCGTTGGCAAATGGGGACAAAAGACTGTTTGTTTAAGGTCTTTTTTGCCGGTGCAATTTTCTTTTGGTGTTTTGCCGATTGTCAATGTTGTTCCACGTGAAAGCGCTTGTCACATCTGACGATGGTGGCACAAAGCTGACAATAAAGATCATTCTGGGGATTGCAAGAAAACTCTTGGGGATATTGCTTTACATACCTTTTTGTTTTTACTACTTTTGATTCTGCAGTTTTTCCCATACTGTTTGCTAAAACTTGCTGTTAAGGAACACTTGCTAATTCATACGCTTGCTAAATAAGCTAAAATGCGTTAAGGAACACGCACGTGTTAAAATAATTTTTTTTTGCTTGTGGTTATGACGACATAATTTATTTTCTAACTTGTGACTTTTAGCCTAGCGCTTTTACGAGTTTCAAAAGCATTACGACTCTTTCGACAGTTGATGGTGTTATAGCAAAAGAGCAATATCTGTGCTTGAGACTAAAATTACAACTTGCAAACTAGTGTAGCTGATTCGTTAGAACTTATACAAGGAAATAAATTAATTAATTCGATATTTTTGAGCAAGATAACTATGGCGTCACAGAGTCATAACAATAATGGAGATAGCAAAGCTTTGCAATCGTTGTTAATCTAACGTTCTGTCTTTGCACCATGAATATCCTACTGAATATGGGAGCAATGACTAAATTTATGACTTTTATGACCGAAAATATTTTTTATGACTTATGGTGTAAAATATGACTTTAATATGACTTTTTAACTCTGTTATCAAACATCGTACGAAAGTTTTGATTGAATTTTTGGGTATTTCATAAAAAACAGACCTTCTAAAAAAAATATAACTTTAATGACAAAAAATTGCCCTAGTTATGACAGATAAACAGCTCGTTTTAATTGGACTGAGGTTGTTTGCGTTGTTTGTTTCTTCTGATTTTCAGCAAAAAAAAATAACGTTCAACTTCTTTCAAATTGAAATCAATTGTAACCTCGCCTTTCGCTTCGAGTGTGTTTAAGACGTAAATAATGAAAGATTCGTACGCTATTTTTGTCGCCCCGATGATGAGTGTACCGTACTAGGTCTTGGAAAACGCCCGCTGCAATATTGATGGTACAACTGTATCGCTTCGTCTTTGGGACACATTTGGTGACCACCACAAAAACAGAAAGTTTGCCTACGGAAAGTTAGTAATATCTAAATATTTGCTGAAATCCAGCAATTTAGAATGTGTATTATATTTTTTTAAGCCAATTGTTCCCGTTTTGTAATTTTTTTAGTTGACTAATGGCTATCGAAGCTTTACTTAAATTTTCTACCGTAAGAAACTTGATTCTTGCCAAAACAAGCGTTGTTGTAGCTATTGCTTTAAGTTAAAACAAGCGTTTGTTGTAGCTATTGCTTTCAAACGGGTGAAGACTGCAGTTAACTCAAAATCTCTTTTTTTTTTTGTTGTTGTTGTTGTCTGTTTCAGTTCCAATTTTTCGGTACTTTTTCTGACGTCATAAAATGTCAACACTCAGGCCATCAAATTATGAACTTTTTTTGCATTTTGCAGTCTGCAGTATGCTTGGTTTGTTCTAGAGCCGATGTCGTCGTCGTGTGCTTTTCGATCTGCGACGAAAAGTCTCTCCGCAACGTCGTACAGTTTTGGGTTCCTGAAGTCCGTAAGCATTGCAAGAATATTCCGATTATATTGGCTGGATGCAAGGCGGATTTGCGGTTTGCCGATCTTGTTAAGCTGAACAAAACTAAAAGTTGCTTATCCAAGCAAGTCCTTTTCGATTTTGATTTGTGCATTACGTTGTGCGTCAACGGGTGTTCAATTGGTTTTTAAAGAATCTTGCTTGTTTTACGGCGCAGCGATTGATGAGTTTAAGTTCTAAATCCATTTTAAAAAGCATTTTTTAATTCGATCAGAAACTGTTTGTAATTACAAGAATGCAACGTTCTGCGACAAGAGCATTTCTTCTGCATTATTAAAGTTGATACTTATTGTATTTGTTTTTACGTACCTTTGGTATGATTTCAATATTTTTTTTGTCATAAAGTGGATTTTTTTTGCTCCGCTTTGCCCCCAAAAATACATCGAAGCAATAAAATCTTTCATGATTCTATTTAATTCAAAATCTCAAACAATTTATCATTGCAGCTTTGTTTCCTACAAGAATTTTTTTTCTTTTAATAAAAGAAAGTAATGTATAAGAAGAGTCAAAAAAAAGTTGGAAAAAGATAGCAGCAACAAAACAGAAGTTTTATTTTCAAATAGTTTAATACGAAAACGAAACTTACGAATTTTATAAATTTATGCTTTTTTTTACTTTCGAATGCTTTTTTTTGTCTTCGATTAAGTTTGAGACATGAATTTACCGTGTAAATACTAATGCGCCCCTCGATCAAAATCATCTTCTGTATCCGACCTTCGAATTAAAAAGTTTGCTCACCCCTGTTGTAGGCCGTAATTCAAATTTTTGAAGGCCTACTAACATTGCAAACTATCTATTAGCTTCAAATAAAAGTCATTTAAATTTGCGATTCCATCAAAAGCGACCAAAATGGTTTTATAGGTGTTATTGTTATACAGAGCAATTCGGCATAGCGATATCCTCTACCCTGACAAAAGTCGTGCCGTCGCACTCGAACTGAAGTTCCCATACTATGAAACAAGTGTACTTTTACGTTACGGTGTGCAAGAATTGTTTCAAAACGTGTGCCGAGCAGCTTTGATATACAGGTAATTGCATTATTCATATTGGTAATATGCTTTTGTATCATAAAAGGTGAAATATGTAATTTAATTTTAACATTTGTAATTGTAATTTAATTGACATTTGTATTGTAACGTTTGTGCCAAGTTTGCTTTTGCAAAAAGAAGCAGCAAATTTTCCTAATCGACTTCAAACCTTTTCAGGTAGATTTTAATGAGCGTGTTCATAATTGCGAATCACATAATTTATTTTCCTAAACGTGTTGTTTGAGCTACTGCTTAATGTGACACGTTTTAACTACGGCTTCCGATGTTTTTGTTTTTGCTTGTGCCTGTATTTCCGTACATCCGAGAGCACTTACTTGTCTTTTGCAGAAGAGACATATACGTGCATCATAGAATTAAGCCTCTGTTATACAGCGCTTTTGACTACTATTTGATCCAATGTACAACTCAACAACTTTTCTAAAATCACTTATAACTATTGCCACCACTTAAAAATAGCAATTGTCCCTTCCAAGTTAATCAAGCAATTACAGGATACAGGTGTTTGATGTCCACCAGACAGTTCTTCTGATCTGTGTAATTACCACTGCTAATAATTGTTCTTTAGCGCACATAACGACCTACTAATACATACGTGCTTCAGTGTTACATTTTAAAAGTTAAAACTAGTTTGCTTCTTCCTGCAAACAATTTTTCTTAATAAATCTTTGTAAAGGATTGGTTTGAGGCAGTGGTTCTCAAATTTTTTTCGTTATGACACCTTTGAAAAATTTACTGGGCTTGCGACGCACCAACAATGAAAATTTAATAAAAGCATGTAATTAGGGTTACCATATTTTCGAGATAGAGAATCAAAACGCTTGTTAAAAGCGTTCGAAATCAAGTGAAGCATAACCGTACCAGACCAAAAATTTTGAGGGGAACAATACATTTTTTCCCAAATTTTTTTGAAGACATTCGAATCATGATCCCGCAGTATTTCTTGGAGATGCTCAAATATCATTTATATTTAATGTGAAGCCTTTTTAGGTTAACTCTATAGGCCAGAGTTTCTCAATTTTTTTATTCACGGAACACCTATCTTATCATTTTAGCGTACAGAACACTTACTTTTCTCATTTTAGCGACAGAACAATTGGTCTTAGCTTTTCTGATTTTCCAAGCTTAGCTTCTCTGATTAAAAGAAGTAGTGATCTCTAAAAAAAAAAAAAGGTCTTCACTTCGGTACGGATGGTAAACCTATGCAAACCATCATGTTCATAATTCATCGAAACACTTTAAATAAGCTTGCGGAATACTATACAAAAGTAAGAAGTGCTTTGCGGAACACGATTTAAGAAACACTGCTGTAGGCTTTAGATTTTGTGCGGCGCCCCTGAAAAATTAAAACGACTCACCAAAGCATTGCGACGCACTGTTTGAGAATCACTGGTTCAAGGAAAGAAGATGCGGAAGATTGATGTAGGAGGAGAGAAGATGTAGGAAGAATTGCATGAGTACTGGGATGCATCCAGCCGCCTCCATGCACCGGGAATATTTAAACCAGATTATAATTGGATTGATAAAATCAAATCTTCCACCAAACTTTTTACGACAAAATTATAATTGTTATACCGTAGTGTGGATCGTAGATGCAAGTTTTGCATATGAAACATGCGTTTTATGAATACTCTAAACATTATTACATCCCGTGTCCAGCATAAAAAAATACATAAAAAAATTGAAGAAATTGGATCAAGCAAAAAAAGTCAAAAACGCGACTTCAGCCGATAACATATTAAAATAAATCTCGCATTGAATATGACACTTCTATATCAATCAAACCTTTTCAATCTTTTCCGCCGACCTTTTAAATTATTAAAATTTTTCATCCTTTTCATTCTTAATAAAATCAGGTTATAAATGAAGTAAAATACGTCACATCACTGTAGTTTTTAACCAAGATCCCTGAAAAATATTAATTTTTGCCTTGTTAGTTTTTACTCGCAGTTTTATTAGCCTCTCGTTACTAGAGAGAACGTTTTCTAGTAAAGCACGAGTAACCACCTAAAAGATATAAAACAATTTAGCCGGGTAGAATGCTGGATGACTTTGAAAAATGTGAGCTCTATTACTCAATTGCTAAGCGGTAATATTTTTGAGGGAGATAGTTTATCTAATCATTCAGTAGGATTAAAGTCATGGACTTCTAAATAGTAGTATATTACTATTAGTATATTACTATATGGACTTCTAAATAGTAGTATATTACTATTTAGAAGTCCATGGTTAAAGTAAAGGTTGTTCTGGACTGAAAGCGATGGCGGAACAACCTAATCGTAATCGTATTTTCCGCTTTGTGAACCAAGCCAAGAAATTAAAACATTTTAACTTCAATATTTTTTTGCTGAGAACGAAAAGTTTTTCGCTTTTAATTCGTGTACGCTTTCCGCTGTTAGTGGCAATCGTTTTTCCGTTTTGTCTTTATAGGGTTTCCGCCACACACTCTACTTTTTCCGCAAACGCTTTCAGTCTCAGCCGACCTTAAAATGGGGTTAGACGTCGCAGAAGGTTTTCCAATTTAAGTTTTTTCGTGTCAAACGATTTCATTGAAAAAACTAAACAAGTCAAAATAAAAAAATAAATAAAAAGTATTCGTGTAGCTAACATTTAAAAATAGCCTTTCTTAATTGCTCTGTTATAAATATCACCAAAAGGCGACAAGTTTTAGATTTATGTATGTGCAGCACTGTCTGCTTCAGTTTTATCGAACAAGCCAAAGCAATACGCTTTTTTAACCAATGTATGCTTCTGGGCGGTTGTTAAAACATTACAAAAAGGTAAAGGGGTCGCTACGGGTTTAGCAGCATTGGATGGGGTCTGTTAGGTAAAATGATTGTCAATCATTTTTTGATGTTTACTGATGAAACAAGGTCAGCAGAATCGTGCCATCGGCTGCGTAGTCGTTCTGTGGAAAACTGTAAATCGAAAATTCTAATAATGTTATTTGTACGCGGATGTTCTTGTTATTTACTAAATATCTGCCGGTGGTAATCACATTTTTGTACGACCTTTGACCAGGTTGCGATCCTCGATTTGGAAACGCCCTCATTTAAATAACCCGTAGCATAATAATAGTCTTAAAAGTGCATTACAAATAGTGGAAAATCGTACTTTAAGAGAAGATTTTTAATCGTCTTTGGCGGCTTAAAATTTTCTGCGTTTTCAGCGAATCGTCGAGAATCTTCGCCTCAAGAATACGTGTACAACTCTACACTAAAGCACTTATCGAAAAGAGACACTTCACATTTTTAATCAAATTGCAGGAAACTCGTTATAAATTATTCATCCAATTGAATCGAGTGCTTCTTTTGACGTCACGTTTACGCCATTGCCTGACGTCATTGCCAATGTGATCGCTCGTCTTCGTCATACTGACGACGACCTTTATTGATGCTTTTTTTCTAATCTTTAATTTTTATAGATTTTTAACGTCTTTTTTGCTTTAATGTCACCATGCAATCATTTCATTTAGTGGCAATTACTATTTCATCAAAAGCTAATGCAATTAAAAGTGTTAATTGTAAGTGATTTTTTGTTAGAATGCCTCTCAATTGTTTTCAACTATTCTAGATAGATTTTACATTGAAAAGTGGTGCGCAGGATTTTTAAAATTTGTTTTTTTTAGAAAAACTTTATCATTTTGGAACTCTCGTTTAAAGAAAATTTTACGACCTGCTCTACAAAAACCCCTTTTACCTCCGATGCCCGACCCCCCAAAGAAAAGTCCAGTTGTTGGTTTTCCAAATCTTTTACCGAAACTAGATGAGCTTTATAAAAACGAATTGCTGACCGACGTTGTTTTTTCGAACAAGGTGCAACGAGTTCATATGTTCGCGAAAAGTCTTGTTAACCTTGTTTACTGTTATTTATTTATTTTTAATATTAAGTTGGGGCTTGTTTACATTTGACACGATAATTGAACGTTTCGAAACACTTTTAATTAAACAAGTGATTTGTGGTACAGAATTTAAAATAGCTAACAAAAAACTCATATCAACGAAAAGCTTAGAGATGAGTTTTTTGTTGGCTACTTTTAATTAACAGTTGTTTGCCAGTCGTGATTTTAAAGTCGTCATAAGCGAACGGTTAAAAGCACATTTTAAAAGTGATACTATGTAGGTTTTCTTCAGTTGTTACATATGTTAAATTTATTACTGTTGTGATTCTAAATCGAAACGCCATACACAAACATACATTGTCTAACCCGAACTTTGCCGCCTCCATTCTTCAATTCATGACTACTCGCAAAGCACCTGCAAACTGACTTCTGTCGAATCTTCGGGAATGTTTTATTTCGAGCTCGACATGAGTCTAAAACAAACCCCAATCTAATAATTTTTTAAGTTATTTATTTCCTATGCGAACGTAATTTTATTGTAATTAAGTTTTATTGATTCCTTAGCATTTCAATGCGCAAGGCTATTAGTAGAAGTGTCAAACTAACAAGTCAAGTGATCCAGGTCGTTTCTCAAATACTGTGTCAAACTTTTATAAATAATAATAGAAAAAGTTGTTTGTTTCAAAATGTGTGAAGCCGTAAATAACACGACTTAATCGATTACAACATAAAACTACTGAGGCAATTACTATTCATAATACCTATGACTTAGTACAAGGGTCACCAAACTACGGCCCGCTGTGTTATTTCCTCCGGCCCGCCGTATGCTATTTCAAAGCAGCTAAATGCAATAGTTTATAGTAATACGGAAATAAATATCAAAATTTCTATTGTCAGGCCACAAGAAATGTACCCATGATTTTATATTTTTTGTTTCTAACAACGATTTTTCACGATGAATTACAGATAAATTAGCTAATGATTCTTTACACTAGGTTTGCCGCCAGCTTGAAGTGATTACGTAAAGCGATTTGTTGAAGCGTTTATTTTCGGATCAAGACAGAATAGAGAACGACGTAACTGTTCCAGAACCCGTTTCGATGTAATCCTTCTGATATGTCGATCGAGTTGCAGTTGGAGCTCATTGATTTATTTTACCGAGACGAGCTTATTTTACACAGAGAAGCACAGCTTATTACATTTTACCGCTGCCTACGTGATGATGAGTTTCCAAAGTTGAAGAAATTCCAAAGATTTTCTGTAAAAGTTTTTTTTTGAATTGATAAAATGCTGAACAGCTGGTAAAAATTTAGTTTTTTCTATAAACTTGTAGTTTTTTCTAGCTTAATATTAACAATTTATTTGTTGTATAATTTTATCAAGTAATTTACGAAACTTTCCAGGAACGAAAGATAGCCGCCCATAAAGTTATTCTCGCCGCGTCTTTCGATGTCTTTGCGCGCCTTTTCGCTTCCGATCACGACGAAATACATCCCCAAACGTCTTATTTTTCTTACTGCGGTCAAAACAACAGAGGAAATTCTATCTATTTCTTCGACTTTTCCTACGATGCCTTTTGCCTGATAGTGGATTTCTGTTACACCGGCAAACTCTCGGACGCTAACATTTGCGCCAAACCGCCCGGCGTCGCAGTGTCGCAGCTGCAGAAGATCTGTCAAATTTTCGACCTCGCTCATCTCGAAAAAACACTGAACGCGCTTGATGTCGGCGACGCCGAGCGCGCGAATGAGCTAAGCGCCGAGTTTCTTCTCGAACGTTCCCGCAACATTCGAACGCTCTGCTTCGGTCGGTGCCTCTACTCGGACGTCGTGTTTCAAGTGGACGACGACCTCGTTTACGGGCACAAGGTCCTTCTGTCAAGCGGCTGTGACGTCATGTACGCGATGTTCGCCGGCCGCTTCATCGAAAGCGAAAATAATAAGGTGAGTTTAAAAGCGCTACGTCATCGATGGTGTACGAAAAGGGCAATTAGCTGTTGAGTGGGAAGCTGCTTTCCGATGCAAAGAATCAGCGTTCTTTAATCGGAAGCTTCGGAATGTACTGTAAAAGGCGCGGTTGTGTATGAAACCTTCAGGCCAGGTCAGGTTGGCGGGGTTGAAAAAAATTTAAATTGCCTGACATGGAACCGCTGATCACTTTTCGTCCGAATAAAAATAGTCTTCAATTTTAAAACAGCTTTTACTCCATTTAAGCGATTTCAGCCCATGGTTTTCGAGTGAATATCATCAGCATGATTACATTAACTATTACTCCTCGTAGCACAATGACCGATACGTTAGATTTGAACTAACAGTCTAACAAATAACCTCCTCTCAGGACCTACTTACAGAGATTTAGAGATATAACTGCTCTGTTCAAATTTTTTATTTGGCTTTTGAATTATTTATAAAGTAATATAGCTGTTATTATTTCCATTTGCTTGCTACGAGTGGGAAGCCGAAAAAAGTGATGTTCTGTCCCTTTTCTAGGGATACAACAAAGTGGCAAGATAAGCGTCGAACTAAGACCATGTCCGTCACGTTGGCCATCAAAACCCTTTTACTCACTCGAACATGGGGCCAAATATGTATTTCACCCTTTCCAAATATTTCCCATTATTTATCAGCAATCTTTTCAATTAAAAATTTCCAATTATTTATCAGCAAATTTTTTCAAATTGGTTGTGGGCAACAAAAGACTTTTCAAACCCAGCATTGAATCATAATTGTTTCGTCACCATGCCAACGGTATATGGAAAGTAAAACCTCGATTCTGTTGAATTACCGGCATTCGTCATGTAGGTTAAATAAATATTAACTTTTTTTATAAAATGTTTATTTTAATGCTTATGAGGCTTATTCTAAAGTCTAAGCGTTATTATTATTATGGATGTTTTATTTTTCTGGTTGCTCGACGTTGGTGTTAAAGCCAAAAATAATTTTGTTATTTAAAAAAAATAGTTTCCTTTTTTATTACAATTCACAACTTTGTTGATTTAAGTCTTTTCTTTTCTACTGCCATTAAATGGTTGTTAAAATTGTGAATAAAGTAGGTTGTACCGTTCTTCACTGTATCGGCTCGCTTCCTTGTTTCTTTTAGACCAATCACGTAACAGAAACACTTGGCTTCGCCGAAGGTTTTTTTCTTAGCTAACGCTTTCCGGTTAGTGACACTGATGTAAAAGTGAAACGAGCTATGTAATTGATACGCTCGTTTGCTGTGTCTTTTTCGAGCTAAAAAAAGTATTTTAAAAATTGTCATAATGCATTTACTTTGCGCACTTTCATGTACAAGTTTCGTAACCCCTTCTTTGTATTTATTTGTCTATTTGCCAAGCTGTTTTTTTCTGTTCCAAAGGCTTTTTTTACCAGACAGCATCAGATGCCCAGGTCTGTACAACAACAACCAGCTCGCTTTTGCGGTCCTTAAAAGATCAATAATTGCAATTGCTACCCGATATTGAGTGATCGTGCAATTACAAGTTTAAGTTTGCTGAGACCAGAAAGTCTCGTATCTGATTTATTGTGTATCGTATCTGTAGCCGGAGCTATTTTTAGTGTATGAAACAAAGTAATCTCTAAAAAAAAAGATCTTTAATGTAGGGAGGGTCACTATTAAGTGATCCAAAACATAAAAAGCCTTTTTGGTGTCACAAAACAAGTGATCTCTAAAAAAAAAAAAACTGTCTTTTAAGGAGCCCGATTGACAACATAACGAGGAAAAGCCGAGCATGTTGCGACCACTGATTGAAGATTTTTTTATTTTTTGACATGCCATCGACATCCTGGTGCTACTATGAAGAAATATAGTAATGTCTTGTGTAGGGGGGGCTCGGTGCGGCCGCACCGTTTGCACTCTATTAAAGCCATCACTGCCCTTGCATTTAGTAGTGTCCGCTCTATGATTGTGACAGAATAACAAGCACTCGGTTCCAGCGTTCGTAGCTAATTTGTGCGATTATTCAGGTTTGTTTGCCTTACACGACTGCTCACTGCTTGAAAATCGTTTTCGAGTTTCTATATCTTGGCGTGATTGACAACTTCGAGGAAAACGATGGAGAAGTTTGTGAATTAATTGCCTTGGCGAACAGATTGTGCCTTCAGAATCTCGTTTCTTATCTGGGTAAATATACCTTTTGAAACGAAAGCACATTCAATTGAATTGCAGCTGAACTAATATTAGCGAATTTCTTTTTATAGTTAATTATTAAATGAATAGATATTTTAGGAACCTAATTATGTATAATCTCTTACTTAAAGTTGTCATATGGTTATAAAATCGACTGTAACAAGTGTCGTTTAATGACACTTCATGATACGAATATTTTTAATGTGTAAAAACAATTAACATCAAATAAATACGTGTTGGATTGTTAACACGATCGACATATTTTATTCTAAGCTTGTAACAAATATTATCGAGTTTTGTCGATGTTGCTCGAGTTTTAATGTTTCTAGTAATCACGAAATAATTTACTCTTAAAACGCTTTAAATCTTTACATAGATTGTATATTAAAGAATAGTACTGTCATTTGAATTTGATTGATTCTTGCCCTTTAATTTGTATAAATGCCCAATTTATATGGGTAGAAATCACTTTTGAAGTGTTTTTTTAAAAAAATAGTTTTTCCATTGTTTTTTTTTTGTTTTAGCTAGACTCCGTTTTGTAAAAAGCGTTGTCCAATATTATTAAAAAAACTGCACTTGGTACAAAAATTGTTAAAAGTATAAAAAAAAAAGTATAGAATTTCGTATCAAGTGAAAAATTGTAGTCTTTCCCAACAAACTTAAAGATTATCAGTGGCATGTTTTTTTACTTTGCAAAGCATAAAATTTCCTTCGATTTTTGTAAAGCTTTCAACTCCTAAACTCGCGCAGAAAATCAAGCCATAGAATACCTCGAACAACGGGAGGAAATTTACAAGCAAACCGAGGACGTGACAGTGATCAAGGCGCTATGCGAGGATGCCATCGAGCTCTTGCATATTGCGCAGCTCCACAACGCTCCCGTCTTGTCGCGCTGGTGTCTTCACTTCCTCTGCGTGCGCTACAACGAAGCCTGCAAGCACGCCGGAAAGTACATTAAGGTGAGCTTTCAAAGCGTGGTCTCTTATACATGTTGTTTTTGTTGTTGCCCCTCCTCCAAGGATATCTTGGAGTAGCCATCTCATAACCCCTCAAAGAAGCCAATCTAGATTCCCATTGTTGGATTACCTTTGCTGCTTCCAAAGGCTTTTTCCACAGACTAATGGTGTTTTGTTGTGTTGGTACTTGACTACAGTTGAATAGGTGATTAGTGACGTGTAGGTGTGACAAACATGGTGGGCACTGTGGCGTGTAAGTTTCAAGGTTCACTGTATGTATGTAAGTAAGTTTGCAAGACTGGTGATTTGTTGGCGCTGAGCTGTGTCAGTTTTGTATGCATATGACTGGCAATGTTTGTTCTGATGAATGAGTGTCATAGGGTGCAATGTTAGTAACTTTATTGATTTTTTCTAGAATCGAGGTATGAATTTGAGAATTTGCGGTTTTCTCAACATTCCTTAGTTGTTATGTTTGGATCTGAGATGATGATGTTAGTGTTCTCATTGGTATGAAAGATTGTGGCTTTCATGTTTCTGAGTATGCATTAAAATCATGTAAAGGGTGTGTTTGAGTTTTAGTCAGTTGTTTAAGTTGAGTTGCATGAAGTTTGAGATGAGTGTCTATTGGAAGGATTTTGGTTTTGTCGTGTAGGTGTTGGTGTTTGTATCTCGTGTGCAGCCAGTAGCAATTCGCAAAGCTCTGTTCTATATGGTTTGCAGTTTCTTGATGTTGGTGTTTGATGTGATAGGACTCCATATGGTGTTTGCATATGCCAAAATCGGCGAGTGATAGCTTTGGATGTGGAGACGATTAATTTCTTTTGTTTAGCTTATTTGGTAGAGGTGAGTGCTTTCAGAATGTTAAGCTTTTGTTTAGCTTTAGTGATGGTGACATCTAGATGCTGTGAAAATGTCAGTTTTGGGTCAAGAGTCTCGTATACATTTTCGCTTTCAACGCTTCCAAAGTAAAAGAACTCTTTGTGCTCATCGAAGTTGTCGTGTTGGTGGGAAACAATGATCGATGCCTGCGATCGTGTTCTCGGTTGTGACGTTCGTGCTTTCGGCGCGAATGCAGCGGATTGTTCGTAAAGAGTGCCGTGTTCAATCGCTTTTTAATGCAATCGCGGCCATATGCGTATTCACCGAGCTTGAATCGTTCTTGTTGTCATGGTAACGCAACCTGGATTCATTTTATCAAAATTATATCGCAGTTCGTAATCTGACGGATCGACTAGGATCAAGCCACTTAAATCCCTATTATCCGGTTTACGTTACTGTATTTCTCCAGTCATGCAATATGCACCCAAATTACGTTTTTTTTTTTGTTGGATCGCTCAGATGTTTGAAAATTGATTTTCGATTTCGCAAATATAGAAACTAGTTACTAGATTTTAGTAATGGGACGATGCCAAGTTTTTCTTTATTCCGATGCCGATTCCAACAAAAATTTCGATTCCGATGCCAATTTCGATTCCGAGTTTTGTAATTTAAGATTTATTTTGTTTTTATAATAGATTAACAAAAAGTTTTTTGAAAGCATCTTGTTTAATCGCGGTTAGATAATTGATGTATAATGTCTCTACCTTAACTGTCTTACATTGTTCACCATTTTTTAAGAAATTAAATCAATCTTCTTAGAGACTGCTTTATGAAAGGATTAGAGCAATAGTTTACTACAAAATTTTTCCAGTGACTGTTTAAAAAACCACAACATCTGTTAGATCTTGACTGAAATAGGATCTTGATCCTTATAGAAAAATTTTCTTTGAAAAAGGATATTTGAATATTGATACTAAATTTTTTTTAAGTACTTTTGAAAAGAACCACGGCAATCTGTTTTATCCTATAGAATCGTCAGGTGGTTACTGGAAAAATAAAGAATGGAATTATTTGTAATGAAAACATTCATGAAATGAATTATGCTTTGATAAATAATATGTAGTTCAGCAAAACATAGTTTATTAGAGAACATTTCAAATTCCTAGAACTAAAAATATTATTTAAGCTTTTCCATCGGTATGCTCAGGAATATATAGTTTGTTCAATTAATCAAGCAAATAATGCAATTCCTGTGATGTCGTATAAAAAAAAATACTCAAGATATAGTAAATGCAAGTACAGAAGATATGCATTTATATTAAGGTACTCTGACTTTCATTCTTTTTAATATGAATGAAACAGATTGATTTTTTTGGATAAAACCGACTGTTGTGGTTTTTTAAATAGAGATTAAATAAATTATGTATTAAATTGCTCTGATCTTTTCATTGAGCACTCTGCAATGAAGATCGATTCACCCTTGCAATATATACTGTATATATGCAATATTTCGTAAAACTCTTGCAATATACATTGGGAAAAAAAGTACGAGTAATTGATATGTTTTTGGAGGGTGCTTAATAAAATATAGAATATATACTGTACATTGATTTTTTTTTTATTAAGAAAAAAAAAGCAGCTCTGCAGCCTGTTTCATTTGTTCCTTGATTTCTTAATCGGATAAAACAGGCTGTAGTGTTGTTTTGTCCTAATAAATGAAAAAGAATACTTGTCTTTATATGTATAACACAAAATTTATTTATCAATGTTTAAAAGCCGCAGCACTCGGTTTCTCATGAATCATCATGAATCATGAATGCTCATGAATCTCATCTCATGAATTCTTATGAATCATAAAATTCATCACTTGGTCACTTATTCAAATGAAGCAACTATCTGAAGATTCGACAGGATGAAACAAACTGTTGTGATTTTTTTAAACATTGCTAAATTGCTCTGATCTTTTCATTGAACATTCTGCAAGGAAGATTGATTTACTTTTGCAATATTTATATGTGTATAGGGGATGGGACCAATTGCTGCTATTGATTTGCCGCCGACAATTAGTCACCACCAATTTGGTTTAGGGTTAGTAACAATTGTGTTCTTAAGGTTAGTGACAGTTGGTGACGATTTGCCATGGCTAATTCGCCAACAACGCATGATTGTAATCCTTAGAAATATGTATTGTTCGAAAAAAGAAAATGTCTTTTCATATATGTGTGCATGCTCAATAATAGTGAGGTATATAAAAAAGAGAAAATACTGAATAAATTAGGAATCGTTTTCAAGAATCGGAATTTTCAAAGATTTTTCGATTCCGATTGCTGAAAATTCATCAATTCTTTTGATTCTCGATTTCGATTCCGATTAATCGTCCCATCACTATTATATTTTTTTAATGTTCTTCACCTGCTCTTCTAGTATAAAATGAATGACTTCGCTTTATTCCCATTTTTATTCGTAAGATAAAGACGTTTTAAATGCTACAATCTTGCACGTTAAGCTTTAAAGAAAAAGGAAGGTATAAAAGCAAGGTTGAACAAATATAGTTTTATTAGCAAAATTCAGACACATTTTTTGATTTACTTCGTTTTTTGAAAAACTGTTTTGTGTCTTGTTTTTTGCTCCTGAAGAAGCGTGCGGCGCTCAAAGCGCCGTGAATCTACGAACAAAGATGATATATTTGTAAAGTCATTGATTTTATACAAGATCGGATTACGTATTTTGCAAAATTGCTTTTCTCCGTGACCACGTCACGTGGTTAAGAACTATGTGATTTCGCGCTCTGCTAACCAGGAAAATCACGTGAATTCCAGAGCCTGCCGGACGATGTACAGCGGTATCTCGAGGAGCATCGGTGGCCGCCCGTCTGGTTTATCAAGCAGCTTGATTATTACGAACGCGCTGTGGTGCAGCGGATCGAGTCCCAAAACAAGAAGCTGAAGAGATACTAAGACTTACTCGCACCTTCCTATATGGCCAGCGCTTAAAATTTTTACTGACTTCTATTTTTTGCACTTCGTTGTTTGTGTTTTTTTTTTATTTCTGCGCTGAACGTTGACCGATGACTGGTAAAATGTCAAGTCACGTGGTTCAGGTGATTGTGATCTTGACGGTAGAAGTCTAGACATTTCTATAATTGAATGAAATCGAATGTTTTTTTGGATATTTGTTGGGGAAAGTTTGTTGATTGAATAGGGAAGGTCAAAGTTTTTAGCCGTCAAATGAGGCTAATTATTCTGTGGTTTTGGAAGACATTTTTCCGCTTGGTATTTTTACAGCGAAGTCTTGTCATTTTACCAGGGAAGTTAAGTGACAAACAGGCATTAAATTAGACACCAACACCTTTGCATCTTTGAAAGAAGAACTGTCATGTAATGCTTTTGCCACTTTCAAGCGGACTCATGATAAGAATAAATTTGCGCATGCAATTTCTATAATCTTACTCTCAATTGTTTTATTCAAAAGTCATTAATCAAAATTTTCTGCGTGAATATACTTGGTTTTGAAAATAATACTTTAATAGAATTTTTATTTTTGGCTTTGAAAAAGGACAGTTTGATTGCAAGCAACGAATGCGAGCTTGGTTCGAAAATGTTTTTACCTACTCCGTGAACCCTAGTTTTGGGGCAAAGCGATACATTGTTTAATTTTTCTAGCTTTCTTTTAAATTTTATTGCTGTCTATTAAAATACTTATAAAAATATTCTTAGCAATTACAGCAATTGGCGTCAAAAGGCGTTTTTCAGTTGTATATTTGAATGCAGCGTAAAACCTTTCTGAGCCACTTCCTGAACAATGGTTTTTGATTGACGTTGATTGCAATTTTTTTACAGTTTTACACACGATTTTTGTTTGAAACAAGTTTTCTATCGTTGCTGCGATAAAAGAGCTTAAAATCATTTAATGCAAAAGCTTCTTATGTTGCTGTTTTGTGGTATTTCTTCTAATTATACTTGTTTTTGCAAAGATATTTATTGCTGGCATTTTCGGTATTTTTGCCTCAATTTTCTGTAAATGTTACAATATTCTGCACGTTTTTGTAATTGTTTTAGCCTTTTTTTGGCAGAAACGTGGTGATTTGTTGAAAATCTGTTTTTTGTTACCGCGCATTTTTTCTATTATCTTTTTTTTTGTTGGAACTGCTATTTTTTGTACATTTAAGTAGTATTTTCCTAATTTCACTGTAAATATTGGAAGTATTGCCTTTATCGTATTTTTACAATTTTTGAAACTGATCGACTTACCATGAGCGTTACAGTCTGCTTATAAAAATCAAGTCGAAATTTAGTATTCCTGTTCGAAAATCAGTAATTAACGTCATATTCTTTGCCAAAACCTTCAGTTGTTTTATCGTTTCTAAAAACGTTTTGCACTCTGCTCAAAACATTGTAAGGCCTTCCCCTAGGTTTAAGTCTTCACCGATGAATCTTTTACGGAAGTTATTTAAAGAAACGCTATACTACTCAAATTTGCAAATAAAACATCACATTGTTATGTTTTCAAACCATCAATTTTAGAATTTTCATGCGACTTAATTTATCTGTTTTTAATTTATTGAATTTTTAGCAGCAACATTAACCTCTGCAATTATCATTTTTGCATTTTTGTTTTCATTCTATTATTTTTAATTTTTGGTTACTCTGTTATTCTTACCAAGTTTTTTCTCATTTAAATATTTTATTCAATTTTCTCCTGCAACTGTTCTAGTAATTTCTTTTATTTAAGTGGAGTTTTAGCTAGATTCCTCCTGTATTTAGTGCTTGTTTTGTTTGTGGTTCGTTCATGTATGTTTTTCAAAATTTTTTCGAAGCGTTTTTGTTTTCCAAATTTTGCAAGTTTTCTAAGATTAAAAGTTTTTTGAGGGAATCTGTGTCATTTAAAAAAACTTTACAAAAATCAAACATACCTTGAACTAATTAATTTTTAGCTTGATGCAATGTTAAAACACTTGAAAGAGAATGTTTACTTGTTTTTCCCTTATGAAACGTCGTGTAACTGATTTTCTCTATATCTCCAAGCATGGTGTTGTCAATAAAGTGTTGCTTTTATTATTTTCAGTTTTTTGGTAGTTCTCAATACAAGACTTTTTATTTGATTGCTTCTTTAATGTGAACGTGTTATTATTGCAACCATAGCAGACGGTGACGTGGCAGGAGAAGTGACGCTTTGGGAGCCGACCTGATTCATACGGTCTCGGTTCAACTCCTACACTAGTCGCGCTATTGTGTTTTTGAAAAGATGTTTTACGGGACTTTCTTTGACTTGGCGGTCTTAGCAAGCTGCTACGTATATAGCCCTAAATAATTTTAGAAAAAGAATAGCAACTGAGCAGCAATATCGTGACCTCTTCCAAGCAGTAATTGTTTGATTATCGGTTTAAGTTTAACGTTCCCAACGCTACTTTGCAAGTCGAAAAGATGAATATTGTTTAAAAAATATTTTCGTTCGTTATGTTAAGCTTCAAAATATTGTCCTTGCCCTGTCAAGATTTAGTTCTTGGGCGTCGGATGGGATTTTGTTGAAGAAATCCGGGTCAAACTCAAGGAGGTTGGTAACTGTAGAGGAAAGCAGGGCAAAACGGTCATAGTTATTTTAAATTGAAGTAACGGCTCCGGTGTTGGACTTAAATAAACAAAATAAGATTTTATAATTGTTGTAACAATGTATACTATCTCATGAATATAATTTAAAACCAGTGAAAACAGCATAAAAATCTTATTTTAAAAAAATCTATATTTTACTTGCATGTCCGTTTTGCCCCAGATAAAGTTTAAAATAGTTATTTTCTTTGTTTTAAATTCAAAGTAGCCTATTAATATTAGTACTTCTGCATTGTGGCAACTAAAAAAATCAAATATAAATTTTTTTTAAACAGATATGGTAGTGTTAAAAAGATTAAATACGACTGATTGCACATAAATTTGCACGAAAAAATTCTTGGACAGCAGCCTATAATACGAACATCTATCGTGACACCACTGCAAACATTTAGTAGGGTGGTGGTTAGTGACGGCCTTACAAAAAGGGGGTTTCGGTGCAAGAAAAGTAGAGGGGCCGCTTTTCAGCGTTCCGAAGCGAAGCGACAAAGCGATCTTTAGAAGAAGTTAATTGTTTTAGGGATGGGCCACTATTTAGTGTTCCAAAAGTGTGATCTCTAAAAAAAAGTTTATCGTTTTTGGAGTGGCCACTTTTTATAGTGTTTCAAAGCAAAGTGATCTCTAAAAAAAAGGTATTTATTTTAGGGTGATACCGTCCTGGTGCTACTATGAAGAAATAGAGCAATATTTTGCGTAGGGGGCCACTTTTTGATGTTTTTCAAGGAGGGAGGCCGGTGCGGCCACTCCGTTCGCACCCAACTAAAGTTATCACTGGTGGTATCTTTATAAAGTTGTATGCAAAGTAAACAGATGTATTTTGCTTCATTGTTTTTATTTACTTTAGTCATTGGTTGAGGTTTTTTAACGTAGGTTTTTAAACGTAATTTTTTCAACGCTGTTCCACTCACAGTGATAGATTTTTTAAACCAAGAACCAGTTATATGGGTGATCTGTTTAGCTTTACGCTTTTTATGTGTTAACTTCGCAGTAGGAAGAGGGGATATAAAAAACTTTTTCATTTTTATTACTTTGTTTAAAAACATTACAGCTAGCCTGTTCATTACACTCATTCACAGTAAAATTTAATTTTTTGTTTGAAGTGCTTGTCGCAACTACATTTGAAGATATATAAAAAGTTTGAAGATATAGGCTATTAAAGTTTGAATCAGACACACAATTTATCAATTTCTGCATCAGAAACTGTGATAACTTTCATTTGGTACAATTTCAATTGCTTGCCGCTTTAACAATCAACATGCTTGGCGGCTATTAAATAAATTTTTTTTAAAATCATAAACATTGTTCAAATTTTACTTTGTCACACTACACTTAGCGTCGAAAAACTTTTAAATTTAGTTATCGATTGATCAACAGATCGACTTTACAGGGTGCGGAGAAAGTCCCCGATCTTATAAAAAGTTAAATTTAACAACTAATAAAGGTTGAAATTAAACAAAAATTAACACACAATTTGTTAGAGACCCATTTAACATTTCTACTATCTATTTTTCAATATGGCCGCCTTTGGCTTCAATTACGCGCTCAAGCCTCCCCCTAAAGCTCTTCACTGCGGCACGAAGGTTTCTAGGGGAATTTTAGCCCATTCTCGCTTAAGAAACTTCTTCAAAGCTTCGGTATTATTATGGGCTGATGTGCAGGCCTCTTTCTCCAAGATGGACTAGACGCAAAAGTCCAGATGGTTCAAGTCAGGTAATGAAGGAGGCCACAATTCTTTCCTCCAGAAAGCTGGAAAGTGACTCTCACACCAGTCCTGGGTTTTGTTTGCAGTGTGAGAGAGCGCACCATCCTGTTGGAATGTGAAAGGGTACGCATCTTTAAAATATTTCTTCATTTCAACATGGGCTGGAGTCAAAATATCCTCAAGGTACGAGTTTGCGTTCAGTTTGGTACCCTCTTTAACAAAGATGAGAGTGGATCTCCAATTCTCAGAGAGCAGCCCATAGCATTGTCGAGGCAGGTTTTTAGCGGCGGTAAACGAAATTTCTGGAACTGGGAATGTTGTCAGCAATTTTAGCCAAAGTTCTGTCGTTCTGCGAGTTGAACTGGGCCTCAACAGATAAGATTTTTTCATCAGAAAAGAAAATTTTCCCAGCATCCGTGCCATCCTTCATTCGGTTCAGGAGAATCTTGGCTCTTTCTATTTTGCTTTTGCAATGCCGTCAGTTGGTGTCTGTTGGTCATTTTCAAAGGGGACAACTTGAGATCATCTTTGCAATAGTTCTGACAGTTTTTTTTATTATTTTTTAACTCCCTAGTCATTTTTCTCGGGGTTCCTACTTATCTATTTGAGGCTCCTCCTTATCCGCTCCCTAATGGCCTTAATTTTGGTTGGGGTGCGAGCAGTTCGCGGTTGTCCACTTTTAAGACGATCATCTCATGTCCCAAGTTCTTTGTATTAATTTATTGCATCCCGAACTGTTGATTTTGGAGCTTTTAAGATCTTAACAATCTCTGGGTTCATCTTTCCCGCGCAAATAAGTTGGATAATGGCCTACCGTCGACTCATTTTAAACAAATGCAAATTAAATTTTAAGAAATTTGAATCTGAAACATAAAAATATATGTATATACAAACAAAATAAACCAAAAATTGATAAATTTAGTTAAAAAATAATACCTTTAATTTAATTTTGAAAATTCGATCGGGAACTTTTTCCGCACCCTGTACTTTGTGTTCAATTTTACAACAAACCCCTTCCAAATACGTTTTCACCTGTAAAACACCGGGAACAATTACAAAGCTTCAAATTTTAATTTCGTAACTTTAACTAAAATAGGAAAATAAAAAAAGAGTTTATGTTTTTTCAAAATCAATTTTTTGGTCTGTGTTTGGAATTTTTGTTTCGCCTAATTTAATTTCGAATGTAGCTTAAATGCGTCCAAAACTGTGTTCGGATCATTTTTTGCTGGTTTCAAATGTAGGCTAATTTAAAAACAATTTTGCTTGAAAATATCCGTATTTAAAACCTTTTACTTTCAGGATGTGTTGCGACTGGATATCAAAACAACAAAACCCAAAAAATCTTATCGATAATCTATATCAATCTCGAAGCGACATTTAGTAAGGTTAAAAAAACAAATTTTTATCGTCATTTTCAGTCGAAACATTCTGCTTCATTTGTAAAAGATAATGTTTGTGACGATACGTTTTGGCGATAATTGCAGAGAAATTTTCAATCCAGATTGCAATGTAGCAAATTTGTTGATTGATATAAGAAAAAGATGCAAAGTTGTCAGCTCACAAGTAATTGATTTAACAGATGAAACTGGTTGGTATACATTTTAGCAAGAAAATTTTTTGTTAAAGTAAAAAAAACCGTTTCTTAAATTTTGTAGCTCAACCGGTCACTGTCTCCTTTAGGGCCGAGTTTTTTGGCGTTTATCAACGACTCTTCGAAACAAAGTTTTGCTTAAGTTTTAAAATCGCAATTCAAAACATATTTAAAGAGCTTCTTTGTGGTACAGACATCAAAACATATTGTATATTTAAATTCTTGATATGACGTCAAAACGTCACTGAAACTGTTTCAATTTTCAAAAAAAGTATGGAATTAATTTTTCAATTTTAACTTAAAAAATTTAGCTTCTATTAAATTTTTTAGTGCAAGTGAACATGAACCAACAAAAAAACTATGGGATTCTGTGAATTGTTTTAAATGTTTAGCACCACCAGTTGGTGTAAGCATGCGTGCCTTGACAACAGTGTGGTCGAGTAAGTAGGAGCGCCGCCTCCTGGCAAATGCAATCGACCCAGTCTCTGTTCAACGCCTTACTCACATCACTCGTTTCTGTGAAAAAAACACTTTACGGCAATTTCCAGTGCTTGGGGATCTTAGCAAGCGGTGATAAAATTTTATTCTTATTACTAGATAAAAAGTAGAAGCTAAGTAAAAAGTCTTTCAACGAAAAATTAAAATCTGGGCAAGTCAGAATGATCACTTTCGAATTGTTCTAAGTCTAAAACTTCCGACATTGTATGAAAAAAAACTTTGCAAGGAAGAGAAAGGAAATGAAGTAATTAGCAAAACTATAGATCAAACTGCTGCACGTGTTTGCAAATAGCCAATCAGAAAAAAACTTGCGACTAACAGAAAATCATAACTTTTTTTTATACTTGTGGTGCAATGGCGTCAAACAATTAACGCTTGCCGAGGGTGCCCAATAGTCTTCGGCGGCATTGGGTGTTGTTGTTGTTGTTGTTGGCCCTCCTCCAAGGATATCTTGGAGTAGCCATCCCTTAAATTCTCAAAGAAGCCAATTCCTACTTGTTATAGCGAATTTGATTCGTTTAAAATGCGCACCAAATTAAAAGGAAGTTGATTTATTAAATATAATGCGAAGCGTTTTGTAAGATTGCGACGTAATCCAAATTATGCAATTCAATGTGATGCGATGCGCTCCAAATAATGCGAAGTGATGCGATGCGGTTCAGAACGATGCGATGCTGTTCAAAACTTTTTTTATTTTTTTATTTTAATCTCTATATTTATCCTCCTGACTCGCAGGAAAGCGACGGAGGCGCTATACATAGGGTAAGCAATTACCCCGACCTGCTTCCGGAGATGCCAAGATATTGCTGTCCGCTAGTAATTTAGTAGAGATATGACTGCAATTTAGAACTGCTTGTCAAGACCACCAAGCAGGGGAAAGTGCCGTAAAGTGTCTTTCCCAAGGACACAACAGAATGGCGCAAGTGGGTTTTGAACCGAGAACATGTGAATGGATGCTGCGCTTGAGAGTATCAAAAATAAGCTTAAAAGTTTTAAACCGTGTGTTGAGCAGTAAAGCAATTTCTTTTGCATTTTTAACTAAATTTTGTTGCTGTAAAAGGTTTCCTAATTCGAATAAGTATGGCGAAGCCGGAAGAATCTGGATTGCAATATCTCAAACCACGGACAGCTTACGTTTTAATGGAGAAAAGAATGATTGATAGTGGAGGGAGAACATTGAAAAATGTAGGTCTTTACTAAGTTGTTTTTTTATGATAGGCCGAGAGTCTCACATTTTTGTTTAACTTAAAATATAACTTGATTGATTTTTTTTCTGGCTGGGTGATTGCAAGCGTGGTCCGGGAAGGCTATGTAGAAGTAGGCGAGCAGGCCGTTTTTACGGCAAACACAGTTGAGATGGTAGCCTTCAAAATCTACCCTCATTCATTGCTTTATTCTTGGGAAAGAAATATCAGGGTACATTCCTTGGCTTGGTGGTCTTAGCAAGCAGCTATAAATTTCACTCATATTTGGCTAGTCTTTTTTTTACTTAAAAAGATTTGTCAAATTTTTTAATCCAAAGGATTTCTGAAGCAAATTTTAAGTTTTTAAAGAAAAAAACACTTTTGGCATAAACCGTTTTTGTTAATTGCCGGTTCAAAAAAAAACAAAGTTGGAACAAAACCGAAGATTCATAAGTTTTTTCAGCATATAAAACACAAAACAAACCATTCATTTATATTTGTTTTTAGAATAGTAAAGAAAAGGTTTCTTCAAAAGAAATATATTTTCCTCTGCTTGTGGGTGTCAGTAAGTTGCTTCCGGATTTCCAGTTTCATAAAACTATTGCCGAAAAGGTGGCATTGGCTAAAAAACTGCGAGGTAAATTTTCAATTAGTTTTTCTTTTCAATCGAAATATTATTGTCACAAGATGGAGTGCTGCTTTTAAAAGAAACCGATTTTTTCAAGAAATGCTTGCGGTATATTGCCAAATTTGTTGGTAAGAAATGAAAAATTGAGCTTAATTTGTTTGACTGAGAGCGACAAGTGGTGAGACATAGCACGCACTTTATATTAATCAAATCTTTTTCAATATTGTACTGGAAGTTTCTTTTAGTTTATTTGTAATTGGTGATCATAGACTTGATTAATCACTAAATAGCCAGTTTATAAGTTGCCTGTGTCTCAGTGAAATAAAATGTTACTTCATAAAGTGTGGATTAACCTAATTATGATCAGCAACAAATCGGAGGGTAACAAGAGGCGATAAACTTGGCCCAAGCGTCAAGCAAATTCCGAGATTACTTTAAGGGATGCAAAATGATGTTGTTCGGTTGTAAGTTTTTATTCAGATTTTAGTTCTCTATATTGTGGCATAACTGTACTTCTAAAACTGCTAGATAAGTCTGCCACAAAAAAGTAACGAAAAGCGCTTTTACCAAAGGTGCCACGACATGAATTAGGCAGAAGCTGAACCGACAACATGACAATCACAATCTCTGCAAACCACATGGCACTTTGTAGACAGAGAATTGCAATAATAAAAAAAGAATTTTTCCGTAATTTGTTTGCTAATTATGTAGAAATCATAAATTTTCTCAAAAACTTGTATTTAAATTGTTTTTATGGCCTAGCTATCATAATAAGATATGTAACCAGTGATCCGATTCAAAATTTTAAAGACAGGTTCTCTTTTGCATAGAACTCAATAACGATAGATTCTTTCTTATACAGAAATATAGAGATACAGAGATTACGTTAAGAATGGGTTTGCTGAAACTCCAAGAACGGGTTCACGCACACTCGTTCAACCTCCTGAATCCCATCACTGGATCTAACTACAAGACGGTCAAGAATATCAGGCTATAGAATAAGTATCACCATTATCTTTTTCATTCTAAAATCACAGCAAGCGCTTTGTGCGAGAGTCGAAGCTACTCTTTGGTAATACAGAATTTAAACATTTATTTAAGTGCTTAGCCTACTTAGCTTAGATGTAGAATATTTATTGGTTGCTTGATCGAATGGTTGAGAGAGCTGTAATTGATGGCGAACGCGATCTGCACGGATGGAGTTTAAAATCTTTTCCATGCATTTTGTTTTGTCCTGGGGAAAAGCACTTTACGGCAACATTCCCCTGTGTGGGAATCATAGCAAGCTCATCTAAATTTCAGTCATAATATCTTTAAAATTTAGACATATTAAGAGATTTTTATTTAAAACTAGAAAGCGAAATAAAAAATTTTAACCCGGCAGCAATATCTTGCCACCTACGGAAGCTAATCGGGGAAGCTCCTTGATGGTTACTTTGAGGCTTCCGACACTTTCCTGCGAGTCAGGAGGATAAATGTTGAGATGAAAAAAAGCTTTTTGGACTTGTAGTAAGTGTTTTCTTCGGATAGCCAAATATTCATATCCGTCTATTAGTTTAGTTCAGGCAATAGTCGTCAGCGTGGCTGAGGAAATAGGAGCGCCATTTTTAAAGGCAAACGCCATCTACATTACACGTTCAAAGTTTAACATTAGTGCTGGGATTCAAAATTTTAAAAACAAATTTAAAAACCCTATTTTGTATAGAACTTAAAGAATGCATGACTTGCATGCCCTGACCGCACGCCACTGGTGTGCATTTTCTCGATCAATTAAATATACTGCAGGCCAAAAGTGATTTTGGTCATATTCATTAAAGCAGTGGCAGAGTTAGGAGTGATTCCCTATACTCATCTTTCAATAGTAAATTTCTTGCTTGCCATAAAACTGACGATCTTTAAAATATTTAAATTTGGATAATTTATGACGCAATAGACTAAAATATTGCCAAAATATACCTATTAAATAAAACGACATAGTTTGTGCTTATAGAAACTATGTGACTTAAAAAAATTGAAATAGTGACTGAAGAAATTTGAAATAATACAACAGCATGTCTAAAGTTTAAACATTCACTGTACTGTTGTTAAAGGAAAGTAAAAAGAACACTAGATATTAAAT
The DNA here is from genome assembly GCA_963680785.1 of Diplosoma virens. Taxonomy (NCBI): domain Eukaryota; kingdom Metazoa; phylum Chordata; class Ascidiacea; order Aplousobranchia; family Didemnidae; genus Diplosoma; species Diplosoma virens. Next base: position 28,011,914 of record OY796893.1, read on the forward strand.
AAACACAGTGAAATTGATTGTTTGTCAATATTCATTATTGGATCAAATTTTTGAATTTATAACCTAATAATTCTTCTATCTAAAAAGTTTTTTGCTGGTACAAAACTTCAAAATAGCTTTTAAAGCCAAAGGCTCATTTCGAAACTCTTGTGAATGGTAAACTTGGCGTTTCATTACATGGCAAATCAATGTTGCGATTGTTGAATTTTGTAATTAGATTTCTACGGATTTGTGCACATTATACGAAGCTGCACAATCGCATTCTAAGTGATACATGACGTAACTGACGTTGATTGCTGCAGAGTGAGATGAAGTTGTAACGTTTTTATACGAAAATATTTTTTTAATTTAAAAATTGTGTATATTAAACGTAGTTGTACATTTCTGTCGAATTTCGGAAAAAAGGAATTTATTATTTTGTAAAGTTTAATCCAGATTTTTCTAACATAAGGTAATTAAAGGAAAAAAATTCATTTTATTCTTCGGTCACTATTTTAAATTTTTTAAGTCAAATTATTTTCTATAAGCCCAAACTTACTTTTTTATTTATTTATTATGTAGCCTATATTTTGGCAATATTTTACTCGGTTATAAATCATTCAAATGTAAATATTAGAATTACGATTATTTAATTAGTTTAATGCAGTGAAAACAATGATTTAGCTTGTTTTGTCAACGTTTATGGCAATGTGAAATACGATAACTTAGTTTTATTTAAGTTCTACAACCAGTTTGATCCAAAATTCTTTAATTAAAACGAAAAGTACAAAGGTAATGGGTTAAAAATACTCGAAGGTACTCTAGAAGCTCCTAATTGGTCCTTCGGTTTATCTTTTTTTCTAAAATCCTAACGCTCAACAGGAAAGAATGCGGCTCAAGAAGATGACTCGAGGCAAGCTCATCAACGAAAATCAATATCAACGTCGCTGCGGCGTTCTATCGGCGCTAACCGAAATGCCTCGAAACGTTCAACAAACGCCTACAACCGACGACTTACTTTGTTCTGAGAGCTTGGGTCAACATTTGCTTTTCTCTGTGCGCGACGACGTGTTGATTGCTGGTTTATTATTAAACTACGATTGCACGATACGAGTCACAAGGAACAAAATTAAAACACTTTTCGCGCTATGGAAAACTATATGAATTAGGCAAAAGACAGCACAGGGTAAAAGAAAAACTTCGATTCAGTTAATAATCCGGTATCGGCAAGGAGACCATGGTCACAAATTCTTTCACTTTAACGCGGTTTCCTTTTATATTGGCGGCTCGGAACATTTGATCAACTGTAAAAACAGGAAGTTTGTATTAATGGTTTATTGCTGCTAATTACATAGGACGCAATAATCGAGTGCTTTCAAAATAACAGCTGAAGGCACACGCATAATCGTACGAGCTGAGGGTAAGAGTAACTGCCCCCCAAACTAAAAAGTTTGGGCAAAACCAGAATTTTTTGGGCAGCGACAAGGAACTACTTGAGCAAAATCAGAGTTTTTCGGGCACTGGGCAATGAATTACGTAGGTACGATAAAGTATCCTAATCTAGAACGATCCAGATCACAAAAAAAGTTTTTTTTTAATCTTTACTTTTAAATTGGGACGAAAATAAACTGATTAAAAGTGAAGACCTTTTTTTTGGTAGGAAAATGGAGAAATTGGACACAGAATAAAAGTGAACACCTTGTATTTGTCTTCACCGTTAAATTGAGACGAAAATGAAGAATTTGGACACTGAAAAGATTTTTTTCAGCTTTAGTAGATTTTTCAGACGAAAATGTGAGACATTTTATCATCACCGTAAGTTCAATAAAGACAATGCACTACTAGCGTAACCGATCATACTGGCGGTTTGAGGTGTCAAAACCACAAGCAAAAGTTGTGCCAGCTGCTTAAGTTTTTAACTTTTTCAGCTGGGGTCAACAACAAGCTGTAGTGTTCTGACGAGTCCTAACAAGGACGAAACAGGACTGTCGGCACTTGCTTGTTGATTGACTTGACCATTCTTACTTAATCACCGTAAGTTGTTACAAGATCATAATTCAGGCAATCGTCGATAAAATTCGAGCAAAATTGCATTTTTTCACAAATTTTTTCGGCTGGTAGGGCTATGGGTACCAATACGCAAAAAATTCATTGAAAACAAAAAGTAGTGTTTGATTTTTATCACTTTTGCTCATAGTATGTAACGGTTCGACAAAATTTTGTTTGTTTGCAAAACTTTCACGTTGGATGCGGCAAATCTTCTTGTAATATCAACTTCTTTGCAAGAAACATCAAATATTTAAAACTAATTCTAACATAATGTAAATAAACAACTTCAATCAAGAATAGCAGTTGCCACTAATCGTTTTACGGTTGCCCATAAGTTAAAATAAACGGCCGTTGTTAAATGAAACTAAAACGATTATAAGAACGAAAAAAGCAATGATAAAACCAACCTTCTTTGGCCGAAAGTTTCTCACCGGTGTTCATCAGAATACGCCGTAATTCAGCAGCGGACACAGTGTCAGATTTCGACGGTCCAGTCATCTGGTCAACCAACGTAAGAAACGTTAAACTTTGCATTTCAGTATTAATATGACGTACGAGACGCAGAATGCCTGGGTTCGATACCAGAGCCGGCCAAAAGCTTGACTTTGCTGCGAGAAGTTTAAACGGAGATGTTATTTATTTTTTAACAAGGAGCAACACAGCGCCGCAAATCCGTGGCACGACTGGGACGGTCAAGTAATTACAATGAAAGGTTTGATTTATTCTAGGGATGTCCAATATTTTCTCATAATGGGCCAAATTATAAATTAAAGTGCATTTAGCGGGCGCAAAATTATATGTCTATGAAATTTTAACTTTCTAGTATTAGATGCCATGACCAAATGACGAGTATTAAAACATAAATTTAAAATTGATTAACTAGTAAGTAGGAATCTAATCGAAATGTGAAACTATTAAAATCATTACATAATTAATATTAAAAATGTCCATGTTGGAGCTGCTTTGAAGTTCCAGTTACATGAATTCCTTTCTTCCCTCTTGCATCGACTCAAAATTTCAACGATCTGGAGAAGAGCGCTTGCAGTCGCGATCCCAAAGCTGATGAAACCTTTTGGATATTCAAAGAGTTATCGAGCGATATCTCTGCTCTGTGTCTCATGCAAGATCCCCGAGAAGCTTATCTACGCACACGTCAAACCAATTATTAATCCATTGCTCCCTAGAGAGCAAGCTGGGTTTCGACGCGGAAAGTCAACCGTGGATCAAATCATTCTATCGACAGAAAACATCAAAGATTTTTTTTGTCGATTTGTCGATCTGACGGCGGCATATGACTCTGTGCCTGCACCGTGGCCTTACATGCAAGCTGCTTAAAACTTTTTCCAAACAAGCACATGGTCAGAATGATCATGGAGCTTGTCCGAAACCAAAGTTTCACTCTTCATTACCGATGACAGCAAGTAAAGCAAGCTACGCCGGCGTTCCTCAGGGATCGGTCTTGGCTTCCCTCCTTTCCAACCTCTATTGTACGTCTACATCTCCCCTGCACGATTTCCAGAAAGTTTACCTACGCAACAATCCAGCATTGTTACACTGCTCTGGAAAATTAAAGGCTTTTGTGGGGACTTTAAGTCAAGACATGACTACTCTTTTACTATATTTCAGAATTGGAACTTGAAGCTCAGTCACACAAAGACGGTGACGGCAGCCTTTTATTTAAATAACCGAGAGGCCAAACGTGAGCTAAATGTTTACAAACAACATTAGACTTTTACCATTTCGTCCAACCCCTACTTATTTTGTGGTAAAACTGGACAGATCGCTAACTTTCTGTCACTACCTCGTGGCATACCGCAAAAAACTACCTTCGCGCGTCCCAGTTCTAAGGCAACTTGAAGGCTCAAGATGCGGTGCTGCTGTTAAAACACTGCGCACAGCTGCCCTATCTTTAATCTACTTAACAGCTGAGTACTGCATTCCGGTCTGGTGTCGCAGCGTTCCTATTTGCCTTATAAACAGTGTCCCGTATGACGCCTTGCGCATTGTCACTGGATGCCTGCGTCCCACTCCAACAGACCACTTACCCATACTTTCAGGCATCAAGCCAGCTGAACTTCGCCGACTAAGCGACACTCTCCTTGGCTAACGGTGCAATTCTGGACCTTGACCATATGTTAAATTCCTAGATTGGAGCTAGAATCTCTAAAAATGTCTAATCGTCATTCCATCCTTTTAACAAATCTACACGATTTCCTGTTTACCACAAGCAGCATCGCTGCCACAACCTTAATCTTATTCCAAATCACTCCGCATTGGTCCAAAGTTACTTATTTTACAAATGTTGAATTGATATTGTAAAAAATGTTTGGAAATAACACAATCGATATTAATTTAATCGAAAAACAATGGAAATACTAAAAATAATGCTTGGGGCAAGCGTCTTTATGATAAGTTTCGCCCACAAAAGTTTTCATGGATCAGTTCATCACACGTCACTCGACGCACCAATCAACGTACGTATTCACTTTGTTCCCTATAAGTTAGTATGACAACAGTGACGTGGAATTCATTACAGTTATGAAAATATAATTAAAAAATTTGCGTAAGCAGGGATCACAGGTTGGACATCCGCGATTTATTCAATCTCGTGTTTTCTACAGTAGATGTAATTAGCGCATGAAACTTATCTTAGAATTTGCAAGTGACAGTCCAGTGTGAGCGGGAACGAAAGTTTTTTTCAGCGTCTCGGCTAAAATTAACATACAAGATTAAATACATAAAGATAAACCACTTAAGCAACAATGACCTATGGTCCGTAAATTAGATAAGAAATTTTTAATCGACGTTACGCAGCAAGAAAGCCCATAACGTTACGTTAAAATTCCAACAAACAAAATTAGATGGCATTGACAACTGTTATACATTGCTTTGTCTGAAATTAAAAAATTTACAAAATGCAGCCTACGTACTTGCAACGCTGCCGTAATTTCGTCCTTGATATTTTCACTTGTCATCTGCTTTTGCATCAGGGAAAGGAATTGAGAAAAATCCAAATAGTCAGTTGGTTCTAAAATTTGTTCCAGACTTTGATGATGTGAATGTAAAAAACAAATCGCACTGGTTTTTCAGCATATGTAAAACCCGATAAATAATCGCCCTCACACGATTTGGATACAAAAGATTGCTATGCTACAATATAATCGGCAAAAAGTTTCGAGCTGCTAAATGTCAAGCGCGCAATTCAAATTGACACTTTTTTCGGCGAGAACGAAGTCGTTTGCTGCGCACTTAAATGTTACGGCTCGGGATCAAGACTCCAAAAGTCAATTTTACATCATACCGAAAATTTTAAATTATACTATTAAATTACAACTAGCCCAAAATTGCCAAAAACAGTTTAATCTGTAAATTCCAAATGACAAATATATTAAAGGGTGGCCCGAGTTTCATAATTTTTTTATGGTTTGCTGAAGTACTATATAAATAATTATTGATTTGATCAAACACTTTTCAAACCACCAGTGACTCACACGAGTTAAAATCTCAGAAGATCTTGATACGTTAAGTAATTAGACAATAAACATTTGTAAACTTCATAGAGCAGGAGCTATGTCGAGGAAATCATGGCACTAACACAGCACCAGAGATTTTTTGATGATGAATTCCTAGTCCTAAAAATTAAAATTGATTCACAAAATTTTCTGAATTTATGTAAAACTATTTCTAAGGTAAGTATTCTTGCATTTAGTGCTTATACAATAAACAACTAAAGCAGTAGCTATAGATATCAGAAATGCTTGCCATACATGATAACTTGAATGCAATGACATCACTAGGTCAACTAACTTTTCTTAATGCTGATAAGATGCTTTGATACTTCATCAGGTGTTGGACAAGCACCCAATGAACGCATCACCTTGATAAGCTCTGTACAAGGCACATGTCCTCGATGTTCAGTGTCATATAGATTGAAGCAGTCACGAAACTCTGTGAAAACAACTTATTTAACTTGTAGCAATGTGATTGATTGATATTACATTAGACGTTTTTTTGGTGAAAATGATCACCAATATAGGTTTAGTGATCAATTTTTTGGCCTAAAATAATCTATTGAACTCGATTGGCTGCATTACAGTTAAAAAATTAAATGACTTTGATATAAAACTTACATACATCAAATCCTTCTAACCAAATTCAAGCAAAAAAGAGATTTAGAGCTAAAACTAAATACCAATTTTTTTGTTTTTTTACGGGTCATTGTTTAACTATTAAAATTTCATCTGTAATCTTTATTTGATATTCTTTATTTTACTGTATTTTATCAAAATCATCATCATAATTGCTTTTTTTGATAAATTTGAGCAAATTTTAAAGCATTTGTATAATTATACTGTTTTAATCATATATACATACATACATACATATATATCAAATTAAGTATAAACACTGCAGATAAAATTTATTTATTAAAATTTGCGACAGTCTGTTTCACTGTAAAAACGACTCATCAGGTGATTATCTTATTCAAATAGGATTCTATTTGAAGTTCTATTGGAATAAGATAATCGCCTGATGAGCCATTTTTACGGTGAAGCAGACTGTAGCGAATTTTAATAAATATGTTTATACTTAATTTGATAATTTTGCTCTGATCTTCAAATCATTGAGCACTGTCAAAAGTGAATTGTCAGCACTGTCCCTTGTATACATATATATATATATAAAATTACTAACCTGCAATCTGATTTTCATTCAATAGCTGAGCCTATTAAAAGCAATAAAAATTAGGACAGAAACAACGTTCTGGTAAACTATATAAATTTCATAGCCTAAATTGATCAAAAGATTCTCAATTGGAAGATATTATTGGTTTGCAAACAGTAAGTCACAAGACCTTGCACTTTAGGTCATGCTAAAATATTTTTAATTTGAAAACAATTGCTTGCATAAAATGAAATATTCAATAATGACACATGAAAAAACAAGACAGAATCTTTAAAAAATTTAAACCCTAGACTTTAAGCTTTAAAAAATTTCAAACCCTAGACTAGAATCATAAGATTTTAAACAAAGCTTCCATTGTAAATGTTTTCCTGATTTAATATTCGACTAGTCTTGAATTTTGTGAATAAATTAAAAACATGAAACTGACCAATTATGTTTAATTTTCAGTAAAAGTAAGATAAAAGCTTATGTTCAAAGCGACTGCCAAATGACTACTATGACCTGGTTAAACATTATAACCCAAAATATTCTTGTCTGGCTAAAAATTTGTAGAAATTGTAAATTTTTGCATAAGAGTCATGAGTGGGATTATGATTAAACATTGCTAGTTTAAATGACCAAACAAAAAAGGGTCTCTTTAAGAAGTCACCCTAAGCCATTTTGGTTAGCAAAACTAACCTAGATCCCCTGTGGTTACTATTGTTTCTTAAAGAGATCCTTTCTTTTTTATTCCACCCTGATGCTGTGATTCCAAGTTAATTTCACCAAAAAAAATTGCTTATGGTGACTTCTTCAAGAGAACTGAAAAAAGATCTGATTTAAAAAATGCCTCATCTACTATAATGAAACATGGAAGGAGTAAGATTTGAAATAATACTTTGACCTATATGAATATTATAACAACCGTTTCAACAACTATCAAGAATCTTATGAAAAAATCATGATCAGCAAAAAAATTTTTTTATGTAAGCAATCTATTCAAAACAAACTTCATGTTTTGTTTTGCTCGGTTAATATTTTATTTATTTGATCACTTAAATGTATTCAGCCAAGTTAGAATTAAATTTTTCTGCTAATTTTTGAAAATTGCATGTTTATCTGGAAAAAAATGTAAATGCATAGTTCTCTTGACAATTCTTAAAATGTACCAATGGATGAAATGAACTTAGCCAATCTAGGGTATTGTCAAGGCTTGAAACTATACTTTGTTGGGCATTGCAAATTTTTTAAAAAACTTACCATTACAACGAGTTCTATCCAAAAACAAATAAAATGGAAATTCTATTGCGTTTAACAGTAACCGACAACAAAATTTTTAGTTTGGCACAAATAATGATTTCTTGGTGACAAGACCAAAGATTTTCGTACCGGATCTTAAAATTAATATCGGACTTTTAGTCGGATGGCTGGACACAGCCAAGTGCAAGGCTAAAGTTTGATTCTTTGTTAGTTTTTATTAAGAAAGGAGTTATTCAGATGCGCTTTGGGGTTAAGTTAGACAATAAAAGTTACTAAAAATAAAGTATGGTTAGGCTGGGAAAGTTAAAGATTAGGTTAGTGTTATGCATAGGCCTACCATATTTTTGTTGCCCAAAAAGAGGACAGGTTTCGCCAGCAAGCAAAATGCAAGTAGGATAAGACCATCCCACTAGGCTATATTCAGCAAACGTTACGGCGAAAAAATAGACACTAAAACAAGACAAATTTATTTGTCAGATTGAGCCCATGAATATTTTGCAGTTCCCTTAACTTTTTTCAATAAGGAAGGATCAGCTTTAACGTCATCATAAAATTGCTTACACGAAATATGATTGGAATTGTACACAACCTTTAAGATGCTACAAACGGACTCAACTAAAAGGCTGTCCCTTTCCTTGCACCATTGTGTCTGCATCATAGAAAATATGCATTCTACATTTGCACTATGAGCCATAATGCAGAAGGAGAATTGGGCGATTTTTAACAGTTCACTATAAAACTCTATGGTTCTGCAATGTTTGAAATATTCTGCCCATTTTTCATGGGCCTTCATTTCAGAAAACGCAACTTCATCAGTTTCAAGCCGGCTTTGCACAAATTTGCACAAGTTTTGGTATTGATCGAACAGTTTAGCATCATCAACGTCAACGTTTTTCTCTGCCAGATACCTCACGCATCGTTCAACGTTATCCCATTCTTTAATTTCAGACAGGAGCATCCAGTCAAAACATTTGAATTCGGTAAATGAAGTGGTCCATTTATCCAAGTAGGCAACACAGGAATCGTACAATGAAGATACATCGGACATGAATAAATCACTCTCCTGCTCTTTTCCCTCTTCTTTGAGTTTTGCCAGTTTTGATTTAACTTGAACAGATATAAACATCTGTCTTTTTCTTTGGAGAATGATTGTCTTTACAGAGTTGAGATTAGCAACAACTTCAACAAGAGATATTTTTGATTGTTCAATGTTTTGGACTTGTTTATGAAAAACATCTACAAAGGATTGCAGATGCTTCAAATAAAGTTCACTCAGCGAATTTTCAAAAAAATGTTTTAGAAGAACAGGTGGCTTGTCAATGGATAAGAAATAAGACTGAATAGCAGGGTACATATGGATCATTCTAGAAAGGCTAGGATAAAGTGAAAGCCATCTGGTCACGCTGTGGGAAAGGAGTGTTTTGAACTCTATTTCCACAAATACACAGTAATCTTTCAACTGCTCTGTACGAACAGTATAAATGGAAAAATGCTGATAGGTCTTGTAAATAATACTTTCAAGATCAAGACTCATTTGATTTACACCGTGGTGTAAACAGTTGTTCAGAATATGTGCTGGGCAACCAACCCCAACCAAAGCAGGTACCTTACTTTTAAAATGAGTAAAAACGTTGTTTCCTCTCCTTCGGCGTATACCACCAAAATTGGTGTTGCAATTATCACCAGTAAAGGAAATGCATTTGTCAAAGAGCCTCCTTTTCTGCAGTGTTTCCTTAACTGTATTCGCAATAGTCAAAGATGTTTCATCATTAAGGCTTCTGACATCAAGCAATTTAGACTGCATGCCTCCATTTTTCCAGTCAAAATATTGTATGACAATAGGAAAAAGTTTTGTAGATTTGTGATTACTGCCATCAGTGGATACTCCGAGATACATGACCTCATGTTTTTCTATATCATTCAGCACACATGGCCCAGATGGTAGGTGTTTTCACGCAGCCTGGGCCGTGAGTAAGTCTGCTCATTAATTTTAAAATGACAGACCGAAACCGAACCTACCAAAACGGAAGGGTATCCACCCATTCCGATGTTCAGTGTGGGTCTGCTAATCGGCAAACGTCCTTTTCAGGACGGGGCAATGTCAGGATAAAACTGCCCTTTTCAGGGAACATTGCCAACAAGTTCCGAAGACCCACTATTCTTCAGCTGAACATCGAAGGCCTCACTGCAAGCAAGATGAATGTTCTTCATCACCTCGCTATGCAGTCTGAGGCACTCGTCATCCTACTGCAGGAGACCCACTGCACTGATGCAGAGAAGTTGGTGCTACCACACTACCAACTAGCTGGGTCTTCTTTAAGCAGGAAGCATGGCCTTGCCACGTTTGTCCACGAGCGACTGAGATACACGCTTTTGGACCAATCTCCACCGACATCGGAGATCGAGTGGTTGTGTGTGGACGTTGATGGCTATAAAATAGTCAACGTCTACAAACCACCGCCAACGCGATTGCGAACCCTGGATCTCTCAGTGTTTCCTCACCCCTGTCTGTATGCTGGCGATTTTAACTGTCGTCATGCTGACTGGGGTTATGATGACAACAGTCCGGACGGTGAGTGCTTGGCTGGCTGGGCAAGTATTAATTGTCTTGCCCTGCTATATACTGCCAAGGACGCTGCCAGTTTTTATTCCGGCCGCTGGAACACTGGCACCAATCCAGACCTAGCTTTCGCTAGCGTAGGTCCAAACAGTCGCTTACCGGATAGACGTGTCCTTGAGAAGTTTCCCAGGTCACAACATCGACCCTCGCTTATTACACCACCAAGGTTTGCTATGGCAGTGCCAAGCATGCCTGTTAAGCGATGGAACTTCCGCAAGGCCAATTGGAGTCACTACATTGCTTTGACGAATAAATTCGCAAAGACTTTGTTGTCGCCTGATTCACTTGATGTGGATGCGGCTTACCAGGACTTCTGTAACACCATTAAGAAAGCAGCCAAAAAGACTATCCCACGCGGGAATCGAAATAACTATATTCCGTGTTGGGATGCAGAATGTGAATCCCTCTATAAAACCTTTCTGCAGTCTCCTCAGGGAGACGACTCAAGTTTGGCTGCTACAGCTCTGCTTGCCAAGCTTGACAGAAAGCGGAGGGATCGATGGTCCGAAGCAGTTCGGAGCATTGACTTCTCACACTCTAGTCGAAAAGCGTGGAGTATTTTGAACAACCTTACTGGTAGGTCACGACACTCTCCTCGTCACTGTCCCGTTTCAGCCAATGCTATTGCATCTCAGCTGGTTAGAAATGGGAAATACGAGGCTGTTGACCGCAAGTCATCTCGACTTGTCTTTCAAGAAGTGTCTGACCTTTGGAGGGCCACAACACCAGACGCAGTAAATATCTCTGACAAATTTTCACAGAGAGAATTTGCTGCTGCCCTTCAGCACTTAAAACCAGGTAAAGCTCTGGGTCCTGATTCCATCTGCCCAGAGTTTATACTCCATGCTGGAGCTGCTTTGAAGTCCTGGTTACGTGACTTCATTTCTTCCTGTTTGCGCCGACTCAAAATTCCCAAGATCTGGAGAAGAGCGCTTGTGGTCGCGATCCCAAAACCAGGAAAGCCCGTGGGGGACCCAAAGAGTTATCAACCGATATCTCTGCTCTGTGTCCCCTACAAGATCCTCGAGAGGCTTATCTACGCCTGCGTTGAACCATTAGTCGATCCGCTGCTCCTTAAAGAGCAGGCTGGGTTCCGACGCGGGAAGTCAACCGTAGATCAAGTTGTTCTGCTAACCCAGAACATCGAGGATTCTTTTGAGGCTAAAAACAAGGCCGGTGCCGTATTTATCGATCTGACAGCTGCTTATGACACTGTCTGGCACCGTGGCCTTACCTGCAAGCTGCTGAGACTACTTCCGGATAAGCACATGGTCAAAATGATCATGGAACTTGTCCGAAATCGACGTTTCACTCTTACCACCGGTGACAGCAAGCAAAGCAGGCTACGCCGTCTTAAAAACGGCGTTCCTCAGGGATCGGTCTTGGCTCCCCTCCTATTTAACATCTATACGTACGATCTTCCTTCCATGATTTCCAGAAAGTTTGCTTATGCTGATGATTTAGCATTGTTGCACTCTTCTGGAAACTGGAAGGACTTGGAGGGGACCTTAAGCCAAGACATGTCCACACTTTCAGCGTATCTCCAGACTTGGAGGTTGAAGCTCAGTCACACTAAGACGGTGACTGAGCTTCAGCTTCAAAGGTCTACAACAATAGTAGACTTTTACCGTTCTGTCCAACCCCTACTTACCTTGGGGTAAAACTGGACAGATCGCTCACGTTTCGTCACCATTTAGTGGCATTGCGCAAAAAACTATCATCGCGCGTCACACTGCTGAGGCGACTCGTGGGCTCGGGATGGGGTGCTGGTGCTAAAACGCTACGCATAGCCACGTTGTCTCTAGTCTACTCAACAGCTGAGTACTGTGCGCCAGTCTGGTGTCGCAGTGCTCACACTCGCCTCATTGACAGTGTCTTGAATGACGCCTTGAGTATAGTTACTGGATGCCTGCGTCCCACTCAAACGGACCACCTACCTGTACTTTCAGGCATCCAGCCAGCTGAGCTTCGCCGACTGGGAGCGACACTCTCCTTGGCTTACCGTGGATCTCTGGACCCCGATCATATCTTGCATGGTCTTTTAAGTGGGTCCTCAGATACTGGCCAAGTGAGACTAAGATCCAGACGGCCGTTTGTGCCAGGTGCGCGGAATCTCTTGGACAATCTTGCCAGACTTGGCATCCGCGCCTCTGAATGGACAAATCACAAATGGAACGCGGAGTACTGTGAAAGTGCTTCCAGGCTCCGTCCTTTTGTGCCCGGGACCAGTGTCAGGCCTGTTGGGATGAGCTTACCCCGAGCAGCTTGGGTTAAGCTCAACCGCCTGCGGACTGGTGTTGGGCGATTCCATTCGTCCATGCCCAAATGGGGTCTCGCTCCTTCATCGAATTGCGAGTGTGGCGCCTCAGAGCAAACCGCAGACCATGTACTAACAATGTGCCCTATACATCGGGCACCACATGGAGCACGCGGTCTGACGGTTTTGGATGACGAAACTCGATGCTGGCTTAATAACATCACTGCCAGCATCTGATCCAGGCAGTGCAGCAGTCTGGGGTAGTAAAAGGATAAACCCTCGGCCCCAGTTCTGTTTGTGTCTGGCCTGGAGTGGGTGCCCTTCAAACGACGACGACGACGACGACGAGCACACATTGAACAGACGCTGGAGCAAGTACGTTATTTACGATGGCTTCAATCTTTGTGCAAGCACAAGAGAACTTCTATGCAGTGCTGGAATCAGGAAATATTTTTGCCATCAAAGAGGATGTACAGTCGTTAGATTTATAGCTGTAATGGTGCTTTGCAGTATGAAATGCCATGGTGGCTTCGGCAGCTGCAACTTCATCTTTTGATTTCGTGCCAGGTTTACAAAAATAGTCAGTAACTTTAGAAGATGAAGTTTCACCTCTAATTGCTTGTTTATGTTTTGTGGTTTTAATATGGTCATCGAGGCTAATACTGCCTTTGTTTGCCACAGAAATAAATGTTCCATATCCACAAGTAATGCATTCAGCTTCAAAGTCGCTACGTCCTTTTTTGAAACAAGAATACTTCTGCCGTAGTTCATCAGAAAACACACTTTCTCTCTTTGGCATTATTGTTTAGCTTTATTTACTTCAGTGTTCTTCAAACTTTTTTCATCGAGACCCATTTTTCACAGGTAAATTTTTTCGCGACCCCCAAAAAAGGATCTTCACGTAGAATCGATCTCTGATTTCGCTATTTTTCCCCAAAAATCAAGGTGTTCTCTAAAAAAAAAACAAAAAAGGTCTTCACTTCGATTTCATCTCCGATTTCCCTGTTTTTCTCCCAAAATCAAGGTGTTCTCTAAAAAAAAAAAAAAAAAAAGGTCTTCACTTCAATTTCATCTCTGATTTCCCTGATTTTCTGTTGCATTTCGCTATTTTTCTCCCAATCCCGCGACCCCCAGTTTGAAGAGCCCTGATTTACTTTATCACAACTCGTTTACTTTATCAGAAAAACCTACACCCTACAGTCACTGTTAAATGCTCTCTCAACTCAACTCGTTTGCTTTTCTTTCTCACAATTACTGTTCTTAACGTCTGACAAACGAAAGTTACTCGTGAGAGAGAGAGAGAGAGAGAGGTATTTTATTTGATTGTTACGCGTAAAAAAAATGCCACACAAACACGTAAATAATGAAACAAAAAAAAAAAAATGAAATAAAACAATAAAAATGAAACAATGTTTTCGCGTCAAATCAGGAGACTGCGAAGTGACCAATTACGGTCTTCGGGTCAAGCAGCCACCCTAAAGAAAAATGAAGTTATTATTATAATTTAATGGTATATTATGTAATTGGCATGAAAGTATGAAGCGAACTGATAAAAAAAAAAAAAAAAAAAATTATGGTCATTAATAAAATATGAAAACAAAATTAATATTGTAACAATAATTGCTTCTTGTAATTCTCTTTAAATTTATTAAACGAAAGTAATTTAGTATTTAAATCAATGTTATTCCATATTTTTACTCCAGTATACTTAAATGATTTTTGTAATCTAACTAGCCTGTATTTCGGAATATAATATTTCAGAGAATGGTAACTTCTGGTAGAGTAATTGTGTACAGCGGCAGAAGTCAGAAAATAATTATTAAACGTACAGTAATTGGAAGGCGAGAATAATGATATAAAAACATTAATTTAGCTATTTCAAAATTACAAAGATCCTTAATTTTTAAAATTTCTAAGTCAGGATAAAAAGAAGTGATGTGTTGAGATTTCTTCATACCAACAATGGCTCTAATGCTGTTATTTTGAAGCAATTGAAGTTGATTTAAGTTATTTGACAAAACACTTGGTCCCCAAGTCACAATGCCATACAATAAATGTGAATGTACGAAAGCGTGATATAACGAAATGAGAGTTTTCTTTGGCAAAAATTTTCTTAATTTCCACAACATTCCAACACTTTTTGCCATTTTTTTGCAAGTATACTAATATGAGGTTTGAAATTTAAGTATTGATCAAGATTAATCCCAAGGTAATTGACATATTCACATGATGAAATGATATGGTTTTTAAACCTAATTTCCAAGTTTAGCGGTATGTTTTTTAAAGTAGGTTGTATTAAAAGAATTGTTAACTTTTTGGGGTTTATTGTAAGTTGATTTGCATTCATCCATCTGTTAACTTTAACTAATTCTTCATTAATTGATAAACGAATAGAATCAATATTTTTTTCTTTAATTATTAAACAGGTGTCATCTGCATATAATTTAGAGTTACACTTAATCGCATTAGAAAAATCATTAACGTATATAATATAAAGGAATGGACCAAGAATGGATCCTTGCGGAACGCCATATTTTATCTGCTTTAAAGTTGACGAATTATTATTTATGCGAACATATTGATATCGATTAGTTAAATAACTTTTTAAAAGGTCATATGCATTACCTCTAATACCATAATTATTCAATTTTAACAATAATCTTTCATGACATACAGTGTCAAAAGCTTTTTTCAAATCGATCATGACTAAGCATGCAAATTTTTTTTCATTTATAGCATCATATACAGTAGTTGTTAAATCTAAAATAGCATGGCTAGATGAATGATGTTTTCGAAAACCATATTGAAATGGATATAAAATATCATGCTTATTTATGAAAGACATTATTCTATCCTTGATTAGTTTTTCTAGAATTTTGGAGAGACACGGTAATATAGAAATAGGACGATAGTTAGCCATATCACACTTTGAATCAGTTTTATGTATGGGTATAACGGAGGCAATTTTTAAAAAGTCAGGAAATATTCCAAAATCGAAAGATAAAGAGAAAAAATATGATAAATAAGGTGCTAAAATATCACCAGCCACATTTAGAAAATATGAAGGAATAACATTATATTCACAACATTTCTTTGATTTTAACGAATTTATTATATTGAGAATTTCATTGACTCTTGGTGGTTCTAAAAAAATCGTATTTTTTACTTTATCATTAAGAAAAGATTTACATTGTGCAATTTCAGATGAAGGGATTTCATTTGCCAATTTTTGCCCAATGTTAACAAAAAAGTCGTTAAAATGTTCTGCAACTTCATCTAGTTTATCATAATAAATACCATTAACCTTTAGGTTAATTGTTGAATTATCATTACTTTTTACAGAAGGCAAAATAAATTTTAATGTTTTCCATACAAGATTGGGATTATCAGCATCATTACTAATTTGTTCATGAAAATATCTCTTTTTACATATAGATTTTAAATGTGTAAGCTTATTAGAGTATTTTTTAAAAAACATAATTTTTTCAATATTATTGCTTTTAAAATGAGTTTTGTACAAGCTTTGCTTATGGCGAATTGAAACAAATAGCCCTTTTGTTATCCACGGTTTTGACATTAAACGTTTTTGCTTTCTACTTACAGTGGTGATTGGAGCATGTTTATTAATAATTTGTAATATTACATTGTTAAATGCCTCAAATTCTGACATGTAATTTTCAGGGGTTATGACAGGTAAGTGATTCATATAAGAATGAAGAGTAAAATCAAGGTTGTCACGGTAAGTAGTAGCATCAAAATTTTTTATTTTTCGAAATTTCATTGGGGTAATAATTGCTTTTTTATTTTTCTCTAAATTATAAAATTTGTTAAATTGCAAGACAGCGAATACAAATAAATTAGGGTTACCATATTTTCATCACCAAAAAGGAGGACACTTTTTATTTTAAAGAAATTTATTAACAGCTAGTTGTTCTGCATTGCCTATACGGCAAAAGACAAACGAAAGCAACAATATTTTAGCTATAGGTCAAAGTGTTATTAAATTTAATTTTTCGACTTAGCCCACGAGCTGTTTCTTGAACTTTCTTAAGTAGTGTAGAATCAGCTTTAACAATATCATAAAACTGGTTGCATGTAACATCATTGAAATTGTACACCAACTTCAAGATGCTTGCAACTGAATCAAAAAGAAATCGCTCTCTTTCTTTTGACCATTGTGCTGTAACAAGGAAAAAATACGTTCAACATTAGCGTTATGAGCTATAATGCTGAAGTAAAACTGTGCAATTTTTAACAGCTCGCTAAACAATTCAGTAGTACTGCACGTGTTAAAATAGGCTGCCCATCTTTCATGCGCCATCATTTTGCGATATGGCAGTGCATTTGTTCCAAGCTGTGTTTCAATGAATTTGCATAGCCTGTGGTATTGGTCAAACAATTTAGCTTCATCAATAGAAACATTTTTCTGCTGCAAATATTCCAGACATGGTTCAACATTTTCCCACTTGGTTGTTTGCGACAGTAGCATCCAATCAAAGCATTCAAATTCGTAAAACAAACTAGTCCATTTATCCAAGTATTCCACGCAAGATATGTACAGCACAGAAACATCCCGGATGAACGAGTCACAAGCTTGATCTTGACCTTCTTCTCTAAGTTTATTCAGCTTTGATTTAATTTGCGTTGATATGAACATGTGCTTTTTTCTCTCTTTAATTGTTGATTTTACAGCATCGAGGCACGATCTAACTTCACCAATGGATGCTTTTGACCGTTCAATATTTTGAACTTGCTCATTGAAAACAGCGATGAATGATTGCAAGTGTTTCAAATATAGTTCGCTCAAAGGAGCTTCATAAAACCGTTTCAAAACAATCGGTGGCTTGTCAATTGACGTGAAATACGACTGTAAGGCAGGGAACATTTGAAGCATTCTTGACAAGCTAGGATAAAGCGACAGCCACCTTGTTACACTGTGGGAAAGTAGTTTCCGGTATTCTGTATCCACGAAGTTACAATAATCTTTCAACTCCTCTGTGCGAACAGTATAAATGTAAAAATACTGGTAGGTTTTGTACATAATACTTTCAACATCTATAGTCATCTGATTCGTACCATGATGCAAACAGTTATTTAAAATATGCGCCGGACAACCAACTCCAACCAGTGTTGGTAAATCATTTTTCAATCTAGAGAAGACGTTGTTACCCTTTGGACGTCTTAAGCCACCAAAGTTAGTGTTACAATTGTCACCAGTGAAAGAAACACATTTTTCGAATAAGCCCATTTTTGTCAGAGTTTCTTTTACTTCATTAGCAATTGTTAAAGATGTTTCGTTTGAAGTACTTTTGACTTCAAGCAACTTTGACTGAAGGCCCCCATGTTTCCAATCGAAATATTGAACCACAATAGGAAAAAGTTTGGTTGATTGATGATTACTACTATCAGTTGCCACTCCGAGATACATAATACCATGTTCTTGTATATCATTCAGCACGTATTTAACACTCATGGGAGAAAGAACGTTATTAACAATAGCTTCAACTTTAGTCCGAGCACAAGAATACTTTTTCGAAATGTTTGAATCAGGAAATAATTTTCTCATCAAAGGTGATGTACAATCATTAGATTTGTAACTCTGGTGATGCTTTACAGTATGAAACGCCATGGTGGCTTCAGCAGCGGCAACATTATCTTCAGTTTGTGTACCAGGCTTACAGAAATAATCTGTCACTTTTGCAGATGAAGTTTCTCCCCTGATAGCTTTTTTATGCTTTGTACTCTGTACATGCATATCTAAGCTAAGTCCACCTTTATTCGCCACTGAAATAAACGTACCGTAGCCGCAAACAATGCATTCCGCTTCAAAATCATTCCGTCCCTTTCTAAAACACGGATACTTTTTCTGTATCTCTTCTGTAAATTCTGACTTCCTCTTTGGCATTATTTTTTAGCAAGCTAAATGTTTCACTGTTAACTAGATCTGAATGTCTTAACAAAGCTTAACTTACAGTACAGTGGATGCCACAATATTGTGTAGCAAAGGACAATTGTGATTGTTACGTCATAATCGTGTTTGTCTCGCTGTGCTGTTTTGTTGCTTGTGCTTGGCATTAGAAAGATGAGATGCATTTTTGAAGCTGATTAAAAACAAGTCAAGTAAACCATTGAAGTCGTTACAATTGCATCATAATTCATTATCGAATGAGAAATTTATTACATCATAAACACCTCCGACTGTCTTAGAGTAACCTGGTAAGACGTAAGCTATAGCGCGTGCGCGATATATAGGCCTACTTTTAGTGATCTAACCGATGATATATTTATACACTAAAAGGCTGAATGATTGGACATGTTTTAATTGTTCAAAATGCCGAAAAGGAGGACATTTGGGCATTTTTTAACGTCCTCGGAGGACAAATTATTTTTCATTAAAAAGGAGGACATATCCTCCAAAAAGAGGACGTATGGTAACCCTAAAATAAATGATCAGAAATATGATAATCTATAATGCCAGGAGTAATACTTAAATCGGAATCATTTGTTAAAATGTGATCGATTGAAGTTTTAGAGCGCTTCGTGAGACGTGTTGGTTTGTTAATAATCAAGTAACAACCATTGCTTTTTAAAATTAATTTATACATTTTAGAATAATTAAGTTGTCTTGAATCACACAATGTATTAATATTGATATCGCCGAGGATGTAAAAAATTTTACGTTTTGAATTGAGATTTAATAAACAATTGTTTAGGTTATTGAAAAAATGTTCTAAATTTTTTTGTGAAGGGTGTCTATAAGCACAACAAATTAAACGTTTTATATTAGAATGAGATTCTCTACCTGAAATTTCAACCCACAACTCATCAACCCCATCAACATTAATAGAAAATTCGGTAGTAATTTCACATTTCAGGTCTTGCGAAACATATAGTCCCACGCCCCCTACTATTGTTGGAGAGTTAACATAAAAAAAATTATATTCAGGAATAGAAACGTTAATTGCGGGGACGTCAGCTATACGCGTTTCAGAAATACATAATACATTTGGCCTATACGGTAAACAGACTAAAAATTCATGCAGATCATCAATACGTTTCTGCAAAGAGGAGATATTAAGATGCATAATAAGCAAATTATTGGATTTATCATATACAATATTGTTCATTGAGACGTCACACAAAAGACACGATTGAATGTTATTGGGAAGTAACTGTTCGAAATTATCAATTATGTTATGAAATTTACATTTGTTGAAGCTGGTTGGGCGAACTGCTTGACCCGTAAAAGAATAAACATTTCTACTCGTGGTTGCCAATGAATAAACAGCATGCGATTAAGAAACAAAAGAATACGCTAACTTAAATAATTACAAAATAAAAACAAGACAAAGGACACATAAATATTTTTC
Organism: Diplosoma virens; assembly: GCA_963680785.1. Taxonomy (NCBI): domain Eukaryota; kingdom Metazoa; phylum Chordata; class Ascidiacea; order Aplousobranchia; family Didemnidae; genus Diplosoma; species Diplosoma virens. The sequence continues at coordinate 28,032,114 of OY796893.1, forward strand.
ATAAATTTTTGTGAAGAAGATATTTAAATGGAATATTTTACGTTATCTATATACAGGCAGTCATTTAATTGTTCAATTTTCCAACTTACCTTTTTACCAAGTTTCTTAGCGTTTTTAAATGCAGGAAGTAACGTCTTTTTTTGTTGAATTAAAGCACGTGGAAGGTGCTCGGTTACGTAAACACTATTACATTCTGGATAAATTCTTGATTTTCTTTCTTCATTGTATTGCTTAAGGTTTTTAAGTGACGTCATTATCAATTTCTTATCATTGTAACTTGACAACTTGACAATAATTGGTCGCTTGACAATTCTTTTTCCTTGCTTTGTGATAACATGCTGCGGCAGCCGATGCGCATCACTAATTGCAATAGCATGTGATGAAGGAATTTTTAAAGCTTGATTCAAAAATTCTCTAATTTTTTTCTCTGTTTCTGTTCTAGTTTCCCAAGCTGTTTCAATATTTTCATCAATGCCATGAATTAATATATTTAACCTTTTGTCGTATAATTCTTTGGCCAAAAGATCTTGTTCCGTTTCTGCTTTGAAATTGCGTAAATGGTCTTCTAATTGTAAAATTTGACCAGTAACTGCTTCCAATTTTTTACTTTTTAATTCAATAGAATCTTCAACATGATTCAGACTTATTTTTAGAGCTTCAAACGAGTTTAAATCAACTTTATTATTTAACCGATCTTCAATGTCATCACATCGTAAGTTTAATTTGCTTTCAATCTCTATTAATTTTACACAGTTTGTAGCAATTTTCATTTCAATAGCATCTAGTCTTTCTTTCATATTATTAAGAGTATTGATGATAATATCTAATTTGTTCTCCATACTTGTATATAATTCTTAAAAAGAAACTTCTATAAATTTAAAGTAAGACCTGACTCGTCTTGTTAAAAATTTCAAAAACAGCGCTACTTGAATTTCTCTCGCCTGCACAAATTTAAACACGTCCGTTCACTAGCATGACAATCAACGAAAATTTAAATTGATTATTACATTTGTGATGTAACAACAGAACGAAAAATTATCAATGGGTATTGTTACGGATTTGCAATAGAGCAGTATAAAAAATAAAAATCTAACTTGTAAAAAAGAGGACATTTGGCTACTTTTGAGTGTCTTCGGAGGACTATTCATTTTTTTTGAAAAAAGAGGACGTATGGTAGCCCTAGTTATGCAGCGGCGTGCGCAGAAATTTGTCAAAAAGAGAGGTGGGTTTGCAAGTCGAAAACACGATGACTAAAAGTAGTCCTGGTCATCAGCCAAAAATTTTTCAAAACTTACATTTTAAATTAGAGTAAGCCTATTACTGTTTTTAGGGTGCCTTGCAGTTGCATGAGTTTTTTTTCATTAAGAGACGAGGATTTGGGCTAAATCATAGGAACTTAACTCAAATTCAATGAAGCGATGAAATATCACAATTGTATTGTACGACAAGGCCCTGTTTCGCTCTTATGGAGCTCATCAGGTACAAGATCAGATACGGATGGATTTCTGTGCATTCTGGATGTGGTAAATCCGGTTCTTTCAGCTTAATTCTTGTTCTTGAAAACTTGTTATGTATTGGCGACGTCTGTTGCATGCCTTTGCCTCGTGATTTATTGCTTTGTGCTTTAGATTGCATTAGGCCAAATTTCTTATGTAACGATTTTGTATATAAGCGGTAGTTTTTCTGACTTCAGTAGCAGTCCTGGTTCGGCCACTATAGTGATAAGATACTATAGTTATAAATCCGAATAAGTCCAGGTACTATGACGAAGCCTATTCATCGTCCGGAAATACCAACATGATGATATTTTATGAATGCGAAGTCCACCTCTGTGGAGTTAGATAAACATTTATCGCTTGTATGTAATCGTTACGTTTGTTATTATGTTATATATATTTGGTTGTGCATGTAATAGTTTGGCTTGTTACTTTTGATCTTGTACCTGATGAGCTCCATAAGAGCGAAACAGGGCCTTGTCGTACAATACAATTGTGATATTTCATCGCTTCATTGAATTTGAGTTTTTTTTCCTTACCATAAACGCAACTATTAAATATTAAAAAAATTTTTCACGAGTTTAGCTCACTCATATAACACTGTGCAACACAAAAAAAAACTCAAAGACAAAACGAGTTGATTTTGGTAAATTTGGGGGTGCTGAACACGAATATAAAATTTATTTTTTTTTAGCACGTCAGGTTTTTTCAGCATTTTACATTTTAATTTGAAAACACAGGCCTAAATTTTCTCTGCTTGATTTATGAGCCATCATTGGCATTATTGCTGACAGTTGTTAAATCTATACAAAAAACACCGATTCTGGTCACCCATGATCCAGTTAGTTAAACAGAAACAGACTGTCACAGTTGCTGCTTACAGGTAGTTAGAAATCAACAGTCCTTGTGATTTAGCTGCAACAGACATTCTTTTAATCATAATTTTTGCATTTAGGTATGTTGTAAGCAAACTATAAGACAAGTATACTCATAGTATTGCACGTATTATACAGTTAGACATTGATTTTGCCCATAAGGAAGCTAAAATGCCAAAAAAGATACGATCTTGTAAAAATGATCCTGATATATTTTGCTACATTTGTGGAGAATTGACTCTGCTAAAATATCGAAGGAACTTAACTGACAAGATCAAGCGTTTGTATTATGCTTATTTTGGATGTGAAAATGGTTTGTTCTTCCGAATAGTTCCTACAAGAGTAAGCTTCTTTTTCAGCAGATCTCGAGCAAGTGGGATGCTGGTAAAAAAATTATCGCAAGTTATATTCCTTCCAGAATTTTCAATTTCTTTAGACCAAATCTTTGACAACTCTTGCTCCCTGGTTTACTTCTCTTCCAACTGCAGGATTCTTTCCAGTATAAACTTGCATCTTCCATGCATACGATGTGTTGGCTTCGCATATTGCCCAAATTTTGATTCCATACTTTCCAGGTTTTGAAGGAATGTACTGCCGAAATGGGCATCTTCCTCTGAAACAAACTAATTATTCATCAACAGTTATATGGGGACCAGGTGTGTAAGCATCACGTAAATGCAAGTCCCATTGCTCAAAAACATCTCTGATTGGTTGAAATTTGTCTTCAGATCTATGTCTTCTCCGCGAATTAGCGTCATCAAACCTAAGAACTCGTAAAATCTGCTGGTATCGATTTCGGCTCATGAGTTTATTGAAAATAGGTCTGCCGTCCTCTTTACTCCAAAGCTGAGCAACATTTTCGTTGTTTGATTTATAAACACCAATTAAAATTACTACACCCAAAAACCTGTCAAATTCGGATTGATTTATAGCAACCCACTTGTCTTTGTATACAAGTAGTCCTTCAGCATTTGTCCAGTTACGCACATTTTGCAGCACATTGTCTCTAAAAAATAATCTGAATGAATCAGGAATTGAATCGCATTGCGATTTTGCGTAGCGTGAAGGGCCTGGTTTCTCGCGATATATGTTACAAGCAGCAGTTCGTCCTATGTCATTTGTGTGGGGCGTTGATGACCAATTTTCTTTCTTATTTCGGGAAATGAAAATGGTCGAAGAAGTATCTTGATCTTCATCAATATCCGAGATATCAGAAGGAGACAAATCTTCCTCGCTTAGATGGTCGATTTCTCCATCGTCATCCGATGATTCAATTGCTTCTTCTTCTTCACTCCAGCTATCATCATCTTCCAGGAGCTCTAAAACCTCGTCTTCTTCTAAGTAGTTAGCCATTTTTTCTTTCACAGCATTATTTCATATAAAATGTAATTATACAAACTAACAATCTTTTTATTTGTGGTACTAAACAATTGGTCAGTTGTTTCAAAACAAAATGTTTCTATCAAGCAATGTTTAGTCGTTTCAAAATAAACAATATAAGTTAGTTATTGGCTTGGGGTCCAATGGACCCCAGTGGTATACGATGCTGTTTTTATTTTTTTTTACCATTTCGGTTTATCTGAGATATATGATACTCTACCTCGTTGAAGATCAACTAAACTTAGAAAAAGTCAGGTAATATGGAAGTCGTATATGCTATGTGTTCTGAGTAATGAAAGCTCCAGTTTCATTTTGGGGTCCAATGGACCCCATGGTAGACAGAGGGTTAACCTATCGATTTGGACCATCTTCAACTAGTTTAGCTCGATCGCAGTTTCACACAGCCAAACGTAGAACAAACGAAGGTGTAATTGATTTTGCTAACCGGCTCCGTGGTCTTTTGGCTGAGGCTTATCCATCGTTACCTTCGTCAAATGCAAAAGAATTGCTAATCCAACAATTTATTGATGGCATAGTTGACGTAACTATTCGACGACATATTGTAGCAAATAACTGTTTGTCTTTGGAATCAGCTGTCGATCTGAAGAAAAAGAAATTTTATAGAAAATTAGCGTTTGTACAACTTCGCCGTGACAATCCATCAGCGTTGCCATGATGTTTTGTATCAGATCCAGGCCGCATCTTCATCTAGACCCAAAATTGTACACGATAATTTGCGCTTCTATGCGGCAGAGATCATGCCCACCGATTGGCGACATCTTTTATCTTCAAATAAAACCAATAGTGATAACGAATTTGACAAGAATGAATGCGAAGGTTGTGATGGTGATTGCGATACCAATGGGTCCCAACGGTCCAGTCAAAATTTGAAGGGGATATCCAGGTTTGGTAGGGTGCGTCGCCCTCCTAAGTACTTAAATGGTTATTGTTGACTGATTCCGTATTATCGTTACTTGTCTGCAGTGTTTTTTTTCTTTTTGTTTTTTTCGTTATGTGACGATGATTTGTGCTTGTGGGTTATTCATGATTTATTTATTTTTTTGTAGATTTATTATTACGGTAGAAACTAAATGTTACGACACCGGCTATAACGACAATTCGCTTTTAACAACGTATTTTTGTTGGTCCCGGCAGAATTCCTATCTTTTATGTACATTTGACTTCGGTTTTAGCGACACCCGCTTTTACGACAATTCGCTTTTAACGACGCCACTTCTTCATCCCCGCGAGCAAAGTTATCTTATTTTGCGAAAGTTATTGCTTTTTGTTTAAATGTGTGACGGGAATTAGCAGCTCTAATCTCCTTTTAGGTGTCAAGCGTCTGCATCTAAAACAAAAGCAATGGCGTGACAGCACGAATACAAGACCTTTGTTGACCTAATAAAAAGTCCGACTTTGCTTTACTGTGTACTGTATTTAGACAAAAAAGTACAATACCGAATATACAGTAGCAGAAAGACGTTTAACAAAAGAACATCATTACCGTTACGAAAAAGATATGACATCGTTAACAAGGTGAACAGGTGAAATGATACGCCAGTGTCAATGTTTGCTAAGGAACTTGAAATTTTAAGAACATCTTTAATCACAATTTTAAAGAATAAAGAAAAGATAATCGAAGACTTTGAGGCAAGTTGCAGCAGCAAAACGAAACGGAAGCGTAAGCATAATTTCGAAGCGGTGAATGAGCTTTTGCTGAAATGGTTTCGTCAAGCAAGAGATAAAAAAATTCCAGTCAGTGGGGAAATGTTGCTGTTGAAAGATCAAGAGTATGCAGAAGTTTGCGGTTGTGAAAATCCCAAGAAATTAAATACGAGTTGGCTAAATTGATGGAAAGTGAGAAAGGACATTGTGTGCAAAAAATTACACGGTGAAGCAGAATCCGTTGATCAAAATTATCAATTTATTTTTGACCAACTGATTTGCTTTGTTCTTGCTCAGATTAAACGTAGCAAAGACACGCCATAAAGCAGTAATGCTCATTTGGGTACGCTTGTAATCCCTGTTAGATCTTTAAATTGAACTAAAAACACTTTGTAGGAACAAAATACATCAATCTTGCTATAGCGACAATTCGCTTTTAACGACATTTTTTCACGGTCCGTTGAGATGTCATAATAGCCGGATTCTACTGTATTAATTTTTTTAAAAGGGAGGGGTTAGTGTAGAGTATTATGTCATCACAATACTCGTATGTTGTAACCTTGCCTCGTGTATTGCTACAGTTTAGTCGTTGTTCGTTATGTTAAAAAAAGGCAGTTGTTTAAGTTTGTAGTTTTAAGCAGTTATAGTTAGTGTACAAATGCTTGATAGTTCGTACTATTACGTAACAATGGGGTTTGTTGTACAGTTGTGTTTTACCTTGTCATTTGCCTGTACAGTTGTGTTCAGACTTAGTAAGCTTAGTAGTGTTTAGCTTTGAGTCGTGTTATTTATTTATTTCTTTTATTTGCAGACGAACGATTTCGTCATTTTCGTTTTGTTATTAAATTTTATATCATTTCGAAAATGAGTCACGTTCTTTTATGACGAAATCGTTAAGGCTAGTTAATTTTTGTTAAAATGGTTGTTATAGATTGTGCGTACCCGGGTTGCGCTTTTCAATCCGAAGACGCACCAGAAGCTGTAGCTTGCGCTATTTTACAGAGCCACGCATTTAGTCATGCTACTCCTGGGCCTAATTCCATTCGCGCTCCCTCAGAGGGACCAAAACTAACAAGACCCAGCATTGACGTAGGCGTGTCTTTAGAAGCGTGGAACGTATTCACTCGCCGCTGGCAAATGTTTAGGCAAGGATCAGGCATCAACGAAGCTTCAGCCACCGCGCAACTCTTTCAGTGTGCCAGTCAGAGCTTAGGAGATAGTTTGTTAAAATCAGATGCAGAGATTGTCTCTAAGCCTTTGCAGGAGTTACTATCCGCCATGCGTCGACTTGCAGTTATCCCAGTAGCTACTGGCGTCTTGCGATCCGATCTCATGCAGATGCGCCAACTGAGAGACGAACCTTTTCGCGCATTTGCAGCGAGAGTGCGCGGCAAAGCAGACACATGTGCATTCACAATTGATTGTACTTGTGGTTTAAAAATCAATTATACGGACCACATGATTCGGGATACTTTGCTGAATGGCATTGCTGACGATGAGATTCGCCGGGAAATTCTTGGCGGCGCGGATATACTCACACGCGCCGTCAACGAGATCGTTGCCCTTGTTGAAAGCAAAGAAATGGCTCGCAACGCCGTCCCCCCGACCGAGGTCACATCTGTGTCAGCCGTTCGCCGCCTACATGACGCAGACCACAGAGCATGTCGTAATGCAACCCCATGCAGGAAATCCCACAATTTACCTGATCGGTCAAAACAGTCGCGTTGTCCTCTCTGCCAGCAACTTTTTCAGCTCTACAAAAAAGGACCTCGTGGTTGGAATACCAAACCTTATACCTTGTGTATTGAATGCTACCGGTCACAGAAACGCCGAAGACGCCAACTCACTCATAAAGTGGGTCCTTCACCACCGGAACCAGGTCTACAAACTCTTGAAGTCACGTCGCCTGCTGACCCTCAGTTGAGTTCGATAAGAACAAATCACAGGCCAGTCTCGAGGCACAGGCCAAACAAGTGCAACATGCCTCTGTCTGCAGTACATAGAAATGCCACCATGCAAGGCCCCCATTATATATTCAAAGATGGACAGTGGGCAACAGCACGTATGAGAGAGCACCCCAAGGTCCACGTAACGATTTCAGTCGATCGCGCTCAGGCTCATGGCGAATCTACATCAGTCCGTGCTACTAATGTTACCGCCATCGCTGACACCGGCGCCCAGGTGAATGTATGGTCTCTGGACGAATTTGTAAAGTATGGCTTCCCATATGACATCCTGACCCCTGCATCCAACCTGGTGGCCGCCAATCATTCCTCCATATCAATTGTGGGAGCGTTCTTTGCCATCATTGAAGGACTGTCGTGTCACGGTTATGTTGTGCAATGCCGGGCCATGGTCTACATTAGCGCCGACATTCAGACCCTCCTTTTATCGCACGGAACACTGTCGACCCTGGTGGTCCTATCACCCAGTTTTCCATCATTGGGAGAACATGCTTATGCTGAGACGCAGGAATGCGCTGGTGAACCTGCTGCCATCACTAATGCGCACCTCACGCGCACTGTTACTGGTGGCTGCGCCTCACCGGGCGATCAAAATCATTCTTGCACCTGCCCTCAACGTACTGCATCGCGACACCCAGCCACATCAGAATTTTTTGCTACCATTTCGGGTGCCGAGCGTGATTCTATAGACTCTCTCGAAGAAGCCCTTCTTGCTTCGGTGCGGCAAAATACGCGTGATCAGTTGACTTTAAACTGGGATGAAATTGCCCGGCACACTGCCAGTGACGCTGCACTCAATGACCTACTATCTGCCATACAATCAAACTTTGATGTAAACTTACCGCCGGAAGGAGGTATTCGTCAATACCTTCCATATCGCGATGGGTTTTATATATCTGACGGCGTTATTTTATACAATGATCGTGTTGTGATTCCGCCGCAACTCCGCTATCAAGTATTACGCACATTGCACGCCGCCCATCAAGGAGTGTCGGCCATGGAACGGCGTGCGCGAGCAACCGTTTTCTGGCCGGGGATGACTCAAGATATTCACAATATTCGCGATTCTTGTGCTCATTGCAACCGAAATGCGCCGTCGCAAGCCGCAACCCCCCCGTTGCCCTCCCACCCACCTACCACGCCCTTCGAAAAAATTTTTGCGGATTATTTTGATTACGCAGGACGGCACTTCTTGATCGTTGGAGACAGATTGTCCGGTTGGTCAGATGTGTTTGGTACACCAGCTGGGACCACCGTCACTGGCGCAAATGCACTTGTTCGCCTCCTTCGATCATACTTTGCCACTTTTGGAGTGCCTGAAGAAATTTCCTCAGATGGTGGCCCAGAGTTTACTGCCTTTGTCACACAGGATTTTATGCGCAAGTGGGACATTAAACACCGTGTTTCTTCCGCCTACTTCCCCCAATCTAACGGCCGCGCGGAGGTTGCAGTCAAAGCCGCTAAAAGACTTCTCATGTCCAATATTAGCCCTAATGGGGATTTGAACAATGATTCGTTTCTGCGCGCCCTGTTGCAACTGCGTAATACCCCGGATCCTGACTGCGATTTATCCCCAGCTGAAATCGTCTTTGGTCACCCTTTGCGAGACGCTTTTTCGTTCGTTAATCGGCTTGCTACTTTTTCTAATCGCTTTATTCGTCGTACTTGGCGCGAAGCATGGCGAGCTAAAGAAGATGCCCTTCGAGTTCGAGCCAAACGGACCAATGCAGCATTGAGCGCGCGTACACGCTCATTGCGCCCGCTGCGGTGTGGTGATCGCGTGTTCATCCAAAATCAAGGAGGCACACACCCACGTAAATGGGACAAAGTCGGCACCGTGGTCGAAGCATTGGACTTCGACCAATATAATATTAAAGTGGGAGGATCCGGTCGTATAACCAGGCGCAATCGACGATTCCTTCGTATAATACCTGATGTTGCCGAGTCCCAGCAAACTTCTTCACCACCAACAGTGCCCCCCCAACATGAAACGCACGTTCAATACCCACCCTCCACGTCCACCCACGTTGCTGATGCAACTTCATCTGAGGCCATAGATCATGGGCAACCACAAGACCTCCATGATGTCGTACCTACAACCACACACTCCACATTTGTGACGGACACTAATTCGCAGGAGACTGACCCTGACACCCACGAAAACAACAAATCAATGATCCCTAGACGGTCCTCTCGCCTACGACGACCTGCTGTCGAATTGGATCCGACCTCTGGTCAATGGGTGATCAAGGGATCAACTACATAACTATACCTAGCCGGAATAGTACGAACTTGGGGGGGATGTACAAATGCTTGATAGTTCGTACTATTACGTAACAATGGGGTTTGTTGTACAGTTGTGTTTTACCTTGTCATTTGCCTGTACAGTTGTGTTCAGACTTAGTAAGCTTAGTAGTGTTTAGCTTTGAGTCGTGTTATTTATTTATTTCTTTTATTTGCAGACGAACGATTTCGTCATTTTCGTTTTGTTATTAAATTTTATATCACTTCGAAAATGAGTCACGTTCTTTTAGTTAGAAGAACGCCACACAACACAGCAGATACAAAAAAAGTAAAAACAAGATTTGTAGCTTATAAAAATTAGTTTGTTAGAGTTTTATGTACAAAATTAAGCAATTAAATAATTCTAGATACAGGTAAGAGCTATGATCGGTTTAAAATAAAAGCTATTTACGACTTAAGCATGTTTGTCTTGTGTTTCAGGACTAGAATAAATAGAAAAGATGAAAATGATAGGCTACGTATTTTTAATTTCTACACAAAGAAAGTTACGCATTTACGCTATTGCCAAGTGTACCTAAGTTGGGACATAAGTATCAGGCCTCTTGGATAATCTACCAATAGTTCTTTGGCAAAAGGCAAAAGACCAGTTTTGATTTTATTAAACTATATGTTTCTACAACAGATTACAAAAAACTATGAGAATTAGTCGATTTTGCGTGGATTGACGATCCTGGTCTGTAAAGCAAACAACATAGGTTCAATTTAATCAGACCAAATATTTCCGGAATATTCTCCTTAACAATAAAGTTATCTAAATTCAGAATTTAAAATTTTTGCAACTTAAAAAATTGAAGTCTTATCGTTTTTATTCTAAACGTTTTGTTGAAAAGTCGCAACGTTGTATACCTGGTAAATTCAATTTCTGTTTTATTTTTTATTTTATTTTTAAAATTTTTATCTCTATATTTATCCTCCTGACTCGCAGGAAAGCGACGGAGGCGCTATACATAGGGTAAGCAATGTCCTGTTTTATAAAAGCAATCTTTTTTAATTGGGGTTAATGGCTGGAAAAATTTGCTGTATTTCTTATTTTTTTGAGGTGGACCGATTATCCAACTATTTTTTAGTATACACTCGGCCTTAAGATTTTTTCCCTCTACTTGTTATAAATTAAGTTGCGCTTTAGTGGCAACTAGCGATAGATTTATCAAAGTATTGGCCGACTGTAACACTAGATTTGCGGTCAAAGTGTACAAAGTTAATTCAAAAAGGTTACGGTAGTTGATAAGCAGACAGCGTATTCCATTGGAACAGCTTCACATTTACATGATAATTTAAACTCTAAAAAAGAGTATATTGCATTTTTTTTCAATTAAAGTCCTTTTAAATCAGATAAAAACATCTTTATAATGAAATAAATACAGTACCGGTATAACATGTAGCAGTATAATATACCCACTAATGACTCAAGCTTAGAGCAACAGAGTGGCTGCAAATAAGTCATAAAAGTAGCCCCCTTTATCGTAGCACCATGACAACTTTAAAAATTTATTTAATTTTGGTCTTCACTTGCATAGAGCTCCATTTTCATGCGTGCACCCTGTGTTTTAAAATTTATGTTAATTTTTGTTCTCTGTTCGACTTAAAAAAAAGGTCTTTATTTTATTTACACATTTTTTTAGATTAATCTTAAAACTTTTTATTTACTTCTCCAGGCCCCTACTTTTTTTAAAGCCATCACTAAATACATTTATAAATACATATGGGATTAGGGTGTTTAACCATAATAGGCTTACCAATTAGAATTCATTAATTTCGTTAAAAATTTTTTGGATCGCTGGTTGGTAATCCTAGCTTTACTTTAAAATAAGGCTTATAGAAAATCCAAACTAAAAGTACAAATTTTGTTAAGTTGTAATCTGATTAGTTTAATAGCAATTGACAAAAGGATGTTAAAATAAAGTAATACAGTAATAAACTTGTATATAGTTCACTTTTTTGTTTTTATTAATGCTATTGTTATGAGACAAAGTATTCAAAAATTTAGCTAATGTAGTACAGTTTTGATGAGAATTTTTTTTGCTTTTATCAGTAATGTTTTTAACAGTTAAAGTTAAAGTCTTTTTGTTACAAATTAACATTTTTATGTATTCTATTAATTTTTGGTTATAATTTGTTTTAACAACAAATATGTGTTTATAAAATAATTTGTTTCAATTTAAAATAAAAAACAAGTTTAGATGAAGCAGCCAACACTATTAAAAAAATATTTCAAACATATAAGTGAAGTAGATCTTGCTGAAATTAAGATTTTTAATTGAGAGATTTCTACAAATACAAATCAAATTGTGCATATAAATTTGATGAGTAGTTGTGGGAGAGACAAGCTAAGTCAATGGGTGGATATGAGTAATCTAAATAAATTTTAAAAAAAATTGAATGTACTCTAGTTTGCAAGTTTTAATTTTAAGTATCGTTTCGGGAGAGAGATTACTTTTTTATACCATAAAATTGCTACTGAAAGCAGTGATATTAGATCAAACATTTTTAATTGATTTATTTACATTATTAAAGCATGACAGAAACAAGAATTAGACAAACATTTTTGATTAACTTAAGTCTTTATCAGTTTTTGTAGTGAATAGTCTTTCCCAACTTTATTTCAGTTTAAATAGAGAATCAATTATTTTTAAATGCTGACAAAGTAATTTTATACAAGACAAAGACAGATTTTTCAAACCTGTAAACACATTAGCGGTAGTTAAATAAAACAGAAAAAACAAGCAGATTTTAAACACTGTAAACACATTGGTGGTAAATTAAATTACTTGAAACAAAAAATGAAAAAACAAGCAGATTTTTAAAAAATAATTAGAAAAAATGATGTTTCCTTAGCATATAATTGATGATTTAAATTAGGACTAGAATTTTCTATTAATAGAGCTTTGTGTATTCTAGTGTGAAATTCTGATTAACATTTGTGCAATATCAAAAAATTATTTTAACCAAATTTAATGTTTGAACAAGAATCACATGATAAAATATGATCTATTGCAGCACTTTCTTAGTAACTGTATAAATCTACTTTTTATTGGCTAAATAGTATATAACAGCAATGAAAAATATAGCTAATTGGCAAGAATGGAAAAGATGACAAAGCTGGTTGAATTTTCAAATATGTAAAAATGACAGGTTTTGCAAATATGTAGCAAAGATAGCAACAATGACAAAAATGGATTTACAAACTGTCTGCTATTGCTTTATATAAAGTTTAAAAATGTGTGTTGCTATCATTGCCATTGCTGTTATTCCTATGATTTACTGCAGTAGAACACCAATTATTTATCTGTACAACAGGTATGATATTTACAATGCTCATGGAAGAGGCATATGAGGTGCAGTTGTCAAATAAGGAGACTGATGACATAAAGTAATTTTATTGGGCAAAAAAGCTATGTTTCATTTTGTTTACCCTTTGATGTATTCCCCTTGAGCATCAACACATTGTTGGATTCTGATTTTCTATTGATCAAAGCAGTGTAGAAGATTTTTTTCCATAAGGGGTCATAGTAGCTTTGTTGTTTTTTATTTGTGGCACAATGTTGAATCTTATTTCTTTAAGAACAGCTTTGATTTTTGAAAAGAGGAAAAAGTCACATGACACTAGATCAGGTGAGTATGGGGGATGATCAAGTGTTGAAATTTGTTTTTCCACCAAAAACTTCTTTACTGAGAGCACAGTGTGTGCTGTTTGTAATAATACTGATTCACAGTTGATCGAACCCAATCCTCCACAACTACATCCTTAATATCAAAAAAACAATTAACATTTCTTTTAATTTTGACTTGCTTTGTCTTGCTTTCTTCATTCTTGGTGAGTTTGCAGTTTTCCAGTGCATGAACTGCCTCTTTGTCTCAGGGTCATACTGAAAAATCCACGTCTCATCACAGGTAATCACACTGTCTAAAAATTTGGGGTTTTCTTCAATTTGCTTTAAAATGTCAGCACAGATCTCTTGGCATTTTTCTTTTTAATCACAAGTCAGAAGCTTTGGACCAGGGCTGGGGAGCTTCTTTAAAATAGGTTTAGCTCCAGCTCCAGAGCTGTAAAATTTCAAGGTGTAGCTCCAGCTTTGGGGCTAGAAATTTTTAAGCTATGGCTCCAGCTCCAGAGCTAGAGATTTTCAAGCTATAGTCCCAACTCTAGCTTCGAAGCTAGAAATTTTCAAGCTATGGCTCCAACTCCAGCTTTGTGGCTATAAGCCTTTATTATATGACCTATACCATAAATTATCAACTGAAATATATTTGGTCGTTGCAAAAAGAATGTCTGCTTGAAGTACTGTGTTTTGCAAAACTATTTTAACATTGCATTTGTTGTTTATTTTTGGTCAATTTTGGTCTACGTAATAATTGATGTGTACTCTTAAATATTTTTAAACTTATTTTCAGGCAAAAATATTTTTAAAGAATATAAGCTTTTAATGATGAATACAAAAGACATGACCTTCACTTATTTATGTTACATGAGTTCAAATTTAGGCACAAAACTGTTGCCAATATCAACAGAGTATGGGGAGATGGGTATACAAGTGATTGGACAGTATGAAGGTGCTTCTTGAAATTCCATAGTGTAGATCAGAGCCTTGAAGATAAAAAAGGCAGAGGACAGGTATGCAGTCATGACAAACAACTGCAAGCAGTTGTTGAGCAAAATCCATGCCAAAGTGCCAAAGAAATGTTTGAGACACTTACTGTCAGCACTGCATCAGTATTGCAACAGCTTCATTTACAGGGTATTAGAAAGGTGTCGCAAACATTTCTTTGGCACTTGGTCGTGAATTTTGCTTAACAATTACTTGTAATTATTTATTGTCAAGACTGCATACTCGAAAAAAAAATAATAACTATAAATAATAAAAAGTAATAAACAAAATCATAACAGTGCTGGTGTTCTAAACTGTCACTGAAATCCAAATATTTAGATTGTTAAGAGCCAGAAACAGGAGAAATTTTGAGCTTCAACTTTACTGAACATAATTAGCTTGGCTTCAGCTCTACTAAATATGATTAGCTTGGCTCTAGCTCCAGCTTCAGCTTCTCCAAAATTCCCTGGCTCCATGGTTCTGGGCTCAGCTTCACCTCCCCAGCCCTGTTTGGAATGACCTTAGCACAAATTTTTGTCATGTACAAGCTGTCATGCAAGATTTGCTAAACTGTCTGTATCAGTAGACACCATTTCTGCTATCAGTCTAATGCTGAGCCAAGGAGCTTCTTGAACAGTCTTTTTAATTTTGATTATTTTTAGTGGTTTTTGATGAGCTTGGACATTCAAAATGTTCATCATTAACATCAGTCTGGCCTTTATGAAATCTTATGTGTTATTCAAAGACACATGCAGTTGACATGCATTTTTGCCAGTAAACTTCCATTGAAGTTTGAAAAGATTCACTAGCTGTTTTGTTCAATTTTACCAAAAACTTAGGTTAATTCTTTGCTAAATTTTAAAGCTTAACATTTTTCTAAGTCTGAAACAAAAAGTTTTGCTGCAATTAGCGTTTGCACATTCTGCAACCCACATTTTTTTCTGACGCACTAAAGAAAGCACACTTGCTTTAATTAGCATTTGCCAAAAAACTACATGCACATTTAGTTTGAAACTTGCTGGGCTATGTCATGAATGTCTTATCAGTTAACCCTGTGATTTTGAGTGACTACAAAGATTGTTTTTGTAACTTTTAGAACCCAGTCTTGTTATTTTATAGCTGCACCTCATTAACTGGAGAGCACCACCCAAGAAATTGCTTGCATCTTAGTGAGAAGCTAAGTTTCCAGGCTTCAAGACAATCAAAGAATGAGCTACTGCACTGGTCTGTGCAAATGCTATTGCAAAACATATTCTGCCACTAAGAAATCACTTTTAAAAAATATTGTTTAAGATTTATGGTACGTTAATACATGGTACGTCTTGCTTTGTCATGCTTTTCTTTTCTATCTCTTAGTTTGTTTTTCCCTGTTTTATAATTCCTTATCTGCTTTTCTATGTAAGGTGTTGCAACCATGCATCATTCTTCTAAGTACTATATCAAATATTATTGTGTGCATGCTATAACGTTTAACGTTTTGTTGCTTCTTCCTTTTTCTTCTTCTGCTATAGTCTTATATGTTTGTTTATTTCTTTCTGTTTTATTGTGGCAGAGCAGAAATAAAAGATACTGATACTGATTGTATTTTCTTTAGTTATCAAAAAAATTGCTTATTCTAATCACCTTTTATGCCAATTAGTTCAAATAATCAGCCTTCTGCAGTATTTTCTTTATTTATTTTTTACAGTTAGTTACAATAATCAAAAACTTTTTTTCACTTTTTTAAATACAGTAATATATATTACTATTTTTTATTGTAGGTTTTTTTGGTTAAATAACATAAATAAACTGATGGCATTATTATCTAAATCTTGTCTTATTAGAATTAATCATTTAAGGAATGTGGTTCGAACTAGGTAAGCTTTTTTAAATATTTTAACTACTTTGATCAAGATTTCCAACCTAGGTTTTTCATTTTCACTTTTTGTGATTGATCAACCTACTAATCTCTGTTCACTTATTTAGCTTATTAAGTTTGTTTGGGAAACCTTTTCAAAGGCATTCTCCTTAAATATCCATATGATCTTTTTCTGGTAATTGACCTTTTGCAATTTTTGAATCTCAAGTTACATATTTTATCAAGTTAAGCATTCCTAACTACTTATTGTTTTTAACTAAAACTTTTGTTTATTTATAATGATTTAGTTCATGGTGGAGCAATGTTGAAATGGGTCCTCCTGATCCAATTTTGGGAATAACAGAAGCATTTAAGCTGGATAAAAACCCTAAAAAAATAAACCTTGGTGCAGGTGCTTACAGAGATGACCATGGAAAACCATATGTTTTGTCTTGTGTCAAAAAGGTTATTATGAGCTCATTTTGGTGTTTTTTTTAATATACAGTTTTGCATTGAAATTTATTTTAACTGTTTTTATCTATCTGTAAGAACTTATCTACTAAAGTTTTAAGTCGCTGTTTTAAATTTTGACAAAGGTTCAATTTTTTCGTCAACTGTTTAAATTGTGACACAGTTTTAATAGTAAAAGATGAAGATAAGTGTTTTTAATTCAGCTATTACAGTGCTTAATAATCAGAGTCAAAGCAAAATTTATTTAGGTCAATACACTACCCATAAAAAATTTTAAATCACAACAGCCTGGTTTATTTGTTTTTTGGTGAAACAGTAACTACATGATTTTTTTATGCTTGTCCCTGCACTTAAAAATTTTGATTTTAATTATACCAAATCCCATACTGTCTATTTAAAGCAGTTTTTTGCTCTACCTATTTGTTCTCATATATGCTATCAACTTTTGTACATAATCAAAAATTTCACTGCTTACCCTATATATATGCAATCAACTTTTTTTTATACTGTATAATCAAAGTTTCACTGCTTGCCTTTTATGGTTTGTTTAAAAAAACTGGTAAAATTTTTTTGTTTGCACTCATTTTGAATTTGCAGGTGCTATTAGATCAAATTATTGTTAATGTGTTAGCTGATGTTAATTAAGGCAAAGCCCATTTGAAGTACTTTTTAGAGCAATTTTAAAAGTATCCTTCTTGTCGTTTTTTTCCGATTTGTACAGCTGGATTGTTTAATGGCATTCCAAAAAATAAATAATCTTTTAATATATCAATTAAAGCTTTTGTTCCTATATCCTAATTTTATTGCAACTAGATTAGTTAAATCTGAGTGACAGTAACATATGTTCCTATTGCCTGTGTAATTAAAATTAAATTTTTCTTTTAAATTTTAGATTTTCTTATTTCGCTAATAAAGATTGCGTTTGACTGTTACCTGTTAAAAACCTCTAAAAGCTTTTAATTTTATAATTCGCATGATTAAAAAAAATTGAGTTTGTATTAATATCTTGCAGGCGCAAAAACTTGTAGAAGATATGGATAAAGAATACTTGCCGATTAGTGGTTTACCAGCATTTAATAAAGCAGCAGCTGAGCTTGCGTTTGGACCTGAAAGTTCAGTGTTGGCAGATAAAAGGGTAAGTATGCTCTTGTGTTGCGGCATTTGATCAGTCAGTACCAAATTAAAAAGTAAAAGTTTTATGCTTTTTGGCAACTGTTACTTTTTCAGAGTGTTACTGTGCAAGGTATTTCCGGGACTGGTTCGCTTCGGATTGGCGCCAACTTTTTGGTAAACATTTTAAACTCTTTTTTATTCTATGTGAAATTTAATTTATTTATGCTTGTTATATCTATGAAACAAACTATAAAATAAAATTTTACAGAACCGATTTATCAGTTTTTTGATTTAATTTTTTTGATGGTATACATATCTAAAATATGTTATCTTTTGTTTGTGTGCCTTGAATTTGGAGGTGAACTTTTTGAAGTAAGTTTTGTTGTGCTGCGTCTTATGGGTTCTGATTTGACACAAAATAATATTTTTATATTTAAATCAATTAATGAGATACCTTTGTACAATTGATATGGAAACTATCCGTTCTTAATCTTTAAAGCAGTATGTTCATTTTTGATAAAACAAATTGTCAAGTTGTTACAACAGAAACCCATTTTAAATGCAAAAACCTCAATTAAGTGTACGAACAGTATGGCAATCTTTAAACTAATTACTTATTACTTGCTGACGCGGTAGCAGAATTAAACGTAGAAAATGCTATAAATAAAGTGATTTTCTTTAATTTTTATAGGCCAAGTTTTTTGCTAATAAAACGATTTATCTTCCAACACCAAGCTGGGGAAATCACGTGCCAATATTCAAGTACGTTGAATTGAATTCACTAAATTTGTTTGCATGCAATCATATTGTCACTGATGAGTTTTATAAAGTTATCTAACTCTACTGCGTGTACTTTTATTTTAAAGATAATGACAAATGCTTGATGTTGCTTATACTGATGGTCAAATAATGTTTTTTGTTTCGTTTTTTGTTTAATGCAGTCATAGAAGTTGGTTTTTAAAGCTAGTTTTTCTCATCAATGTTTTGGAGTGTATTTTTTTGAAAATTAAATTACGGCTCTCCCTTGAATACCAAAACTTTCATTCTCTATCGCAGACAACCAACGTCTTAAAAATGAGCGTGAGCGTTTCTTAGTGTGCGAATTTTCTAAACTCGTGTTGACTACTCGCAAACGTATTTTTCCACTTTACTTGAAAACCTTTTCCTATTCGCAGACACGCTGGTATCGACGTGCAGTGGTATAGATACTACAAGCCTGCCACGTGCGGCTTGGATGAAGAAGGTGCAATTGAAGACCTTATCGTACGTTTTTTCCGTTCTACTTGATTGCATGCACCGTGCTGGCACCGGTAAATCTCTTTTTTAGAAAATTCCAGAAAAGTCGGTCGTTCTTTTTCATGCTTGCGCCCATAATCCAACCGGTGTCGACCCTAGTGTAAGTATTGACTTGATTTTGCACACGATTGAAATTTCTAACCGATTGTTTTGCTTTTGAAAATACAGCTTGCCCCAATGGCTTAAGATTTCAATAGCAATACCATATCGTTTTAGTTTATTTGGTTTTGGTTGGTTTCTGAAGTCGTGGTTCAACATAGTTTGAATGGCCAGCATCTCGGCAATTCTGTATTTATTAATTTTTTCCTATCACGCATTTCACTTAGAATTTGCAAAGCTGCGGGTTTAATTAGTGATTTGCAAATCCTCGAGGTGCTTTTTAGGAAACTTAGTAGAATAACGTAAGCTTAGTCTTTCTGCATTTTTTTTTTTTTTTCAATAATAAATGTTAATGCGCAGGACACATTGTCGCCTTTTAATTTGCCAAATCTATGACTCAGAAAATTTTGATTTAAACTACGTTGTGACATTTTCTGAAAAAAAAATTTAAAAAACTTAGCGAAACGATTTGCAGTTCCGAATAATAGAATCAAGTCTAAAAATTTTGACATGAAGCAATATTTCTGATGAACTATTTATAATTAATTAATGGTTCCTTAATTAAATACTTATAAATATCTTGACAATAATTTTTTGAGAAAAAAATGCACGGTCATTCCGTTTAATTTGACGGGACAAACCTGACTGGGCACGAAGTTTAAAAATTAGATTAATTACAATTTTTCAAAAACCGAGTCTATTATAGAAGACGCCGAGTAGTTTTATTTCGTTATTATATCATCAGTTGTTTTATCCCAAGCATCCCGACCTTGGTTCACGCTAAAATGAAGCTCAAGGTGTTAATAACACCGGCTGATCTCTGTTTGAGCCTGTAAAGCCGCAAGCATGAACACCGAGCTTTGTTTTTGCCAAATTGTATTGAGGTTTTCACTTCAATAAATCTTTAGTTTGAACAATGGAAGGAAATGTCGGCAATTGTAAAGAAGCGAAACCTCCTCCCCTACTTCGACATGGCGTACCAGGGTTTCGCCAGCGGCGATTTCGATCGCGACGCATCCGCCATGCGCATGTTCGTCGATGAAGGCCACAACATCTTGCTGTCGCAATCGTTCGCCAAGAACATGGGCTTGTACGGTCAGTGCCTTTTTTAGTAGAAACTGCTGTTCTATGTGATGCTTCGGTGACTTTGCCTTGGCGACAGACTAGTAGCTGAGGTACCTTCAAAAAGTGTTTAATTTTATCCTTAACACTTATTTTTTAATGTTTTGCACTACCTTTTCCTTGCCTAACGTTAAAATTGAATACGAGTTTAAAATCATTAACTGAGCTTACTTAGGATCGAACCTAGTCGATTCTCTATCTATTTTTTCTATCGGTAGTTGTAGACGTGCACAATTCAAATTGACCATATTTGTTTTGTATTTTCTTTTACCGTAAAGAATTGGAGAGAATCTCATACGAGTAGTTTTAAGATGTTGCCAGTTTGGTCTTTCGTTTTAGAATGATCGTTGTTGTCTCATCCTGTAATCAACAGTTATGTCTTGGTCGTCGTCGTCGTTTGAAGGGCATCCACTCCAGGCCAGACACAAACAGGACTGGGGCCGAGGGTTTATCCTTTTACTACCCCAGACTGCTGCACTGCCCGGATCAGATGCTGGCAGTGATGTCATTAAGCCAGCATCGAGTTTCGTCATCCAAAACCGTCAGACCTCGTGCTCCATGTGGTGCCCGATGTATAGGGCACATTGTTAGTACATGGTCTGCGGTTTGCTCAGAGGCGCCACACTCGCAATTCGGTGTCTTGGTAATGTCTTGGTAATTAACAATGACCATCGCATTGAGAATGGCATTTTTGATTGCATCGTCGTCATCGTTTGAAGGGCATCCATTTGATTGCTTGAACACGTAGATTAAGTTAGCGTGGGCAGAAAAATTTGCTCACCGCGAATCCCTGCCTGGTCTAATGATTTAAAACGTCGCGAATAAACGTCATTAAAGACGTGCCGCTACGTCATGAGCAATCAGTTTTGTGTTTGCCATTTAAAAGGTGAAAGAGTGGGAGCTTTTACCGTCGTCTGCGCTGACAGTGAAGAAGCTGCCAGAGTTGAGAGTCAGTTGAAGATCCTAATCCGTCCGCTTTACTCGAATCCGCCCTGCAACGGAGCACGGATCGCCGCATCCGTTATGAATGATCCTCAATTGCGCAACGAATGGTGAGATTTAGCAATGTTTCGACTTTGCCTTTGATCCTTAAAGAAACAATGACGTTTGTGTAGAGGAGTGAAATGAAGATTTTTAATTTTTTTCAATTTTTACCTTTTAAAAATTAACTGATTGTTTTTTTTCGATAAAAAAAGTTTTTCCGCAACATAAAGTTTGTGTGACCGTAGTTTTGCTTTTATTAAACTTTGCATGCTTTCTGCTCCAAAAGTAGTTGCGCCAGAACAATTTCAAGATTGCTCCATGTCACGCAGGCTTGGAGAAGTGAAGGGAATGGCCGATCGAATTATCTCGATGAGACAACAGCTGGTTGAAAATCTCAAGAAGGAAGGATCGATTCGCAACTGGTCGCACATCACCGACCAAATCGGAATGTTCTGCTATACTGGCTTGCAAGAAGAAGAGGTAACGCGCATCTTCCGTTTGTTAACCAATCCTCACATCCTTCTCCACCTGCACCTTCGTTTTTTCTGTTAATCCTATTTTGGTTATTTTCTCCGCTTTAATCCTAACCCTTTTCTTAAAGCTTTGTAAATTTTTTTACTTTTAATATTGCATAAACCATAGCACATTGTGGATTCCGCTCGCGTGGCTATAAAGTAGCGTATTTTGAACTCTGTGCAAGTCCTCTAAATCATATCTTGATATGTAACTTCATTTGCTTTATAAAGGTTTCCTGATTAAGAAGGTGCCTTAAAGTAATATAACTCAGGAGGTCAGAACAACGCATATTTTTTCACTTAGTAGATTTAGTCAAGCGGTCACTTTTTTCCAGGTCCAGCGGCTGAAGTCAGAGTATTCGATTTACTTGACCAAGGACGGGCGCATTTCAGTAGCGAGCTTATCGTCGGGCAATGTCGGGTATTTGGCGCAGGCCATGCATCAAGTTACGAAATAATCGACGGCTTTCTGTTCATTTTAATTTCTCGCTTCCGCCTGTAAGTGATCAATTACCTGTTTCGTCGTCGCTCTAAATTTTCACGCTTTTCCTTAAATCCTATTAGCCGATTCGGTGCTGTTTGAAATTGACTGGTAAAGTTGCGTTTGACTTTTATTTTTTTTTTTAATTCTACCAAGACCCATTGAGTCTGACTTGTTAACTTTTTCTTTCGCTCTATCTAGTTTAGCGCGAATCATTTTTATGTGAAGCGCGGTTTTGTGTTTCTTTGTTTACTTGCAAGAGCTCGTTTGCTCCGACCACAAAGGTTGCAAAGCTAAGCGTTTCATATACGTCAGCCTAAAAGTTTTGTGTATGTGTGACTTATTCCAAAAAGGTCAAACAAGCTTTTTTTTCAAGTTGCTGTCTAAATTCATATGATTTCTCGAAAAACCGCGTTCAGCGACCAAAATTTTTAGCCGTTTTCGAAAAATTTCAAATTAAATCTGCAAATTATTTTTCATTCAAATTCTTAATTGTGTAGTTATGTGGTAAAATTGCTACGGGATTTCTTGCGTACTTGTAAGTATGTTCGTTCAGCGGATAGCGAGCAAATGCACACTCATTTCATGGCCATTCGTTCATCATGTACGCTTACTGATAAGTGCGACTGTTGTTTCTAATAAAGCTATATATGAAATCAAAGTTTAAGCTAATGTTGTTTGCAAAATATCAGCATCGTTGTTTCGCCCGCAATTAAAAATTGAGGTACAAGCAACAATGAAGAGTGTTATTTTTAAATACCAAATGCAAATTTTTATTATTACTCATTTAATATGCAAAGCATTTGTGGTGTCAATGTTTAAAAATTTGCGTTCAGGCTCTGCAGCTTTTTTGCGTAGTATTATTCTCAACCTTGCTTGAACATAATTTGTGAAGCAAAGTATGAGAAAGTGCTTCAAGGCGTACAAAGGCCACTTGTCAAATCAGGAAAATGCCTGAATCGAATCAGTCAATATGGGCAGTGGCTTTTTTTTTTAAGGTAAACAAGTTGTCCTTTCATGTAACTATTTCAAAAAAAACTCAAGACCACTATTCTGTAAGATGAAGCCCTTATGCAATTACAGCTAGGTTTCAAAAAATGCAGCCTATTTCGCCCACCTACCTTCGTTATGTTTTCCGGGCTCTGAATGTCACAACTACGGCCCGCAGCGGGCGACGCTTGACGAGCAACGTCAGATTTGGCTCGTGTTGTCATCAAACTCTATTTTTGTACCCGATTCGGATCGGGTTTTTCTAGGATCCTTGCATCTCAAATGTTTAGCTTCTAGTTTTCTTGTCCTAAATAAGCATAAAGTAGTGTAGACTATTTTGATGTTTATATGGTTAACACAAGTCGCGTGCGGTGAATAATAACTTAGAATAAAAAAGTGATTTCTCAAAATTAAGGCTTTTCAGGACCAACAAGCCTTAAAGTGCTTTTTGCAAAAGCATCACTGTGTTGCGAGAATAAAAGCATCAAAATGAACTTAACCGTTTGTTGTTAGCAACGAGTTCAAAACAGTGCTCTACTACACTCGGACCTGCTGCGGACTCTGGTAACATGTCTTGGTCTTTATCAATCACTGGGCAACTTAACTCCAGCGCCTTTACTGTTAGTTTGCTGAATCGTAAGTAGAGAACTGGGTTTAGAAAGAAGTCAATCGTCAGTGGAGATATAATAATTATTACCACCGACTCGCTAAGAAGTAAAAACAAACCAGCTACTTTGTTCAAAGAGAAAAACTAACCAATTCTAAAATAACACCAAAAATGTGAGCCAGGCGTTAGGCGATATAAAGACATTTTTTCTTGCTTGATTTCACGTTTATTTTTTTATTTTACAATAATCGTTTGATGTACGAAATTTCGATGCAAATAACCTGCGTTTATATGGTAAGCACTTTAAGGTAAATAGGGCCCAGGAAATGGGGAGGAAGATGGTGTCCTTTGAAATTCGCACTACAGATGCATTATGTCAGATTTGTCTCTACAATCATATAATCTCAATCATAAGCGTACTTAGGGGTGGGACATTGTGCCATGCCGCCCTTTTAGCAATCCATGGGCCCCCCTTGAAAATCTTGGGCAGAACAGAAAGACAGATTCAATGTGCAAAGTTTTTTTTTCTTTTCCAGAGATCACAAGTCTTCGGAGACAAAAATCATGAAATCTGTGATACCATTTTTTTTTAAAGAACACTTCTATTTTAGGGACAAAAATCATTAAATCTGGAATCCATTCAAAGTAAAGACTTTTTTTTAGAGAACGTTTCTTTTTCGCGATGAATTTTAATAATTCCGGAACCGATTCAAAGTGAAGACTTTTTTTCCACTAAGCATATTTGGTTTGTAGTCGTATGCGCCCCCCCCCCCCCTTCAAAAATCCTCGGTACGCCGCCGATTTCAATCAAGATTAAATCTGACAAAGCTCAAAAATTACCAATTTGACAAACACTTTTTTCGAAAAAAGCCACACAGTAAGTTACCAAGGGTGCAAAATGTAAAAAAAAGGCGCTCTTCAAAAATTTCCTAAAAAACTTTGTGCATGAAGAGAAAAAAGAAAAAAAAGCTAATTTTATAAAAAATTGAAATAATCACAGCGAATTTTTTAGGTCTTTTTTAGACAAAATTTTGGCACGAGTTTCGTGTACACAAATGTAAAGAGCAAAAACAATTTTTTTTCTCTGATTTGTGGAAGAATTTGTGTTTTTCTCTAACTTAGCTACAAACCAGAGCAAAGACCTTTTTCCTATAATTCTGACTTTGCATAAAAGTTATTCTTCACCTACAAACTTTTCTATCAAACCAAAAAGTGCCCTCGTTATAAATCTTGCCCTTCACCAAAAAAATTCCAGCGCCCCTACTTGTGACCTAATTTTTTTTTTTTTTTCATTTTTACTCGCAATCAACTTGAAATTAATCACAGTGCATGTAGAAACAAAGATTGTGAATAAGGAAGCAGCGGCTAAACGAAGTACGTTATTACATGCACAACGTAGCATAATTTATATACAGAACGTATATAACAATATAAATCTTCAACTAGAGAGCGATATTTTGCCATTACCAAAAGAAGGTCAAAGAAATCGCCTAAAGAATGTTAGCTTAAATCTTTGGAGTTTGTCCTGTTATTAGAATGATAACTCTTTAATATTTATCTTGTTAAAAAATTGTTATTTTAAAAATCAATAATGATTAAAAGGCAAAGCTTTGCGTTATCGAAGCTTATTTAGTAGCGTGACAAATTATGTAACATAAATGAAAAGGGATCTCGTGCTTCGTATCACAAGTATACAAAATTATTTGGTTAAACACGGATCTAAAATGCCTTATTGGTGAAGGCACCCAATCAATGAAACATAATATTCACAATTTCAATTTATATTCAACATTGTAATAATAATATACGACAAGCGCCTGTTTCGATCTTGTTTGATCTCGTCAGGTATATATAATTACGATTACAAGTAGAAAGATCGCTTTAAATTTGGAATTGATAACATGTCGAAAAAGTTCATAGCGGTAAAATTTGATAAAAAGCCAAAGAAATCAACGAGAATATAATGAACTATGAGAATTCCAATGCAACTCTTTTGAAAATTTGGAATTCTAACAATTAAAATTTAAAGGCAAATTAATAAGAAGAATTTCGGACGCCAGCGAAATAGTAGAATAACAGAATGACTTTGTCTAAGTAACCTAGATCGAATTATTAACCAAATTGTGCTAAGAAGTGGGAAGTTATTTGAAAAGATTGCTGAAAATTGAAATTAGAAGTTGATAACACGTCGAATTCATTGAAGTTGATAACACGTCGAATCCATTGAAGAAATTTAAAGTTGTCGAATCCATTCATTATGGCAGTAAAATTTGAAATTTGAAGCTGATAACGATTTTCAGCATCGATCAATTTTTAGCAATCTTTTCAAATAACTTCCCAATTCTTAGCACAATTTGGTTAATAATTCGATCTAGGTTACTTAGACAAAGTCATTCTGTTATTCTACTATTTCGCTGGCGTCCGAAATTCTTCTTATTAATTTGCCTTTAAATTTTAATTGTTAGAATTCCAAATTTTCAAAAGAGTTGCATTGGAATTCTCATAGTTCATTATATTCTCGTTGATTTCTTTGGCTTTTTATCAAATTTTACCGCTATGAACTTTTTCGACATGCTATCAATTCCAAATTTAAAGCGATCTTTCTACTTGTAATCGTAATTATATATACCTGACGAGATCAAACAAGATCGAAACAGGCGCTTGTCGTATATTATTATTACAATGTTGAATATAAATTGAAATTGTGAATATTATGTTTCATTGATTGGGTGCCTTCACCAATAAGGCATTTTAGATCCGTGTTTAACCAAATAATTTTGTATAATTTAAAAATCAAAATATTATTTTGCCTGTATTTATGACTTTTTTGACAGTTTTTATCAATTGGAAATGAAGGAATCTCAACTGACAAAAATCAAAAAAGTGTTTTTATTTTTTATACTAGGTAAAATTGGGTTTCGTAAACCTAATATAGACTACAGTTCAAAGGGGGCTAAAAATTTTAGAGTGAAGCGCCACAAAATGTGAAACGTTCTATATTATTACAGCAAAATTATCACGTCGTCATTTCATTAACCAAAGTATAATGCCTACATTAATAATAAATTTAAGCAATTTTTAATGCCTAGTTGGTTATTTGTATTATGTCGCCAATTAAACTAGTTGAAAAAACTGTCGAACCCGACCGGGATTCCTAAAATTGATGATGGAAACATTAGAAAGATACAACAGCCTCTATATCTTTGCAAAAAAATTAATGAATGACGATTTTTGGAAAAATTTGTAGTGTTTACATTATACACACGTTGTTGACCAATTACATTAGACCTTTGGTTAATAAGGTAGTTCAATGCTGTTACATTCCATCACGACTTCCAAGATTCCGCGTGCAACGCTCGACGCCTCCTGGACAAAGGCGAGTTCGGAAGCATTTATACCGGGCCTCCTTGCAGTTATGACTTCACCCAATACTGTAAAATCGAATAACACTTATGAGCCAAGTTTCTAATTAGCAAAAAGGTGCAATGAATCGTTTTATCTTCCTGACTTGGATAAACCGTCAAGCAGTTACTTCGAACTGTATCAGTATTATGATATAACATGATGCTGATACTGAACTGCTTTTGTTGGTAATGCCAACGAATGCCAAGATAAGTTGTCAGGTTGAAAGTTTTTTTTGTTTTCTTTATTGTGTTTTGTTGATGTGGCTAAAATTTAGAGCTGCTTGTTAAGACAGCCAAGCAGATGAAAATAACTTGTTTAACACTACGTAAAGATAAGAGAATAACTATTAATGGTTATCAAGAAAAAAACTTTGACCCCTTTTAAAAATCTAATCGTGATTCATTTACGGGGTAATCTGTAAGATAATAAAAGCAGAGAAAAAGATGGAAAAAATTGAGCAATGTGGTAAGTTGTTTGACTCTTGTTCGAAGGAAACCAATAAGCTCAAATATTTTTTTCAGAGTAAATTAATTTGTGCCTAATTTAAAACTGCTTGTCAAGAAAACGGCTATGTCATTTTTCTAAATTTAACACTACTTTGTCAAAACTAATTCAAGACAAATGGATTTGTCTCAAAGAATGGATGTTACCCCACTCCAAACTACTTAGCCGCACTGCCCAGTGCCTACAATTTTGTAAGTAGAACCAAAAGAATGGATACATATTGATAAACAAATACAACGAAATCTTTTTCCGGCAATCTCTTATAATCATCTTAAACAAATGCGTTTTGAAATTTTACTGTCATTGTGCTTAATATAAGTATTTTTTGACAAAAACTTGCATAAATGATTGCTAACTCAAGGTTTATGCACATTCCCAACCGCTCTGCTAAAACCCACAGAACAGGGCAATAGTTAAGACCCATCGCATCGCATGGTATTAGTTTTCATAGTCAAATCAGCATTGTTAATTTTTTTCTTTTCACTCTTCAAACAAATAGCGTTAATATGGCTTTCGTGCAACTGTCAGAAAACAAATTTTGTCGCATTCAGTCGAGAAACAAGCAGCAATGAAACGAGCTCAAATTGTTGAACCATTGAAGCCACTGGTCATCAGCGAAGCTGATATTCCAGAACCGCCGAAAAAAGGTCTTATTATAAAGGTAAGTTGGATACAGAAGACCATACAAAATTTTTTATTGTATTTCTGTTTTTAAAACTAAAATTTGTTCGTAATGTTCAAGAAAGTAGAAGATCAAGACGTTTTACTCAGGCCTTACCATATCATTTTGATAAACTTTTTTCCAACAAACTACAGCGCTCGGTTCTTTTTTCCGTATTCCAAACTGGTAAAAGCCAGTTAAAGAATTCTTTTACGCATGGCTGGTGTTTCTTTTAAAAAAATATATAAAAAAGATTCCTAGGACAAGCACAAATTTTTGAAAAATTTTCGTGGTCATTGTCACTAACACAATGTTTGACTGATCGTTGCTTATATTCAGTGATGAGATTCAAAGTTTTATAGACAGGTTCTCTTTCGTATAGCACTCACTAACAATAGGCTCCTTTTATTAACAAAAATATAGAGGTACAAAGATTACGTTAAATTAAGAACGTAGGCGCTGAAAGCGATGACGTTCCAAAAATGGATTCATGCGATCTTCCTAAATCCTATCACTGCTTATATTATTTTTGACATTGTTCTTTGATTGCTCTACTTTAAATCGCATTGACATCAACAGACGATGTTCAGTGGAATTTGTCATTCGGATCTCAATCAATGGCGAAACGAAATAAACCACGGAGATTGCATGATTCGATTTACTGATAACCCCAACTACAAGATGCCGATTGTTCCAGGGCACGAAATCGCCGGAAAAGTTTATTCACTTGGCCCAGAAGCAAGTGCGTTATAGATTATTTCTTTGATTAGCCTACTTAGTTGGAGAAAAAAAAATTTTTACAGACTTTCTTAGGAAGTACTAGCTAAGAACTATAAAGTTTTTCTGAAATAAAATGAAAATAAAGCTAACAGTGAACCAAATATCTATATCTTTTTTTCATACACCCAATCAATAAAAATGATGTCATTTATAAATGAATCAAAAAAAAACTTTTTTAAAATCAATTGAATAATTCAGTAAATATCTGATATTTACAAATTATTTAAAAAACTTACTTCACGCTTAAGTAATAGTAAAGAACTTTTTTTGAACTATCCTAACTCAAAACAATCAATCATTATCAAAATCACCATATTACGACAGTTGATCGACAGTTTATCAAACAACAGTTGATTTAACTGCTCAATTTTTTTGATTGAACTAAGTCTTTCTTATTTTGAATCAGGTTTACTAACATCAGAGTAGAACTGTGAGAAGCAGTGATGTAATTTTATTTTATTTTATTTATTTATTTTTTTAAATCAGACTCACGGTTCATAACAGAAAAAAAAAAAAAAAAAAAACAAAACAGCAAAAACTACACAGAATAAGAAACACATACAAAAAAAAACACTTTAAAAAAAGAAAAAAAGTTGCCAAGTATCTATTGCAAATAAATTATTACGTAATTTTGGTAAACAGTTGTTCGATCAACTGACGTTTGATAAATTATCGGGTCATGCATAAATACAGTGTTTTTATGAACTAACAATCTTAGGGAATGGTTGGTGAAGCCAAGCTACAACTAAATTAATTACATCAATGTAATGAATTTTTTAGAAGTTAGTCTAAACAACTTTCTTAATCTGATAGATAGGCCATGCAAAAAAAAGTAGCTATAACGTGAAAGCGAATAAAATATTTGGTGGCTGATAAAACCTCAATTCGAATTTTGCTTTTTGCAGAGAATTTAACTATAGGAGACAAAGTTACTATCTATCCCTGGATTTCGTGTGGCGAATGCAGATTTTGTGAAAGGGACTTTACACCACTCTGTGATCGAAGATACTTCAGCAATGAAATAGGCGGTTCTGGAGGGTAATTAATGTTTTTTTTAACAAAGCTATATTGTAGGGTTATAGCTACGCTTAAGTGTTGTTTTTTATTTGAAGAAAAAATAATATAATTTCTTAATGACTTTATTAAAACAATAAAAAGATTTGGTTCTTGGTTTACATAGTTTGGTAAGACCCTTAAGCGGCAGCCTACATTGGAGCTTTTAGAAGTCACTAAAAAAAGTAAACACGCCTTAACACTTTCGCAAAATCGTGTTCTTCCGAAATATGGCGGTTTCGCTTCTCTTTTGAAAGAATTTTTGTAATTATAGACCTACTATTGTTTACCCACCAAAAGCACTCTTATTTATCAATCTTGAGAAAGTTTATTTTTTCTTTTTGTGAAAAAAAGCAAATAAGAAGTTTTAAAATTCATGGCAAACAATTTTTTTCTATGTTGCTTTCGTTCAACAACAGTATCTTCATCTTTTTTGATGAAAATGTCAATGTGATGATACAATGATCATAGGTTAATCAGAACTGACTTAACTTTGTAGGTATTCCACATATGTTGTTATCAGAGACGAGAAGGATGCGATAAAAGTCCCGAGTTCAATTCCAATGCAAGTCGCTTGCTTACTGCCTTGCTCTGGTCTAATGACGGACAACGCGATGATGCGACTGAAAGGCGAAATCGAACAAATAAACTCCTACAAAGGTTCTTTTCAAACCAAATCTTTCATTTTTAAAGGGTGCCAAAAATTTGCGGTGCTCTTTTCTACTATATTGCGCTTGAGCAGCACTTTCAGATAGCGTTACTCTCTCAGGGGTGCAAAGTCGGTGGCAAAACTGTTTAGATTCGGCCATCCCGGAAATGTATCCCAGAACTGTGACGCCGGGGGCAGCTTTGTCAACCACTTCCATGTACCTCCAAATTCAGTAGAAAAAGTTTTTCAATTAAAAAAAAAATTATGCAAAGTTAAAATAGATTTAAGTCGTTGAAGTTTGTTCCACATCAAAACAAAAACCAATTAAAATGCTCAGCACAAAATGCTTGTTTGAACTTATAAATTTTACTGATTTATGGCTAATGTGACGAACATGCACGCGGTCCAAAGCCTATTCGCGCCATTTTTTAATGTTTGTGGGAAAGACACTTTGCTGCAGGGTTGGCTAATTTGTCTGGCTGTTTGATCGACATTATATTCATTAGGAATTTGCGATCGACAACTGCGAAAAAGCGATCTTAAAGAGTAGTGATCTCTAAAAAAAGGTCTTCACTTTAAAAATCACTTTAATTTCTCGATTTTTGTCCCAAAAACATAGTGATTTAAAAAAAAATTAAAACATTTTTTTTGCATCTAGTCATAAGTTTGAATCTGTCTCGGTTTACTTGATTTTCGTCCCTGAATAGTAATGTTCTTATTTAATTCCTAAATTCAAACACTCTAGTTCACTCGCACTCAGAAGCGATCGACCGACTAAGACGCCGCGATCCACGTGTTGGCCGTCTCTGGTCGGCGGTCTTGACGTCAGGTTAAATTTCAATATATCCTTTAATAAAAAGAAACCTCAAAAACACAGCATATTAGAAAATGCTCAATTGGTTAATGGTTCGAATAATATGTCAAAAGATCGGGTGAACAAGCAGGCCGGTATATACAGTAACTTTCAGTTTTCGAAATATAGTTAATGTTTTGAACGGCTAATTCATGCGGCCTGCGTTTGATCGATCTTTTCCTGCAACTGCCATGTACTGACGTCATTAGTTCGCATCGAAACGGCTTTTCAAACAGAGCTAGTTACTTTTCATAACAACCAACACTTTAGTACTCTGTTTAATCACGGCTGAGTGGCAAAACTGCGGTTTCAATGTCGTCAATGTTGCCGAGTAGGTAGAAGCACCTTATCGATGGCGAACACGATCGACACGGTAGCGGTTCAAAACCTACTCTCGTTATTCTGTTGTGTTCTCGAGAAAATATTTTATGCTACTTTACTCTGCTTGTGGTCTTAGTGAGCAGCTCAAAATTTCCGTCATATCTCACGCACAAAAAACAAATTAGAACAAATAAAAAATTTCAACCGAACAGCAACATTGTGTCATCTCCGAAAGTAAGTTCGGGTAATCGCTAAACGGTTTTCTGCGAGTTAAGAGGATAAATAGAAATAATAATAAATAAATAATTGTTTTTAAAGGCCATAGAAAGTTTTTTGGATTAAAAATTTTTTAATTTTATAAAGTTGTTTTTGAAACAACTGAATTTGCACGGTGGTCATAAGTTAATGATTAATGCTTTTAATGGTACTTGATTAATACAAAAAATATTGAAATCTTTGTCGGAATTAACAACTTTATGCCTATGCCGAAGGTAACTCTATTGCAGAATATTGTTGTAATAGGTTGTTAACTTGTTCATTCACACCCTACAAACTTCTTTTTATATATTCTTGCGACAACAAACGATAAAAATTATGGTATTACTTTGGCTAGTTATCTACAACGTATTTTTTTTAAATTCTTTTATTTTAGGATAAAGGTTAGGGTAAACCCAACCAAGCACATTTGTGAAATCTAGATAACAAGTCAAAGTAACAACAAAATTATTTATCGGCTGAAATCTGTGGAATTGCACCAATTATTTTCACGTGTTTATGAATATTCGCAAAACCTTGCGCTCAGTCAGAGAAGTGCTGTTTCCTTGAAATCGCGATTCTGCCTTTTTTATCGCTATGAGCTGCACCCACTGGATTGCACCACCGCTTTAACTTTTCTCAAAAAAAAAAACTTAATTTGCAGAATTCGTTATGTACTAGATTGCTGACAATGTGTGTTTTCAGAAAAGAGCTCCGTGCTTGTAATTGGAGCCGGTGGCCTGGGATTGTGGTGTCTGCAACTGGCCAAAAGACTACTTCCTTCAACAACTACAATCGTGTCCGCCGACATTGATGTAAATATATCAGTTTTGCTATAAACGTTTCTACTTTATGGACATTCAATAGTCTTCATGCTTTCACGGGGAGTTCAGGGGTCAGTTTGTTATGCAGGGGCATACCAAAGAGGAAAATGTTCTTATAAATACAATTTTTAAAAGCTAATGGATACAAAAAAAATGGTTTTCATTTGAAATTGAGAACAGAAAAAGAAGCACGCTTTTCTGCTATCGTATGTAGATAGCCACAGGGCCATTTTTTTTATATGTCGAGCTAAATTTTGTATCGGTATTTTTGTTTGTCAAATTGCTAGATATTTATGACATTTAATATTGCAAGACTAATTGTATAAGTGGTAAATGATAAGTATGTAGTGAGTCGTGACTTGAGCAACCTAATTTTAATTGTTAAAAGAACCACCCATACGATCCAAATTCAAAAGACTTAATCTAATTTCTGGAGAAAAAAAAGGAAATTAAAGAACACGATTTAGACCTAAAAGTTTTTTTAATTATTGTTTTGTTTGTTATTCACAATAATAAGAAAAGGATTTTGGAAAACTTTGATAAATCATAGTGCTTGATTTCATAGTTTGTTGAGTCCAAAGGTGAACTTTGATATAGGCGTGGTGAATAAACCACTGGTACAACTGAGGACACTTTGGGTGCGATCTTATAGCAAAAAACTCAACGAACAGCCAATAAATCAGTTATGAAATTATAGGAGAAAAAGCTAAAGGCAGCTGCCCGAGACGGTGGTTGTGACGACACTGTATTGTGGGACTTGAAAGAAACAGACGAAGTTCTGGTGGAAGCGACGAAGAAAAAGGCAATAGACGGCGGATTTGGTGGAATCATTGACTTGGTCAACTCGACTGTGACAGCTGAACGAGCCTTCAAATCTTCACACAGGGTATGCATCAACCTTGCTTGAAACTGATAAATTGAGTGCGAATGAAGCTGCTTAGTTAAGCTGATTGGTTAAGATCCGACACGCCAATCTTTCTGATTCGAGCTTGTTTGAAGATTATTCAAATTTTCTTTTGGTTTCTTGATGCAGCCTATTGTGCTTTTGAGCCATCAACTGATTAAAAATTTCATAAAAAAATGACGCTTTATTTCAAAACAATTATTGTTGATGTTGAACTAGTTCATAATTTTTTTTAGGGAAGCATCATAATACTGGTGGGTTTATAGGGGAGAAAATGAAGCTTTCTCTTCCAAAAATGGTACACGGCTTGCGGACCATTACTCCTGTTTTAACTGGGACGCGAACCCAATTTATCGAACTGGTAAATTTAGTTGCTGAAGGAAACGTAAGTTGCTAATTAAAATATAGAGAAATAGTTGAAGATGTTGTTTTTAATAAAAAAAAAATTGGTTCTCTATTTTCATTTTATGATTTAACATACGAAATGTCTGATTGGTCTTGGCAATAAATAAATAAGCCAAAATGTGATACAATATTTGCGTATATATATATATATATGTATATATACATTTTTAGAAGTTTTTCAAAATGTTTTAGTCGGTGTTTATCAGAAAAGTGCTCAATGACGTCAAGTCAGAGCGGTTAAATTAATTAATTAAATTTTAGACCACAAATTTAATTTAACATTAAATTTATTTTCCCCAACAGACTTTGATATAAACCTACACATAAGCTATAAATAAGGCAAGTAAAAGTGAATAAAGTCAAAGTTATTTTAGTATATTTTTTACAGAGAAACTTCAAAAAAACTTTGTTTGGTTCAAAAACATAGCTGCCTTTACGTTGTATTAGGATAAAATAAAGTCCAATTTTTTGTATTGGTCAATTATTTTGACTGAACATTAAAAACGCATTTTTACAAAAATACGTAAAAATGTTTTTAAAGCAAATAATTGTCTCAGTAGTCGAATTATGGTTGTTGATGAACAGCTACCAACATTTTTTATTCACTATTGTGTTTCTTTATGGGCTAAAAATAGATCTTTCACTTGTCAGAAAACAAAGAGTACATTGTTTAAGTGTTCTAGTCATGATGCTGCAAACTCAAACAGAAGTAGCTTTACAGTGCCGGCAAAAAAAATGTTTACATCAATTCGGCAAAAAAAAACTTTACATGAAAAATAGGAGCGTGCATTTCGCTTGCTGTTCTCATCAAAAGCCTCGCATCACAAAAAGCTTATCCCTTTATGACCCAATTTATTTTATCGTTGCAACCGAATCAGGCACTTTCTTGTTGTCATCTAAATTAAATAATACGTGACAGGTGATTGAGCGAAATATCATCCAAATCTATGATCATACAGCATTAAATAGGATCTTTACTGTATACTTTTACTCAAAAATTAAGCAAATCTTTTTGGATATAATAATTTGAACCCATTTATTTCTAATGTCCTTTATGAAGGACAATGGGTCATATAGGGTTATAGTTTCGTCATAAGCGACTGTCTGTGACTATGAAAGGAACTATGAAAGGAAGTAATTATATCCACCTTTTGAAAGATCATATGCTCGCATTCTGGAGGATTCATCAATGTGACCAGTTCATGCATGATAAGGCCCCAGCACAAAAGTCAAAATCTGTCTCAAAATTTCTGACATAGCACAATATTAAAGTTTTGGAATGACCTGGCAACTCGCCAGACTTTAACCCAATCGAAATGCCTGGAATTATCTAAAAAACAAATTTCAAGAGACCCCACCAAGCAACATTGATGACTTGCAAATAGAACTAAAAAAGCTTTGGGTAACTCTGGACTCCTCTCATTTTGCTTCTCTTGCGGATTCCATGCCAAAAAGACTTCAAACGGTCATTGATTGCAAGGGCCAAATGACAAAATATTGAATGACCGAAGATTTTAACGTAATAAATAAAATAAGTTGCGTAATATTTTCTTTTGGTTTTTTTTACATCGATATTTGGACAATGTAAAGTTTTTTTTGCCGGCACTGTAAACTAGAGTCAAGGCCAGTTTCCACTAAGAGCGTGGAAAAGAGCATTCTTTTTTCTTTTATTGATATTTTCGCGCTTAAAATTAAAGCGAGCGGCAAGGAAAGCAAAAAAAATCAATAAAAAAAACAAAGAATAATAATCTTTTCCACGCTCTTAGTGGAAAAGAGCTTTTAGTAAGTCACTGCACAATTCAATCTATAAGAACTCTCAGAAAATCTTCTACGTCGACTTCCACTATGAAGGTCGAATGTACTGTAGTACTTTTTGTTTTATTGATTTTTTTTGCTTCGCTTAGCGCTCGCTTAGATTTAAAGCGCAGAAAGATCAATAAAAGAAAGAATACTCTATTCATGGACTTCTAAATAGTAGCATCTATTTAGAAGTCTAAATACTAAATAGTATCTAAATTTAGGATTTCTAAATAATAGTATCTATTAAATCCATGCTTCATTTCACTCTCGTAGTGAAAACGAGCCTTAATGCCAAAAAGAGTAAAGTCAGCTGCAGCAAAAGCAAGAGAAATATGCACTCAGTATAAAAATTAATTTATGATTACACCAAGAGGCGATTTGTATAGCAGTTTACGTAGCATTCTTGTATTAATAAATGTAAAGTATGAGAAAAGATTTAATGTTGAAAGGACCAGATTCCTTTATTGCAGCGTTTATTTTGCAACTATTGCAAGCAACACTTTCAATAAACTTATTTCAATCAATCAATCAATCAATCAATCAACATACTTTTATTTGCGGTTGGGTATGTTGAGATAGATAGAAGAAGAAACTCGTTTGTTTAGATAGGTAGAAAAAGACTTAAAGGACGTATTTGAAAAATTATTTGCTAAATTTGAGCCAATTGAGAAAAAAATTTATTAAGTTCTACAGTTATATTTTGATAATCTGAGATTGAGCCACGGTCAGTTACTAATGAGTCAGGAGTTTCTTTAATTGGTTTAGAGTTCGGAAGCGTAGAACGAATTACATTCCATACTTTACGAGCACCCTTCTGGCATTCGTCTAATTTAGAAGTATAGTATAGTTTTTTTTGACAAAGATTTTGGTTTAGTTAATTTATTAGAGTAAACTTTATAAAATGATTTTTTTTTTTCTTCACCACTTAAAAAATGAGATTTAAACATCCGTCTCTTTTTCTTAATTGAAGTTAGTAAGCCTTTGGTAATCCAGGGTTTTTGTAAAAGTTTTCTCGTTCTTCTTGAAATTGGCCTCAAAGGCGCATGCGTGTCAATGGAATGTGATATAATGTGGACAAAATTATTAAATAGTTCATTAAAATTTTCATTAGACAGGGTAGGTCGATGAATAAAATAACTGTCTAAATCAGTTTGAAGGTCTTTACAAAACAGTTCTGAACGAAACTTTGTTTTATCACGATAAAACAATTTCTCTATATTTTTTTTATTGTTAGTGAAATTTTTATTGATAACACAAAAAAATTGGGTAGTGGTCAGTCAAGTCAGATTTAACTATAAAAGATTGCAATTCGTGCTTTGAATCATTAGTTATAATATAATTGATTAAGGTTCATGAATTGTTAGATATTCTCGTTGGCTGAGTAATTAAGGGTGACTTAAAACTGAATTAATATACTGTATAAGTTAGCACAATTCATACGGTTATCTCTATGTAAATTAATATTAAAATCTCCTAGTTTTTTTTGTGAGAGAGGTCTGATAAGGAATTTGAAAATTCTTCAATAAATTCAGTTATCTTAGTTTGGTCTGGATGACGGTAAACTACACCCACGGTAAGCTTTAAAGGGATAGAAAATCGCAACGTCACGAAAGGGCTTTAAAGAAAAAAAATACCCAGAAAGCCAAGCAAGTTTTCATCAAAACACCATCTTTGCAGTTTAAAGAAAAAGTCATATCTGCATTTTTAGCAGCAGATATTCCTTTGTACAAGTTACACAACCCAACCCTTAAATCCTTGCTTAAATCTTTGAGAAAAGAATTGCCATCAGAAACTGCTACACGCAACATTATTACTCAACTTGCAGAATGGGAAGAAAACGCATACATGAAACACTGCAAGATAAGCAAATCTTCGTAGTAACTGACAAAACAGAGATTAATGGGTAAAAGTTTATTTATTGTTTGGTTGACGATATAGCTGTTTCAGCTGTTTTAGCTGAATGCTGTCCCTTGTAGAATAGTGTAAACAGCACAACTGTTATTCGAATTGTTGACGAAGTTATTAAAAACTTGGCACGGAGCGCGAGAAATTTCTGTTGATATTATCTGATGCAACTGGTTACATGCGTCTTGCTGGAAAGATTCTGAAAGAACTGTATCCATGTTGGATGCATGTCACTTGTACTGCACATTTGATACATAATTATGCAATGCGAGTTCGAGCACATTTTAAAGAGATTGATTATTTGACAGCTTCGGTAAAAACAACAAGTAATAAAAATAGGGATCGACACAATGATTTTAGAGAGACTGGTTTGCCAGCACCTTCCGATCCAGTTCTCACAGATGGTCAATTTGGTTGATAACTGGTTTTTACTATAGTGAGCATCTTCTCAAAGTGCGAACAGTCGTAAATAAACGGAAAGATAATGAAGTTTTAGTAAGAAAGGCCAAGGAAGCTCTGAACAATAAAACATCAGTTGCTGGTTTATTACAAATTTGTCAATATCGATTTCTTGCAGACATTCTACAACAAATGGAAGGGTCTGATAGTACAATTATGAAAGCATACACACTTTTGGGTGATATGCAATTTGAAAGTGATCCATGTGTTCTATCATACATTGATCAATTATCGGGTTTTCCAATTCTGATTTCAAAATCATTGTAAATTGTTCAAATCTCAAAATTTCTCCTCCAAATTATATATGTCTAAATAGAGCGCAACCAACTTCGAGTGCAGCGGAAAGGTCGTTTTCAATCCTGAAAAAACTTTTAGGCAATGATCGTAACTTTAAGGCAGTGTTTCTCAAACCATGGGTCGCGACCCAAAAGTGGGTCGCCAAGGCTATGCGGATGGGTCGCGAAGCCTTGTAAATTACCGCACGTAAAAGAAAAAGATCTGCGCGCACAAGATTTGAGAAGTGAAGAACCTTCGTGAGATGTCATTACGAATTTAAGAGGAAAATGAAGAAATCGGAATCAGATTCAAGATGAAGACTTTTTTTTTTTTTTTTTTAGAGAACACTAGATGCTTGAGATGACAATCAAGAAATCAGAAACAGATTCAAGGTGAAGACCTTTTTTTTTTTTTTAGAGATCACTACGTTTTCACTACGTTCAGTCAAATTTATTTGGGTCGCAGAAAAAAGGCTTGAGAAACACTGCTTTAAGGTATAAAATGTTCTAAAATACATGATGTTATATTTTAACAAATAAATAAGTGTAACATGATTTTTTGTTGACTGCTTGATTGGTTACAGGTTTTACTAGAAAGTACTGCTAAATAAATGCTGAAAAGTAAAGGCGTTTAAAATTAAGTTTTAGTTAAAATAGCGTTATGTCAAAAAAAGTCAAATATAAATTTAATAAAAAAAAAAAATTCATAAGTCAAAAGAAAAATGACTCTAGCAATAAGTGATTGATGAAACAAACCATGCGTGCGATTGAAGACACTTTGAGAGCAATGTTATTGCCAATAATTGCATGGACATCCAATTCATCAAGTCATGAATTATAGAAGAAAAAGCTAAAGGCGAAACAGTCTGTTGGGGAAAATAAAAGTAATGTTAAATAAAATTTTGTGGTCTGAAATTTAATTAATTAATACACTTTGTATATTTTTTTTAACAGTAAGGTAGGCCTATACTCTTCAAAAAATAAAAATAGATTTTCCTGGGAGAACAGCAAATAACATACTGATTGTCACCTGATAACACAAGCCAAATTTTTTGCACACGAAACGAAGTTTTTTACGCAGAAAAAATTGGGGTGTTTGTTCGTTATGTCTACAAACCGATTTTCCGAGGCGATCGCAAGTGGAACAATAAGTGCTTTAAACAAACATTTTACGTAGTTACAAGGCATTGTATAGTTATTTGCTGTTGTTTAATAGAGTAAAATACACAAAAAGATCACGGAGTTTTGAATTCTCAAATGGCGATTCTTTTATGGTTTTTACGACTTTATTATTAGGTTTAAGGAAAATATTTAATGACAAAAAATGGAAAAGGACAAACCTTTTAGCTTTAAGGAGTGCACGAAAATACTTTAAAACATCAAAAACCTACGTTTTGGGGGTTAGCATAACTTTGTGCAATCTGTATTTTTTTTTAATCCTACGTAGACTCAACAAAAGCAATTTCTACTTTATAGTACTTGTAAGTATGTTTCTTATTAGTACTTTTCTGATTTTTTTCTCTTTCATCTTTCATATCAGTATTCATATCAGTACTTTTCTGATTGACTTTCAAATTTTTTTGTCCGAAAAGTACTTATAAGAAACTTTGTTTTGTGTTTTTGATTATACAGTATTTCAAACTAAACAAACCAATTTTTAAATTTACACAAAAAATTAACTAATTACACTTACGATTCTCGTCGCTGTACAAATCGTTTAAAAATGTTATTTATACATAAAAAAACATTATAAACACATGTAATAGAACAAGGGTGAACAAGTTGCTTCTTGTAAGAGCTATTTATATTAATACTAAAACCAACGTGGAGCCGCAAGCTAGCTTTTCGAATTTTTTAATTTATAAAGTGTAAACACACGAGATAAAATGCGACCCATTTGTACGCAAATGTGGATTGTACTTTTTGATAAATAGCGTTTCGTCAAACTGGACGCAAAATTCAAAAACACGTTTTCAATTATTGAAAAAAATTTTAAGCCAATTTATTGTTAGTTTAAATTACCGGCACTTCACTTATCATTTTCTATCTGATTTGCAAATCTCTGAAAATTCAGATAATATGCTGTCATGGCAACTCAAATTTATTTTGTTAAATGTTCGTTTGTCATGTTAATTGAGTTAAACTATTGGGGACTTTAAAAACATAGCAGTATCGATTCCCGTTGCAATCTACTGTTTAGTCAGAAGAGCCGCAAAAGAAAGTCCGGTCAGCCGCTGCTTGCTCACCCCTGTTATACCATTTATATTACAGTATTACAAATTTTAAATTCGAAGTGGCATTTTTAATGTAGCTAATTGTCTTCCTTGGGGTTAAAAAAAGTTTTTAAGCTGTTAATTTTGCCATCCTTTACTATAAATAAAATAGTTTTGCCACAAAATTTATTTTGTTCGGTGTCGGATAATTTCATCGCGGTAATTTTATCGCAAGGCAATTACATCCATTGATAGCTTTAGTACGAAGCGACAACTCCTGACCCCCTCTGTCTGCACCTTAACTTTAGAACGAAATAAAGATTATGTACTCGATTAAAAGTGATGACTTTTTTTTTAGAGATCGCTTTATTTTGGGACAAAAACAAACTTGGCACGCTAAAAAGTGGGCCCTTATTTTTCTTGCACCCTATATTTTCTTGAACCTTTTGTAAGGCCATCACTGATTACATCGTCAAAAATTTTATCACAGCTATTACATCGCAATACATTTTGACTGTAGTGTGATTACCTTGTAATATATCACATCATCAGTAATTTTGTTGTTTTGAATTTTCATTATCAAATGATTTTCGTGTGTTTTAAATGTTTGCTTTTTAGCGCGATTTTTCTAATTTTAAAATAAAAACGGAGGATAACAAAGGAAAACATCCAACAAAGGGTTAAGTTTAGGGTTAAGCCTATAAATTATATTACTGACGATGTAATGAAATTACGTACTGCGATGAAATTACAGTGGATCATTTTGTTAGGTTGCTAAAAGGCGTTAAT
Organism: Diplosoma virens; assembly: GCA_963680785.1. Lineage (NCBI taxonomy): Eukaryota > Metazoa > Chordata > Ascidiacea > Aplousobranchia > Didemnidae > Diplosoma > Diplosoma virens. Next base: position 28,073,954 of record OY796893.1, read on the forward strand.
TAGTAGCTTTAGAGGTTACTTGCTTATTCAAACATTTTTTTGCAAAGAGGGACATAGAATGTTTTGAATTTCAAAAGCTTTACTCTACTTTTATTTGCAGTAAATACAATTTTTGTATCGGAACTATTTATTTGACTTTTAAAATAATATTCATAATTAGTAGTAATTTCCAAGTTGCTCTTTCAGAAAGACGGATTTTAATTTAAGTACTTTATTTTATGTCCCAAAAGTCATTTGTATGTTTGTTTTGATACTGTTATTAAACAAGTCATTACTGAAGATGACTTTTGGTCAAAATTTACTTTAACCCTTTTAATAAAAATATGTTAACAAAAATGCAGTTGGTTTTTGTGTCATAAAGCAAACTTTAAATGGTGCTCTTTTAACTAAAACCCAATTTGAACATTCAATTTCAGTTGACTCCACCCCCAATCCAGTATTTTACTTTGGAAGATGCTTTTCAAGGAATGAGCGCCGTCCGTGATGGACAATGCAAAGGAAGAGGAGTCACTAAATTTGATCCTTACAGTTTTTATACTTTGTGCAATATCTACAACTACATAAGCCTATTGTGTCCGTGGTCTATTCACCATAAAAATTGACGTTTTTAAAAATTATGTTGCCACCAATCGATTTTGAACAATCATGCAAATTGTTCATTTGCAACATGAACTGCAAATGAACAATTCATGTTGCAAATGAACAATTTGATAATTACAATAGCTTCTACCATTTGTTTTCTAGTATAACAAAAAACAGTACCAAGAATTACAATGAACAAGAAAAAGTTGTAATTTAAAATATTCTGTGTCAATAAAAATGAAAAGCCTCAATAGAAATGACAGATTAATAGTTTAATAATTTTGAAAAAACAAAGATATGGCAATAAATAAAATGTTTTAGTAAGGGATTTTTTTTAAATTACAGTAAATTAAAAACTTTAAAAATCAATTTCTAAAATTATATTCAGGCAAGAAAATCATATAAGCTTTATTTCATAGCAGTTTGGAAGGGTCTTGTATTCAATTGGAAATTCTTAAATTGAATAAAGAAATTAAACAATTCGAAAAAGCTTCAAAAAACTTTATTTACTCCAGTCAGAGCTGAGGCTGAGGGTTTACTCTTTTATAATCCCACTCTAATGCAATGCCTAAACTAAATCCTGTCAGCGATGATTTTAAACCAGAATTAGTTTCTGGATCCGAAACCGACTAACCTTGTGCTTTTAATGGTTTCCAATGTTGTATAAAGCAAGCTAATATAAGGTAGTCTGCAGTTTTATTAGTTTCACTGTACTTGTAATTTTAAAGAAGAAAATCCCAGTGTACGTTCACGAATGAACGCACCACACAAGTCCTTGGACTACAGAATTGATCCAAGCAATTATTGAAAAATCCTTTCTAATGAATCTAGTACTGGCCCTGGAAATAAAAATACGGACCGGGTTTGTATTTACCGAAAACTCTGTTCCGTTTATGATTTGTTGGCAACGTGGTCGAGTGGTTAGAGCGCCGTGATTGTGATCAACATGGTCTCAGTTCAAAACCTTCTCACTCCATTTTATTGGGTCCTTCGAAAAGACACTTAATGGCAATTTCCCTGCTAGGTGCTTGTCACAACTTTACTCTGGAATCTTAAAAGACCCGTTGAATTATAGGTAACCCGAGTACCTGCGCTGAAGCAAAGTTGTGTTTATTTTTTTTTATACCGGGTCAAGAAATACTTATTTAATTGGAGTGTATTTAATTTAATTGAAGTAATTGAAGTAATAAAAATTCTTCAGGCAAACAATGACGATATTGGAAGCTTGCAGGGTGGTAAAAAAATAGACTCTCAGCTCTGGAAGCAAAAGAGAAGGCTTCGTGTCAATTGCAGGCCATAGGCAAACAACCATTTTTGCCTAGTACACAACAGCTTAATATAGAGGGCTTAAGTGCAAATAAAATTGTCATTGTCAACCATCTGGCCAATAGGTACAACGCCCTCGTCATCCTCCTTCAAGAGACTCATTGTACCAATGCAGTTGCTGTTGTGCTGTTGCAATCCTAAAGCCAATAAAGCCTTCAAGGGACCCAAAAAGTTACAGACCAATCTCCTTGCTATGTACTGCTTCTAAAATCTTGGAGAGACTTTTCTACCAAGCGTGGAACCAATTATGAACCCACTGTTATTTAGGAGCAGGCTGGGTTGGAAGGTCAACCATAGATCAAGTTATTTTTATAAAGCAAGAAATTGAGGATAGCTAATCGGCAAAAAGAAGACTGGCGCTGTGTTTATTAATCTCACAGCAGCCTAGGATACTTTAAGGCATCGCGGCCTCACTTGCAAGCTTTGCATCTTGTTCCTTCTCCAAACAGGCACATAGTTTTACCGATCGTGAAACTTGTACGAAATCGCGGTTTTACCTTTACCACAGTTACTGGATTGCAAAGCAGGTTACGCAAGAATGGTGTTCCACAGGGATCAGTCCTAGATCCCCTCTTATTTAATATCTACGTTCATGATCAGCTTGTAACAGTTGCCAGGAAATTTGCCCATGCTGATGACTTAGTAATTGTGCACTCAACATCTAACTGGAAGACATTTGAGAAGACTTTAAGTCAGGACGCGGCAATTATATCCTCTTACCTCCAGAAATGGAAACTGAAGCTCAGTACAGCCAAAACGGGGTTAGTTTGTTCCGTTCGGCAGTGCGCAGATGGGGTGTGGCTTCCACAGCAGGCCGTGGGTGTGGCGTGGAGGAGCAAATCGCCGACCACATCATGACATCACGGCCCTATTTCTATCATCCAAGTAGGGGCTTGGTCTGAAATCAGTTGATGAGGATACAGTGGCCGGGCTGAACAATACCTGTCCTAAAATCTGAAGTGTCTTCCGAAAAAAAACATCTACCCCATACGAAGAAGAAATAGTTTGCCACAAGACTGAAGTTCTTAATACAGTTAGTTCTGGCTAAGCACGAATGACTTCTCTCGAAACGTCTCTCGACAGATAACACGAAACCACAGCTTCTAACTATCAAAAATATATTATTCACAAAACCAACTCTCGTTAAAACATAACTCTCAAGCTTCACAAAACTTCAAAGCAATTCACAGAGCCAACAACTGCGAATAATTAATCAACAACTTTGTACTGACTAGTTAAGAATAAATTAGCACCCCGATAGCAAATATTAAACTTAATAGTCGTCCAAACAATTCTATTTTACTATAGAATTAACTTCCAAGGCGTCAACCTGACTCTTGACTATTTAAACATTTAAACAAAGCTACGCAGGGCAACCAAAACACAAATATTTTTCAGCTACTTAACTTGACTGCTTAACTAGAAGTCAATCAGAATGAAAGAAAAACAAACTGCAAACTAGCTCGTACATAAATTAGCAAAAATTGCTAGCTAGAAAGCGATTATACAGGAACAAACATGAACTCTTATTTACTTATTTTGTAAGATAAAGCGGTTTATGATGCCACAAACACAATCATATGACAAAGTAGAAAACTGGTTACAAAATAAAATTCGCTTCAATATTGTGGATTATACCAAAAGCAAATACATCATCGTTGCCGCATTGTTGTTCGCAAATGGCTTAAAACTTTAGTCAATCAATGCGCTTTGAATTAAACCGTAAAAAGACTTTTTATAATTACTTTTAAGAACAATCTGCAGACAAAATAAATTAAGCAGGGGATTACGTACTGATTATACAATCACTACGTCACAATGGGAAACGTGACGTCACAGTTAAAAGCTTAAAAGTGACTTCAAAAGACTGAAAATAAATTATACGTTTATAAAGTTAAGATTATGATTAAGAATAAATGTGACAGTAGTTTTGGCAAGCAGTTCTAAATTTCAATTATATCTCTATTAAATTTCAATCGGACAGCAATATCTGGGTATTTCCGGAAGCAAATCGGGGTAATTGCTTGCCCTATGTATCAGCGCCTCCGTTGCTTTCCTGCAAGTCAGGAAGATAAATATTGAAACAAAATAAATGAAATTAACTTTGTCCTCTCGGCAATGCCGATGCCAAATTTAGAAAAATTGTTTAGTAGTTTCCCAGCAGCTGGCACAAAAGGATACCTAAATACAAGTCTAAGTCCTGAGGAACGTCATTTTTTAATGGGCCCAGCTTGCTTTGCTTGCTGTCACCAGCAGTAAGGGTAAAACTTTTGTTCCGTACAAGTTTTATTATCATTCAAAAGATGGGCTTATTTAGCAGAAGTCTTAGAGGCTTGTCAGTAGGTCTCAGGCCAAGTAGCAAGGCTGTGTCTTTCGAAGCTGTCAGATTGGAAAAAGACGGCACGGGTCATCTTCGTAGCCTTGAAAAAGTCCTCAAATTTTTTTTTAAAGAAAACGACTTGACCAACGATTAATTTTTGGCGTCAAAATCCAGCCTGGTTCTATGGAAGCATTGGATCAATATTAGTTTAACGTGGACCTAGATAAGTCTTTTGAGGATTTTGGGGAGAGACGTAGTGTAAAGATAACGGTTTGCAAATATCGGAATTCCATTTACGACGCAACGCAAGCAGGTGAAAAGCAACGTGACCAAGACTTGGAACCAGCGTGGAGCCAGGTTTAGCGTGGATCATAAGCTCTTGCGGATTGAGTTAGGGTCACAAGCTTTATTTGATTTTAAGTGTTTGAGAGTAGCAATGAATTTCATAAATATTTCCCGGTTTTGGTGTTGTGACACATCTTTATAAACAATTCGATATAACTTACGGTCAAGACCTTTATATCTCTCGTTTTTGACAAGCGGAGACCCAATGGCACCAAGCAAAACCGTGATAACCTCGGACACCGTGACTACTAGCGAAATTGTTAAATTTACTCAATGCTTTTCGACTAGAACGTAAAAAGTTGATGTTTTAAACTGCTTCAGGCCATCGACCCCTCTGTTTGCTGATAACTTTTGCAAAGAAGGAAGCAGCAGTGTTCCCCGGAAGAACTGCAGAAATGCTACTTATAAGGTTTTACAGTCTGCTTCCTAACACAGAATGCAGTTGTTTCAGCAACCACTTGGAGATTTTTTTTGAATAGTTGCTAAAGTCCTGGTTAGCCTGGCCCGAGTCAGATGAGTCAAAATCATTTTGACAGTTTGTTTATCCAAACAATGTTATGATTCTACCAAGCCTTGCAGAAATTCCATCGCTCCGTGATTTAACCGTAACAATAAAACCTGCTTCAACAACTAATGTTCTAAACTGCGATTGTTACAATAACTTTGGTTAAGATAGGCCTACCAAAAAAAGCTTTTTTATCCAATTCTTTTAGATTCGCAAAATCTAAGCAACCCACTCTTGAAAAATTAAGGTCTAATATTTCTATTTAAAAATCAATAGTTTGGAATTATAGAGTAGCGTTATTAAACCTTAAAGTCTCTTACTATTTGAGGGTCGCAGAGAATGTAAAAAAGAGTCTTTATGTCAAAACGGGGTATGCAGGCTAAATAACATTCTACAATGCTAAATATCTACAAAGGGTTGTAAACGACCAATGCACTTTTTTCCAGTTTATAACTTCTATCATGGTTATAAACAAAGATGTACGTTTACGTCGTTAATTGTACGGCGTAAAGTAACGTTTTAAAGGGTTAACAATAAAGGGTACGCAATATACTGTTCACACAAATTCAGCCTATAGCGTAAGCGTAAACTTTTCAAGTTTTATTATGATTAACCATTTCCTTTCAAAATGTGCTTTACCATAAGTATGACAAACCGTATCCAGACAATTGTTCAAAAACAGTTGCTCAAATTTATCATTGTTCAAATGGACAATTGTTCTAATTGACAATAGTTCGAAAACAATTGTTATCCGGACAATTATTTGTAAACAAGAAACCACATTTTACGAACAATAGGGTTAGGGTTAGGTGTTCATTAAAATAAGCAAATTGAGCGTATATAAAATAAATATTCATTAAAAAAAAGACAACTGCATATAGCGTTGTTTTTCAAATACGGACAATAGGGTTAGGATTAGGCATTCATTAGAAAAAGCAAAATGAGGGTTTATAAACTAAATATTTTTAGACAACTGTATATAGGGTTATTTTTCAAACAGTTGTCAATTTGTACAACTATTTTCGAACAATTGTTTTTAAATATTGTTTTTAAACAATTATCCGCAAACCATCTCAAACAAATGCCCAATTTTTGGCACGCAATACATATTTTCCCACACGATAATTGTATGATCGAAGCTGATAGCCAAGAGGCTAAAGGTAAATTGGTACAATTTATGAAGATCGCTGAGGTGTAGAAAGTAAAATAAATAGTGCGAAATTTTCTCAAAAATAAAGTTTATAAAAGGACTATTTTTTTACGGAATCCTTTTCAAATAAACATTTAAAAAAACTATTTATAAAGTTTAACATCCCTCCCCTATTCCATACAGCGCTTCAGTTCAAAAAATGTTTTCTTTTAGGAAATGCATTGCCTAAACGAAGAAAACTTTAAGAACATTTTGAAGTGTTGATGCTTTTAAGGGGAAAATTGAATACTCTTGTTCTTGTGTCTGTAAATTAGTTCATTTTTTTCATAATGCTTGTAAAATTTTGCACTAGATCGATAACAGTGGGTTGAGCGTTCACTTTTTTAGATTTTACGTTTGCGTATACGTTGTAAAATGTTTTGTGCATTTACGCTTATGTTGATGGCGTAAACATATTTTGATGACGCTCATACCACCGGTTATAAGCATTGTTTTAATGACTGTAAAAAGCACATAAGACATAGCTTTCGTTTAATGCTGGTTTAAGAAATAATTCTTATGATTTTATAATTTCATTGTTTGTTTTTCTACTTAAATGTCTAGAACATAAAGTTTCGATAAAGCATTACAAATATTTAGAGCCTTAATTCAGATTTTAGCCTGGGTCAAAACTCAATCAAGGCCTGAAAATCGATCTGCAATTTACGAAGCAACCAATACTGTACGGTTTTAGATATGGAATTTTAATGCTTTGTGTAATCATCCCAGGAGACATCAGTGATGCGAATGCTTTTTATAGGGTAAAGCAGTCAGCAATTTCTGTTTGATATTTTTCTAACGGCTGTCTTTTTCATACATTGCTTTATAACATTCGGTGAGTAAAGATAACGTTTTTATTTAAATAATAAAGTCCAGAATCACTAAAGTTGAATAGTCAAAGAGTTTAAAGGGTAAGAAAGGTAGAAATTGTATTAAAACAAATGCAGAAAAAAGATTTTTCAATGCGAAAAAAATTACAAAAAAACATTTTGTAAACATTTTTTAAAAAAAATTTAAAAAGCTTTAATAAATTTAATACTCTTGCAGTAAATTTACGTTTAATAAAGTAGTAAAGCTTTTAACAAAAGAAATTGTACAGTAGAAAGCTTGTTGCATCTAATCACAAGATTGCAAACTATGAATTAATTTTAAAGTAGTTGAAAGGCTCATTTTCACTACGAGCGTGGAATGGAGTATTTTTGTTTTTTTTATTGAATTTTTTTGCTTCGCTAAGCGCTTAAGCGCGGAAAGAAGTAAAAAAATCAATAACACAAACAAAGAATGCTCCATTTCACGTTCGTAGTGGAAACGAGCCCTTAATAATTGTAGGTTTGTGAAAGACTTACCAACTGTTACCAATAAACCAGTCTTACTGTATATTTCAAATTTTTTTCAAACTGATGTTTTTTTTATTCTGTTCAGCCGACTGCCGAATTGCTGAAAAGATTTTGTCCAAAATAAAAAAATTAAATGTTTTGGAAATATTTTTTAAAAAGCTGCTCATTAGAAAATAAACCACTGGTTTAAATAGGCGATAAGTCTTGTTTTGATTCTGAATGAGGAAATCTAACACAATATTGCCCGCGATTTGCCCTAACCGCAACGGTGCCATGTCAGTAGCTATTTTTCTAGCAGCAACGTTGCGAGGATAAGTAGTATCGCGAACTCATGACATGATTTCAAGCATGAAATGAGTCTAAAGAATATTCTCATGCGTTTGATTTTGTTTAAAGAGTTTGGCAACACCTTTTGATTAAAAACACTATTCCAGCCTTGAAAATAACTTTTTATATGAGTAAATCGACTTTTTGTTGATTTGGCTTATTTGTCCCACATAGCGATTCATTGATTCATTTTTGTGGAACCAACAAACCGTTTTAAAAAGAATTTAAATTGTTAATAGATGCATGTTTTTTGTACAAACTATTAAAAAGATGTAAAAAAAGTAAAAACCAAGGTACGATTCATGTAAGTTTGGTAGCAGTATGCAATAAACAAATTCCTAGGAATAATGATGCAAATTTTTGTTCAATTTCACATTTTTGTTACATACGCTATACTTACCAAATAATAATTCTTTTCTAAATAGATAGATATATTTTTATTAATCACTTTAACGCTTTTAGGGAGCAATGATTTGATCTTTGGAATTAAAAAAAGATGTTCGTCTAAAAATAAACCATTTTATACAGAAAACAGCTTTGAGTCAAATACTAATTTTTCAAAAAAATTATTTGTAGTCGTGAGCATTAAAATCGTATTTCTATAGTAATGTCTATTTATTTACAGGATAAAGATTAAAAACGAGTAAACGGATATGTCTGAGATTATCGTATCAAAGGGAGGAAAAGCCACTTTTTCGTGTGAATTGCCTGACAAATCATTTTCCGGAAATTGGTTTCAGGTGGCAACAAAGATATTTTTTATAACTTTGTAACGAGAAAGGGTAACATTTACAAAAACTAAAAAAAATCGCTGTAGTTATGATAAATTGGATTGAAAATCTTTACTCGATAAAAACAGATGAAGACCAACGTATTTTTACCTTTTTTAAGTTTAATCACTATACCCAGTTTTGGACAGTCTAGCGGCATTGCTTTTTTATGCTAACCTGTTAAACGTATATTGTATTTGTCAGCTCGACCGAAAATTAAATTTAGTGCTCTTAAGGCCCGTTTCCACTACGAGCGTGGAAAAGATTATTCTTTATTTGTTTTATTGATTTTTTTGCTTTACTTAACGCTCGCTTCAATTTTAAGCGGGGAAAAATCAATAAAAGAAACAAAGAATGCTCTATTCCACGCTCGTAGTGGAAAAGAGCATTCTTTGTTTCTTTTATTGATCTTTGATTAAAGCGAGCGGTTAAAATTGAAGCGGGCGCAAAAAAAATCAATAAAAGAAACAAACAATGCTCTTTTCCACGCTCGTAGTGGAAACGAGCCTTTACCGACGTTTAAGAAACCCTGCTCTATTCGTACTTATATAAAGTTTTACAAAGAAACACAACTTCAGTGAGAAAACAAATCTTCAAAATTTATTTTGATCAAATATGCTGTTTTAAGATTTTGGTTAAAGTTTATCTAAATTTCATCTTGTCCCAGATCAATGTTTTTAACGAAACGTATACCACACATGGGTGTACGTTGTTCATGGTGTCTACAAGGGTGTACTGGACAATGGAGCTGGTTCAAATGAGCATGGGTCGGCATCACATGCAGTAGGCCCACTCTAGCTCATATTGTTCATGTTGTTGAAACTTCAATGAGGAAAAAATTATTTTTTAATTTTTAAGTTGAAGAGGAAAAAAAAGATCAAAGAAAAAAAATCTTTTCGCTATTAATTTAAAGTGAAGCTTCGTTTTTATGGGACAGATGTGGACAAAATTGGCTTTTCCAGTTTAACCTTGAGTTGAGTTCATCGGTGCCGATTTTATGGAAAGCAAAAAATGGTTTATCACCAAAAAAATTGACAAACTGAACTCTAGTTTAGTTGTTGTACAGTAGATGTCTTGTTTTCCCCCAAATAAAATGATTCAATAAGTTTAAACTTCCAAAACAGCGTTTCTCAATCTTTTTACCCTGGCTTGACACTTAAAATAAATGCATGTTTTAAGGAACTCCAGGAAAAAAAAACACAATGTCATATGATAACAATCAATTTAATGAGCCGCTTAACACATAAATCAGTCACGTACGGATCCCGACCGCTGAGTAGGCACTGACTTGTAATGGCATTTTCATATTGGCCCCGTACAGATATCACTAATTATATTACCTATGATTGTTCTATTTTTTGATAACTTAAGAGTTTACATAAGATTATGTTTATGTTACATTATTAGAATAACTAAAAATAAGTTATGCGTGTTTAATATACTGCGTATATGAAATTAAATAAAAAAATCAAACGATTTTTAAAAAGTTGTTCCATCTAGCCGTTATGACAGTATGTGTGAGGTATTGCCGATTTAATGATCGTCACAGTACCAGTTCAACATCTGCCCTTGTTACGTTGTTGTTGGTGTGCCTTTGAAAAAGACACTTTTCTTAACCTTACTGAAAAGTCTTTGAAAGCCGCTGTAAATTACAATCGTTAATTTTACAAAGACTAAAAAACAATTAAAGATAATCAAACGGAAAGCACCATATCTACAGATGCAATTCATTAGTTATCTTTTTTATTGATTTGACCATAGCTCCTCAGGCGTTGTCGCAAAAATTCAGGTGATCATTAACTGGAAGGATATGATGTTAATGACTTTCGTTTCAGAATGGAAAGAGACTTTACCACGATGGTAAACGCATTTTGATCATCCAAGAAGGTACTATTCATTCATTGGTTATATCCCAGACAGAGAAGTATGATGAAGGAAAAATTACATTCAAAACAAACAAGGGAAATGTGGAAGTTCCTTTTGAGCTAGTTGTCACAGGTTTTAACACGTGCAAATTAAATTAAATTTGTAGTTTTTTATACGGTACAAATATATAATCAAAGATTTTTAAACTTGCAGATGTTCATTCATTTCTCACTTAGTAGATTTGGATAATTAAGAAGTTATCTCTTGGAGTTTACAAATTACTCGCAATTTTAAGTTTAAATTTTAACAAAACTTTTTTGTTTATTTTTAAATTCGTGTAAATAACTAAAATTTTTTCAAGATCTTCAAAAATCTATTTTTTAAAGACGTCTGTCTCCTAACTTTAAAGTCCTGCAAAAACAAAACTATAATCAAAAACAAACGTGACCCAGCCAAACTCTTCGCAACCAAAATAGTTTGAAAAACGTTGTTTTCTGCGGAGGATTATTAAAAACGATTGGTTTATTTTGCTCAATAGGTGGTAATTTCATTTGATTTTGTTACGTGTCAGGCCACAAAATTAATGGGTTATGGTGGCATTACAAAATTGGGAGTTTTTTTCTTTATCCACCTTTGTCTTTTAAAAAAACATTGAGTTTCTTTTTACCAAAATAGATTCTTGATTAGCCAAAAATTTTTTAAAAAACTTTATGGTTGGAACTCAGACACTTTAGTTACTATTTTTCCAAAATTTAAAAAGTGCTAACGCTAAAAAGTTGCACAGAATTTACGATGACGATATTTTTCTAGAACCTCCATCAATTGATAAAGTGGAGTTTGAAAACTGCAATAAAATGTTGAACAATTTAAGAACTGGTGAGTACAAATGGTGTTTGGCCAATCACAACCACTAGCAATATCAACTGATCAAAAATCACTTCCCGGTCATAAGTGTTTCTGGCCTGGGAATCAAAAGTTTTTTCTAAGTTTCATATAAAAGCAATTTTCAAGGTTAAACATTTTCCTGCTTATCAGCCTAGCTAGCGCCGGAAAGCTCCGACTCCCTAGCAGAAGGACGCGGGTTCGATGCTCATTCTACCTGAATGATATCCGTTGTGCTCTTGGGAAAGAGGCTTAACCACTAATTTCTAAATGAGCTCCTAAATTAATTTACAATGGCACTCCGTGTACCAGAGTAAGCAACAACCAAGTCGATAAAAAGTGGCAAAACAAAAAAAAAATGAACGACGATTTATAGATAAAATGAATTAGAATGAAGCCCAGCAACGAAAACTTAACCATAAAAGCTGCATCAAATGCAAAATTTCTGCTTGATTTAGCTGCTGGTTAACAACCGGCTTTGATGGGAATATATGTAATTCCTTATAGTTCTTTCACAATATATATAAAAAATTAAGGGTCGTTCCAAAAAAACATTACCAATATATCATTGGAGTTAAATTAGAAAGCCAAAATAATTTGGTACAGTTTCAAATCAAGAACTGAAGTTGAAAAACTTTACAGTTCTTATTTTAACCTGTTGCTGCACGCAAAGTCACGCATATTTAAATGACGTCGTTTAATGTCTTTCTATAATATTAAGCTTCCCATTACTGCGCCAAGCGAAGGGCAGCGTTAATTATTAAAATAAACCAAAACTGTGAAAAACTAATCTAGGTCCAAACTTTCAACGGGAGGTTGATCCATTGTAGGATATATACTGTAGATTGGAAAAATTATTTTTAAAAATCATTCTTAACAAAAAATTCACCTTAATACCATTCAACTCTAAAAGCTTTCGTTTATTAAAACTTCTTCGGATTCTATAAATAAAAAAAAATAGCAGAAGATGCTCAAAGGAAAAAGTATTTTGGGCTACTAATAATGAGAATAAGGGCTCTTTTCCACTACGAGCGTGGAATGGAGTATTCTTTGTTTGTTTCGTTAATTTTTTTGCTTCGCTTAGCGCTCGTTTAGATTTTAAGCGCGGAAAGATCAATAAAAAAAGAAAGAATTTTCATCCACGCCCATAGTGGAAACGAGCCTTAAAAGCAGTCACTCATCAGCTGTTTAAGCAGCTGATAAAATTATCAATTATCATGTTTGTAAAATGTACTGGTATTCCTTTTTTTCAGGAGGTCCTATGGTGTTGAAAATTCCGTTTTCTGGAGCATCCGGGATAAAGGCAACCTGGAAGTTTAAAGGAAAGGTTGTTTCAAGTGGCGGACGTTATACGATTGTTACATCAAGCAGTGATTCAACTTTGACAGTCAATAATTTTCAAGAAGAAGATTGTGGAACATATGAGGTGTTTTTGACGACAAAATCAAACTTAATTAATGGATTAACTTATGTAGCAATTCTCAATAGTAAAGAAGCCCTTTTATTAATTTACAACTTGCAGTAATTTACAAGCCAGTTAAATTAGGCTAATATATCTAAGATTAATATAACGAAACGCTTATTTTATTCAAATTATTTCAGATAGAACTTTCAGTTCCTACTGTAAAAATCCTGTTTACTTTCACAACAAAAATTTAACGTCTGTTTTATCCAGTTTTGATTGGTCATTAGCATAGCCGTGTTCGTAGAAGCACCTTGAAATGGTGACGGTCATCAATACTATTTCACTTCGATTTCATTTTAATATTGCTGTGTTTAATTTCACTTTAGAAAAAAGTACTTGAATAAACTTTCTCCAGGTTGGCTGTTTTAAAAAGCAGCTTTAAGTTACATTCATATCATTTTATTTATGACTAAAAATCGCATAAAACATTTCAATCGAACAGGAGTATTTTTCCAGCCCAAAGCAGCTTGGAATAATTACCTGACGGTCACCCTACGAAATTTAACGCCAATCGTGGTCTTCTATGATTCAGTAGGACTTGATAATATGACGTGATTATGAGAAAAAATTGCTCTTAGCTGCGATAAATAACGAACTTTTATAAACAAAAATCTAATCACATGGCAATACGTAGTTTATTATATACAGTAATGACTTTAGTACGGAATGAACGAAGCGGCCGCACTGGGTCCCACTAAGCAAAATATTGCTCTATTTCTTTATAGTAGCACCATGACGGTGGCCCCCTGTCTGCACCTTAACTTTAGGATGAAAGTAGGGATGAAGAACTCGATTGAAAGTGATAACCTTTTTTTAGAGTTTACTATATTTTTGAAACAAAAATGAAGATTTTGGATGATTGAAAGTGATGACTTTTTCTATAGACATCACTATATTTTTGGGACGAAAAAAAGTTGTCACAGTATTCTTTCTTGCATCAGGCCCCACTTTTTTTGTATCAGGCCCCACTTTTTAAAATTATCACTGATTATATAGTTAAAACGCTTGCACAAAACTAAAATATAGTATATGCAATGATTTACTTAATAAAAAGCAAAAGTAACAGATCGGATAGATAACAATAGTTCTTGATTGGAGTTTGTGAGCATAAGTAGATTTAAAACGACACTGTTTCATTTTGAAGTTTTACAGTCTAAACTTGTTTTTGCTACAAATTCATAGTCTTATGAAATGTACAAGCAGAAATTGCTTTTCAAATGAGTGTTTTTATTTTTTTTAATGTTTGCTTTTGCTTTGCTTGAACAAATTGATGAGGTTTACTTTTTTTTGAAAAAACAAAAGGAGTCGACCTTCTAAAAAACTTGTGACTTTCAAATCAAGAAAAACGATCCTCTTAGCCCTAATTAACCTAAGGGGGAATACTCAGAGGACTTCTCTTTCTTAAAAACGTTATAACTCGTAAAGTTCTGACAATAGAACCCTACAATTTTATGACTTTTCCTAAACTTTATTTCTGAATATTTTGATATTTCACTTGAGCAAATCCGATAGGTAGTTTTAGTGTAGCAGGCTATTTTTTTGACTTACCTCATAATTTTTGTACACTTTTTGCTGTGGCATAAGATAATCCTATTTACACAGAGTCACGTGAGCGGCAACGTGAAGATTTAATGTTGCGGCAATATAGATTTTTCGATTTGAATTTAGTCAATATTCAATTTAAAGACCTTCAACTTTATGCAAAATAAAAAGAGACTAATAGCAACATCAATATAATTTAGTCAATATTTAATTTGAAGACCTTCAACTTTATGCAAAATAAAAAGAGACTAATAGCAAATATATTAAAAGTAAGGACATTTGACTAAACTAGAATAAATTTTCTCCAACATATCAAAAAATCAACTGCGCAGCTACTGTCTGTTAAGAAAATTGGATATGTAAACTTAGGGTCTTCCGAGGACCTCCCCTTAGGTGGTCAACAGAAAAAAACAACCTACGTAGATAAGGGTTAAAAGTAAACCTTTACACCTCTAAAAAGATTTTAATGCAAGCGTCATATATTTGTTTTACTTCCTATTAGTTGCTTTAGGGGCAGTACTAGAAAACTGGTCATTGTAACCAAAGCTTTATATTCAAACTCCTTCAATCTGCAATGGATGTAGCCAATTAACAGAACTCTTTTGTCCTGAAGTTTTTAATTAATTCGCACTGTCATAGACATTGTTGTTCGAAAACAGTTCATTTCTTATAACCACTTGATCGGTGTTTCTTAAGGTGAGCCATTTAGCTATCTCAAGAAAAATTTGAAATATTGAAGGAGGAAAAATTGACGAGAAATTTGTTAATCTTAGTACTATGTTAGTTAACTCCCCCAAAAATCTCCCAATCAGATATTTTTACAATAAAGCTTCCTACTGTCAGCCGACAAAAATCCACTGAATTGACCAGACTGTTGCTATCGGCAGTTGGCTGAAATGCAACCGGTTTTTTAAACTTCTAACAATGATCTCTGCAATACGCCTTGTAACTAGCGGAGGTGGCCATCTTTTCTTAATTTAGGAAAGCGCAGTGCAACTTCGCAATGTATATTTTATATCATGTAATGCGCAGCGCAAGAAGGCAATGTGATTTTAAAATCATGTAAAGCGCACCACAATACCGCAATACGCTTTTGAAATTAAGGTGAAGCGCAATGTAGACTATTTTAAAACTATATTAAGCGCGGCGCAACGTGATTTTTAAATCAATTAAAACGCAATGTATAGGGTGTTTCAAAAAATTTGACATGTAAATATTACAGAAACTACACAGTCAAATCAAATGAAATTAAACAGGGTTAATGTTGAGCTAAACAATATTTATTCCTCTAAATTTGAATAAGAATTTCAAAGGCACATGAATTCCATGAAAGGTTTTACAATTGTTCAATATGCGCACCGCCTGTAACGCGGCACACATGAAGTCGGTACTCTGGCTCCTCCTAACATGCTGCAGCATGTCTTGGGTAACAGTCTCCTGTTTAACTTTTGTGCAAGACAGGTAGTTAACAAAGAAACACCACCGTACTGGAGAATGTTACCCAAGACATGCTGCAGCATGTTTAGGAGGAGCCAGAGTACCGACTTCACGTGTGCCGTGTCACAGGCGGTGCGCATATTGAACATTTGCCAAACCTTTCATGAAATTCAGGTGCCTTTGAATTTCTTATTCAAATTTAAAGGAATAAATCTTTTTTGGCTCAACATTTACCCTGTTTAGTTTTAATTGATTCGACTATGTAGTTTCTGTAATATTTACATGTCAAATGATGTCAAATTTTTTGAAACACCCTGTACTTTTTCAAATCATAAGCGCAACCCAATCGGTTTTCCAATCGCCTACATTCAAAAACAACCAAAGTAGATTGCGCTTTTCCAAAATAGACGATATAAAGCGCAGCGCAACAAAGCGCAATTGATTTGTTTAATCTTTAATGCGCAGCGCGATTAAGCGCGAGTGCAACTAATAATTCTCTAACCAAAAGCTCAATGCAACTTCTGCCATTGCGCAAGTTGCGCTCTGCCCAGCTCTGGTAACTAGACACGTCGCCAATGTTACCGCAACGTTGCTTTTGACAATAATTAAGCACCGACCTTGTTGCAACAAAGTTGCAAGTATAGCTATACGCTTATAACCCTACCACGTCCCAACAACTTTCGACTAATCGCCTCTAGCCTATGAATTCTCTCGGCGTTGTGTTGGAAGCTGCTCGGTTTGAACTTGGTTGTTTGTCGCATAGGCTAGGTATTTCCTTTAAATTCATCCTTAGTTTTTTTTTATAAAATACAGAAGTTCTATAATTTGGGATTGTATTTGCCTATTTGCAATAAATTTTATTTATGTGGCAGTTTTAATAAGTACAATTTATTTTCACCTGATATAGTTTTATCAGCCCTTGTAAATACAATATTTCTGACAAAAAGTTGTTTCGACTGTACTTTTATTCTTTTAAAAATCCCCATGCAATTTAACAAAAAACACAATTTCTACTGAAAAAAGTAAAACAAAAACAGATAGCAGTTAATAAAATCAGAAATGAAAAGCCGAATTAAATAAACAAAAAATTTACGACTAAAAGCAAATGATAATTAACAAGAAAACATAACTTGACCTAAAAAACCTCAGATTAAGCAAGGTTACTCACTTCAAGTCCAGTTTTCTCGGAAAAATTAAGGCCAGTCTCAAAACATTGTATTTGGCATCACCTATTAACCTTGAGATAAAAGCATAAGCGCTCCATTTTTCTTTCCAATGTTTAAAAACGTTCCCTCAATCTATATCAAGGTCTAATTTTGGTATTTCGCTTTTTTCTAAATACAAAAGGCATATTTTAACTCTTCTACTTTTATAACTTCTTTTTTTGAATTACTTTCTTCAACTTATTCAGAAATACTTGCAGCGCCACTTTTTATTTTTTAATTGAACAAAGACAATTTTAATTAAAAGCAAAAGTTTATCATACATTATACGTTGCTAGATCAAACTTTTTTATAAATAAACTGTGCACTTAATCGTTTTTTTTTTCGTGCGTTGAGTCGGCAACATGGTCGAGTGGTTAAGAGCGCCGTGTCTGTGATTAACGTGGTCTTGGGTCAAAACCTACTCGTGCCCGTCTCTCGTGCCCTTGGGAAAGAAACTTTACAGCACTTTCCCCTGATTGACGGTCTAAGCAAGCAGTTCTAAATTTCAGTTATACTGTATCTCTAAAAAGCAAATAAAAAATTTCATGCGAACAACAAAATCTTGGCATCTTCGGAAGTAGGTCGGAGTAATTGCTTGGTCTGTGTATAGCGGCGTCGCTTTTTTGCGTGTCAGGAGGATAAATATAGAGATGAAATGAATGAATGAAAAATGAATAATCGAAAATCAGAATTATTGACAGCAAAAATTGGGTAATCCAACCATTGGTTTTTTGTCAATAAAATATAAGATATTAGTTTAGGTAATTTGTAGTAAATTAAATGTCGGAAAAAACCGCTTTTCCCAACAATAATTGAAAATTACAATTATTCACGGGGAATGGTTGGATAATAAAATTGTTGTTTTTTTTGCCGATGAGATATAAAATGCCATTGAGCCATTGTTAGTAAATCATATGTTAGGAAAACTGTTTCCTTGCCAAAAATACGCCGCTAAAATCTTTGTTCGGCTAACGATACGTCAAAAAAATTTCTGATTAGGCTACCAAGGAGTTGTAAATGAGGCCGGGCTTTTCAGGTCGAGGGGTCCGGCTTTAAATTAAACATTTGCTTTGTAATTGCATTTTCCACCCTCGAGCATTCATCCGTACGGCAAGCTGGCTGAAACCATCCTGCAAAAGCAAACCTATTTTTAGTTAGTAGGACGTCAATGATTTACTTCATAGTAGTTACATGTTCAATTGAAATTGTTTGAAACAATAAAATTCAGATTTTCTTTTACCACATCTGGTTTGCATCAGCAGAAGAAAGAAGTAGATTGTTACGTGTCAGGGCGTCAGTGACGTCACTTCTTAAATGAAGACTTGTTTACATGGCAACGGCTTGAAACAGTAAATTTGCTTAGTTGCCTTTGATTCTTAATTGCACTTTTAAGACCTGACTGTTAAAATCTTACAATGGTAATTAAAATTATCAAATTTTTCAATAAACAAAGATTGATTTCAATTCTACAATCGTTTTTGAGTTGACGCTTGTATAGTCATAGTTCATAATCGTTTAGGCCTCATGTGGAAACCTTTTGTTATTGGAGGCCAGATTTTAAAATTTTTAACGAACGAGGCGGTATAAGTTGAAATACCTAAATAAATAGCGTAGTCTCTTTGAATCTGTTCCGGTTTTCTTGATTTTTGTCGCCAAAAAGTGGTGATCTCTAAAAAAAAGTCATCAACTTGAATCTGACTCGAATTTCTTGATTTTCATCCCTAAAATAAAGTGATCTCTAAAAAAAGGTTTTCTGTTATCAGCAGTAGTGATTGACACATAATTCTATTCATGGATACCGCACAAAAAACTCATGAAGGCCGCAGGTTCCCCATCTCTGGTTTAGGCTCTCATTCAAGCAGTTTATTCGCTGAAGTTTTCCCTTATCGAATTCGAAATCGATTCGAGTTTCAAAAAAAAAACGTTTGTGTTCAGGTTTAAAAATAGGCCCTTTTTACAAGTCTGGTCTTCGACATTCTTCGCAGATGAATCATGGTGCAGCTGATAAAGGTTGTTTCGTTAAAATGAAGACATATTTTTTTGGTCTTCACTTTATATAACAAAAGTAATTTTTCATAAAGTTAAATTTTGGGGAATGCAGTAACTAAGTCTTAAACGGGAAAAGTGGGGCGAAAACTTTGAAAATGATTGCGCTAGATAATTTATTTAAAATTTTGCTATTTTATGATTGTGATTTGTTGATTTAACTTACGCTAGTTTTTTATAACATTGTCAACGATTTGGCCAAGTAGATAGGTATAGTAGTTGCACGCGATCAATAGTATCTTGGTTTAAAACCTTCACGCGTCAGTCTGTTGTGTCCGTCCTTAAAAAGACGCCTTGCGGTACTTTCCTCTGCTTGGCGATCTCAGCAAGCATCTCCAAATTTTAGAAATATTTTTAAATAAAACTTAAATGCTCGTTTCTACTACGAGCGTGAAATGGAGCATTTTTTGTTTCTTTTATTGATCTTTCCGCGCTTAAAATCTAAGCGAGTGCTAAGCGAAGCAAAAAACATCAATAAAGCAAACAAAAAATTCTCCATTTCACGCTCGTAGTGGAAACGAGACATAAACCCAAATAAAAAACACTCAACCAAACAATAATATCTTGGCATCTCTGAAAGCAGGTTAGGTAATCGTTTAAGGCCTGTTTCCACTACGAGCGTGGAAAAGAGCATTCTTTGTTTCTTTTATTGATCTTCGATTCAAAGCGAGCGGTTAAAATTGAAGCGAGCGCAAAAAAAATCAATAAAACAAACAAAGAATGCTCTTTTCCACGCTCGTAGTGGAAACGGGCCTTTAACGGTTGTTTTGAGTATGACGTTACCGATGTTTTTCTGTGAGTCAGGCGGATAAATAAAAAATCAGTAAAAGAAAAAAGATAAATTTTAAAAACTTTAGCGCGCTTGATGTAAATGAAGATGTTAAAATATTCGCTCCGAAATACTTTTCTGCGTAAACTGGAATCATTCTAGTTGTTCCAAATAAGCAGATTATAGTTTTTTTGTAGTTTTTTTTAGCCTACCAATATGTACCATATAAACTGACCAATGTCCACAATAAAGGTTTTGTTGGAAAATAAATTTGGAAACTTGCGAATTCCAATTGAGGTCACCTTGGCTGAAGAAAACCGAGTTAACTTCCAGACTGTGCAAGTACCGGGTGAAACAATTCAAAAAACTAGCACCATGACTTTGGAGTCTGAACCTCAACTAATCGCTGGTAAGTTATCTTGCACAATAATTTGCTGTGTGGTTGAGTGGTGAGAGCGCCATGATTGTGATCGACATGGTTTTGGTTCAAAACCTACTGGCGCCATTCTGTTGTGTCCTTGGAAAAGACACTTTAACAGCACTTTTCCTTGCTTGGTATTCTTGGCAAACAGTTTTAAATTTCAATCATATCTCTATAAAACTAAAAACTCAAAATAAAAATTTTAACCGGACAGCAGTATCGTGGCATCTCCGGAAGCCGGTCGAAGTAATTGCTTGCCCTATTTATCAGCGCCTCCGTCGCTTTCCTGCGAGTCAGGAGGATATATATCAGGGATGGCGAACCACTGACCCGCGGGTCACGTCGTGACCCACTAGTTGAAATTAAGTGACCCATCTGATGTTCTCAAATTTCTGGGATTTTTACCCTGCAAGAAATTTAGGATGGATTGGACGGTGCTAAAGGTTCGCCATGTCTGGTTTAGAGGGTATGATCAAGTCGGGACGAAAAACGGGAAACGTAAAGAACAATTCTAGGTGAAGACCTTTTTTTTTTAGAGATCACTATGATTTTGGCAGAAAAATAGTGAAATCAGGGATCGAATCGAAGTGAAGACTTTTTTTTAGGGGTCACTAAGATTTTGGGAGGAAAATTTTAGATGTTGAGTTTTTTTTAATCTTCAACTTCTTTTAGCCAATGACCCACTTAACGTAAGTTTCAAAAAACTGTCATTTTTTGACCCGCCGTATAACAAAGGTTCGCCATCCCTGATATATATAGAGATAAAATAAAATTTGTTCACTCACAATAGAGACATCTATTGTAAAGTTTTTAACTGCAACTGAAACCACAATAATTGTTTGAAAAATTCAAAATGTACCTGAAGAAGCTTTTCAAAACAAGAAATTTTTCAAAGGAAAATACAAATTTTTATATTAAAAATATTTAAAATTTTTGCTTAACACTAAAAATTACAAAAAGTTTTTTGAAAAAAAAATCAGATTTTCGAAATATTTTCTATTATAAATTTTAACAATTAAAAACACCAATAGATTTTCTTAAGCAAAAACACTTTTATGATATTTATTACAATATCAAAAGAGGTGAAGTAACAGGCAGTTAGTCCTTTGTAAGTTGAAAATTGCAATTTTTGGGCACTGATTGTGCAATATAAGAGGTGCACAAAGTAAGCCCTCATCTACTTTTTAATCCCAGTTAAGACTACAATAAGTTTAAAAAAATGATCACTGTGAACGTTAATTTTTGGAAAATTTTTTTTCAAAAAAATTTGGTAAAATCCTTCTTCTTAAAATATTTCCGCCTGTTACATTTGAAAGAAAGGTGCCAAACCTCACCACGGATAGTCGGAAAAGTGCATGTTAACTTTATTCAAGTCATAAAAACGCGCTTTGAAGCCTATTCGTTTTAAGTGATTGCTTATTTTTTGCAATAACCAATAGTATTGACGGAACCATTAACTCTTTCAAGATTTTTTTTTTGGTGGTCTAAAAAAGATTAAAGCAAGAATTTATTCGCTTATTTAGGCAAAAACAAATACTGCCAGAAAAGTTTATAGACCTAATATGAAAGTTTATTGCAGCACATTCAAATCTTCTAGATTTTATGTGACCAGCGATTGTACTAGGTTTCTTAATTATAACTATTGTTTCGAAGTTTTTGAAGTAATAAGCGAATCTAAGTACATCGATTAAATTGTTAATGTTTTTAAATACTGGTACTTTTATTGGCTATTATTTGGATAATCCTTAAGTTCAAAAAAAAGAAGAATTTTGGTGAACCACATAAATTTGGTACACTTTTATTGAGAAATCTTGCAGTTGTCAATTATCAGCAATATATCTCGTTTTAGATATAGCGCAACTTATAAACAGTACTAATACAACAAATGAATAAAAACAAGGAAGGACTTTGGTTTCTAACTATTTAATTTTAATACACAAGGGGGAAACGTTGAAAATGTTGATTGCGTCGTGTTGATGACGTCAATAGCTATTTAGCTGCCCGGTAACATTAGGCAGCTGTCTCATTTTATAGATTCTTTATAAGGTAAGCACAAATATGACGCTCGGTATTAAGAAACTTAATTACTGAAGATATGCCAACAGCTACGAATTTGTCATTTGCTGGCTAGTTCTTTTTCTCAATATTGTTTTCTTTTTTTGGTTGGGTTAAAAAAACTTTTTTATGATTATTTGCAGTTGAAGTTCCCTCTAAACCTTCTGGCAACATCAAATTTGACAACATGTCTTCAAACAATTTCACTATTTCGTTTGTTACAACTTCCAAAAGCGTTGGAATTGACAACTACGTCATCGAGCTAAACGCCGGGGATGGAGCTTGGAAAAAAGTTTGTTCGAAGATTTACATTATTACTAAATATAAAGTAAATCTTCTCATAATAGTAATTATTCTTGTCACAACGCATTATTCGACTGACCTATTTCCAAAGTGATTATGAGCCTTGATCGCTGCGCGGAAGCTGTGGGTTTAATTGCCGGGCGGCTCCAAACTGGCCATAGGTGGACAACGCCTTACCTGGCAATTCTTTATACTAGATCTGCGTCCAGAATTTTCGATGCGCGTATTACTGACAAGTATTTTTGATGCTAGGAATGGTTTTAGATAAAATAGGTTACAATTTATTACTAACAATTTTTACAAGACTCTTGGAAACTGTTTATAGATCACTAAAGAACCCCAGTTTAGAAATCCTATCTTAGTGTTTGGCGCTTTTCCGTCCAGATCTGAAGATTTAGTTTCAATTCCTGGTCGGAGAAATCTTTGAGTTCTCTGCAGATGTCTGTAGCCTATTACCCAGGCGCATGTAGCGGGCCCAACATACGAGTAACCCGTTTCGGTGTATAAAATAAGTATAATTTAAACATTTGATTTTCGATATGTTATTTTAAAAAGTTTTTTATTGGTACAAAACTTTAAAATAGCTTTTAACAGCAAATGCTTCATCTAAAGCTCTTTTGTTAAATAAGTAGCCTTAAAAAAGGCTGTTTTGAAAACTCGAACGTTTTCGTCTAGCTCTCTTCAGGAGGTTTCGCTAGAATGAATTGCAGAACTGAATGTAGTATTTTAAAAGTTTTAAGACTGATCCTGATGGGCTAAAAATTAAGGTTAGTAGCAGTTATCATAATAATTAAAAGTATTTAATAAATAAAACCACGTTTTATCAGCGTAAGAAATTTTTGGCAAAAAAAAAGGAACAAAATTATGCAAGTTTTGTGCTAAAATTTGGAACTAAAAAGACAATTTTTTTACAATTATACTAACAATTTGTGTTTGTAAACAAATTCTTTCTGACTACACAAATTAGGTTTTTGAAGAGTGATGAAAATTGATTCCAAGACTGATAAATGGAAATCGGATCGTGCTTTAGAGAGAATAAAAAATTGATTGTCCTTATAGTGAGATGCACATTTTTGGTTATGTAACAGATGGTTTCCAATCGCTGAATCACAGTGCGGTATTGAGTTCGCTAGTTTTCCTGGGCGTTCTGGTTGTTTACGTTCTTGACTGGTTCTGTTCCGAATAGACTTCGGCACATGCTGGCGGATTCTGTCCTGCAAACGTTGAGACGTTCGACCCACGTACCGACTATTGAACGTCTCAACGTTTGCAGGACAGAATCCGCCAGCATGTGCCGAAGTCTATTTCGGAACAGAACCAATCAAGAACGTAAACAACCAGAACGCCCAGGAAAACTAGCGAACTCAATACCGCACTGTGATTCAGCGATTGGAAACCATCTGTTATATAACCAAAAATGTGCATCTCACTATAAGGACAATCAATTTTTTATTCTCTCTAAAGCACGATCCGATTTCCATTTATCAGTCTTGGAATCAATTTTCATCACTCTTCAAAAACCTAATTTGTGTAGACAGAAAGAATTTGTTTACAAACACAAATTGTTAGTATAACTGTAAAAAATTGTCTTTTTAGTTCCAAATTTTAGCACAAAACTTGCATAATTTTGTTCCTTTTTTTGCCAAAAATTTCTTACGCTGATAAAACGTGGTTTTATTTATTAAATACTTTTAATTATTATGATAACTGCTACTAACCTTAATTTTTAGCCCATCAGGATCAGTCTTAAAACTTTTAAAATACTACATTCAGTTCTGCAATTCATTCTAGCGAAACCTCCTGAAGAGAGCTAGACGAAAACGTTCGAGTTTTCAAAACAGCCTTTTTTAAGGCTACTTATTTAACAAAAGAGCTTTAGATGAAGCATTTGCTGTTAAAAGTTATATATTATTTTATATTTTTGCAGTGCGCAAGCTTTAAACCAGGCGATAAGGCAATCAAAATAGAAAATCTGATGGAAGGCAAGCGATATACTTTCCGAATAAAGGCGGTTAACTCGGCAGGAGAAAGTGAAGGCCTTGAATCCAGATCTGTATCGGTTCAAAAGCCTTCCAATCCTCCCATGCTAGATGCTGCTGTGGTGGAAAAGCTAAAAGAAGTTCAGAACTTTAAATCTGGGAAAGATATCAGATTGAAGGTCAGTGGTGCTCTGAAACAATCATTAAAAGTAATCTCGAACAGTCTGGAACGCCGCTTCTGCATGGTTTTTACTGAATATTTCAACTTCCTTTGTTCATAAGTAAATAGAAATAAATAATGAAAAAGTAAAACGGATTCATAAAGCGTTTAAACAAAAATTACGAAGCGGTAGCTATCATGCCGCGATTAAAAATAATGCGACGATGATGTTTTTTGTCTTTTTATTGTATTATATTCTATGTCTTTCTATTTCTATTGTATTGTATTTCGAACAGTCTAAGCATACTTCTTGTTGTCCGGAGTAAAGCTGGATTTGCCTGGAGGAGGGTTGAGTGACTTTTCTTCTATATTTGCCAATTATTAGCACGTTGTAGTAAGAAATGAATTCTACAGTATTTTAGTTTTTAAATCATCACAAAAATTGTTCGACTTCTTTTTGTTTAAACATGAGTTTACCTATAAAGAAATATTCAAGGGTAATGGAGGAATTAAGTAGTATATAAGGTTGCTTATGCAAAACAAAGTATATTCAGTATCGTTATATAGCTGTGGGTTGCAAGATTTTTTATGTTATATGCGGTGATGGCTTTAGTACAATGCGAGTGGTGCGGGTGCACTGACCCCTCCTAAAAAACGTCAAAAATAACCTCCCTTAAGCAAGATATTGCTCCATTTCTTCATAGTAGCCCTATGACGGTGGCACCTCTAAAGTAATGACTTTTTGTTTTTTAGTGATCTTTTTGTTTCGGAACAATAAAAAGTGGCCTGCCCCTTATTTTTTTTGCACCGGGCCCCCTTTTGTAAGGCCATCACTGATTACATGCAACTCTTTTATTTCAAACTGTTCGTTCTTCCCGATATAACTCAAGTAGTTTGTACAAATTTATTTAAAAATGTTTTGATAGCTTGAAATATCAAATCAATTTATTTCAATTTATACTGTAATTCATCGCAAAATTTCTTAGACACTTTTTAACAAAATCAAAGACTTACAGACTTTAAGATAGGAATGCCCCTGTATAATTACATGAACAATTCTATTTAAAATCGTGTTAATTGGATAAAACCCATTTTTCTATTTCACACCATAATGCAAGCAATCACTAAACTCTTTTAGATTCCTTACACCGGATTTCCACTTCCGATCGCTCAATGGAGCAAAGATGGAAAGAAACTGACCGCGAAAGGAAGAATTGCAAGCGAGACTAGCGACGTAGACACGATGTTTTCCGTGTCCGGTTTAGGAGCATCAGACAGTGGCGAATACACACTCCTGCTCAAAAACAAAGCAGGAAGCGCGACCCTGTCCTTTCAATTAGTTATTATGGGTTGGTGCTTATCGAAATCTTGATTTGGTTCTATTGTGTGCTAAATGTCAATTGAATTATTCAAAATTGACTTCTTTGAATTATTCAAAGTTGACTTCAATTGAATTATTCAAAGTTGACTGACTTTATCTTGAAAATACATTGAAAATACTGATTTGATTTTTATTGTTTACTAAATAATTGCGTGTTACCATTTGCTCACCCACGTGCTATTTTCTGTTTAAACCAAGACGACTATCATCATCATAGCAGATATTTATCGGCAGCGTGGTCGAGTGGTAAAAGCACCGTGCTGATGATCAACATGGTCTCGGTTCAAAACCCACTCGCGCCATTCTGTTGTGTTCTTGGGAAGGACACTTTACGGCACTTTCCCCTGCTTGGTGGTGTTGGCAAGCAGTTATAAATTACAGTAATATCTCCATTAAATTACAAGCTAACAGCAATATCTTGGCATCTCCGGAAGCAGGTCGGGGTAATTGCTTACTCTATGTATTAGCACCTACGTCGTTTTCCTGCGAGTCAGGAGGATAAACAAAGAGATAAAAAAAATATCCTTCAGACTTGCAGATCAACGTCGGAGACTTCAAACTTACAATAACCGCGAAGCAATTATTTCGACCTGCTTTCGTAGATGCCAATGATTTTGCGGTCAAGTAAAATTTTTTATTTGTTTTTATTATTCTGTAAGTGACATGATTGAAATTTGAAACAGTTTTCTCAGGCCGCTATGCTGTACAAGTAACGCAAAGTATTTTTTCTAAGGAGACAATAACGTGAGATTGGTAGGACTTGAATCGAAACACATTCAGCATTCAAAACAGCCCTTTATTCAACTATGCTTTCAACTTCATCGCAGCTAAGTAGCAATCTCGAACATGGTTTGATTTTTCAACCTACCCTCAAGTGGCATATCGCAGGTTCATCCACTTACCGACCGTTGGTTGTTTTTCCGCAATTGATTTGCAATTGCTACTGATCCAAAATTTTTAGCTCTGTGATTGGTTTAGATGCTCCAAGCGCTCCTGTGGGTCCCATCGACATGACGGATGTGCAAAGTACAGAAATGACTTTTACGTGGCAGCCTCCAAAATCTGATGGGGGATGCCCCTTGAAAGGTTATGTAATTGAACGAAAGGATATTAAATCACCATCCTGGACTCAAGTTGGAAAGGTATGTATTCAATCCTTGGCTTTGATCCAAAAACTTAAGCTTTAAATTTCAGCAATCGTATCAGCACCAGTATTAGTATTAACAAGTTAAATGTACTTTTTTGAAAATAACTTTAAAAAAATTTTTTTTCGATTATTTGTTCTTGTTTTACTTGATTAAGTTAAAGTAAAACCTAAATTATAAACTTTATGACTATTTCAGGTGGGCGCGGAAGTTCAGAAATTTACTTCTAATGGTCTCACCAAAGGATTAAAATATTCCTTCAGAGTAAAAGCTTACAACTCGGAGGGGGAAAGTAAACCATTGATTTCTCCCCTTGTTTTAGCAAGTGGTAAGCTTTTACCTCTTATGTCAAGCGAGTTGAAATTGAACGAGTAACCTGTTTGTTTTGAATGTAAGTTTTCAGTCGATATTCTCTTTTTATCAAAAGTGGCGACTCGAAAACAAAACCTGATTTTATTAGACAAAATATTACTCTAAAAGTCTTAAAACTTCATTGAATAATTGTTTTTTTGCTGTTAAATTCCTCTATTTTTTTCACTGTTTTGAATAGTTCTAATATAGTTCTCACAAAGAAGTTCATCCAAAAGACAACTTCGACAATTTTAAGCTACTTTTCTGAATCAACGCAATCAAAATCCTTACATTGTTAATCAAACTTTATAGCTCGTCTTTTTCCCTTTTCCAAACTTTTTTATTTTACGAACTTTGTTGATTCTTTATCAACTACTAAAGCAATCTATTAAAATTTCTCCAGGTCCTCCAGGACCTCCTGGTATTCCTAAACCAACAAAGGTTTCCTCCTCAAAAATTGCAATTGCTTGGGAAGAGCCAGAAAATGACGGAGGAAGCGCAGTAACGGCTTACGCAGTTGAAATGCGTCAAGACGGAGGGGATTGGATTGCGGTAAGTCATGCTTGTTTTTTTTTAAATAGATAAAGTCCAAACTTACCTTATTTCAAGGTTTTAACTGATTTTTGTCCCCGAGAAGCATGTTAGTTTTTTTATAGTATTCGCACTAAAGTTTTGTCTTTCAAAAACCTAATTGGTGAATATGTGGAAAAATAAGTATATGCAAGGTAAAAAATCTTTATTTTTGAAGATTTAATAAAAAGCATGTGTGCCAACGGGAAAGCGAGGCAAAGCTTCTATTTAACTTCAAACCCACTGCTTTTTTTGATAATGACTGGCGCAAAATAAGCTCTCTTGTTATCATCTTAAAAACTATCTAATTTCTATAAAACTTTTAAATGATATTTTAGTGACAGGTCTGCTTTTCTTTTCATTATAAGCTAAGGTATTCATTCTGCAGATTAAATACCAAACATGAATGGTGCATGAGGGTTTATTTTTTAGATCAGGAATTAAATACACGTCTTCTATTCTTAAACTGTTGCTATTTTAAGTCTAACCTTCTATTTCATTCCAGTCGCTAAAATTTGTTATGTTCTCGACAATAAATTGGGTAATAATTTGATGATTAACTATAATCAAGTGAAAATCTTTTTTTCCCTGTTAATTTTTTGTTTACATGTATTGTTTTGAAAGCAAAAACGAAAAAGCCAACTAATGTGGGCTTTTGGATCCCTTTAATCTTTTTTAGGAAAACAGTAGGAACCGTGTGGAGACAAATAACATAAAGTATCGGTAACAATCTTTTCCGTATAAAAATTCGATTAACTTTGATCAATTAAATACAATCTTTTGTTTTTTTTCGAGTGATTATTAAATTTTGAATTTTTTCCAGCTGACAAGTTCTCATATAAAGAATCTAACCGCAGAGACGGATGATGTAACACCCGAATCCGACTATGATTTTAGAGTGTGCGCAAAAAATTCAACCGGAAAAAGTCCTTGGAGTGAAACGGAAAAGCCAATCACTGCAATGGATGCTCCCGGTAAAATCCCCGTAATTTTGTATAATTTTGATAAACTTTCCATTTAAAATTTTGTTTACTCTTTTATAAGTCACCATCCTGTTAAAATATACACACAGCTTTATAACAGAAGTGACCGAAATTTCTCAAAAAATTTTTAAAAATACAGAGTTACTTTTATTGCCTATCAAAAACACTAAGTTCACGAAATACGGCTTAGCCACCGTTGATTTATCAATTATGAAGTCCGACAAATCAAAAGACAGTTTTTGACGGTTTAGTCAATGCACTAAAACTCTAGTTTCTGAGCAAAAGAACTTAACTTCGATGCTCAGTTTAATCGAGTGATTTTCGTTTTGCTCTTGGTAAGACTCTTCACTACCAATTTCTAAACAGAGGTATGATGTTTACCTAGTACGGTAATTCTGCTCAAAATCAAAACCAGCTACCAAGCCAATATCAATCAAATATTGGTAATGACATCTGACCATATAAAAAAAGTTTTTGAGATTATGTTTGGTCCTATTGAAAAAAAACCGGCAATTTTCTTATAGTGTGACTGAAAACTGAAGCGATGTTGTTGTTATTGTTGTCTTTGTGGTTGTAAATTTCCTTCGATTGTCACTTTTGAGAGTCAGGGTTTCTTCCAAAAGTTGACGAACAGAAATTTTTTCGAGCTAACTCAACTGAATATTTTTCTTTCAATAAAAGCCATTCAGAAGTAAATTTCTTTTTTACTCACAACCAGTGTAATCTAGATGGCAAATTATTTCTAAAAAAGATAGTAAAAAACATAAGTGGAAACCCCTGAAAACACGTTTTCTCCAATTTTATGGTAGCTTAATAGAAATAATCAGCAAAAACTTGCATTTGTTGAATAAAAAGTTGCCTTCCGATTTTTTTACGTTTGGTCCCTGGTAAAAATTATCTTTGACAAAATATATTCTAGCGACATATTGTAGTATTTCGAAAATAATAGACCAGTTTTTCAATATTTTTTTCAAAATCGGTGAAATATGCCGTGAAAAGATTTTTTCTAACCATGATGGAACAATGTGGCATCCGGTTTTATAAAAAAACTTCAAAACCTGATGAATTCATTGAAAAGAAAACATGCATTAGTTTCTCAACTGAATACTTAAAAAGCTAATCAATTTGATTTTGATAGAGTTTATCGAAAGTGCTCAAGTGAATTGTGAAAAAAATATGCAAAATCTAAAAAATCTTTAATTGAAACTATGAAAGTAAGAGTTTGGCTTTTTTATATTGTTTTGCTGATATTGAAAAATTCTTGGCCTTCGACGTCAATATAATGAGTTGGGATCATATCAAAATTGACTTAACTTAATTTGATTACGTTTGATCCCAATCATTTTTTATACTCTCCTGTTTCCAAAAACTACAGGTAAAAGCGGTGGACTTTTAACCTGAGATAATGCAACCATTAAACGGTTTTAAACAAAGATAAGTCATGTAGATACACTGAGTAGTTTAAAAGCAATGAATAAATCGCTTTTTCCAGTCACTCTCGCTTATTTTACAGAGCCGCCAACTATTTCTGAAGCGATTCAAAAAAGCTTTGCTGAACCAATCACGTTTCAAGCTGGTGATGACGTTGTTGTATCAATACCAGTGAGTGGAATCCCAAAACCAACCGTGACCTTGCTATCAAATGGACAACAGATTGCTGATGACGGTTTGGTTTTGTTTCTCTTAATTTTTTAAGAATGTGTTTAATAGAAAAGCTTAGTTTGCTATTTTTATTAATTTATGCCTGGGTCTGAGAGCATGTAATCTACTTGAAAAAAATTTTTATCTCTATTTAATAATTTTTTGGACATTAGAACAACAGCTGAAAAGAAAAACCAGCAGTATCGCAAAATTGTTAAATGCAATGCACATGTGTTGTGCTAAAAAATAATTAGTTTTTTTTTAATTCTTCTGGCAACACGGTGGAAACGGTGCCCCTTGCAGTAATTACATCAGTATTGCGGTAATTTTATCGCTTGATTATTATGAAAATAGGCCCCCAGTCTCGTCAGCTTTTTGCCCGACGTTTAAGCCAGTAGTAGTAGAAAGCTATGATCGCGATCTAAATACCACGAGTTAAAATAATAACATAAATGACACGATGAAATTACCATGATAAAATTACTGCCATGAAATTACAGTGAATCAGCTTACAGTGAAAGAAACCTAGTGAAAATATATGACATGTAATTACCATGCGATGAAATTACTACGATAAAATTACCGGGCACGTTAAACGTCGCATATTTTGGTTTCCATCAATTATTGTAATTTTATCGCCGTAATTTCGTCGCGTCATTTATTATTACGAGTATTTCAACGCCTGATTACATCGCAATCTTCATATAAAAAATTGCTTATAGAAGTTTTCGCATTTAGTTAGCAGCTTGGTTTCTGAGTAGCAAACATCCGCGATCAAGAATCAATCATACTGAGCTTTGCAGCATGCCTCTGCAGTATGTCGTGAGCTCAAGAAATAAGAAAAAGCTAATTGATAATAGCCATCTATTTGTGAAAGAGCGAGTTAGTGGCAAAAAAACCATTTGGAAATGCGATCAGTTTTATAAAATGAAGTGTAATGCAAGAGTGCATACAAGTGAAGATTGTATTACAAAACGATTGGGGGAACACAATCACGCTGAGAATATAGCTCGTATTGAAGCTGCCAAGGTTATTAATTTCACTAAGGAAAAAGCAATTTCAACTCAAGAAACGGCACATGTTATAGCAGCCCAAGCATACGTTGGAGTATCTCAGGCAGTTGCGGGACAGTTACCAAAACCTCAGTATTTGAAACGGAATATACGAAATGCTAGAAATGCAGCTGCACAGGTTCTTGCAAATCCAATAAGTTTACTGCTGCTAAAGATTCCTCCTAAATATAGGATAACACATTCAAATCAACCATTTCTTTTATTTGACAATAATGATGAATCAGACAGAATTATTCTGTTTTCGACTTTTAAAAATCTTCAAGTGTTATCCACTGCAAGCAAATGGTATGCAGATGGTACTTTTAAAAATGTACCTCCTTTATTTAGTCAACTTTATACCGTAAATAGCATCATAAATGGTGAGGTTTTGCCTCTTGTTTACATTTTAATGGCCAACAAAACTGAAGAGAGTTACAAAAAGCTTTTTTTAAAACTAAAATCGTTAGAGCCGACCTTGTCACCAAATACAATTATGACTGATTTTGAACGTGCAGCAATTAATGCTTTTAGAACAGTTTTCCCTAATTCAGATGTGCGAAGTTGTTTTTTTCATTTTTCGCAATGCATATTTCGATTCATTCAATCGAATGGGATACAGCAATTATACAAAAGTGACGCTGAATTCGCATTAAAAATGCGTATGATTTCCGCCATTGCATTTGTTCCTATCTCGAATGTAGTTAGCTACTTTGAATATTTAATCGAAAACAATGATTTCCCTGAAGAAGCCCAACCGGTGTTAGATTACGTTGAGGACACGTGGATTGGACGACCCAATCGTCGCTTCGTGCGTCGGCCCCCCCGCTACGATCATGTACTATGGAATTGTTTCGATGCAGCCAGGCAAGGTACTTTGAAGACAAACGATGCCTGCGAAGGGTGGCATAGCTCGTTCAGTAAATTAATTGAGGCACCTCACCCAACCATCTGGAAGTTCTTACGCATACTAAAGGACGAACAAGCGAGAAATGAAGCAGTGATGGAGCAATATACAGCAGATACACAATATTTCCGAAAGAAAAAGAAATATGAAGATACTGCCTTAAGAATGCAAAGAATAGTAAACGATTTTGAAAATCGCGATATCTTAGATTACCTGCGAGAAATTGCTTATAACTTATCCTTTTAAGGATAAAGACGACTGTATTCTTTTACTGTAAAATATTTCCAGTTTATTTTATTTTGCTTTTTAGAATAACTTTTGTTTTTGAATAAGATTTTTAAGATTATAAAAAAGATTACAAAAACGATAGAATAAGATTACAAAAAGAATTATAAAACAATATAGAACCCATATTTAACATTTAGCACAAAGTACGAACACTTATTAACTGAAATCTCTATGCAGTATATAAACAAGAGTGACGAGTACAAGACTATTTAAACTAAGATCATGTGTCACATTGAGTAAGCCGAAACGTGAAAAACGACCTTTGATTAGATTCACTGTAATTTCATAGCAGATTTTAACGGGGTAATTTTATCGCACGGTAATTATTAATACATTGTGATCGCAGTACATTATATTGTCAGTAATTTTATTTTTAGGAATTTTTTAATGTAACATTGAGAGAAATGAAATACGCGAAGCGTACGCCCTAAGGGGGGCAATTTGTTTTTTAGGGATCGTGTCAGCGTTAACAAACGCTCTTTTGCATAGTTCGTATTAGTAAATAAATAAAAATTTTTAATGGATGTTTTTCTTTGATATACTCGTCTTATACTCTTAAAATAAACAAATCGTGTTTAAAAAGGCAATCATTTTAAAGATAAAAAATCATTATACTATGAAAAATCAAGACGATGAAATTACTGACTATGTACTAAATTGCAATGTAATTACACTGCAGTGAAAATGTATGAAATGTTATTATCATGATATGAAATTACTTAAAATTACAACGATGAAATTAGAGTGAATTTTTTTGATATATTTTTTCCATTTTATTTTCTGTGGTTCCAAAATTTTTAGCGTTTCAAATACGCTCTTGTGCTTTATCATTTCCAAAAAAGTGTCTGACGCGTCTCCTACAACAAGTCAAATTTAATCTTTGGTTAAGTTTTGAGAACTTGCAACGTTCGCAAGCACTTTAAAACTTGCAAAGCCAAGGTAATAAAGTCTTCGGATACCTTTAAAAATCTTCATAGAGTCTATGACACACTTAAATTTTATTCTTCAATTGTCATTTTTTGACCAGCTCAAGGAAAAGGACCTGCCATTCATTATTTATAGCTTTTTTGTTTCCGACGGTGAAAGTTTTGGGTTTTATTCCTAGGTTAGCCAAATCTGACATTTGCCAGTCGCTCTCCATTGCTGTCGGAAGAATTTTAATTCAAACAAGAGCAAGTTGTTGTTTGGTCTTTAAATTATTTTACGTTAAAGGTCCTGTTATGAACTGCTGGTTTTGTCGTGCTTATCGGCCAATGGACGAACTGATGAATTAGATTACATGCAGTTAACTATTTTGTGCTTGCGGTGATTTAGGGTTAAGCATTTGAAAAAATAAAATAAGATTAAAAAAAGGATTAAAAAAAATAACAGTGTTCAATACAAAAACTTTAAAAGTCAGAGACATATATCGTCAATCCAACAAAATAAGTCAAACGAAACTAGAGAAGATTAACGTTGTTAAAAATTGTTTGCCTTGATGTTGCAACAGGGTTTTCAATTTCCAGTTTGTTTATGAAAATTAAGAAATCGGGAAAAAACGAAGAATTTTAAACATACGTAAAACAGGAGAAACAAAACGTGTAAAATCAGCAAGGCAAAAATGCAATAAAGCGTGATTGATTGATTTTAAATAAGATTTTAAAACTAAATAAGTTTAAAAAATTAGTTATCATGTTTTCATGTGTTAAACATAACTAGAGCAGTAATTTTCATATGCAAAGTCAAATTTGCGACAACAATATCATTATCACAGTGATGGAATCAATAAGCCGAATAAAAATGGAAAATATAAGTAATATCGCTGCTTTACTGTACACAAAATTTTTGTTAAATTTAAAACAAAAAAGTTATAACATTAATTTCACAAGAAAACTTACAAAATACAGCCAAAAATTATTTTTCATATATCATAAATTATATTAGCTTTTAACAACAAATGCTTCATTTAAAGCTCTTTTGTTAATTAAGTAGCCTTAAAAAAGGCTGTTTTGAAAACTCGAACGTTTTCGTCTAGCTCTCTTCAGGAGGTTTCGCTAGAATGAATTGCAGAACTGAATGTAATATTTCAAAAGTTATAAAGCTGATTCTGATTGGCTAAAAATTAAGGTTAATAATAGTTATCATAATAATTGAAAAGTATTAATAAGTAAAATCACGTTTCGTCAGCGTAAGAAATTTTTTGGCAAAAAAAAAAAAGGAACAAAATTATGCGAGCTTTGTGTTAAAATTTGGAACTAAAAAGAAAATTTTTACAATTATGCTAACAATTTATGTTTGTAAACAACTCTTTCTGTCTACACAAATTAGGTTTTCGAAGAGTGATGAAAATTGATTCTAAGACTGATAAGTGGAAATCGGATCGTGCTTTAGAGAGAATAAAAAATTGATTGTCCTTATAGTGAGATGCACATTTTTGGTTATGTAACAAATGGTTTCCAATCGCTGAGTCACAGTGCGGTATTGAAGCATAATTGTAAAAATTTTCTTTTTAGTTCCAAATTTTAACACAAAGCTCGCATAATTTTGTTCCTTTTTTTTGCCAAAAAATTCTTACGCTGACGAAACGTGATTTTACTTATTAATACTTTTCAATTATTATGATAACTATTATTAACCTTAATTTTTAGCCAATCAGAATCAGCTTTATAACTTTTGAAATACTACATTCAGTTCTGCAATTCATTCTAGCGAAACCTCCTGAAGAGAGCTAGACGAAAACGTTCGAGTTTTCAAAACAGCCTTTTTTAAGGCTACTTAATTAACAAAAGAGCTTTAAATGAAGCATTTGTTGTTAAAAGCTATTTTAAAGTTTTGTACCAACAAAAAAATTTTACATAAATTATATCTTAAAACAATATAGGAAAAAATAAAAACTTTTTTGCTAAAACTGCGAAAGAGAAAATGCAAAAGACACTAACTTCGGAAATTTTTGAAACTGAGATTTGGTTTTCAAACATTAATGTGCAGCGTCCATTTACAATTGAAATTTACTTGTACAATTAAGAACGTGTGCTATTTTTACGGTTTCAGTCGGTATCTCAATATCTTCTCATTAGGGTAATTATTATTTATATACTCTTTTTAGCAAAATTGGTTCCATGTGAAAATCCCCTAAACTGCATTTTGTCTGGTCTTTAGCAAACGTTTCTAGCATGGGCACCTTTAACAGGAGAGACAAAATATCCGACCAATACAGCTTTGCTGGTCATTGAAACACGCAAGTTTCTCACTACTGTACTGTAAAGTAGTAAGTAGTTCATAAAAAAGACGCTTAAATTTAAAATAAGCACATTCCTTAAAAATACGCACAATTGCATTATCTAAGACAGGGGTTCTTAAACTTTTTTGGCCGCGCCCCCCTGACAAAACTCATAACTTTTTGCGCCCCCCCTCCACCCTCCTTTTTCGTTAAATTTATAAATGAAAATATATAAATTTTCCATGTTTTGGATTTTATTGAAATAGAACACAATGAAAAAAATACAATTTTCTTTTCCCTACATTAATGTGAAGGATGTAGTTGCTTTTTCGAAACCAAAAGTTCAATTCGTGGCTTAGTTGAAGACAATGCACAGCGCATGTCAGATTGACAGTCAAGTTTGTTCCGAGCTTGTGTCTTCATACATGCAAGCGCAGAAAAGCCACTTTCACAAAGATAAGTGGCCGAAAATGGTAGTAGAGTACGCATTGCTACATTGCCTAGATTTGTGTATACATGCACGTATTTTGCCCAGAAATCGTTGAGAGGCATTGCTTCGAAATCATCTTTGGCAACGGAGTTGCATTTCATCTCTAGGAATTCCTCCTGTATTTCGTCTGGTAGAATGTCCACATCAACACGAAAGGGGTTCCTTGCCAGCTTCCAATTCGGCAGGTCATCATGAGTTAGATCTGGAAAATACCTCTCAAATTCTTGTTTTAAACATTGTAGATGGGCTTCAATTTCGCTTTTCAGTTTTCCATCCAGATCAACTTTGTTTTTTGCAAGGGCAGCGTCTAAGTTAGAGAATGACGCATAGTTTCCATTTTGAACTCTTCGAAACCATAGCCCTAATTTTTCTACAAAAGCACGTATGGCATCATAGTGATCTATGCGGCTAGTATTCTTGCCTTGCAAATGTCGGTTGAGAAGGTTAAGTGCTTCGAAAATATCTACCAGATACGCTAATGCCAGTTGAAACCCCTCTGCTGTAAATGAACACAGGAGATCCTTATTCCCTTGACCTTTGAGGAATAATTCCACTTCCTTCCTCAACTCATAAACCCGGGCTAACATATTGCCTTTCGACAACCATCGAACAGCTGTGTGGAATAACAGAGTCTCATGATCAGCATCCATATCTTTGCATAGAATGGCAAATAGCCTTGACTTTACAGGACTTTTTTTGACAAAGTTGACAACTCGAATGGTAGTTGCCAGCTTTTCATTCATTGCAGCAGGTAAAGTCCTTGAGGCAAGAGCTTCGCGGTGGATAACGCAGTGAGTTCCTACTGCGTTTGGACTTTTATCCTTTATCCTAGTAACAAATCCACTTTGTGATCCCAACATTGCAGGAGCACCATCCGTGCATACACCAACAAGGTTCTCCCATTTAATTGAATTGTAGTCAAAGTAAGAGGAAACGGCTTCAAACACATCTTCTGCTTTGCCAGTCTTTTCTAGGGGTTTGCAAAATAGCATTTCTTCCTCAATTGAAGTAGATCCAACAAATCTGACATATACCATCAATTGAGACATTTGAGCAACGTCAGTTGTCTCATCACATTGGATGGCAAAAAGAGGCGATTTGTTCAATTTTTCTAGCAATTGAAGTTCGATATCCTCCGCCATTTCATCAATTCGTGATTTCACTGTTGAATCGGAGAGAGAAATCTTTGCTAGCTTTTTGCTGTTAGCTTCCCCCAAAACAAGACTGGTCGCTGTTAGCATGCATGGTTTTATTAATGTTTCTCCGATATTATGGGGTTTCTTTGCCAAAGCGATCATGTAAGCAATTTTAAACGATGCTTCTACTGTTTCGGCAGAAGAAGAATTCCGAAATGTCTCACCACTCACAATTTTCATTCTTTTAAATGACTCTTTTTTAGCTTCAAAGAATGCTAAGCTCTTATCTTGTAGCCCAGGATGTTTTGCTTGTAAATGTCGTTGTAAGCGACTTGGTCTCAGAGCATCGTTGCTTAGGTTTTCCAGACATATTACACATTTTGGAACAACTTGTCCTTTCTCAGTGGCCTCGATGAAACCAAATTTTAGATAATTTGTGTCATATTTCCTTTTCTTAGAACTCATCTTAAAGCAATATATATGGCTAATTTATAATTTTATGCTAAATCTGTCAAATATATGTTAAATAAAAAGTGTTACAAATATGTCAAATATGTTAAATATCTTAAATATATGTCAAATATAGTTCAACATTCTACCACCTTCGCGCCCCCCTTGGAGACTCTCCACGCCCCCCCAGGGGGGCGCGCCCCCCAGTTTAAGAACCCCTGATCTAAGACAATGTACACAAAAATAGGCATAACCATAGATCTTAGAAATGAGCACGAAATTGCAACCGGCTAGCTTATATTCTACCTCAGGGGTCCGCAACGTTTTTTTCCAGTGTGCCAATTTGTAAAATTCAATGTCAAAATATACGTTTGTGTGCCGATGGAAAAAAAAAAAAGGTCTTCACCTAAATTTGGTCATTATTTTTTGCAGTTGATCATCGTCACCTCTCTAAATTTCCTGACTTTGCCCAAATTTTTATAACCACGTGTTTCGCGCCGAATGTAATTATTTTTTATTGTTTTAACATTTTAAAACGTGTTTTTGGAAAAATGTTCACGACGCCGCGTGCCGTATAAAATCACCTCGCGTGCCATGATTGGCACGCGTGCCGGGGTTTGCCGACCCCTGTTCTACCTTATTGCAAACAATCAACCAAGTCATAGCCTTACAAAGCGGGAGGCAGAGAGCAATTGCCACTCCCCGAAAGGCAAAAAATTTGGACAAAATTTTATTTTTTTAAACACTGAGTATTGGCTTTTCGGGCAAGAGTAAGTTATGCCGATTTTTGGAGCAGAATTATTTTATTCCGTTTTGAAAGAACGATTCAGATTAGTGCCCAAATACAAAGAAAATTTAATGTGAAAACTTTTTTGCTCTTAAAAATTTTTTTGAGAAAACTAATCTATTTGTATGTTCAAACTCTATTTTATGCTAAAAAACAAGTAAGAACCAGACAAAAAAGGTTTTTAGATTGAATTACAGACTGTTATATTGGGACTCTGCATGGAATGATGCGAAACTATGATTTAGGCAATCGTCAAAAAAATTCGAAAAAATTGCTTCGCCCACCCCCTAATTGTTTTGGTTCGGTAGGCTATAAACGAAGTAACTTGGCTTGTTGCAAAGTAATACCTTCAACTAGCTTAGCAAGGTTTCTACACAAAGGAACCAAATTATAAAGAATCGCTGTGTAAAACGTCGTTCTTCTGAACGCTACTGGATTTACCCTATTTGCAGCTTAGGTGCGGTGTTAAAAAGTTAAAGATAGCTTATTTACTTTATCATATAAATAATTTTGGATCAATTGTAATGACAAAATTTTTTAAGGCAATAATTTTTCTATATCACTAGAAGCTGAAATATTTAAGACATTTTTAAGCAATTAAATTCTTTTATAAAGGGAAGATTGCAGCCTTTCGTGGCGCTAAGATTGAAGCCTCTCGTATGCAGTATCCACCTATTGCTGCATAGTCTCCCGATCAAATGTTCATTCAGCGTAGCGTTATAAGAAAATTTATCTTTTCAATGCTTGTAGTTGCTTTGGCAAGTTCATTCACTATACAGAGCCTTCTTATACACCTGCTTGGCTTGTACTTGTTTAAAACGAGGTCAAATTATAATAAAAGAATCTCTATCAAAGTTCAAATTTACGACACTTACACCTGCGACAAGTACAATTGAAAAAGACAAAACATCGAAAAAAGAAATTGAAAAGAACACATCAAAAATTACTTAAATAAAAAAGGGATGTGCTAAAAAAAAGCGATATTGCGTGACAACCAGGTGTAGTGAAAGTGATATAGGGCGGCGGATGAATAGATGAAGAAATTAAATCATAATAATGTTAAAATTTTTTCTAACAATGCTATAAACCAGGGGTTGTTAAACTTTTTGTGACGCTCCCCTTTTTTTCACGCAAAAAAACCTCCGCCCTCCTCTTTTGACGACACAAACATTAAAAAAACAAACCTTATCATCATATTCTCCGTTTTGGCTTGGAGTTGAAGGTGAAGACTAAAAAAAAATCTTTACTTTCTATCTGTGTCAAGAATCTTTATTTTTGCCCCAAGTTTAAGATGAAAACTATTATAAAAAAAAAAGGTTTTTAATCTCCATCAGCATCAAAAATCTCCACTTGCGTCCCAAATTCAAGGCAAACGCAAAAGAAATTACCATTGCAGCTATCAATTCAGTTTGCCGCCAGTTACTCGCATCCCCCTGATGAACCTTTCACGCCCCCACTTTAAGAATGCGGACTATAAACGGTAGGCTACATCTGTAAATATAAATATGAAGCATGACCTATCGACAAAGTGACATTACTGTATAAAAAACTTTACATAAAAGATTGCAAAAACGCATGGTAGAGGTACACCCTCGCTGCCATAGGCACAAGCTACCCCTGGCTACTGTACACCTATTCTTTTGTTGGTTTATTATTTAATAGACCTACTTAGGCCTATACTCACATTTGCAAAAAACTGATATCTTTTGCGTCCTGAACTTTTAGTAGTAAAAGTTGTTATTTGATTCTATTTGCATACTTCTATTACCATTTATATCTAAATTTAATTTATGCAATCATACCAACGTTCGATGGTTGCTGTTTGATTGGGTTTACAGCCACAGCCTTGAAAAAAAATGTTTTAAGCTTATACAAACCACAAATTAAAATTTTCGTAGTGAGTTTAATACATTACTTTACATACAGACGACGGGAATGCTCTTGTAAAGCTAGAACTTACAGGTTCGAAATCTAGTAGGTGCAAATCCTGAGCAAAAGAAATGCAGTTGCAGTTGCAGTTATAGCTTTCGCTCAGAGTGAAATGCCGAGCAAAACGACAGCCGTGACAATTGAGCGAATAAATTGTTGTGAACAGCTAACCAGCTACGCAAATTAATAAGGTTTTAATAAACGCAGAACATATTTTTAACACAAATACACTAATCAACAAGCAAAGGTATGAATTAGGTGCAGAGCAGATTTACACCTTTTCTTAGAAAGCTAATTCAACGTACTTTAGAGACAAAAATCATTAAAATTTGAGATTTTTTTTGATTTGTTTGTTTAGTTCGTACTTCATTTTCAAATTTAAGACATTTTCAAATTAAGTTAGAGTGAAATGGAGCATTGTTTGTTTGTGTTATTGATTTTTTACTTTTTTCCACGCTGAAGGGCTAAGCGAAGCAAAAAATCGATAAAATAAAACAAAGAATATTCCGTTTCACGCTTGTAGTAGAAATGAGCCTTCAAACAGAGGTTGTTCGTTTTATTTCGTGTTCAATTCATGATAAATCGGGTCTCTTCAAGAAGCGACCGTAAACGATTTTGTTAGTAAAACTAACCCGGAATCCTGTTGTGGTTGCTATTGCTTTTTGAGAAATTCTTTTTTTCTTGGTTTCTTTTTTATTTCCTCCTGGTGCTGTAGGGGAATCCCGGTTAGTTTCATTGACAAAAACAGCTGCGGTTGCTTCTGAAAAAGAAACAGAATATGTACCAGGGCTTTTTTAATACATGATAACACGGTGTATATCATGTATTATCATGTATATCATGTATTAAAAAGGCCCTGATACATAATCCATTAATTTGAAAGGTTCTTCGGGTAGCTCAAAATATTTAATCTTACTCTGGCTAACTTTTTTTGCGCACACTCTTCTCAACAATTTCGCAGTTCTCAGATCTGCTCTACCGTAAATTGAGGCTATTGCTGCACATTAAAGAAGAGATGATCTACGATCGGCAGCCACATGCAGCTCGATGATAGAGTTCAATTTTAAGACCACCCGCGCGTTGTTAGAAAGAAGCATTGTTAACTTTTTTTGGAAAGGGAGGGTACTGTTCAGGGTGCCTGAAAATTTTTGGCGGGATGTGGAAAAATTTAGAAAAAGGCACTTTTTTGGTTGAAAAGGCACCCTCAACAAATGCAAATAGTAGATTATTATAGAAAATTTTACTAAAAAGTTAGTAGAGATAAAAAAAGTTCTTCCGTTTTAAAATTCTCCCCATTTATACGCCCTTGGCTCAAAAAAATATTTTTGAGCCAAAAAGAAATATGTAATGCCTTTGTTGTAAGTGAAGACCTTTTTTCATCTGTCATCACTCTGCGCTAAAGAAGGTTTTTACCTTTAAAGTCAAAAAAAATTTTTTTGATGTTATCAAGTTTTCTAGTAAAAATTTTGTGCAATGCGCTAAAAAGTGTCTTTTTAAAAAATTTGCGCCCCTTGTTAGATTTGTCACTGTTATTTACTATGTGGCTCTTTCCAAAAAAAAATTTAGTGATCACTAAAAACTGTATTTGACTGTATTGTCGAATCGTAAACGATAGCTCTCTTTCATTTTGACTCGAATGCTTAAACAAGCAAACTTAAAAGATTATAATTTTAACTGAAGTCTTTTTGGCCAACTTTTGTTATACGTTCTGTACTTGAATTACACAGAAAAAATATGAGTATAAAGGCCTGTTTCCACTACGAGCGTGGAAAAGATTACTCTTTGTTCGTTTTATTGATTTTTTTTGCTTTGCTTAGCGCTCGCTTCAATTTTAAGTGTAAAAAGATCAATAAAGAAACAAAGAATGCTCTTTTCCACGTTCGGAGTGGAAACGGGCCTTAAGGATTTTTTAAGCGAATTTTTATCAGGAATAAGAAAATTTCAAAATTGCTTAAGTTAGAATATGTTTAAACCAATTTGGGTGTGGCTTTGCCATTCGATCTTAGTGATAATTTGATCTTATAAGTCTAATTTTTTGGTAGACTCCGCGCATTATGACTTGTTTCGAACTAGATTATTTTGGTTATATATTGATTGGTTGAAAGGTACTATCAACAAACGCAATTTAGTAGACAATTTCACAAAAAGCTTAATAAAGACTCAAAAAAAATATTCAGTTATAAAATTTGGCAGCGTTGTTTTACTTACTTGGCCCGCAAATACTTTGGTAAGTTAAAATGGCCTTGATGCAATTTTTTTTCTTTTATGGTGTCCAATAAAGAAAATCTTAATCTTAAAATTCAAATGAAGACATTTTTTGGTTTTTCCACAAGTTTTTAGTAAAAAGTTTTACCAAAACGTTAAAATTTATGTTTCCTAAGACTGCTTTTTTCTAAATTTTTTTCCTTGCTGACTTACTGTTATTTGCTGTGTCGCTCTTTTCGAAAAAAGTTTGGGGACCCCTGTAAAAACTAATATTTTTCCTGCTTTGTTGGATTAAATTTTGGTCGGATTATACAATTATAGAGACAGATCTAGCATAATGCTTCTGTCGTATGAATTTGAAACGGCACTATCTTCCCTCCTGTGCCCCGGCATGTTAAAAAATATTGCAAGGTAACATTGCCCCCTCGATTTTGGCCGCCTGGTGCTATTGCACTTTAGCTGTGACTTTTTATTTCTAGTTATCATGCTTTATTTTTGTCCAAAACCTTCTCCTTAAACAAGTTAATAAAATAAAAAGCTTATCGCGACTTGCCTGCTATCTTTTAAATTGGAGGTGCGACTGCGATTGCAAATAGATTTCCCACCTTTGATGGAGCCTGAATAGATTTAGGTTTTAGTAATTTTATTGAATCAGGTTAATTAGAATTCATTGCAACTTTTTAAAAAATAAGAAACAAGCTAACAATTCAAGATGGAAATACCTACTCGAATGCTCGACTAACAACTTAAACTTGTGACGTTATGTACATTAAATGCCGATTGCAACCTTGCAAATTTAAAAAAACTTTATTGCATTTGACAGATATTTCTTATTTCAGACGTTCGCATCCAAAGTAAAGTCGAGAAGGGAACGTTTGAATTCAAAATTCCAAAAGCACTTCGAACCGATTCAAGTGCGTATCACGTGACTCTGAAAAATAGTGAAGGCGAAGCTACGGTCAACTTTAAAGTCAACGTTCAAGGTGAGAAAAAGTTTTTTCGGTATCTTTGTTAAAAAAATTCGCATTAACAAAAAATAAAGAATTTAAACTAAAGCAAAGTTTTGTTGCAGTACGTCAAATTTAATACTGAAGGCCAATATAAAGCTGTAACTTTTTAAGAATAATCTGTAGATTAAAGGTACAAAATGTGTTAATTGATACAAAAACTCAATGTATACATCGATTTTCGGCCAATGAATAAAATCATAATATACTGTGTTAGACACGAGTTAAATTAACTCCATTACAAAAAAGAAAAAAAACCTACTGACAAAAAAAACTATTTATCTAAGATATTAAATATTATGTAAGCCTTGAGAATTCATACACTAAATTACTAAGTATGTGAAATTTAGATGTCCCACAAGCTCCTAGCGGACCTCTAAAAGTTCTTAAAGCTTCTTCTAAAGCTATT
Organism: Diplosoma virens; assembly: GCA_963680785.1. Lineage (NCBI taxonomy): Eukaryota > Metazoa > Chordata > Ascidiacea > Aplousobranchia > Didemnidae > Diplosoma > Diplosoma virens. Next base: position 28,118,712 of record OY796893.1, read on the forward strand.
ACCATTGGCTGGAGTCCACCTGCTGATGACGGTGGAATGCACGTGACTCAATACGTTATTGAAAAACAAGCCAGCGGCGATGATGATTGGTCGCGAGTAAGTAAAATTAATTCTTATTTTCTTTGTTTGTTTATAATGAAATTACTCAAATCACTCTTGAAAATATAAGCTATTTTCGAGTACAAAATTTATTCAATTTATCTTGTTTTTATGATGTGGATTACTCTTAAAACATAATCAAGGGCTTTTTTAAATATATGCTTTTGTTTACGTTCCTAGATGTGCAAGGTTTATCCTGGTGAAGATCTTGTGGCTACCATAGATCAAGTAACAAAAGGAGAGTCATACGTTTTCCGGGTGCTTGCTTGCAACAACCTGGGTTCAAGTCCGTACCTGACTTCGGCTGAGATTCTTGCTGACGACAAATACAGTAAGTCTGCCGCCACCTTTTGCTTTTTTTTGCTGGAGGCTGATTGATCTTGCCGCATTCTTCTTTGTTTACTGGACAAGGGATTCTATAAATTTAAGTGCTATTGGATTTAGTATTTTTGTTTATTTCGAATCCTGATCAAAATTTAAAACCTTAGAAATACACTGTTAAAAATAAATTTGCATATAAACGTGAACCATAACAAACATATCTTAACTAAAAAGTGATTAACCAAATGAGGAAATGCAGAAGACCTGTCAAGGTATATGGTGAATATTTAAAAAATTATTCGGCTTTTAGAACCCCCGGCATCTTGTGAGGCACCAAAAGTGAGTGACGTCACAAAGTCGAGCTGCGTCCTCACCTGGGAAGAGCCGAATGATGGCGGGAGTCCAATCAATGGTGGGAATAAAAATTAAAACGCAGGCGATGTAGTTTGAAGTAATTGAAATGACAGCTTCAGTATTTGCTTTCCATGTAATTATTAGACATTTTGCCGAGGGTATTTCTGAAAAACTTTTTCTGTATTTTCTGTATTTTTTATGTATAAAAAAATTTTCTTTTTAGTTCCAAATTTTAACACAAAGCTTGCATAATTTTGTTCCTTTTTTTGCCAAAAAATTTCTTACGCTGACGAAACGTGATTTTATTTATTAATACTTTTCAATTACTATGATAACTATTATTAACCTTAATTTTTAGCCAATCAGAATCAGCTTTATAACTTTTGAAATACTACATTCAGTTCTGCAATTCATTCTAGCGAAACCTCCTGAAGAGAGCTAGACGAAAACGTTCGAGTTTTCAAAACAGCCTTTTTTAAGGCTACTTAATTAACAAAAGAGCTTTAAATGAAGCATTTGTTGTTAAAAGCTATTTTAAAATTTTGTACCAACAAAAAACTTTTTAAAAAAACTTTTTCTTTAGATAAATCAATTTGATATACGAATGTTAAAACAATTATTGTTTTATTGTCGTTACTCTGCTTTTTTTTAATATGAATCACATTAACTTTTGATTGACGAATCAGCCTTTCTGTTGCTTTAACTTAACACATTTTTTCTCGGTTTTTCTTGAATTATTTCATCAAGGTTATTTGGTCGAAATGAAGAGGGTTGGAAGGCGCAATTGGGTTCCACAAAACGGGGGACGGACTGTTTCCGAAAAAACTTTAAAAATCAAAGATTTGACTCAAGACGGTGAATATCAGTTTCGGGTAACAGCAGAAAACGAAGGGGGGAGTGGGACTTCTGGAAAAGAAAGTGATATTATTGTAGCGAGAGACCCCATTCGTGAGTAAAGTTGTGTATTGGAATTTTGATGAATTTGGTTTTTATTTGGCCAACCAGCTATTTGTATATAAGTCATTTTCTACGCTTTGTATTAAGCCTTAAATTTTGTACCAGGGATGGCAAACCACTGACCCGACGGCCACAGTGTGACTCGATCCTTGAAATGCAATGACCCATTTTCCATTCCCAAATTTCTGGCATTTTGGCAACTCAATTTTATTTTTTTCCAAAAAATTTAAATAAGTGCCAAGTCATAAAATTTTTTACTGTAATCAACAAGCGAAGACCTTTCTTTGTCTTTTGATTGTTACCAGTTTGTCATGCCGGTTTTGGGCGTTCTAAGGCACGCAATTGGTGGAAGTGCGTCAATTTAGAAATGTAGACCAAAAAGAACCCAAGATTATTTAATCCTGAAATAAAAGAATGTGCTTCGATCGTCAACAAACGAAGATTTTTTTGAATTGATGTTTTTTTGTTAATTTTATTCCTGGGGTGCCTTAAAACTGGCGTGGCAGGGTTAAAAAAAACGAAAAAAGTCTTGTCTTGTCCAAAAGATAAAAAACAAAAAGTTTTCCAACTTTTTTCTTACTCAAATTACCCACTAATTGTATTCTTGATCAAATTGTCCTGTTTTGATCGATTCTATGAAAAAGGTCCACCATACCTATTCTATTCGAAGAATAAAAATCAATGCTAGGCTATGAATTTTCACAATGGCACTAAATGTTTGTTCAAATGCAGTTTTCTGTTTTTTCCACTTTTTGTGTTGGCATGTTTATTTATTTTTTATTGCTTTTCCACATTATTAATTAATCATTCCTAATTGTGCTATTTATAACATTTTTAGCGGTTTTTATTTTGTTAGATAACATTTAATTACTTGATCCTTTTTGTAAGGTTTAGAGTCGAAATTCTCCTGAACATAGCCTACTTTTTTCCTGCAATGTGTTGTTTGCTTAGTTTGTTAAATCAAACAGATTGATCATTTTGCTATTTACACACTTTACTTTTGTAGCCCCTCCACCACCACCTACCGACTTGAAAATTGTTGACAAAACCGACAAATCAGTCGCCCTTTCGTGGACGATGCCTGACGACATAAACTCAGAATTTTTTAACGGCTACTACATTGAAAAGTGCCGGGAAGGTTTGGACAACTGGGAAACTTGCAATTACACTCCGATAAGAACATCCAAGTACACGGTATGTGTTTTGATTTAAGAACATATTGGATCCATCTTGTTTTCATTTTTATCACCTCAAGAAATGGTGATTTTTATGTGAAAATATTGCCAATTAATTGTCGTTAAATATTACATTTAGGTCAAGAAAAACAAGACTGAGTTTCTATGTCGAAAAAAAATAATACAATTTTTATTTAATTAATTTGGTTTGTTCTAAATTGAATAATTAAGGTGTGAAACTGCTTCTGGCTTAAAATTTTTCATCACCTGTGAAAAAGCATTCAATGCTCTACCGTAACTACCTTTCCAAAAAGTACAAGTTTACCATTAATGATTTTATTAAACTGAAAAAAAATTTTTTCTTACTATTTCCTTAAATAAATTGCTTATGAAAAAAAACTTATGTTTCTTTAAAATAATGTTTGATTGGTTTTCGTTGTTTAAAGCAGGTGATAAAAGAACCTCTGTTTTAAAACTTGGCCCTTATTGGTTTTGTTTTCTCATTCATATCTGCACAATTAACCATAAACTTATTCTAATCTTTGTCAATTAAAAACATAGCTTATCTTTTAAGTAGAGCAAAAGGGTTTATTTTATAGCAAATTTTAAAAATCTTTAGCTTACTTAACACGATGCATTAGGCAACAATGCCATTCCTGATGGCAGGTGATAATGAATGGTATGTATTTTCATTATTACGCTTTATAATTTTTTCCAAGAACAGAGAATGGTAATCTTGAATTTCAATTTCGAAACTCGAAACTCAGAATCATCGAAATGCTAAGTAACTAATAAACTTAATACGAAAGTTTTTTGTAAAAATAAGCTTAACACTAATTTAGCGGTAATAAAAAATGGTGTCAAAAGCATTTATCTTATTTTTTAGATTACGGGATTGAACACAGGAGACAGATATAATTTTCGAATCCGCCCATATAACAACGGAGGATATGGAAATCCTTGTGTTTTAGAAGAAATTACAGAAATTAGGCAATTGCAAGGCGCGTCTTTTACTTGTTTGATGAACAGTTACAAAGCGAGTTAATCAATGTTTAGTTCTCATAGAGAATCACTTAATTGCATGCTTTAATAATAATGATCAATAGAAATTTGGAATGTCGATTGTTCTCAACTTTATGTTTTTTTTAGAAAAACCGAAGATATCTTTTGACAGCTCTCTTCCAGAAACAATGGAAGTTCACGCCAGCGGAACCCTCAAGTTAATTGCTTCTGTGTCGGTATGTAAGAGCCGCCGTGGACAACACTTTGACTTTTTATTTGATTAAAAATATATTTTTTGTTAACTAATATATATAGCCTACTCGTCATTTTGATCTTGATTTTTTTAAATGTAACTTAAATTTCAATAGGGTAAGCCTTCTCCTGAAGTATACTGGGAAAAAGATGGAATTGATCTCGAAAAAAGAGGAGTGATAAACACTTATGACGGTGTGACGCAGCTCGTTATTAGAAATCTGGCGAAGAGTGATTCTGGAATCTACACGTTACACGCCAGAAATCAAAGTGGAAAAATGACTCGACAAGTGCAAGTTATTGTTAAAGGTAAGATACTTTGTGAGCAAGGCACAAATTTTAAATGTAAATCCTAACCCATCAATAAAGATTCTCCGGATCCACCTTGCAACATTAAGCTAGGAGAACTTCAAGATGATGGATCATTGGTCATTACTTGGGATCCGCCGAAATACGATGGAGGAAATCCTATAAAGCATTATTGCTTGCAGGTGAAATAAGTTACAATAATGGTTGACTGTTTTCAGTTTATGTAAAACTGTTTAAGACTTTTTTAATAAATTTACTATTGTACACTTCGCCTACGAGTAAATTCTTTAACGAAATTTTGCAGCGACGAGACGCGTATTCGAGAGGTTTTCAAACAATTAAAGATCGAATAACTGGAACAAGTTATACGGTACGCGATTTGAAGCCTGGTTGCACATACTACTTTCGTATTATTGCCGAGAACGAATTAGGAAGAGGAGAAGGAAATCAATCCAATCTGTTGACAGTCATACAAAAACGAGGTTAGCTTTCCCAAGTTAATTTGTTTGTCAGACACATAAACGTTCCTCTAACATTTAACATCTAAGACTTCATTGTTTTTTCGACCTAATTTTTAAGTTAAAACTTTAGTAAAATTTCTAACGACAATTCTACTAAGCATACATTACGTATATGTTTTTATGTTCCTTTTACATAACAAATCTGATTTGATTTGTTGGTTTTATGGGTTACATAGCCTAAGCAATTTTTTGAACCCCTAAAACATCTCTTATAGTACACCTATACCAGGGGTCGGGAACCTATGGCTCGCGAGCCAGATGTGGCTCTTTTGATAACAATATCTGGCTCTTTTGTTGCCAAGCATAAATTATCGCACATAAAAGAAAAAGATCTGCGCACACAAGATTTTAAAAGTGAAAACCCTTTTTTAAGAGATCATTACGATTTCAAGACGACAATCCAGAAATCAGAGTAGATTGAAGGTGAGGATCTTTTTTTTAGAGACGACTACATTTTTGAGACGAAAATCGAAAAATTAAAACAAGTTTGCTCACGAACAAATTTTTGTCCACACACATACAGCTAAAAATTAGCGGAATATTGTTGGCTCTGATGGAAATAGGCAAAAATATGTAGCCTTTATGGCTCTCTTACCCAAAAAGGTTCCCAACCCCTGGCCTAGACGCTATTCAATAATCGAAATTTGTCATAAACTGTTGAGAAAAGAAACCTAAACTAATAATACCGAAATCACTTTTGGCTCCCGTACTAGAGGTTGAGGACTGATTTAATTTTTTTCCAGATAAAATTGCTGGAAAATCTTTTTAAATTTTTGAAGAAACTGTGGTTGGTGAAATTCTTTTTGTTTTTGACTAGTTGTTAAGCTTCTAAGCTAAAAAATAAGATTTTTTAACTTAGTTTGAGCTCGTAGAAGATAATGCAAACTTCGCACGGAAAATTGATTTCATAATTAAGGAAAAGAGAATATTTTTTCATCGATAACACTATCACACTAGACGACTGAGGCAGACTGAGGTGGTATGGACATGTCATGAGGAGAGACAAAGAGTATGTAGGAAGAAAGATGATAGAAATGGAGTTGCCAGGAAAGAGGAAAAGAGGGAGACGAAAAAGAAGATTTTTAAATCTAGTGAAAGAAGATATGTGGGAAGTTGGTGCGAAGGAGACAGACGTTGAAGACAGGACGGTTTGGAGGCAGATAGTACGCTGTGGCTACCCCTGATTCAAGGGAAAGGCCGAAAGGAGAAGAAAAAGAAGAAAAACACTATCATACTTAGCACAACTAATCCACTTATAACAAGAAAACAATAAGCTTAACATAAATTTTACACAAGCGTTTTCAGCTAATATCAGCCCTCATCAGACAAACAAAGTGAAAAAAGATCGCAATGAAATTCTTAAAACTATATGTCAATAATGACCTTATTACGTAAGGGCTAATTTTTTTACAACAAAAGTTATGGTCATGGCTAGTAAATTAAAAATGCAGACGATATATTTTTCTATTTTAGGTCCTTTGCACATTGAAAAAGTTAGCTACGGAAAAATGAACTTTAATAAAGCTGCCAGCTTTAATCTGGCTTTGAAGCCACTTTCGATAAAAGAAAGAGCCACAGCCAAGTTTACCTGCGCTGTGGTGGGAAAACCTGATCCCGAAATAAGCTGGTTTAAAGGTATGTGAAAATGTTGAAAAACTCTTATTAGGTTTTGAAATCTCTCCTGGATCAAGGAATCATGTAGCCTAACTATAACTGCACTTCATAACTCATATAAAATTTTTTGTTGCTAAACTTAAAAACTTTACATGTCATTTAATATTTTTGCATTATGTTTCATCGCTTATTGTTCTTTTCCTGAACAAACAGATAATTGTGTTTATGTATTTTCACTTTTTCATAATTAAAAAGCCAATGCTTAATGTCTTAGAAAAAAAAATATATTACGAACATTTTTTCTTTTTGAAACACAACATGGTCTTTTTTTGCATATGCTAGTTCACTCTGCAAAAAAAACTGTAGCACTTGTTACACTGTCGTAGCAGGGACGACTCCAGGACTTTGTCGCTACTCGTGCTCGTGTCTGATACTGATGCAACAAGTTGCAAATGCACTACTCAGTAGATTATTACTGTAGGCTAAGGATAGTGGCTAAAATTTTGGAATAACTTAAAATATATAGTACCCGTAACTAAAACTACAAACTGTTAATCATCTTTATACCTTACCAGAAAACAAAATTTTGTTCAGACTCCCTGCCCGCGGTTAGCCAACCAGTAATCATTGTTACGTCACAATAGTCACTATGCAAAACAATTTTTCTGAGTCTCCGGCTATTTCTTTACGGCTGAGCCGAAGTAGCCCGAGTGTCGGGGTCGTTACTGATTATAAGTATATTTTACTTTGACGTAAACATACTGTAAACGAATCGAAAACATGTAAAAGTCGATGAATTGTTCTTAAATTAGCTTTTCTTACAGACGGATACCGAATCAAACCAAACCACAAGTATTCGATGAGAAACAATTATGGTGTGTGCACTCTGACTATAAGTGATTGCCGACAAAGAGATGCTGGGATGTATAAGTGTGAATGCAAGAATCAAACAGGGAAAGCCGAGAGCGAAGCTAATCTTAGCGTCTATTGAATTTTGAGCTGTCATAAAAGCGATTCTATCGCAGAGTGCGTCTCTTTTTATCGATGTCTGTACAGAGGCTTGCCAATAAATTATTATCAGCATTATTTAAAATGAGTTAGCGCTAAGCCGCTAAGTTAACTACACTCATGATTACAATGATTATGTCGTATACTCGTCATTCGTACAAGCTCGAAACTTCTTTTTAAGAATTTTATTCATTTCATTTCTTATTCTCATTCATTATTAAACAGTTTAATAAAAAAATTATAAATATTAAAGAGATCAAGAAAAGGAAGAAGCAGCACAACGTCAGACGTCAAAGTGAAAGAACAAACAGTAGAAAGCATGGCCGCGACACCTTAATCAGATAAAAATATAAGAAATGAGAAAGAAAAAAGAACATATAATAATGATATTATCAAACAAATTGAACAATTGAATAACCAATGCAAGACTAGTCTGCGTAATGATGATAGGTGGCACAGCTAGCCAAGATGGTAATTTAGCACAACTGAATAATATTCAGTTTTTATCACGTAAAGAAGATTATTAAATAAAAGTAGGATAAACAGAAACGCCAATTAAAGAAAGTTTTTCAATTAAGATGCGGAAAGAAATGCCAGAAAATAAGACTTTGGAGAGATTTTCGTGGAAAAAACTGGTGAATTTCAACTGTTTTGATAGTAAAGAATAGAAATGCAATACGATTTCAGACATCATCAAATTATCGAGTCACTTCTTATATTTTCCTGACTTGCGGGACAAAAACTCTGCTGCAAGCACACAAGTTTAGATAGTGAAACAACATATTCTGAGTATACTCTGGATTTACGTTTCCGAACCAGAGTTCATGGAAAATCTCAGGGGGTAGACATAAAAATATTAAATTAAGGTTTCATTGTATTATTTTGGAGATCAACAGGACAATTTAACTTTTAAAATTTTATTCAGTCTAATTTTTTTTTTGAAGGGGAAAATAGTGATTTCAAAAAGTTGCACCGATTTAATGTGAAAACCCTTTTTTTATTGATTTTCACGAGTTTTCTGAAATGAGAACAAAAAAAAGTTTTGATCTATTCCGCCAAAATAGTTAGGAAAGACCAAAAAAAAAACATCATCACTTTGAATAGGTGCCACATTTCTCCAGTTTCATCTGAAAAAAACTAGTGAAGACCAAATTATAACACTTAGATCTGAATCGTCTTAAGTTGGAGTGCTTTATTGTGCCAGGTAGTTCGTTGTTGATGCTCCCCGCCATCCTCCTGGCCCGTGCAGCTATAGTCAAATCACTATTTTATAAATTTTGTTCTTAATTTTAGTCGAGTTTTTATGATTGCAGAGACAAATCCAACCCAACGCTTCTGCATTGGGAATTTTACAGAGCAATATCTGCCCTCCCTGCCTTGCGCTTCCAGAGCCCCTGAATAAAAGCACACAAAAATAATTCTAAGTCATTAGTTAATTTGAGAACTCGAGTTGCCTTGCATTTTTTTAGTTACTAAGATTCAAGTTGCTAGAGAAATTCGAATCGAGTTCAAGATTTTTTTTAATTTTTACCACTAAATACAAATTTGGGCGATTTTTAGTTTGGTATCTAAAAAAATTTATGTTTTTTTAGAAATGCTTATTAAAATACGTTTAAAATAGCATTGTTAAAATGGTCGTCAAATTTTTGCTTGGTCATTTCTTGGGTCCTCTGATTAGGATTTTGCCTCAAGCCCTCAAAATTTGAATACCTACCACTTAGCAAGCAACATTGTGATGATATTGAGAGTTCCCATGTTGCTGAACTATATAGATAACGAAACATCAAAAACCTGAAAGTATATCACTATGTACCAAAATACAATTTGAATTATCCTATGCTTTTTTAAGTTGTCATTAGGCCTACTTTTCTTATAAATTATGTGGGCCTATATTATTGCTTAATTTCCTGATTATCTATATCTTTCAAAAGGTGATACTAAAAATATTCTATTATGTAGGTAGGCTTATACCAGTATATTTCAACCTGCTAAACAACATCATTAGTTGTAGTTATGACTAAATTCCACTACTGTTTAAATATTAGATTAGGGTGGTCCAAGCTTATCACTCCTGCGAGCACTTTTCAAAATTTTACAGAACTCGCGGGCCTTAGTTGTTTAAAAACTATCTAAGATTGGGCTGTTACGACCTTTGGTCTTCATTTGATTTTAATACCGAACCCAGCCTCTAAGGTTTTTTAAATCAGAGCAGCCTTGGTGCCGGCCCCAAGCCCGGATAAATGGGGAGGGTTGCGACAGGAAGGGCATCCGGCGTAAAACACAGCCAAATATTTTTCAATGCGCGTTGAAAAATCTGACTTCATACCGGATCGGTCGAGGCCCGGGAAAACAACGACCGTTACCAGTGACTGGACACCAAGGGTCACTGGTGGACATGCTACTTGGATGCAAAGAAGAGGTAGAATGTAGTGGAGAAGAAGGAAGGAGAGAAATGAAGAGAGCTGAGGGTTGCTACATTAAATGTTGGAACCATGACTGGTAAAGGAAGAGAAGTGGCGGATCTTATGGAACGAAGAGGGGTGGACATACTGTATGTGCAGGAAGCTCGTTGGAAGGGGGAGAGAGCAAGATGCATAGGTGGAAGATATAAAATGTGGTACTGTGGAAGTGGAAACAAAAAGAATGGTGTAGGAACTATATTGAAAAAGGAGCATGTAAACAGGGTAGTGAAATTATGGAGGGTAACAGACAAGATAATATGCTTGAAGATGGAGCTTGATGGTGTTATGTTAAATGTTATCAGTGCGTATGCGCCACAGGTGGGGTGCATACGTGAAGAAAAGGAAACATTTTGGCTGGACCTAGATGAGACAGTGGAAAAGATACCAAGAAGTGAAAAAATTGTGGTGGGAGCAGACCTGAATGGGCACGTAGGAGAAGGGAATAATGGTGATGAAGAACGTATGGGCAGACACGGATTAGGGAAAAGAAATAACGAAGGACAAGCACTGGTGGATTTTGCTAAGAGAAGGGAACTAACGATCACAAACACATATTTTGTAAGGAACCAGCACATAGAGTCACTTACAGCAGTGGCGGACGCAGTTCGCAGGTGGATTACATCATGGTGAGAAGACAAAGGATTAAGGAAGTGGTGGATATAAAAATTGTTGTCGGTGAAGGTGTAGCGAAACAGCACAGAATAGTGGTCAGTGCGATGATTATCTGGACAAAGTGGAAAAAAGCACCAAAACTAGTGAAGAGAATAAAATGGTGGAAACTAAAGGACTCGAAAGTGAACAATAAATTTAAAATGGATGTGATTGAAAGTGAAATACTTGGTGGACAGGAAGACTGGCAAAGAATAGCTGAAATGATACGGAGCATTGCCAGAAGGGAACTGGGTAAAACATCGGGATAAGTTAGCGCGGCAGGTAGACGGGAAACATGGTGGTGGAACCAGGAAGTCCAAGAGAAGCTGAAGGATAAGAAAAAAGCTAAAAAGACATGGGATACCACCAGAAATAATGCAAGCAAGTTGGCCTATAAAACTGCAAAAAAACAAGCTAAGAGAGAAGTGGCAAAGGCAAGAAACAAGGCATATGGGAAACTGTACGAAAAACAGGAAACAAAGGAGGGGGAAAATGAGGTGTTTAAAATAGCAAAGCAGAGAAACAGGCAAAGCAAGGATATTCATCAAGTAAGAGTAATCAAGAGTAAAACTGGGGCGATTTTGATGGAAGAAGAGAAAGTCAAACAGAGATGGAAGGAGTATTTCGACAACTTACTCAACCATGAAAACCCTAGAGAAAGAAGAGAAACGAGAACAGAAGAGAGAGAAAGGGATGTGGAAGATATCTCTGGAGAAGAAGTCAGGACTGGGTTGAGGAAGATGAAGAAGGAAAAGGCTTAAGGACCTGATGACATACCAGCAGTGGTGGATATTGGGTGAGGCGAATGAGGCAGTCGCCTCAGGCCCCCCTTTTTTTGGCCCCCCCATCGATTTTAGGGGCCCCCTCGAAAATAGCACATACAGTTTTGAATCTGCTGCAGATGTTTGTTCAGAGAACGATTCCGAATGAAGAACTTTTTTTTTTTAGAGAACACCCTGATTTTGGGATAAAAATAGGGAAAACTGAGAGCAAATGGAAGTGAAGACCTTTTTTTTTTTTGGAGAACACCCTGATTTTGGGAGAAAAATAGGGAAATCAGAAATGAAATCGAAGTGAAAAATATGCAAGCCAAGATCAGACCTCTTTTTTTTCTCAGACAACATCAATTTTTGAAAATTCTTGCCTCGGGCTCTTAAATTGGAATATCCACCACTGCATACCAGTGGAAGCATGGATTGCTCTAGGCAATAAAGGTGTGGAGTTTTTAGTGAACTTTTTCAACAGACTCTTGCGAGGAGAGAAGATGCCAGATGAATGGAGGAGGAGCGTGCTTGTACCTTTGTACAAAACTAAAGGAGACATCAAGAGATGTGGAAACTACTGGGGGATCAAGTTGATGAGCCACACTATGAAATTGTGGGAGAGGATAATAGAAGCAAGGTAAAGAAGGAGGTGACAATCGCTGAGCAACAATTTGGGTTCATGCCAGGAAGGAGTACCACCGAAGCAATCTTTTGTCTAAGGATGTTGTTGGAAAAGTGGACTGAAGAGCAGAAGGCAGTGCACTGTGTCTTTATTGACCTAGAAAAAGCATACGACAGGGTACCCAGGGAGGAACTGTGGGAATGCTTGCAGTTAGCTGAAACATTAGAGTGCTACATAAAGATTATCCAGGATATGTATGACGGAGCCACAACAACTGTGAGAAGTGCAGCAGGGTTGACTAAAGAATTCAAGGTAGGTGTTGGACTCCACCAAGGTTCAGCACTCAGCCCATTTCTTTTTGCCATCATCATAGACAGGCTGACGGAGGACATCAGGAAGGACGCACCATGTGATATGCTGTTTGCAGATGCTATAGTTCTGTCTAGACAAAATCATAGGGAGCTAGAAGAGGATCTAAAGATTTGGAGAAATGCACTGGAGAGAAGAAACCTGAAAGTGAGCCGGAGCAAGACCGAATATTTGAGGATTGGGGGTGTGGATGATGGAGAAGAGTTGAAGCTGCAAGGAGAAAAGGTAAAGAGAGCAAAAAACTTCAAATACCTGGGTTCAACAGTTGGTAGCGATGGAAGATGTGAAGAAGTAAGGAGAAGTATGGATGATGAGTTGGATGGATGGATGATTTGGAGGAAGGTGTCTGGAGTTCTGTGCGACAGGAAGTTATCAGCAAAGGTTAAGGGTAAAATGTACAAGAGTGTTGTTAGACCAGCCATGCTCTATGGAATGGAAACGGTGGCAGTGACGAAAGACAGATGGGAAAAATGGAAGTTGCAGAGTTGAAAATGGTGAGATGGGCACTAGGAGTGACAAGAAAGGACAAGATAAGAAACGAATACGTGAGAGGGAACGCGAAAATTGCAAAGCTGGGAGACAAGCTTTGGAATGCAAGGCTACGTTGGTATTGGCACATAAAAAAGAGAGAAGACTACGTGGGGAAAAGGATGATGGAGATGGCGGTGCCAGGCATAAGGAAAAGAGGAAGGCCAAGGAGAAGGTGGATGGATTTGGTGAGAGAAGACATGGAAAGGGTTAGAGCTAGGGAAGGAGACGAAGTAGATCGAGTGAAATGGAGATTACTGTCGCGCTGTGGCGACCCCGAGTAGGGAGAAGCCGAAAGAAAAAGAATTTGATTTTAATACCGAAAATAATTATTTTTTGGAAGGAACACTTTTTTTACTATTTTTTTTTAAAACTTTTGTAAATGCTGTACTGTTGCTTTTGATCGAGAAGATATATTAATCAAAATTTTTACGCAGGCTGTGGTCGGCGGACCTGGGTTTGGACGACCCTGCATTAGGTCGTCAACTATTAAGTGTTCAACAATATACTTCTAAAAAACGAATTGCATTTAAGAATTTTACATTAGGTGTAACAAATAGTCAAGAGTGTGACATTGTCAGAAGCATTTTTTTCGCGGTTATTAATGTCACAATTTTTGCACGTAAATAAACGCGAAAGACTGCATCGAAGTCTGTTTTGTGATTTAACAATTACTTTATCATTAAAAGCTTATCTATTTAAAACTGCTTTCGAAGGTCTTAAGATATTGCACTAAGGTTAAGTTTCTTTTTTATTTATTCAGTCATTCCACTGTCATTTAGAACTGCTCGTTAAGATGATCAAGCACAGAAAGTGCTTAACTTCAATTCAACAACAACACCGTGAATGCATCATGAATTTAAACAGAGGCTGTCTATTGCCACCGTGGTCAAAAGCGCTCCCGGGGTCATTTTGCCACATTACCGTCTTCTGTTGAAGGAAGTTTTTGCAAGAGAAAAGTTAAATCACAATTATATCAGATTTAAAACAGGTGTGACGAACGGCTTCGCGATTATCCAACTTTGAATTCACTGTTCAACTACAGGCTCATTTGTAAGTGAAATACTCAAACCAATAGTCCTCGTTTTTGACTTAAAGTTAAAAGCTAATTAACAAGGCGATGTGGTCTTTGACAAGGTTCTGTTATGTAGTAGAGGTTCTCTAGGGCAGTGGTTCCCAACAGCCGGTCCGCGAAGTATCTTATTTTCTGCCAAGATAATTTTAATATGGAATCATAACCATTGCAAAGATGTTACTCTCTATAAAACTCATTTTACGCCTGGCCGATTTGCAGCAGTAAAACTGACGTATCTCGCCTTTCATCGTTGATGCCGCAAAATTGTTTAATAATAATCAAGGTAAACCTTCCGATTACCTTCTAGATTCATGTTTGACCTAAGTTTTGTTTCGTCATAAGTGATTTTGTTAAAATTGCTTCGACATAAACTACGTCTAGCGTTCTAAAAGTTTATTGATGGAATTTTGTGCAAAGTAATTTTTTACTTTTGAGATGCTGTAATAGCTTGTACCGTGACACTGCAGAAGGATTAGTATGGAATCAACAAAACAACAAGGTATCATGGTGTATTTTAACAAAAAGGATAAAACTAAGACTTCTGAAACAGATAATTCTCAAAATGGAAATGAAGCTAATGTTAGTAGGGCTACTGTAAGTGTAGAGCAAACTACGAAAAGGACATGTGCAGATAAGTCGAATGTCACAGGAGGAAGTAAGAAACGAAAAGGGGAATTTATCAGGCAATACAATAAAAAATACTTGGAGCTTGCTTTTACTGTAGCTCCGTGTAGTGAACAATCGCCACGGCCCTTATGTTTAGTGTGCTCCCAAATTCTCTCAAATGACGCTATGAAACCTTCCAAACTTGCTCGTCACTTCCATTCAAAACACAACAATCTTAAAGACAAGCTCCTTGAATATTTTGAACGACTACGCTCTAACATAAATGACCAAAAAAAACAAATGAAAAAGATGACAACTACCGAAAAATCTTTTCTACATGCATCCTACCTAATTTCCCTACAAATAGCTAAAACAAAAAAACCTTATACAATTGGGGAAGAGTTAATAAAGCCGTGCATCTTATCTGCGGCTGAACAAATTTTGGGTCCTGAAGCAGCTCGAAAATTTGATGGCATACCACTCTCCAACAATACAGTTCAATGAAGGATTGAAGATATTGCAATGGACATTGAACAGCAGGTAATAGAGGAGGTAAAGAAATCACCCTATTTTGCTATTCAACTCGACGAGTCAACTGACGTGAGTAATTGTGCCATTCTATGTTTCGTGCGCTATAAGGGAAAAACAGATTTTAAGGAAGAACTTCTTTGTTACATTGACTTACCAGGACGTACCACCGGGTCAGAAATATTTAGGCTTCTTAACACGTACTTTAGTGAGAAAGACATAAACTGGGAAAATTTCGTCGGTGTATGTACTGATGGAGCTGCAAGCATGACTGATTATCGCTCTGGTGTGGTTGCAAAAATTAAAGAAGTTGCGCACAAAGAAATGCTGTTTACTCACTGCATCATCCACCGAGAGCATTTGGCTTCAAAGAAGCTTTCTCCTGATTTGAAAAACGTACTAACGCTGTGAAAATTGTTAATGCAATTAGAAGTCGACCTCTGAACTCCAGACTCTTCCAAGCATTGTGTGAAAGTATGGATTCGCAGCACGATCATCTTCTTCTCCATGCAGAAGTAAGATGGCTATCACGAGGACAAGTTCTTTCTCGCCTATTTGAACTTAGTGAAGAAACAAAACACTTTTCGAGAGAAATGAACTCCCCATTAGCAGAATTTTTGTTAGATGAGATGTGGTTGTGTAAGCTTGCGTACTTGGCAGATATATTTGACCGTTTGAACGAGCTTAATATTTCTCTGCAAGGCCCTTGCACGAGTATCTTTGTACTGAAAAAAAAGACTGATGCTTTCACACAGAAGCTGGCACTTTGGGATAGTCTTGTGCAAAAGGAAGATACAATTATGTTTTCAATTTTAAATGAGTATTTGGAAAGTGTTGATGTTAACTATAAAGAGTTACTGAGCATTGTAAGTCAACACTTAAAAGAGTTGGCTAACAGTTTTGACCATTATTTTCCGGAACATAAAGATCCTCGACGTGGAAACCTTTGGATCAGGGTTGCCAACCGTCCTTTATTGAAAAGGACAGTCCTTTATTTAACCCTTTCCGTCCTTGTCCTTTATGAAGTACAGAAATGTTCTTTATTTTAAATACGTATCATTTTACTTACTGCCAATTAGAACGTGTATTTTAAAGTTGATTTAATTTTTGCAAACACTGAGTCAACATTTTCATATTTCTAAACGTTCTCCAGCAACTTTCCAAGTTGTTTTCAAAAAAAATTATTTGCCCTTTCCCCCCTAAATCATTAGAAGAAATGGTTTATCAGCATACTATGAAAGGATCTTTAGTGTTATCTCTTCAAAATGGCGAAATGAAAGAAACAGATGCTCTGCAGAAATAATAAAAAATAAGCTTTTCATATTCCTGTACTTTAACTTCAAAGACAGCTGTTTAGAATTTGCTGAAAAAACAAAAATGACCTTCAATTGTTAAAAGCAGCAAAAAGTCAAACCAAACACAATTTTAAAAAATAAAAAGATTTACACTATTTTTTGTTTTTATTTTTTTATGATGCATATCAGAGGCGTGCGGTCAGGGCATGTAAGTCATGCGTTGCAAGACCAAATTTTTAGAAATTGTTTGACGAACTTTTGCGCGATGAGGTAGATATCGTTCAATTCGATGAGAAATATTACTTGTTCGGGATAAAATCTGAGGCAGATCTGAGACAGACGAAGACGAAAGCAGACAAATCTGAGGCAGACGAAGACCCGTTTTTTTGCGTTATTTTAGACAATACCGCGAATTTAGGACGAAAAGTAAGAAATCGGAGACTGGTTTGAAGTGATGACTTTTTTTTTTTGGAGATCACTGGATTTTCAGAAGAAAAAGCGCATTACCAGGCAACAATTTCAAGTGATGACCTTTTTTTTAGAGAGATCATCAAAAATTTAGGGCGAAAATTGTTCTTGATCACCATGACATTACAAATAAAAGTTACAATCTCACACCCATAACATACCTATTTTCATGATCAGATTTTGGCATGCAAATTGCATGGCCAGACTCAGAGGTCACCGCACGCCACTGATGCACATATATAGTGATATAGATGGGATTGAAAATTATGTTTACAGTATATCTATTTTCCATATGTCCTTTATTGAAACTTGTCACAGTTGGCAACCCTACTTTAGATCAACAATCCTTTCATCGAAGATGTCAACACATGCGACCTTAATCCCCATGAAAAAGAAAGTCTGATTGAATTATGCTGTGATACTACTTTGCAGTCCAGATACAAAAAAGAATCATTGTCGCAATTCTGGATATCTCTTGAAAACGAATATTCGTGTCTAACTCACAAAGCAATCAAATTGTTGGTAGTATTTTCAACTAGCTATTTATGCGAGAAATCTTTTTCATCGCTAACTTTAATTAAAACAAAGCAAAGAAATCGGCTGAATGCCGAAGCACAGCTACGTGTTTTATAAACTTCTTTTATGCTTCGTTTGGATCGCATACTGACAGCGAAACAGCAGCAAATTTCACACTAACATTGATTTTGTATGTAAATGAATTAACATTTCGTTGTTTGAGTTAATTTGATTTCCATTTTGTTGTAATTTTTCGTCCTAAATACATAGCTTATGCCAAAATCTTGCAGTATGTTACGCAACGACAACTTTGGTTAACAGAAAGGTTACAAATATATGTTCTACTCACTACGGATCTTTTGTTGCCGGTCCGCGAACATTTTTTAAAATTTTTACCAGTCCCCGGTGTAAAAAGGTTGGGAACCACTGCTCTAGGGTATTAAATTGGGCTGATACTCGTACATAGGGTTAGGCTACGTTCACAACAGTTAAAAAACCCGATAGAACAACGCGACCTAAATTTAAATGTGTTTTCTAAATCGCAAGCAGGGATGTGGAAGCAGCTATTTCGTCAACCGCTTCCGATTCCGCTTCCGCTTCCACTAACAAAAAACTTTCTAAAATCTTTTTTAGTAATGGTTGCAGTAGCTTCTCGAGTACTTCAAAAAATAAAACTTGCCATAATACTTTGCCCTTTTTCTTTCTGCCACTTTGTTTTTTTCGTGACTTCAATCTTTTTCCTCAACCCTGTCAAATGCCTGTCGATGATGACGTTTTAGGTGCCTCTTCAGGTTAGCCGACGTGCTTTTCTGTTCTAGTTTTGGGATAACTGAATTGCGGGTGTGACATTCATCTAGCATAACTCTGCATCGAAAGGTACTGCCTTCTTCAAAAAAATGTTCATTATACAGCACGCCATCTGATTCAGGATATAATAATATTATGTAAATCGACGGATTTTCATTACAATGGATGATATACCTATTATTTTAATGTATTTAGCTATAATAAAATACAAACTTGTGAAAAAAAACGTCAATTTAATTTAAAATCCACAGATTTTAAATACAAATAATTAGTTAATATACAGGGTGCGGTATAAATAATTGGAGATTTTCCTTTAAAATTAACTTTACTATGATATCTAATTTTTAAATAAAATTTTAGTATGTTTCTCTAAATTGATGTAAAAAATAATAGCCGAAGTTATTTTTCGATATGTGCTCAAAATTCCTCGCAAACGTTAGAAAATCTTTTGATAGCTTGGTCGTTAGCGGCACGCAAGAGACTTATAGGAATTTCTTCCCAAAATCTTTTCATCACTCCATAAAACTTCGCCAGCGCAGCCACTGTTCGAATCTTTGAGGAATGTTTTTGATCTGTCAAGTAGCTTTTTCTTCTACAAATCGGTAAGTTTTTGGCGGTTTTGGAGAGTAAAAGATGTCATTCCCAAATCGTCTTTGGTAATTTGACGCATCGTTCTTTCGCTTAAGTTATGCTCTCTCGCGAGTTTCCCTTGATCGTTTGCAATTACGTCAAATTTTCTCTCTAACACCTTTTATCACTCCCTCTGTTTGGGCAGATCTTGGTCTACCAGAATTCGAACTTCTCTCAACCAACCAGTTTGTTTAAATTTCGAAATCACGAAGTAAACCGTTGAAGTTGGAATGTTCAGCTTTGAGATTAGCGTGCCAGAGTAACCACGTGTAAAAAGGCTTATGATTGATTTTAACTGATCCATTGTAGGGAGAAATTTTAAGTTATCAATTATTATTATAATTAGATTTAATTTTACAAAAAAATAAGAGTAGTGTAAATAAAAATAACCCCTTGTTAATAGAGTAAGACCCTTTAAAAATTTCCAATTATTTATGCCGCATCCTGTATATTTAAATTAGAGGTTCGTAATAGCTATAAAATATAAACCTGTAAAAAACCGGGCAAAAAGGCAAAACTGCGACGAATCGCTTAATTTAAAATTTTCCAGCATCGTTGTACTTTTGTAAGCCTTTGCTCTGTTGAGATAAATTGAAGACTGTATTTTATTTTCACAGCAATTTTCAAAAACTTAATACAACTTTTTTAACTTTTGTGGGTCTGTAGCCTGCCTTCTCCTACATTTTATTATTTTGAGGAGCAAAAACCTATCCATATATTGCTCTTGCTTTACCTACTTCGCTTAAGCTTATTGTTCCGAACTACTCTGTGTCTGTTTTTTCTTAGATATTAGAACTCGTGTTGAATGTAGAACAGAGCTCTTCAACCTTTTTGTCATCGCGGAACCCCTGATGTACTTTCGCGTTTGTTACGAAACCTCCACAAAGAAAAATTTAGAAATCCTGTCCGCCCCCACGATACGTAGCCTATTGACTATAGTCAAGTGGTCAAGTGCGAAATTTTGGTCATATATAACCTACAGCATATAAAGCGAGCAAAATTAAAATTACAGACGCACCATTACGTAACAAAGGGAGTTAGCAAATTTAGACGTTCTTAAAGTTGCAAACAGGATTACGTCACAATCTGCAACTTGCTATCCCAAGATTCCATTACTAACTTTTATATACACGGAACACCACTATATATAAGAAATCAATATACTGAAATAAATACTAGCAAAGGAAGAACCTTCACTGTCCCCTCACGGAACACAACTACATGTTTTGCGAACCCCTGTTAAAGAGCACTGATGTAGAATGATCAATTTGTTTCCGTCGTGAGTAATTTGTTTTTCAACATTTTCAACCCCTAACCAAGGTCTGTTAAGTTTAATCAAATCATCATTTTATTGGCTACGTTTCATTGTCCGATCTACCTTTTTCTTACCCGTAATCGATATAAGGTATGACGCTAGTTATACTTTTTCTCGTTCTCTCGGGCTACTGATATCGCACAATCATTCAGACTGAAAGTGTAAGTTTACCGTTTAATCCACATCGGCAAATGAAAAAAAAACTTTTTCACTAAGTTGGTTCAAGTCAAATAACCTTATGTGGAAGCGGAAGCGGTAGAATTTTCGCGCTTCCACAAAAAAAAGACTGCTTCCGCTTCCACATCCTGATTGCAAGTCTTCTCACCGATCGCAAATTAACAACGCAATATCCAATCACTCTTGTACAACACTGCCCTTCTAGACAATTTAAACGAGTAAGAAAATAATAAATACCTCTTCTTTTTCTTCTCTCCATTAATCCACCTATGTATATTAATTACCAAAATAATGTGACAAATTCTACATCTGTACATTGCATGCGATTCATTCTAGGTAGGTATACCATAATTTTCGAAGGGGCAAACCGGAACGCTCATTAATAGAAAAAAAATTTGTCCCTAAAAAAAGGTCTTCACTTTGAATCAGTCTCGGATTTCATAATTTTTCGTCTCTGAAAACTAGTGATATAGGAAAAACAAGAAAAAAGGGGCTCTGCATATGGGATCTGTCTTTGATTTCTGCCAAAATGGGCGGGACAGAGCCCTAAAAATTGGGACGTATGGTAAGTCTAATTCTAGGTGATGCAACCATGCAAAGTGTTCAGCCTATTATACAGTAGTTACTTTTATTTATTTTGTTTGATAAGTGACGGGAAAAAAATGACCGACTGACTGACTGATTAGTTGATTCTCTCGACCAATCAGAGAGTTTAAGAATATTCTGTCTTTAAGTTTAGAATAAGGTTAAGAATAAGAGTTTAAGAATATTCTGTAAGATTATGTCTCGATAAAGACTCGAACTTGCAAATCTTTATTGTTTACTTCTGCAATAAACGCCCGTTTAAACTTAAAATGCGCGGCGGTTAATTCCTCCGTTTTACTGTCTCGTTTGTTTATATTGCGATAAATAGTAACTGCAGAGTAAGCTACTAGCTGCCATACTATTATTAACTATCAAGTTGATTTTATTAATATATTTTGTTTATTCGTTAATGTGTTCTTACTTAATGCATTTTGTTTTATTTTAGAATCTGATTTATGATAGCGAATTTAGTTTAATAAAGCCAACAATTAATTAGTCAATTTTTGGTATCTCATCACATATTCTGCATCTTTGATCGTGTCATAACTAAGGTTTATCCATCACCGACTCCTTTAACCTTTTTCTTTCATGATGGAGTTTCAAAAATACCATCGACAAGTGTTACCTTTTTATTTCCAGATTTATCGCAAAGGTAAAAAAGTTACAAAAAGATGTTGCCAGCCATTTCAAAACACCTATAAATTTTGTTATTGCACAGACGTGGTAAAAGTTCAGAGCGCATAAACACACACTTCAACTGTACAAGAGCAAAATTTTCAACTGTATAATGTAACAAAATTTTTGAGACTAGAACTCTTTGAGATCAAAATCGAATACTTGATATAATTTTTTTTAATTAAAACAATGTACAAAGTACAAGTTAGGTTTAAAGTAATATTAGGGTTCTACAATTATACGCCAGAAAAAGACCATTTCAGTTCCAAAATGTTTTAATTGGCTTATCTTGGAGACGCATAGTCAAATGACCAAATGATTTGAGATGAATCGAGAGAACAAAATCAACCGAGACCAATTGCTCCAGCACCAATAAAATAATTGTGTTTAAAAATAGTTGTTAACTGAGAGAATGCGTTTTAGCATCACCTAGCTGTACCACTCCAAAAACAAAAGAGAAAACGAACAGGTTACCAAAAAGAATAAAATCCAGACCCGGAAACCAGCATTGTTTTTAATTGCCTGCAATGTAAAATTAATAATTAACAATATTTTAACCCTTGGAAAGCTGAAAAGCTGTTCCAAATAATATTTTTGTTTTTTTACATGAAACAGTGTAATATCATCACCAAGTTTTTAGCATGTTGCAATCTGTTAATTAGTTTACAGATGACGGAGAACAAAAAATTAATTTTAAGTGTAATGAAGTCTACACAATTTTAAGGGTTGCGCAAAGTGTGGTTCAAACCAACGGGCCGTGACGCGACTATAAGTGGCCTCACTAAAAAATTTCAAGTCAATCTTATTCAAATTTATCGAACAGTTTTAGACGCCTATTGTTTTGGTCACTCGCTGACAAATGCAGTCAAAAGGTAATTTTTGATTTAAACTAAAGAGTTTTTTCTCATAATTGTCTTTCACCGTAAAAATGTAGGCAAAGTCCACATTTCGTCCATCGATTTGACAAAAACTTTTTCAGCCATCATTGGCCTATTCGAAAGCTTCAAACCAAACCGCGGTCAGCGAATTCTTAACACTTTTAAAAAGTGGTGCGCAGGATTTGAGGACTTGGCCCACCCGATATTAACTTTAATGATCAAAACAAACGAACTGATAAATAAATTAACTACGGTTAGAATTAGTACTCGTATGTTATATATACACACACAGAGAATTAGTAAGTTTACGAAGTGCAAGCGTTCAGAGCTAAAATTGAAAATTGTTTATTTATCATTTACAAATTTCAATGCCCAATTGAAAAATGATTAAGAATTAATAAATTATATTATTGCTTTGCTAAAATACGCCATTTACTTCACGCAATTCTTCGTTTCCATCTTTGACGTTTTCCGAGCTTTCGACTAAAGTCTCTGCCACGGCTTCTATTTCATCTTCTTGCTTAAATACCTTGAAGCAAAAATTGATTAAAATACTCCAGCTCCAGCAGCTAACTTGTCGACGCAATCAATCTTAATATTTGAAGATTCACCTCGTTGCAGCCTTCAAACCGAGAGTAAATGTATCAACTTTCAAACCGAGAGTAAATGTAAATGATACATTCCTAGCATCTGGTCATCGGTCTGCGCGAGGCATATGCCGTTTCTACCAATGCAATCTTGCATCTGGTAGAACCCACAAGTCTTAAAGTAAATTTTAATTAAAAAAAAGTGTTACTTAGCGAACTATAGCTGGTGTTACGTATATTGTTGGCAGGTTCAAACAAGTCCCGAAGAGTTTACTAAAAGATTTAAATTACTAGAGCAGGTCGTGCGACTAAGTGATCTTTAATTAAGAGATTCATGCGTGTTGCATGACGTAACAATTCAGGTTATTGCAAGAAATTCGTATAAAATGGCAAACAACCTCATTTTTTTATTTTAAGATAATAAATTACAGCGATTTGAATGCATTTAGTTTGAAATTTAGAAAAAACACTGTATTTTTGTTTTCTTAAATACCTGTTCACTGAATATCTCTTGCAAACGAGCTATTTCCACCACTTTTCCTTCTATTGCTTTAACTTCATCAACAAGGCTGTTCATATCATTAAATAACTGAAGGTTTTCTTGCTGAAACTAAAGCAAAATCAAACCGCAAATGATTGGCACCACAAGATAATAAAGTTCATGAATTTTATAGTTTTAAAGTGTGAAGTCTTTTTTTTATAACCATCAAAAGTTTTTATCTAGCTTAAACATTCACGTTTCAACAGAACTGGGGGGAGGGGCAAACGTAGAATGTTTCATCAGTATTGTATTGTATTGTGCTGGTATGGAATATCTACATCTAAAATATACGGTTGATCTGGATAGAGCAGGATGGCCAACAGGTCAATTGAGACGTCTCTGCTGGTCGATCGTTTTCAATATTGAGTAAACTAAGAATGTTTTACTTTAAGACTTAAAGTAAAACGACCTAGAGTAAAATCCGAGACAGATTCAAGGTGAAGACCTTTTTTTAACGATCACTCGTTTTTAGAGACGAAAATCAAGAAATCCAAGACAGATTCAAAGTAAAGATATTTTTTTTAAAATCAGTTTTTTTACGATCGTCGATCGCCAGTTTTTAAACAATTTAAAGTCGAACTTACCAGCAAAAAAGTTAGCCGCCCCTGGGATAGAGTAAATAAAGTTAAAGCAGAACTTTAAACAAAAACTAATATAGAAGACAATAGTTCAAATTTGGTTGGCACCAACCCCACCAGATTACAAGCCGGCAAGAAACCTTTTTGCGTGATAACAATCTTTTATTCCAACAAATGCTTGAGAAATTGTTGAAGATAAAATGCCATTTTTTTACCAAAAATGACTTTGAAATAAGTGCTTCTAAACAATTTATGGGCTAAACACAAAGCTATGCCATGCTTTTGAACCTGGGGTTTACAAATGAACAGAGGTTTATAAAAGGTTTTTGCATCTTTAGAATTGTAACGATTTTTAACAAGATTAGGCAGATCAGGCATCATGTTTTAAATGGGACAAAAAGTTATTTTTTAGATATTTAATCAACTTATATGGTGAAAACAGTCTAAAAAATTGCTACAAAACAACATAGATTTTTTGACATTGAATAGTAGACTACTAATTCAATAGTAGTAGACTACTATTCAACTACTATTCAATGGGATGGTCAAGTGTGTACCTAGGAAAGGGCCCATTTTACTAGCAAGTTAGAAGCTTTTGTGCTTTCAAAGATGTGCACACTACCACAAACATTGTAAATCATGCACAAAAAAAGGTGAAAACAAAATATCTTTATATTACATTTTACTTAAATGTAAGTAATCTATTAAACCAAAATACTAATTTATTAAATTCAATTACTTTGAATTATTACAGTTAGTTTTTTTGAACTATGCACAGTAACTTAGTGTGCAAACTTTTGTATATGTACGAGTACATAATTTACAAAAGTTTCCACACTATCTTTGAAATGCATTTACAGCAAAAAAATTAGAGAACATGATTCAAAATAGTAGTTTAAACAAAAGTTGGCAATTTAGCTAATGCATACCAACTAGCCACCAATCTGGGTGAAAATGATGTTTCTTTAGCTAAAAATGTGAAGAGAAAACAAACCAACAACTTGGAACAACTTGACCATGAAGCTAATATAGAAAGTGTAATGCCTTGGTCTAATTAATAAATTAACTTACTAGGTTTAACAAAAAAGTTACATCATTCATATTAATGCAAGAAACATAAATTATGCTCCAGTTATTTTAAATAATTGAAAAATTTGTTGTTTTACAATGAATACTTGTAAAATTTTTTTTGTTTTAATTATAAAATTAAAAGAAAACTGTCAAAAAAATACAACCCAAAAAAATTTAGGAACTTTGGGGATTAGTAAATTGGAAAAACATACCTTAATTAACTTTTGATGTTAATATACCATATACAAATCATGTCAATGTCATGCAAATAAACTTCAAACTTAGTATAGAGTGATATGAAGTAAGTCAAGTAAGCATCAAAAACTGTTAAATCAAAAGCTTTCTTTCAAAGTTTTGATTAACTGGTTTAATTTAGATAAAAAAAACACATTAAACCAACATTGTTTACTTTAGAAACAATAGTCTTAAAGTCTTTATGGCTGTGAATGTATTCTTTTAGTAGTCATTATGCCTTGCACTATGAGGATAAAGACTAACAAAACACAAAAAGATTAATTATCTTACTGCAGCTTCATCTTCTGGAGACAATTCTTCATCACTTGACTCAAACCCATAATTTTTGGAAACATTAGAATTTACTGGCATCATAGTTGTTTCTACAGCTAATTCATGTCGCTTCTTTGGAGAATCTGACTGTAACCTTGAACTAAAATAAACCATAAAATAGTGGAGTAATAAATTTGGACATTTGCACCTGTTTACAAATGAAGCTTTTTTGCTTATAATCTTTTGTTTATACAGATCAGTAACTAATTATTTGTTTTAAAATTTGTTTACTTGTTTGTTAGCATGAAAAAACAAGAACCACTTTATCAATACACTGCATCAAACTTAACAATCTGAAAATAAAAATTATCAGCATCTTAAATAAATTTTTCTATAGTAAAATATATAGTCAAGGAGGGCAATTTGACTTGCCTTTTTAGAAACAAGCTTTTTTTGAGAAAAAGTTTTGCAACCATCATAACCTTGAGCCTTGACCTAATTAATTAATATTCATAAAAAATGTCTGACTTACTTTACAAAGTTTAGAACAATGCAAAAATTATCTTCCAAATTATAATTACATACTGCAAGGGTAAATAAAATGCAATGCTTTTAACACATTAAAATTTTAATAAATTATTTGCAAATATAGAACTAATGAAACATATTGGAAGAATTTTTTGGCTTGTGCATTTGCTGTAATAGATGTTATTATATATTATTTTTGTGCAATCTAAGGGCACATTTTATTATGTTCATGTCAGCAAAGTTTTTGGCCAATTTTAAAAGTTTTTCCAGGTTGCAAAATTCAAGTTTTTGTATTTCTAGAATACAGACTCTAATCGTTTGAGTTTGCATTCTGGTATGGAGTTGTTTTTTTGCAAAAAATAAAAATAAAAAACCTCATCTCATAATATTTTGATTTTTACAATACTAGAAGCTAAAAGTCAGATAAAAACTTCAGACACCAAATTCAAGTACTTGTAGACTCTATAAAATTCCAACTCTCCAACCTTGTTTAAATAACTTCAAAATAGTACTTTTACTAAAAATATTTTTTATGTAAATCATTAGATCTCAAAATAGTAAGTCACAC
Source organism: Diplosoma virens (assembly GCA_963680785.1). Classification (NCBI taxonomy): domain Eukaryota; kingdom Metazoa; phylum Chordata; class Ascidiacea; order Aplousobranchia; family Didemnidae; genus Diplosoma; species Diplosoma virens. The sequence continues at coordinate 28,145,655 of OY796893.1, forward strand.
AACAAAGTTGGGTCACAAGCTTTAACAAAAAGGGTCATAAAAACTGTATAAGTCATTATTTTGAATTGATGGCCAATATTTGCTTTTTGTTCAAAAGCTAAAGATCTTTTTAGTTTCTACGTCATGTCACGTCTAGGAAGAACTTTGGATATTCTTTTGGGTGACATATATTGGTGCACCCATGCTATTATTAGCAACTCTTGCCAAAAACTATTATTTGCATCAAATGTGCTATTTTTATTCACACTACAAAAACTTGCACCTAAAATTATCAAGCATGAGGTTAAAACAAAACGAACATTTTTTTTTTTTTTAAATATTCTTAGCTTGGTGTAACAGAGGTCAAGTAATTTTTTATGATGCAACAATAATAATAAGTCATTTCAGAAATAAGTACCAATAAAGTTTCTTACAACAATTTCAAAGTTTATATTGCTGAGTAATAAAATGCAGCAATAACCATTGGTAAAAGCAAAACATGCAAAAAACTTTAAGGATCAAATTTTGTATATGCAAAACCAGGGCTGGGGAGTAGTGGTGATTTCTACTCCTATTTCTATTCTGGAGTAAAATGTTTTTTCTTAATCCTACATCAGAGTACTTTTTTTAAAGTTTCTCCACTTGGAATCAGTCTAAGTTTTTCAATTACATTGTTATAAAATTCCAGACAGTATGGCAAACCAATAATGCAGTAGAGGAGTAAGTGAGTATATTTTTTGTTATTCCCACTTCTTGGAAAAACTCCAACTCCCCAGCCATGGTGCAAAAGTGTGCTGAGCTAAATATTTATTTTTGAAAAATAGGTATGCTGTAATACACTTTCTTTTGTAATAAAGCTGTAACAACTTTCTTTTGTGCTATAATTACCCTCCTTGACTATACCAACACAGTTTTTTACAATTTTATTCTTATTGATTTTAACACTTACATTCGCTTTTTGTCTACAACTTTTTTCACATGGACAGCTTGCTGTCTAGTGTATATTTGACAAACATTTTTTAAATATTTTTCAATCATTTCAATTGTATATTTCTTATGAAGATTTTCTTGAGAAACAGCATTTACAGGCATTTCTACAAAAAAAGGTTTATAATAACTATTTTTGCTGTCATCATATGGCTATATTGACTTGCTTGCTGTTTTTTCTATTAAACAGAGTCATCATTGTACATATCCAGCATGATTATATTTAAAAATTTGTCATAAAGAGCCTTTTTAAAGAGAACACAATTTACAAAAAATTTACTTACGAAAGCTACTACATGTTGCATGAAAATATTTTTAATGTGTGACAGGAAGAAAAGTTTACAATAAGCTGAAGTTTATAAAAACCAGGGCCTCAGAGCCAGAAAAAATCTTGAGGGAGCTGGAGCCAAAGCCAAAAAACTTAAAATATTTAATTTAGTGTTTTGACTTTGGCTCTTTTAACTTTTTTTAAATTATGAAAAATACATTATTGTTATACTGAGTGATGGCTTTACAAAAGGGGAGGAGGCCAAAAGCAAAAAATATTTCCTAAATTCTCAGAAAATTTACATACACAAATATCTTTGTTATTTAAACTTTCAGTACAGTACTCGAATATATCAAAATTCTTTCCTTGTTCTTTAGCTATTATTAAAGGATATGATCATATGATTAATAATAATATTTACATTTAAAGAATAATTATTAGTAGAAATCAGAAAATCTGAAAATAAAAAAGGAAATTTGACAATAAGTAGTTACATATATACCAATAGATTGAAAAAGAGATATCTATAGTTCAACCCAGGTTAAACCTTACATATTAACCAAAGAAAACCAGAAAAAGTAAAAGTTACGAAAATACCAATTAGTTCCAATAGACATCTAACTTTTTAATGTTTCTAATTTTAATGTATGTAAATTTTAATGTTTGTAATGCATTTTTTTAAAAGTAGAAAAGTAGAGAGTGAAAACAATAATAAAAGTTGTTAAATAAATCTTATAAAAAATTTATTACTAAAAAATTATATTTTTACCACAATTTTTAATTTCTGGATCAAATATGCAACTGCAACAAATGTCAATCATATCAAAATACTGTATGAAGCCAGACACAGAACCTATATTCTTAATGACCCTAGCTCTGGCTCCGTGATTGTTAATTTCTTTGGCTCAGTTGACTCCAGCTCTGAAGGCCTGGTAAAAACATTATATATTTGTGTTTAATGATCAGGTAAGTTTTGTAATTGGTTTTAATCTAACCAAAATCAAACCTAAAGTTCTTTTAATACTAAAGATTGCCAAGCTATAACAATTTTCTTACTATCAACTATGTTCATAGATATTTGATTAGCTGACTGTTATTTTTAAAAAAATTTATATTAAAAAGTACCTTTTACAAAGTTCAATCACAAAAAAATTGTTTTTCACAGATTTAAAGGTGCAGTTTGAAGCAGATTTTTCCAAAAGCAACAATAGTTTTATCATACTTAGCTTATAATAGTAAAAATTTAGCTGTTGAAAATTATGATTTGTCGGATGACTGGCAAGCATAAAAATGAATGAGTTTTAAAGCCTGGTAAGTGCTTAATAATATCTTGATTCTTTAAATTTAAAAGAAATACAAAAATTGATAACTTACCAGTTTGTTTCAAAGTGTTTAATGCTTCAGAACAACTTTTAATACAGTTTTCAGATTCTGTATCAAAATGTAAACGATCTTTGTCACTCATTTGTGTCAGTTCGTTCATATTTCCCATGTATAGTTTTTGATTATCCAATAAAAAATTTCGAAACTTAGTGATACTAGATACCTAAAAATAATGCAGAAAATTAACATTAGCATGTTTTTATTGAATTACAATGATTAGTAGAATTCAGATTTTAGGCTAACTAATTATTTATGAAATAGTTGACAATAATAAAATTCAAAATTTCCAACATTCAATCTTAGTAAATTCCTTAAAGTTTAAATAAGGGTTATTTCCTCAAAAAAATAAATTTGATTTTAAGATCTAAAAATAAATAAATTGATAAGTCCAAAGTATGTGGCTCCTACCAATGCATTGACAGAAGTGGCATGGTGAATCACATATGCTAGGAAATATAGGAGTTGTAAGTAGACAAAAGTGCCAATATGACACTGCCCATCACACAAGCCTACATGCACTAAACAGGAGCTCAGTGCCTGACTATAGTTTTGAGTTTTAAATTCTCATCAGAGACAGTTAGCTTCCTGAGTTTGTTTGCAGAGGTTGTCATGGAGGGAGAAATAAATTCAAAGTATGTGGCTATTGCACAAAGTCATTCTTGTCAGCGCAGATATCAATTGGTAGTGAGCTAAAAACCTTAGATTTCTCTTTCTTTATATGGCCAGCTTTCTGCAAATACCTGAGCAGGCAGATTGCCTCTGATAAAATTTTACTTAAAACCATGTACAAGCAATGAGTTTGGGTTTGGCGTGCTTGATGTAAATGCTGTAAATGGCACTTTTTAATGCTGTCTATGCACAAGTGATGTAAATACACTGGAGTATCCATGAGGCTTTGTGGAGTATTGGGTCCTAACTTAAGTAATTAAATCATTAAATTAATGAGAAATGACATATGGTTTTAAAATATACAGTAACTAGATGCCTGATAGCAGATCTTTAATTTCTTTCAATCAAAAAGGTTCAATAATTGACCTACTTCAATGTTAACCCTTTTGCTATTAACCACATGTGGTGCACACCATAAGATAATTATAAGCACAAAAACTTCTTAAGGTGCGTTTACAGCCGTTTACAGCCATTTACATTACGTTTATATGCCCCAGGGGCACATTTTTAACATTGGCCCCAAAAACTTTACTAGACTGTTAAGGTTTTAAAAGGTTAGATTAAGCTAGATTTGAGTAATTTAAACCTAAGTTCAAGTCAATGATTAGAATTATATTATGTTAAGTTAAAGATTAATTAGGGCTAAGGTTACATAAAGCAGGGTTGGCATTAAAAAACCTACCCTTGGGATCCACAAAGTTCTCTTAGGAGATCCACAACATTGACAGATATGAAAATTAAAGACATACATATATTGCAACAAACAAAAAGTTCATGACTTACTTGCCACATAAAGCCAATAATCTCACTGTCTTGCTTTCTTGTCTATAGTCACTAAGATGAAATGTAAGCAATGCATGCTTTTGTCATGCATGGCATATGCTGTTTGTCAATCTATCTCTCCCTTATCTCAACGTCAAAAGAATGTGGTAGGATTGGCACTATTCAAGGTTACAAAACTGCATGCGCTATCCAATCACAGAGCACCAGGTGCTACAGATGAATATAGCGTGGTTTAAATTACTTCATCAAAATCTGTCTCAGATTATTCATCATCTGCTAGGCAACATGTAGGTAGTGTGAGTACCTATTCAATTTTTATATTTTTTTTTAATGCTTGCAAATGGATTAAAAAGGTGACAAAAATTGATAGAAAACAGAAGGCCCAATTATTTGATTTAGATTATATAGCTTTTGGGTTTACTGCTATCTGTGATAAAAATTACCCGTTACCGTTATGTTTAGTTTGTGGTGAGAAGTTATCAAACAGTTCAATACTGCCATCTAAGTTGAAGCGTCATCTGATATCAAAGCATCCTAATTTGGATGAAAAACTACAGAATACTTTCAAAGACTGAAAGAATCCACTTCAAAACAGGCTGGTGCATTTGAAAGGAAGTTCAACATTAGCCAAAAAGCAAACCAAGCAAGCTTTGCTGTGGCAGAGATCATAGCCAAGCAGATAAAGCCACATACAATTGCTGAATCATTAATATTACCAGCATGCATTACAATTGCAAAGATTTTTTTTTGAGATGCTGCTGCTGCTGAAATTAAGAATATCTCTCTGTCTGATAACACAATAAGCAGGCAGATTATGGACATGTCAGTCGATATCGAAAAGAGTTATGTTAAAATTTGAAAGCTGCTGATTTTTTGCTATTCAAGTGGATGAAAGCACTGATATAAGTAAAAAATCACAGCTACATACTTTTATTAAAATAATTGAAAATAATGTAATTGTTGAAGAATTTTTATGTTGCAAAGAATTGCCCAAAACAATGAAAGGACAAGATATATATGATGCACTTACCTCGTATTTGAATCACTGGCACATACATTGGAAAAGTGTGTTGGAATTTACACAGATGGGTGTCCTTTAATGATTGCAAGTGTGAAAGGTTTTGTTACATTGGTAAAGCAATCTGAACTAAATATTTTCACAACACACTGCTTTCTTCATAGTGAAGGCCTATTTGCCAAAGCTATTGGCCCAGAGCTAAAAAATGTACTTGATATGGTGGTCAAAATAGTCAACTACTTAAAATCAAGGCCAGTGAAATGTTGGCAGTTCACTAAAGTTTGTGAAAGCATGGATGATGAACATGTCACTCTTCTACTTCATACAGACGTCCAAAGGCTCTTTTGAGGACAAGTGCTATCTCAATTTTATGAGCTTAGAGATGAATTGTTGGTTCTCTTTATAACCAACAAGTTTGAATATGAGAAATTTCTGAATGATGAAAGTTAGTGTTCAAAATTGGCCTGCCTACCTACCTAACATCTTCCAACACCTGAATAATTTGAATATGAGTATGCAAAGGAAAAAAGAGAATATTTCAACTTTAGTAAACAAAATTAAACAAAGTTTGGCTGCTCTTGCATAACACTAGTGTGTCTGCTCTGGTCCCCCAACTTAACGCTCATCTAAAAACATCAAACTACCTATGCTCTTTGATTATTATCATTCAATCTTCATTTGATGTGAAAAAACTGGTGTGCACAATGCCCATTTCTCAATATACAGTAAGAATTATAAATATGTTCAATACAATTTAGTGGAACAAATCTGAATGCAAGTTTGATAAATTTACTGATAATAGTGTAGCTAATGGCTATGTCAGTATGTCACAAAGTAAACATATTAGTTTATTTATAATTTGTATTAATATTTGTTTGAATTTACTTATATTCCTCACTTTATTAGTGACTTCTTTTTTAGTAAAATATTTCAAAAACAATTTAAGCAACAATAAAATATGACAATTAATAAAACCCAAAAAACCTGCTGCGTGGGGTTTTTTAAAAAGCCCAGAATTTTGCCAAACCTACAGTAAAGTAAGTTAGAATACATTAAAAGTAAAAAAGACTTTAGTAAGAAATGAGCCCTAGTTAACACTTTGTTTCTTATCATTTTAAGCCATTGCTTCTCAATCTTCTTTTTGGCAACCCTATGTTAAGCTTAAACAACTGAAATTAGTGACCCAAGCAAATTCAACAATGACTTACTTTTGCTTGTGATGTAAGGGTAAAGAAGCACTCTAACCTTTTACCTCACCAACATTATTAGAATCTGGTTAACTAAAGTATATATAGTATAAACCGAAAAGCAAAAAAGCTATTACCAAAATGATAAGTTTGAAAAATTAAAGATTTGGCCAAAACATTTAAAAACAACGTTTAAAACAAAATTAAAAAACTTTTGTTTTTTTCTAAAAGTTTTAAATCAATAGCTTTTCATATCAAGCTTCAAATTCTGTAATATTTATATTAAATACATATTTTATGTTTACATAAAACAATTTTTATACAAAATTTATTTCAGTATAAAACTTATAAATATGTACATTTTTGCTCCTTAGTAAAACATTAGCATTAAGCCTATTTATAATTGTATGAAAGAAACAACCATGACTTTGCCTTTGAAAAAATAATTAATTGATAATGTTTAAATTAATAAATTTACATAAATTTTAAATTATATTTTAAAGAATTAATACCACAAAATGTATGAAAAGTATTAAAAAAGTATGTAAAAAAATTATATCAAAAATACTCACAATATGTTTTGAATGTTTTTCAAATAAAGTACTTGTTTTTTTATTTTTTAAGTTCAAAATTGAATTGCTTTTAGTTTTTGCTGTATCTTTTTGGCATTGCTTTAAAATTTTTATAAATTCAGATGTTCGATCAATCATAGTAAAGTACAATAATTAATAGCTTCAACATTCAAATCTGAAAAATAAATCTAATAAAATTCCAGTCTCTTCAAAAAGTCACTGTAAGCGATTTTTTTGGTGAAACTCAGCTGAAATTGAACTCAATTTCAATAATCACAAAGCAGTAGCCCACTATGGAAACAATTCACTTTATACAGTTATATAGCTACATATAGAATTCTATCTGAATAAGATATCTGATGATCGCGCTTGGTGATACAGACTGTTGAATTTTTAATTAATTGTATCTAAATAGCCTTAATATATTGATTCAGAAATATTTAGCTCTAACTGCCTTATCTAGCACTCTGTATTGTAACTTAAATCAACATTATTTAGCTTAGTATTTTTGAAAAAGAACCACTTGGCTCCCTAAGGACGAATTCTTAATCTGTAGGGTGGAATAATCGTTGAGAGCGGAATTTTAAATAAAATGTTAGATGCTTCAAAGTTATTTACTGATAACAAAAATTTCGACTTGTTTTTGCACCTTGACAGCTCATAAAAATTGTTTTGCTAAAGTGAAGACCATTTTTTTTAGTTTTTGCATGCATGCTTCTTCTTCTTCTCCTTTCGGCCTTTCCCTTTAGTCAGGGGTGGCCACAGCATATCATCATTCTCCACATCTTTCTGTCTTCAACATCCATCTCCTTCGCACCAACTTCCCCCATATCTTCTTTCACTACATCTAAAAATCTTCTCTTTAAGATCTAAAAATTCTAAAAATTCTCTTTCATGCAATTATATATGAAGACTATATATATATAAACCTAATTATGGAGACTATAGATTATGGAGACCTAATTATGAAGACCTAATATTATGGGGACCTAATACAGGAACCCCATATTGTATATACCGGTATGTATAATGACCCTATCGGGTGACCCTATACAAAGATATATATATAAAAGTTTTGGCAAAACGAAATTGTAGAACAAAACGAAATTGTTGATTGCAAAAACAACGAATTAGATCGAAAAACCCTATATCTAAAAAAATTCTAAATATTCATACATCTAAAAATTCTCTTTCATGCAACCCTATTTATTTTATGTCCCAGTTCGCTCGTAAGAAAAAAAAGGAGCGAAAAGGGTTGTCGCGGTCGTAGTATGGAAGGGCATAAACTTTGGACGATCTCGGGACAGACACAAACTGGACTTAGGACCGAGGGTTTATCTTTTTACTACCCCAGGCTGTTGTACTACATGGATCAGGTGCTGGCAGCGATGGTGTTGATCCAGTATCGGGTTTCGTCATCAAGAACCATAAAAGCAATTTCTGGTCAAACCACGTGATCCATGTGGTGCGCGATGTAGGCTATGAGGCACGCTGTTAATACGTGGTCTGTGATTTGTTTAGTGGCGCTGAACTTGCAATTCAGTAAAGGAGCGCGAGATCCTATTTGTGCATGCACAAATGAAATCTCCCAAAAACAGTTTGCAGGCGATTAACCTTAACTGATGCAAGCTGTTCAGTGCAAGTAGTGAAATGAAAGCACAGAGCCTGGATGTACTCTCAATGTAGTCCGTCTTCCATCTATAACTTGCCGCACTGGTTTGTGCAGATGCCACATTCGGTGTAGTTGTTCAATGGTTTCTGCGCAGCTGGCACGAACAGGCGCCTAAACCTTAAAGTCTCACTTAACGGGCATCTGAGGATTCCCTAAAAAAATCGTGCAGTATGGTCAGGGTGCGCCAGAGTGCCATGGTTAGCTCTACTGGCTGGATGCCTAGAAGTATGGATGGGTTGTCCGTTGGTCTGGGACGCAAGCATCCGCAGTAACAATGCTCAAAGCTTCATTTAAAACGTTGTGTCGAGGTAAGTGTGAGCAGTGCGCGGGCGCCAGACTGGCGCACTGTAGGCTACCCAACTCTCGAGTAGGCCAGAGATAGAGCCGTTATATGCAATATTTTGGCACCATTAAGCAACCCATTCTGTGCCCGAAAATCGCTTCAGCAATGTGACGCGTAAAGATAGTTTTTGCGCAATGTTACAAGCTGGTGCTGAATATGAGCGATCTGTCCGGTTTTAATCAAGATAAGACGGAATCAGGCAAAATAGTAAAAGCTTATTGCTATTATAAAATAGATTGAGTCTCTGAATGAAATTTAGAACGTTTTCTTAAAAGATTTCCCAAAAATAGACCAACAATAAAATTCTTTTTGTTTTTAACTTCTTTTTTTTGTTATTCATCGAATTGTTATCTTCATTGTTTTCCTCGTGTTCTGATTATTTTACTTTAAATGTCAAGTTTTATATACAGTAGTTTTTTTGTACACGTTGATTGCTAGTTGATAGTTGTTAATGTTGATAGTACTTTGATGCAGGCTCGATTCACCAAATATATAGCACTCCCCCAGATAGATGGAAGTCGCTTTTTTATTTATGTAACTGATAGGCTAAACGGGAGCTAAAGGCTTAATAAGTTTATATTTTTGTTTGCATGATTCTATTTGATTAAGTAATTCTGTAAAATAAAAGTTAAATTTTTATATCGTGTAATAACTGTAATAAATTCGTCACCAAAACCGCACTGTTACCGCATTTGTGTAACTGAGCTTCAACCTCCAAATATCGAGATAGCCTATGTAGCCTACTCTAAAACACTAGTCTTGTCTTAACCTTCGATTCCTTTTGAAGGCAAATACAAAATTGCTAATGTTAAAAAAACAACTGAAAATAATTTTTGTCATATAGGCCTACTTTAAATGGGAAATGGCGCTGTATATACCTGCTGATAACCTCTGAAGCCTTCTTATATTTTTTTGATTGCACACAGCTTTTAGAAACTTCTTTGATTAAATCCGATACATTAATTTGACAGCAAAACCAATACTCAGTCACAACCATGTATGTCGTTGGTCACAACTATAGCATTATTAACTATAAATAAATTCTTACACTATGAGGTATCTGGCATGATTAATTAAGTGTGTAAATAATAAAAAATTCATTTTATCAACAGTACCTCGGTCTTGAAAGGAAGAAAAACAGCTTAAATTTTAATAACCACGGATTAGCTATATATAAAGAATACGATCAGGATCCAGGGATCTACGGTAATCCAAAGAGAGTGGTGCGGTCAAATCTTTTTTGCCGTTCTGTTTGATTAATGACCGTTGTTTTAAAAGCTTAAACTCTCTCATTAGCACCAGAATTCATCAATAAAATATATTGACAACACTACAAATACTATCAACATTGAAAGAATAACAATACTAATTTAGGATTTAACTTAAACTTAAATTTATCTTAAATTTTAAATGAATTTTAACTCTAAAACAGTCGGACTATCACTAGCGCCGGATTAACAATGTAGCAGATGTAACATTTGCTGCGGGTCCCGCGCTTTTTAATACCATAATTCAGAATAAAGAAAAACTAGTTGTATTTACAGCACATACACTTTATAAGCTAATTTAAGCCTCCTACTTGTCTTCAGTGTGTTTATGACATCACACTGACGCTGTCGTCTTAAATATTTAAAGATTTTTCTTGTACTTAAGAACATTGCTTAGTTTTCTGCTAAAAAATGAGTGGTAGCACCAGTAGAGTTAGAGACATCGATCGCCATTACCCCTCTGGATGGAGCAAACGTAAAGCAAAGGATGACAGACTAAAAAAGACTCAACTAGCGATTTCAAAAACTTAAAAAATGAAGGAATACTTTACTGAGCAAAGAGATATTGGAGATATCTGTAGGTGAAAAAGCGAAAAATACACAGCAACTTCTGAAGCTGATGTAGAAACTGTGCAGCAAGCAGGGCTACGAACTCGAAGCATTTTTAATCGAGTTTAAGTTCGAGTTCGAGTTCACAAAAAAATTGCAAGTCCGAGTTCGAGTTCTTTAAATTTCAATTTTTTGAGTTCGAGTTCGAGTTCGAGTTCACAAAATAGAGTTGAAAAAATACAGTCGGAATAAAGTTAAGAGGATAATTCAACCGCGAAAAACTGAGCACATGTTAGAAATTGCTTTGTCATCAATGTTACCAATTTTAATCTATTATTAAACAAAATAAAAGAGGGTAGCAAATTATAATTGGGCACCATCGCTGAGAAATATTGTAGTCAAATTTACTCATTAAATGAACTCAAACTCCACAAACTTTTTTCGAGTTCAAGTTCAAGTTCGAGTTCAGAAATTTTTATTTTTCGAGTTCGAGTTCGGCCAAATTGCCGAGTTCTTCGAGTTCGAGGCCCTGGCAGCAAGAGAAGGAAACTGTTGAGGAAGAAGATGCTAGTACCACTATTTTCATTTTTCGAATGACCTTGGTATGTGGCCGAAAAGATTGAGCGAGACTGACCGTGAGTATTGGATTAAAACGGGAACTAAGGATTGCCAACATTTTAACAGCAATTTTTCTAAATCAACACGAATTTACAAAGGCGAAACGACTCCTAGAAGCTGCCGCAATTCTTACTTCCAAACTATTCATAGACTCACGAAAAAGCAATATTCTATTCTGAAAGCAAAGGTAGGCTTTTCTGTTTTCCCTGCAAAGTAGGCTAATGGCTTGCTCGGGTTCCGAATCACAAAATAACAAAACAAAAAGGTTTTATTGACTGGAAAAACGCTAACAATTTGCTGCGAAGACATGAAGAAAGTAACTCTCATCAGCAACATTCGATAGAGCTCCTGATGCGCAAAAAAGCGGTGTTTGCGTGAATTCCCAGCTAGTGAGCCAAATAGAAGAAGAGCAAAAGTACTGGAGTGCTCTTTTAGAGCAAATAATAGAGCTTGTCAAGTTTTTAGCTGAACGAGGCCTTGCATTTCATGGTAGCGATGAAAAAATTGGGTCTTATAACAATGGTTATTGAATACTGGGCGATGCGATCGATAATCAGTGAGCGGGGATGTCTAATCTGTCTTTCTAAATTAATTCCTAACTCACCTTATTTAGATTCTAATTCAAATGGTTTAAATTTAGAGATTATATTATAAAGAACGAACAATTAATAAGAAAAAAAGGCGAATAAGAAATTAAATTTTGGCGGATAGATAATGAGTGCTAAGCTGTTGAACAACGTGTACAATATTGATCAATATTACAATGTAACAATATGACAGCGTTAAACAATGTGATTCTCTCAAATTAACAACAACTTAACGTCCAAATTTATCGCCAAGAAGGAATAGATAAACAATTTGTTTTCACTCACGATTTTCGCACCGTCTCATATTGACGTCCTTCCACCATTCGACACGACGAGAAAATGAGCGGCTACTAACTTGATCACATGCTCTAGTCCTAGTCAGGGTTTCCAAATTATAAATATTATTTCAATATTTAACATCCTGCCCCCTAAATTATTGAGGCGCTTATAATCTACGGCAACGAAATAATTTACACATTAAATACGCAACACACATCAATAAAACAACAATAGCACATCATTTTTTGTGGCTGGAATTGTTCTCTTCCTTTGCTGCGAAACCTTCAAGATGCACCATCGTCCTGACGTCACGATTGAACACTCGACCGTCTGATAGTACAACCCTTGCCGTGCGAACATAGCCATTCTCGTCTGGATAGACCTCTTCGATAACAGCCTTTGGAAATTCCCGCCTTCCTTCGCTTTCGGAATCCTTTAGCAGAATTAAATCTCCCTTTTTTAAGTTCGGCATTGCTTCCTTCCAGCAGTGTCTAATTTGCAACCAAGGATATACATCTTGAGCCAGCGTTCCCAAAACTGCTCGGCAACTGCTATCACGTATTTGTAATTCTGTCGATACTGATCTCCCTTGCTAAAGTCATGGGATGGTAGGTCTGGATGCAGATTTCCCGTCAATATCGTCATCGGCGTCAATGCCCGCCAGTCCTCCAGTTCCGATGTTAGTTTGGTTATTGGACGGCAATTCATTACGGCTTCCACTTCGCACAGTATTGTCAGAAGCTCGTATTCCGTTGGGTTTCGTTTCTTCAACCCTGGGACCGCTAATAAACCGTTATGAATTATCGCGGCAAATACAGCTTTCAAGCTTCTTATCGCTCTTTCCCAGCTCCCCCCAGCATGCGGATTTTTTGGAACATTGAACCGCCATTGAACGTCAACCCCCTTTCGAGATAGGCAAGTCGCAATTCGGCTTCGGTCGACCTCTTCTGGAATCTTAGGAGTCGGTGTCCGGCACCCTTTTATTTGCTTTGATTTCAACAGTTCCTTCAGCTCTGAATCGCAGCCTTTGAAGTTCGTGCCTTGATCCGAATATAGGTACCGGCAGCATAGTCCACGTCGCGATGTGAAACGCCAAAAGCATTGTAAAAACGCATCAGTCGTCAAATCGGGTACAACTTCAATGTGACATGCACGTGACGCCATACAAATAAACAAAACTCCCCAACGCTTACTACACTCCGGCCCATTTGTATTGCAATTGGCCCGAATAAATCAACACCGGTATGCTCGAATGGATGTTTTGGTACATTCACCCGACATTTCGGCAAGTTTCCCATTATTTGCCCCATACTTTTAGCACGTCTAATTTTACAGTATTGACACTCAGCAGTGTGCTTGCGAATTGTGCTGATACCCCCAGACAACCAGAAGGTCCGTACGATTTGCGACAATACATAATTTGCGCCAAAATGACAAGACATTTCATGATATTTTACTAACAGTTCGGTAACACGACCACCTTTGGGTATAATATATTGATGAATTGCTTCATCAGGCAAGGCAGCATTTACAATTCTGCCCCCCACACGCAAAACTCTTGTACTTTGATCAAAATAGGGCAATAAGTTTTTAATTTTTGACAACTTTGAGCGTTCAGATCGATAACAATGTTGCAACGCATATTCAAAATTATGATTTGATACGACTTTCATTACTCTTTGGCCAAAATATTTTTCCTGGCCAATGCGTACTAGTTCGATTTCGGCTAGTTGCCTCTCATGTTGCTTCAAGCAACCAATTTCGCATTTAACATGGGATAAAAATCCTCTCTTTTTAACTTTATACAAGATATAGCGATATCTGTACGCGATTATTCTTAAGCATTTTTCATATTCTGAGTACCGGTCAGGTACATCACACAAGTACTCAGGTACACTTGCACATTCACCTTTCACTCTTTCGATTTCAACAGTAATGCTAGCGCTAGTTATATGGTCCGCCGTGTCGGATGTGTTTTCTCTCAAAAATAAAGGACCATTAAAATACATATTGTCATTACTTGCATCCTTTGGGTTTAACCCACGTGAGCACATATCGGCCGGATTACACGACGAACTCACATGTCGCCACTCATCTCCTCCACACAATCGCTTAATATCATTTATTTTACGAGATACATATTTAGTCAACCTTTTATCCATCGTCTCAATCCAATTTAACACAACAGACGAATCTGTATACAGAACACATTCATTCAACGGTATTTTTATCGCTCGTTTTATTTGATTATGCATTCTTGCACCAAGCAAGGCGGCAATCAATTCTAGCTTGGGAATGCTTATATTACTTTGCTTTGGTACAACCTTAGCCTTACCTATAACAAACGAGATGTGGTATTGGCCATTTTGCCTCATCCTCATGTATGTCACACACCCATATCCCTTTTCCGAGCTATCGCAAAATGTGTGTAACTGATAACTCTCTGGTTCGCTCTTCCAGAGGCTCCGCCTAAGGGATAAATTTTGAAGATTGGGTAACCCATTTAGCCATTTACGCCAACGTTTGGCTATATCTGCAGGAAGAGAACCATCCCACTCTCTGACCTCTTCTGCCACTTCTTGCATGATTCTCCTACCCGTAAGTAAATAAGGGGCACATATACCCAAGGGGTCAAATACTTGTGCGATTGTTGCCCAAACACCACGTTTTGTGCGAGGTCTTTCTTTTATATTTACCCTGGGAGATAGCACGTCAGCCACCGGATCCCAATGTAGGCCAAGAACTTTACACTCAGACACTTTTGAGTCCGTCACCTCTTTACAAACGTCACCATTTGCAACCCTTGAGCTATCGATATACTTTAGCACCTCTGGTGCATTAGATACAAACTTGCGCAATTCAAACCCACCTGACTGTAGTAGTTGCGTCAATTCTTGAGCGACTGTTCCTGCACTCTCCACGTTTGGACAGGAAACCAAACCATCATCTACGTAGAAGCTATCTGCAGCTGCATTCAACGTTTGGGTCGACGCTCCAACAACATTTTCGTCTACCGTTTTCTTTAGGCAGTAGTTTGCCATTGACATGCTGCAATTCAAACCATACGGTAACCGTTTAAAGCGGAAGGTTACTATCGGTCCGTTAAGATCGTGGTCTTTGAACCACAATATCCTCAATAAATTTCTGTCTTTTTCGTTTATACCGCACTGGAGAAACATTTCTTTTATGTCACAAGTAAATGCGACAGGAAAACGTCTAAATCGCATTAGCACGTGCCACAATCGCTGCGTAGTATCTACGCCTTGAAGTAAAAACGAATTCAATGAGGAACCCTTACCCTTGACCGAGGCATCATACACAAGCCTTCTCTTTTTATGGCAAGTAACAAAATGAGGTATGTAATATACTCGGTCAGTATCATCGTTGCTATCATCAACCGGCTCTATTTTATCTTTTAATCAATCGATCTATCGCGTCAACATAAAATTGTCTGGCTTCTGCATCTCGTTGCAGTAAGTTCCTTTGTTTTAAAAGTCGAGATTCTGCCAATACTTTGTTATCACTCGGTAAGTCTTTATCCGTTCTGAGCGGTAAATCAACACTAAATCGGCCATCTATTTTTACAACAGAATCATCATACATTCGGTTACATGTCAAATCGTTTTTCGACGGCATTACATCATCATCATCGGTTTCTACGTCAAACTCGGCATAAAAATACCGATCAATTTCAGCATGCAGTAATTCACACGAATTTATATTACCATTACAAACGTAAGCCGACTCACCCAATTCGATATCATTACCTCTCATCAACCGCAAATTATTACTATGGATCTTGGCGCACGTTGTATTGTCCTCGTTCGCTGCCACGTCTTCTTGGTGGATCGATTCAGTGGTTCCTACTAGCACCCAACCTAAACTGGATCGCTTAGCGGTAACACGTGATTCAGTGCTACGCTTCACTTGCTGCATGTCCAGCAATGCTTCATAGTCAGTGCCAATTATTAAATCAATTTCACTGTTTTCTAGAGGGTCAAGTACCACTTCTCTTAAGTGAGGATTTTTATTAATGTCAATTTCTATTCTTCCAATAGGATTATTATGCCTGCCTACATGCGTCACGCAAACTACATTCGCTAATCGATACAGTGTGTCCGTGCAGTCCTTTAATTTCTAAATCGATGTTGAAACAAGTTTCCTTTGTTCTCGCGTTAGACGTAGCGATCATTACGTGTGCGGTGTTATCATTTTTAATTTGAACTCCCAACATATTTGCCAACCGCCTTGAAGCTAAAGTGGTATCACTCCCAATGTCTAGCAGACAATTAGCAATAACTCTCTTATCGCCGCCAGTTAGTCTCACTTGCACTGGTAATACAGGAAGCAATTTTCGGTCTTTGCTTAGAAGCACATTGTGGCATTTAACGCTGTCTATCGCCTCGCCTTCATTATTCTCTTGCAAATGGTTGCGGCTTTCTCTCTTTTCTAAAGTCTTAGTGCCGTCGTCATTAAGATTATCGCACAGCAGACTGTGATGAGCTTTACTTTGACAAATCTGGCATGAAGCATGCGATTTACACTTAGCTGCCATGTGACCAACTTCTAAACACTTATAGCATCTTCTAATTCGTTTTGTTATCGCCCATCGATCTCTTTTATTTAACTCAGCAAATTTACCACATTTACAAAGCGCGTGACTTTCTTTGTTTGTTTTTTTGTTGTTTCTTGTTTCTTTGTTCAACAGGACAAGAAGAGACACTTACATTTTGCGAATAGGCCTTTACATTATATTTATCACATTTATTTCTAAACTTGGATTCTCTATTCACTCTCTGGCTACTTTCAACTTTACTACTTTGTTTATTGCATGCGTCTAAATGTGATAGTGGGTGTGACACAAGATCTAGTTGTTCATTCACAAACGCCAACAAATATTCGAAGCTGGGCATGTGCACATTAGATGCGCTCAATCTCTCCGTTAATTTTTCTTTAGTTCGTTTTGGTAAACGCGTTATTACACCTTTTAAGATGCCTGGCGAATTTAAAATACCAATACGGTCATCTATTTTAAACAGCGATTGAATATCTTCTAACTCGTTCACCAAGGTTTGGAATGCTTCCACTGACCATCTTATGGGCTCAGGTCGAGTTATGTGCGCAATATGTGCTTCCGTTACAGAGGAGTCATTTCCGTAATACCTTTCCAATTTACTAAAAGCTGCTTCTAATGCCAACTTAGGATCTCTTATACGATCACAATTTTTTATTGCTTCTGCTGCCTTCCCAACGCATCTCGATTGCAGTACATCAAACATTAATGCATTTTGGCCACCGTACATTGAAATTATTCTCTCCATCCCTTGCCGAAAGGCAGTATACTTTTTTGGGTCTCCATCAAAGGCTACTTTGGCTCCACTTTCTAACAAAACTTTTCCAGTCAAGTACTGGTCTCCGACGCTGCTATTATATGCACGATGAGCTTCTGCGTATCCTTTGCTGATCGACTCATTTCTGGTTTTAGGGTTGATCTCCCACTTATTTATAATTTTAGTAATCGCCTCGTCATCGTTTGCGGCATCCGACCTTAAAGGTGATGATTCGGGACCATTCCTGCCCCCGTGTCCGTTCTCGGGTCCTGAGCTTGCTTGGGTTTGAGTTCGCGGTTCAGGTGCAAGCTGCTTCGCTAGGTTAGCTTGCACTTTCTTTTTCTTTAATTCTATTTCCGCTAACACTCTATTTTTCTTTACCTCTATTTCTGCGATTTTGACGTCACTTTCAGCCACCAGTACTTCCTGTTCTGGGGTTAAGTCGGATTTCCTTGATCGACTAGATCTCAAACTACTTTTCCACGAGCTAGACAAGCGTAACCTACTTGACCTACTACCAGTATTCTTTTTTGAAGTTTGTTGCAGATCATTGGCTAGTCTACACTGTGAAACTCGCGCTTCCTTTAACGACTTTTTTAGCATGTCGTATTGTATTTCTGCTAATTCTTTTCTGTCAACGTACTCTTCAACTTTTAATTGGTCGTCTCCTGGCCTTATCCCGTCTATATACGAATCAACTGCATCTACTAGACGACGAAAGGTTAAAGAAACTTCCTCGAAAGCTGGTTCAAATATTGCTTTGTCACTATCTCGTAACGCACTAGAACATTCACGCATTGCTTTGTTAAAGTCGCGATTTAATTCTCGTATCTCTCTCTCAGTGGGAAAATACGTTTCTTCCGTCATTTTGTTTATTTCTCCCTTATCAATATTCTATTACAATATCACTATTGTCACAATGTTACTTACTGCTGATCGGCTTATCGACGCAACACAATATTAATCTCTAAAATGTTAATTACGATTAATTCCGATTACAGTTTACAGCTTCAATCGAGTTTCAAAGTTACTTCAATTTGAAATTCAAAATCAATCTCAAAATAGATAATTTTATCTCCGAACAAATTGTTTATGATATTGAATACTGGGCGATGCGATCGATAATCAGTGAGCGGGGATGTCTAATCTGTCTTTCTAAATTAATTCCTAACTCACCTTATTTAGATTCTAATTCAAATGGTTTAAATTTAGAGATTATATTATAAAGAACAAACAATTAATAAGAAAAAAAGGCGAATAAGAAATTAAATTTTGGCGGATAGATAATGAGTGCTAAGCTGTTGAACAACGTGTACAATATTGATCAATATTACAATGTAACAATATGACAGCGTTAAACAATGTGATTCTCTCAAATTAACAACAACTTAACGTCCAAATTTATCGCCAAGAAGGAATAGATAAACAATTTGTTTTCACTCACGATTTTCGCACCGTCTCATATTGACGTCCTTCCACCATTCGACACGACGAGAAAATGAGCGGCTACTAACTTGATCACATGCTCTAGTCCTAGTCAGGGTTTCCAAATTATAAATATTATTTCAATATTTAACAATGGTAATTACCGAGGCTTGTTGTAACTTTTGGCAAAGTTTGATCCAATTATGGCGAAACATATCACGATTCATGCTAACAAAGGATAGGGGCACACATTATATCTTTCCAAAACCATTTGTAAACAGTTCATTAGCTTAATAGGATCTAGCGTTCACGACAGCATTGTCTGCGAATCGAAGAATAGCAAGTACCGTGTTTACTCGCTTTAAAGATGGGGATTTTTTCTCAAGAATTTGGGCTCAAATTGGAGGGCCCGTCTTATAGGCGAGGTCTACAGTGATAGAAAATAGTTCATTCGTAACTGTGCAGATATTTCACAGTTTCTTGCAAAAATAAATAACAGAGACACGTACGCGGTAATTATAATAAATTTGCTGTGTTCTATTGAAGTGCAGTTTGCGTAAACTGTTTTAATATTTAGAAGAAATGTGATTTAAAAGTTAGCATAAACGTACTTTGATACTGAAATGTGTTTCTCTCGTTATCTGCTTTCCTTCCTTCATCTTATAAACGAGTCTAAACAGAATATCGACAATACGACAAATATTTATGCAATCTCCCACATTGAGCACACATTATCTCTATCCAACTAGTTTAACTGAAATAAAAAAAACTAATCAGTGACATTCAGCCTAAAAAAAGTATTGGCATTGATGAAATTCCCCCAACTATTTTAAAAAGCACACCAGACAATATGTTAATAGCTCTAACACATGTGTTTAATCTTTCGTTAGCTTGTGGTGAATTTATCTCTGACTTTAAAACTGCAAAAGTAGCACCAATTCATAGAAAGGATAGTGTAACTGATGTATGCAATTGCCAATTATCGCCCAATCAGCTTGTTTTGCTCCATGTCAAAAATATTGGAAAAGTTAATATACAATCGTGTAGTATTATTCTTAAAAAAAAAAAAACTTTTTTTATAGATATCAATTTGGCTTCAGAAAAAATCATTCAACTAGTCACGCAACTTCATTATTATTTTTGCAATCAAAATTTTGCAATCAAAGCTGCTTCAAAAGACTTGCTTGTATCCAAGCACAAGAAAACCAATAATTTTATTTATGGTTGGAATAATAGTGTTAAAAGAGCACATGTAACTGCCAGAGCTGCCCATCTGAAGTGGATTAAAAATGGTAAGATCAGAAATGGAAAGTATTATAAAGCAATGAAATCTTCCCGAAGGTCATTTAAATATGCTTTTCGCAAATGTAAAAGAAATTATGAATGTCATCAGGCTAATGCTTTAGCACTTGCTCTACATTCTAGGTCCAATGCACCTAAATCTTTTTGGAGCAAAATTAGATCTTCTAATAATCATTGCTCTCTTCCTGCTTCTGTTGGTGGAGTAAAAGGTGCTAAAAATATTGCTGAGATGTGGAAAAAGCATTTTTCTTCTCTCTTAAATACTAGTAGTTTTTCGGATGCAACGAAATTTGTTGATTTCAAATTACAATCGTTTGAGTCTTATCATAATCTTTCCTTGGCTGAATGCACTATTGACACTATCAGTCCATTAATTTATACATTAAAGCTAAACTGTGCTCCTGGTGTTGATGGTATTTCTGCTGAATATTTTTGCTATTGTGATAGTAGTATTAAAGAATATATATGTGATCTTTTTAATATGTGTTTATATCATGGTGTTATCCCAAAATCTTGTACTGACACCTTACTTGTCCCAATAATTAAAAACAAAAATAAAAATGTTCATGATGTTAGTAATTACAGGCCTATTGCTCTTACCACAGTTGTGTCAAAACTGTTTGAATCTTACATGTTACATCATTTAATAGATTTTTTAAAAACAAATGATAACCAATTTGGGTTTAATGGTACAGACATGAGTGTATTTCTTCTTAAACAAGTAGCTTCTTCATATGTATCTAGAGATACTCCTGTGTTTGCTGTGTTTTTGGATGCCTCTAAAGCCTTTGATAAAGTAGATCATGACCTTTTATTTAAAAAGTTAATACTTAGAAATGTGCCTTTGTACTTCATTAGGTTGTTGCGTTACTGGTATAAAACTCAAATGATGAAAGTTAGGTGGAATAATTATTTTTCTGACTCTTTTTTGGTCTCAAATGGTGTTCGCCAAGGAGGTATCTTAAACCCTTACTTATTTTCCCTGTATATTGATGATCTGATTTCTAACTTAAACACTATTAAATCTGGGTGTTATGTTGGAAATTACTGCCTAAATCATATAATGTTTGCTGATGACATTTGTGTATTTAGTCCTAGTTTAGTTGGTCTTCAAGATCTTTTAAATGCATGCTACAATTACGCCCAGTCACATAAAATGTTATTTAATTGTAATGAATCATTTGGCATGTTTGCACCAAAAAATTTCAATCTATCTTCCTCTACTAAGCTATTGATGGATAATTCAGTAATCAGTTTTGTTCAATCGGTAAAATATCTTGGGTTGCATATTAGCAGTGATCTTACTGATGACATTGACATTCAAAGGCAGGTTAAATCATTCTATTGCTCAGCAAATAAATTGAAACAGCAATTTAGTAAGTGCAGCTTGGAAGTAAAAAATTACTTATTTAAACATTTTTGCTTGCCATTTTATGGAAGCCACTTATGGTGTAATTATCGTAAATATAACTTCAGTCGATTACGTGTTGCTTACAATGATTCTTATAGAATTTTGTACCACATACCTCGATGTGTTAGTGCTCGTAACCATCAAGTACAATCAAATATTGATACCTTCGATGCTCTAATTAGAAAATGCATTTTTTCTTTCACTAATCGTTGTATAAACTCCCAAAATATCTTCATTACCGGTATGTCATAAATGTCATCGGACTTATGGTATAAATCGTTTTATTACTAATATTTTGTGCGAACTTTGTTTTAAACTTGTATTTTTCTATTGTGCATCTTTTGATATTTCTTTTTTTTTTTTTTTTTTTGCGTGTGTGTGCATATATGGACGCTTTTGGGTCTGAGATAAAATAAATAAATAAATAAAATTATTAATTGAAAATATTGCTGAAGCTTTTGAAAACAAAGAACATGTACTTGGCATATTTCTTGATCTATCTAAAGCATTCGATACCATTGATCATAAAATTTTATTATCCAAATTATGGCATTGTGGAATTCGTGGTGTAGCTCATGATTGGTTTTGTAGTTATCTTAGCAAAAGAAAACAATTAGTTGAAATAAATAAAATCTGCTCCAATACTAAGTCAATAAAATATGGTGTCCCTCAGGGTTCAATTTTAGGTCCTTTACTATTCTCAATTTATGTAAATGATTTAAATACTTGCTTGACCTTAGGAAAATGCATCATGTACGCTGACGACACTAGCATATTTTTAAAAAGTAATTGCTATGAAACCTTATATGAAGCTGTAAATAAGGAGTTAATGAACATAGATAAGTGGCTTCTAGCAAATCGGCTATTTCTAAACACTGACAAAACGCATTATGTGATCTTTCGCACACCCAAAACAAAGCCTCTACCAAAAAAATTGACAATTTCAATCAGAAATAAATTTATTTCTCAGCAACCAAAAACGAAATTTTTGGGAATAATATTTCATAAATATTTAAGTTGGAAATTGCATATGGACTTTGTTTTAAGAAAAATCTGCGTAAGTTATATGGTACTATCATAAAAATTTCAAAACACTTTCACAAAAAAACTTTGCTTGTATTGTATAACTCCCTGATAATTAGTCAAATAAGATATTGTATTACAACTTGGCATATTGGAAATAAAACCACAGCCTCAAAAATTCAACCAATCGCTAATACATAACGTTACTGACATCTTGAAAAACAACAACGTAATGACAATTGATCAAATAACCGAATTAGAAATAACTTGTTTTATGTATAAGCATATAAAAGGCATGTTACCAGCATGCTTTGATCATTTTTTTCAAAATAACCTGGTAAGCGACAATTTCACCAAATGTACAAGAGGCCAGTCCAAATTCTATCCCTCATTTTGTAGATTAAATATAACAAAAAAATCTTTAAGATACAGAGGTCCTCTTTCTTGGAATAAAGTCCCATCAAGCATTAAACAGATAAAATCAAATAGTAAATTTCGTACAGAATTTCAAAAGTACCTTATAGCAACGTAATTTTTAATGGCAATAGACTTCACAAATTTTAAAACATCTGATGCTGGTTTTTATTATTACAGGTAACTACACCTAATTGGACAAAGAAATTGAAGGTGATAAAAACCCGATGGTACTTCAAAGGCAACATCCAGATCATTACGGCCCAGTTCGATGAAAATTCACATAATTTACTTCTTTTGCACCTATTCTTGTTTACTATTTGTATGTTTTATTTTACGTATATAAATTTTTGTCCAGCCATATGCTTTTGAAATGGTCCTTTTGACCCGTGTCAGTATTTCTTTTGGTGGGTTTCTTTGCTTGCCTGACCCTTTTTGACCTTTAAGTTTGTTGTTTCTCCCACCCATGATTATACAACATTCTCTGACTTTGGCTCGGATGTGTGTATTAATTATCTTCTTTTCGCTTTCCTTTTCTTATTAACATCACATCGCTTTGTTCAAAGATACAGCGACCAAGCACAACGTCAGTTGTCATTGTCAGTTGTGCATGTAATAACGTACTTCGTTTAGTCGCTGCTTCCTTATTCACAATCGTTATTTCTACATGCACTATGATTAATTTCAAGTTGATTGTGAGTAAAAATGAAAATAAATAAAAATAAAAATACCAGGTGAAGATGGGACCCGTCTTATAAGCGAATCGTCAAACGGTGATCAGTTGACTTTAATCGTTTGTTATGTTTTACCAACTGGACCAGTAGAGAGATTTATTACATTTTTGGATATGAATAGTCATCAACAGGATAAATTGTTAACGTTTTTAAATGAAAACGGCATAGACATTGGAAACTGCCAGCAATATGGTCAAAGCTATGATAATGCCAGCAATATGAGCGGCAAATATAATGGCTTGCAAGCACGAATTAAGTAATTGAACGAGTTTGCGGACTACGTTCCCTGTTTTGCTCATTCATTGAATTTGGTTGGAAAATGTGCTGCTGAATGTTGCGAAGAAGCAAATTTTTTTTTGCTTTTGTCGAAAATATCTACACGTTTTTTTCTGCATTTACCAATCGCTGGAAGTTGGCCTAATGCTTTGTATGCCCAACGAAATTTTGCGTGATGACCTTTTTTTTTACTGTATATAAAGAACACCACGGTTTTGGGACGAAAAAAGCGAAATCTGAGACTGATTCCAAGTGTAGACATTTTTTTTTAAAGAACAACATGACTTTGGGGCCAAAATTGTTCTTCGTCCTAAAATCTCGGACAATTTTTTTGTCCTATCCGTAAAGTTTTGCATGTCAATTGCATGACCAGCATTGGCATACCAACTGCATGAATAGCAACAGAGGTCACCGCCCGCCACTTTAACCAAGGTTGCGAACTCGAACTCAAACTTGAACTCAAAGAATTCGGTCTTTTTTGCCAAACTCAAACTCAAACATGAATTGAAAAATAAAAATTGCCGAACTCTAACTTGACCTCAAACTTAAAAAATCTTTAAACAAATTTGAATTTATTAATTTAAAAATTTTGAAAAGTGAATAAATAATATTTTAGCTTGGTCGTGGTCGACAGCGTGATCAAGTGGTCGAGTGGTTAATGTCGGCACTGGGGTCGAGTGGTTAAAGTTACGGGCTGGTGACCAACAGGGTCTTGGTTCAAAAACCACTCGCGCCATTCTGTTGTATCCTTGGGAAAGACACTTTACGGCATTTTCCCCTGCTTGGTGGTCGTGGCAAGCAGTTCTAAATTACAGTCATATCTCTATTAAATTACAAGCGGACAGCAATGTCTTGGCATCTCCGGAAGCAGGTCGCGGTAATTGCTTACTCTATGTATTAGCGCCTCCGTCGCTTTCCTGCGAGTCAGGAGGATAAATATAAAGATAAAATAAAAAAATAAAAATAAGATTTTACTTTTGATTTTAAATTGTAAAATTTCAAATGCAACAAAATTGTAGCTTATTTCACTATGGAAATATTTGGAAAAAGTCAGAATTTTTTGGGTAGCCACAGGAAAATATTTGGGCAAGGAAAACTTTTTGGAGCACAGAAAACCAACTGCTTTTGCTGGACAAAGTTTCCATATTCAAAAAAGATTACGGTTTGAGGTGAAGATTTTGTTTAGAAATCACTTCTTTTTTGGGATAAAAATCAAAAAATCTGGGACAGATTCCAAGTGAAGACTTTTTTTTATCTTCACTCTAAATTTAAAACAAAATTTATTCTCGTTTCTGTAAAGTACAAAAGATCATGATTTGGGCAAAGTCATAAAAATTGGGCAAAACTGTATTGACTTCCAATATTTTTTCGGCTGGCACACAAATATAATGGCTTATTTCATTAATTCTTTTATTTTGTTTATCTTTTTGTGTTATCCTTCTAATTTTTTAAACTTATTGTGTAGATAGACTTAATCGAGCTGTCAATTTTTTTCAGCATTAAATAAAACTCGAACTTGGACTCGAAAAATTGAAAATCAAAGAACTCGAACTTGCAAATTTTTTATGAACTTAAACTCAAATAAATTCTATCAAATTTGCAACTATGCTTATAACTCTGAAGTTGATTTTCAGTCTTTTCTACAGTATGCTTTAGATCAGGGATGGCGAACCGTTGTAATTATGGGGTGGGTCAAAAAATGACAATTTTTTGAACTTACATTAAATGGGTCATTGGCCAAAAAAGTTGAAGATTAAAAAAAAGTCTTCACTTCTCATCAGTATCCAAAATATCTAATTTCGGCCAATATTCAAGGTGAAGACAAAAAAAGGTCTGCACCGTCCAATCCGTCCTAAATTAATGTTGCAGATTAAAAATGCCAGAAATTTCAGAACATCAGGTGGGTCATTAAATTTCAACCAGTGGGTCACAACGTGACCCGCGGGTCAATGGTTCGCCATCCTTACTTTAGATTATGACGTAATTTTTTTGCTACATAATGCTTGCGTAATCGGTGCACCCTCACTTAATTTATTTTGCCAGCAAGTTGTTTTTATCAGTGTAGCCTATCAAAAAGATTTGTTTACCGTTTTAATTCATAGCGCATTGGTTGTAGTTGGGCTTGGTGACGTTTTGCTACAGTTCTACGTAATTTCGTCTAGACCAGGGATTCTCAAAAGCCACGAGCGGAAGCCATGTTTTTGGTCTTCATTTGGCTTTTAGGACAAAAACGAAGAAATCACAGACACTTTTAAAGCGATAACCTTTTTTTTAGTCTTCACTCGAGTTTTGGCACAAAAAATGAAGAAATCAGAGACAGTTTTAAAGTGATGAGCTTTTTTTTAGTCTTCACTTGACTTTTGAGACAATATTCTAAGCGGGGGGTTGCAGTGTTTGAGAGTCTCTGAAAAGAGGCCACGAACCACCAAAGTTTGAAAACGTTTAAGAAATGATTGACTAGAATATTCTAAAACTATTAAAAGTTGATGTGACATTTTGAGTTATGTAGCCTAACCGTGTCTTCTGGTTATATTGCATGTCATAAATTGCTTTGTCCGATTACTTAACATAATAGAGTAATTGATTTCAGATATCTGGCATGATCTAATAACTTCGATTGTTATCTTGTAACGTTGACTGATTTATATAAATTCCGTGGTAAATTTTTTTATTCAATTAGAATCAGTGTTTAGAAATCGTATTGTGTGCGGCTTTGCCTATTTTGCGATTAGATATGCCACTTCATATGACGCAGTGAGAATCGGTTTGTCAACTGGAACAAAACCATATGATGTAATAATAACGTTTGCACCGAATCGCGCTCTTTTTCGCTTGAATTGATCAAGCGCAGTGCTTTTATACTTCCTTGATCCGTGAACTTTCGAAAAATACTCTCGTAATATAGATGGCACTAGACTGGAGTTGCACAACTTTACACCGTAAAGACTACACTGTGGTTACTGAGTTTCATCACGTTCTGTTTATTGTACATGACGTGAATGATTTCCCAAACTGTACAACATCAGGTGAAAGTATTATGTATGCTGATGATACTAATATATTTTTAAAACATAAATCTTATGAAAAGCTATATCTTGAAGCTAACCAACAGCTATCAAATATTGCAAAGTGGTTAAACTGCAATAAGTTAACTCCCAATATCAAAAAAACCTTTTTATATAGTTTTTCGAAGGCCAAATACTGTACCCCGTCCAAATTCACTTACACTCTCATTTAAAAATAATTGCATCACTCGTAAATCTGAGGCAAATTTTCTAGGTGTTATCTTTAATGAATTCTTAAGCTGGAAACCCCACATGGACCAGGTACTACGAAAAACAACCATGAACTTGGATGTAGTTAAAAAAATTTCACCCCACCTAAACAAAAAATCATTGGATATGCTCTACCATTCTATGATTGTTAGTCACATACGGTACTGTATAACAATTTGGTGTAATGGCAATAAAACAACATTGTTAAAAATTCAACAAATTGCCAATAAGCAGTCGGCAGCGTAGGTCGGCAGTGTGGTCGAGTGGTTAAAGCACCGGACTGATGATCAGCATGGTCTCGGTTCAAAACCTACTTGCGACATTCTGTTGTGTCCTTGGGAAAGACACTTTATGGCACTTTCCCCTGCTTGGTGGTCTTGACAAGCAGTTCTAAATTACAGTTATATCTCTATTAAATTACTAGCGGACAGCAATACCTTGGCATCTCCGGAAGCAGGTCGGGGTAATTGCTTACCCTATGTATAGCGCCTCCGTCGCTTTCCTGCGAGTCAGGAGGATAAATATAGAGATAAAAAAAAAAAAAAAAAAAAAGTTTATAAGAATGATACATAGAATACATTATAAAGGCAGTGTGAAAACCGCAATGTGTACAAAAGGTCTAATGACAGTAGAACAAATATAACTTTCCTGCGAGTCAGGAGGATAAATATAGAGATAAAAATAAAATAAAATAAAACAACTGGAGACGGCCTGTTTTATGTTTAAATATTCAAAAAATCTGCTTCCTAATAGCTTTGCCAACTTCTTTTCAAACAATCTTATTGACCCTAACAACAAAATAAACACAAAAAGCAACTCCGCTTATTTTCCATCGTTTTGTAGACTAACTGTTACACAACAATGCCTTAAATACAGAGGACCAGTTGTCTGGAACAAAATTCCATTAAAAATTAAAAAATTAAAAACTTACAAAAACTTTCGAAACGAGCTGAAATGTCATATCTTACACTCTTAGTACGTGGCCTAAATAGATCTGCTGTACTTTTTGTTGTTGCTTTTAAGTCATATAAATGAGTATTCTGTGGTTTCTGCTGGTTTTCTTTGTTGTTGCAGATTTAAAAGTACATCCGAATCTAATTCTAAAACCAAGCATAAGAAGAGTAGAAAGAACCTCGAAATCAATTAAACTACGCTTTGATTTTTTGATTCTACGTATTTAATCAGAGTTTTGACAAGTGATAATTTTCTTGTGTAATGATACATCCTACCGACTTAGAGTCATATCCAGGTCACCAGTTACTGAAATGGTCTTTGACCCACGGCAGGATTTCTTTCGGTGGGTTTCTTTGCCGGCCCGACCCTTCGGGGTCACCAGTGCTTGCACTCCGACCCCTGATTAAGCAATACACTTTTGACTTGTAACCTGTAGAAATGTATTGTAACTTTTTACACTTTTTTTCTTTTTTCTTTGTAAATGTACTTATCACCACACCACACGTATTTCCCAAGGACACAACAGAATGGCGCAAGTGGTTTTTGGAACGAGACCATGTTGATCATAAGCACGGCGCTCTAACCACTCAACCACGCTGTCTGCAAATTTTTATTTATTTTATTTTTATTTATTGCGGCTCTAGCAATAGATTGTCTGGAAAATGAAGTTCTTTTAACAGTAGGTTAGATTCTAACTAAGTGCGGATTGATTTGCTGAAAACTTCTCTCCATGGATAAAAAGAAACGATTTCTAGCTATAAAGAATATATTTACAATATTCACACACACGATCGATTTACATAAAACTTGGCTCCCAAGCTTCATCAAATTTCAAAACAATTTACAGCGCCAAAAACTGTGAATACGCACTTTAACAACTTTGTACTGACAAACTATAAGAATAAATTAGGACCGCGATGGCTAACATTAAATTTATTACTTCGTCCGGATAATTTCTCATGCTTTATTCATGACACACATGCAGTGGAAATGCTTCCACTAAGACTACAAAAAGGTTGTTATATTATCAGTGGTGGATATTCAAAATCAGGGGCCCGAGGCAAGGATTTCCAAAAATTGATGTTCTCTAAAAAAGAAAAAAAGCTTTGATCTCGTCTTTCACTTTTTTCTCCCCAAATCATGGTGATCTCTAAAAAAAGATCTTCACTTCGATTTCATCTCTAATTTCCCTATTTTGCTCTCAAAATCATGGTAATCTCTAAAAAAAAATCTTCACCTCGAATCTATCTTGTATTTCCCACTTTTCGTCCCGACTTCATAATGATCTCCAAAAAAACATCCGCAACGATCAATGAAACTATATTTACTATTTTCGAGGGGGGCCCCTAAAATCGAGGGGGCACCGTGTGGTCTATTAATCTTTTTTTTAAACCATTTTTTAGATAAGTTTTGTCGAACCCCTGATATGGCTCCGTCGAGTTTGATCGAACCCAGTTTAAGAGCCACAACTTTGGACTAAATAAAGGTTCACTGAGCCATCTAGGATCCTAAAGGTGCCTTTTTCTAAACGGACACTGAGTCATCTTCGATCTTAAGGGGCCCCAAAGAGGCATGCATCTAAAAAAGCCATCAAATGTAGATCTAAGGTTCACTGAGCCATCTTAGTTTAGATCTAAAAGAGCCAGCTTAGATCTAAAAGGATAATTTATCCCTTTAGACTTCATTGAGTCAAACTTCATCTGATAGCCTCCGTATGCTGGGGTGACAAGCTATCAAATAATATTATAAAAACAAGGCTGCGTTAATTTATTTGTCAATAATTTTCTTTTTTTGTTTTGTACATTTTTTTATATTTATACCTGTATATACTCGATATTGTACTCGTATATATATAATATATGTCAGTAGCTTGCGGTCAGGGCATGCAAGTCATGCTTTGCATGACCAACGAACTTTTGTGCGATGAGCTTTGTTTTTGAACTATTCTGAACTTAATAAAAAACATCGTTGCTTCGGGACGAAATTAGAGAAAGGTGAGGTGATCCGAGGCGAAAACCTTTTTGTGGGGAGGAATACTATAATGTTGGGACGAAAAATAAGAAATCTGAGAGTGATCTCGATTAAAGACTTTTTTTTAGAAAGCATTACAATTTTAGGACAAAAAATGTAAAATCTGGGACTGGTTTCTGGTGAAGACCTTTTTTTAGAGAACATTATGATTTTGGAAAGAAAAGTAAGAAATCTGAGTCTGATTTCAAGTGGAAACTTTATTTTTTTAGGGAACAACATGATTTTGCGACAAAAATTAGTCCATGTCTTAGAATCCCACACAATTTTTTGTCCTACCCTATCCATAAAATATAGCATGTCCTACCCATTAACTACCCATAAAATACCCAATTGCATGACCAGCTTTAGCATATCAAGTGCATGATTAGTCTCAGAGGTTACCGCACGCCACTAATATAAGTTAAATTACAGAAACCACGTAAAGAATTTTATTGAAACCTCAACAGTCTGTTTCGTCTTTTGGGCTCATCAGGAGGTGATTCTAAGCACAGACGAAAAGTACATAACTAAGATGATAAAACGCACAAAAAAAATGCCCGAAAAAAGTGGTTATTAAACGAATAAAATTTTAAAATAATTATTGAGTAAATTTTCGAGTAAACAAGCTAAGAAATTTAAAATTTTAAGGTTTAAAATTCAAAATTTAAAAATTAAAAAATTTAAAATTTAAAGTTTTGTAAACAAGCTAAGCATTTTCATCTACGTATCTGACGCTGCAAGGACTGACTGGCGATCAAATCACAGACGCGCGTAAATTTTCGAGTAAACAAGGTAAGAAATTTAAAATTTTAAGATTTAAAATTCAAAATTTTGTAAAGAAGCTAAGCATTTTCATCTACGTATCTGACGCTGCAAGAACTGACTGGCGATCAAATCACAGACGCGCGGTAGGTGGTGGGAGAGAAAGGACATTGCAAAAGAAAGTAGTGAGGCGTAAACGGACAGCTAGGGAATAGCTATAAAGGGGATCAGGGAAGTACAGAAATAGATACAGTGGGAACACGACAACAATGAGAAAGCATGGCGTACACGGGGGGGCAGAGAATCGCAAATTTAAAAATCAAAATTCAAATAAAAAATAAAAATAAAATTTAGAATATAAGAATTTTTAAAAAATTTTGAATGTTAAATCAGGCTGGGCTTTTATTAGTTTAAATTTGCATTTGGAGACGAACTCGGATCGCTTGTTCAAGAGCGTGCGCTGGTCGGCTTGCAAGATGGCAAGTTTTTCTGCTAAGCAGAGATTGGAATGGCATATGGTATGGAATGGTATAAGGCATGGAAGACAAAGGAATTGAACCGCGAATAACTTGGTCAATTGTCTGCAAATCATTTGCATAAACCAGCGGGGCTAAACGATGTGATTTGATCGCCAGTCAGTTCTTGCAGCGTCAGATACGTAGATGAAAATGCTTAGCTTCTTTACAAAATTTTGAATTTTAAATCTTAAAATTTTAAATTTCTTACCTTGTTTACTCGAAAATTTACGCGCGTCTGTGATTTGATCGCCAGTCAGTCCTTGCAGCGTCAGATACGTAGATGAAAATGCTTAGCTTGTTTACAAAACTTTAAATTTTAAATTTTTTAATTTTTAAATTTTGAATTTTAAACCTTAAAATTTTAAATTTCTTAGCTTGTTTACTCGAAAATTTACTCAATAATTATTTTAAAATTTTATTCGTTTAATAACCACTTTTTTCGGGCATTTTTTTTGTGCGTTTTATCATCTTAGTTATGTACTTTTCGTCTGTGCTTAGAATCACCTCCTGATGAGTCCAAAAGACGAAACAGACTGTTGAGGTTTCAATAAAATTCTTTACGTGGTTTCTGTAATTTAACTTAATTTAATGCTCTGAGTTTTCATTGAGCTCTCTACTGACAGTCTTGCCACTGTTACTATTATATATATATATATATATATATTTTTTTTTTTTTCACTAGGTGATGCAACCATGCAAGTCGTTTTCTTAGCTAGTGTAATTTATTAAGTTTTTGCATGTTTTAACGTTGTTTTGTTTTGTTGCATATTCCTTTTTCCGCAGTGTAACTATGTTGATGTAAGTATATTGTCCGACAAGTGACGGAAATAAAAAACGACTGAACTGAACCATAGACTCGTAGACTCTACGACTGAACTGAACGGAACTTGTAGTTTTGGATGGACATATATGTCCCGTTAGGCTTATCCCGTTAGGACGTATTTATTAAAGGAACTTTAACAATTTTTGAATGCATTGGAGAATTTAACTCGGTCATATTGGTTTATCCGCTAGGTGATCCGTGAGAAAATCAGTTTTGGGAAAAGTAACATACATGACTGACTTACATTGTGATTGTGATTGTGAAAGTGATGTCATTTCCTAAAGTAACTGGTTTACAATGATGATATTATTAAACTATTAGAGACAAGGTGGAAGTAAGGGAAGTAGACTGATACAAATAAAGTTAAGAAAAATGTATTTTTTTGTAGTTCTCGAGAAAAATGTGTTAACTATGTTGCATTTGCTATTTGTACTTTGATTATTGATTTGTAACCGTGTTGAATAATTATTTTTGAATTATTTTATTGCAACTGAAACAGTATCAAGTTGTCAAAGAGACTGAGAAAAAGAAATTGTAATTGCAGTTTCTGTCAGACTTATATCATAGATTTTAGTTATTTTACAATTGCCTATGTAATCGTTTTCAAATAATGGCTTGTTTTTTGTTTTATTTTTTAATTGTAAATTTGTGTTAATGCTAATTTAAATGCAAGCAAATTCATTCATCATATAGGAAAAGATTTTCTGAACATTATATTATATTATATATATATATATTTATTTAAGTACTGATTTTCATACGGTGTTATATATTTATTTATTTATTTATTTACTTATACTGAAAATATATTTAAAAAATTAAATTTGTACAAATATAATACAACATTGTTAAATTTATAGCTTGGTTTATTGTTAGAACTTGAGTCGAGTCTCTTTCATGTATTCCGGTTGCTAACCGTGCAGGCTTTAACGATTTCCTTAATACTTAAAAGGCAATCAACTAAACTCTGCAAATAGCAAATGAGAACCTAGGTTTAGTCTGAAATAAGCCATAAGCTTTTATCATTTGGTTTGTGAACATTTTTTATGTCTTTATAATTAAAATATAGAGCTCTTTAAAATTCTTAAAGCAAATCTCAAAAGTTTTCTATAAACATTTTCAGAATTAAATGTTGTAAGTTAAGACTTTTAATTTTATAGCCATTTATGTCTTATATAAAATACTAATTATTTGATGTGAAATTGTAAGTCATAAAAGCAAGAAAGTTGGTTTAATAATAGTTGATCAGTTTATGACTCTAATTCAGTAACGTATAAAATTAAAAGCAGGCGAAGAGTATATCTGCTTATAAAAACAAGCAAGTTTGTTTAATGTTTAATAAGAGTTGATCAGTTATTAGATCTAAACCAGTAATGTATAAAATTTTAAGCAGGCTAAGAGAATATCTCCTTCACAGATTGGTATTTTTCTTATAAAAATTTAAACTATTGCTTTTTTAAAGCTGCACAATATTATTTACCAGTAATATTTTCAAATGGCAAATTTTGTTGATAGGCAAAAGAAAGTATTCTTAATTATTTATTTTCATTACTATATACAAATAGTATTCCCTTTGAAAAAAACAAAAGTTTAGTTGCAATATTTTTATTGTTGTTTTGTTAAATAAACACTTAAATAATCAAATAAGGCAAAAAATACTTTTTAGATTCTGTTTAACATTATAGCACTACAAATTATCAAATAATATAATGTATTATGTGAATGTAAATTTAGGAAAAATTTAACTGTTTTTATAATTTTCTGGCAGCATTACATGTTACTAAAGTAATTTCAAACAGAATATTTCAAAATAGTGACTGTATTGGTCATAAGTTTGAAAGACTTGTTGAAATAAATAAAATTAAACATGGCAATTTCAAAACTTAAAATTTGAAGACTTATTGTTGTTTATTACAATTAAAATTTAAAAAATCCTTTTTTATTCTTAAATGATAAGAATGAAAAGCATTTTGTTATTTAGTAAACACAAACAAGCATGCCATTTATTGGTGAGAGTTTGAGAAAGTATGTTTCCATAAACTTTCTAGTTCTAATTTTTAACCATTTTAGTCAAAAATTGCAAATTTTGAAATTTTTTTGCTGCCTTGTATAAATTAATCTTATTTAGGTCCAAGCAACACACTAAGAACATTTTTTCAATTTTTGCTTTTTATTTTTAAAAATACAAGCTGTCTTACATACAGGATGCCAGGCATTAGTATTGATTGTATAAATCTCGTCTTTAACTTACAGTTTTTTCTATTCTTTGCTGGTGATATAACTATCTGATATATGTATACTGTCTCTGCTTTTTTTTATGTTTGCTGAAAGAAAAATAATTTTACTTTGGAGCTTTAATGGCACAGTTGTGGTATTGAACATCATTTTAATTAATGTGATACTGTTTGAATTATTTGACAATGTCAGTGCATTTTTCAAACCTTGTTTTTATACAGCAATTTGCACAGTGAGTCTGCTTGTCTTGTAGAACAATCTAGTGCTTGAGACAGTTGAAATGTTTGTTGTGCAAAGTCTTTTGAGGACAGCCCACTATGCTTTGGTGAAATGGAATTACTCACACATGGTCAGTTACATCCTTGATATATACCTACTACAACAAATCCATCTAGTTTTATTCAAAAACCTCATTACCTGTAAGCCTACATGTTTTTGTGTGATTACCAAGCATTGTTTTTTGCTATACTTTTAACATGTACCAAAATGTTCTTAGAAGCATCATTTTATTCATTTGAGCGTTGGCAGGCATCCAGAGCACTTAATCCTTAGTCAAGTCAGTGTAAATCCAGTTTTGCTTTGGTTTTCCATGTTTTGTTTTTGGTTTTACTTTTGTTGGTTTATTCATCGATTTATTGTTTGTAATTTTGCTCTTTTCATAATCAAGCACAGTGGAAGTTAGCAGCATACTTTTTAATAAATTATTGATTGTTTCTGCTCAAGATATCTTTATTACCAGAGTCTTTGCTTGTGATTATGTTAGTTGCAACATTGGAAGGAAGTATGGTAGTTTTAATTTGATTATCTTTATCTGTATGTAAGAAAGCATTGTTCTGAGCCAAAATTCGGATCATAATTGCAAAAGTTGTATTTTGATTTTTATTTTCATTGAAATAAAAAGCTTTAATTTTTTTCAAAAATATTCGAAGTATTATAGCCTACCAACAAAATGTATAATTCTCAACAATTTCTTCAACTAAATCTCTGTCTGCTAATTCTATCTATTTTCAAAACAAATATTGCTTTACCTATTATGACAACATTTGTTAAGCATTATATCAATCTTGCTGGTTGTGATAACAAAAAAGCCTATATCTACTAATGTATTCAAAAAATGAAAATTAAGT
The DNA here is from genome assembly GCA_963680785.1 of Diplosoma virens. Classification (NCBI taxonomy): domain Eukaryota; kingdom Metazoa; phylum Chordata; class Ascidiacea; order Aplousobranchia; family Didemnidae; genus Diplosoma; species Diplosoma virens. The sequence continues at coordinate 28,181,436 of OY796893.1, forward strand.
TCTATATTGCACTACTATTACATGGTTTCCAAAGTTACCATGCAAGGCATTTTTCTATTAAAATATATAAAGCCATAGCTCTCTCTAAGAATAGGTAACTGATTACATAAACAAATGCTTTTTTTCTGCTATTTGCTACTGCTTCCTACATATAGGATACAAAAACTTAAAACAAAATTGCTGAAGCACTTGAAATTGCAGTAGTTTGGAAACTAATCCTATAAGAGGGTAGATGCATACTGATTTTAATAAAACATAACCATCAGAATATATCCAGTTAAGCTAACAATTACAGGTCATCATTTCAAAGTACCCTTTGTAAAATATGAAATTGAAAAATTCATCATGTTCAACTGCATATAATATGCATTAAAACAAAAAACTCATCTAAAATATGCATAAACTTTGTACTGGTCGATTATCACTCATCCGGCAATCATTAATCTGGAACAATCAATTATCCGGGATTATTTTTGCTACTGGCTTTTAGTATTTGGTGGCAGTCGACCATCACTAATTCAGCAATAACAATAACAATACAGTACAAGTAAAATAAAATGAATGGTTACTTACATACAAAAAACATAAGTGGCTACACAAGAAATTTATCACTGCTATTTCCAAAGTAACATAATCAATAACATTATTTTGGAAGTAGCAGTGATGAATTTTCCTGTGTAGCCTATGTTAAGCACTTATGTTTTTTGTGTGTAAGGAACCATTTATTTTATTTTACTTGTACTGTACTTTATTTCAATAAAGTTTCACTTGAATTTATTTGATATTTGTCTTTTCTTTATTAACCAACACATGCTTATATAAGGGGTTTTTTAAATTTAAAATGAGGTGATTAATTACCTGGTTTCCTGTATTCTTGGCTAATCAATCACTAATCCAAAAAAAATGGATAATCCGGCACTCTCTCGATCCCAAAGTTGCTGGATTAGTGATAGTTGACCTGTAGTAAATTTTAAATTTAAATCAGATTGAAACAATTTAATATGTTGACCCCAAAAGGTTAAAAGTGCTTTTAAATAATTGTCCTTCATGTAGGGCCTGGGTGTGTATGGGTTAATATAAATATGAATGGATTAATTTCATGGTATATTTAGTTTTTTATGTTGATCAATATTGTAAAACATGACACTATTAAATGCAAACATTTTTATTTGGATTTACAAATAATAGGACAAATTTTTTATATTAGTGACACACTTATAAACCACAAATAACTTTATGACACGTTTTAATTTAATTTTATTGAAAAAGCTTTTAACACCAAAATTTCAACTTATAATTTTAATGAGGTGTATGAGCTTGGTTGGTTGAACACAGTATTTTAATATTTGGTTGAATGCAAGATAAAGACAGTTGCATTTCATCATCAAGCATTTTTAAGTTCAAATGTTTCATTAACTTTAGACAAGTTATTGTTAAACAGGACTTTTTGCAAATGTATGTAATGGAAAACTGTAGAGGAACTATTAACGTTTTTTTGGCTTTGTTCTGATGAATCTTTGAAATGCATACCCAAAAGCTATCCAAGTCACTCTTTTCATTATACATTGTTAGAAATTTGCTTGCTTAATTGTTAACTTGAATCAATTTTTAAAACAATCCTGCTTTTATCATGATCAGAAATCTTTTTTGCACCATTTGGATAAAAAAAATTTTTATATTATTGCTTCCAAAACCTTAAAAATAACAAAGAAAAAATTTTTTACTATATTGTTGGTCAAAAAGCCCTATAGTTTAATTGATTGAACTGTAAATAGCTAATGTAAAATATTGTTTCAAGTCTATTTGGCAACACACCATTGTATTACAAGGAACACATAGTTTGGAAAGCACTGTAATAGGATAATAATTTTATCCGTAAAAATAACACTGGTCAACACGATTTTTTTTGCATGGACTTTTTCAACTGATTTTGGGTAATTTGGGGGCACTGAATCCAAATTTGGTGTTAGTTTTTGCTCATCATGTTATGTTTTTTACATATGAAAACCTAATTTTTTAAAAAATTGCTAATTTTTGCCGAAAATTAAAAAATTTATGTTGCGTTTAAGTGCCCTTAAGTGGAATAATGTTTACAATGGAAGGCAGCATCTCCTTTAAAATGACTTTTCAAAGCTATTTGTAATCTTAAACTGTGTTCGTGTATTATTGACCACATCATATATAAATAGTAAATACGGGAAATATATTAAAAATACACAATTTGGAGCATTATGCTCAGCAGAGGTACGACATCAATGAAAATCTAAGTTTTTTCATTTTGTGTCATTCTCACAAAATTACATTAGCAGGTTTAAGCAAAACCAAGAAAAAAATATATGAAAAAGTAACTCTGTCACATTGCAACAATCAGTACGACTGTACACAAATCCAATGCATAGTTTAGCACAAACGAAATCACATTATGGCATCAAAAATTTTCTTTTTGTTGCTAATTTTTTATGAACTGCGTAAGGGACATCTCTCATCAAACTCCAGCAGTAATCTGCCATCATGTTGCAGTTCCATCAACCTTGATAATGTTCTTCCATCACTTTGACATCCTGATGGAAACGCTCTCCTTGCTCCTCACTAACGTTGCCAAGATTTGCAGGAAATTTGCTGAGGTGGCTGTGCAAGTAGTGCACTTTAATGCTCATTTGGCACCCAAGGTCTTGTAGGCTGAGAAGAAGCTCCTCCACCAACTCGATATAATTGTCACCTCTCTTATTACCAAGGAAGTTATGGACCACTTTAGAAAATGCTTTCCAAGCTCAAGCCTTAACGACAGTCATTTGTAGTCACGAAATACTGGTCCCTGAGCAACATTCTGATCTGAATTCTGAGGCCCATCAAATATCCCTGCTTTTTTCTTCTCATAGCTAAGGCCAGGAAAGGTTGAGCAAATCAAAATAGTCTCCAGAATGATCAAGTGCTTTGACAAATTGATTTGTTAGTCCAAGCTTGATGTGTAGTGGCAGCAAAATGATGTTTTTCTGATCAACCAAGGGGTTATTGACGATATTCTTTTCTCCAGGTTTTATTGAATTCCTTGGTGGCCATTCTTTACCCAATGCTCTTTGTTGGCTCTACTATCCCAGTAGCATAAAAAGCAAGGATATTTGGTATGACCTCCTTGTTGCCTAAATAGGAAATTTACCATTTTTAAATTAAGATATATCAACCACTGGTGAACGCAGTACTTCAGTCTTTCAAGCACAACCTTGATGTTTTTATAGTTTTTCTTCAGAGTGTCCTATAGGGAGGGATCCATACTGGTTACCATTATGGAGCAGGACACACTTTAGGCTTCTTTTTGAGTTATCAATAAAAAGTTTCCAGTCATTTGAACGATATGCAGACAAACCCATAGCAAGAACAAGCCCCTCAACATCTGTGCAGTAAACAAGCTGGCCATCAGACTGAAAGCACTTTCTTAATTTCTCTTTCCAGTTATGATAAAATGAAACACTTGTACCAGCTTTGAGAAGATGTTTTTCTTGCAGTCTGGAAGCCAGCACTTCGGTGGATTGCTTTGACAAATTTAAATCTTGTATCAAATCATTCAATTCAGACTGACTATACAAAGAAACTTGCCCAGCATTCCATGCCTCGTGTGCTATATCCTGTTCTTCATCATCATCATCAGAATTGATTGAAGACGTGGAAGACCTAAGCTGATTCTCATCAATGTCCGGAAACTTGGTGAAAATGGGTACAGGTACTTTATCACTATGGGAAATCAGTTGCATAGCAGAATGTATGTTTGGGTATTGCAAGTGTTGCTTAATTTTCTTGTTGAATCTTTTGACATTTACAAGGCAGAAGTAGCAGTCATCCATGTGGTTTTTTGGTTCTCTCCATACCATTGGCACACCAAATTTAAGCTTCACATTCTTTCCTTGAAACCAGGATTTCAATGTTTTGACACATGTTGTGCAAACTTGGTGAGGCGCCCAACTTTTGTCCTGGTCACCAAGCGGTACTCCAAAATAAGCAAGGTAAATTTTTTTGATAAAATTATTGATATTACGTCTTTGAGGTGGTAAAGTAAAACAACCACAGATATAACAGAAAATATCTGGGTCATTGCAGCATTTTCTTTGCTTGGAAGTCACAAACATGTGTAAGACCTTAACATAAGATGAAACGAAACAAAAGCTTTAAAAAGACTGAACTGTAAATATTACTGAACCTGTAACATATCAACAAACACTCCTGTTTAGAAACTATTGCTGTTACAAACAAGCATATGTTTTAGAAGAACAACCTTTCTTAACCTTACTACCTTGTCTGCAAAGTGCAATTTTTGTAACTTCATGGCTAGTTCTTGTATTCAACATTGAAATAAGAAGTTGAGTTTCTCACAACTTTCTGGAGCCATAAACAATATTATGGCCTTTTTTTCCCATTTTACAAAACTGGTTTAAAAACTATGCTTTTGAAGTTGCTTTTGTGCTTGATTAATGGCATCAAACATCTGAGCGAATGAGCAACTTTCACACAATGCAGCATTAAAAAACATGCAAATTGCACAAAAACGTGATGTGATAGAGAAAATCTGAGCTCAGCTTTGCATTCAACACTCCAAAGTTACCCTAACTCTGTTCTCAAAGTCCATGCAACAAAAAAAAATTTTTTTTGTTGACCAGTGTAATAGGAAAGATGAAAATACCTTGGTGTCATAACTGGTATGTATTATTTGGTTGTTATTTTCATTTTGAATGAAGTGCAAACTAAGACAAAGAGGCTACTTATGTACATGTTCATGAGAAATCAGCACTAAAAGTTTGGCTAACAAGAATTTTGCATTCAGAATTTGGTAACATACAGAATCTGATTCCCTATTTTTGATTAAGGGCCTTGTCTCTTTTCATGATTTTTAAGAGTTCAAAACATATGGCTTAATAAGTTTAAACCAAACCAATTCTTTGGCACTAACTCATTTTTTCCATTTTTTAAGTATATGTTAAGGTCTGTTGAGGTAGATAAAACTTGTAATTTCTCAAAGTTTATAAACAACACTAAAACAACAAAAGCAAACAGTTTTTTTTTTTTTATTGAATGCTAGCTGTGATAATTGGCCTTGAAGCTTTTGATAATGTAATTAATAACAAATGTTTTTGTACAGAACACAATAAAACCACCTTTAAAAAATCTTTTGCAGTTAAAATGCTTTGTATAAATATTTTTTGTTTTGAATGATTCAATTCTTGTGACTGGAAAAAGTATAAGCTTATATTTTGTTATCTGGATATTTGTTTCAACCATCCCCTTGATTGAAGTTGTGGCAGAATAACTCCATGTGTAAATACTTTAAATTACAAATTGAAGAATATAAGATCAATATCAGTTTATCAGAGTAATTTCTATTGTGCTCTCAATGAAATGCAATCACATCAAATTCTTAAAACAAATGAGGCCATGTTGATTACATTGGTAACTTTTTAAAACAGAAAGCAGCTGCAAAGTTAATATCTATTGGCTGTATTAAGAAAATCAAAGTAATTTTGCTTCAACTTCTGTTCTTGTGTTAATAGGCTTGTAGATAACATATACATTATAGTTAAGAAAAAAGGCTATTTAATAATCAGTACCATTGATTGGTGTGTAGTTGTTGTAGAAATTGTCATAGTTTAGCATTCAAATGTACTAGTTTGGGATTTCTCATTGCCCAGCTTCAAATACAACATATAATATTAGATGCATGTTAATGTGCTTTTTGAGAAGACCAGCTATTATACATAAAAACTTGGTATTACTTTTGTACAACAATTTTGTTTAAATAAAAAAGTTTTTTAAAGTATTCTTGTGCAGGTTCAAGAATTTTATTAGGTTTTTTAAAATGTCAGATCAAATATCAGTAATTGATTTTTTGAATGAAACCAAGGATGATGTGAATTCACCTACAACATCAACTTTTACATCTAAAATGACTTTATGTCGTGCAACTATTGCAGCTTTAGAAGAAGTAAGTTATGATTATTATTTCTATACTAGGCTGTTTCAAAACCATTAAAACAAAAATTTACAACATTAATACATTAATTTAATGCTAAAATGTTAAACATGTGTACCATGTGAGCTTTTCTAAAAATCACATGAAACAAAAAGATTTGTAATTTTTTTTCATTTTATTTGTGCTTCAAGATGACAAAGACAATGTACAATTTTACTTATTGAAAAATTTGCTGTTAATTATAAACGACTTGCTTGATTTAATAAAAAAACACTTTGATGTGTATTGTATCTTTGTAGAAAAAGATCAATAAAAAGTAGTTTATCAAATCTTTGACATGGCAGAAATGTTTAAAAGTAAAAATAAATAAGTCAGTGTGTTTGCTTTGGACCCACCTGCTTTGCTGTTAAAATTATGTACAGTTTTGACATTTATGTTAATTTTGATACAAGGTTATAAATTGGTTTGTGCCTATTATTCTTTCTTGCACATTATACTCTTATTTTTATAACTGTCATAATTTCCAAAATTGCATGATTTTCCAATACTTTAGTTTATTACATTTTCCTTAATTTTTGTATTGTTTGTTGTTTTGAATTTGCTTAATACTTACTTGGTTTTTGTCACTTGGTTATGCAGAACAGAATTTAGTTTAAAATTTATTTATCAATTATGCGTATACATGTTTTAATACTGCAATAGTAAAATTTTATCACAAACTGATAACAAGATTTATAGTTAAAGTTACTGTAAAAAAATTTCTTTAAAATTTAAAAATATTTAAATGCACTAAAGCTGTGCAATCACAGCAACAATCAGTTTTTTAGCCATAGAAAAATAAAGTTTTTTTTTGTAGAGTTTGGATGCAGATCGTTCTGCATTGAAAAAAATGAAGTCTTCTATTAAAGCAATGTACAACTCCAGCCAAGGTTATTTTTTAAAATTTATGCAATAGATCTTAGCTGATTGTTTTTACCAGGGCTGGGGAGTAGTGGTGATTTTTACTCCTACTCCTATTCCTACTTGAGAGTAAAATGTTTTTTCTAAATCATACTCCTACTCTGGAGTAAGTATTTTTAAGTTTCTCGACTTAGAATCAATCTCAGATTTTTCAATATTTGTGAAAAAATTATTGCCTTTCTAAAAAAAGGTCTTCACTTCGAATCAGTCTTGGTTTTTTAATTACAATGTTTTAAAAATTACAGACAATATGGCAAACCAATAATGCAGTAGAGGAGTAAGGAGTAATGAATATTTTTTGTTACTCCTACTTCTACTCTGGAAAAACTCTGACTCCTCTTACTCCTTACTCCAACTTCTACTCCTACTCCTCAACCCTGGTTTTAGTAAATTCTTTATCTTGTAATTTCCCAATCATCAGTTAGTGTGGTGGTTAACATATTTGGTTTAATTTTAAATCTTGGCATATCAAACACAGTGTTGTCAATAGCATTCAATCAATGCTACTATATGATGTAAGTGGTTGTGTTGTAGTTTCAATGTTGTGGAGATGGCTACTTCCAACTTTTTGAGTCTTGACTCACTTTAGCCAAAAAAATCAGTGAAAAATATAGTTTGAATTTATTTTTTCTTGAGGTAGGTTAATAACTTTAATTAAATTTAGTGTTCAAACCAAACAATTATAATAATTTTGATTTGTTTTTTTAGGTCATGTTAAAAATCAAGTGTCATACTTTGAAAATTTGGACAATCTTGGAACAAATGCACTTAACAATAAAAGAGAGCCAGAGACTGAAATTGGATCAGCATTTTTAAAAATGTCTATTTTTACCAAAGAACTAAGTGATCTTATGAAAAATTTGGTTAGTTTGGTTTTTGTGCTTTTAAAATATTAAATTTTATAGCTTCAACTTTTTCAGATAAATGTTGTGTATCTTTAATTGCTTATAACCAAACTTTGTCCTTTTTATGTTAACTTAAAGTATTCTGCTGAACAATGACCTTGACAATTTGCAAGTAAATCATAATGAGCTAGCATAACCTTTATATATTTTTTCAAAAAATTCACTTTGTAATTGCATTCTATTTAGATATGTAGTAACTTAAGTAACTTCAGTTTTTTGATGTGCAAAATTAAAGTTCATTTATATTCTTGACAAATTTGTAATTAGCAATTTTTTGGTTAAGTGTTTTGTGAGCTAAAATGATAAGACTAGGTGTTTCCTGAATAAAATAATTTAAATACTCTGTTTTAAATTATTAACCCTCTATCATCCGCTTTTAGGTTTTGAATGAAAAAAGTTTATTTAGTGTGTTTTAGCAGTTAAAATTGCATTAGAAATGCAACTGAAATAAAACTGTCAAAAAAAATTTTAAATCTCCCCCATTTCTTTAAATGTTACAAATTTGTAACAGGGGTCAATTAAGCAACTAAATTGATTAAAATGTTGAATTTTATTGAAGTTTGGTACTTTCTAAAGAGTCATACTTCAATGTCAACCACTAGTAAAAAAATAATTAGATTTCTTATTACTTTTCAAACACGATACAAAATTTCTTTTCTGTGGCATAAAAAAATAAGAAAAACTCAAAAGGTAACTTGGTTAAAAAATTACACTGATTGAGGTTTTTCTGGGTTTCCAATTAAAATGATAAAATATGAGTTGTATCAAATCTGTTGATAAGGTTAATCAAGAAAAAAATTTTTTTAAGGCAACAAAAATACAAAAATTTGAAACATAACAAATTTTTTAAGTTGGGTGATGGAGGGTTAAAGATTTTTATCAAATAAAACAGGCACAGTGAATTCAAACTACAATTAAAATCTTTGCTTTCCTTTTTCATCAACAGAACTTATGCCAGTAGAAAATATTTTATTGGTTTCATTTTTCTAAATTGTGAAAAACAAATACAGGAATTTTTTTGGTCTTTATTGAAATTCTGGTTATCCAGAAAGTTAATCAGTAAAATTTACATTCAAATTCAAGACAAAATTAGAAAAAAAGTCTTCATTTAAATGTAACTGCTCTATTCAGTTGTAATCATTCAACTATGAAGAAAAAGCCAATTTTTTTGGTCAACTTATATTGTACCAAGTTTATCAAATTTTTTCCAGACACCAATTTTAAAGATTTTAAATTCCTCCTTATGGAGTCAAGTGGCTCAGTTTGAGAAATGCAGTGTTAGAAGGTTTTCTCCAAATTATTGGAAATACCAAACTTTGAACCAGTCTTCTTATTTTGAACTTCTTAGATGTTCAATAGATGATTTGCAAATTGATAAGGGTTTTCTGATGGTTACTTGATCACTAAAATCCACTCTAGTGCATGCAAATTGTGAAACTTTAGTATCATGTATTTATGATATTTTATATAGTTTTTTTTTGGTATTGTATATCTACAACAAATAAAGCAAAAGATTTGTAACAATTAACTTTGCTAATTTTTTGTTTATTTTTATAGGAAAGAGTTAGGTCAATGATTTTATTTTTAAAAGCATTGTTTTCAAGTTTTCTTTGTGCCCTTACAGCAGTGGTCCCCAAATTATGGCCTGTGGGCCCAATCTGGCCCACTAAGAATTTTTATTCGGCTCGCGGAGCCCTTTTTAAAAAATGTATACACTCACTTTAAGCCACAGTTGGATAGAATTATCTCGGGAATACACCAGTTTTAGTTTTTTTTTATCTTTTTATGTTTTTAGAGAACACACCAAGATTTTGAGAGAAAAATAGTGAAATCAGAGATCGAATCAAAGTGAAGACCTTTTTATTTTTTTTTTTTTAGAGATCACTATGATTTTGGGAGAAAAATAGTGAAACCAAAGATTGAATCGAAGTGAAGACTTTTTTTTTTAGAGATCACTAAGATTTTGGGAGAAAAATAGTGAAATCAAAAATCAAATTGAAGTGAAGACCTTTGTTTTTTTAGTCTCTTGCTTTTGCCTGAGGAGGTCCAAAAAAATCTATACACGGCCCCTTGCTCAAAAAGTTTGGGGATCGCTGTCTTACAGTAATTTTACCTGATTTTTGTTACATAATTTGATAGCCTATGTCATGACAAAAATAAATCCCATCTTGTTTTTTTCTTGCACAAGCTGTTCAATGCATTGTAACCTACTCTATTACTCATTTAGATCGACTAAGTATTGAGCATGGACCGACCTACAAGCATTTTACAGAATTTATTGCTTGTTAGAGACTACTATTAACTGATTTTAAACACTTTCAGCAACAACTTGTCAAGTACAATTTTATTTAAAAGCATTGTCAGTGATAACAAAATGCATTTCTATGTGACAAATGGTGAGAGAGAACTATTTTTAGTTACAATTTTCAATGATTTGCTAAAAAAAGTAATTTATTAGACTATATAGCAAACAATTTTGACCAAATAAACAAATATAAATGATAAATTTTACTCAGTGCCCCAAAAACTTTTAAAATGATGAACAATTATAAACTTTTAAGTCGCTACTTTTAAGAACGTTAATTTTGTTTTACCTTGTGTAAATAGGTGTCAAGTATCAACAAACACCTTCTGTTTCCAATGGAATCTTTATTGAAAGGTGATCTGAAGGGAATAAGAGGAGTAAGTTTTTATTGTCAAATTTCAAAATTGATGGAGAACTTTTAAAGTCAGGTTAATAAATAGAAGATATTTTTTTTGTTTGGCCATAGTAACCTAGTTACTACTTTCTGTTTTAAGCAGAGTTCCACCCCATTTAGGAATGTGTGGTGAAGTCTTTTTTAAGGGCACAACATTCACTTAAACTTAGCCTCAAAATCGTGTCTTCTGCTTATTACAATAGGTCAGTGGTTCTCAAACTTTCATGGTTTGTGGCCCCTTTTCAAAGACTCAACATCCATGGACCCCTGCTTAAAATATTGTTCCAAAAGACTAGTGGAGACTGCAACAAAAAAGGTCATCACGTTGAAACTGTTTCTAATTTCTTCTGCTTGTGGCCTTTTGGTAAATACCTCATGGCCCCTTTGAGAACCCCTGCACTAGGCTATCACGAGTTTTAAATTTTAGTCATTGTTTTAGGAAATGAAGAGACCGTTTGATAAATCGTGGAAAGACTACGATAACAAAGTGTAAGTATCTTGTGTTTTGGAAATGCTTTTCTCAAGCCAGTACAAGAATAAATTAAAAATATGAAAAGAAATGTTTTTAAAGACTCTTTTTGATGTTAGTTTGTTGTGGGCATACCAATGCGATATATGTGCTGGCAATAGAAAATACATGTTGACAATAATTTCTGTTGTCTTTAGTGTAGAGCAAATATTTTTGCACCTGTTTTAATGTGGAAAGAAATAACTACATGCTTAAACAATGTTTAAATACCAGCAAAAACTATTGAATTAAATTTCACTTTTTTCTGGTTAAATTTTGAAAGTTTTTTATTTGTGGTTATTTGCCTGTTAATATTTTGTGTCCATTGAAGAATTTCTGCCTATTTTTTATTGCATAGTTTGTTTTTTATAATAAGCTATTGGTACTTACTCGAAATCAATACTTTTCCAGAGTTCTGTTAAGTTAAATGCAGAATACAATTGCAATGACTTCATTTCCTGCATACTGCATTATGGAAAACTGATAGATAGGCATAGGCATACTCTATGTTGTTTGTCACGTAAACACTGTTTTTAAGATTTCTACGTTCAACGTTTGAATTTCTTTTGACTTGGACTTTTTTATGTACTTCATTGTATTCTTTAAAGTTTTGTAAATTTGTATCAACCAATTAAAAGAGTTTTCAATTTTTTTTTAAAGCTGTTTTTTTTCAATGATAAGCTAGCCATGCTTAAAACTCGTTTGTACTATTCGCCACTATTTTACCTTGAAACGGCCAAAGTGCTCAATTGCCACATTGTAATTTAAACAACAAATCAATATTTTTTGACATCTTTTAACGCAAAGTTATTGTTTAATTTACTATAAGGCTGGATTGAACCCTTCATCAAAAGTTGAGCTCTTGTTTCTCTTAAGCCATCATTACTGGTTACTAATGAATAAATACAAAGATAAAACTGTTGAAAAAAAATATAGCAGTATAGTTTTTACAGCTTGATAACGTAAACAATGCTAATATTATCTACTGCAGTATCTATTGCATCAAAAATTTCGTATTGCTTCTTTCACTGGCCTTTCTGTTATTTAACAAAAAATATAGATTTTACAACAAAATTTACGAAGCTTATTTATGGATGCCATATATTTATGCAAATATTAATACTATGCGTTTTGGTTTTTCTGTGTGCTTGGACACTAATGAGTCAATTGACCTTATTAGTTTTAAAAAAGTAAAATTTTCTCATATTATGGTTAGTTACCAAACCAAAACCTAATTATTCATTTGCCGGAGTATGAAAAGGGCGACCGTAAAAACCAAACATAATGAAATAACAACGCCCTTTTACTTAAATAATTGCTGCTTCGGCAGAAAGGTGATTATGTGGTATTTACTTATGTAAAGTAAACTGTCAAAAGAAAGTTTACTTCACAAAATCTTATGCATGCATAATTTCTAGCATGTTTATTTTAGTTTTATGCATAATTTAGTTTTGTTTTGGACTTTTTATTTGCATCAAAATTTTATCAAAGTCTGTTCTATTTTGCATTCTAAATCTGTGACCAAAAATGCACCTATGACTACATATAAAGGATAATACGCTTAAGTGACGCATCTTCATTGCTTAGTTGTGTGAAAACAAAAAGTAAAAACTTAAATTCTTTTTTTCGCTTTATTTTTTAAAAGCGTTGATGCCTATTTTGATTGCTTCACGGAAGTTAAGCAATATACTTGGGTTTCTGCCGAAGCAGCAAGTAAAAAAAAATCTTCGCCGTTATCGTTTACCTTCACTTGCGTCATAGGTCAAGTGCCATTTCGGAATAGTTTGCGGCGCTAATCGCGATCACATTGCACTTGGGCAGCATAGCCTGTTACGTGGCACTATCGCAACAGCGGCGCGTCGTTAACAACACTTTTCCCTATCCGGGAAGTTGAACCCATACCTGTCGCTGCCCTATTCAAACTGACAACTGAGTATGTATTTGATATCTTTAGCAAACAAGTCGAACGTGAAAAACGTCAACTTGCACGTGAAGCGGGCATGATACGTTCGGAAATCACTGGTGCTGAAGTAAGACTAGGATAATTTTTTATGTACAGCTTATAACGGTGTATTTGTCAGGTGCGTTTTGTAAGTCTGTCAAAGTAGCTAAATTGCCTTTAAACCTTTGAACATTTGGGGCGTGTAAACAGAGATGTGATTATCGTAATCAGCTTATTCCCACTTTTGCTATAATATTTCATTGTGCATATTACAGTGTCCCAAAAAAATGTACTCTAACTGTGCAGACTCGTGCATCTTGTGGTCAAGTAGGTTATTGACATAGATTTGTGGTGTTTATTGACATAGATACAATCCTAAGAAGTCAAATTAAATTCAAGAAAATAAATTGTTCCAAAAAGGAACTTGATTTCTGCAACCAGCTCGCTTCAACATTTGATGAACACTCGATTTTGGGATTCCTATCTCACGAGCCATTTGTCTTACGGATTTCTTTAGAAATCGGTAAAAAGTTTTCACCAATTGGTCTTCTCTGTTGAGGCTGGTGGATGTTTGTCGTCTTCCAGAGTGTTGCTAATAGACGTCCTGAACACTTCCATCTGCTTCAAATAAATATCTGATGCGAGCGACAGTGCGTCGCGTTGGTCGATTTTCGTGACGTTTTTGTGCTTCCAGTAGCACTTTTGTTGAAGTTTTTCTTTCTTTAAGCGTTAGTCTTACGTATTGTAAAGCGTTGGTTGCGTCTATAACAAAAAAAGCAATACATTAGTAACTCTCTGCCACAAAATTACATTTTTTTGTGACACCTTATATTTGATTGGTTTGATGCTTATGTTTAACGGCATATTTTTGCTTATTGTCGTACCAACAAGACGATCTTGCTGTATAAAGTTGCATATGTTACAGATTGCTGAAGAAATGAAAAAGGAAAGAAGAATGTTCCAACTTCACATGTGTGAGGTAGAATAGTTTTTTTTGCATCGATTGCCGCTTTTCTATCATTAAATAGAAAACTTTGAAGGGCTCTTCACAATAATGCTCTTATAACATTTACGTAATCGATCGGCTTGTGTTTTAGTTTATTGTTCTGACTCATGACGTTCAACTTTGTGGAAATGACTAACAATAATTTTTCATGTTGTAAAAAGTACCTGGCTGTCCTTGGGGAAGACACTTTACGGCACTTTCCCCTGCTTGGTGGTCATGGCAAGTAGTTCTAAATTACGGTAATATCTCTACTAACTTACTAGCGGACAGCAATATCTTGGCATCTCCGGAAGCAGGTCGGGGTAATTGCTTACGCTATGTATAGCGCCTCCGTCGCTTTTCTGTGAGTCAGGAAGATAAATATAGAGATTAAAAAAGAAAAAAAAAAGAAAAGCATTATTAAAATAATTTGACTTTTCCAAATAACAATTTTTATCGTTGGTTTTTTCAATGGTTGTTTATCTTAAGTCAACAATTTTTTCCGTGGTTATTTTATTAATTTAGAATAAAATCTGTCGCTTTCAATCTATGATCTTTCATTGCATGTCAATTTATTGCCGGTTCTGCATGACTGATATTAAAATATGCTTTCTTCTTTTGTACTGCTGTATAATTACAGAACATTGAAAGCGAGGCACGGTTTCTGTAGCTGGCCGAAAGCAACCTTTGTTGTCTTGTAACCACAAAGTAAAGATATTACATGCCGGTGTTAGCCTGAACGAGCTGAATAAATCATGAGTGTCCATCTATGATCATCCTCAAGCTCATCGCTTTGATTAAACCTGACAAGGACGACACAGTTTTGTCGATACTTGCTTGTCAAGCGTATTTGAATATTTTTAGTATTTAATCAAAGCGAATGAAATCAAGACAAAGAAAGGGGTCGACTTCGTGCGCCATCTGATGGAGTTTTACCATGACCAAGACGCGTGAGTTTTTGTTTTGATTCACACAAGCTTCAATTTTTGCCGTTTCTATTTTTGATTTTCCTCATGACATCTTGTCATCCTTACTTTTTATATTTCGATAAGATGTCATTTAAAAAAACCAACAGAATTTGCGATCTCAGTCATGTTCTCCAGTTTTTGCCTGTGTAAACTCGCTTTAAAAATTACTTTAGGATTAATCGTGCTTTTAAAAAATGTCCTTGTTTCTTTTTTGTCTACGTAAACTTGTTAGCCAGCGTCTTGTTAGACGTTAAAAATTTTTGCTTGATTCGGATCCGAAGTAAATCGGTGTTTTACGATAGCTATTATTATTTAGATTGTCAATCTTATATACAGGGTGTCCGTAAAGTTACTATACAGTCTTACAAGTTACTATACAGTTTCATTGTATTATATGTAATAGTTTTTGTTACTATATAGTTTTATTGTATTATATTTAATATTATCGGATGTAACACATGTATTTTCTGAGATTTTTATAAACATAAAGGTGTTATTTCTTTTGTTACAAATAGATATTTTAATACAATATCTTACTGTACTGCAGGGTGTCTGTATAGTAACTTGTAAGACTGTATAGTAACTTTACGGACACCCTGTATATATATATATATATATATATATATTGTTGTACGGCTCATCAGGCGATTATCTTATTCAAATAGAATAAGATAACCGTTTTTACGGTGAAACAGACTGTTGCGAATTTTAATAAATAAATTTATCTGCAGTGTTTATACTTAATTTAATAATTTTGCTCTGATCTTCAAATCATGGAGCACTGTCAAAAGTGAATTGTCAGCACTGTCCCTTGTATATATATATATATATATGTATATGTATTGCTTGCTTAGCACACAGTCATTTTTTTTTTGCACTGTCACGCTTGGTCAAATGCCGCTTTTTCCGTTCTATTTTTTCGCGAGATTGCAAAGTGTATCCGACTTATTTCGCAACTCCTTTTGTCTCTTTTTCATTGTTTTTTGAAGTCGATTATTTAAAACGTGAAACTCAACAAGGAATATGCCAAATCGGGGAATTTTGACTTTGTTTAACCGACATCGAACTAAGTTGAGCTTTTTATTGGATATAAAATAATCTTGTACTGAAGGTTAATGATTTCCACGATTCAATTTCTGATTAAACAGTAAGTTTTTAGGCATTAATCTGCCTTTTCATACCTGCGTTTACCGAGCATAGATAATACCTTGCACGACAATGAATCGAGCGGGTTTTGTTATGTTCATGCAATCTCATTTGACGCGTGTTATGCGCCAGTGACGTGATTACAATACGCTTTGCTTTGCATTGTGTCGGTCTATATAAACAGCTTTAAGCTTCCTGAAAACCCTTCCAACCCGGCAGTTACGAGGCAGGATTTCTAATAGAAGATTTTGCTCTGGCATCGTTTATGCGTTTCGTTGTGGCGTCGTTAGAGAATTAGTTGAATCTGCGTTATGTTCGCAGCGTAATCCCGTCGACGTCATTTTTCGTCGTTGCGCTCAGTTGCGATTATTTGCGTGCAAAAATACTACAATAACACGCTTTTTTTAGTTTTTGATAATATTTACATGTCTTGTGATGGCAAAATTTTTTTTCTGTGAAATATTAGCAATCAGTTAAGTGCACGGTCTTAAAATAGAAAAGTTATAATTTCATCTTTATCCGCGTCGGTTCTGTTACGTTTACTCGTGAAATAAGTCATTTTTTCGTTAGAACTGCGTCGATACCCTCTATGCGTTAAAACATTTAACTGAAATCTCGAAATCTACTACTAAATAAAAAAAAACAGTTTTCAAACACGACACAAGTATGCATTATTTTTCATCCCACTGTTTTCTGAAAAAACAATCAAAATTGATTTAGTTTTAAATTTAACTTCTTCGAAGCCAGTTGTTTTAATACTGTTTATGTTTGTAATGGCAACTGCAGCTTAACATGAAAGCCGTCTGCTTCCGTGCGAGCTGCTATTTTGTTTTGAAATACGGCTTATAATGAAAGCCACTTACATCTTATGACTTTCGTCAAGTTGCTTGCAGATTCTACACCAAACTTACTGATTTTGAATGGTCTTCTGTTCCGTCACTAATCTGTTATAGTGTTTGTTTAAGCAATTTTAACTTTATCAGAAATAATCAGTTGAATCGCAATTTTAGGTTTTTTAAGGAGGGTCTTAAGATCGTTGATAATTACCGAACTTGGACTGAAGATTTGACTTCTGCACTGCACGTGGTAAGCGGGCCGTTACGGGTCAATAAATTAACCGTCTTTGTTTTTGTTACTGGTCTCTAACGTACAGTTCTTAGGAATATTGATTTACCAAAATCGTTCAAGACATCTTTTCGGATGCTTTGTTGCACGGTGGTTTTTCAATTATCAATGAAATCAATAAAAAAGTGTTGTGCATTAAAGTGATATGAATCAAGATGTATAAAATAGCAAAAGCCCAGGTTATTTTAAACTATGGGCAACTTCTAGCATACATCATTACAACGCGTTTAATTATTTCCGATATTTGTTGCATTCCCTAAATGTTTCGGTGCAATCGAGATTGTTTGATTGAATATGCCTGAATTCCGGTATAACAAAATACTTCGATTGAAAATCATGTTTACGAGCTGATTTTTGTCGTTTGTCGGCGTCTTATTTGTCAAACGAACCATTTTTTCCCATAAATTCTGCCATTATGGTGGCTTCATAAAAGTGAAATTGAATGTAAACAATGCACTTGCATCTTTGATATGTTGTGAGCTTAGTTTTTATTAGAACAGAACTAGTGATTACTGGCTCCAACGTAAAGTTTACTATTATTAATTTTCGGTTTACTGTCACTTGTTTAGCCGTTACATAAAGTTATCTCGCCTATCGCTAATTTAATGATTGACCGACAAACATGCTAAACCCTGTCTTGCAACATGCAGATTTTTATTCCCGGCAGTTTTTTTCGCTTCGTAACAGCTTTGCCATAGAGGACAGAGCATTCAATTTTCTTCCATTTGCAATTTTATAGTTGCGTAAACCAGTCGTTGCCAACTTGTATAAACTCTATCGATGCACGAAATCTTCGACTTGCAAAAGCGATTTCTTTCCCCAAAACAAAAAAAATTAAGTCAGAGGTTAAATTGTAATCTCGAAAGCATTTACTCGTAGTAAAATTGAAGTAAAAATCAATGTTTAAAAAAAGTAGCTAAAATTCGCTTTTGTCCCGTTTCTACTCTTAAGTTCAGTCAGTTCAGCAACCCGACCTCAGCATTAGACTTGATAAATATGTTTATCCTTCTATACTGCTACGCCCATGTAGTTTTAAAATGACTTACGGGGGCGTAGCGACGTACCAGTTGGGAACTTCTGACGTAAACAATCGGCAAAGAGTGGCTCGAAATTAATATCCCTATTTTTTAAAGCTGCATCAAGCTCAAGATGAAGAGAAAAGACAGTTGGTTGAACTGCGAAGCATGCTCAAGTCTCTCTGCGACACAGAAAACAACACAGGGAAGTCGCAGACCGTCTACAGCCTACATCAACTGCAGGTATTGATGTAAAATGAAACCACTTAATACTTCTTTGATGCTTACTGTTTTTGGACACCTTGTTTCAGACCTGTACTTGTTGTTGCTTAAAAATGAGAAGCTTGTACGTAGAAAGTGTTTGTTTTTAAGATTAAGAAATCGACGGAGGTTTTGGATTTTAAACTTTTAAGGATTTTTAACAATATATTTTGACTCTCTGCGTGCTGACTATTTGTAATTAATTAAAATCGTTAATCACTTTCGGAATCTCGGTCCAGTTATTTCGCGGCCTTTTGAACACACAAGTAATTCCTAAAAACCCATAATTTATTTCGAGCCTAGTTTGAATTTGATTTTACAGGGAAACAAAGCTCTTGGAACCGAAAAATCTGGCATTCTCTCAAAACGAAGCGAGGGCCTCAGAAAGGTTTGGCAGAAACGTCGCTGCTTTGTCGCAGATGGAATACTAACCGTATCTCACAATAAGGTAGTTGAAACTGTTTTAATTTGTTTGAATTTTTTTAGTGTTGCCGTTTAGCCAAGATTAACCAATTATGTGCTCTAGAATGCGATATTAAAGTTTGTCATTTTATTGTTTTTTCTCTCGAGCCAATTTGCGCCGTTTTATAACTTCAAATTGAGACAATTTTTAATTATATTTTACCACGCTGAAAACGTTTAGTTTAAACCTTAGTCAGATCAGTTGTTCTCAAGTTTTTCTGCAAGTCAAGTAAAAAATTTTTATCGACCCTCTCTAGATTAGTGCTTTTCAACCTTTTTATGCAACTTTACACACTTTTCACTAAGCTGAAATAAAAAATTGTACGCTCTTTTTCTAAATCTAAATCATGCATTAAAGTCTAAAACCTATGTTTTTAACCTATGGGCCATGGCCCAGTAGTGGGCCACAGAGCATAAATTAAAATGAAAGCAATATGTATAATTAGGCTTACCAGCCGTCCCGTTTTTTAGGCATTTTTCCCGGCACCTGTCCGGTCAACGATGTGAAAACTTTTTTTTTTAGAGAACACTATGATTTTGGGACAAAAATAGGGAAATTCGGGAGCGATTCCAAGTGAAGACTTTTTTTTTAGAGAACATTATGATTTTGGGACAGGAATTTAATTTTGTTGACCGAAGTGGATCGTTAAATTACCTTACGTTGAAAAATGGGCCACGGTATGAAAAAAGGTTGAAAACCACTGGTCTTAAAAGAGAGTGAAAATAAAGTGAAGACTTTGTTTTTGGTCTTCTCTCGCATGTTTTCAACTTATTACCATGTTGCATTCAAGGATGTCATATGTTTGTAAAGAATAAAAAAACAAGTGAAAACCAGAAAAAATCTTCACTTTAGTTAAACATTTTTTTAGACTTTAGAAAATGATTTCAAACGAGTCTGTACAGTTTTTTAGGTTAGTCAAAAGTTTGTATTATTGCACAAAAGTTGAAAAGCACCGCTTAATTATCCAGTCGACCCCAGGAGTTATTCATCTACTCCCTGGCCATTTATTGACTTCCGTTTTATATCTGGACTATTTATTGACCCCTTGGATGGCCCAATTGACCCCGGGTGTGAATATTGACCACTTAGATAACGAAGGTTGTTATTTATTTATGCTGCTATTTTTGCAATTTCTATTCTACAAATGATTAATCTCTTTTCGGAAGCTTTGTTGTTGCTGATGGCTGACTCTAGTTGACCTTTTGGTCTTTCGCTGCAATCTTTTAGTGTTGATAAACTGTGACCTAAAACTTTGTTAGCTTTTCATATTGCACTTTGCGTATCGAATGTTTTTCACCTGTGAAACAAATAAAGTGTCTAGCTACCGCTGGCGTATGAATTGAAGTTCGCCTAGGTACGTTTGTTTGTTTATTGAAATTTGTACCCGGACCGTATGCGCTAAGCGTAGTAATTTTAGTAAACAACTAAACTTACGTTCTATTCCATGTGTTGACTGGGCTCGGGTTTCAAGATGCTAATCAGTAATACTTCACATTTTGAATGATTTTATGCAGTGATTTTCAAACTGTGTGCCACTTCAATTTTTAATAGAATGTCGTTTCGTAGTTCGATTATCACGTTGGCTTCCGACTTATATTTTGTGTTGTTTTTTACCATCATGGAAACAACATTCTCTGTTATTTGATTAAAACAAACGATTTTTTAAAAACCAAAGCTGTTTGGAGTTTTTGGTGCAATTGAGGTGTCGAAAACCGTAATACAAAGTCATGCACGGAAGCGCCAAGTTAGAAAAAAGATTAAAACAATAATGCCGCGTGACCCCACTTGCGTCACTTGGCAGCCAACGTGTTATGAAAAGCTCTTTCAATTTTATGTTGTAATGGAATTGCAGTAAAAAGTAGGTCTAAATACATTAGCAAAATTGCTTACTGTTCAAACATTCCTTAATTCGTCGGGTTCGAATCTCAGACGCGTCTCCGTCTTTTACAAATCCTTGAAGAGAGTGGATCGAAACTTGAATGTCGTTCATTCACTGCGTCGTAAAATTTCAACACGGCGATATTCCTGTAGCTCATGTTAGCATTCTATTTTTTAGTCACCATTTTTTTCAGACCAACAAGGATCCTGTCAAACTGAATCTACTTACGAGTCAGCTCAAATTAGTTCCCGAAGACAAGAAGCAATTCGACCTTGTTTCGCGTAATTACTCGTTTTGTTTACTCGTTATTCCTGTGCTTTTACTTTTTTTTTACCGATTCAGGAATCCCACCTGTTGTATATCTGTGTATTTGAAATTAAACTAGAAATGTTTATCTGTCTTTTAGTAGTCGAAATGACGTAGATGCACGTGATTTGTTCGAAGTCGATTACGATTTGGTATCACCACCGCACAGTGTTGCCAAATCTGAAAACAAAGTAGCTACTGTACACTTTACTTAAATTTATTTTATCCAAATTAAATTAAAAAAACAAAGTTTTTTTTGAAAGATTTCAGCACACCTTTTAAAATTTTGATCCTTTTGCTAATTCGGTTGTTTACATTGAAAGATCAAAAGAAAAAGTCCAGAGCATTTTTTTCTTACTTAAACATCACATAAATGTATTCATGCAATATTTAAAAAATACAAATGGCAAACTTTCCCCACACTCTTGTTTAAAGGTGTTTAACTTTTTTGAGCCAAGGGCCCATTTTGGCTTATCGAAATCATTGCATCGAAACTTTGAAATAAACTGGTGTGTGTGTGTGTGTGTGTGTACGTTTTACTGTCTATTATAATAGTAATAGCTTCCGTCTTTAACTCGAAAGAAGATTTTTTGCAATGACAATGAAGTCCCTGTTATAAATCTATACATCTTGTTAAACCTTATCTTGTAAAGACATGCTATCGAGTGACAACGTTGTTTTGCGTAACAATTTAATTTTTTCAGATAATCGAACGTATCGATTCATGGCCGATGACGAACACGAAGCCGCCAAGTGAGTTATAAAATTGCGTTTTTTCGAATTCTTGCTATGCTGTTTTTGTTTTATGTTTCTTACCGTTATCAACTGAAAAGTGATAGTATTGTAGAACTAGTAGAAGAAATCAGTTTCCAGTTTGTTTTCCAGATTCCAGCTTTTTTTTACATAATTGTAATGTGCAAAGACTTTATGCTGTGGTTATATGAATAATCGTAAAACCAGTGATGTAGTCCAATTTATTATTTTATTGAACAACATACTTTGATATTTTATTGAACATTGCAGTCGCGATCTTGTTGTTCAAGGTTGCATTTTAATAAACAAGTATCTCAACATGTTGAAAGAGAGTCCTTTTGTTCTTTTTGTGTCTTCATCATTAACCACTCGCACCAAAAACCCGTTCAACTGGAACAGAAAAAGCCGGAACGCCCAAGGCACGGTTAACAGATTAAAAAGGCAGGATATTTATTATTACATTTTCTTCCCTAAGTTAAAAATGTCGTCCAAATATTAGGTAAGCTCTGCACTCGGCGTTGTCATCGTTTACTCATTCAGTGAAAATTATGGGCAGTTTACCATTTATCAACTGTTTTCTATGAAAGCAAAGTAGAGCTGCTATTGGTTGCCTTTGCCTGTCCGTATCCACGTCATTTGCTGATAGGCGTTAGCTGTATTGTATACATGACGTTTTCTTCACAATTGAAAAGACAGTTAAAAGATCGTGAAAAATTATCGTAGCAAAAAGAAAAATTTCATACAAACTCGCGAATATTACATGTTTGAGGGTTATTTCTCTCCTTTTGCTTGAGCACAGCACAAGTAAAGGTCTGAAGATATACAGTATGCAGAAATGCCAGGACTAGTACAATAAAAAAATGGGAAGTGAAGAACCCATGCAGGTTGAATCAATAATTACTTAATTACTTGTTTGAAAACCTTTACTTGTTACTAAAGTAATTTTTTCTTTACTTGACCTTTTCAAGTACATAACTTTTTAAAAACTAAAATGTTTAGAAATTCTTATATAAAATAGCCATGTGAAACTTGCGTATAAAATTTGTTGCGCTGCGCGTTATATACGTAGTTCTATTTTGCAAAAGCGCAATCTACTTCATTGTTTTTTGCCTAGGCGAACTAACTCTAAATCAACAGCGCCATCGCATATGAAACTTGCGATGGCGTTATTGATGATTTACAAGAACCACTCATAAAAAAAGGAAAACAGAAGATCTTAATGACACTCTTTCTAAAACAACAGAGGCCTTTCAAAGAAATAAAATCAAGAAAATACCATAATTTGCATTAAAAAAAAGGCATTTTATGAATCAACTAAAGAATGTTCTAAAGTTCTTAAAACATTGAAGCTCTGCCTCGGTTCAATTTCACCTTTAGTGGAATTTAAAAGATGCTTCAGTGCTGTCGGGCTCTTTAGATCAAGGCTGAGATCGACATTAAGTGATGAAATGATTGACAGTTTGTGTTTTGTGCAAAGTTTTTTGAAAAATTAATAAATTATAAATGAATATGATTTCACTTTTCATATATTCAAGCATATAAACTTGAAGCTACGTTTGCACAACTAAAGTCAGGCTGGCCACCACGAATTTTTGCCACCCAAAGATCGCTTTTTCATATTCTCTTGAATTACTTCATTTACTTAAAGTAATCTCTTAAAAGTTACTTATTACTTAAAATTTCATAACTGAAAACCCAGTCCTACTTTTAATATAGAATTTATTGTCATATGATGTCACAGACTTGTCTGTGACATCATATGACATCGAGGTCCCTAACAAGCGTTGTAATTTTTCATGGCGCAAGATTTAAAAGCTTGGTAATAAATTTCAATGTTGCTGTAGATTAATTGCTGCCGTTAAAATTGATGTCTGCTCCCTCTGGCTACTGATGTACATGTATCTAGATTACAACTACACATACACCATCTGTCTTGTGATGTAGGGCTATTTTTGATTCGTCTGTACAAGTTCTTTTCAAACAGGAAAAAAACAAGATACAGTATAAAAAACATTACTTGATCGAGTTTTTTTAGCTTTTACGAATGACTCATCTTGGTATGAGTGTAAGCGTATGAAAGTGTGAGCACAAACTCGTAAAGCATTATCACATGTTTTGTTGTCCTAAGAAACAATAAAAACAAAGCTTTTCCCAATCAAATTAGCTTGTCAGATCGCAATAAAAATTTATTATTGCATAAAACCTAAGAAAGCTCAAAACTAAAAGATTTGTGAAGTTCAAACTTCGATACTTTAGTACCGGTACTAGCAACTTGCAACAGAGCTAAATTTAAGTAAATGTGGTCTGTAATATAATTGAAAAAATCATCGCTACACTTCATGTATTAATAATAAAAATATCAGAAAATATCTCGTCTTGAGACTAAATGAAAAAATTTAAAACCAAGAAAAAGACCAAAAAACTGGGTCTTTGATGACGACAAAATGTCAAAGGATCTTAATCACCGTGACAATGTGTTCATGCATTACCTGCCGTGTTCCTTCTAAGTTAATAAAATCTAAACTCGATTTTATTAATAAATCCTGTTTGGCGAAGTTCACTGCATTAATTTACTTTTTTAAACGCGAAACTATTCGTTTCTTGAGTATTTCGCTATGAAAACCCGTCCTCGTCACATTTTAAAGTTTTTACACGCGTTTCTTCAAATAGCGGATAACCTCTTACAAAAAAACCATCAAAGTCACTAGAAAATACAAGTTATGCAACGCATTGGTCTCTATTGGGACGTGACAAGGCCGCCATGTTTGTCCCAAATTGACTATTTCATGTGGACAGATTCTTCAGCAGTACCACAGTACGTCAGAGGCACAGCTCGACGGTACAAAACCTTTGTTGCCAATCGCATAGCCTTGATACAATCTAGTATCCCAAATTGACATGTGCTTGATTGCTGAATTGGGACCAAACATGGCGGCCATGAAATCAGTGTTGCATAACTTGTATTTTCTAGTGACTTTGAAAATTATAACTCGTTTTAGGGATTGCTCGGCTTCTATGTCTTGAGAATTTTTTGAAATAGTGTGTTTACTATACTGAATTTTTTGTAGATTTTCGGATTAAAATGAAGGCAAAATTGAGCTTAGTGTTTCACCGTGAGTAGAAGCGCCTCCTTTGAATCTCAACTATTCTTGGCTTGAAAGCATCCCGTTCTTTTAGTTTTAATTCCTTTAAAGCGCCAGATTCTTTTCAACTATTTACAACTTTCATTCTGTCACGCAATAAGGAAAAATACACAGAGTGTTACATTTTTTTTTTCAAAAATTTTCAATTGCTAAATTTGGTTGGAATCGAAGAAAACAAAAGCGTGTTGTCGATAATACTTTGCTTGTTGGTTGTTTTTCTTTTGTTTGAGATATGCTTTGTTTTGGGCCGCAGTCAAAAACGAATCAAAAGAAGATCTCAATAATTTTAATTTCGTTATGTGCTCGGTTTCTTCTCTTTTGTAAATGTATAGATGATTTGTTACCTAATAATAAGCCACGCACATAATAATGACTTGAAATTTTATATAGTAGCTTTTTTATTCTGAACGCCAAGCAGAGTGGCTGCGAACAGGTCTGAAACGATCTCTAGTTGAAATAAGTTCGCAGTTGCAAAATTTCTCAGGGATCCCTGAAGCTAAAACCTTAAGAATTTAAGGGCTGTGGGTATACCAATTTTACTATTTTTGATATGATTTGAGCTAATTTGAAACCGGGTTTGGCATAATCTTCTTATCATTAAGCCTTGTTATTATCACCTTAATAAAATCACTCAAAACAATAAAAATATTTTTTAAGTTACGCTAATGCAGCAGAAAAGTTTATAATCAAAAAGCCATTGAATTTTTTGTTTTTTTGCAGCTGGGTGTCAGTGTTGAGCAACAGCAAAGAGGACGCGCTCAACCGTGTCTTCGGCGACGCATCTTCCGGCAAAGGCGGAACGGAACAATGTACCGGTCTCAAGGAGCTCACTCTTTCGATTATCGACGAAGTGAGAAGGTTGCCGGGAAACGACGTTTGCTGCGACTGTGACAATGCGAGTGAGTTGGTCAAAACTGGTTGCCCAGTCATTTTTAAATGATGCTTAAATATCTGATCTGGCGTTGTGTTACAGCGTTCACTCGTCCTGGGTTTGTGACATCAAGCCGTGATTATTTGCCACAAGGGTTTTTGCGAAGTTAACTCCTTTCTTGTACATTAATTGGTTTATGTAAAATTTGATCTAGTTTGAATAGTTGTTTTTTTTTTTTATTGCTTACCAATTTTTTCTTGTACCCTCTTTAGTTCTATATTGTCGTTCGCTACTATTTTTAATGATCTTTCATCTGTGTCATTTTGAAATTTAATCTACTTTGTGGTGCCTTCTCGGTTTTTACTCGAAATGATCATGTATCGAATTCGCCTTCTCGGTTTTTAATCAATGGATCATTTATCGAATACGTTCTAAATTCATTTGTTTTCGATACATGCTAAATCGGGTCTCTTCAAGAAGCGACCGTAAGCGATCTGTTTTTGTCGGTGAAACGAATTAAAAAACCCCTAAAGCACAGGGAGGGAATAAAAAAGAAAGCAAGAAAAAGCATCTTTTCAAGAAGCGATAGCAGCCACGGAGATTCCGGGTTAGTTTTACTGCAAAAAACAGATCGTTTACGTTCACTTCTTGAAGAGATCCAATTCATCATGTATTGAACACGATCTTCTGGCCGTATTCGATACATGACCCTAATCAATTTACCTCCAATTTGAAGCAGCTTGATTTAAAAATCTACTTTTCAGATCCAACTTGGCTCTCGACCAACCTCGGCGTCTTGCTGTGCATCGAGTGCAGCGGAATCCATCGAGACATGGGGGTCCACGTCTCGCGCATTCAATCGCTGACCCTGGATGACCTGGGAACTTCTGAGTTGCTGGTGCGCCGCCGCTTAAATAATTATTATTTCAACTGACGCGTTGTCGGAGAGCTCGCTTCAATTCAAATAGACAAAATTGTGTAATGATGCTGCAGTCGGCATCGCGCGTTTCTTTTTGAGGTCGGTGTCTGAGCAGGAACCAAACCCCCAATGTGCCGATCATGTAGCGCGGCGTTTTGATTGCGATCACGAACGACACGATCTTGGCTCAACTCCAATCCTCGTCACTCGTCGAATCGTTTTTATCGTTGAAAAAAAATTTTTTTTCGTCGCTTTCTCCGTTCGGCAATCTCGACCAGCAGCGCTAGGTTCACTCAAATCGAATCGCAAATAAAACTGAAAAAACAAAAAGTTTCTTTCGGACACAGATATTAAGGGTTTTTTAAGTCCAGCCAAGGGTAATATCTTGTCAATTGCTTTTTAGTTTAACACTTCTGACGCTGCCTCTCCAAGTCAAGAGAATAAATAGATCATTAGATGATGATGATGATAATGATGATATGTGAAGTTATGAGTTTAATAAAAAACGATTTTTTAACTTTCGGCTTGACCTGAAAAAGTTGTTTTACTCGATAATATTAACAACGCTGAAAATTTAATCTACTTAGAATAAAACTATTGTTTCTAGCTCGCTTATTCGATTGGAAATGACGCGTTCAATCATATTATGGAAGAAAAACTCAATCCGAATTTGAAGCCAACTGCGTCTAGTGACATGTAAGTAAAATTAATCGTAAATAATTATTGAACTAATCTGGTTTGCCACAAAATGCAATCACAAATTTTTGTTAATTTGGAAATATTTGGAGGTTGTTAGGAATTTCATTTGAAAAACTTAACTTTTCTTAACCTTTGAAATTAATCCCGGTTCTTACGAGCATCCGGGACATTCACCGTAGGAAAACTCGCCGCAGGAATTTTCGCCGTTGAGTTATATTTTTAACCCTTTTAACCCACCGATGTCCTGTATTATACAAACCAACCTGTTAAAACCAACCGTATTAAACAAACCAAACTTAGAATATTTTTGTCTTACGGCAAAAATCCCATGCGGCAAACTTTTCTGCAGCAAGTTTTCCTGCGGCAAAATGTTTACGGCGAATGTTCCTAGACGTCATTGTAAGAACCCAAGTCACGTCGGTTCACCTCGTATTTATCCCGAAGCTTAAACAGCGAGTGACTGTTGTAGAACGTTCCAGAGCAGCTTGAATACTCACAATATAACCAACTCTTATTTTAATTGATCTTCAATACTTATTATACTCTGTGAAGCGCACTAAAAGAACTTCAAGAAACTAAGCAACCTAAAACGAGAAGCACCAGTACTATAAAAGAAGCACTATAAAAAAAACTTTAGTTTTCTGACTCGAAGATTCTAGTTTCGATCGATGTTTTCCGCATTCGTCCGCGCCGAAAACGTAACAATTGCAAATATTTCAAAACTAAACAAGGCCAATCACGTGCTTGTCGACATCACAGGGAAGCGCGAAAGTCGTTCATCCGTGGCAAGTACATCGCGCGCAAGTACGTGGTCGAGACGTGCGCCGGCGACTCGGAGTCACTGGCCGACGAACTAGGCCAGACAATTCGCTCCAGTGATCTTGCTGCCTTGTTGCAGCTGTACGGAGAAAACGCTGATCTGTGCGTGCCGTTGCCAGGATATGTAAGTATCGCTCGACTTTCTACCTCGATTCGTTATCTTCGTTTGTCGTTTCTTTTTTGCGCCTTTTATTAATTCTTGAGTAATCTTTTTTTGTTTTTATGATATTGAACGCGATTTTTCGACACTGTTGCGGTTCGTTTGTCGAAATTATAAAAAAATCACGGCTCTTGATTGTCACAAACTTTGTTCGGGAATCCCAAAGGACCAGTTGAGCTAGGTAACCCGAATACCTGCGCTGAAACAAAGCTGTGTCTAAATTTTATTTCATTCCGGCTCAAGAAGTAGTTTTGCTATGAGCCCGACGGTTTATACAGTTGGTTAACGAAAGCTCGGATTGATTTTGTTGAAGATTCTTTCTCACAACAAACAGAGACCACTGTCTCTAATAACAACAAATGTATTACAAAATCACAACCGACGAAATTCTATTCCACGCTTTGCCAAACTGCAAAGCGAAATCAACACTATAACTCGACTCAATCAACACAAATAATTCTACCTCTGTAGAACAAAACTGCCAACCACTGGCACAAAATAAATTCAACAATTGTCCACCGACACAAAATCTAACGGTCCACCTCCTGTGGCCAAACAAAATCACCTTCGCTCGAGCCGCCACTCGAGTCGCTTCAAATTACCTCACAACGATAATGATCATCATAATAATAATTTCTCGCTACGCATCGGCTTTATATAGAAAACAAAATCACGTGACGTAAACTTTCTCGTAAATTCAAGATTCAGCCAGAAACCCCTGGAGAGTTCGTTACGCGAATCAAGTGGAATATACGCGAATTTTCCAGTACAATGACGTTAGTCAAAAAAACATATTACGTCAATACAAAGAGGAGAAAAAAGAGAAAAAGATACATGTATCGAGCCATAACAAATTGGACATATATCGCAGACAGCACTCAAAGAGCCGCATTTATTCTCTTATGATAAAACTACGAACTGCTTTTAACGGGGATACACTACATCGTTATGATTAAAATTATGAATGAAGTGTGACATACGCCCCCCGCAAAGAAAAATATTATGCAATAATATTTTTAACAACACACACGAAATACAAATAATTTTACAAAACAAAACACGAAGTTATTCACACGAAAGTCTATACGATTATGCGGCTGAGATAGTCCGCCATAACGTTCTCCTTGCCGGCAATGTCTTTTACTACGAAGTCGTACCCCTGCAATGATAGAGACCACCGGAGTATACGATCGTTCTTGTAGCGGGCCGTGCTAAGGAAAGTCAGCGGCTTGTGGTCCGTTTGGAGGACGAACTTCTTTCCGGCCAGGAATAAGCGAAATTTACCAACTCCCCATATTATTGCCAAGCACTCCTTTTCAAGTGTAGAGTACTTCGTCTCCGCATTCGTCAACTTCTTGCTTGCGTACGCGACGGGGTGGAGTTTTCCCTCGTGCTCCTGCATCAGAACAGCTCCAATTCCGCTGTTGGATGCATCCGTGCGTAAAGTGAAATTTCGCGAATGGTCGGGCAGTCTTAATATGGGCCGCTTCAGGAGAGCCTCTCTCAGAGTGTTGAAAGCTTTCTCCTGAGCCTCACCCCATTTGACAAAGTTTGGGTGCCCCTTCTTCGTCAGATCCGTCAACGGTGCCGCAATAATCGCAAACGAAGGAATATAGTCCCGATAGTACCCGAGCAACCCACAAAATGATCGGACTTCCTTCTTTGTGACTGGACGCTTCGCTCGCGCAATCTTCTCTAGATTGTCATCGTTCGGCGTGATCCAGTCGTATCCGACATCGTGACCTAAAAATTCTACCGTAGATGCCCCAAAAATACATTTTGAGGGACGAGCAGTGAGGTTGGCCTCACTTAGTCTTTTCAACAATTCTTCCAAAGTTCGCAGGTGTGTCTCCCAATCTCTGGAGAATACAATCAAATCATCGATATAGCTCTCAACGCCAGACATGCCTGAAAGCACTTCCCTCATCCCACGAACCAGTGTAGCACCAGAGTTCTTCATGCCAAAGGGCATTCGAAGAAATTCATACGTCCCATCCGGTGTCACAAACGCGGTCTTGAATATATCTTCTTCTGCTACGGGTATCTGCCAATATCCTTTACTGAGATCAATTTTCGAAAAGAACTTTGACTTCCCTAATTGTTGGAAAAGATCCTCCGAAGTCCTCATTGGCTCCGGATCCGAAATCGTTACTTTGTTCAATTTTCTGTAGTCGACGCAAATGCGATTCGAACCATCCTTTTTTTTCACAATAACCACCGGTGAAGCATACGGCGATGACGACTTCCTGATGACTCCCATATCTAACATCTCCTTTATTTCTTCTTTCAGTTCCTGCCGCAGTGCATACGGCAAAGGATAAGGTTTCAAGCGGACAGGCTCCTCATCTACCAAATTAATCCGGTGTTCAATCTTAGATGTTCTTCCCGGCACATCTGAGAAAACATCAGCATAATTTTCCATCAAGGCTTGCAGTTGTCGACTTTGGCTGTCGCCCAGCTCTGTGCCCAATTTGACGTCGCTTACATCTTCCTTTTGTTTGTATGTTCCCAATTCTAACAACGAATCCTCGTCTATGCTGGGCATCTCTTCATCCATTAACATTTCCGCACCAGCTGACATCTTTAAATCTTCTTTCTCTATTTCGGTCTTCGCTTCATCCTCTCGGGCATAATATTTCTTCAACATGTTAGCGTGGTAATTCTTTTCTTTGTTTCCGACCAAAATTTTATAACCATTATCTCCCATCCTTTGGATAATTTCGTACGGTCCCTTCCATTGCATTAAAAGCTTATTATTGTTCGTTGGTAGCATTACCAAAACTTTGTCTCCTTTATTAAATAGTCGATCCTTCGTTTTCTTGTCGTAGTTTCTCTTGTATCTAGTCTGGTTCTTCGTTAGCTCCTCCTGAGCAAGTTTCATCGTTTCCTCCAGCCTCTCTCTCAACTCCAACACATATTGATAGCTGGTCTTCACTTCGGTTGATTCACTTTCACCTGTCCATAGTTCCTTCAGAATTGCCATAGGTCCTCGCACAGTGCGACCATACAAAAGTTCGAAGGGTGAAAACCCAGTGGACGCTTGGGGAACCTCTCTATACGCGAACAAAAGTGGATTTATAAACCTATACCACTGCTTCGGTTGTTCAACACATAATCGCCTCAGCATCTTCTTCAGCGTACCATTAAATTTCTCAGTCAGACCATTGCAAATCGGATGATACGGTGTCGTCGTCAGCCTTCTGATCGACAATAATCTTGATACTTCTTGCATGCATTCCGACACAAATTGAGTCCCAAGATCACTCAATACTTCTTCCGGAATTCCAACTCGACTATATAGGTCTAAAAGTGCTTCTGCCACTGTCTCGGTGTCAATATTCTTCAGAGGCACGGCCTCTGGATAACGTGTCGCATAATCCACCAGAGTAAGAACATATCGGTGACCCTTATCACTTGCCGGCATAATCGGGCCAATCAAATCCACCGCCACTCGCTTAAACGGCAAATCCATTAACGGCATTTTTCCCAGCGGAACTTTTGCTACTCTCCCTTTCGATACCGTTCTCTGGCACACATCACATGACCTGCAGAAACTCACCACATCCTGATGAATCCCAGGCCAATAAAAATTGGTCAGTATCCTATCTTCCGTCTTCTTGACACCCATATGTCCAGCCAACATCGTATCGTGAGCGATCTCCATCACCTTCTTCCTCAGATCTTTTGGCACTAAAATCTGCTTCAATTCCTTCTCTCCTACATCAATGTTTTTGGTGATGCGGTACAAAATTCCCTTCCTCTTTATATAGCTGATCTCTCTTCCGTTCTTGACCAAGGGCGCTTCCATCGTCACGTACTTTAACAAGGATGGGTCTTCCCCTTGAAGTTTGATGAGCTCATCCTTCGTCACAGCCATCTGATTCGTTGCCTCCGCAACTTTTAAAGGTTTTGACTCGGTGCTCCTTTTAGCTTGCGACCGAGTAACTGCTGCCGCCTCCACGCACCAAGTTTCATCAGGATCATCGGGTGCTCTAGCTCCTGGAATATTTCCAACAATCAACGGATACAGCGGGTCTCTTAAGCACAAAGCTTCCACTGTTCCACTACAATAAGGCGTATTTATCTCTACATTTGCAAACGGGGCCTTCAGTAAAGTGCGCGCAACCGTCATTATATACCCCACCTTTCCTGTGAGCTGCTCTTCCGCGACCAACTCCCTCTTAACGATCACTCCGGAGCACCCAGTGTCTCTCAGAACGGTGACCGATTTGTTTCCGACCATTCCAATCGACGTAGGCATTTGATTATTTAAATTTTCGTCTAAACATGCGCCATTCAAAATTCCAATTTTTCGTCCATCTTTTAGCTCTAAATACTCTTGTGATTTTTGATCAATTTCTTTTCTTTCTTTACTTACACTTCGGTAATTTTCTTCTTTTTGTTTTTCATTTCCGATCTCACTAAAACTCTTTATAGGCACGGCGCAAGCAACCTTGTATGCTCTTTCCCGCGCACCAGCACCACCACGCGCTAATCGATTTCTTTCTTCGCATTGCATAAAAGTATGACCCATTCCACCGCACCGGTAGCAATATCTTTTGGGGTTTCTCTCTTGAATCTTTGAGAAGCACTCACTTGCCCTGTGCCCGACTTTCCCGCAGTTAAAGCATTTTATATTTCCTTTCGTTGTAGGAGAGATATCCGGAATCTTGCCTTCCAATCTTGGCGCGCCGACACTCTTCTTAGCACTTACATCTCGGCTTGACAGCTTCCTGTTGTGCGCTGTCAAGTACTGCCCCGCACTCGCTGCCAATTCTCGGAGATCCTTATGCTTGCTCTCCATCAGATGTATCGACAATTCCTTCGGGCACGCGTTTATAAACTGCTCCTTAACCATTAGCTCGACAACACCTTCGAAGCTGCTTTCCATATCAGAAAGCTTCACCCACTGCGTGAAATAGTTTCTAAGCCTTACAATGAACTGGTCAGGGCTCTCAGCACCCTCTGGCTTGGCTTCTCTAAAACGTTGGCGATACCCTTTTTCCGTATAGTCGTATCGCTCTAGCAACGCTGCCTCCAATCGCTCGTAATCCAGAGCATCCTCCTGTGAAAGCCTGGAGTACACGCCCAAAGCTTCCCCCCTCAACAAAGCACTCAACTGAGTCGCCCAATTAGTCTGGGGCCAATTCGCAACCGTAGCATATCTTTCAAAGCGCAACAAATAGCTATCAAGGTCGTCTTTTCCGTCAACAAAATGAGGGAGATCAAGGGACTTTACCCCTCCAAAAGCACGTACGCCCCCCGCCTGGTTTGCTTCTCCAGCAGAGCGATCGGCTTCTCGTTCCAACCTCAGTCTTTCTAGTTCCATCTGCATTTTCCTCTCTTCAAACTCCATTTCTCTTTGCTTCGATTCAAATTTCAGCCTTTCGAGTTCTAATTCTCGATTTTTCTCCTTCTCTTCCAACATCGCTTGTCGTTCCTTTTCCTTCTCTTCCTTTTCACATAGTCGGTTCCATTCGCTCTGGAAAAAATCGGCTTTTGCCTTTTCCGACATCTTCAAATTTTCCACACGGACTCTCAGTCTTTCGAACTCTTCCTCAATTGAACTATTCGCCATCTTCAAGCTGTAAACTCCTGTTCAGCACTCTTAAACAAAAATCTAAATCTTCCCGGACGACGAGCCCCCAGATGTCACAAACTTTGTTCGGGAATCCCAAAGGACCAGTTGAGCTAGGTAACCCGAATACCTGCGCTGAAACAAAGCTGTGTCTAAATTTTATTTTATTCCGGCTCAAGAAGTAGTTTTGCTATGAGCCCGACGGTTTATACAGTTGGTTAACGAAAGCTCGGATTGATTTTGTTGAAGATTCTTTCTCACAACAAACAGAGACCACTGTCTCTAATAACAACAAATGTATTACAAAATCACAACCGACGAAATTCTATTCCACGCTTTGCCAAACTGCAAAGCGAAATCAACACTATAACTCGACTCAATCAACACAAATAATTCTACCTCTGTAGAACAAAACTGCCAACCACTGGCACAAAATAAATTCAACAATTGTCCACCGACACAAAATCTAACGGTCCACCTCCTGTGGCCAAACAAAATCACCTTCGCTCGAGCCGCCACTCGAGTCGCTTCAAATTACCTCACAACGATAATGATCATCATAATAATAATTTCTCGCTACGCATCGGCTTTATATAGAAAACAAAATCACGTGACGTAAACTTTCTCGTAAATTCAAGATTCAGCCAGAAACCCCTGGAGAGTTCGTTACGCGAATCAAGTGGAATATACGCGAATTTTCCAGTACAATGACGTTAGTCAAAAAAACATATTACGTCAATACAAAGAGGAGAAAAAAGAGAAAAAGATACATGTATCGAGCCATAACAAATTGGACATATATCGCAGACAGCACTCAAAGAGCCGCATTTATTCTCTTATGATAAAACTACGAACTGCTTTTAACGGGGATACACTACATCGTTATGATTAAAATTATGAATGAAGTGTGACATTGATATTAATGCGAAAAGTTTGCTACCCCTTCTGCAGAAGTGTGGTGTACTGTAACAACAAGTAATCGAAAAAAAGCCTTCATGACAACACCGTTGCATCTTCGTTTTACATTTTTTAAATGCGTTGCTGTTGCCAGGACGACGGCGAAACCGCCTTGCACGTTGCAGTGTCGGTGCATCAGGACGACCCAACATCGATTCTCCCCCTGGTCGATTTCCTCTGCCAAAACGTAGGAAACGGGTTAAACAAGAAAACGTATACCGGCAACACTGCTTTGCATTAT
The DNA here is from genome assembly GCA_963680785.1 of Diplosoma virens. NCBI lineage: Eukaryota > Metazoa > Chordata > Ascidiacea > Aplousobranchia > Didemnidae > Diplosoma > Diplosoma virens. The sequence continues at coordinate 28,216,695 of OY796893.1, forward strand.
TGCGCCGAGACCAACAATACTGAGTCGATGAAATTGCTGCTTCGAAGCAAGGCCAAGACTGACATTGGTGAGTTCGGTTCTCACCCAACTTGATCGGAAAGACGTGTTTTACCACGGCTTGCCGTGCACTTTACGCTATGTAAACGCTTTTGTACAGAATTTTGAATAAAAAAAAAGCAGTTTTGTTAATATACTGTGTAATAATGGCTCTGCTTTATGTTAAATGCTGCATCTCATGTTCGCCGTTTCAGTTCTGTCTCGTATTTATTTTCGCTTTCGTCGACCGTTGTTTTCATGCAAAGTCGGAAAAAATAAATAATCTTCTTTAAACTTTTGACTGATTGGCTTTCTTCATTGTTGCTTGTGATTATGTCAAAGCTGTTTTTGATGTTAACAGAGAACGACGAGGGTGAAACACCGCTGTCTATTTCGCGTCGTCTCAAGCACACAGCTTGCGAAGAATTGCTTGTACAGGCTGATTCCGGAAAGTTCCAAGCGATGGCTCACATCGACATTATGTGGAACTTGACATATCAGGCAAGTGACATCCTACCATTCCTTTTGTTGTTTTTTATTAATAAACGCTAACTTGAGATGTCAAATTCTGTTCTCGTTTTTATTGCATAAGTTTGATGCATTTGATGAAATTTTTGTTGTAAATAGATTTTTGCATTCAAAGCAAGTAAGCACCTTGCTAAATTGTAAAGCTGCCGTAATGATTTAGGTTTTGAATGATCAGTAGTTTTAAATTATTTTCTGTGTCACACAATTCTCAGAGATTTATTGAAATCGCAAAGCATCAGAAATGGTGACACAGACGCAGTTAAGCAAAAATCTGTGAAAACTCCATTATAGTTTTACCAATAGCAATTAATTTCGCTGACTGTACTGACTTAAATACTTTTTCACCTAAATTTTTTGTAGTGCCACAAAATAAAATCATAATGCAACCCTCATCAAAGCCAGATAAAATTTCAAAGGCACTTGTTTAGTTTAAGGTCTACTATGCTCCCTTTGACACATTCCTACATGAACTAGATCCTTGAATTGATTCAAGGTGAACGCATCGGTTTCGCTAACGTTTGTTTTCGTTACCAGTACGACGACGATTTCGCGAGCGACGACGAACTCGAAGATCGAAACATGTCGAACTTGCTGGTCAGTCCGATGAAGGTAATTTTTTAGTGATCTTTTACTTTTATTATTCCATCTTTGCGTGTTCCAGACAGGGACACCAGATAGCGGTAGACAGCGCCCTTCCTCGTTTAAAGAGCGCGCTAAAGCTTTGTCTAGCGATCTCCCCCGTCACGCCCCAGCAGTGCCCCCTCATCAGAATTTGTCGCGCTCCAGGGCGCAAACAACCGCATCGAGCTCATCTCCTACAGATTTGCAACGACGGGATAGCCGTGCTCCGCTACACCCTCCAGCGTTACCTTTAAAACCAGGTGAGAATCGCTTGGTGGAATTTCGATAGCGGCTTATTTATCACTTGAGCTAAGGCTAAGTTGTAACATCGTCCCTCAAAATTTCACCAAAAGTATTATTGTACCCTGCCTTGGTGCAATCTTTTCAACGACCTGGCTTTTTTTTTGAGTCAACGCTTTAAAAAAAACACTAGTAATACTATATTTTTCAAATAAAACTCTGGAATTTCCTCACTTTAATTAATTTAACCCCTTGAAAAAGACGGTATCAAGAGACGTTTTTAAAGCAGATTTTTCAATTTTTCTATCGCGCGAAACTAAGAAACTTTACTTAATGCACTAGATTTTCATTTAGCTCATGTTTCAATGAACTTTGCGCATCAACGTTGTACTGTATATCGGAGTTGAATTAAATTTGTGAGTTACAGAAAAGCATATTCGTTATACAGTAATTTGATTTTGATCTTCTACAGCGAATGCCTAAATTAAAAAGTTGTGATAGCAATCCATTTGCATATTTTCGGAAAATAGTTTTGAACAGTATTTTATGCCAAAAGCTAAGTAAATGTTTTATATTCTTAATAAATTTGGAAACTACAGTTTATGTAGTTTTGAGCTAAAAAACCCATATTAAGATTCAATTAACTCTAAAAAGTCGACGAGGATAAGGTTAAGAAAAACAAAATCGTATCCCTCGATGGCCAATTTGTCTACTCTTTTTGAGCTCTTTTTGAGTTTGCTTTATTGAACAAGAGTTTCGCACGCATTTTTGAGGCTGCTGCACTGCACTGCACTGCACTGTAATCGTTTTTTAAGACTCTTTCGTCAACCGCACTTCAGCCTCATCCGCTTGCTACAACACTAACAAGGAACCCGACGCCAACAAGAACAAGTAAGTTTGTCATTCATGCCGTGAGTGTATGAGTCTTGACTTGTTCCGGTTGCAGGCTCTCTCCTCCTGTTCCTCCACCAAAGGAAGGTAAGAACTTCATCTCGTCGCCTTTGTTCGGCTTTGCAAAAAGGCTGCCGCCACTCGCTCAATATGAACCGTACAATGTTCTCAATTGAAAAATATTGTTTTGTTTTTTCAGCCAATTTCGTTCTACTTTAATAGTATTAATAAGTTTTAGGTGATTATTATAGAGTAGATATTGAAGAAGTATTTTTTTTTTAAGAATTAGTCAGAGCAATTCATTCAATAAGATTATAACGTAGAGACAACAACGTAGACTAATTTTTACTTCCGATTCGGCAACTCTTCGTTTGATCCTTAATGCTAAAGCTACCGCGTTCATTCTATTAACACGGCATGTTAATCAGCTAACAACTTTAAAATCCTGCACGCATTTGAGCGGTGTAATTTATTAACTTCATCGCTTACTGCTTTCAGCGATCCACCATTTCGCCTCTCTCGGAGGCAGGAGTAAAAACACGCGTCTGACGAGGCGACGTGTCGGTAATAGCGACATGGCTCAGTTCTTCATCATATCAATGTTGCATAATATTCAGCACTGCATGTCCCACGTCTCGTGTTTGCTTTTTGTTTGTTTGCTTCGTTTTCAATCGTTTACTGTTCCCCTGATCACGCGTCTCGAGCGCTTGCATGTCTTTGATTACGTTTTAATTTGCACGTCATCGCTTTTACGTTCAGCGACTTTGTCGACGCTGACTAGAAAACGCGACGGCATCGCTTCGAGACGCCAGACTCGCGACGAAACCTTCGAATCCGTTAGACAATCCAATTCTTCTCCGTCGCCGGTCGCTGTCGAGACCTCGCGAAGCGAAAGCGATTCGAATAGGTTCGTGAATGCGCTGCCAGTTCTGATGTCTCGTCCGTCGTTCGCGAAGCGACAAAGTCTTTCTGTTCACTCCGATTTTTCTTCGCCTTCGAAAACGTCGATTTTGGCCCCGCCCTCGTCCTTGCACCAGGAATTGATTCTCAAATTCGCGACTCTTACATCGAAACGAGAAGCCGCCGCTGCTGGCAACGGTGTCGAGCGAAACCCCCTGAAAACTCGCATCCCCTCAGCCAAACATCGTCACAGCAATACCGTCTGTGCACCCAGTTGCGACCCGCCACCCCCCACTCGGTCGGACGAAGTTCACGATCTTCTCGAAAAAAAGGAAACTACTCTACTCGTCCCGTCAACCAATGGGAAAGCGAGCTCGAAGTCAGCTGACAAAGCGTTGATTAGTCAACAATCAGGCATGGTTGTTTTCATGTTGTTGCATGGTGCACTGTTTTGTTTAGCTTTCATCATTTAGCATGCTTTGATGTTCAGACATTTTTTAAAACTTAAAAAGAAATCAATTTCAGCTTTATTTAAATCAGTGGTTCCCAATTTTTTGGTTTAGTCACGGACTTTTTACAGAATTGTTATGCATATGGACCCCCTCTAAATTTTTAAAATTGATACTGACTAATAATCTTGCAAAGTTTTTTCAATCCTGTCCGACTTCCAGTGCACTCGTGGACTCCCTGCAACCTTTCCACGGACCCCCAAAGGGTCCATGGATTCTTGATTAGGAATCATTGGTTTAAATGCTTGCAATCGGCTGCGAGACGCAGATTGCTATGGCTTTGCATCACGCTTTGCTTAACGCGTTCGATTGAAAATTATGTTAGGGGACTTTGACTTTTTTGATTTCAACATCTCTGACTTTTCAACTAAATCGACTTCTCGTAACAGTAACCAACGAAAAATCTCGATCGCTCCCGCGAAATGCAAATCTGGTCGACGCTGTGCTTTCGACCGCTGCTTCTATTCTACCACCTCTCCCATTACCAAGGTTTGAACTGATTTCTTTTGTTGCAAATTTCAAACAAAATCTGATTTCGTTTATGGTTGTTCATCTGTTTTAATTATTCGAATCAATCTTAATGCTTTTTTATTTGTATTTTATTTGCCTTTTATAAGGAAGCTTGGCAGTAATTAGACGGCTTTAATAGAGTTTCAAGGAAGGTTGACGATCCGATACAAGTTTGTTCGTTTACCAGATAAAGTGGCAAGAAAACCAACCTGAAATTGAATAGAGGTCATCGGGTGTAGGTGCAGAGCATTGTTATTAACTGATGGGAAATTTGTAGTCTCATGTAGAAGACTCCTATTGTCGACGGGTGGCTACTTATTCCTTTGTTTGTTTCCTTTCATTCATCTCGTTTCATTTGCCTGTTTTCTTTAAACGAACCCAGTAGGGGCTAACGAACACAGGAAACGAACCCATGTTGTACAAGACTGTGAACAACCACCTAGTTTCTGTGTTGCCTCACTTTTTTTTTTATCTTTATATTTATCCTCCTGACTTGCAGGAAAGCGACGGAGGCGCTAATACATAGGGTAGGCAATTACCCTGACCTGCTTCCGGAGATACCAAGATATTGCTGTCCGCTTGTAATTTAATAGAGATATGACTGTAATTTAGAACTGTTTGCCAAGACCACCAAGCAGGGGAATGTGCCGTAAAGTGTCTTTTCCAAGGACACAACAGAATGACGCGAGTAAATTTTGAACCAAGACCGTGTTGGTCACGAGCCCGGCACTTTAACCACTCGATCACGCTGCCGACCACACACTTCACGGCCTATCAAAAAAACTCAAACTTCAACCTACTAATTTTGTCCCATTTTCAACTTCCGGAAACTTTGTTGATTTTCTTAATCAGTCATCCGTAACAACCCAAAGCTTCAGACTTCATCCTTGTAAAGCATACACCTAATCCGCGCATTTAATTAGTCAACCAATCTTCAATTGTTCTATGCAATCTATGAGCAAACTTAACAATAACTTTTATATGTTTGTTCCTTGTTATGTGAAACTAGTTTAAAAATACAGCTTTCGAATTCGTGATATACTTTGTTGTGCTAGTTTCTTTTTTTATAATAAACAATAAAAGAAAAACTTGTCAGTCAATTTCTGTTCATGTTCAGTAAATATCTTAGCTCAAAGCCATGTGTTTTCGCGGTCCTTTACGAAACTTGGGTCGTGCTTGTATTGGCGTTGGTCAGAGGAGCCCTAGCCTTCAATATCAACCCATCAAAAGTCCGGAAAAATATTCTTCTAAAGACTGTTTTGTTTTTAATTGTCAAGTGAAAACCAAACTAAATAATCTTCGCTTTAAATTAAAGGCCACTTTGTTTTGAAAATTTAAACACAATTGTTTCATAGTAGAAGCCATGTCAACAAAGTTACCATTTCGTGCTTATTTTTATAAGTAATGTCTCAGGGAATTTTATTGTGCTTGTGTTTAAGGAACGTGTTTATTTCAAAGTAAATGCACAGTTTTCGTTAATGGTATTAATTATCAATAACGATTTAAAAAAACATGCTTATCGTATACTGGCAACGTCAAGTGACAATTAAACAGGAGAATTAAATTTTTGTTCAAGAAAAAAATATTGTTTCTTTTGTTTCAAAACCAAGTGAAGACTTTTATTTTTTGCGTTCACTTGATGTTGCCAGTAAATACAGCTTCAAAACAACTACATCTCGCAAGTTTCTGTGTTGCCTCACTTTGGGTAATTTGCCGTGCTTATTTATTTATTTTTTTTTTGGTCAGTTCAGATAGTAACTTTGCATGTCAAGTTGGGAAAATGAAAACCTATTTTGCAAATGAATAGAAAGAAAAAACGCGTGCTAGTTGAAATAAATTTTTGGTTAAACGAAAAAATAACCTTGCTTTTTACATCGTAGAATAAGAGTAATTTAGCCGGATTTTGTGTTCAGAGTACCCGCACCATCGGGCACACCAGGTCGGCCTCGTCGAGTACAAGCAATATTTGACTGCGATGCTGATAATCAAGACGAGTTGACATTTGTCGAGAACGAAATTATTATTGTAACAGGTGTCGAAGACCAGGAGTGGTGGGTAAGTGAGGATATTTTATGGTTAGATTTGTCGGATTTGATTCACTTTATAGAACAATTTCATTTCGATTAAATGTTTTCTTTACCGAAATAGTTGAATTGTCAGATAATGTCAAAGCTTGGGACAACCTTTTAAAAGTCCCGTGTTTTCAGCTGTACAGTGCTTTGATAAAAACTGTGTACAAATGGTGATGGATTTATCCGACCCGATTTTAGGAATGGGGATGTTGGAAGTCCTCGTTTGAAATTGATTCGTTACCGTCCAAATATTTAGGTGTTTTTGTTTAAGTGCAACCTCCGCCGTTGCGTTAAGAGTCCGAATGCTCCGTAGCGGAATACTTTCGAGTGATTCTGTCATATTTTCTACTAAGCAAATTGTCTTTTGCTGAGTTTCAATTTCATGAATACCATTAAGCTTTGTGGCCTATCCCCCTGTCGAACAAAGCTGATTCAATCGTTTTTCCCGAAAAGCAAACCAACTTGTTTTCTGTAGTGTAAACGTAACGTGTTTTCACTTAAACTTTAAATTTTTCAGGAGGGCCACATCGAACATCAGCCTCACAGGCACGGGGTTTTCCCGGTCAGTTTTGTCCAACCTTTGAACGACTAGTTTGCGGCGAAACGACAAAATTCTACCAATCTTTAGTTTTAGACTTGCTTCTGACCCTGTCGTTTGCAGCTTCTATTCGCGTTTTCGCGTCCACCTATCGCGTTGGTTGTGCTTTGTTTTTTTGGCGAGTCTTGATCTCTAACAATAATGCTCTCACATTGTTAAAATGCCGTTTGACGTTGAAACAATCTATTTATCGCGCGTCGCCCATTTTGATTTTTGTAAATATCTTTTCCGTATTGCTAGCGTCACCGTTTCGTTAGTCACCTGACGTGATTGTTGACCTCGTGAAAAACGAGCGAAGTCGAATCGTCATTCCGCCAGGCTCCATACTTTAGCTGTTGGAGTGTGTACCATGATGATAGCGGTTTTATTATTGATCCGTTTTTGTTGGACAATGTTGGTTTTATGTATTGTTTTCGCTTTTCAATGTAGAACAAACTGCGCTGTTTCTTCTCATCTCCTTCGATTTTGTTTTTATTCGGCAATTCGAAACATTTGATCGCTTGCTGTTTGATTGTTTGTTTCATTAAAGAGTTTTTCCACCGCTTAATTTCGAATATTCTAGCTGTTATTTGAATATCCTGCGAGTCGGGCTGAAAAAAAGATTTCCATCTTGAAAACCCAATGCTAGCTAGTTTCATAGCATGCCTCGGGCTATGAAAATAGACTTTTAAGATATGATTTGCTGTAATGCTCATGTAGAAAGGCTCTGTGTTTTTGTTTTTTTAACATAGTGGTGTTGTTTCCTAACATTCAACTTTTAGTTCTATGCATTATTTAGTTTCCCGATCAATTTGATAAATGAAGTGATTATTGTATTCACCCAACCTAATAAGAAGTGTTGCTTTCTTGCTCAAACCTTTAAAAACTACCATGCTTTGTGACGTATAAGCACGTGTTTACATTGCAGCTATTCCATTTCGTTCGACGCCGCGTACTGTTTCGTTTCTGTAAAAAAAAACGAAAAAAAGTAATTTGTTCCTTTTTTTGTAAACTGTTTAAATGTTTTCTGCTGTATTTGGAGATCGTTTCTATGTCAATATGCTTTATTACATTACCACTGCGTTGTATTGTAAACGCCCGTGTTTATCATCTATATTCAGTATGACCACAGCTATACTCACTATGACTTGTGTTTTTGTGTCAAATATAACAAAAGTTTACCACGCAATCTTCAAATATTTTGTGATTGTTGATAGGTTTCCGTTAGGTTTGCGAGCGTAAAGTAAGGATGCGAAACTTCGACTTGCCCAAACAATTTATTGATCCGACGGCTTTATTTCCACCAGCGCTGCCATTTTAAAGACTTCGTATTTTATATGCTAATCCAAAAACAATTACCTCGTAGGGAAATGCTCCAGAATTCGCATAGTATAACGGCATTTGCATGGGATTAAAAAAAAGTGTCGTTATGGACAAATTGCTTTTTTGGTTCGGCATAAAAACTTGCTAACTGTTGATTTACAATGTAATGAAGAACAAAGTAGCGTTTTTCATTTATTATATTATTTATCTTTAGACCTATTGTTTAAGATTGTCGGCAATGATTATTTTGGAGTTTTCTATTCTCAAGTCGGAATAATTTGTAGCTGTTTCGTAAAGCAAATCGCCTTTCTGGCGAAAAATTAAATTACCGTCGTGACCTTTCACAAAGCGAATTCCGCAGCTGCCAATAGTGAGGGGATTTGATGTGTTTGTCCTTTTTAAATGATCGATCGATTTGTAGCCCGTTTAATCCAGATGTGATGACGTGTCTCCGCTGTTAATTATCGTGAATGCATTTTTCTAATTGAATAATAGGGATGTGACCTCGCTTTGGGCAGTGATTCTGCGTGGTGCATGAAATTGATTTCGTTAGAAAGTTTGTCGTCTGAGCCACGAGGCCCAATTCAAGTTTGCTATAAATAGAGAGACATCGCTCCCATCAAAAGTGTCCATTGTTGTGCGGAATGATCGAGTTTTTAAAAATTTTGCTAAGTTGTTGCGCTTGTAAAACCGCAGATAAAAAATAAATTCAATACCTTTTTGTCGAAGTTACAACTACTACTACTGTACATTTTTTCTTACTCGCATGTCAGAGATACGCATTTTTAAATATAAGGGTAGTTTGTAACTTGGGGAATTTCCCTGACCGTATATAAGAAGTTCAGCACCACTAGGACGGAGAAAGCCTATGTTTATCATCCTGACTCGCAGGAAAACACCGGAGGCGCTATACATAGGGCAAGCAAATTACCCCAACCTGCTTTCGGCGATGCCAAGATATTGCTGTCCGATTAAAATTTTAATAAAGATATGACTTTAATTTAGAACTGCTTGCCAAGACCACCAACCAGGGGAAAGTGCAGTAAAGTGCCTTTCCCAAGGACACAACAGAATGTCGCGAGTAGGTTTTGAAGCCAGACCGTGTCGATTATCATCCCGCGGCATTAACCACTCGACCACGCTGGACGAGCCAGCTTTTTTATAAACAATGGAATTTATAATTTCTTCTGAGCTTTAACAAAAATTGAAATTACAAGTCTTTATTACGAGTAGCCTTACCATTGATGAATAGACTATGATTTCATATCTTTTCTGACGTGGAAAAAGCCTTTCCGTTTGTCCGTTATTTTGCATTCTTGCACTCCTGAAACGTTACCGAAGCAGCTTTCATATGTTATTGCACGCCGGTGAGTTTCGTGCGATTCTAACTGATCGGGAAAGTTTATCAATTTAAACCGCAGCTTCAAAAATGTTACATTCTTAAACAAAACACCGCTCGTCAGCGACAGCCCTTAGAACTGGTTTAAATGTTTACAAAGCGGGACGTTGCAAGATGAACAAAAGAAAGCTCGCGTGCTTAACTGCGTTTACCCGCTTTTGGCAGAAATTATGGCCTCAGAGTGCGTCTCAAGCGAAAATAGTAAAAGAACAGTGCCGTTACACGCGGTTCTGTTGTAGATACAGTAGTGGCGTTAACTACAGGAAAGGGGCGGCAAAAAAAGAGGGGGTCCCATGTGACAAAAGACAGCAGCTTGAACAAGAATTGATATTATGCAAAAAAATATATTCTCTCGATTTCAAAGTTGTTCTTAAAAAAAGGTTATTGCTTCCCAGGAAAGTGAATTTGTCTTAATGATTAAAATCATGTAGGGTTGGTCAACTTGTCTAATTGTTTGATTGACTTTAAATTCATTAAGAACTTGCGATCGACCACGGCGAAAAAGCGATATTAAAAAGTAGTAATGTCTAAAAAAAAGTCTTCACTTTGATTTCTTAATTTTCGTCCCCAAATCATAGCCATCTCTGAAAAAAAAGGTCATCACTTTCAATCAATGTCCTAAATCTTAATTTTCGTCCAAAAATATAGTGATCTTGAAAAGAAAATATCATCACTTTTAATCAATGTCCAAAATTTTTATTTTCGTCCCTGTACAATTTATCCCTACTTTCGTCCGAAAATTAAGGTGAAGACAGTGGGCCACCGTCATAGTGCTACTAAGTTATGAAGAAATAGATTAATATTTTGGTTGGGGTGGGGGTCCATGCGGCCGCGCCGCTTGCTTCGTAACAAAGTCATCACTGCGCTTTATATAATTTTGCAAAACCGCCATCTACTTTGGTCGTTTTCGATGTAGGCCAGTGATCCCCAACCTTTTTATTGCCTCGGACCGGTCAAGGTTTGATAATTTTACCGCGGCCCGGTGATAGGAGACGTTGAGTGTTTATATTTCAGATTGTTTTGATTTAGTAATTTTAATTTAATTGTTTTTAAACCTGCCTTCAAAACAAAATACAATTACACCAAAAAAACGAATATAAAGTGACATAACACTTTTAACTCAGTAGAAAGCTAAATCAATGAGAAACCTGAGCGTGTTTTTTTGCGACGAGACGATTCCGTCTGAGGTTAATAGAAGACAATAACACCCGAAGTGTGTTGCTTATGTCCAATTAACTCCTTTGTTTTGTTTTGGTGGCTGTTACTGCAGAAAACCACGCTTCACACAGATAGGACGTCGGAAATGCAACAGGGTTTTAAGTAATGTGGCTGCGATCTCAAGGTATTCCACCATGACTTTAATCCAGAACACCGGCAGAGTTGTTGTTTCAAACGTAGTTTTAAGGCAGACATCATTTGCAATCTCCTACAATTGATCTTCTTTTTGCAGAGACATGCTAGATTCACGTGGTTTGTTGACAAATGGGTCGCAAATGCATTCCTTACCAATTTGTGGGTTTTTTGTGGTTGGAAAGTAGCGCTCGAACTCTTTTAAAAAGCAACAACAGATGATTGTGTACCAACTGGGAGAATACAGGCTCAGGCTCGCCCAAAATCCTTCCTAATGCATGAAATATGTCCAAAATATCTCTATTTACGCGCCATCACCACAACTCCAGTTTGGCCGTAAATGCAGCTACTTTGTCTGCCAACTCGAAAACAGTTGTCATTTTCCTCTGAAGAGACAGATTGAATTCATTGAACAGCCTAATCTATGTATCACAGGTTAGCCAGTTTTGCGACCCATTCCTTGTCACGTGTGTTTTGATGTGGGTAATAACTATAACGACGTCAATCAATACGCTGTTAAATTCCGGTGTGATTTTTCGGCTTGCCAGCATTTTCCTGTAAATGACACTACGCGTAGATTTACACTCAGGTGCAACCTTCTTAATCTGAGCAGTTAAACCAGACAGTCGTCCAGTCATGGCAGCAGCTCCGTCTGTGCATATGCCGATACACATGGACCTTTTAGTTGTCCTGATATATAGGCATCTGGAGACTTGAATAGTTCTGCTCTTGTCGTGTTGATTGGCAAAGATAATGCACATAACAAATCATCATGCACATCCTTCTGATAAAGATATTGCACATAATTGTGCCTTGTTGTCAATATCTGTAGATTCGTCATTCTGGAGTGCGTACGTTAGGTGATGTATTAATCCTCTCCAACTATTGTGTCTCAATGTCTTCAGCTATTTCCTCAATGCGTCTAGTTACAGTGCTAGCCGACAAGGGCACATGTTCTATCTTTTTAACTGCAACCTCTCCTAAGAGTTCACGGCAAAGGTCTTTAGTGGAGGGCAAGATCAATTCTTCGCCTATAGTGAATACTTCTTTGCCTTAGCAATACGGTTAGCAATTAAATATGATGCTTTCAGTACATTCTCGTTAATTGATGTGGTAGCCCTCAGAAATATTTTCTCTTCTTCATGTTCTCGTTTTTTTTTCAAACTACTCCAAGGGTTTGTCTTTTAATCCAGGGTGCTTGTTGTTCAAGTGGCAAAATAGTTTTTGATGGCTTTATTGCCTCATTAGAGAGCCGGTTGCAGCAAACTATGCAAAGTGAGGTTGGTTGTGGGAATCACCTGTCGCGATAAATTCATATTTCAGGTAGGACTCATAACATAGTCTGCTAAAAGCTTTCTGTTTTTTTGATATTAAAGGCTCTTCTCTCTCTTTACTGGGCCTTTTCTCCTTAGCCAGGAAACGTTTTAACGATGTTTGTTTTGTACTTATTTTTGCTAATTTGTGGGCTATAATTCAACTATAGCGCCTTTTTTACAAAAATTGAACCACTTTAAATACCTGCAATCACTAACCTACAATACAATAAAACCATATAACAACTGACAGTGTCATGTTCTGAACATTTTCCAATTTATGAAATAAATGAAAAAAAATGGTCAAACCCGCCTAAAATAAAACGAAAGAATAGTCGAGAACTTACTATTTGTTTATCTATGACAAAGTTAGATGAATTGCACACAAAACCTTCCAAGTAATTCCTATTAACAAGTATCTTTATGACGTCAGAAGTAGGGTTATAGCATCATCAAAAGAAACTTCAGTAATTTCCTAAATAATTACGTGTAAAGAATAAACTATGCAACAAAAGAAAACGGAAATAATTAAATGTTTCTTGTGTAGCCCTGTCACAAACTTTGTTCGGGAATCCAAAAGGACCAGTTGAGCTAGGTAACCCGAATACCTGCGCTGAAACAAAACTGTGTCTAAATTTTATTTTATTCCGGCTCAAGAAGTAGTTTTGCTATGAGCTTGACGGTTTATACAGTTGGTTAACGAAAGCTCGGATTGATTTCGTTGAAGATTCTTTTTCACAACAAACAGAGACCCTTGTCTCTAATAAAAGCAAATGTATTACGAAAAATATCACGTCCGACGAAACTTCTATTCCACGCTTTGCCAAACTGCAAAGCGAAATCAACACTATAACTCGACTCAATCAACACAAATAATTCTACCTCTGTAGAACAAAACTGCCAACCACTGGCACAAAATAAATTCAACAATTGTCCACCGACACAAAATCTAACGGTCCACCTCCTGTGGCCAAACAAAATCACCTTCGCTCGAGCCCCCACTCGAGTCGCTTCAAATTACCTCACAACGATAATAATCATCATAATAATTTCTCGCTACGCATCGGCTTTATATAGAAAACAAAATCACGTGACGTAAACTTTCTCGTAAATTCAAGATTCAGCCAGAAACCCCTAGAGAGTTCGTTACGCGAATCAAATGGAATATACGCGAATTTTCCAGTACAATGACGTTAGTCAAAAACATATTACGTCAATACAAAGAGAAAAAAAAGAGAAAAAGATACATGTATCGAGCCATATAACAAATTGGACGTATACCGCAAACAGCGCTCAAAGAGCCGTATTTATTCTCTTATAATAAAACTACGAATTGCTTTTTAACGGGGATACACTACATCGTTATGATTAAAATTATGAATGAAGTGTGACAAGCCCGTTCGTCCCGGTGTCAATTGATCCACGGACCGCTACCGGTCCGCGGACCGGGGGTTGGGGAGCACTGGTAGGCGATCGGAAAACAGATTGCGCTGCACTATACATTACTTTTTAATCGATTCAAAAATCATGTTGCGGCGCGCTTATAGTTTTATAATAGTCTACATTGCGCTTTACATAGGCTTATTTTATGTCCCGATTTTTAGGGTTTTGTCCCGCCCATTCTGGCAGGAATCCCGCCAGAAATGGAAAACAGATTCCATGTGTAGAGCCCTTTTTTCTAGCTTTTTTCCGAGATCACTAGTTGTCAGATACGATAAATTATGAAATCCAAAACAGATTCAAAGTGAAGATTTTTTTAGAGAACACTTTTTTTTGGACAAAAATTATGAAACCAGAGACTAATTCACAGTGAAGACCTTTTTTTAGAAAACACTACATTTTAGGGGCAAATTTTTTTCTATTATTGAGTCGGTTTGCCCTTTCGAAAATATGGTATGCCTTGCTTTACATGAATTTTAAAATCACATTGCGCTTTACTAGATTTCAAAATCGCATTGCACAAGTTGCGCGGCGCTTTACATAAAATCAAAAATATATTTCGCTGCGCCTTACATGATTTCAAAAACGTATTGCGCTTATTGAGCTGCACTGTACTTGATTTAAAAAACACATTGCGCAAGTTGCGCTGCGCTCCACTAATTTGAAAAATTCTTTGGGCATGTTGCGCTGCGCTTTTTAAAAGAAAAAATGCCCACCTCTGATTAAAAGGCTTTAAGTGAACCAATTATTTACAGTATAGCAAAATGTCACAGCTCATAAATTCAATAAATCACCACAAAACATATAATACAGCATTATGAATGATAATAGCAATTATTTTGCTGGTTTGCATCACCTTGGATTCATAGAGCTCTTTTTAAATAACAAAAATGAACAAAACTGTAATTAAACTTGCTAAAGACTAGGGTTGCCAACTGTGACAAGTTTCAATAAAGGACATATGAAAACTCGCCATCCCTCACCTTTAAATGGATGCAAACTTCTATACATGCATTTTCTATATTTTTGAGTTATTTTTCTTGTATGACCTCACAGGAGCTGCATTATTTGCATTATTAACTACGTGTAATTTATTTCAAGCGTATTATTTCTACCTTAAATAACTATATATTTTTGATTTTTTAGTGATCACCCGATGATTCAATAGGATGAAACAGACTGTTGTGGTTTTAACTAATAATGTGTAGTGTTTAATAAATACAATATATATATATATAATTAACTTACAGACCACAACATTTTTTAATTGCCATTGCCATTTAATTTTTTAATTGACATTGAGCACTTTCCTGATAAGCACCGACCAAAAAAAAAAAATTTTGAAAAATTTCTATATATATATGTTAGTATATGCTTTTATACTACTACCACCACTCACTTATTAAGTTGATCAAAAGTCCAACGATTAATTCTAATTCGGGTCTCTTCAAATTCGAGCAGTTTCACTTTTATTCAATTTTATTACAGAATAATTTGTTCAGGGGTCAATCACGTCAACAGTTATCTTCTCAAAAGCCAGCAAAAGCCAAAAAACCCAAAAGCCAAAAGCAACAGAATTAAAACAACGATTTTCTTAATTATTTTATTGACTTTCTTCCTCGCCCGTCAAATAAAAAAAAATGCTTCTTATTTTTTCCACACGTTTTTTAGACAAGGCTGCATTGTGACGTGCTGTGAGAGCTACAGATGTTTCTCTGAAGCGTCCTGTTTTCCATGTCCTTCTCCCTTGCGCCAACTTTTCCCATATCTTTCTTCACTATATCTAAAAATTTTCTCCTTGGCCTTCCTCTTTTCCTCTTTCCCGGTCCATTTCCATCACCCTTTTTCCTACGTAACGAAGCAACAAAAAAGCTAAAAAATAAAAACAAAATAAAGTAATAGATTTCTATTGAAGAACTACATAGAACAATGCTTTTCAACAAAAAATAAAATAAGTATTTTGGTAGGCTACTTCTTTTTCATTAATTTGGTTGAGAGAATATTATGTTGCTTTAAAACTTAAAGCTGTATACGTACAGGGTGTCCATAAAGTCTCTTTACAATTTAAAAAAATTAATACAAAGTGAAATGATGAGATATCGCAATGAGGGTAGTTTTATGTTAATTAGTATTTCATAAAGTTTTGATTGACACATTTAATACACTTCTAAACATTTAATTAAAAATATCATTACTCTATTTAATACACTTCTATATGGGCGCCATTAGTTGCACGAAGCACATCTAGACGGTACTCAATTTCCTGCCATGTTCGTTGTAGCATAGCCTCGTCAATGGTTGTAATGGCATTGGAAATTCTTTATTTTAGGTCAGTCATGTCCCGTAGTTTTGTTCGATACACAATATCCTTTACGTAACCCCAAAGAAAGAAGTCCAGGGGAGTGATGTCTGGTGAACGTGGTGGCCATGGAATCGGTCCATCCTTTTCAATCCATCGGTCGGGAAAAGTTTCATTGAGGAACTCACGAACATGCAGTCCCCACTATGGTGGTGCACCATCTTGCTGGAATATGATGGTTGGTTGAAAGTCAATCAGTTGTGATGTTACATATTCGGTCAGAAGGTCAAGGTAAACATCTGCAGTAATTGATGCCTCGATAAAGAAAAATGGCCCATTATTCGATTGCACATGATTCCACACCAAACATTCACTTTTGGACTATCTCGCTGAAGTTCTCTACTCGCATGGGGGTTTTCCGATCCCCAAATTCTTACATTGTGTTTGTTTAACTTTCCTGAAACATGAAAAGTTGCCTCATCACTAAAACTCGCTTGAGAAATGCTTCATCCTCAGAAATTCGTTGCAGCATGTTCACTGCAAATTCTTTTCGTCTTGGCATGTCATTTGGCTGAAGTGCCTGTAACATTTGCACTTTGTAAGCATACAATCTTAAATTCTTGTGTAGGACTTTGTGCACTGTTGAACGTAATAGTTCCAATTGTCTGGCAGTAGTACGGATGGACTTCATAGGAGAACGTTGAAAGGCTTGCCTTACACGCTCGATGTTTTCTTCAGATGTTCTTGGTCGCCCACATCCTTGTATCAAACACTGTCCCTGTCTCGATAAATTTTTTGTGCCATAAACGAATTGAAGGACGTGATAGTGGGTCTCTTCCATACTTACTTCTGTAGTTTCGCTGAATCTGAACATTTGATTTTGTCTAAATGAACCAGGATACACATTGCGCTTTTTCGTGAGGAGTAGTCATTTTATGGGGGTTCAGTTCATATAACTCAATCATTAAACATAAGAAATTTTAATTAAGAAATTTTATCTGAAACAATAAATTTTAGTCTCAATAAAAACTTTATGAAATACTGATTAACATAAAACAACCCTCATTGCGATATCTCATCATTTCACTTTGTAATAATTTTTTTAAATTGTAAAAAGACTTTACGGACACCCTGTATATAACTGGACTTTTAAAGTATTATTTTTTGGAGTGAAGTTAAAATCTATTTGTATAGCATCTATTTTAAATAAAATATATTGTTTTATATTTATAGATATTTGGAATAAAAAACTAAAAATGCTGTTTTGTAATATTATATTAGTGTATTGATATGCAAATGGTATATATATTTTCCAATGTCAAATTTTTATGTATTATTTAAAGTCAAGGTTATGTTAGAACAGTGCTTTTCAACCTTTTTTCAACCATTGGGAGCACTTTTTGTCAGGGCATGCTATGGAATGGAATAGAAATTTTCCACATTCCATATTCTTCAAAATGTTCCTTTCCATACTTAAAAATCTTCCATTCCATTTCATACTAAAAATCTTCCATTCCATATTCCATACGTTTTCTAATTCCATATTCCATATCTTTACCTTAAGCTATAACAGCGCCATGGTTCCAGCCAAACTGAATGTAATTTGTATTATATTTAAAAAAACCTTAAACTTTAACCATGTAAATTTTATTAAGTGTTTTTACAAATCTAACTCAGGCGTGGGCAAGATTTTTAGCTCAAGGGCCGGATTGAGAAGTTGATTTTGTTTGATGGGCCGCACTTTAGTGATCTCTAAAAAAAGTTTTTACTTTGAATTTGTCCCGATTTTTATGGTTTTTATACTCAAAAATTAGTGAATCCGTCTCGGATTTTTTGATTTTTGTTTATAAAAAGAAGTGATCTCAAAAAGGTCTTCCCTTTGAATTGGTCCAGATTTTCTTGATTTTTTTACCTAAAAATCAGTGATCGCTAAAAAAGGACCTGAAATTCGGTTGAAGATAAACAGAAATTAATAATTTTTTAATTATTTTTTTGAGGCTTTCACGGGCCGTAGTTTTCCCACACCTGGTCTAACTTGTCTGAGTGATCAATCTGTAATTTTAGTCTTTATTTTGAATATGTGCATTTAAATGTTGATACTCCGCATCAATCTTTGATTAGATCTAACAATTTTTTTTGTAATTTGTTGTGATGTTTTTCATTTATGTTCCACCACTTTGAGACTATAAGAACTTTTTTAAATTGAGCGGTTCATAAATACATCTGGTACAGATACCAACTAATAAATTCAAATTTGGTAGAAACACTACTTATAAATTCAATTTTGGTTCAAAGACCAAATTATAAATTCAAATTTTGGTGATGAAGAGAATAAATTGTTGTTAATGAAGGAAAGACTCAATCCGCTCCCCGCCGAAAGGCGCCGGCGTGTCCAACGATAAAAACGAAATTCAATAACTAGAACCGACCTTGAAATGCTGAACTTGTCTAAATAAGGTCGGCGAAATCCTTATTTAAATATGCGTAACTCTATGACGCCCGATAATGAAAATTATAGTTGCACGAGAGGAAGGATTGAATTTGTTTTTTATCTGCCGTTTGCACACACGCAGTCAACACTATACAGCAAAAATTAATAATACAATGGTCACCTGACCATTCAGCAAACACGGTCACCGTTCTCTGAGCCAAATTCTAGTTATTGTGTCATAAGAGCGATCTTTCACTCTATTTATAATAAATCCGGATTGGGCCACGTGGCCGACGACAAAATTAACAGTAAAATTCGATTTTATGCTATTATACAGGTTACTGCCAAAACGAGGTCACATAGGGATTAATTAAATTAGGACGATGTATTTAGGTTATTTTAGAAGGTGCAGTTAATTTAAAATCTATAAATTGATTGATCTGTTAAAGGCGTCAATTTTATCACATTTCCTCGCTGTTGGCAGCTGCGGCTCATTGCATTTCTAATAGGTCACAAAAAAATTAATCTAATTTTCTAATAGGTCACAAAAATTCACAAAGAAGCGATTTGCATTACGTAACAACATCTTATTTTTATTATTTAAATTGCAAATACTCCAATGGGGCAACCAAGCAAGTTATCTATCTCTGCATTTCCTGGAAGAGACAAACCGCAAGCGAACAAGACACTCAGACTTGAACTTAAAAACTGACCCTATAGTGAAGTTGTAAACTGTTTAAAAGCCACTGAAATATTACTAATCTGATTGTAATTTTCATTCTTTTTTCCTACCCTATTCATTTAAATAGACTTTTGGCTATTACTTTTTTTTGTCATTTGGTGCATCTAATCAAAGGCAGCTGTATTGAGTGCACTCCGTATGACAACAACATTAAAATGAGCAAGTATGGAAAATGTATGGAAATATAAAAATTATTTCCATTCCATCCCATACTTTAACAATTCCATATTCCACCCCGAAATTTTCCTTCCATTCCATTCCATAGCATGCCCTGCTTTTTGTACTTTAAATATTTTCTGAAACGTCAAAAAAACCAATAAAGTTGCGACAAACCAATAACTATTTTAAGTTTTTTAGTCATTTTTAGAAGTTTTAGTGTGATATTTGGAATTGCTTTGAAGAGAATAATGAGACAAAGGATAATAAAAGAAAATAATAAAAAAACAGGCAGACAGGTATGTAGGTGAATGTTTGATAGCGGTTTAATAACGAATAAGAATACTGTATATTACATGAATATGAATAATGAGGTGACATTGAAATTACGAAATTTAAATTTACTGCGGTGACGACATTTTGCAATTAATTCCGAGCGTTTATTGCGTAAACCGTTTGGTTCTGCTTCGAAGATTTCTAGCTTTTCCGATAAGCATAAGTTGCAACCCCTACTTATCTTGGGGTAAAACTGGACAGATCACTCACGTTCCGTCACCATCCAATGGCATTGCGCACCAGTCTGGTATCACAGTGTTCACACTCGCCTCATAGACAGTTTTCTGAATCAGTGGTTTTCAACCGATGTTCTGCAAAGTTCACTCGATCCCTATCCGACAGCTGTTCCGCCAAACAATGGTTTTAGACAACAGAACGCAAAGAGGGCGTCTGACTTTCACGTGAGTACCATTGTCATAGATAGAAGCTTTATTATTCAATCATACGAAAAAGCAGTCTACTATAGTCACATTTTAGAATATTTTCATTATAATGTTAAAATAATGTAACACATCTCAGGTTAGTGTTAAAACAAAATAAAAGCATTTTATAATTGTTAGATAAATAAATACTTGAAAAATATTGGCAGCGTGGTCGAGTGGTTAAAGCGCCGTGCTCGTGACCAACACGGTCTCGGTTCAAAACCCACGCGAGCCATTCTGTTGTGTCCTTGGGAAGACACTTTACGGCACTTTCCCCTGCTTGGTGGTCTTAGCAAGCAGTTCAAAATTTCATTCATATCTCTATTAAATTACAAGCAAATAGCGATATTTTGGCATTTCCGGAAACAGGCCGGGGTAATTGGCTACCCTATGTATTAGCGCCTACGTCGCTTTCCTGCGAGTCAGGAGGATAAATACAGAGATGAAATAAAGTAAAATAAAAAAAAAGAATGTAAATGAAAATAAAAATGCTAGTAATGAAAAGAAGTGAAATTCACAGACATTACAGCGATAGTTACATTTCATTTGGATTTACTTATACAGGTGATCCGACTTTCTCGAAACCAGTATGCTTGGTAGGTAGAAGAGCTATGTAACAGCGCCATGGTTCCAGCCAAACTGAAACGTCACCTCGAAACTAATCATCCATCTCTTAAAAACAAGAATACGAATTATTTTGCACGGCTTTTTGAAAATAACAAAGAGGAAATAGATTTTATGAGACGAACAACAACAGTATCTGAGAAAGCTATTAAAGTGAGGTACGGTGCAGCTGAGTTTATAGCTAAATCAAAGCAGCCACATACAGCAGCAGAGAAATTAATACCACTAGCTTGTAAGATTATTGTAAAAGAGATGCCTGGTGCTGATGGAGTTAAAGATGTAGCTAAGCTTTCTTTATCAGACAACACTGTTTTTTTTTCACCGAGAGGTGCTGGTTGCAAGGACGTTGGCAGCATATTTGGCTTCTGCACTTAACACTGTTGTAAGTATCGTTAATTTTGTCGAGACAAAGCCACTGAAAACTCGAATGCTTGCAATTTTATGTGAAGAAATGGGAGCAGAACACATTTGTACAACTACTGATTTTCTACAATTCCGGTTATTTACATGCGAAGTCCAAAAGCTTTTGCCTAAGACCTTGCTGTATAGCAAGAGAATCTTCACTTTATTTGGTAAGAGGTTGCATATTATGTTTACAGTAAAAACGGGAATTTCATTTTGAAGTGTTTCTTAAAAACGATTGGGATCAAAGTAGCTTAAATTGACATACAGCTTCTTATGTGAGGCAAACCTTCTCTCTAAGCTTTAAACCACTGGATTAAGGTTTCCCGAACTTTCTGTTCTTCGGTACCCTTTGGACACTTTATAGGTTCGCATGTACCCCGAAACTTTTGTCACACTTTTGGCGCTAAGCCCACCTTGCTCTGATGCATAACTTACGTTCTATAGCTAAGCAGTCTATTGCAATCCTTCAAAAAACTTTAAAGTTGTTAGTTTATAGTGATTGGAAGTGTTGTCTTTAATGAATCTTCACAATAAAACTGTGGCAGTTCAAACTTAGAAGGTTAACTTGATTCTATTTACATTTATTTTCTTATGCAAGTAGAAATAAAAACCAAGCAATCATAATATTTTAGACAACTTATTTTATTGTAATTAAAACAGAAGCTTAACGTTATCCAACTGATGTTTGAGGAAGAGTAACTCGATATACTAATATTACGATCTGTCACCGCTGGCCAAGCCGCATTGCTGAACGAAAGTGGGCGTAATATGACGTGATCATGCGATATGAAACACCAAGATGTGATATGAAACACCGAGATTTGTAAAAATGGAGCATAAAAAAGTTAATCTCTACGTTTGAAAGCAAATTTTATAACTAATTCAATAACTGTAGTTGGGTTTTGTGTAAAAACATAAAATTATATTTTGGCTATCATATTAATTGCTACAGTTTTAGTTACTAAAATTCAGTGTAATATGAAAAATGTGATAATTATTAATTTAATTAAACTTTAAATAAAAAAGATAACAAAAAGCACGCAAAATCATTCAGAACTCTGTATCACAAGTTTAAGCTAGCAATGTAATGTAAATATGCCAGCAATAAGTTTACTACTACATGGATGAGCCTGCTTTTTACCAACAAGATCTTGGATTCAAGGTGAAACATTAGCTAAAGCACAATAAAAATCGTGTTCTGGTGTTTTGACTTAATTTCAATTTAATTTCTTCCATCATTGAAATGTCGATTCACAAAGCCGTGATGACGACAGCAACAACTATGCTTAAATAGCAGGTGCAACAATTTTTTGTATGATTGCACATCATAAACTAGAAACTGAAACTTACATAACTATTTCTCAGAATACACATCGCGTGCAAAACCATTATGTTGGACTTGAACCAGTTCCTCTTGCATACCTGTCCCAGATGCAGCATTTGAGCATTTGCAGTGAAAGGTTTCTATTGTATTCAAACTCATCTTTACCTAGACAAAGAAAATATCCATCAATTTCTTTCTCGAATTTCAAAACTGGTCACGAAGATGTTTAACGACCAATTCTATCAAGCTTCTGGTCTTAAATTGTGCAAAATTTAGATTTAGATAACAAAGGAACAAAAATTTAAATAACAACTAACGAAAGGAAACGAAAATAACAACGAAAATTTAGATAAAGATATTCTCTCACATATAATTTACCCTTTGGAAAGTCAAAATGTACCCCAGTTTGGGAACACCTACACTAGATCCATAATTCTATTATGTAGATCAACCTCAAATTTTTCAGAAAATCTGTGAAATTTACATCCAATATTTTATTTTTATTTTTATGAATCCGTTTTGGAGGAAAGCTGCTTTTAATTATGATATTACATCCACGATCATCCAAAATTTCATTGACATGTTTTAGAAAGTGGTCAGTTTGCGTGACAATCATATTAAAATTGCGACAAATTTGTTTGATATCATTAGTAATAGCTGCCGTCGTATTGAAAGCGTTTATAAAGTCTAATCCAGAAGTCTGCAAATGGAGAGTGCAGAAGTTTTCTCCATGATGCGTAAATAGGTCATAGCTATGAGAATATGTTGGTATCGAATTATATTATCTAAAATCGTTTTGGCATCAAACCGGGCCTTAATGCTTAGCTTTTCAGACCTAGATACAGAGTACAAAATTCGAACTACGTCACAACATGTACCTTTAGGACCATCTTCAAATGCTCTGAAAAAATTTTGAAGGCATGCGTGCTTAGACCACCATTTAGTTGCTCCGATGAGGTTTAACTTGCACTGCGTGTTACGACCATGCATTTGACTCATTTGTTCTTTCCATATATCCATTTGCAGATATGATTCACGAAAGAATACTGCAACTTGTTCAATAGATACGTAATTTGTTGTAGTAGCATCACAGAGCACCAAATTGACAACGTGAGCATAACACCATGCGTAAATACGACCTGAAGATTCTTTTTCCAGAAAAGCTGTGAAGCCTTTGTATTGACCTGACCTATTCGACGCTCCATCTGTACTGTCAGATATACATTTGGACACGTCTATGTTTTGATTAGCCAAAACTCCTTCCATCAATTCACACAGGTCTGCTCCAGTTGCGGAATGACTGTCCACAACTACAAGGAGTCTTTCTTCGACGCTTTTTCTTACAAAACATAAAATAACTGAACATTTATCAATTGAGGTTATCTTGTGTTGAATCACTTTGGACAGAATAAATACCCGCTTCTCTAACTGAGTTTGATATCTCTTTTTTCGTCAGATTTGAAATAATTTTACTAATGGAGATAACTGTTGTTTTCGAGATAAATGTATTTCTGTTTGCACGACTATGCTTATCAATTTCTTTTTGCGATGCATGAATTTATTAATAAAATCGGTCAACTTTCAATTTATTATAGCAAATAAAAGTTAAAATTTAAAAACCAACTGTATTATTATGAAAAATCGATTTCGACCTATAAAGGTCATCATCAGTTTCTGTAAAAAATTAATTAATTAAAATAGATTACCATATATTTGACAAGACATTTTGAAAATTCTACTCATACTATACGGGTCCTGACTCAATGACACAAAGTGAAGCTTTCGATAAAAACTAAGAGCTAAACGACACAATAACTGACATAATGATTATGGATTACGTAATAATGAAGAAAACGTACAGTGTAAAAACTTGTAGTGAAATTAAAACCGCAAACTCCCGCTAAGATTCAAAGTGTTGACTGAAAAGATTAGCAAAACTGTTGTAGTCTAACTGTGTATAGTAAAGGATAAACGGGTTTAAAATTCAATCGCAATTATAAGACAAAAAAATTCTATTAATATTAATTTTAGCATTCAAATTATTAATCCATTTATTTTCACACCAATCTAATAAAGTTTTATCTGGTTGTTCTACAAATATGACCATGTAGCATTCAGTGATGTCAGGTTTACCATTAAAAGCATCAAAATGAAATGTATAAAAATGTTTAAGGAGGGCAGCTCGGTCATTGTTATCCTTAACGTTAAATTTGTTCCAGAATGAGCGGTGGTTATTCCATCGGGTAGAAAATTTGTTTTTAGTTTGTCCTACGTATTGCATTTTACAAAATTTACATTCTGCGACGTAAATACCATAATTTTTGCAAGTAAGATGTTGTTTTAAATTAAATTTTTTGCTATTTGAGTGCGAAGTAATATAATCAACTGTTTTAACCATATTTTTATAGTTTTTAAAGTTTCCACATAAAGCACATTTTCCACATGGGTATGAACCTCGGTTATCTGTATTAGGAAGAATCTGTGATAATTTTTTGTAATTCGTTAATTTAGTAGCTAATGTGGGTGGGTTTTTATATACAATAGCTGCTTCCGGTTTTAGTTTCTTTTCTTGGTTAGAGAGTTGAAGTAGATTAATAAACTGCGTTGCCCAAACAATTCTGTTTTTCTTGTGATGTTGCGATTTTGGTTCGAAGCGATCTTCCCAGTGTTTAGCAATTTCCAACATATATTCTGTCATTTTTTGGTTAAAATTTGAACGGAAACATTTATCTTTTAGATTAACTAAACTTTTTAAGTAATCGGATTTACGTTCATTAAGGCGACGAAGTCGGACAGCTTCTCCAAAAACAATTGACTTGTATACTGATGTAGGATGATGTGATGCTCCATTGAGAAAACATCGGTCTTTGGCTGTAGATTTTATGAAATTTTTTGTAATAAAACCACCTGTGGCATTTAGGGTTGTTACATGGAGTACATCTAAAAATTCTAGTTTATTATCCATATTTTCGGTGTTAATACTGTTAAAAACTAGTTGCAGATTAAAATCATTAAACTGGGCTTGGAGTAGCTCTTTAATTTCTGTTGTTGTAGAATAATTATATGAAAGCCAAATGATGTCATCAATGTATCTTTTAAAGACAACAGTTTTGTTCAGTACTTTAGCCAACGGTAATAGTATATAATGCATGCAAATATTCGCTATAGAAACTGAATGATTGTCTCCAGTAACAATTCCATTTTTTTGTACATAAAATTTATCTAAATATTGTAGAATAACGTTATTTAGGCAAGTCATAGTCAATTCTATTAAAATCTGTTGAGCTTCTAACTTAAAACTGGATTGTGTTTTCAAGGCATGGTTTAGCACTATAGGAATAAGATCTCGGTTTACACTGGGATATAATGATTTTACATCTGCGGTATTGATAAAAAGAGTGGAGGTAAGGTTTGTTGGTTGAGTAGATTTCCAATTTTCTAATTCCATAAGGTAATGTTTTGAATCTCTGCAGTACTCATTTAATTGAAATTGGCAATAATTTGTGCTAATAGGTTTAAAAATCATTTCCAGAAACGCTGTTATTCTAGACGTTGTAATATCACCTGCAGATTGAAGAAATCTTCTGGGAATGTCCATTATGTCCACTTCTAGTAACTAGTTATTATTAAGTTTGTGGGTGTTAAACAAGGGGTATCCGTAGGCAGAGTTGTAGCATGCAAAATATTTGGCAGTGGGTCCACTAACTTTTTTATAAAATCCATTGTAATTTTTTATTCCGCAAGTGTGAAATAAAACCTCATCTTTAATTTCTCCTAAGCTATGAAGTTCAATCATTTTATTATAGCATTGGACCATAACAACATCAAATTTGGCATTTTTGTTGTCAATATTCCAGTCGTTTAAAATTTCGAATTGTTTAAGTTCGGCTTCCATAATTTTTTGGTAGTCCTTGTAATCTACAATAATAATTTTGCCATCTTTGTCTGCTTTACATATTACAATTTTGTTAGTATGTACTAATTGAGATAAGTGTTTCACTTATGGAAGCACACAAAAAATAATGGAAGCCGAACTTGAACAATTCGAAATTTTAAACGACTGGAATATTGACAACAAAAATACCAAATTTGATGTTGTTATAGTCCAATGCTATAAACCAATTTTGTCCTAAAATCATGGTGATCTCTAAAAAAAAAAAAAAAGGTCTTCACTTAAATTCAGTCTCCTAATTTTCGATTTTCGTCCCAAAATCAAGGTGTTCTCTAAAAAAAAAAAAAAAATTCTTCACCTAAATTTGGATTATTATTTCTTGCAGTTCCTCATCATCACCTCTCTAAATTTCCTGACTTTGCCCAAATTTTTCATATCGCTTCCCGAAAAACTATGGTTTTGCCCAAATATTTTCTTCTCACTGCCCGAAAAATCTTAATTTTGCCCAAATCTTCGAAACTTGGGGGGGCAATTGCCCCCCCTGCACCCCCGGCAGGTACGGCTATGGTAGTAGCAGATTTTGAGAGACCGCTGGACAATTTTGAGAGACCGTTTCGGTTCCTCAAAACGCCTTAAAAAAAACACTGGTTAGACTACAACAGTTTTGCTAATCTTTTCAGTCAACACTTTGAATCTTAGCGGGAGTTTGCGGTTTTAATTTCACTACAAGTTTTTACACTGTACGTTTTCTTCATTATTACGTAATCCATAATCATTATGTCAGTTATTGTGTCGTTTAGCTCTTAGTTTTTATCGAAAGCTTCACTTTGTGTCATTGAGTCAGGACCCGTATAGTATGAGTAGAATTTTCAAAATGTCTTGTCAAATATATGGTAATCTATTTTAATTAATTAATTTTTTACAGAAACTGATGATGACCTTTATAGGTCGAAATCGATTTTTCATAATAATACAGTTGGTTTTTAAATTTTAACTTTTATTTGCTATAATAAATTGAAAGTTGACCGATTTTATTAATAAATTCATGCATCGCAATTTGATCAGTTAAATAAAATTGTCAATGTAACTTTACTGAAAGAAGGGTAATAGATTTCTGATAAAAAAACTTTAACAATTTCTTTTTGCAAAGACTTTTTTGTAATATTGTTCAGATGACACTTCAAAACGTTATCATATTTTGCAAGAATGACAGTTTCCAGAAATGTCCGATCATCAATTTTTTTGTTAATTAATTCAGTTCAGTTCAGTTCAGTTTTCTTTTATTTCTGCTCCGCCACATAATAAAAATACAACAATAATTTAATAATAAACGTAAGACTGCGGATTAGAAAAAGGAAGAAGCAACAAAACGAATGTACGTTGTAGCTTGCTAGGATAGCAATGAATTATTTTATAGACGTTGTATTACAAGAAGCAAGGTTGCTTCACCTCAATATAAATTTATTTATAGAAAAAAAAGAAAGAAAGAAAGGAAGATAAAAATAAGAAACACATTAAAAATTAAGTTACATTGAGGTCATTTGATAAAAACGAAACTCTGCCTTGGGGGCGGTGCATTTCTTTTGAATTTCCAGTTCCCCGGTAGCTCATTCCACCTTTTCCTATCATTTTGCAATAGAAACTGCTCTGTTCAGTATTTGCCTTCTTTGTATGACCTGCTGGTTGCGTGGCAACGTTAAGAGCGAGTAAGTCCAAAATCCAAAATCGTAAGCAAGTCCAAAATCGTCTTGCTACTGCTGAATCGTAGATAAGCCTCAACATGTGCCTGGTGTTTCTGAAAACTTTCATGCTCATCTATTCGTTGGTGAATATGTTTCCACGCTCTAAAACCAGTAAGAAATTTGTTGGATTGTTGCTCGCTAAAACGGCCATATGCAATGCAAGCATTAAGAAAAGCGCTTCTTTTTCTTCGCAATAGGACAGCCATAACCTCTCCAAACGCCCTCCAGCGTCATCGAGTCGAAAATACACATTTTTGCTATCAAATTACTTGTTTCTGGTTGATAAGGGTGAAATTAAAATATTCGCTTAGTTCTTCTCGCTTAGGTTTTACAAATCAAGAGTGGTTTGAGGTTTCTGATACCGACGCAGCAGTATTTACAGATTGATGTTGACTTGATGGAGGGGCAATAGTTACTGATACTGATGGCGGGGCAGAACTTACTGATATTGATGGCGGGGCAGTAGTTTCTGATACTGATGGCGGAGCAATAGTTTTAGAACTAGAAGAATTTTGGCTGTCTAATATTAGTCCAGCACGAACACTACAATTTGCAGACTGATCTTTATCTAATTTATGCATGACAGAATTTACTGACATCGTTTGACTTCCTACAAAGGAGCTCACTTTTGCAAACACTTCCTGAATATACGAGACATGCACTTCGCAGCTATATCATGTAGTTTCTTGCTCTTTTTCTCGCGTTCTTTCTTAGCACCATCTTTTCTCTTCATTTTTTTCTATTTTTCAAGATTTACTCACCCTGATTTAGCTTTTTTACTTTATACTGTAGCCTACTTTATTTTCCATACATTTAACCTGAACAACAATTCGCACATATGCAGTATTATTGAGTTTTGTGTTGTCGATGTTTTGTTTACGTCTCACATCTAAATATTTTTATTGTAACCTAGCCTTAGTCTATATCTTATCGTAACAGGTTTCCAAACAGTTTGCCAGTAGAATTAAGCTGTGAGCTGAAATAGGTTAGAAACCACTGATCTAAGAATACAGATTTCTGACTTTGCTAAACTAGGCCACTGTATATACCAGCGGTTCTCAATTCATTTTGAAGCCCGCACCTCGTCCGGAAGGAGAAATCATTTTCGCACCCATTGCACCATTTGTTGTATTGTTTTTAGTAGAGAAGAAAAGTTCGGCAGAAAAGTTCGCACCCCAAGAAATCTCTTCTCGCACCCTCTGGGGGTGCGAGCACCCACAATTGAGAACCGCTGCACTATACTGTACAGTAAAACACGGAGCTATTTATTAGTTATTACGTCGATAGTGACGTGTAATGCTAATTGTCATAAACAGGACCTACGAACACAAATTTCTCTTGTAGTAGAGAAAGATAGTTCGCGGTGAAGGCTATCACTTTAAGCAGCGAAAAACCTATTACTTTAACCGATTAATTCGGTTATATCATTCTTTAGTAGAGCACAGTTTCAACTATTGTTTTCTAAAATAAACTTTTCCTTCGTAATTATTCATAATAGAAAAAAGTTAAGACTGACTGCAAAACCAGCCAACAAAAGCACCGGCCTACTGGGAAAATTCCTGAACTCCCGGTGGGCTAATTCGCCCCTGTTCACAGTTGATAAAGCACATGACGAAGTTGATAGTTGAGAACATGCTTTGATGTTTAAGTGTATCAATTTTAATCGATAATTTGAATGATAGTTCAGCAGCTTTTGTGATTGCATTTGCTCACTAAGTTAATGTAAAATGATTCCATTTCAATAAGACCGTAATATGTTAGTGTATAACACCATACCAGTTGCGATATCGTTATTTGCTGCGTAACAGATAATGAACTGTGTAGGTTAATCTCTGCTATGATAGAGAATTTATAGCAAGCTCCATATCTTGCGGTCGATTTGGTCAAATAGAAATAGGGAGACTAGGTTGGTGCGCCTTGATTGCATACTATATAGTCCGACCTTATAGACTATAGAGCAGGGATGGCGAACCTTTGTTATAGGACGGGTCAAAAAATGACAGTTTTTTGAAACTTACATTAAGTTGGGTCATTGACTAAAAAAAGTTGAAGATTAAAAAAAAGTCTTCACTTCCCATCAGTATCTAAAATTTCTAATTTCGACCAAAATTCAAGGTGAAGACAAAAAAAAGATCCGCATCGTCCAATCCGTCCAAATTAATGTTGCAGACTAAAAATGCCAGAAATTTCAGAACATCAGGTGGGTCGTCGAATTTCAACTAGTGGGTCACAACGTGACCCGCGGGGTCAGTGGTTCGCCATCCCTGTTATAAAGCTCTCCCGTTTTCCCTTTTTATTATACACTAACATGTTACGGTCTCATTCAAATTGAATCATTTTACATTAACTTACTGAAAAAATGCAATGACAAAAGCTGCTTAATTATCATTCAAATTATCGATTAAAATTGATACTCCATGTCCTTTATCAACTGCGAACAAAGAAAAATGCAAGTCAACGTGTTGCCAAATTAAATCGGTGACACATAAACAAAATCTATTCCAGAAAATTAAGGACAAATTTCTGTTTTTTAATCACACCTGCTTTTTCGAAACTAATTAAATCTACTAATCAAAAAAAATGTTCAAATCTTGCTTAAAAAGTATAATCAGAATCAATTTATTTCTTACAAACTTTATCGTAATACGTTAAACAGAGCTACCTATAAAGCAAAACAAAATTATTAAAGCAAGATTCATTCTGAATCCAAAGTGTTTGAGATTAAGATTGATGAAGACAGACACGATAGGAATAGGGAAAATTTTCCAGGTCCCAATGTACACCTTGGTACACTTATGGCACTACTGCTGAAAAGGGAGTAACGCAACTGTGTACCACACAATGCAACTGTTTATCGTGTAGCCACTACCAAACTTATGAAAAAAAATTTAATGAATCCCAGGATTACCTATCAAAACTACTTGTGGTCCACTCTGCAACAACCAAAGCTGCGAGAGTAGCCAGAACATTACATGAGCCAACAGAACGTTTAGCAAATTTTCAAAACAAAACCCAGAAGTAAGACGAAACCCAGATAAGATGAAATTTACTTTTAGAAATGCTCCTGCATTTGCAAAGGCAGGAAAAGATCTATAGAATGTACAGAAGCTACCGGAAAATTATTAACACCTTAGAACAGAACAGAACACAACAGAATTTATTGTTTTGCCCGAAAATATATTACTTATCTTAGAAAGAAAAGAGCATCCAAAAATTAAATGCTATATACAGTGATGGATATTGGGTGAGGCGAATGAGGCAGTTGCCTCAGGCCCCCCTCGAAAATAGCACATACAGTTTTGAATCCGCTGCAGATGTTTGTTCAGAGAACGATTCTGGGTGAAGACCTTTTTTTTAGAGAACATCCAGATTTTGGGACGAAAATTAGGGAAATCAGAGATGAAGTCGAAGTAAAAGCCTTTTTCTTTTTTTTTTTTTTTGGAGAACACCTTGATTTTGGGAGAAAATATGCAAGCCAAGATCAGACCTTTTTTTTCTCAGGTAACATAAATTTTTTAAAAATTCTTGCTTCGGGCTCCTAAATTGGAATATCCACCACTGGTTATATACGTAGGCTATTCATATCAAAAGATTAGTTGTTGTGCCCATGAATCCCATTGAAAATGCGATATAGATAACTATTAACAATGTGTTGCTGTTGTCATGAGCCGAAGAAGCCATTGGAAGAGCTGATGTTGAAGTTACAAATTTTTCAAGTCTTGTCTCGTATTCTACTTGAATTGAATTTTTAACTTGACGAGAAGTTTTTCAACTGGTTACGTTTCTGGAACCACGTTTAAAGACTGACTGGTTACCAACCAAAAAAGAGAAAGGTTGACGCAAACAAGCTTTCGTAGATTTGATTATGAATTCGAATGAAGGAAGTCGGCAGCGTGGTCAAGTGGTTAAAGCGGCGTGCTTGTGATCAACATGGTCTCGGTTCGAAACCTACTCGCAAGATTCTGTTGTTTTATAGGGAAAGACACTTTGCGGCACTTTCCTCTGCTTGATGGTGTTGGCAAGCAGTTCTAAATTTCAGTCATAACTCTATAAAACTAAAAAACCAAAATAAAAAAAGTTACAACTGGACAGCAATATCTTGACATCTCCGGAAGCAGGTCTGGGTGATTGCTTACTCTATGTACGTATAGCGCCTCCAATGCTCTCCTGCCAGTCAGAAGGATAAATGTAGAAATAAAATAAAAAAATTAAATTCCTACAAAGAAAAGACGCTGTTTCTGGTGAGGATCCCAGTTTTAAACCAGGCAAGACCAGCAGCTATTTAAAGACAAATAGGACAATAGAAGCCTATTTTTATTTATTCTTACATCAAGAAAGAAGAAAAAGGTTACTTTGTTCTTTATGCAACAATAATTCTAAAGAATAAAGTTAAAAGATATTTAACAAAACGCGTTGATTTAGGTGCTAAAAAAAATTTACTTTTTCCTAATTTTAATTAACATTTTTTTCTTAATTTTTAGGTTTTTGTTAAAAACTTTCTAGTCTGACAGAAACATCGGCTCTGTCATAAGGAGCTTATGGCGTGCCAGAGGATTGTAGCCTTCAGACAATTAAACAACACCTGACTTTTTATAATTAACTTTTTATTTATATTTCACGTTGCATTTGAAGTAACCGGCCATTTTTATGTTGAAATTTTCCTTACAATGTAGAACTTGAAACGTGATAAACGTGATATACAAATCTTTGCAATTTTCATGCTTACGAAAATTAATTTCGATTTGATGTAAACTAAGCTTGATTTGAAAGTGCATTAATTAAACTTAACGTGAACATGTGATTTCAGTTCGGAATTCACTTTAACTTTTATATTTTTCATAATTTCTTGATTTCAATGTTAATCTAATTTTTGAAAAACAGAACAGCTCTAATTTTAATTCTAATATAATTTGGAAAAGCAGAAAAAATTCTAGTTGTTCAAGCTTAGTAGGAGCTGGTGTTGTTGATCCATGATTATTGAGAAAATGTTGAACTTAAACTTTTGAATTTAGAAAATTAAGACTTTGAAATACATAAAAGGGGTCGAATCGTTCAGTACATCTGCAAAACAATCTGCGGTCATGATTTACAAAAACGAAAATATTTAGATGACACTGTATGAGGTGTTGGTGGTTTTGGCTATAGAATAAGCAAATAAGTTTTTTTCTTTTTAAGGCATTAAGGCTAACATTTCTCAGCAAATTTTTTTTCATACAATTTTTGTGGAATCGTGACGCAATTTTTTGAATTTTTCTGTCGTTTTGATTGCATTTTGTTTTGATACCGTAAAACGGGGTAACTTTGTTCAGCGAGGTAACTTTGATCAGTTAAGGTAACGGTAACAATATTTGATTTGTAGTCAAAAAAACTGAGCTGGAAAAAACCTCAGATGTTCTATGACACCCTAGCTGAAATTAATGTTGGTACCGGTGAGTTTTGATGAGTTTCGGTGAGTTTCGGTGAGTTTCGGTGAGTTTCGGAAAGTTTCGGAAAAGTTTCAGAAAAACGACTTATGGGAAAATTACATATCTTTTCAAACAACTAAAAATCATATTTGTGAACTTTTACAATATTTAAAAAATAAAAGCAGTGATCCAAATGTTGTTCACTCTATTTTTACATTGGTTTTTGACGTGTGATCAAAGTTACCCCAAAGTACGGGGTAACTTTGTTCAGCAGTTTGGTTGAAAGCATTCAGCCGCGAAACTGTTATGACGTCATCAATATATTTTTTTCGATAGCTCAGAGGCAGAGTGTTATGATTAGTAGGAAAAAAGTTTTCTTGTTGACAGCGTCAGGTTGTTAAAAGCTAGAAACCTCCGAAATTGATCAAAGTTACTCCGTTTTACGGTACTATTTTATATACCAATGTATTATCGTTAATTTTGTATCAATCATTAAAGTTCTCTTACCCTTATTGTTTGCCTAAATTTGTTCATTTTAAACTTTATTGAAATTAATGAAATAGAAAAAAATCACAGTTTATTTTTTAACGAATTCCATTGGAAAAAATATCAAATAGGAAGACTAAGAAAAGGTTTGGAAAGACGCGTTTGGCTCACCTTAGAATGAATGCCTTTCTTTACAATATGCATCTTTGCTGCTGGCATTAAGAATTATGTGTGTAAGAAGCAAGAGTATACTTTTAACACTTTTACAAAGTCCTGTGCGCCTACAACGATAAACTCTTTAAAAATCATCCCTACAAAAGAGTTTCTGCAAAAGAATTAAAGTAAATATATGTTATATTCACGCATATGCAATCCCAAATAAGAAATAGAGCTTACACAGTGACTTTGCTAACAGTCTTTTTAAGATTTAACAACCAGTCATTATACTGTAACTGCTGTTGCCAAATGAAGTAAAAAACAATCGGAGAAATGACCTTTAACAAAAATGCTGAATTGCTGGTGATAATTTAAAGTTACCATGTCTTTTTCTAGTCGCGAAGCTGCAAATGTTACTTATGAAACCTAATGTTGCCTTTTCTTCTCCCGTTAAGTTTTCCAATAATTAATGATGCAAAAGCAAAATTTTTCTTGTTGGCTACATTAAAAAACTTCGTTTCCTTTTTACGTGGTACCAAATTATATGCAAAATATAGTACCAACCAAGGTTAGAGAAATGCTAACCTATAATGTTGGCTGTAGGCCAGAGATTTTTTAACTTTTTTGGTCATCATTTCAGCATGGAAAGAGCAAATCGATGAATAAAAAACAATGAAGCTTCTTGGCTTATGACCAATAGCATGTGACAAGAATAAGCCTTCAACGAGCAATCATTAATATTAATGCGAAAAACACATCTGACAAGCTCAAGACAGGGCCAGTGTGACAACAACAAAAACTATTTCTTGCAAGTCTGATCCAATTGTTGTAGTAACATTTATAAACTAGCCTATATATCAATTATGGTCTAAAACCGTCCAAAAAAATCGGTTATTAATCGGTTAAAATTATTATATATAATCGGTTACCGAAAATCATAAACCGATTGATTGTGAACTTAATAGAAGCAAAATGATATAACGTGTTTCGCCGAAAATAAGACAGCGCTTATATTAATTTTCAGTCCGAAATTTACATTAGGGTTTATTTTAGGAGAATGTCTTATTTTGATACATCAAAAAATAAAGTTTCAAAGTAAAAATTAAGAGATTTCTAAATAAAAAAAATTGCAAAAAATTATCTAAATTTACTTATCATTGACATGTTTCTTATTCACAAACTCGTTAACAACAACTTATTCAAAAACAATCATATGATCAACCTCTGGAATGTCTTGCAAGTCATCGAGTTCCAAAATTCCAGCGGAGTTTTTGTCTTAACTGAGATTAGAAAAGTTTTGTCGTCACCAGTCAACTAGGGCTTATTTTAAGGGTAAGACTTATATTAAAATCATTCTCAAAAATTACGTAAGGTCTTATTATTGGGTAGGTTTTGTTATCGGGAAAACATGGTATTTAACCTCTATATCCCATTTTCAACATATTGAAACCTAATATGTAATTTTCATTTAAGAGCCAATTGGTTAGCGCTTTATAGAAATTATCAGTCAAAAAAAACTAACTGTGTTGAGACTTAACTTTCTCAGCTGTTGGTTTATTTATAAACAAACCAAGAAAAATTTTTCTGAAAACGCAATCGATTCGTGAAAGAATAATTTAAAAAAAATTATTTTCATTGTTATCAAAATATAGGTTACATGTTTTCTTTTAATTCTAGTATTATTTTGTTTTAAATAAAAATTAGACAAGATCAAATTATTACTAAAAATTAGTTTCTCTCTATTTTTCTTAAAAATCAAGTTGTTATTGAGACGCTTTTTTTTCCAAGTTTAATAAATATGTATGAAGATGCAGAATTTTTTCATTTTCTTGGCAATGAGAAATTTTATAATTTGAGTATCGGTTAATAACTGATTTGGAAATTTTTACACAATTTATTTACCAGTTGCATATTTTCTAGTTATTTTGAAACCCTAGTGCAGAGGTGAGAAACCTGTGGTCTCCATGACAATTGCGGTCTTCAATGACAATAGCATTTATTTGTCAATCATAGGCGTACTATCTAAAAAAAATTTGGGGCAGGCAATAAAGTTTTGCTCAAATTTTGTGACGTTTTCCCGAATCTTGATTTTTTAGTACTTCACGGACATGCAAAGAAATTTAATCTAAAATTTTGGGTGAAGACCAAAACAAAAAGGCCTTCACTTAGAATCTATTCATGGTTTTTTGATTTTCGTCCAAAAAACCTAAAAAAAGGTCTTCCTTTTAAATCTTAAACTTTTTTCTGCATTTAGTGTTCATTTTTAATGCACAAGAAGCTTGTTTAGCCCAAATAACTTCTTGTCGCTGCCCGAAAAATTCTGATTTCGTCCAAATTTTTGAGACTTGGGGACGCAATTGCTCCCCTGTTCCTCGGAAGGTAAGCCTATGGCGTCAATAACTATTGCTGATAAGAGAAAACTTTTTTAAAGATCACTACATTTTAGGGAGAAAAATCAAGAAATTTGGGACACTTTTGAAGTGATGAGTTTTTTTTTAAAGATCACTTTATTTTGGGTCGAAAAACAAGGAAACCGGGACTGATCTAAGGTGAAGACTTTTTTTTAGAGATCATTGGTTTTTGGAAGACCAAAATCGAGAATTTCGGGAGTGATTCAAAGTCATTATACTAGTTTCTCGAGTTTTTCAACTTTTGCAGTCTCCTCTGTCAAAAATTTTTTAAAAATTGGCCTCTAATAATTAAAAGGTTTTTCACCTCTGCCGTATTTCGTGTTAATGCTAAAGGAGTAGCACTTTTTATCGAACAAAAACTTTTGCCAAATAAATTATCCTTTATCAGATTCTTTTCAGTGGTATTTTATTCGAAAACGTTTTGGTGATAAGGTTCTTAAATGGCATTTCAGATTTTAGATTGATTTCAAACAAATAGCACTTTTAGGCAAATGTAGGAGAGCGTTTTTAAACAATCGAAAACAAACCGTTTGTCCGGTTTAGGTTTAACGTTTTTCATCGGTTTTCTTTGTTCATAAGATGATGACACCTAAATTATAAATTACATAACTCTTAAATTGACTATTAAAATTTATTTACAAAGCATCAATGCAAGCACTGAGTCATTCACCCTCCAGTCAATTATTATTCGTATTAATTAAAAAGTGCTTATACAAAAATCTCAGCTCTGTATCAAAATCTTAAAACAACACCAGCGTTTTTTCATAGTGTGACCGAAAAAATGAAATTAAACTTTGATAAACAAATATCGACGGCTTTGTACAAAGCGAAAGGTTATGTAAATAAAATAGAAAGTAGTAACGTGGACAACGCAATCAAATCAACTTCAAAAACCTGTCCTTTTATCGTAAACATGTCAACGTTCGGTCAATGAGAAGTTTGGCTCGTCTTGCCACAAAAAAATTAGCCCAAAAAATGTTCATCTATTTTTCAGCAAAATGACTGGTTGCAAAACGAAGCCATTTTTTTGGCATAATTAACCTAATTTTGAAATTTAAAAATTCAAGAAAGAATTTTTCGGTTAAAGTAATCAATTATACTGTACAGTATATTATTTGCATAAAATGTTGGAAAAAATAAAACAACAGAAAAATGAAACAATTTAACTGTTTATTATTAAAAGGAGATGCGAATAAACCGTAACATTTTTGTACAAAAGTAAGTACAAAAGACGATTTTCATAATCATTTTTACTTTAGAGAAACTGTAAAGTAATGAATGGTAAGTTCTTTCACGACATTAAACAAATACAGTCACGTTTTCCAAACTGGAGTTTACACCAGCTAACTTTCAGCTCAAAGCACGTAATGTAGCTGTACTTTCGTCGCACAAAAATTTTTCTTTGAAGTTACAAGCTCAAAAACGTTTGATTATTGGTTAATGCCCGATTAAAATTCCTAGCTTAAACCACAAAGTGGGTCACCGAAATTTTGCTAAAAAAAACCGTGTTATGTGTTTAAGAAAATCATGTTAAAACGCGTGCACTAGCGACAATAAGCCGAAGCCTTATGCGAAAAGAAGTATTGCGAATACGCTGTACTTGAAAAAAGTTGTATTTATCAATGCAAAAAACGTACCAAAAACTCAAATTTTGGTTATGAAACAGTTCAACGAAAAAAGCTTTCGAAGTTCTAGTACTCAATACGTGGTTTACAGTGATTGCATAATGGCGTTTTTCTCTCTTTTTTGGCATCATTGACTTTTAACGACTTTTCATTATCCGGTCTGAAGTGTTGACCTTTTTTTTGTTCTTCACAATTTTATGTGCCAATTTCAGGACCGTACCGGTAAAAAAATTAATTGATTTTTACGACTGAATATACATTTAAAACTTTTTCTGCAATTAAATTATCAGGCGTTGCAAGAGTAACTAGTTGTAGTTTAGAGGGTTGGATAAATCTAGTTTCAATTTCTAATAAATATTTGAATTTCTTAAAATATTCATAAAAAGTTATGTGAGCATTTTTTCTAAATGTTATATAACAACGGGTACCAACGTGGGGGCCAAACCGTGGGTCGCGCGCTGCATGCAGCTCATACGTCACCTTCAAGTTGGAACAATAATGGAGATTTCGGGCACTGATTCGAAGTGATGACCTTTTTTTAGACATCAATAAAGTTTTGCGCAAAAAGCGGTCGCGATGTTTTAATTTTTACATAAACACGATTTTAGAAAATTTTGCGACGTGCGAACATTATTAGTTTATAAAATAGAATTCATACTTAAAAACTTCGGGCGCTCCTGTTGCACAAACCCTGCGTAATTTGCAAAATTAGCTGAAGAGCTTTAACGATATCAAAGGTTGAAAAGCATTAGACGTATCATCGGAAGTGGCGGACTGTGAGCTTTTTTTTAAGCTTTTTAGCTTAAGCGCACACTTTAAAAAAGAGTTCACTGTCTGCCACAGGTCATGGGATATATATTACCGAGACAGAGCATATCTCTAGATCGCAGTTCAGCGTAAAACTTTGCTGGTTAATCAAGTAATAATGTGCTTTTTCGCTCAACAAGATGTGTTTGGTCAACTAATGGGTTTTTTAAACCATATTTCTAACATATGTATAATATTTTTTTTTGAATGAGCATACTAAGAAATCCTAGTAGTGAAAATCAAATAATTTTTATTTGGCAACGCTTTATACAAGAGAACAAAAAAAAATTCAGAAGAGCATTAAGAGAAGCAAGTTTTTACATTAAACTATGTTTTTGTCTGCAAAAATGAAAATGTTTTTTGTTTATAAAAAGTCTAATCAGGAAGAACAAAAGATAAAGGTCTTTTCTTCGAATCAGCAGCGTAACAAGGATTATAGGGGGGGCATACAACCACAATCAAATATATTTAGTGGAAAATTTTTTAGAATGTGAACAAAAACATAGTGATCTCTAAAAAAAAAATTATTCACTTTGAATCTTTCTCTGATTTCTCTCATTAGTGATTTCCAAGGGAGGGGGCATGGCACAATGCCCCCCTGAATATGCTACTGCTTCAACAAAGTGTTATTTTTTTGCTTAACCAGAATAGAGCAAGAAACGTTTGCCGGAATGCCGTTCCGCTAATAATTATTTTACCGGATAGTTTGAATCATTCCTGGTCTATTTTATCCTGAGTTATCCTGGTAAAAACTTCTGAAAGCTAAAAAGTTTTTACCTAAATTAGTCGTGTCTCTTAGTACGATATATGAACGCCCGGAAAACAAACTTCTTGTTAAATATGCTACTTTTTATAATACTTTTTTATCCACTAGCGTATTTAGGGGAGGGGAGCATTATGCCATGTGCCATGCCCCTTTGGAGATCACTAAGTAAAGACAGATTCCATGTGCAGGCCCCCTTTTTCTTAATTTTTATAAGATTATTAGTCTCCAGAAACGAAAATCATGAAATCGTGACTGATTCAAGATGAAAACTTTTTTTTAGGGAACTCTTCTTTTTTAGGAGAAAGTTATGAACACTTAAATAAATTTTTCTACTAAACTTATTTGATATAAACTTATAAGCATTGCCCTTCCCCTTTCAAAAATCCCGTAAGCCACTGTTTATATCTTATAAGGTACGTGAAACTCTTCATTAAAATGAAAGTAAAAAATACGGCGCAGCTTATATAGACCAAGCTCATTTAGGGCAGAGCTCCATTTTATTTGACCTAATAAATTCTGTGATTATTATTCTTAAAAGAATCTTCAC
Organism: Diplosoma virens; assembly: GCA_963680785.1. Classification (NCBI taxonomy): domain Eukaryota; kingdom Metazoa; phylum Chordata; class Ascidiacea; order Aplousobranchia; family Didemnidae; genus Diplosoma; species Diplosoma virens. The sequence goes on from OY796893.1 coordinate 28,256,980, forward strand.
TGATCTTAAAAACGGAATAAAATTTTTTCTGTTTGAACGAAAGATTTTCATATGAAATCAAATTAATTTTGCAAGAGTCACGAAGTTAAACAGATTAATTCAAATTTAAACATCAAATGCAATTTGTTTGTAAAATCATAAATGCCATCAACAGCAAATTTTCAATTTGACCTTAAAAAAGTTTAAGATTAGGCTATTTTAAATTTTGAAAATTTGCTGTTTATTTGTAAAAACGAAACGTTAGGTTGGAGTATAAAAGTTATTGGAATATACATATTTATATATTAGTAGAAGTGGCTTTTGTAATTTAATTTAATTTTATTTACATATTATATATATATATATATTAAGCAAGGGGTTGGACATATATATATATATATATATATATATATAATTGCCTTAATTATAATATGTAATTATTATTACCTTTTTTGCAGTAATTATACAAATACATAATTACTGTAAAAACGCTTTTCAAATGGAACGTCTTTGATAAGTACGTTAGCTGTTCTTGCTAAACAGCAAAAGATTTTTTAACTCATATGAACAAAAGATTATGCAAGCAAGCCTATGACGAATGGATATTTGCCTGTGGCATTATTTTGTACCGAACACAAGCGAGTAGATAAGATCGTGTCTTTTTGTTGCGTTGCGCAACAAAACGAATTCTGCTCCAGTAAAAACACGTTTCATTTAAAATGTTTATAAAGTTAAAAACAGGAACAAAACAAATCAAGCAACATTGTTTATTGTTTTTTTTTAATGAGAATATTATTTAACAGGTGACTTATAACTTGTAAAACAACTAATCTTTCATTCTTCTTGTACAATTTAATTTTATTAATCTACCAACAAAAAATGAAGGGGGAACGTAGCGAGTGATTTTGAAAGATAACAAAGAGTATAGAGGCATTATCTGAATAATTTCGTAATGAAGATGGACTTGAACCGCTTACATAACGTGAACAAAAGTTTTTTCGTTTTTTTTTTTTCAAATGTATATAAATAAGTTGTTAGTTGTAGAATTGCACAAAAAGTCAACTAGTCGTTAGATATAAACTATAGGCTTTTATTATTTATTTAGGGTTTTGAAAAGATTATTTCTTAAAATTATTTTGGTTGACATCAGTAAAAAGAATAGGATTAGCAATGACAATAAAAATAGGCTTGGTTTAAATGAATATTTGGGTGTCCGTTGTCAAATAATTCGTACATTAAAAATGTTTTCGCAGCACACTTTAAAATAGCATTTCATTCTCACCTATTGTCATTGCTGAAGTATCTTTTGCTTAGTGTTGGCCCAAAAGATTTGGGCAACAAGAAAAAGTATTTTTTAAAGGTGACCTTCAAAGTAAAATTGAGATTTGAGTTCTTTAAATATTAGGCAATAATTTAAATTGTACAGGCAACTATTATCTAAATTTTAAAGCAATTTCTTGAATATAATCATTTCATTTATTTAATACATACGACATTGTTGCCTCGACGATTTTTATCACGAAAGTTTATTTAAAGCTCTTCTATCAAGACAATTAAAAAGCGGCTGAAATATTTGATAAGATAGATTCCTAAGTTAGCTGTAAGTTCGACAGGCATATACGACACTTGTTCTTGTAACTTTACCAAGTACACGTCATTTAACGTATTGGCAATTTCGTGTCAATTTTTTTTCACCTTGTACCAATTTTTGACAAAATCAGTTTGACAATGTTAATCAGAAATCTAAAAATATCTGGATTTCATAAGAAAAAAACTTTTGCACAATAAGACTAAATGAATAAAATTTTTTTGTGTTTGAAGTTGGCGCAATTTTTTTGATTACTTAGGTTACTTGTGGTGTGGCAAAACAGAAACGTCGTAAACGACTTTTCAAGTGATAAATTAAAACAAAATATTGGTTATGTGGGCTAAATAAAGAAACGTATTTTTAAGCAGATAGTATGCTAAAGCAGTAAAGTGAAAGAATTGTTGAAAAGGAGACACATCAAAGATAACGAAACTAACTCATAGATGAAAATCAAATCTCTAAAGACTAGGATGATTATTTTTAACTTTAACTTAAATATTTTAGTGCAGGAAAGCGCAACTTTTTTGTTGCCGCTTGCCACATTGCAGAGTTAGTATTAACTAATGGTCGCTGGTGAGCTTTGAGTTTATCAATAGATGAAATTATTTTTTTGGCGCAATAAGCCTATTAAGCTTCATTGATAATATGCTTTTTACTCCTACCAATTGTAATGAAACGAAAAGTCAACATTTTTTAAATGATCGAATCTATTCAAATACTATTCATAAAACATTGTGGGTTTATTAATGATTTCTTTAATCTTATATACTTGCATATAAACTTGCAAAATCATTTAACTTAAGCTGGTAACAAAATTGTACAGTTAACAGTTTGTACTAAAAGTGAACGAAAGCAGCAATTTCTTCGAAAAAAAGAGAAATTTAAGATAAATTTGTAATGGAAAGACAAAAGTAGATTTTGAACTATGCTCGTGTCAAACACGTTCGCCATCAACATTTTATTCTTTAACTACTCGGCCACGCTGCCGACCTTTTACAACAAACATGCATTTAGAGACCAATAGGTTATTTTTTTCACTTACATGAGTAAATACTTAATTTTTACCAAATTTTAAATTGGTAATCCCTAAAACTTTTGAAATATCTGCTATAAATGCAGAAACAGAACATTAAAATGTTTAAAGCCCTTCGAAAATTGCAAGAATAGCAATAGCAAAAAAATGAGTTTTTGTACGTGAAATTTGATAAGATAAAATTTCGACTTTATTTTGACGTATAAATTTTAGTAAAAAAACTTCTGAACACGAACAACTAGAACTATAAGGTTGTATAAGTGTAATGACGTCATAACTTTTTGAAAAAAATTGGCTTTATGGAATTAGCTAAGCGGACCCAAGTTATAATCTCATAGCATGCAGACAAAGTAAAAAGGAAATACTTAATAAAAAGACTTGCACGGTTGTTAGTAGCTACTACACCTTATTTGTCATATATTTGCGTGCAAGTGGCCTGTCCAAAAGGGATTTAATAAATACATATAGCCTACGCACCAGTATAAAAAAGTTTTAAGAACTTGTCACTATAGCGTAAAATAGCCCAAAAAACTTGATATCAAAAATAAAATAACAAAAAATTTTTGTTTTCACATTGGGGGCTTGCAAAATCATTATTATACATTTATTCAACATTGTTGAAATATACAAAGTTGATTTTACTATTGAGACTTAAATAGCTTGCCGGTGAATAGATTAAACTATTAAACTTTTTAAAACCTATAGGCCTATCAGAAATACTTTCAGTTTATGGATTTTTAGATATGCAACCGTTTAACATGATCCTCCAAGAAACATGCCAGTAAGTGCCCATGAGATATCACTAAGCTACAGACATAGCCTTACAAATTGGGGTCAATAAGGGCATTGTCGCCATCATTATCTCTTCTCCAGCAAAAAAAACTTCAGGAAAAATTTTATTTTTTGGGCACTGAATATGTTTTTCGAGACGCAAAATGCACAAGTAAAAATGTTTTTTAAAAAAAGGAAATTATTTTATTATTAAATACATTATTTCAATGTGTTATACGCCAGGTTTTATCATAAATCATCTTTTTAGAGTAAAGTTGATTATTTTAAAGCATAGCACTTCTAAATTGATTTTTTGGGCGCCCAAAAATTTTTGGATATATGACAAAGCTTATGTATTTTGCTTAGTTATATTTGTTACATTTGAGTTTCTTGGTAAAATCGTACAAAACCATGATTCGGGGAAAACTGTTTCGCGCCTTTTTCCAAATCTTTTAGTCTGGTATGTCTACGGCCACAATCCACGAGGCACGTCATTAGTTTATAGGCTTGCAAAACTGGAGGAACAAAATATCTTATAAAATTAGGGATTAAACTAAATATAAATCAAAAATCTGTATTGTTAATAATTTTCTTTAAACCCGAACCGGAGCTGAACCGGAACTAAAACCTTAAAAATGAAATGGACTGAATCAAAATCGGACTAAATCTTTAAAATAAAAATTTGCTGAACCTAAACCGAAACTAAGCAACTAAAAATAAAATTTGTCGAACCTGAACCTGAACTTTATTATAAAGCGTTTGACGCCCTGAAAAAAACGAAAAAAAATTTAGAAAAAGACAGCTATAATTATGGACAATGTAAAAAAAAGTAAATGAGTAAAGTTATATGAGATTTAGAGGACAGTTTTAAACATCTTAACAGGCTTAAAACATTTGGAAAACTAAGGATTAAAAAAATGACTCCGCTTATCTCCAGATTTTGCTAATTAAGTTACGTAAGAATAGTTTTTGGGAACATTAAAAGTTATATAACTTTAATACTTACCTCGTACTGGACCAATAGCAATTCGTTATTGGTGATACCAAGTGTATATACATACTGTAGTATATACATGTATATATTTTGACAATTTGGGTCTTTTCAAGAAGAAACCGTAACTGTTGTTTGTCATTGAAACTAGCCCAGAATCCCTCCTACAGCACAAGGAGACAATAAAAAAAATCTAGAGAAAAAATCTCTCAAGAAATGATAGTAAATAGTGGGAGTTCCGGGTTAGTTTTACGAACAAAAATCGCTCACGGTTACTTGTTGAAGAGACCGCAATAATTAATTGCTTTGTATAAAATAGTTGAATTCAATTCGGCCTCCCTTCAAGTTTGATCAATTCAGCTAGAAACAAAGAAGAGTGCGACGATTGTATTGTAACTGTGTAAGAATTATCAGTAGGCTATGTAAAGAATTAGGGATACTTTAAATTTTTATGAAATGGCATAATATACTGCCCATACATTGAAAAATCTGTCAGGTATTTATATTCTTGTAGGATTCTATTTTTAACAAGGAGCTAATATTAAGTGTCAAAATTTTCATCAGGTTTTTTTGATAATTTATATAGATAGTCTTAGAATCATGATTGCTTTATTTATATTCTCTGGATGTCTTGTTCAATAAATCAGTTTTCATCTAAACTGCAATTACCATGCTTTTGTTTAATCAACTCCAGTTTGTATTTTTTAGTGATTTTTTTATTATTGCCAAGTGTTACAAAGTTTGCGCCATTCTGTTGTGTCCTTGGGAAAGACACTTTACGGCACTTTGCCCTGCTTGGTGGTCTTGACAAGCAGTTCTAAATTGCAGTCATATCTCTACTAAATTACTAGCGGACAGCAATATCTTGGCATCTCCGGAAGCAGGTCTGGGTAGTTGCTTACCCTATGTATAGCGCCTCCGTCGCTTTCCTGCGAGTCAGGAGGATAAATATAGAGATATAAATAAAAATAAAAAATAAAAAATAAAAAAAAAAATTTACAATTAAAGTCGCCTTGAGTTTACCATTAAATCCTTTTTGTTTTTTGCTTGTATTGTTGCTTTTATTTTTTTCTTTTCTGAGTTAAATCTTTAGAGCCTGCAAGGTTATTAAGGGTGAAGAGTAAATAAGACCCACCTTTGCACTTTTTATTGCTCTTATTTGTACTGTGCTGTTTATTAACTGATTTTGCATCAAATGCAAACAAATAGATATCTCCAATAAAAAAACTCATCTCTAAGCTTTTCATCTGACACTCATCAGTAGATAAATATCAATATGAAGAAAAAACACAAATCATTGTCTTATAAAATTGAACAAGGATGATAGTACATGATCAGAGCAAGGTTTTCAAGTTGTGAACAAACTCATTTTGGCAACATGCATTTGGCTCAGATAGTTTGATGTAAATGTCTTTTAAAGCAGATAAATGAAAAGACAAACATCAAAATAAAGAAAAGTAAACTTTTAACGCTGTAATATTGGGCCACATAAACTTATCTAAAAGGTGTTTATTGATTGCAGATTCAATAAGCATGACTATGGTTGAAGATTTTTAGAAATGAGTGGAGGTGTTGCAAGAGTTCAGAATTTTGCTACTTCTAATAATTTTGGCATATGTTGATAAAATTTATCTTGTACTTGTTGAGATGTGTGACCTACATACTGACTATCACAGTGGCATGAAAAATTATATACTATATTGCTTAAGAGCAAAGCAGGCAACATGTCTTTTTTGGTTGCAAGAAGAAATGGGAAGCTTTAAAAATTGATTGAAAAACAATTACCATTAAGTTAAAAGATTTTATATCACCTACTTCACATTTGGTAAAAAAATGCCCTGTCTATCTTCATCTGTCCTGGTTGAGAACTTTTTTGGTTGGACATGAAAGTAAAATCAAAGCCAGTATGGAAAAATATTTTGCAATGAAACCTTGTGTTTTTTTTTACATCTTGCCCACTTCTTCTCGTAACCAAAAAGGAAGTGTTGCCTGCTTTGCTTTTAAGTAATGTAATGTATAATTTTTCATACCATTGTGATAGTCAGTGCATAGGTTGCACATCTTAACAAATGCAGGACAGAATTTTTTAACACAGGTCAAAATTTATTAGAATTGGCCAAATTTTAAACTCTTGCAACACTTCCACTTGTTTTTACAAACCTTTAACCCCACTCATGTTTAGTCAATCTGCAATTTGTCAACACCTTTTAGGTAACACCATGATAAAAATTTTACTATTTTTTTATTTAGTTGTTTGTCTTTTCATTTACCGTAAAACCTCTAATTGAGCGCCACCCTGTTTTTTCAAAAATTGCCGTAAGCAATTTACTAATCCAGATTCCCCTGCAGTTACTATCGTTTCTTCAGAGATTCATTTTCTCTTGGTTTTTTTTTTTATTCCATGCTAATGCTGATGCTAAAAAAGGGATTTCGGGTTAATTTCACCGCAAAAAGAAATCGCTTACGGCGACTTCTTGAAGAGACAGGGTGGCGTTAAATTAGAGGTTTTACGGTATCTGCTTTCAAAAGAGTTTATATCAAATTATCCTAGCCAAATTTATGCTGCCAAAAAGTTTGTTTACAAGTTGAAAATCTTATGCTGATGAGGCCTTTCTCAAACATCCAATCATCTTTGTTCAGTTTTATAACACAATCAATTGTATTTTTTTTTTCATTCTGATGTTTATTTCCTGACCAGAGTCACACAAAAAGCTTAAGGATGAATTTTTTGTTGGTTTTATTTAAATTTTGTACCAAAAACTATTTGTTAAATAAGTATGTATCTATCTATTTATTTATCTTGCCAATCAGTTATTTCTTCAATAAAAATCTTTTGTATTGTTGTTGTGATAAATTATTTTATCTCCTGTGTTGTAAATAGAAAAAATTCAACCAAAATATTTAACTGGTCTATACTACCTTGTAAAACCTGTTCAGCATGACTGCTTCACAATTGCAATGCTTTTTGTAATTTTGTGAATTGTTTTTTGCATGGATATGTATTTTTAATTTGCTTTGTTAAGTGTCAATTGAAAAGCTTAAAAAAACTAAATTTTCACTTTATTTAGTAAGTTATGTTTTTATATTAATCAATGAATCAAAAATTTTAATGGTTTGAAAAAAAGAATCTGTTAATGATTTGGATTTAAAAGATTTTTTATATTTTGTTAACTTGATGCTTATTGAAAACTTTGCTATAAATTTCTGAACGGTACTTAGGTATTATGTTTACATGCATGTCAATGTTGTGTTTGCTTGTGTCTAAATCTTGATTGTTAAAATTATCACAGTTATAATTAATCAGAATCAATTTATTAAAATTGGCTTATTATAAATATATTCTTTGTTTAGCATTTAGAATTAAGCTTTTTATTTTGATCAGATATTTTTGGCAGTTGTTTTAGTTATATGACTGTAATAAATTTACTGTTAACAATTTTTTGTGAATCACTTGATACAACTCTTTTAGCAAGAAAGGCAGTTTATGTGTGTGATTTAACATAATCTAGCTTTACTAATTTTATCTTTAAGCTTAACTTAAACTAAAGTCAACCTTTAAGATAAAAACGTGATCTAACCATAATTTTAATGCCAGCACTTTAATTAAAATATGTTGATGGCAAAGCTCAGTGTGATAACACTCTGACTTGTGAAAAGAAGGATGTGAGTTGGATGATTGGTCTATTTGATTGGTTTCTGGTTCATGATAGATTTGTCAATGCGGCCATGCTACATACCTATGATGATGACTCTGCTTAAAACAGAAAGCAGCTTAATGGCCACTACAAGTTACAAAGCAGAACTATGATATAAAATATGCTAATCTAAAAAAAGAAAAAACTAAAGGTTAGAATCGATTCTGGGCTGCTTTTTTTCAATCCAATAACCTAACTGTTATGCCATGAAAGTATTGATGAATTGTAGCATAACTGATAATATAAACATATCAGCCTATTCCTTAAAAGCAATTAATCAGTAGAAAGTTTGTCATTAATCATGTAAAAACAGTCATGCCATTATTTTTTTGTTTCAAAATTTGATTCAGTATAAACTTGTTTATTGCTGCATTTTTTGATGTTTTTTTTTCTATATTTGACTTGTTAAAGGTGACAGGATTTACAAACCCCAACACCATTTTCCTATTTTAAGCTCTCTTTATCAAGCTAGTAGTTTTTTTTTAATCTTTTAATCACATTCAACTAAAGTAATTTTTTTTAATCACTTTCACATATTCAATATGTTCAATAATTTCAACCTTTTTTTAATGCCATTTTTGCAAGTTTTTTTCTTGTTTTTACTGTGCTAGTTTTTATATATTTTGTTTGGCGTACTTAATTTTTGTTTCATTTCATTTCAGTATTTATCCCCCTAACTTGACAGAAAAATGACAGAGGTGCTAGTACACAGGGCAAGCAATTACCCAGCCTGCTTCTGAAGATACAAAGATATTGCTGTCTAGTTGAAATTTTTTATTTGGTATTTCAGTTTTATAGAGGTATGACTGAAATTTAAAACTGCTTGCCAAGACCACCAAGCAGGGCAAAGACCCCTAAAGTGTCTTTTTCAAGGACATAACAGAATGGCTATAACACTTTATTCAGTCAATTTTTAGGCTTTTACTGTAAGGTGTTAAGCTTTTTATTATGATGTAATCTTTTTCATTGTTTAGTAGTGATAGCCCAATTGGTACACCCCTTCTTAATTTATTTGCAAGTTGTCTTATAAGTGTATTGCAAATATTTGTCTTGTCATTTCTAATTTAGAGTGCATGGCTGGTAGCTTATTAGCATTGTGACCTTTAAAACTGTTTTGCCTAATTTTTTTCTCTCTTTATGTTTCTTTTTTTTTATCTTGAACACTCAAGAATGCTGGTCAGGAATCTTCTACAATTTTACAGTTGGTTCAATACTACAAGTTAGGTAACAGTTTGTCTTCAAATTAATTGTATTGCAATGGCATTCACTGATTGTAAACTTAATATAATGTTTGATTTAACATTTTGGCTTGAGTTTGAAATTTTGATGGTTATCTCATAGCATGGCTAATATATATTTTTTATTCATTTCAGTTAAAAAGTGCTTAGGAATCATTTTGTGTTTCTGTCCCTAAGTGGCTAAGTTTAAGTTGTGCAAGGGTTGGTTTGATGCCTTGAAGATTAATTCAATTAAAATAAGTGTTTAAAGATTGTTTTGAGTTATTGTTGCCTGTGTCTGTTTTAACTATTAAATTTAATATTAGCCATTGGGGTATTAATTTAGTTTTATAGTGAGTCTAAACAAAGTTGTTAAGTGATTATTTGCAGTTGCTGATGCTGTGAATTTTTTTGAAGTTTGGTGAAGCTTGGGAGCCAAGTTTTTATGAAAATTGATCAAGTGCTTTTGATTTTGTGAATAATTATAATCAGAAACCAAGATTTTTTCTATCTGTTAAGAAAAGTTTCTAGCAAACCCATCTATACTTAGCCAGAACTACATGTAATTATTTAAAGAACTTTAGTTTCACAGCAAACTATTTCAAGAGCCAGCATAAATAAGCACAGCTGTACTTAAGCACAGTTATTTGGGTTACCTAGTTTAACTGGTCTTTTTGGATTTCCAAGTAAAGTTGTGACAATGGCACAAGTAGGTTTTGAACCAAGACTATGTCAATTAAAATCACTTTGCTCTTAACCACTCAACCATGCCACTGACCACTTTTTTATTACTTTTTTTCTAAATATTTGACAAGAGTCCAATACACTCTTTCATCATCATTGTTTGGAAGGGCATCCATTTCAGATCCTATTTGTATACTGTTAAGATGTGTGTACTCCATGTGATGTTTGATGATGTATGGAGCATGCTGTTAGGACGTGGTCTGCAGTTTGTTCAATGGCACTGCACTTCAATTTGGCAAAGGACCAAGACCCCATTTGTGCATTAATGAATGGAATTGCTGAATACCAATCTCCAGATGATTGAGTTTAACCCAAGTTGTTTGGTGCAAGCCTATTCCATCAGGCTTGGTAGTGGTTATGGAAATGAAGCACAAAGCTTGAATGTACTTTTACTGTACTCTGTGTTCCATCTATGATTTGTCCACTGGGCAGCTGAGGTCCCTAGTTTGGTTAGATTGTTTAATAGTTTCAACTCAGTTGGCTCAATGGGGTGTCTAGATTTCAGTCTCTCTCTTTGTGAGCACTTGAAGAGGAAGTATATGGTCAGGATCCATAGTGCCATGGTTAACCAAAAAAAGTGTTGCTTGTAGTCAGTAATCTCAGCTGGTTAAATGTATGAAACTATGGGTAGGTGATTTGTTGGAGTAAAATGCAGGCATCCAGTGACAATGCTCAAGACATCACTCAGATTCTTTCATGAGGCAAGTGGAAGTACTGCAACACCAAACTGGCATGCAGTACTCAGCTGTTGATTAGGTCAGAAAAGGGCTGCTAAAAGCAATGTTTTAGCTCCAACACCCCAATGTGAGCCTGTAACTCATCTTGACAGTATGATTCATGAAGAAAGTTTTTCATGCAATGCCACAAAATGTGAGTAATTATTTCAGTTTTACTTTAAACTAGATAGAGACTGGAAGGAATGGTAAAAGTTTATTATTGTTGTAAACCTTTAGGTCACATCTAGTCTCTGAATTATTTAATTTTTTAAAGGATATAAAAAATTTGATTGTGAAATAAATGACGATGATTTAAAAATGATATTACAAATATTTAAAAATTAGAATTACTGTATAATGTCTTCACAAAAATGTATTTGTTACATTACAAGTACAATCAATGTACACCTTTGTTTCACTATCTTTTAAAGGCTGCTGTCATTGTCCTTGTGTAACTTGATGATGATGATAACTAAGCCTCAACCTCCAAGTCTAGAGATATGCTAAAAGTGTAGACATATTTTGAATCCTTGATAAATCTCTTTTGGATTCTTTATTTTGATGTAGTAAATTTTTATTTTCTGTTTCTGATTTTAAAATAGGATGTGGTAATCAGTATGGTTTCACTTTTAATTACAACCTAAATCTTTTTTTTTATAATCTACTTTTACTTTATAAAGTTTACAAAAAAGTATTGTTCATCTGTATAAATTTATGTGCTAAACACTTTTGATGCTTGTAATTTTTTTTTAGATTTTATGTGTTATTTCTGACATGCTGTTAGAAAAATTATTTTTAATTATTTAATCTTTTTCTTAATTAAAGCTAATTTTTTTCATAATAAAAGAATTATGTCACAGGTAGGTTGTTTGTGATTTTTATAATTGAATAAAATATAGCCACTAAGCAGATTCAACTTGGCTTGTCCTATTAAATAGAAAAAAGATCAAAAAAGTCATTTTTTGGTAATTTTTGATTGAAGAGAAAAATAATTTTCAAAGCTTTAATCTGTAAAAGTTTTTAACAATATCATTTTGCTTCTATAATGCAATAAAAAAAAGTGTGTTATCTTCCTACACCTATAATTGCGAGCTATTGTCTATCCCTTAGTCAATTGATTAAAAGTTAAACTGCAGCATAAAAGTTTACCCACCTTATGTTATTTTTTGAAAACAATTACAAGATCTATTAGTTTCTCCTTTTCAAAATTTGCCATCGCTAATCATTAGTCAACCTCTTATGCTTATTGTTTTCCTCTTCATTTATCCTCACTTAAATTAGCTGTATTTTCTTTTAAACTATATTCATAAATTTCTTTTTGATCTTATTGAATTTTTTTGCTTGAATTACATCTCTAACATTCTAATACAAATGTAATAAATGTTTTCAATCAAACTAGATCTCAATCTGGCCTCTCTTAACTTGGTCTTTTTACTGTCCGACTAGTGTTGCCTTTTGATAATGTTATTTCTAATCCTATCTATTCTTTCCTTGTAAGAATCTAACTCCTACCTATCTGCTTATTATTCTACTTCCAGGTTTTTTATTATGTATCATTTGGCCAGTTGTTACACCAAGCACTTTCTAGTCTCTATCTTTTTTCAGTCTAAAAATATTATTTAGTCATCTAGTACCCAATTACAGTTAAAAAATTGTATTGCTGCAAAAAAACCAAACTTTATATTTGCCTCTCAAATCTTTGGTTGTTTTCTATTATTATTCTTAAAAGTCTGTCATTAAACAGCTAATTTGTAAATGAAGCATAAACGTTTAAAAAATTTCAGTGTGGAATAGTCTTTATTAATAATACTTTACCTGCTGTCAGTAAGGTTTTATATGTCAACAATTCTAACAAATTAACAGTACCCATCTCCTCAACATTGTGCCCCAGCAACATGGCTTTTTAGGGCTCATTTTCAATACAAGCATGAAATAGAGTATTCTTTGTTAATGCTTTGTCTGGTGCTGAAGTGCAAAAAGAAGTAAAAGAATTAATAAAACAAACAAAGAATGCTCCAGTCTATAGTGAAAATAGGCCTTTACAAGAGCTATTGCAGTCTAATGAGCAATTGTTGACACATTAGCCTGAAATCAAACCCAAGTCATTTCTAAAGGCAATAATGCTAACCATTAGGCTATTCAAACATTGTATTATTTAAAAAACGGTCTAGCAAATTTATATTTACAAATTTTGTTTATACGAGTATGTAATAATAATAAAAATTTAGATTTCTCACATTTTATACTTTTCAAACTTTGCTAGGTAGTTGAGCAGCATAATGTTAAACTTTACTGAGATGTATTTCCTATTTCAAGAAATAGCAAACTTTTTTCGTTGTAACATCAAAAAAGACAGTTTAATAAAAAATACAATTTAGTGGTCATTGGCTAAAAGTAAAATAAAAAAAGGTTCAAAATTTTAATTATTTTTTTTGTTTTCAACTATTTAAGACATTTTTTGTCTTTGCTTAATTTTGAATGCTTTGTCATCTCAAATGTCCAAAAGCAACCAGTAAAGACAAGAAATTTCAATTTTTTTCCTTGACAATTGAAGACCTGTCATTAATTTTTCAACCAAAATTTCTAATTAAGTTTAAGTTTTTGAATTATTTTGTATAAGTATTTTGTTTTTCTTCAAGTTTTTGTTGATATTTTGCTATGGCATTTTGTTTCAGATTGATAAAAAGCAAAGAACGATTCATTGGTTTCGTAAAGGCCTTCGTCTCCATGATAACCCTGCTTTGTTACATGCAGTAACAACATCAGAAGTAAAAAATAGATTTTATTTGCATTTTACTATTATTTTTAAGCAAATATACTACAAACTACTTGTGATTTAATGATTTGCATGTAGCAGCCAGCATGCAAGATTCAGTAAAGGGGAGTTTGATACAACATGCCTAATCAGACTTCAATAAACAAACATTTTATCAGTTTAAAATTACTGAAAAGGTACACTTAATGGGGCCTTTGGACCTTGCTGAATCACAAAAAATAGATTGGTATCAAATTTGGTTTAAAGTATATACATTTACGTATTTTTTTTTACCACTAAAACAGTTTGTTCTATAAAATAAAATTTGATGTAATATGATTTTTAATGCCTTTTATTGCTTGTGTATCAAATTTCATTTGGCAAAAAGAACTTCCTTGAAATACATTACCCAAATAGACATTATTTTATTTTACCATTACTCCACCTGACTTGCAGGAAAGCTACTTTGACACTAATAAATAGGGTAAGCAATTACCCCGACCTGGTTTCAAAGATGCCAAAAGTATTGCTGTTTGGTTAAAATTTTGTTTTTGGTATTTAAATTTTATAAAGATATGGCTGAAAAGCAGGGAAAGTGCCATAAAGTGCCTTTCTCAAGGACACAGCAGAATGGCGCAAGTAGGTTTTGAATCGGGACCATGTCGATCACAATCATGGAGCTCTAACCACTCAATACGCTGCCGACATTAGCGTATCAAATCAGCACAAACCAAGATAAATTTGATCATGGCTTCCGTTTTTATTTTTATTAGCACTAATATGCTAATTTTGCCTTTACATTAAAAAAATTTATCGTATTACGACTGCTTCTTAAAAGTTTGCAATTTTACAGATCGTTTATCCCGTTTTTATTTTCGATAAGAAATTTATAAAGCATTTTGACACTGTTGGTTCAACAAGATTGCTTTTTATAAACGATTGTATCAAATCTTTGAAAAGAGATCTTCAAAAAGTTAGTGGTTGTTGTTTAATTAAAATTTTTTTGTTGCGCTTTAGTTTTTAAACTGTATTACATCGTATTACTAAGCGTAAATTTTGAAAAGAATCGTAATATTGATTTAAATGCAAACGCGATGTTTGAGCGATGTAAAGTTAATCCTTTAACACATCACTTTTTGTTTTTAGATCGGTTCGAATCTCTACATATTTCATGGTGATACCATAACAATTCTTAAAGAAAAAGCGAAAGAGTGGAAAATTACTCAGGTAAATGACTTCTAGCGCAGTAAAAACCGCTTGTTTTTATGTCAGGTCCCAAACTTTGCTCCACTGGGTTGCGGTTGTGAGATTTTGAGCGATTTATCGAATTGTAAGGGTATGATTAATGAATTCCCTCCTTCAGTTTGAAATCGATATTTTAGTGTCTCTTCTCACAAGGCAACCTTTTCTAGCTGTGCGCTCCATGAAAAAAGTGAACTTTATTTTAATAAACTAAGTACGAACTGAAAAAGAAAATTAAAAGAAGAAATTAGAAATCTTTTTTTTTTTAAACTTAGATAACAGCAGTGCTTCCGCTAGTCAGCCAGAGAGGTAGATTCGCAATGAAGAACAATGCAAGGCAAAATTAACTTTGGCCTACTGAAAGTAACTACCCTCGAATTTAAGCCTAAGTTTCTTTCATTCCTAAACTTAATTGATTTAAAATCTGCTGCTTTTTTAGTTGACTTACATACTGGACACCGAACTCTTTTTTCGAGACCGAGATAGAGATGTCGTCGATGCTTTAGATGAACTGGGTGCGACGACAGTGTCCAAAATCGCCCACACTCTGTACGACATCGGCCAGTAAGTTAATGAATAAACTCCTTCGTTCACACGCCTTGTAAACCTTATAGCTTAATCCCTTTAGTGACTGCACAAAAACTTATTAAAAATTGATGCATCCAAGATATGATGAACGAGTCGTTTAGTTTTAAAAACTGTTAATACATCCCTTGTATAAATTTTACTGGAAAGAAACCGGAGCCAAAACTTTACCAATAAGACTTTTTTTTAATAAAAGAATGCAAGAAAGTATCTTTTAAGGGTTTTTAAATATTTTTTTAAATCTTTGTTTGTAAATACTATGTCTGTGGAAGAAAAAAATCAATCTCAAATAGAGAAAAAAATTAAAAAAAATTTTTTTTTCGTGTATTACCAAATGACTCTACATCAATACAATGCGGCATATGTACTTGAAATTTGGTTTGTTAACAAAGCAACTCTATATTTTCACAGCTATGTGAGATTTTTGAGTTTAACAAAAAAATTTTTTCCAAAAAAAACTACAGAGGTAATTTTCAAAACAACTTTCTGGACCTTTTATTATCCAGATTAATGGTTTGTTCTAAGAACGTAGGCTGATGTATGCGACACGTGACTTTAATTGCGCCGTTTTTAAATTAGTTAGGTTTTTTCCAATAAACCCTTTTTAAACGCCCTGTTAATTGATCGCTTGTCAAACTGAGAACTTTCTCACAAAGTGTTTTGATTTTTTCCAATTGTAAATCGTTCTTTCCTGCAAACATGGCCGGCCTTGCTGGAAGCCATGAAATTACGTTTAGGTTTTTATAAGTAGCTTTGATGGTGATGTTTTTTTAACATCAACGTTTAACATCATCGTCCGGGGTTCCGTAATACCTTAAACATTCACTAGGTTCTGTAATCTTGTTCCCATTGGTTCTTATTAAATCGATAAAAGAGCTTCCGGTTTGTTAAATTAGCTCGAGTTGTTCATGATACCGAAAAGATTGAAGAGCGTTTTCTCTACGTTGCGTTGAATCCCTTCAACGCCACAGTGATTGTGAGATTCAAAGACCCCTATTCGTAGCGAGTATGGTGGACACGGTCTGGTTTCGATTCTTAGCTTTGTCATGTTTTGTCTTCTAGTTCTTTTATCAAGTAACTTTAAATTATACTCGCTTTCCTTTCTACAAGAACTAAAAAAACTCTTAACCAGACAGTATGTTCGAAAGCAAGTCAGTTAAAGGTTGCTGTACGTTTAACGCCTGCGAGGTAATCGTTAATCGCAAGTTGAATAAAAGGTGTAATTATGATTATGGCAGTGAATGCAAATCTATCTTTTTAAGAAAGATTTCAGTTGATATTCATATTGAAACAAGATGATTATGTTTGCCAACAATCTTATATAAATAGTACTCTATCTTTTTTATGTAACGTTTCAACGTTATTCTGCATATTTAATCGTATTTAATGCTATTATATAACGTTTCGACGTTATTATGCTTGTATAAATTCTGCTCACTGCACTTATATAACGCTCTTAGTCACGTCAGGCCGCTAAATGTTACTTTTCCTCCTCTTTGTAATGTTAATAGTTAGTCTGGCGCGCTTATATATAGTTTATTCGACGCCGATTTGAAATTACAGAAATTTCTCACCGAAAACCTTCGCTGTTGACATGGAACCGGAGAAACAGTTTGACGTCATTGCAGGCATTGTTGTTTCCTTTTCAGAATCGTTGACGCCAACGGCGGAAAACCCCCTCTCACTTTCAGCAGCTTTCTGTCGGTTTTATCGAAGCTTGACGAACCCGCTTTGCCCGTCGAAACAATATCGAACGAACATTTCAAGTACGTTGTCGGTCTCGAGCTAAAGCCGGGCTGAATGCCCGCATCACGTGACGAAATGATACCCCATCGCAATCTCTGGGGTGGGTCAAAATTGTTAATCGTCTCTTCAATGACTTCATCTTCGCGCCTGCTTCCGCGGAAACATCTTTCCTTACTTATTTCTTTTGAATTTCACTCTTAAAACTATGCGCAAACGAATTTCTTCCATGTAGTTTTTTTTTTAAATATGACAATAGCTGAAAACTCTATTTATGTTCTCTATTTAATTACAATTTTTTAAGCTGCAATAAGAATCTCTAGATTTTGCTAGATTTTAAATAGAGGCAACTTCTGAAAGAAAAACAAGTTTCAGTCTTTGATATTCAAATTTGCTGTTTTGCGTAATGCAGTGCTTTCAATTCTTTAGAGCTAGTGAACCACTAAAAGTAGTTTTAACTTATTCAAAGTTTAGTAAAAAACGGCCTGTCAAGATCAAAATTAACCATTGAAACAAAAGAATTATTCAGAAAAGCTACGCGGTAGATAGAAACATTTACTTTATATTTTAGTTATTTTAGACATCAAACTTAAGCAATCATCTTGTACTTGATTTTTGTTTTACTTTTTTAATTTTTCTTTGATTGCGTTAAATTCGTAAGCTATTTTGCTAGCCGGTAAAGAAATCGTAAAATGGCGATTGAAACCGTAGCAACTTGCCATATCAATATTGTTGCTTCAGGACATGCTCGACTCCTTTTGAAAAGGACCACGATGACCATAACAAATGCCCCACTCTGAAGGAAATGGATATAGAGAAAAGTTCTGACCCCATGATTTGGCGCGGGGGCGAAGCTGTTGCTTTGGACCGGTAAGTCACGTGATCGAAGTCTGTCAACGTAAAGCAAATCACTTTTCTTTGTCCAGAATGAAACGGCGTCTGACAAGTGAAGGATGGATTGCCCCTGGCTACAACAATTCGTCAGACAAGAATGCCTTATTGCCACGCACCACCGGTTTGAGTCCTTATATCAGTTTGGGATGTCTTTCCGTGCGCTTGTTCTATCACACGATCGGCAGTATCAAAGCCGAAGTAGGTCTTTGAAATACCGATGAGTTTTTTAAAGCGTTCTATTATGTCTGCTGTTTACCCTTCTGACTCGTAGAGCAATGTTGAAGGCGTGTGACACTTTTGAAATCGTCAATCCCTACCTGCTTATAAAGAAGACAAAATACTTTGTTGTATGGTTAAAATTTTTTACTTGTTTTTGTCTGATGATTGTCAAAACTTTGATTTGAACCAGCTTGCTATAATCGCAGAGTTGAGAAAATCGCTTCGGTAAAACTTTTCTGCACTAGCACCTTGATCACGCTTCATTTCGCAATCCAGTTGCTCGCCAAATAAAGAGTCTTTCCCCATCTTGTCTTTCCAACCGCGTGGTATCCTAAATCTTTAGCAATCTTTCAAACTATCCCTTTTCCCGACTTTTTGATACCCAACTGTTGACCTCTTTTCCATCCCCAGAAAACCTGCCCCCCCAACTCGTTTGGCTCTGAAGCAAGTTTAAAGTGTTCTGCCAAGTAACGTTGCTGTTTTCAGGTTTAGATTAGACTTGTGATGTCGGACTTGCATTATTAAGAAACAATTAAAAAAGCTAAATCAAAAACCGAATTGAATAGGAATATTTTTGAAACTTTCGCTAATGCAATCTGGGAAAATCACCTTGATAATACTGTAGATATTTTTTCGGAAGTATTTGTCAATTTTTTACAACCTTGCTGTCGCTGACAATAAAATCAAAGTTGCTAGAAACGTCTTAAAACGAATTCGATCGCGATTGACAAAACCGAATTAGTTGATTTTTGAAGTTTTTTTTTATTCAAAGGCGCGCAAACACTGTTTCACTCCCGCCTCCCTCCAGCGGCAGCTGCTGTGGCGCGATTTCTTCTACACGGCGGCTGCTTGCACTCCCAATTTTACCCATATGAAGGGGAACCCGATTTGCTTGCAGATCGAATGGAGAAGCGACCCAACGCAGTTGAAACGGTGGAAATCGGTAATGTTACTTGAATTTATTTCGAGATTTGTAGACGAGTTTGTCTTTGCCTTGTTTTATCTTTAATTTTTTTTTATAGCATTTGGTTAGCTAAGCGGTTAGCATGTCTGTCCACTGTCCGAAAGGCCTGAGTTTGATTTAGGCTGTCTAAATTTGAAACAGGGTTGCCAACTTTTTCGCTATACTCGTTTTTGTCCGCAGAACTAAACAAACCTAAATTTTCATCATACTCGAGCTGGGTTCGATTTCCGGTATGGCTAAGTCTGAAACAGTGTTGCCAACGGTTTTTCACTGCTGCGGCAGTGCCGAAAAATTGGCTGGCGTTGTCCAGGCGCAGTGTTTCAGACACGAGCATCGCAAACTACTCCAACGGTTACTGGCATTGTGGGAAGTTTGGTTCGTTCAGTTCAGGGATGCCCGATGTTTACATTGATGACGCGAAAATTTATCAGCGATTCACCGATGTGGTGACCTATAAAATTGCCCAAAAAATTGTTTAAAAAAAGAAATCGTACTTGAGAGATAAAAATGGAGTGTACTGCTTATGTATTTCTTCACAAAATAAGCTTGCCTTGTAGCAAAAGCTTTGTTTTTTCACTATTGCTTCCTAGTTCTCCGCTCTACAGAGTCCGTTTTAAAGTGCTTCGCTGTCGGATTCGTATAAACTTTCCTATTCCTATTTATCGAAAGTGATTTTATAATCTTGCGATGATTGACGTGTTATCGCCTTGTAGCTCTAGGCAGAGCCATCATTTCATAACCTATTTTAGACGACAGTTGTGCACACTTACTTTTTTTAAGCGACATAACCTATTTTAGAAATCCATTATTTTTTGCCTCGTGCACACTCACTCCAGCACGTTTACAATTTTGAATTCTCTAGCTTGTCATGATCACAATCACGAAGCCGCTCTCGTGGCTCAGTACTCCGCGCATCTGCTTTCGTGTAGCCGTTAACTTTGGCTTCGAGCCTTGACCTAATCCCTGACTTAAAAACGCCAAGTAGTCGTGGTACTTATAACTTTCTCCCGTCTGAAAGTAGCAGCTAGTTTAGCAACGTACTTTGCGCATTAGTATGCTCTTCAACTGCCGAATCGCTGCCAAACTCGTTACCCTGTTGTATACATGTCACCCGGATGTGCATCGCAATAATTGTAAATCTCACAGGGTAAGACGGGCTATCCTTGGATCGACGCCATAATGCGGCAGCTGAAAAAGGAAGGCTGGATCCACCACCTGGCCCGGCACTCGGTCGCTTGTTTTCTCACCCGCGGCGATTTATGGTTGAACTGGGAAGAAGGACAAAAAGTTAGCGATTGTTATGAGATTGTGACGTCATCTTCATTGCTTGGATGAGTTTTGTTTGCCAGTTTTTCGAAGTTTTCATAAAGATAATGTTTTTTTTCAATCATTTTTCCTAAGATTTATTTCAGCTCCAAAAAAGAAAACTATTTTGTTACTTCAGGTTTTCGAAGAGTATTTAATCGACTCTGACTACAGTATTAATGCTGGTAACTGGATGTGGCTGTCAGCCAGCGCATTTTCACACCAGTACACCAAAATATTTCACCCGGTTACGTTTGGAAAAAGAATAGACTCGACTGGACAATACATTCGGTGAGCTGACTCAGCGCTTTCGCAGTTTCTTATTGCTGGTCGGAAGTTCGAGTTATACAATCTTTGTCGTTTCCACGTCAACAGCGTCGCGTTAATCTTCATGTTTGCGTAATCGTTCGTGATTATATAACTTTGTGAAAAGCCGTTTATCTGCGATCACTATCGAGCTTTTGCTTTGATCCTAGTTTTCAAACCCTCAAGAAGCTTTTAAGTTGTTCAGTTTTTTTAACCGCAAACTCGTAAACACAATGTTGTGGAAATTTTAACCGGAATTTTGATTGGTAAGTTTTTTGTCGACTGCTGTTGACGTATTGTGTGTTACGTTTCAGACGTTATATCAAAGAGCTCGAAAACTTTCCGTCTAAATACATTTTCGATCCTTGGAACGCACCAATCGAATTGCAAGAAAAAGCCAAATGCATTATTGGTAATTTCTATCAAGAAATCGTTTTTTTTATATTCACAGACATTTACCAAATTAAACTTGCTTGATCGTTTATATTTTTTTCAGCGCAACATCGGACATCGAAAAAATTACTAAAAAATTACACTGAAAAAAAAACGGTTGTCAGCACTGCGGACTTATTTGATTTATCCTTGGGTTAAAGCAATTTTGTTCTCTCAACTATGCGATTTTAACATAAATCAAAGGCTGGCATTAAAACTTGTGAAAATCGAAACACCTTCTATGTATTTATGTTTACAGTGCAAACTCGGTTTATCTGCCGTAAAATCACAGCCAATTGTGACGTGTATGTAAGTCGAGCAATCTTTGTTACATGTTCGTATACTTCGCAGGCAAAGACTACCCGTTTCCTGTGGTTGACCACGGCGAAGTTTGTGCCGCAAACCTTAAGAAGATGGCCGAGTTACGTCAACGACAAGCTGAAATCGTTCGATTGACTGAAGGTCTGCCTTCATTTTATTTATTTATTTATTTATTTAGTTAGTTAGTTAGTTAATTAATGTGTTTGTTGGGGAAAAACTTGTGATAAATCGTTTCTCTTTTTGTTCTGGCTTGCCTTTATGTAAATCAAATCAACAGTTGTGTAACACGCTACGAAATGGAAAGAAATTGTTAATTCATGAATGCATTATCTTAGTTGTCTAGTTGTCACTGTTACGTAACCAGAAACGTTACGCAAGCGGAAAGGTGAGAACGATAAGTTTCGAATAATGGCTAACTGCTTTAAGTTTTTTTGCAATGATTTCATTTATTGGAATTTCTATCAACTTTTTGTTACATAAACAAAATGCTAATTATTAATTTTTAGCTGGCCTAGGTGAGCCGTTTTTATTACATTTTTTGTGCGCAATTATGCATGTTAATTAGCGCGATGGTTCAGTGTGACAAGGTTTTGACGAACAAGCAGTTTCCTGTTTTAATAAATAATTGCGCAATCTCTGAACCTCGGATTCTGGTTCGTCTTATTTTGATGTCACAAAGTTAAAGGCCCGTTTCCACTACGAGCGTTGGCGGGAGTATCCTTTGTTTGTTTTATTGCTTTTTATATTTCTTTCTGCACTCAAGCGCCAAGCGAAGCAAAAAAATCAATGAAATAAACAAAAAATCTCCCGCCATCGCTCGTAGTGGAAACGGGCCGTAATGATAGCTGAAGTATAATTTATTGTTTGTCTCGAAAATTGGAAATGCGTTTTTGATTGAATGTTCGACGAGTTTATAACAATTAGCTTTCGAAGTCGTGTTGTCGCCAATTTTCTTAACTTTCATCTTGTTCGTCTTTCCATTATGTTTGTACTCGTAAAAGGAGTTACTACTTAAGTGACTGTGCCTGTCTTTGGTGTTAGAACTCTTATTCGACTGCGGCTTTACTCTGTTTAGGTTATATTGCATTTCGTCATTACTGTAAAACTTTTTCCTAACAGACTTGACAGTGATAGAATCAAGTGACTCCGAAAATAGCGACGGAATTATGGAGAGCGGACCCATGCGCGGAATTAAGCGAACTTTTGACGATACGGATCCTTAGTTGTCATCGCCTGTGAGCAATTTTTCAAGCTCTGTTTCGCAAATGTTATTATGCTCGGACTGTTTCTGTGGAAATGTTGAAAATAGAAACAACCTGTTTAGCATGCCTTGGAGAAAAATCGCTTTTTTCATCTTTTTGAAAGCTTGCCCTTTAAGAAACTGTTTTACGAGTACCATATTAACATTAAATCGCTCTTAATTGACACAAATAGTTCTACATATTCTTCTTTTTTATTTGTTGCCACTGCCTTGTTGGTTTTTAAAGATGAATGCGTAAATCGGAACCTCCATTTGTCGCTTTTAATCAGGTCAAATAGCTTCGTTTTCTGACGAAACTTGTTTACAAACTATCTTAAGTTTTGCCATAAATCTTGTCGCTTTTGTCGCTCTGTGCTTGTGAATAGACCTGCTATTTTTGTTTCGTAAGTTACGCATGTTGTGCGTCACTTTGTCGTCATTTTCGTTTTTGCATGATTAAGATATTTTTGAATACTTTTCAAAAATGATTGATATCTTTATTTTTATAACTTGTTTTGTTTTATCTTTTAATTCAGTAATTTACCTGCTTGGCAGGAATCTTTTAAATCGTAAATTTGATTTCTATTGACTTTTAATTTTTAAAGCTTAACTAATGTCATTTCTATCTATTAAGCTTTCGGTGTCCCCAAGCTCAAGATAAAGTTTTTTTTTAGTCTTAAACCATTTGAAATCATGATTGTTTGTTGGGTTACACTTTGCAGACAGCCACTGTTGTGGGCCTGTCGTTTTTTTACTTTTTTTATTATTGTCAGGCAATGTATTTTTAACTTTTTCACGTCATTCTTAAAGAGAAACAACAGGAAACATAAACACCAAAGTAGTAGGATTTATATAGGTTTACCTGATTTGGTTTAAGTCCGTTTTTTTGCTGATTGTACCGTAAAGTTTTGAATTGCGCTTGTAGCTGTAGTAGGTTATTCAATTTAAACTTGACGTTAGGTCAGAAAAATTATTGCAAATCTGAAAACAGAAAACTTCAGAGTGAAGTGAATCTTTTGTGACGATACTTTAACATAGAAATAAAACTTTTCTTTGGACATAAACTTTGCGTTTTCTCTGCTATTTTGTTTATTTAAATTTTTTGTTTGTGTGAAATATTAGATTTAATAAGTAATCTTATGAATATTTTCCTAGTAAAATGATTTGCCCAGTTTAAGCATTTTTCGATAAATAATACTAAGAGAAAAAATTTTGCCTTTCCATTCGCAATAAAGTTTTCATTCACAAAACTCAGTAGACTCAGCAGCCTATTTTTAACATGTGCTTTTATATTTTATACAGTGTGACTTTTGTTTCAAAAATCAAACTTGCATTATGGTTTTGAACAATAACATAAAACGCTGAGTGATTGCGTTTAAAGATGAAAGCTTGTCATTGTTAACTCATCTAATTTTTAACGCTTTAGTGTTACGTGGAACCTCGCACTGTAAAAATAAACCAAAATTGTAATGTTGTAATACTTGATATCTGCTTGAATTAATTAGCCCAGTGATTACGTCTCTATGGTTTGAATCACAGGCTGTCAAGCAATCGAATTTTATTATAGAAATATAATCTTTTTAAAAGTAAAAAAATTAACGATTCCTTTCTATTTCTTACCAATTAGTTTAAGCCATCATTTTCTCACTTTTTAAATTTTTTAAGCTTGAAATTCAGCTTTAAGCTGTTTGTTCAATTTGAATCTTGACGAAATTCCGTTAACAACAAATAAAGAGAAGTTTCAAATGAACCTATATGGTTTTTAAAATGCTTTAAATTTTGACTAAGCTTATACCAGGTTTGTGAGTTCGTCAATTCTTTCTTAATTTTTCAGTTCAGCGATGATTTTTGATGTAAGTTTAGAAAAACTGGTTGACAAATCTGGGGCATCAAACATTCGGCGCCAGAAACACTTTGTACCCCATGCAAGCATTTTTTAAAAACTGATTGAAAAAAAGCGAATTCAGGATTCGTGAAAATCATCAAAACGACTTTTGCATGAGAGTTGACGTAGAGCGTTAGTAATCAGCTGAGTTCTACAAGTGAAACGGCGCAAAAAAATTTTAATTCAAAACCTAAATGAAGATGAATTTTTTACCTTTTTTAATCCTCGCATAAACATCATCACTTAATTTTTATTGGAAAACGATTTACTTTGATTCGTCCCTTCAATGTAGTAAACTTCTATTTAGCCTTCAAAGAAATTTGCTTTTGAAACTTCTAGTTTGCCCAAATATTAACTAAAGTGCCATAGATTTTCATTTTAGTGTGAATGTCCGCGGCTCGGCCCTATTGCAACTTTTCCGTTCGAAAAAAAAGTTAGAACAAAGCAATTTTTGTTGCGCTATCAATCGCCCGAGGCTGGACAAAAGTATGTTATCAATTAGTTGGATATTTCTGTATTTTGAATGTGAAAAAAGAATATTTGTCTTATTAATGTCCAGTATGTATGCTGCTCTCCTGTGGAATTTTTTCTTTTTAATTTAAATATGAAGAAATGTCAAAAAGATAAACTGCAAAAACCAATTTAATTTACTCTTAAATCAATCCTCTAACTTACGAGTAATTAACGCAATAGTTAAAAACTTGGTTGAAAATCTAGTGTGAAATGAGAAAACACAATTTTCTACTTTAAATGTAAAAGCGGACAATCTTTGTGGAGGGGCTGGTGTGAGGATGGTCCACTTAATTTTTTTTTTTTGAGAGCCTCTATCTGTCTTTAGCCTATATTTGTTAGGCCAACATTTAGAAGGCTAAAATGTTTAGCTCTTTTCAGTTCAATTTAGTTTAGTTTTTTTTTATTTCTGCTCCGCCACATTATTAAAAGAATCAAAACATTACAACAGGGGTTCCCAAATCAGGGGTCGGGACCGCAAGTACGGTCGTATTGGTCAATGAGTGGGTCACAAACAGGTCATGGGGCCGATGGGGTTGCTGAGATATTGTCAGAAAAAGTGTGTACAAAACACCCAAGCGAGGTCATGTGAAATTTGATAGCTTGTATTGTGACTATAGTTCCTAGACGGTCATAGAGAAAAAATATATAACTAAAATGAAGGCATATGATTACATTTAAGTTTACTGTATTATTGTCAAGACTGGCTTATTTAATTTGTACTATTAACCGTTATTTAATTAAACCAGCATCTGTAGGGGCTGAACGCGTTTCATCATTCGTCAGTTCTATTCGTAGAATACTGTATATGCTCAGTTATTTGGCCGACGCTATTGCAATATAACTTTGCTGATCACTATCATTTGACTTCTAGGCTTTCGATTAACAGGTTTGACTTGTTAATGTGGCCAGTTTTTATGATATATTAGTGATAATTTTTGTTTATGCATTACCTTATACATACAGTATGTTATTGTAGTTATCAGGATAATAAACACTTTAGTTTATTTTTATAACCGCGCGCGCATACGGCGATAACAGTAGTTCTCAACCTTTTCGCGCCTGCGGCACACTTAAGACCTTTTCGAAATTCGCGGCGTGCTTGGACCAAAGTGCAGATCTCGATTTTCGTCCCTAAAACGTAGTGTTTTGTAGAAAAAGGTCTTCAGTTTATATCTGTTTCGGATTTATTGATTTTCGTCCTTAAATCTATTGTTGTTTAAAAAAAAAAGTCTTTACTTTGAATCTGTCTCAAATTTCTTGATTTTCCTGTCTAAAAAGTGATGACCACTAAAAAAACGGTTGCGCAGCAATGGACTAATGTTTTTTGAAACGTTTCGCGGCACACTTGAAAATCTCTCACGGCTCACAGGTTGAGAAACGCTGGCGTACACTGTATAGAAATTTGTAAACAGATTTTTAATCAAAATCGTATGTAAGTTGGAACTTTAAATGTATATCGGTGTGTGTATTTTGTGATTTTAAAAATTCAAACATAAAAATGTATTCCTTGTAGACTTGTACGCCATTTATGTATGTAATTTATGTAGATGTGAATATACAGTATGTTGATAAATTTCTTTTGGCTTCGTACGCGGTCTCTGTTGTAATAGCTCTTTCGCATTGTGAGCGCAGGGTGCGTAACAGCCAAGCTTATTGTATTAGCAACCTTTTCTTTTTTTTTTTTATCTCTATATTTATCCTCCTGACTCGCAGAAAAGCGACGGAGGCGCTAGACATAGGGTAGGCAATTACCCCGACCTGCTTCCGGAGATGCCAAGATATTGCTGACCGCTTGTAATTTAGTAGAGATATGACTGTAATTTAGAAGTGCTTGCCAAGACCACCAAGCAGGGGAATATGCCGTAAAGTGTCTTTCCCAAGGTCACAACAGAATGGCGCAAGTGGGTTTTGTACCGAGACCATGTTGATCATCAGTCCGACGCTTTAACCACTCAACCCTACTGCCGACGTTTGGTTTCTTATGAGCGGCCGCGGTGTGGGAATTTAATTAGAATTTTTATTATAAAAATTATGTAAAGTATTTTTTTTGCTGGTTAAGTTGATTAATAGTAGATGTAAAAAATAGGGAAGGCGAAGCAAAACGCTTATAATATTTTAATTTGGCGTAACTTCCTCGGTACTGGACTTAAATTTACAAAAGAAAATTTTTTAATTGCTTTGAAAATTTCTCATGAATATAATTTAAAACCCGTCGCAACAGCATAAAAGTTTTACTGTAGAAAAATGTATATTTTACTTATATTCCGGTTTTGCGCCGGGCTTGGGGCATAACGGTCATATGGTGTCCGTTTTGCCCAAGGTAAAACTAAAAGCAGTTTTTTATTTTTGTGTTGAATTTCAAGTATTAATATAAGCACTTCTGCTTTGTGGCAAGTAAAAAAATCAAATAGAAACATTTTTTATACAGACATGGTAATGTCAAAAAAATTAAACACGACAAAAATAGCACCCAAAAAATTCTCGCCAGGATAATCCGAACATCTATCGTGACACCAATGCAAACATTAGACTCATTGGATCCGATTTTCAGATGGTCGCTCTTTAAAAGGTTGTGTGCAAAGCAAGCAGACATTTTGCTTTATTGTTTTTATTTGCTTATTCATCGCTGGAGGTTTTTTTGACGTAGGTTTATTCTCAATGCTGTTCCACTCACAGTGATAGATTTTACACCAAAAACCGATTATGTGGGTGGCCTATTTTGCTTAACGCTTTCTATGTGTTAACTTCGCAGTAGGAAGAAGGGATATGTCAAAAAAATAATGAAACACTCTTTTATCTTCAATATTTCGTTTAGAAACACTACAGCTAACCAGCTCATTGCACTCATCCACAGTAAAATTTAATTCTTCGTTTGAAGTGCTGGTCGCAGCCGCATTTGAAGATATATTAAAGTCTGAATCAAACAACGATTTATCAGCTTTCTGCTTGAGAAACTGGGTTAACTTTTATTTGGTGCAGTTTCAGTTGCTCCGGGCAAAACGGTCAAAGCCTATGACCGTTTTGCCTCAAAAATGCTGCTTTTAGCAATTAACATGCAATGCGGTTGTTAAAAATATTTCTTTAAATTATAAACCTCGTTTACATTACACTTTACACTTAACATCAAAAAACCTTTAAATTTAATCATTGACTTTGCTTGGTATCAATTACTTTCTGGTTCGAAGACATGGGCTGAAGACTATGCAAATTCTTTTTCTTGAAACTCTAAAATTGTTACACGATTGTTACTCTACAATCTTCTAATTGTTATATTATATTCTAATTCTACAACTAATTGTTACTCTACAAACATCGACTTTGTTTCGTATCAATTATTTCCTGGTTCGAAGACATGGGTTGAAGATATTTTCTATTTTCGTTATTCTATATTCTATTTAGTCGGCAGCGTGGTCGAGTGGTTAAAGCGCCGAGCTCGCGACCGACACGGTCGCGGTTCAAAACCCACTCGCGCCATTTTGTTGTGTCCTTGGGAAAGACACTTTACGGCATATTCCCCTGCTTGGTGGTCCTGGCAAGCACTTCTAAATTACAGTCATATCTCTATTAAATTACAAGCGGACAGCAATATCTTGGTATCTCCGGAAGCAGGTCGGGGTAATTGCCTACCCTATGTATTAGCGCCTCCGTCGCTTTCCTGCGAGTCAGGAGGATAAATATAGAGATAAAATAAAATAAATAAATAAATTTTCTCTATGCAAATTTTTTCTCTTCAAACTCTACAATCGTTACACGTATATATTTGAGGCTGCATGTTCTCTATATACGTATCTATTATTATTTCATTGTAATTTAACTATGACATAGTTCTTATCTAAAGTAAAGACTGTATTTTATTGTGTAATGTGTATTTGAAATGATCCTTTGGATCCATGGCAGGATTTCTTTAAGTGGGTTTCTTTGCCTGCCAAGACCCTTTTAGTCATAGGCCTGTTGTGATCTCATCATTTTCCGCCAATACAGCAATGCCTGAACACATGGCACGTCTTATTCATTTATTTATTTTCTTTTTCATTTTTTTTTTTCGTTTACTTTTTTTTCTTTTCTTTATATCATTCTATTAAAGGTGCTGCAACCACGTACTGTATATCTTTTCTGACTACTATTTTAATCTTTTCTCATTACATACTATAACGTTCAGCGTTTTGTTGCTTCTTCCTTTTTCTTGTTCTACTTAGTGTTATGTGATCTATTCTTGTTATTTGTGTCTTTTTTTACTGGTGGGGTGGAAATAAAAAATACTGATACTGCAGTGGTGGATATTCAAAATTAGGGGCCTGAGGCAAAATCCAAATTAGGGGTTCCCAAAATGACGTCACAATAACGTCACATTCGAAATGACCATTTTACCAATGCCAGCTAGAAAGATAGGCTACGAAATATTGGAAAAAAATTGATTCTGATACGAAACTTGAAATAACTCAAATCAGTGGCAGACACAGAAAGTTATAATGAAAGATTTACACGTGACTCAACAATTAATCGAACGACACCTGATCGAAATGGCACTTAATCGAAATGACATTTGATCAAATAATGAAAGAAAAAATTTACAACTTTGAATCTATCCCAATTTTGTCAATTTTTTGTCCCAAAAACATATTACTTTAAATCTGTTCCGGTTTTGTTGATTTTTTGTCCCAAAATCATAAATCTCTAAAAATAAGATCTTTCTGTCTGAATCTGTCTCTGATTTCTGCAAGAGGTCTATAAGGGTGGAGCCATGGCACAATGCCCCCCTCTAAATAACTGACTACGTAAAAAAAATGCAAAAAAATGATAGCAATAAGCATCTAATAAAACATAACCATGACAAACGATCTACTTGTTGCCCCCCTAAAACTTGTTGGTGCCCTTTTCCCAGAGACCTTGTTAAAAAACCTTGATCTTGACATTGGCAAAAAATTATAAAAGATAAAAACAAATTGTCTTTTTACTGTTGGCCTCTGCTTTTTATGAATCTAATTTACAGTAACAAAGAGATTGTTTAATCGCAGAAACATACAAAAATAACTCTTTTTTTTTATCAACTGTCATTTCGATCAAGTACCGTTTCGATCAAATGTCGTTTCGATCAAATGTCGTTTCGATAAAGTGTCGTTTTGGTCAAATGTCGTTTCGATCAAGTGTCGTTTCGATCAACTGTCGTTCGATCAACTGTCGTTCGATCAATTGTTGTAGCACCGTGTTTACAAACTAAAAACACAATTAGTATAAAAGTTGAAATAACGTCAAAACCTTTTTTTCTCTACACTTTTTTACTGTTCTATTGTCTTTTAATTGGTCTGCATATCCTTCATTTTTCAAAGTGAGAGGAAGGAGTTTAAAAGTTTAAAAGAACTTTTAAACTCCTTTCTCACATGCATATGCTTATGACTAAAATTCTTTTTTTTACTTGAAAACATCTTGGACAGATTTGAATTCAGTGATGGAATTCAGGAAGTTTGCATCGGTTTGCGCGAACACGTTGTTATGAATGCCATAACGTTCAGCGAGCGCGTTCTTAATTTAATGTAATCTCTGTATTTTTATACCTCTATGATGATGAAAGAACCTATTATTGACAACTTCTATACTATAGGGGAAAGAACCTGTTTATTTTTTTTAATTTTTGAATTTCATCATTGCTTAAACTCGATTTGACCCTTTTTACAAAAACAAGGACTCAACCCAAGTTCTCAAATCAATGATTGTTGACTTGGAATTGGTTTTGTGTGGTTAGTAAGCTATGTTATATGGAATGCATAAAAACAAATTGGGAAAATGGTTTTGAAAATTCGACTTTCGTACACTCAGATTCATGCTTTCATGGACTTATATTAAAATTACATTTTTGGTAGTCTTGGATTTGAAATCGGTTTGAGCTTTTTGAAAATGACTCGATCTTGGTTCGAATTTGAAAGTTTTAAGTTATTGGACTACTATTAGCATGCACACAATCTATTAGAGGTATATTTTTAAAACTTTCTCACCACTACATATTAAACATTTGTACCATAGTTTTGATAGTCTCAAAAAATAATAACTTTGTCGAATTACATTTCAACAGAATTAAAATTGAACTGACTAAATAGGTAGGCTACTATCACAGACAATAATCTGATCCTTTTTTAGCAGTAAAAACAAATTTGCACTGATTACATAGCAACAACAAGAAAAACAATTTTTTATTGAATATATATATATATCAATTAATCCAGTCAAGCAAAATAATGTTAAATCTCAACAATTATGCCGATTCCACAATGTACGACAAGTTTTATCATAAGAATCAAAAAATCTACAGCCTAAAACATTATTAGAAAGAGAAGCTTTAGTTATGTTTTTTTTAACACAAAAAAGATTAAGAAATGCTGGTAATACGAACTTTTGTAAAATATGAATACCTTAATTTTTACAAAAAAATTTAAATTACATTCGAAAGCTAACAAAGTTTGTTAAAAAATATAATTATGCTTGCTTTTAGGCAAATGAGTAAAAAAAATACTAACCCAAAATAAAAATTTGTTAATGATTAATATATTATAAATCAGCCAATTATTTATTTAATATTTTCAGCTTATGCTGCTTTAATTAAATCTTTTGAAGATTTTTGTCTGGCAGGAATAGAAATATGCAATGCAAACTTGCAATAAAGCTAGCTTTAAACTAAAATTGTAAAAATAATAAAAGTGCTGTGAAATATTGTCAAAACCATTTAATGTTATGATTGTTTGTGCAAGATAGACCAACTGATAATCACAATCAAATTTAATGTAAGAAGCCGTTTAGCTTATTCTATGTTAGGTTACCTTTTAAAATTGTCATTGAAAATCAAAATACTTTACCTAAATAATTTTTAATTCAATTTTTTTCAGAATGACAATATAGAAAATTTTAACTTTAATCAAGCAGTTGTTTTTACCAGATCACCTTACAAACCAGTTGTCAAAATGTCAATTTTAAAAAATGCTAAACCCCTTAAAAAAAGCTGCAATCAAGTCTTGAAAGTCAAGTGAATGAATAAATTGCATATGCATCAATTTAGAACTTTGAAAAAAAGTGAAAATCTTCATATAAACTTGGTTAATGGTAAAACATTTGCAGACTGTATTTATTGTTCTATTAGTTTCTATTGTACATGAAGCATTTGCTACAAAAAGAAAAAAAATGTATTTTTTATTACTGGTGTTTGTAAATTTTTTAGTTATGTTGTTGTTTTTAGTCATTATTTTGTTGCAATTATGGAAAGTAATTAATATTGTATGCATAAATACAACTAATTTTAAGTAGTGTTTTTATCAATAGAAAAATTTAAATTTAAAACAAGATTTCTCTTTTTCTTAGACATATTTTTAGTTGTAGAGTTGTTACTGCTAAATTTCAATCACTTTTGGATAACTTTTATGGCAATCTGACTATTAAGAATAGTTTACATTATGTAGTTCTGCTATATATAGAAACTGAAGAGATTTTATGGATTGTTGTTTTAAATTTTAAGTATTCTGCCAACATTACCCTATATGCCATATTATGTGACATAAATTTAATCTATTTGCTGAAAACTTTTGAGAGTTTTTGAGGTTCATGAAACCATGTAAAATACCACAAAATAAAACTACATGCGGCATTTTCAAAAAGGGGGGGCCCCTTGATAACTGTAAAAAAGGGGAGGCCCGAGGCGATCACCTCATTTGCCTAACCCAATATCCACCACTGCTGATACTGATACTGACCAAATTTTACAACAAATCTCTCTCAAACACATTTTCACCAGCAAAAGATCCGAAACAATTACAAAGCTGCCAATATTTTTAATTCCATAACTTTAACTAAAATAGAAAAATGAAAGAAGATAAAAAACAAATAAAAACTTTGAAATTGCAAGAAATACTAGCCCAGATAGCAAAAAAACCTTATTTTAACGTTTGATTTTGGTTTGCAGTTTGGTTAGATTAACGTTTAAAGTAAACGTTTGTTTTACGTTAGTTTGCTCATTAGTTTAACGTTAATGTAACGTTTACATATTGGTTAGCACGGTTAATTTCTAACGTTAGTTTAACGTTCATTTAACGCTTAAATTTTGGTTAGCACGGTTAATTTCTAACGTTAGTTTAACGTTCATTTAACGCTTAAATTTTGGTTAGCACGGTTAATTTCCAACGTTAGTTTAACGTTAATTTTACGTTTAAATTTTGGTTAGCACGGTTAATTTCTAACGTTAGTTTAACGTTCAATTTGGATTTGCGTTTTGGGTTAGATTAACGTTGGAAACCAAACGTTAACTCTACGTTAGTTTGCTCATAAGTTAACGTTTAAATTTGGTTAGCTTGATTAACTTCTGACTTTTGATTTTGATTTGTTTAACGTTAGCTATGGTTAACTTCTACTATTACTAACCACTTCATACGTTCAAAATACGGTGGACTTAAGAAGATTTAATTTAAGTTAATTTCTTAAGTTACTATTTGGTTCGCTGTAACAGTAACTACTGTTAACCTATAACTTTTAAACCAATATTACAAACTTCCATGTTGTAATTCAGGCAGGGAATCGAACCGTTTAAAATAACGTTCCGGTTCAGGTTCAGGTTCGGCAAATTTTATTTTTAAAGGTTCAGATCCGATTCAGGTTCAGCAAAAAATTTTTTTTCGGGTTCAGTTCCGGTTCGGGTTCAGCAAAAAATTTTTTTTCGGGTTTAATTCCGGTTCAGGTTCAACAATTTTTTTTTAGGGGTTCAGTTCCGGTTCAGCTCCGGTTCGGGTTCGGAATATATATTTTTTTATCTATTTCTTACAAGCGTTAGAACTGTAAACACAATTTCTTACCTCATGTTATCATGGGCGCTCGTAGACGCGCTTCCTGGAGGAGTGATGGCAAACAGTCGGAAACACAAAAAATATTCTTAAAAAGGGTTTTTAAAAAAATTCTGGTACAAGTTTTAAAAAAATTAAATTAAACTAATTCACCGGCATGGGTCTTGGTTGTAAAAACCAAGTCTTACCAATAAATTTATTTATCAATGCGAGCGCCAAAAGCGGAAACGGAAGTTTTTTGTTGTTTTGTGATCTCGAAAATTTCTTATAGATTGCGTTTACATGAGTTTATATAGATCTTTCTTCGACTAGCCACTGATACACCTGTCTAAGAAATTTTTGATAATTTTTTAGTGGCGGCCCTCACGCAGAAGGTTTACTAGTTATGAAACGTCATTAAGGTTCATTTTTACTTCGAGCGCAGATTGGAGTATTCTTTGTTTTTTTTAATGATTTTTTTGCTTCGTTTTGCCTTTAAGCGCGGAAAGAAGTAAAAAAATTAATAAAACAAAAAATACTTCGTTTCAAGCCGGTAGTGGAAACGGGCCTTTATGTTACGTAATCTAAATTTAAAGTTTTAAACAAATTAAACATTTAGTCATTCAAGTTTATAATAATAAAAAATTGACGCATAAAGACTCTTTTCCCACTATGAGCGTGGAATGGAGTACAGTGGCGAGCAAAAAAGTAAGATTTTTTATTTTAAATTAAATTAAATTTTTTAATAATAAGTTAGTTGCAATTGAATTATATTTCTAAAAAAAAAATAAATTAATATTCGATTTAATATAATTTTTTGTGCTCTTTTAATGATATATTACTTAATATATATTAATATATTTCAATTTTAACAATGATATTTTTAAAAAATCTTAAAAAATAAAAAAGTCTTACTTTTTTTGTTCGCTACTGTACTCTTTACTTGATTTATTGACTTTATGTGCTCACTTAAATTTTAAGAGCGGAAAGATGGTCAAAAGAAACAAAAAATGCTCTATTCCACGCTCGTAGTGGAAACGAGCCTTAACTTTTAGAAGTTTTTAATGCATATTTATGTATTATTTTGTAAAATTTAAAATTTGAAAAAGCGAGTTTCCCTTTTGGTTCTCCTGGCGCACGTTCATGTATCTAGTGCACATATTTTTTCTTCATTTCTCGGCTGATAAAGTCGTTTATGACGTTTCTTTATTGGCACACAAGTGCTCAAACAAATTGTGGAAACTTCAAACGGTAACATTTGATTTAACAATTATAACTAGAAATAAATTAAAAATTAAATCAGTTTGTTGTATAAGATTTTTTTTTTCTTAAGATAACTGAAATCAAACTTTGCAATTTTGTATATTGATCACTGCTTGCTTACAAACTGGTACTAAGAACTTGCTGCTTTTTATTTTAATAAGTGTATAGCGATGAAAGGGTAAAAATTAGGTGTGGGTCCAATTGTTTAAAAAAAGTCTTAAATTCAAGCAAATTCAAATTTACGGGAGACAATCATTTTTCAATTCGTAAAACCAGCAAAATGGTTTTTCAGCATTTGATTAAAGACTTTTTCGATAAACACTAGCTTGATATTGGCAGAAAAATACTCTGACTCCTCCATAATGTTTTGTTTGCCAAGCTAACTATTGGCGACCAAAACTATTTAGTTTTAACTCAAAGTCAGATTGTGCTACTAAATTTTGTTTGCAGGGGTAACTTATACAACAATGTTATTTGCTTATGGTTTTTCGGTTGCATTACTGATGCAAAACTTTTGTAATGAACCAGCAAATATTTGGTTCTTGTATTAAAAGTTATTTGTCCTGTTGCTACAATTTTGGTAGGCCTGAAAGTTAACAAAAATTTAATTTTAACGTAATACTTGATAAATGAAAAAGCACGCTAGATAAAGGCCTATTTCCACTACGAGCGTGGAAAAAAGCATTCTTTGTTTGTTTTATTGCTTTTTTTTTGCGCTCGCTTCAATTTTAACCGCTCGCTTCAATCGAAGATCAATAAAAGAGACAAAGAATGCTCTTTTCCACGCTCGTAGTGGAAACGGGCCTTAAACGTTTTTTTTTTGTTTTTTTTTGAAAAAATTTTGTTTTTTTGAAAAATCAAAAATTAATTAACTTTATTGCATTGCTTGCTCAACAATATTTTTTACTCAATCTCGACTGTTAGGGATACTATCATGCTAGTGAAAACCATTTGAGGCAACTATAAGTTATACTGAATTGGAAATCATTCGATAAGTTTACACTGCTTTTTTTATTAAACTTCTCCACGCAACTAAATTTCAGTCGAATGGCTCCCCAACAGCCTGCACTTTGCAGCTTTGATTTTTTAATGGCGTCAAATAATTTTGCTTCACCAACGATGGTTTCACTATGTTTGCTACGTCTCTATATTAATATGTATTTTTTTTTAATAGTATGGCACTGTAAAAAGCTTAAGAACCAACTGCTTTAGCATATATTTAAAATTTCGCTTTCTTTATCTAGCAAGTGACATGTTTTTGCTTTAACTTCTCGCCTAAAAAGTCGTTTATAACGTTTCTGTATTGCCACACAACAAGTATCGTGACCAAAAAAATTGCGGCAACTTCAAAAACAAAATTGTAATTCTGATTCTTCTACAAATAACTTTAAAATTAAAATTAGAGCATCAAACGGTCGAACCGGATCCATTTAAAATAAAGTTCCGGTTCAGGTTCGGGTTCAGCAATTTTTTTTTCTACGGGTTCAGCTCCGGTTCAGGTTCAGCAAATTTTATTTTTAGGGGTTCAGTTCCAGTTCAGGTTCAGCAAATTTTATTTTTTCGGGTTCAGTTCCGGTTCGGGTTCAAAAAATAATAACGGTTAATACGGGTTTACGGATCCGGTTCGACACCCTGAATTCAGGAGTTATGTTTAAATAAACTTTGCTACTAATAAGCATAAATAAACATGCTTAAATCCTCTGCTTCAGAAGACCACTCACTTCTGATTGCTGCACTTTTACACAAGCTCAAAATTACAATTTTTATTCAAGTTTATTAAAGAATTATTAAATAACGTTCAAACAATATAAACAATTCAAACATTTTGAATTTTTTTCAATTGCTCCCTTTTCTGACTGTCACCATCTCTTTCTGATGCAAATTTTAACCAATTTTTTATTACGGCTTCGATTTCAAAGTCAATGGCGGCAGCCGTCAAAAGATTGTTTTGAACAGAACCTGCAAATAAAAACCATGATCATACAATGTACAAAATAAAAGTCGCCACAGCATATACTAGAATTTATCTATAATGACAATTTTTTATACGAAAGACACCACAAAAATTTGGGATCTTTCAGCCCTTATGAAGTAAACTAAGAAACTTTAGAGAAATATTAGCAATGACTGAAACAAAGAAATAAATTATTAGCATGATTACCTAAGCATATAGACATAACAGTAAATATGATATTAAAAATTCACTCTTTGGCTTAAACTAACCTGTTTGATGAGTAAATGAGTTTATCTTCTATTAAAACAGTAATTTTCAACCTGGGAGTCATAACCATCACAGGGGTTATTTTACCGCGACTCATTTAAAACTTACCGTATCTCGTCAAAAAAACTAACCACGCCTGTAAAAAATAAATAAACAAATATTACGCTAAGCTTTAAGCCTTTGAGGGATATAAGAATTTGATTGTAAAGTAAAATGACAATGGTTCATTAATGATGTCACAAATATCTAAAAATTAAAATTATAATGCCTTCACAAAAGTGCTTTTGTTATGTTACAATCACAATCATGGTACACATATGTACCACTGTACTTTAAAGAATTACGAGGCTGTAGCAATATTGCCAACATAATTAAAAATAACTTATCAGATTGACTTTTCTTTTAATGACTTCACTCTACGACTCAGGGCCGGCCTTAGGCCGATTTGACCGATTGCTCCAAATCGGGCCCCGCGCTGAGAGGGGCCCCGCATTTTTTTTTCAAAAGGCGACAATCTCGGTCATCTCGATCCTCTGGCGGTATTGCTGATGCAATCACATGTGTGCACTCAGCCAGTCAGCGCCCAGCAGTCAAACCAGTAGTAACCAGATTAATTAATGATTTAAGAAACAGGAAAATCTAAAATCATGACTAAAGGGCTAAACTTTTGCTCAAGTTTGGAGACCTTTCACACCCGCGTAAGACAAAATAGGCTTTAGATTTTTCATGAATGTGGAGCAATGTCAGACATTTTGATGTACAGTTGGATTCAAAAAAATCGCTCCGTTTTTTCCAGAATAGAAAATATATAAAAATAAAATTGGTTAAAAAGACAACTATTTAATAAAAGGGTGTATAGAGTCTTTTTCGTTTTTCAATTTTTATAAAATTTTCCGCCCTGAGAAATTTTTAGGATATAGAAAATTTCTGAAGAATATATAAAAAAATATTAGAAAGGTTGAGAATGGCCACTTTGCACTTGCAATTCTTTTCTTCTTTATGCACAATAATAAATAGTATAGAGGGGCCCCGCAAGCATCCAACTAATTGGGCCCCGCAACTTCTAAGGCCGGCCCTGCTACGACTCAATTGTACAACTCTTTTTACGACTGAATTTCCAACACGTGCGAGGCAAACTGATACATTATCGCGCTTTAAGACACACTGTTGCGTCATAGTAGACAATAGCTACAAAACCCGTTTTATTTTTAAACAATTGTTCATATTTTAAAAAGGTCTCGTTTCTAAAAAGATTTTTAATTTTAAAGCTTCTATTTTGTAATATTGAGCAAAATCTTCTCATTCTGCAGTTAATTGTGCACTTATAATTTAATTCACGTTACAGCTTTTTTTTAGCTGCAAGCAACTGAACAGCACAATTGACCTATTTTCTTTTAATTAAAACGCGACAGAAACTTTCTTTGAAAACGAGGATTAATTCTGACGACTACAAAATTGGCGTGAAAATGCTTTGTATAGCTCGACGGCTGCTGCAGCTCGTTTTGAAGCACCACACTTTAAAACAAAGCGATGTCTGGTATCAAAAACTTGTGCCTGATTTTAAAAAAATTTTTTAAATTTTTTATCGAAACACAATTGAACGCGCTTCGCGAAAAAATCGAAAAATCATTATAACTTATTGTTTTCAACCGACAAGCAAACAAAATTTATATTTTCAAACATTGAATAAAAATTTTACTATTATTTTAAAATGCAACCTGTCCTATCAATAGAAAAAGTAACTAACATTTTAACAACGATATGGTTGTTTTTTTAACTTGTCACTTAGTTAGCATGCAAACGTTATTCAAACGTTATTCAAACGTTTGAATGATAAAAGTTCATTTTTGGTAAAAAGCGAACGTTAATTTAATTAACTAAAATATAACGTTAACATAACGTTTCGTCTTAAACGCTAACCAAAAGTTTATTTTAGGTTAAAAAGCGAACGTTAATTTAACGTTTGTTCGCTAACCTCAAAAAAACGTTAACTAATTAACTAAAATATAACGTTAATATAACGTTTCGTCTTAAACGCTAACCAGAAGTTTATTTTAGGTTGAAAAGCGAACGTTAATTTAACGTTCATTTGCTAACCTTAAAAAAACGTTTACTAATTAACTAAAATATAACGTTAACATAACGTTTCGTCTTAAACGCTAACCAAAAAACAACTATTCCAACCAACTTTCAACGTTAATTTAACGTTTGTATGCTATCTGAAAGAGCACGTGACCATTTTGCCCCGCCCTTATCTAATTATAACATGTCTGAGGGTGATTGTATATTAGCGTTTGGTTTATTAATATTTTATGTTTACCAGTTTAGTTGGCTAGTTTCTAGATCAGTGGTTTTCAAAAGTTTTTGCTACATTCCTTCCTTCAGGACTTGGGTACCATCATTTCCCCTTTCTAAAAAAAGAATACCGCGATGATTAAAGTGAAGAATTTTTTTGCTTTATCTAAATTTGTGACCCAAATTCCAGTTATCCCATTTGCTACATTCCTTCTTTCAGGACTTGGGTACCATCATTCCCCCTTTCTAAAAAAAGAATACCACGATGATTAAAGTGAAGAATTTTTTTGCTTCATCTAAATTTGTGACCCAAATCCAGATCAGTGGTTTTCAAAAGTTTTTGCTACATTCCTTCCTTCAGGACTTGGGTACTATCATTTCCCCTTTCTAAAAAAAGAATACCGCGATGATTAAAGTGAAGAATTTTTTTGCTTCATCTAAATTTTTGACCCAAATTCCAGTTATCCCAGAAAGTTCAAAAATTAACATTCAATTTTGAATCTTTCTCAGATCTCTCAATTTTTATTTATTTTATTTTATCTCTATATTTATCAGTGGTGTGCGGTGACCTCTGAGACAAGTCATGTAATTGGCATGCCAAACCCCGGTCATAAAATTGGGTATATTTAAAACCAATTTTCGTCCTAGATTCAAGATGATCTCTAAAAAAAAGGTCATTACTTGAAGTCATTCCCTGGTAAAGCAGTTTTCGCCTCAGAAATACAGTGATCTCCAAAAAAAAAAAAAAGGGTCATCACTTGAAATCTTTCCTAGGTAATGCAGTTTTCGTCCTAAAAATCCAGTGAACTCTAAAAAAGAAGAAAGATCATCGCTTGAAATCGTTCCGGAAAATGCACTTTTTGCCGTCAAAATGCAGTGATCTCTAAAAAAAAAGGTCATCGCCTGAAATCATTACTGGTGATGCACTTTTTGTCTTCAAAATGCGGTATCCCTAAAAAAAAGGTCATCACTTCTAACCAGTCTCCGATTTCTTACTTTTCGTCCTAAATTCACGATATTCTCTAAAATGACACAAAAAATTAGTCCTTCGTTTCGGATCAGCCTCAGATTTCACCCGAAACAAGTAATATTTCTTACCGAATTGAACGATATCTATTACATCGCGCAAAAGTTTGTCATGCAATTCCTAAAAATTTGGTCATGCAACGCATGACTTGCATGCCCTGACCGCACGCCACTGATATTTACCTTCCTGACCGGCAGAAGTATTACAACACAATAGATAAGGCAAGCAATTAACCCAACCTGCTTTTGGAGATGCCCAGATATTGCTGACTGGTTGAAATTTTTTTATTTTATTTTTTTAGTTGTACAGAGATATGACTGAAATTTGGAATTGCTTGCAAAACTGCCAAGCAAAGAAAAGTACCATAAAGTGTCTTTTCCAAGAACACAACGGAATGGTGCAAGTAGGTTTTGAACTGAGACCATGTTGATCACAATCACAGTGCTCTAACCACTCGACCACACTGCTGATATTTTCATCCCTTAAAAGTAGTAATTCCAAAAAAACTTTTCACTTTTAAGTACCAATTTTTTTGCCTCACTTACATTGTAGTGAAATTTTCAAAGTCCTTCCTGATTCCTCCCCTAGTGATTTTTCCTCCTTGGAGATTTCAAATTCCTCCTTAGGGAGCCAAGTGGCTCACTTTGAGAAACACTGTTCTAGATGCAATGATGCAGTTATAAAAGTGATTAATTTTTAGAATTTTACATACAGTAAGTCTAAGTTACTGACAGATTGTAGGCATACATACGTGCATGTAAACATGTATCTATTTACAGGGTGATTTAGCAAAGTGTGCACAAATACTTTTCTTAGTTTTATGTACATGTATTTCGTCCATTATTAACTTTCAATTATTAACATTTCAGTTTCTTATTATTTAAGAGTTAAAATTTAAAATCTGGTATTATTTGAAGTAAAAATAAACGATGAGTAAAACGATCAATGACGTGATAGAAGAGTATTGCAAGAAGAAGCTCCCACCAAGTGAAATTTTCCGGTTGATGAAGGAGGTTGTAAGCCGTAGAGGAGTTTGTAAAACCGTGAAAAGGTTCAAGGACACTGGGACTTGTGCTCCAAGAATTAGGAGTGACCCTGAAAGAACCGTAAGGACGAAGAAACTGATCAAAAAGGTCAGAGAGAAGTTGAGGAGAAATCCTGCAAGAAGTGCCAGACAACTTGCTAAAGACTACTCTGTGAGCGTGTCCAGCATGCAAAGGATTCTCAAGGATGATCTCCAGAGCTACCCATACAAGTTCACCAAAAGACATCTCTTGTCGGAGGCCACTAAGAAGAAAAGGCTCGATAGAGCAAAGGTTTTGGTCAAGAAACTTGTCAATGGCACGCAGCCTCAAGTTTTATGGACAGACGAAAAACGTTTCACTGTTCAAGCTGTCCATAACCATCAAAATGACAGGATTTGGCTTCCAGACATAAACATGGTCCCAGTTGAGCGTCGCAGCTCTTTCAGAAGACAAAAACCCGCCTCCGTAATGGTATGGGCAGGCGCAACATCAAAAGGGCAGAAAACTCCTCTCATATTCATTGAAGAAGGGGTCAAGATAAACCAGACCGTCTATAGGCGAATGCTGGAGGAGAAAGTCCTTCCCTGGGTCCAAGAAGTAGTCGGAGAACAAGGAGTTACTCTTCAACAGGACGGTGCAACCTCCCACACGGCCAACTCAGTTCAAGCTTGGTGTCGATGCAATTTCAAAGGTTTTTGGGAGAAAGAGCTTTGGCCGCCGTCTTCACCAGACTTGAACCCTATGGATTTTGGGTTATGGTCTATTAAGACAATATTATTAATAATGGTCTATTATTACAATATTATTAATTATGGTCTATTAAGACAATATTATTAAGACAAAAGCCTGCCGTACTTCTCATCCAAATCTGGACTCTCTAAAGCGAAAATTGACATCGGCATGGGACGAAATTGACCCAGAAGTGGTGCGTGCCACATGTGCCCAGGTTTTGCCACGACTTCGGAAAGTAATCAAAAACAAAGGGGGTTATATTGAATAACTTGTATATTTTCTGAAAGCTTATTAAATTTACTATCTTCACAGCATATAACTTGTTTCATTTGACCTAATTATACCTCCGAAAGATGAGTTTTTATTTGTGCACACTTCGCTGAATCACCCTGTATAATCAGCAGAATATCACCTTATGCAAACCTACATATTGACTTGGGGTCGCACAAAACAGTTGAAAGTTCTAAATGGGTTCGTGTTGAAAAAAGCTTGGGAACCCTTGTATTACAAAGTATATAAATTATTTTAAGGTGTAGCCTAATCATAAAAAGGAAAATAAATTTATAAACATACGAGTATAAAGCGATAAATTTTTTTAAAAACAACTTGAGAAAACGTAAACATAAAGCTTGAGATCACAATTTGAGCTCGAGTTCGAGTTCTTCATTTTCAATATTTTATGTTCATGTTGGGGTTCAAGTTTACAAAAATTATCAAATTAAGTTCAAGCGTTTCGTTCCTAAATTTTTGAGTTTAAGTTTGAGTAAAAGTTTGAGCTCACAAAAATTTAGCCAGTTCCAGTTCTTCATTTTTAATTTTTCGAGTTCAAATTAAATTCAAGAATTGATTT
The DNA here is from genome assembly GCA_963680785.1 of Diplosoma virens. Classification (NCBI taxonomy): domain Eukaryota; kingdom Metazoa; phylum Chordata; class Ascidiacea; order Aplousobranchia; family Didemnidae; genus Diplosoma; species Diplosoma virens. The sequence goes on from OY796893.1 coordinate 28,300,323, forward strand.
TAGAAAAAAATAACTAGGCCATGACACCCAGGTGAAACGCAGCTGCCGTTAAAAAACATTTAAGACGAATCTTGTAATAATAAAACAAGTAAGACCATCGTTTTGACTTCATTATTAGAAAAAATATTCAAAAAAATCAAATTCGATCGATTTTTTTCGAGTTCGAGTTCAAGATCGATTTCAGAAATTTTTATTTTTTGAATTCAAGTTCGAGTTTGAGTTTGACAAAAAAATACACAGTTTTTTTAGTTCGAGTTCGAGTTTTAGTTTGCAGCCCTGTTAGTTTGCTGTTCGCTCGAATTTAAAAGCGATTGTTAAATTGGATTTTCAGAAATCGTTTTTTTCCCGAAGCTGTCAACATCATTGAAATAGTAAACTTACTAATTGACAGTGGTGGCCACGGTACTTTTGAATAATATAATTTAATGGTAATGACTAAAACTCTGTCATACATTGGATTTCATTTGACATTTAAAAATTCTATCTAACAAAACGAAAACAGTATCCCAGGTATCCAACTGTTGACTTTCAAAAATTAATTAGGCTATGCTTTGGATGTAAGAAACGTGCAGTAAATGTGTTTTTAACTTGATTTTTCGGATAAACTATGCCTTGGATATATGTATGAAAGGCCTAATGAGTACGTTGTCTTCTGCTTTGTTTTTTATGTTAAAAAAAGTTTTTCAGGAATCGTACTAATTTTCATATAACCTATTACAGTGGTTTAGTCAGAGTTTCCCAAACTTTTTGGGCCACTGACCTCTATTTGCAAATCTTTTTTATCATGGACCCCAATCTTATGTTACATCAATTTTTTGCCCAAACAACGAGGAAAGATAAAACAAACCCAAAAATAAATAACAAAAATCCGTTAAAAAATAAATGATTATAAACAGGCTAGGGAAAGTGTCCATAATTGAGCCAAAATTTACATTTTGGATCATAAAATTCAAACTGATAGTATTTTTACCGAAACAAAGTGATATTCCTAAACTACTTTCTTTGCGGTAATGATTTAAATTTTTAGAGACATTGTGGGCAAATTATTTGTGGTATTTTTGGGGGGTTAAAATAGCCTACTAATTTGGCTCAACTATGGAGTCGGGTTTCCGTAGTTGATCCACCCAGTAACTTTAGTTGAGCCACTCTCAAGTTTATTAAATTAAGTTAAGTATTGCGTATTATTATTATACATAAAAGAAACATTTGAGCCAAAAAGCTTTATTTAAAGTATCAAACAATTAATATGTACAAACTTTCAATAAAAGTCAACTACTGTATGCATTTTTTTACTTTTTCAGTATTGCCCGCTCGCACAGGCTGGTACTCTAGTTGCAGATTTCCTGTTTGCTCTGAAAGAGAGTCTATATCTGTCACTGGAGGATTAGCAGAATGAACATTATTTTTTTAATTTGCTGTGTTTCATCAGAAGCCGTAGGATCGGGTCTATTATAGTAACTTCAGCTGGCAAGAAGTCTTCATCTGTGGAAGTCTTCAACTCTACAAAGTGGAAAGAATCCAGTTGCTTTAAAACTGATTTCATGTTATTTTTGAAAAAAGCAATATATATTGTATGCTTCCTTTGCAATGCCAGCAACATGGTAAATGGTGCAAGGGTTTCCAGGATTTGACTTTATCCAGCTATCCAGAAACTTGTAATATTGTTTGAAAGGTCCGAACATCTCTTTGTCTACTGGTTGCAGTTTGTGGAAAAGATGCGGATGGAGCGTTAACATTACAGTACCGCACGTTCTGCTTTTCTACAACAGCTAAACAGATGTGAGAGGCATTATTGTCTAAAAAGCTAGTTGGCTCAACTAAGGATCGGTGAAGTGGCTCAACTTTGGAACAGCGTTCAATACGGACATATCTCGAGATTTTATCATTGCCTTTGATCTAGTAATTATAAATCTATCTCTATTTAAAGTGTAACGCTTAATGTTATACTCTTAAAAACTATCGCTTTCTTAGCTACAATAGCTCCAGAGATAATCGAGCTTACTTTAAAAAAAAAAAAACAACAATTGTGTTAAAAAAATGAACAAACTGATCTAGCACATGGTTTTTTCATCACAGCTGCGTCACATTAACAACAAAGAACCGCCATCTTGATACAAAAATATTAAAGTTGTCACCCTTCAAAAAATTTAAACAAAGCGAAAAAAAAGTCTAATTGATCAACTAAGGAACCGGCTCAACTATGGATACTTTCCCCTACCATATTTCCATAGGGGCAAATAGGGACGCTCGTTTATAGACAAAAATTTGTCCCTAAAAAGAAGTTTTCTCTAAAAAAAAAGATCTTCACTTCGAATCTGTCTCGGATTTGCAACTGGAAATTAAAAAATGTATTATTAGTATAGGCCTAATAGTGCTAATTGATTGAGTATTTGTGATAATAACTTTTCAGACTGCCGTTGCGGATCCAGGAATTTGTTAAAGGGGTGCTAAGAGACATACTCGTACTAGAACAACATTTATTTAGATTTCATAAACATTTTTTCTTGGTATTGGAGGGTTTGTTTCCTAACTTGCTCCCTTATTTTTCAATCATACTACACTAAGATTAAGTCCTACAATTTTTGATATACGATATTTAGCGCCTAAGGCGCTAAAGATTTGAGATAATTGCAGGCAAAAATGCTACTTTTTCCAAAATTACAATGTCTTTTTTGCACAATAATCACTATATGCACAATAAACACAATAATCACTCTTTTTTTGCACAACTGGTGCGGTGGCCATGCACAATTTTTTTGTACATGTTATAACGTTATATAGTTTAGTTGCCGTCTCCCTATTTGCAGCCTTTGCTCTATAAGGTGCAGTGAGCATGCTAATTATAATGACTTTGTTGTATCTATACAATGTATTATTTGCATGTCCTACAACGTATATCGTTTTTTACTGCTTCGTTTTTTCAGCTTTTATTGTGTTTTTGTGCTTTGATTTGTGCTGTTGCGGCTGAGAAATAAAAGAACATACATACATACATACATACATATTTTGTTTTCAATTATAATCAATTGTTTTTTTGGATGCAAATAAAACAAATTGCTACTACTACTACTACTACTTCTACTACTACTATTTTAATAGCCTACAACGTCTTGGCATTTCTATAAAACAATTTTTTGTTCTATTGAAAAAGCTATAGATAGTAGATTGGTGTTTTTGTGCCATTATCTAGTTTTCAACTTACAAATAACGTCGACTTAAACACTGCTGTGTGCTTAAGTAAAAATTTCAAGTTTTATTTATTGTACCACAATGATCTTAACATATCATATTTTCTTTTGATCATCTTAAAGGAATAGCTAAACTTATTTCTGTTTTTGCTGCGTTCTAGATATGCAGACGTATCTCGGAAAACAGAATGAGGAGAAATTTCTTGCGATAGATTTTCATATTTCAGTAACAAAATGCGAAAGAAAATATACTGCTTTTGTTAGTAAGCTATAGCAAACCCAAACGAAATCAATAATTTTAACTAACTGTAACTTGCAACAGAAAGCATTTTATAGATTATGGCTATTTGATTAGTATTTAACAGCTTTTCGAGATAGCCGCCAAAAAACGCGAAATACGCAATTTTATGACAAGAAGGTTAGCGTATAAAAATACTCCCGCAGTGAGCGTTAACTCTAGTATTCAGACAGGGCTTTTTAGAAAACCTGTACGACTGGGAAGGGGGCGAGGCGAAAAGTGCCCGCGCTTTCTATTTGCTTATATTTCGACAATTAGTAGCGCTAAAAGTGTCATTCAAGGTTGTATTGAAAAAGAATTTCATACTCTTTCGATAGAGATACTTAAATGTTGTAATAAAATATTATTTCGGATTAAAAAAGCGAGTTTTCGAAAGGTAGTCAATTTTCGTAAATTGGTTGAAAAAGAGAGATCGGTTTCAAAAGTTAACGACTTTGGCGATTTGCTTGATCGTATGATTAAAAGTAAAATTTTTTCACAGTTGGAATCCCCTTAGGCAGGCTACTGCAGTTCACAGAAGAAGAAACTCTATTTCAGCAAAATCTGATTTCATTATTAAAATGCTTCGATCTTAGCAACAACGAATGTTTTTCAAAATTCACTGGACTTTTTTAACAATTTTGGAAACGAACTTTTTATACAATAAAAAGAAATACAATTCATTCCAAGAAAAAATTGAAATTTTAAGTTCACATCGTACTTTTTTTATAATTTTTTAAAAATGTTCAATTTAAAAAATTTCGTTAGGATTGATTACTTTGATGAAATTAATTTGTTTGAATTTTGCAAGCTTTTTTTTTTACCAGGTAAGTCTAACCTACATAGTAGAATATTTTATAGCCGAACTTGACTAATGCTCTGGCTTATATTTTTTGATTTTAAATTTACCGTATATTGAATTATGTACATTTCGTCAGAGCAGGGCTGCCCAACCTGAGGCCAGCAAAGTCTATTGTTGAACCCCGCCAAGGAATTTGTAATTACGTAATCGATCAAATTATTGTAATGCTTTGAATCAATTTACGCGCAGCAATTTGACGCGCAGCAATTTGACGCGCAGAAAACTCGGAAAACATAATTTTGGTCTCAGTAGAGGTTTTTCGCTGTATATAAGAATAAAACACGTAGGTATATCAAACTAGTGACCTTTTTTGTTTGGACTTCCATTAAATTTGTGGCCCGAATTTCTGTTATCAAGGAGGTTCATTCAAAAATAACACAATAAAATTAAGTAAAGACAAAAAAGAAGATACTTTGATTTTTGCACCGATTGCGACCTGCAATAAACTGTCCGACAAAAGTTGGACCATAATGTTTAAAAGATTGAGCATCCCTGCGTCAGAGTATAAAACAACCTAACATTTCCGAAAATAGTCATTATCATCGAAATGAATTTCTACCGAGAATAATTTTGGATTTTAATATTGATTTGGTCGTAACTTACGACACCGACATTTTTTCTTTCAGAATTATTCAATTTATAGTATGAATTTTGACATTAGAATAAAAATAAAACATCAGTACAACCAATTAATGATATTGCACTCGGGCATAGCACAATATATATTCTATTCGAATGTCTTTTGACCTTGTTTACGTACTGTAAATGTTCGATACAGTTTGCAGCATAATTCAAAAGTAGGACGGAAGTCCTTTGATAATTTTCGATTACCTTATAATTTGTCAAACCGTGGGAGAAAAGTTTTCGTGAATCGTTAGTTCTGTTTATTTTGTAAATACATTCTTTATAGTTGGAAACAGTGGTCTCTGTCTGTTTGCGGAGAAAAGTTTTCAAACGAATCAATTCGAACTTAGTCAAAACTAACTGTATAAAAAGCTTCAGTCTCGCAGCAAACTACTTCTTGAGCCGGAATAATTAAAAAAATAGACACAGCTTTACTTCAGCGCAGGTATTTGGGTCACCTTGTTTAACTGGTTCTCTTGGATTCTAAAGTAAAGTTTGTGACAAAAGGCTTATTCTAAATTCTAATTCTAATCCAATCTTTATCATGATTGTGTTCATGTGCTACTTTCCTTTATGTTACAGTGCTAGCCTCATCTTTATTATTTCTTCGTTAAGAGATTACTACTGACAAAAATAAATCAATAGGGGCTACTATATCAGACCTTACATCGGACGTTGTTAGTTTCCTGATCATTTGATAAAAAACCTTTATTTTGACTCAAACTTTTAATTCCGTATGTAGGATTTATTATGACCTAACCCAGTGGTTCTCAACAGGGGGGAAATTCCCCACTAGGGGGGAATTTTGTGTTTTCGAGGGGGGAATTCTTTGAAATGTAATTGAACGTTTTAGAGTTAACGGTAATGGTTTATAGACTATCTATATCAGTGGTTTCCAACTGGGGGTCTCTGGGTGAAAAAACAGCAAAATTGGAAATAAAATCGAAGTGAAGACCTTTTTTTTTTTTTTTTTAGAGATCACCATGTTTTTGGGAGAAAAGAATGGATTTTATTTCCTTTTTTATTTAAGGGGTCCACAACTTTCAAAAAAATCCTCAAAAGGGTCCATGACATTAAAAAGGTTGGGAACCACTGACCTAACCAATACAATAGTTATATAATTTACGTGCTTTAAAAATAATTTTCGTTAGTAGGACTACTTGGTTTTGCATAAATTTTTTATTTTTTTTTTATTTTAATCTCTATATTTATCCTCCTGACTCGCAGGAAAGCGACGGAGGCGCTATACATAGGGTAGGCAATTACCCCGACCTGCTTCCGGAGATGCCAAGATATTGCTGTCCGCTTGTAATTTAGTAGAGATATTACTGTAATTTAGAACTGCTTGTCAAGACCACCAAGCAGGGGAAAGTGCCGTAAAGTGTTTTTCCCAATATTCACCACAAGTCATAAAAGCTCCTTGTTTGTCGCTTTCAAGTTTGTTTTTTTCTTTTATTCTTTTGGTTTTATTGTTTTTAAGGTGCCGTGAGCATGCAGATTATAATAATATTACCTGTATGTCTGTACTATAAACTTTCCTGTCCTAACGTATATCGTTTTAACGGCTTTCTTTTTGTCAACTTTTAATGTGTTCTGTGCTTTGTTTTGTGCTGTTGGGAATGAAATAGGGATATTAAAACAATTCCTAGGCTGAGAAATAAAAAACATACATAAGCCGCTTACAAATTTGTATTGATTATTCCTGAGTAGCTGTTTTTATTAACTAACAAAAATAGATTAATTTACTATTAAGGCCTATCTGTGTTTTTTTTTTTTTTTTTTTTCTTTTTACTATTCAGACCAGAAACTTTTTCTCAAGCCCCAAATGTTTTTGTTCATGTTCTTGTTACTTGCCTGATACATTTGTGGTCCTGTGGCATTACGCGTGATTTCGGTGCGGCAGTTTAGGGTTGAGGCAACACAAAAAAAGAAGCCATACTAAAATTGTATAGGTCAAAATTATTTCTCTGAAAAAAAGCCAATAGACAATTTATAAAATATTAAGTTGTATTTTTTAAGAATTAAATTAAAAAATTCAAATTCAAATTAAGATAATAGGCCTGCATAAGTATTGCGGAAATTGCGGAAGTTGCGCTGCGCTTTCATACTTTTTTGTAATTAACACGATCATGATGTGATTAACACAAAACCATAGATTTGCGGTAGTATTATCATAAATTGACATTTGTCAAAGTTACTGTAAATGTTTACCAGTACTTTTCCCATCTTTCCGGTACTAGTTACTAGTTAATTTTAAAAAGGGTCAGGTTTAGGAACGTTTTACGCACTTTATAACCAGTAGCCCTTTTACTACTCTTTGTTTAGGCTTAGCTTACTCAGGCTAGTAAAGTAGTCTGGGTAGACTAGCTTTTAGTTATGTCTCAAATAAAAACTAAAAAAGTAAATTAAAATTAAACTTCAACCCACTGTAATATCTTGGCATCTCTAAAAGCAATTATTTTCTTCTGGTTGCTTGTGGGACGGCATATATAGCAATAAATAAGCAGGTACGGTATCGCTTAAAAGTTGCCCTTAGTATAACGCCCTCAATCTTTTTGTACGAGTCTGGCGGATAAATAGAGTCGAAATACAATAAAAACCAATAAAAAATTTAAATGTTGAAAACGAATCATGGGTTTGTGTATGAAGCTTATTTTGTTTTATCTTTTCCATCAATCTTAATCATCTTATTAATGTGCATAGATTAATAACATGATTATGTGCATAAAGGCCCAGATGGTGGGTGCTTTTTCGCAGCCTGGGCCGTGAGTAAGTATGTTCATTCGTGTTAAAGATACAGACCGAAACCAAACCTACCAAAACGGAAGGGTATCCACCCATACCGATGTTCAGCGTTCTGCTTTTTTATTTTTTTTATTTTTTATTTTAATCTCTATATTTATCCTCCTGACTCGCAGGAAAGCGACGGAGGCGCTATACATAGGGTAAGCAATTACCCCGACCTGCTTCCGGAGATGCCAAGATATTGCTGTCCGCTAGTAAGTTAGAAGAGATATTACTGCAATTTAGTACTGCTTGTCAAGACCACCAAGCAGGGGAAAGTGCCCTAAAGTGTCTTTCCCAAAGACACAACAGAATGGCGTAAGTGGGTTTTGAACCTAGACCATGCTGATCATCAGTCCGGTGCTTTAACCACTCGACCACGCTGCTAATTGGCAAACGTCTTTTTCAGGACGGGGCAATGCCTGGATAAAACCGCCCTTTTCAGGGCACATTGTCAACAAGTTCCAAAGACCCACCATTCTTCAGCTGAACATCGAAGGCCTCACTGCAAGCAAGATGAACGTTCTTAATCACCTCGCTCTGCAGTCTGAGGCACTCGTCATCCTACTACAGGAGACCCACTGCACTGATGCAGAGAAGTTGATACTTCCAAACTACCAACTAACTGGGTCTTCTTTAAGCAGGAAGCATGGCCTTGCCACATTTGTCCACGAGCGACTAAGATACACCTTTTTGGACCAATCTCCACCGACATCGGAGATCGAGTAATTGTGTGTGGCGTTAATGGCTATATAATAGTCAACGTCTACAAGCCATCACCAACGCGATTGCGAACCCTGGATCTCCCAGTGTTTCCTCACCCATGTCTTTACGCTGGCGACTTTAATTGTCGTCATGCTGACTGGGATTATGATGATAACAGTCCGGGCGGTAAGTGCTTGGCTGACTTGGCAAGTATTAATTGTCTTGCCCTCCTATATACTGCCAAGGACGCTGCGAGTTTTTACTCCGGCCTCTGAAACACTGGCACAAATCCGGATCTAGCTTTCGCCAGCGTAGCTCCAAACAGTCGCTTACCGGATAGATGTGTCCTTGAAAAGTTCCCTAGGTCACAACATAGACCTTCGCTTATTACACCACCAAGGTTTGCTATGGCAGTGCTAAGCACGCCTGTTAAGCGATGGAACTTCCGCAAGGCAAAATGGAGTCACTACATTGCTTTGACGAATAAATTCGCAAAGACTTTATTGCCGTCTAATTCACTTGACGTGGATGCGGCTTACCAAGACTTCTGTAACACCATTAAGAAAGCAGCCAAAAAGATATCCCACGCGGGTATCGAAATAACTATATTCCGTGTTGGGATGCAGAGTGTGAATCCCTCTATAAAACTTTCCTGCAGTCTCCTCAGAGAGAAGACTCAAGTTTGGCTGCTACAGCTCTGCTTGCCAAGCTTGACAGAAAGCGAAGGGATTGATGGTCCGAAGCAGTTCAGAGCATTGACTTCTCACACTCTAGTCGAAAAGCATGGAGTATTTTGAACAACCTTACTGGTAGGTCACGACACTCTTCTCGTCACTGTTCCGTTTCAGCCAATGCTATTTCGTCTCAACTGATTAGAAATGGGAAATACGAGGCTGCTGATTGCAAGTCTTCGCGACTTGTCTCTCAAGAAGTGTCTGACCTTTGGAGGGCTACAACACCAGATCCAGTAAATATCTCTGGCACTTTTTCACAAAAAGAATTTACTGCTGCCCTCCAACATTTAAAACCAGGTAAAGCTCCGGAACCTGATTCCATCTGCCCAGAGCTTATACTCCATGCTGGAGTTGCTTTGAAGTCCTGGTTACGTGACTTCCTTTCTTTCTGTTTGCGCCGACTCAAAATTCCCAAAATCTGGAGAAGAGCTCTTGTAGTCGCGATCCCAAAACGAACAAAGCCAGTGGGGGACCCAAAGAGTTATCGACCAATATCTCTGCTCTGTGTCCTCTACAAGATCCTCGAGAAGCTTATCTACGCCCGCGTTGAGCCACTAATCGATCCACTGCTCCCTAAAGAGCAGGTTGGATTCCGACGCGGGAAGTCAACCGTAGATCAAGTTGTTCTGCTAACCCAGAACATCGAGGATTCTTTCGAGGCTAAAAAGAAGGCCGGTGCCTTATTTGTCAATCTGACAGCTACTTATGACACTGTCTGGCACCGTGGCCTTACCTGCAAGCTACTGAGACTTCGTCCAGATGAGCACATGGTCAGAATGATAATGGAGCTTGTCCGAAATCGAAGTTTCACCCTTACTACCGGTGAAAGCAAGCAAAGCAGGCTACGCCGTTTTAAAAACGGCGTTCCTTAGGGATCGGTCTTGGCTCCCCTCCTATTTAACATCTATACGTACGATCTTCCTTCCATGATTTTCAGAAAGTTTGCTTATTCTGATGATCTAGCATTGTTGCACTCTTCTGGAAACTGGAAAGACTTGGAGGGGACTTTAAGCCAAGACATGTCTACACTTTCAGCGTATCTCCAGATTTGGAGGTTAAAGTTCAGTCACACTAAGAGGTGACGGCAGCCTTTCACTTAAATAACCGAGAGGCCAAACGTGAGCTAAAAGTCTACAACAACGATAGACTTTTACCGTTCTGTCCAACTCCTACTTACCTCGGGGTAAAACTGGACAGATCGCTCACGTTTCGTCACCATTTAGTGGCATTGCGCAAAAAACTATCCTCGCGCGTCACACTGCTGAGGCGACTTGTGGACTCGGGATGGGGTGTTGGTGCTAAAACATTACGCATAGCTACCTTATCTCAAGTCTACTCAAGAGCTGAGTACTGTCACCAGTCTGGTGTCGCAGTGCTCACACTCGCCTCACGGACAGTGTCTTGAACGACGCCTTGCACATAGTCACTGGATGCCTGCGTCCCACTCCAACGGACCACCTACCTATACTCTCAGGCATCCAGCCAGCTGAGCTTCGCCGAATGGGAGCGACACTCTCCTTGGCTCACCGTGGATCTCTGGACCCTGATTATATCTTGTATGGTCTGTTAAGTGCTTCCTCAGATGCTCGCCAAGCGAGACTAAGATCCAGAAGCCCCTTTGTGCCAGCTGTGCGGAATCTTTTGAACAACCTTGCCAGACTTGGCATCCGCGCTTCTGAATGGACAAATCACAAATGGAAAACGGAGTACTGTGTAAATGTTGTACTGTGTAAAACCCCAAGTACTGTGTAAAACCCCAAGCAGCTTGGGTTAAGCACAACGGCCTGCGGACTGGTGTTGGGCGATTCCATTCGTCCATGCACAAATGGGGTCTCGCTCCTTCACCGAATTGCGAGTGTGGCGCTTCTGAACAAACCGCAGACCATGTTCTAACAGTATGCCCTATACATCGGGCACCACATGGAGCACGAGGTCTGACGATTTTGGATGACTAAACCCGATGCTGGCTTAATAACACCACTGCCAGCATCTGATCCAGGCAGTACAGCAGCCTCGGGTAGTAAAAGGATAAACCCTCGGCCTGTTTGTGTCTGACCTGGAGTGGATACTTCTTCAAACGATGTATAATGTGCATAGAAAAAGAAACAAAATTAAAATTGGTTGAAAAAATATTGTTTTAACTTTTCGGTTTAAATATCAGGTTTTGTTTTTATTAAATTGAAGAAAAGTCGTTAATTACTTATGCGCTTAAAGTTTTAATTGTATCATTTTTTATACGCCAGCGTTAGTCTATGTCATTTGACCTTTACATACTATAGGCTTACATATCCAATATCGGTGTTTTTCTTGAAACTTTATTCAAACTCCAATTTTTGACCAATCTTAACAGAATAAAAAAAGTTTCTGTAATAAAATCAACCAATAAAATTCTAATTACCATAAAAATAACACAATCATTTTTAAGTGTTAATATTGAACTTAACGGAAAACGCATCAACAGAGGTTATTTGACTTTTTTTTATTCAAGCAAATGACGCACCAAATGTAGCAGAATTAAAAGATCCCTGCTCCAGACAGACAGACAGACAGAAGTTTATTTTGTCAGAGATTATTACGGACTATGAAGGTAATACATAAAAATGAACGAGAAAGAAAATAGATATCAAAATAGTAATACACAGGTTATGTACAACTACAGTGAATAAAAAAAATAAATAAAATAATAACAATCTCGACAGGAGATTGCGAAGTGACCGATTAAGGTCTTCTAGTCAAGCAGTCACCCAGAAGTTGTAGTGAAATTATTCAATTTCAAAGATTATTGCGTTAGGGCACGACGAATTATATCGTTTTGATTCATATATAGGAATTTAAGAGCTGAATTTTAATATTACGTTTGAAAGTATTAAACGATTGGTTTCAAATATAAGGAGAGATGGGGAGATTTTTTCTTTTTTCTCCTGCTTTTTTCTGCTTCCTTCCTGCTTCCTACTCCAGCTTTTTTCTTATATTTTTGCTTGTAACAAGAACAAGGGGTAAAAATTATTTTACAACACTACGCACCGGTATTAAAATTTAGCATAAACGACTTGGCGTAAATAACTATTTCAGTTTTATATGTTACTTTCTGTACAGTACAGTATCTAGATAGGTGTGCGTTCATTTTTTCTCCCTGTAAGTTTATGTTTGAAATAACTCTAAATAGAATTGTCTACATTTTTTGTTACACTGAGCGTGCAATGAAAATGACCAAAAAATTGAACTATATAGCTACTAGATTCATTTGAAAAGTAAAATTTTAAGAAATCTTTGTCGCAGTTTGCCTAAAACGATTCCAGCGCTAAAACTTAAATTCGTCTGATACACAAAATAATTCTATCTCTATAGAATTAATCTCCGAAAAACACTGGCGCAAAGTAATTCCAAAACTTGTTAATCCACGCACTTGAATAACTTAAATCTACACTGGAATTTCAACTCGAATGACTAGTTTGAACGCAATGGCTAAAATGACTGGAATAAAATGCAAACCAAAGCGCTCGCTTATTTAAAATCACGTCACGTGACGCTAGGTTACGGTAGAGCATACTCGAATTTACCAGTAGCGATTAAAATAGAGATCACACTTGGTCATCGTACGCGTTTACAGAAACAGCCAATCAGAAATTTGGGACGAGAACGAATTACTTCATTAGAAGTTTGGTTAGAAGAAAAACATTCAAAAACAATCGTAAAACACTGCAAATAAGTAAAGTAAAATAAGTGGGAGTTTTAACGACTATGCGATTATTACTTGGCTTTGAAAATATCACGTCATAATAAAAATTAAAACTATTGGAAAACAGAAAATTAATTATAGCTTTGTGAAGTGAAAATTATTGCGAATGAAATGTGACACCTTTATCATATTAAAAGAAACAAAAATTAAGTACCAAACTTGAATTTTATATGTATAAGTACCGAGTAAAAGTACCGTGTTACTGCGTTACTTTTACTTTTAAATAATCCAATTTAATAGTTATAACTCTATCATACATTGAATTTCAATTGACATTCAAAAATAGTGTAATTCAAAAATAGAAATTAAAAAAAATTGCAAAAATAGTTTTTTATTACTATTAAATTGGATAATTCAAAAGTACCGAGTAAAAGTACCGCGGTACTTTCGTGCCCACCTATGAACTTTTCAAAAACTTACAAAGTTTTGGTTTAAAAGTTTTAAAAATTCCAAAGAATGTTTTCACCTCGATTTCAAGACAAACAATCTGGATTCATTTTTTCCTAAAATTAAGTCTCGGCGCAGTCAACTATTTGCACTTTGAACTTAGTGCATTGTGGGTGTTGACTTCATTTCCTATACTGCAGAATCAAAAACCTGAATTAGATAAATAATAATTTTATAATTGTAATGGAAAATAGGTTTAATTGCAAGGTAGAAAAAATATATTATTTTTATTTATTTATTTTAAGTAATTTTTAATAAAATGATTCAATAAGAAGCGTGACATTGCAGCAATTGTTGGATTGTTTAATTTTTGCTTGCAAATTCTTTTTTTAAATATTGGTATAACTGATTATTCAATTGCACTATATAAGCTATAAAACAAGCTTAAATACAAGCTCTACTTCTTGATCCATATTTAAATTTGTTTTTGAAAACAGTTATAAAACAAAAGTGTATGAGTCAGTGGCATAAGTAATCTAAAAGTTTTAAGTGAGATGTACTCCTTGGTTAATTTTTTTGCAATTTGCAATTAATAATGTCTTCTAGTAACTGTTTATGAATTTAAATAAAATTTAATTGATTTATATTCAATGTACTGGTATTTTACTAACTGTTGTATTTATTAAAACATTGAATAATGAATATATCTTTAACTTTTTAAATAAATTGTAAGCAGTGTATAATATTTTTTATATTCAGAAATTTAATAGTTATTAATCTTATTATTACTATTCTTAGTCAATAATTGAATAAGCAATTTTTAACACTTAAAATTTGCTCAATATAACTAGTGATATTTTAAATTTTATGTTTTGTTTAATTTGAGTAATCAATATAATTATTTTTATACAAGCAATGTTTTTGATTTTAAATTTTTAATATATATAGTTTTACAAAATTTTTAGAAAAAATTTAATTGTTTTAAATTTTATACCAACAACATAAAACAAACTAACAATGTAAAGTGCAGAGTTGTTGAAGTTATTAAGCTTATATAAAGCAGTTAAAAAAAAATTATGTAGCTTTTATGATAAAGATTTTTGTAAGAAGTTTTTAAAATAATGTTTGTATAATATCTTTATGTTGTGTATTGTCTTTTGGTGTTCTACATTTATAGCTGTCATTTAATAAATGGCTAAATCATAATTTGATTAAATTAAGTTTAATTTTTCTTTATTAAACTTCAAAGCCAATATTGCTAGTTTTTATTTTATCTCAAGTAGCCTCATGTAAACTTGAAACATAAGTTATTCTTCTATTTGTTTTTTATTAAAAATGCAATACTGTTACCTATTCTAAATATAGATATGTTTTACAATTATATTCAAGTATTTAATATCAAATATTTTTTGGTTTTTTGGCACATCTATTTTGCTGACACATGTATATATATATTTTTGTTTCAAGGGAATTTTTTAGTAAACTAAAAAATTTCTGTTAAGTATATTTCAAATGGAATTTTAAATATTTTTGAGTTGGAATGCTTTTTTGCAGTATTTGAATTTTTTAAATAAAAAAACTTTGATTAGCAAACATTTTAAGTAGTAATGAAACAATTAATCAGAATCAAGAATTGAAGAATTTTTAAGAATTAGAATCAAAAAATTTTGATTCTTAAAAACAATTCTTAAATTGGTATAATTAAAGTTTACATACGTAAATTATTTAAGCTGAAAAATGATAGAAAAAAAGAATATCTATGTTTATTATCTATATGTACAGAAAAATACTCATTGATCACTTAATTAGTGCCATTTTAATCACGTTATAAATTAAGGGTTGAATACAATGCAATTCTTTTCAAGAAGTCACTGTAAGCAACTTTTTTTGATGAAACTAACCCGGAATCCCCCCTACAGCATCAGGATTAAATAATAAAGAAACCAAGAGGAAAAGAATTATTTCAAGAAACGATATAGTAACTGCAGGAGGATGTGCGTTAGTTTCACAAGCAAAAACCACTTACGGTGACTTCTTGATAAGATTTCCTATCGTTTTTCAGCTTAAATAATTTATGTACGTAAACTTTAATTATACCCTTAAATTATTTATGTATTTTTCATATTTATATGTACCTGACTATCATTGAGCATGCACATATATGAAAAAATATTTTTTCTTTTTTAGAACAATATAAATATTTATAATAATAATAATAATAATACATTTCTTGTATTCCGCTTAACATTAACAGCAATTATGCAAGCTAGGGCAGTAATTAACTGTTTGCTCAAAGTGGATTAAAATTTAAGCAGCAATTTAAACACTTACAAAAAAAATAAGTAACAGATAAGTAATAGTAAAACAAAAAATAACACAAATAATCTGGGTCAATAGAACAAAATCAAACTGGTTGTAAGGAAATACAGTTTGAAAGAAGTAAAAAGTTCATCAGACAGATTCATTGTTTACAATATATGCTTTTCTGAAATAATATGTTTTGAGATTTTTTTTGAACACAGCATAAGCAAAAATACTACAAATTTCATATGGCAATGAATTCCAAGTTTGGGTTAATTTACTAAGATTATTATTTAGCTGATTATGTACAGAGTTTTTGTAGACTAACATCAACATATCTCTTCCACTACCAATTCTAAGGTTTTGAGTAGTTGTAGGTTGATATAAATTGAAAGAATTCGAAAGATATATGGGAGCTGTATTATTGACAACTTTATAACCTATAATGGAAAGTTTAAAAAGTATGCGATAATTAATGGGTAAAAAATGCAATTTGATTAAATAAGGTGTTACATGTTCATTCCAGTTGAAGTGATAAATAAAACGTACAGAGTTATGAAGAATTTTTTGTAGTGGTTTTAACTCGTTTTTGGTCGCGTTGGCAAGAATAGCATTACAGTAATCCAGCTGAGATAGTATCAAATTATTTATTAGCATGATTCGACAATAGAAAGGAAGGCAATTTTTTATATGATATAAATTACGCAGATGAAACATGCATATCTGACATTTTTTTGCAATAAAAGAGGAAAGTGACAGGTTTACTGTTAGAGGAATACCTAAGATTTTGACACTATTGCTAATCGAAATTGAGAAATTATTAAAAGTTACATTTAAAAAGGTATTTTGTTTCTGAGAGCAATTTTGTTTGGGTTCAAAACCAATAACTGCAGTTTTTTCTTTGTTTAATTTTAAAAAGTTAGCTGACATCCACAGTTTAATTTCATAAAGACAGTATTCAAC
Organism: Diplosoma virens; assembly: GCA_963680785.1. Taxonomy (NCBI): domain Eukaryota; kingdom Metazoa; phylum Chordata; class Ascidiacea; order Aplousobranchia; family Didemnidae; genus Diplosoma; species Diplosoma virens. The sequence goes on from OY796893.1 coordinate 28,316,887, forward strand.
TTGTTTTTGAACTTCCACTGTTTGATCTGGATGAAAAGAGCTATATATTTGAATGTCATCTGCATACAAATGTACTGACAGACCATGCTTTAAAACAATATATTCTATTTCTTTGGTATATAGAATATATAAAAGAGGTCTCAATAATGAGCCTTGGGGTACTCCAAAGTGCAGTTTGTTAGTTTTACCTAGTTTTCTGTTTACACATATGCTAAAGGTTCTGTTTGTAAGATATGAATTAAACCACCTCAAAACTTTGTCACAAATTCTAAAATCTGAGTTTAGTCGCTGCAAAAGCAAGGTATGGTCAACTGTATCAAATGCTGATGACAAGTCTAGTGATACTAGAATTGTTTTTTTTTTTTTTCTAGAATAACAGACTGAATGTCATTTGTCACTTTTAGCATTGCTGTTTCACATGAGTGATTAGTTCTGTAGCCAGACTGATAAATACTATAGAGGTTGTTTAAAGAAAGGAAGTTATTTAATTGGCATAAAACAGTCTTTTCTAAAAGTTTGGAGACAAAAGATAGATTACTAATAGGTCGATAATTTTTAAAGCTTTCTGTGTCAGCATTTTTATTCTTCAGTACTGGAGTTTTAATAATTTTAATCATGGGTTATCATCAACCATCACTAACTAAAAAGGCTCATTTCCACTATAAATGTACAGGGAGTGGACAAAATAATTGGAACACAGTAATTTTAAACAAAATTTATTTATTATGAAGTTGGATCTCTTAGCCTTACACACAGCTGCAATACGTCTAGGTATGGAATCATACAGCTTCCTAACTTTGTCCACTGGAATTTTCAACCATTCTTTTATCAGAATTTTTTCCACCTTTTTAAGAGTAGACAGTGGAGCATAGCGGTTCCTCACTTGTCTTTCTAGAACACACCACAAGATATCTGGAGATTGAAGAGGCTACTCCATGTATTGTAGCTCACTTTAATGATGCTTTTCATACCAATACTGAATCACAGGAGCAGTGTGTATTGGGGCATTATCATCTTGAAAAATGCAGTCATCTTGAAATAAAGTCTGGGTCATCAGATAAACATGGTCTCCCAAAATGTTCAAGTTACAGATTCAAATTTAACTCTATTAAAATGACCTACATTATGGTAATTATAAATTCTTATTTGCAGGTTTTATAATGTATAACAGTGTAGGTTGTTGTAATAAAGGAATTAAATTTGAACATGTATATTGAACATTTTGGGAGATCATGTTCATCTGATGACCTAGATTTTGTTTCCTCATGGTGATTGCATTTTCCAAGATGATAATGCCCCAATACACAGTGCTCATATGGTTTAGAATTGGTATGAAAAGCATCAAAGTTAGAACACATGGAGTGGGCTCCTCAATCTACAAATCAAACATTATTAAAAATTTGTGGTGTGTTCTAAAAAGACAAGTGAGGAGCTGCTATCCTCCACTGCCTACTCTTGAAGAGCTGGAAAAAATTCTGATAAAAGAATGGTTGAAAATTTAGTGGACAAAGTTAGAAAGCTGTATGATTCCATTTCTAGATGTATTGCAGCTGTGTGTAAGGCTAAAGGGGATCCAACTTATAATAATTAAATTTTGTTTAAAATTACTCGGTGTTCCAATTATTTTGTCCACCCCCTGTAGAATGGAGCATTCTTTGTTTTATTGATTTTTTTACTTTCCATCTTAATGCACAACACAAGCAAAAAAATCAATGAAACAAACAAAGAATACTCTATTGTAATGAAAACAAGCTGTAACAACAATATCATTACTAACCCTAATCCAAATTGGCTGTGGCTAACTGTCAGTGGCACATTGGTGGCAGCAAATGTTTGCATCCTGTATATATTTATATATATATATAGTATGTATAGTATACATTAATTCTATCTTCAATATACTAGTTTGAAAAAGCAGTTATTGCTAAGTTGACTTTGACTTTATTTAAATAACCTGATTCTATCCGAACAAGAATCACGACTTCTGATTTAATTATATTGACCAAAACAAAGAATGATTAAGAATATAGTTAATAAAAGAAAGAATTAAAATCAATTCTGGCGTTATTTAAAGATTGAAAAAAGTTAAATTCGTAACAAATGTAAATCGCAAACTTCATACTGTCAAATAACTAAATCTTTATCTCGTTAAAAGAAAACTTTAGAAGCACATGTGTGCGAAACGAACTCCCAAGAGATCTTAACATATGAGACAGAACGTTTATGACAAAACACAATGGCAATAAAAAGGATTGAGTCAGCCAAATCTTCATTGTACAATTTTCAGAGATAAATTTATGATGTAACATTCAAGCAAACAAAAAAATTTAAGTTATTATCCAATTCTCACTGCTACAGTTATTATGAACGTGAGTACAAGAGTGTGACTACACTGTTAAAAAAACGTGCAGCAAAATCAAAGAAATTTTGCAAAATTCCGCAAGCAGCAAAAACTCCAATTGCATTGATTAAATAAACACTAAAACAATACATAAATAAAATTGTTAAAGCGAAGGCCTTTTTTGTGATAGCTAAAGGGAGCGCAGCAGATCAAAAGACTGCCAACGAAAAATTGCCGTTTCGTAAGATGGTCTATTGTTTTTGGTTTTTTGATAGGTATTGTAAAGAGGGATGGCATGCCATCCAAACATCCCCCCTAGTTGCGCCCCTGTATATATATATATATATATATATATATGGTAAGGGAGCAAGAGTAAATTGATCCTCATTGCAAAGTACTAAAAAAAAGATGAGCAATTTCTTTCCAAATTTATTTAAAAATTCTCAACAGTCTGTTTCATTCATATTAAAGTAAGAGAAAGGGAGTCAGGTCACTTTAATTTGAATGCATAACCTATGTATTTATTTATTTTTTATTTTATCTCTATATTTATCTTCCTAACTCACAGGAAAGTGACGGAGGCACTAATACTTAGGGTAAGCAATTACCCTGACCTGTTTCTGGAGATGCTAAGATACTGCTGTTTGCTTGCAATTTAATAAAGATATGACTTTAATTTAGAATTGCTTGCCAAGACCACCAAGCAGGGGAAAAGTGCCATTAAGTGTCTTTCCCAATGACACAACAGAATGGCACAAGTGGGTTTTTAACCAAGACCATGTTGATCATGAAGACGGCACTTTAACCACTCGACCATGCTGCCGACATGCATTTACTATATTTTGAGTCTTTTTTTTTTTATATAACATCACAGGGATTGCATTATTTGCTTGATTAATTTAACAAACTGCATATTTTGGAGCATAGAACTTGAAAAGCTTAAATAATATTTTTAGCTTTAGAAATGATTTAAAATTTTGAAATGATTTCTTATAAATTATGTTTTGCAGAACTGCATATTATTTATCAAAGTATGTTGGAGTTAACATATTATGTTTTCATTACTAATGATTATATTTTCTATTTTTACAGTAACCACCAGATGATTATAGAATGAAACAAACTTGTGGTTTTTAAAAAAATATTTAAATAAGTTTTATATAATATCTTCAAATATCCTTTTTCAAATAGAATCTTTCTAATTGAATAAGGATCAAGGTTTTATTTAAATAAAGATGCAACAGATGTTTGTGGTTTTTCAAGACTTGATTAAATAAATTTTGTATTAAAATATTGTTCTTATTCTTTAATTGGGCACTTTGCAAGAAAGATTAATTCACTTTTTCAATATAGGTATATAATTTTCAATTTACATGGTTAATGGTGAACAATTTAAAACAATTAAAAGAGAGGTACTGTACATCAATTATCCAACTGATTAAACAAGGTACTTTAAAAAAAAATTTGTCTCTTATAAAAAAAAAAGTGAATTTTAACTAACAAAAATCATAATCAAAATTGGCATCAGAATCAAAAATTTTTATTGGAATCGACATTGGAATTGAAAAAAAATTGGCATTGTTACATTACTAATTTTAAGTTAATTGCAGTGAAGCAGGAAAATAGTGTTTATTGTTTGTATTTATCATAGCAAATTGACAGCACAGGTTGCTTCAAATGACGACGATGAGCACAGGTTCACAGCACAAAGCCGGTACAAACTTTAAGCTTATGCATTTTTCCAAGATTATTAGTCAAACAAAAGTGCAGAGTGAGTGCTTTTTGGAAAAACAGCTGAACATGGAAAATAAGTACTGACATGCAGCTGCAAACCAATTATGGTGCCATCATCAAGGTCAAAGCAAACATGAAAGAGTAAGACACTAAACACTTAGAAATAGTTGCAATGTTTAAGTTAGCAAACAAAATAGAAGCAGTACAAATTCTCTATGTCGCAACAGGTAGAAAGCTATCTTATTCAATGTGGGTAGGGTTTTTTAAATCTACATATAACTGCATTTCTAAAAAAATGCATATGCAACAATTTCGATTGTAATTAAAACAAAAAAATCAACAAAGGTTTTTTGCAATACTTGCAGTATTGTCAGTATATAATGTGAAAACAAGTCTTTAAATAGCTACTTTTTTTTTTCTGGTGCTTATCAATTTATTTGCACTCTTGTTTTTTCTATTGCATCTAATCATTACATGACTCACTGTCTTATATATATTTAGATGTTGTTTGCTGTCTATTGTCTATTAAGACAACCCTAACCCTCAACTCACTATCATGTTTGCTGGCAGCACAATACAATAGACACAAGAAATAAAATGAAATGTGAGATACAATCAGAAACAGAAATGTTGTGCCATGATTAGATACAGGAGAAAATTAGAAATGAAAACAAGAGAGTGGAAATAAATGGAAAAGTGCCTTCAAGCATGAGTTTTTGTACAGGACTGCTTAATTTATAGGGTGTTTATATACATATATATAATTAATTAAGCTATGGCATCCAAATAACTATTTTTACATTAATTTACTTTCCCAACAGTCTCTTTGGCCTATAAAGCTTGTCAATGCAATTTAAAATCTGTAAAGAAATCAATGCTGCCACAGCAAATTTATGAAAAAAACACAAGATTTTACTACAAAAGTACAAGTTTATGAAATTGAACTTTTTTCCATTTTATACTAAAACGGACGACTGTTTTCAGCCTCAAATCAACATTTTAAATTAGATTTTTATTGAAAAACATGGTTAAGACCCAAAATAAAAAAGGTTTTCATTTTGTTGTTTTCATTTTATGGTCTTCATTTCTGAGAGTGCTTTTTGCCAATTGAATAATTTTATGTTGTAAGGTTTTTTATCCAACAACCTAAAAAATTTTTTATAAAAATATTGACTAAACATTCTGACAAAAATAACACAAGATTTACTGAAAAATCAAAAAAACAGCACAAGACCTTGTGCAAAAACACAAGCATAGCAATAGTGAAAGAAATACATAAATAACAATTGTTTTGTTTAATTAAATCGAGTTTTTACTGAAGTGATCAAAAGTAGGCAAACAAAATTTTTTTGATCCTTGCACTATTGTTTCAATATGATAGATAAATTTATTACATAAAGTTAACATGTTAAAGAAATCTTTTATTAATAATCATTTTTAAGGTGTTTTGTTTAATCCAATAAATTTATCTTATATTTTGAAACAAAAGCACCAGTAACAAATAAAAATTTACTTTTCACATTGAAATTTAATCAAAAAGATTTATTACTGCCATGTTTTTTTTCTTTAAGTTATTTGCCAACTTTTAATTGGTTTGTTAGACTATTTTTGTGTATTTGTTATGTTTTTGATTTCTCTTAAACAAGCTTAATGTGCAAAACAAACTGTCAAGGCTAATGAACTATTTTTAAAATTCATTTTAACTCTGAATAAACTGTGATTGAGCACTTTTTCGATGTGTGCCAATCTAAAAAAAATTGTAAGAAATTGTATATATAATGTATCTATATTTATAAGTAATTGTACTGTCACTAATTGTAAAGCTCTTTGTAATCTATTGGCATATGATATCTTTTTTTGTGATGTCAAGAATTTTGTATGCTTACCAAACTTTTTGGCAATTTTGCAATACATTGTTGCATTTTTTTTGTGAAAAAAATTACATTAAACTACTTTGGTTTAACCTATTTAAATACTTTTTTCATATTTTCAAGTATTTAGAGAACAAGCTGCTTAAAAGACAAGAAGCACCAGACTTGACTCAAGTCCAGATTAAACAAAACGTCTTAAAAATGATTATTAATAAAAGATTTTTTTAACGTGTTAACCTAATCTAATAAATTTATCTATCATTTTGAAATATTTGAAATTAAATCTTTTAAGAAATTTGAATAGATTGGTATTCAACTAAGAACATCCCTATTTATCATCTAATATTGAGCAGCAAAAAATTTTTGGTTGTTTTTGTTTTGGAAGAAAAAAAATATAAATAGATTTTTATCAAATGTTAGGTGGGAAGCAATCTTATTATTTTAATAGAAGCATTGTCTAGAGATCTGGTGCCAGACTTCAAACTTTTTAAGCTTAGAATGGTACCAGACCCCAAACTTAAAGTCTGGTAATGATTTTTTTAACATAATTTTCACAAGATGGTCATGCTCAACTCATCTGCTATCATTTTAACAGTAAGGTGACAGTCACTATGCACTTTTTCTCTCAAATGCTCGACATTTTCATTTGTTCTGCTTGTTGGCCTTCTGCTTCAAGGGTTATCTTCCACATCCGCTCTTCCCTCTTTGAACCTTTTGTGCCACTCAAATATCTGAATTCTTGACATGGCATCTCCATAGACTTTTTGGAATAACTTGAATGTTTCAGTTGGAGTTTTTTTGAATGAGAAACTTCAAGTTGATTTGTTGTTCAAAGCTCATCATTTGTTAACCAAAGAAAAAAAAGCAAAAAATCTTATTTCATTAAATTATCCCAAAACAAACTACAGTAAAGCACCTTTAGTGAAAAGCCTGTGAAAAAGCATATAGTTGTAACAGAATCCTGAAACTGCATTTTTACAACCACAAGACTCTGTGCCATCTTAAAAAACAAAGCTTATCACTGTTGTAATTGATGCTTCTGCAAAGCATACAGTCCCGATACATTTTAAATGCACCTCATGTTTAACTGTTTGTTGGTCATACCCAATTGTTCAGGTACATGGATTGCTTAAACCACCCACCAGCACATTCCAGTAAAAAATGTCAAAATTAATTGCAGTTGACTATGTCAAAAGCAGATACAGCAGTAGAAATCTTGCAGACAGATTGCACTGGAACATCCAATAAGTGGCGAAAAAGAATTTTTTATATTCTACTGTGGCTTGATTTGTCTGAGGTTTTTTTGGTTTTTGCAAGTCTTGCTTTGAAAACAAAACTTACTAGCAAAACCAATAAAATTTTCTGAAAACAATGGACATTTTACAAAACTGTTTGCTTCAAAGAGCATGCTCTATGCCAGATGCATAACATTTTGCAAATTGTGCCCAGACATTGTTTCTTTCATTGAAAATATAAAAGTAACAAACCATAAACTAAATCTATAAAATTTTAAAAAACAAAATAAAAATTTCAACCAGACAGCAACATCTTGGCATCTCTAGAAGTAGGTTAGGATAATTGCTTGCCCTATAGTCAAAGTGGCCAATGCACAGCAAAAACGAAGATAAAATTAACTTTTGATTAAATAACTTGCTTTTTGAATGCAATGAAGCCGTGACTTTATTTAACAATTTATTGATGTGTTTAAAAAAATATTTTAAAATTTAACTTCCGTTTCCGGAGCCAGCACAGCTTTTTACGGGATCCGGGTGGTGTGCCAGCGATTGCGGTAATGCACAGGTGATCACGATTATTGTGCATTTTTTGTACTTTGTAAGTTAAGCAATCATAACTTAGGTGGAATAATTTGAAAAATTTTAAACATGGAAAGGACTACCTGAGGGGGGTTAAAGGGCCAAAGTCCACCAGTTAAGCAAAATAAAAATAGCTTTAAACTTTTTTTTGCGATTTGTCTGAATTTTTCTTGCTGAGTTCTCCTTTCACACGTTGTTTCTGTTTCATCAATGCATTATATAGAACTGGAAGGGAATAATTAAGTGCACTGATCACAGGACAGAATTCTCTGTTCCAGTAATGAAACTACATCTCTAAACAATTATTGTATAGTTCATTATTTTCAAATCTATTTGATTATTTTTACGAGCAAAGAGTCTAACCTGCTTTTTCCTGGTGTTACTAGATTCAGATACAGTTAAGGCAGGCATATAAATAATTAGGCTATGCATGTAACCACATAATGACTAAAAGATTTTTTTGTGATTATAAAAAAAAAAAAAAAAAAAAAAAAAAAAAGAAAAAAAGTTATTGGAATTCTAATATTCTAATAAGGTTTTGTTGTTTAGAGAAGTGTTCAATCAGAAAAGAATAACGCTATATTAGTTTTGAAGAACAAATTCAAATTGACAATGAAGATTAAAGCACACTTAGAATATTATAGATTACAATGATTTAGCCTTTTGTTATTTGTAGTTGTCTGCTTTTTACAGATATCAATTTATTTCAGCATTTAGTGTATTTTATGTTGTCTCGTTGCACGTCATTAAGTAAGCAGTAGTTCACGAAAGCTAATGCAATTAAATAAATTTTGATCAACTTCAGTGCATTCTTTTGGTTTATTTCTGAAGAATTTTTATGCCGGTTGTTGTATAGCCCTATTGCTCAAAAATTTTTGTCTTGTCCACTGTTGATTTTTCCGATATGCTTCCGGTGATGCCAAGACATTGCTGTCCAGTGTTTATTTATTTATTTCAATATAAATAATATGTAAATATGCTAACTAAGAATTCCAAGCAAAGAAAAGTGTCATAAAAATTTTTTTCTAAGTACAATTTGACCTGAGTAACTTTTAAATCACAACCATGTTAATGCAAGCACCATCAAAATGCGCTCTTAACCACTTGACCAGGTTATATAAATTTTTTAATTAAAAAATAATTGTCATGTGTAAGGATAGGCTACTTAACCTTTTTGTACATACAAAGGTTCTTTTTTAAAATGGCTTAGACCTTTTTCCCAATTTTTTTGTTACTAATTAAACAACCAAAACATCTCATTGAAATTTTGTTTTTGTATCTAAAAATATCTAATGCTCAAATAGAAATACTTTGAATATAATTTCAGAAGAAAAAAATCATCAAACCCTAAAAAAATCTCTGCTCTTCCCTTGCCCTTGGTCATCAACATCAAAACATTGCACGAAGTTTATTGTTTCTGACAAAAGATGCAAATTGGAAGCATGTTGATGCTATTATGCATGGTCAGGTTTAATTCGAAAAAAAAAAAACAATTAAAGTGAAAGCTAGTTTTAGAGAGAAACTAGTTGGTTGAAAAAAATTAAGTTCTTAAGTTTCTTACCAAATTTAATAAAATTCAAAAAATTTTGGGCCCACAAATTCAATTTGCACAGGTTTTTCTATTTTTATCTCTTAGAGCAACTAGTTTTGTTTCTTTTTTACTCTCACTCCAGTTGGTTTTTCTTTAAATTACACTTGACCATTATGCACATTAGAGAAAACATAATGAAAAAAATATGGGTAAAGAGCATCTTTTTATAAAAGAAAGAGAAAACCTTTTTTTTGCTGTTTATTGTTCAGATATGTCTTGACCATTAGTAGACTGGTTAGAAACTATAGATCACATTAAGCGTTCAGTATATTTCACAATGTAAGTAAAGTTAGCAGGTTAAAAGGCAAAGTTAAAAATTAAAAAAAAATGAAGCGGTTTGAAGAATGTGTAGTTTAATTTAAAAAACACTTGGATTCCCTTCATTTTGATACTGACACTTTTAAAAGAAATAAGATAAATCCTGGAGCAATTTTTTTTTCTTTTCGTTTGTTTATTAAAAAGATTTTGTGCATTAGGTGGTAAAAAATGGGTAGCTGCACATTGCCCAGTTTGACTATATGTATTTAGCACCTCTGTTGTTTTCCTGCAAGTCAGGAGGATAAATATAGAGATAAGATGAGATAACATGATAAAATGAAAAAAAAGAAAATATTATATATAGTTTTTGTTTTTCACATTGTAGAAACAGCATACCCATCCTATGACTGCAATTGTAAATTATAATTTATTTAATGCAATTGAATAATGTTTTGGAAGTTTGCCACAACATCAAATATTGAAAGTATTTTGGAAAGAGAAGATGTTACACTTCGTGATGTAATGGATGATGATGATATATTGCAAGAATGTAAAGGTCATAATACCAAACTTGTTAAATTGTAAGTGCCACTTGAAATTTTAGTTTTTACATATTTTTGTTCTAATGTAATATTTAGTCTGGCTAAATGTTTTCAATTTATTTGGTCATGTACAATGGCTTGATTGCAACTTAAATATTTTTTGTTTTCTAAGCTTTTAGCTCTCAAGTACACATTTGTGCAATCTTACAGAAGTATATCAAACACATATTTGCCTAAATAATTAAAGCAAAAGCATAACAATTCTAAGTTTTTCAGAAGTGCAATTTATGGTATTCTTTATTTATAAATGTTCTATTTTCACAATAAATAAAACTAGTTACTAATCCAGTGATTCTCAAACTGTGATAAAGCTTTTTGAGTGGTTTGCAAGCAGTTTTGGATTCAATAGATTTCAATAAAATCCAACACTCAAATTAACTTATATTTTTTAGATATTTATTAATGTTATTGTAATAAAAACTTTTCAGCAAAATTTTTAGCTAATTTATTGCACTGAAACTAAATTACATAAAAGCAATAATTAGATTGGGTATTTGTGACACAAACTTTTTAAAAAAGTTTAAACAACACAAAACTTTGAAAAACCCAACTCTGACTTAAAAGCTGTTTCTCAACTGCTTGTATTTTCTAGCACATTGGGTGGTGAGGAAGGCTTTTTTGTTATGATAACTATTGAAACCTTGGTGGGTCTGCACAAAAAGCAGCTTTTGCAGAAAAAAACAGATGCTACCATCACACTAAATAATATTACCATTTGCATTTAAGTAAATCCAAATAATTTATCTTTCAATGAACTGTGTAGTTCATAGTGAACAAAAAACATTTTAGATGGTGCATGGTAGCAAAAAGGTTAATAACCAATGTACTAATCATACTAAAATTATCTATAACAAAGGTCTTTTGTCATAATGCAGTATATATAAATTTATCACCCTCATTAATAGTACAACTTTTTGCAACTTTTGCTTTTTTACAGCTTCTGAAATACTTAAAATTTATACCAAAGTGCTTAAAGCTGTTTCCAAAAATTATATTATGCAACTTACAAAAATTTTCTTTTTACATGTAACTAGTTACTGCAACTTTTATCAAGTACTGCACCAAATGTAAATGTAGGATTAATCAATTTAATTCAAATTGTATTTTAATTGAAAAACACTTGTAAAAAAGTCTGACCAAAGTCCCAGTAAAACATTAGTCCTGAGCTGAATGCAAAATTATTATAACCAAGCAGATTGCGAAGTGTAGAGCAAAGTTAAGCATGCTGGGAAACTTGGAAAAAATTACCATATATCTAGTACAATGCTCTTCAACCAAGGTTTTACAGAGCCATAGGCTTTTTTGAAACATTTGCAGGGTTTTGTAAACTTAGGTATTTCCCATTGATTCTTATTTTTAGTATTAAATAGTGAATCCACAAAATTTTAAGGATTTCTTGATAGAAAAAGGGTTGAAGACTGTTGTTCTAGTATAATGTAAATGGTTGGTAAAAAAATCATCAGTAACCCTTCAACAAGCAGCCTTCTAAATAGTCAGATAAAGATGAAAAGGTAGCAGAGACGACAATGGTTTCTCAACCTATGGACCAAGAAAGTTGTAATTTTGCCACACAGTGATGAAAAAAGAATGTGTTGAAACTGTACTGTATTGTTGTAAAAAGTATGGTAGTTTCTGTATTGTGTTATATGTTATGGACTGGTTTTATGATTACATTGCTATCGCCAACATGTATCTGTATGATTATTGCTCAATGGTTTTCAAAGTTGGGTTAGCAGTCCCTTAAAACAATTTTTATTTGCTTTTTGTCTTGCATGTATAGAAGCTATGTAGCCATGTCATGGGTGGGTGTGTGTGTGTGTGTGTGTGTGTGTGTGTAATAACAGATATGGTTTAGCCACTGTTTCCTATTTTGTAATCACTTTGTCAATAACAATAACTTGATTGCAAATACACATAAAATTGAATTGAAAACTTACAAAAATTATTTTTATTTTCATTATTTTTTGACTACAAAAAAGCAATGTGCTTATATTTCAATGTTGAAGTGCTTTCATTTGTAATTTTGTAACATGAACACTAATCTGTTATCTGAAATATTGACACATCAATTCAAAAAAATTTTGATCTTGGTTTGGAGTTGGTGAGAAATTTCTTTGCAAAATTAGTGATAATTAATGGCAAGATGGTCCACCAAACCCAGACCCATTAGCCTGCAGAAGAATTTTAAATGTTTTCATTGTCTTAATCAGAAATAACATCAGCATTTAAACCAGTGGTTTCTAACCTTTTGTTTTTTGTCATGGACCCCTTTCTTATTAATGTTATTAATGTTTTGTAAACAATTTTTCTAGCCAAAACTTTTTATTTTCCTTAAATAATTTTCAAACTCATTAAAGATAGTTGGTGGCAACAAATTTGCTGCTTAGATACTTTTTTGATCAGCTATTTTCAATAATTTTTTGCATTTTTTTAACTGCTCTCTTTGCAATTATGTTTGTTCTCAGGATATTAATTTTTGAAGACTCCTGATTATAAAATTTCAAAAATGTTGACAATGCTTTTGGGCGATTTTGTGACTTAATTGCATCATGAAGACACTCATACATACTTGTATCATAGAGCTGATTGTGGAACCAAAACCTCCACCAGTCTTTTGAAATGAATTGGCAAATGTTTTCCAATTGATTTCTAGAATTCAGTATAGAAAGTAACCCATTAGAGCATATGAACCACAAGAGTTCCACCTGGCGTTGTGAAGAGCTGGAAGGTTTTCTATTGAATTTTTGGCCATTTACAAGGCCATTTACAAGACAAGTATAATTCTACTTTTTTACTGAATTAAATAATTTAAGATAGCGACCCACAATTTGTTTTTTTGTCAGCATTTTGCATAAGTCAGATAAACTTACTGTTACCAACAGAAGGTCTGGTCTTCTTTTCACAGAGTATGTTTTGGGTATGTTTTTACTATTCATTTTTTGACTCGTGTAAAAAAAGACAATGAAATTTATGGCTCTGAAACAAAGATGAAAAGTATTTGTAAATTGGCATCATAGTTTTGCAAATTTCAAATGTAATATAAAAAGAAACAAGGTCAATTCTGTCAAGTATTGTATAAAAAGAAAAAACTAATTTTTAAAATAAGCATATAAAAGAAGCTTACTTGTTTCTGGAGCAAAAAAAAAGAAAAAATTTGGGCAAAAGTAGCATTTTCAGGCATATTTCATTGAGCAATGCATGCAGACTTTTTAGTGCAAAAAGCAAAAAAAATTGACTTTTAGGCTCTATACAAAAAGTTTCATCAAATAAAGTAACAGGCTTTTTGATTTGAAAAAATTTTTAAAAGTTATATCCCTAGTACCTAGTCTTATTGTATTGATTCCAGACAAAGCAGAAAAAACAATGGGTATATATTTGTTGGCAACAAATTATAAATTTGCAAGTTAGTATGAACAATGTTCAGACTACAGGAAAAATCTATGGCTGCTTTACAAAAAAGATGATGTCTAACTAATCATTGTTGATGTGATGATTAGGAAACAAGCAATTCACACTTTAAAAAATTGAAACTACTGGGTGAACCAAAAAAATGGACCCCAGTTTTCAATAGTCCTTATTTTCTAATTTTCAGCAAGAATTGAATGAAACTTTGGTGATAACTAATTTATTGTTTTTAAAGCATCATATCAAAACATGAGAGTTTTTGTACTTATTTATTCTACAGCATGTGTTCCAGATGACCTCCATTCAGCTCTATGCATTTTTTGAGGTGCAGCACAAAGTTGTCCATGACATTCTTACAAACTGACTGAGTAATGGCTCTGATCTCCTTTCTGATGGCTTTGTTGAGTTTGGTGATGGTCCTTGGTCTTTCTTTGTACAATCTGTCCTTCAGGTAGTCCCAGAGAAAAAATCTGGGGGCTGAGGCCTGGGCTGTGAGATGCCCACTCAAAATTAGTCTTAGAACTTTTCCAAAATTCTGTTTTAGCCAGTCTTGGGCTAGGTTTGAGGTGTGAGAGCTGGCTCCATCTTGCTGGAACCAGAACTTGCCCATAAGTGATGGGTAGAGGGTCTGCAATTCACTCTTGAAAGTTTTAAGGACCTCAACATATCAGTCCTTTGTGATTGTTCTGTCATACCAGATTCCTTGATAAAGAATGGCCCAATGATGCCTCTAGCTGAGATTGCATACTGTGCACTTAGGAGAGTGCAGCAGCTTGGTGGCTACTTTATTGGGTCTGGAAGTTTCCCAGAAGATATTTGTTTTTGATTTTACTTTTCCTTCAAGATAGAAGTAAGCTTCATCTAAGTTCTGAAGGAGGTTAAGGAAAGCTGGTGTCTTCTGGATATGGTCTTTCTGCTCTTTAATCTGAGTCTGCTTCATCTGTATTCAGTATGGGTAAGCCTTTAAATCCTGTACTAGCACTCTCCTGCAAGTCTCATGGGATATGCTGAGAGACTGACTTCGCTTGTGCACAGATCGTTTCAGACTCCAAAAAACTGACTCTCTCACTCTTTCAATCAATTCAGCTGTATATTTTCTGGGGGGCCCTGAATGGCATGGACAGTTATCACTGGGAGGTTCCCCACTGTTCCATAGTTCTCAAAGTGGTCCACCCAGTTCTGAATCCTGCTCTTGGACAGTGCTTTTTCACATTAAAACTGATGCAGAAAAATGTCTTGCACTCTCTTGAACAAGCCTCTCTTATAGTAATATTTGATGCAGTATACCCTTTGCTGGAGCTCTCACTGATATCTAGTTGTGTTAACAGACGTTGTTTTTGCTATGTCCTGGAAAATAAGGGCAATTGACGAATGGATAAAAGAGATATCAAAAAACTACTTTCAGGGGCCTGTTTTTTTTTTGGGTCACTCTGTATTTCCATAAAGTTTTAATTCTAAATTTGATACTTTTTTAAAACTTTTTTATTTATCTATGTGCTCTAACAACAATATAATTTTTATATTAATCAACACCAACACATTTTAATGCAAAAAGACTATTTTTACACAAGCTTATTGTTTCAGTTTGTGCCAGTCTGAAATTATTGAAGAATTGGTATCACTTATCATTACTGATCCTACAAATGATGCAGATGATGCATTAAAATACAAGTACCCAAACATTGCAAGTGAACTTTTAACATCTGATGTTCCTCAAATTAATGATATGTTAGGAGATACTGAAGTAAGTTCTAATTTTGTACATTATTTTTTAGCTACAAAGAATTTTTGCATTGTGTATGTATAGCAGTGGCATGCAGTCAGGGCATGCAAGTCATGCATTGCATGACCAAATTTTTAGGAATTGTATGATGAACTTTTGCGTGATGAGGTAGATATTGTTGAATTTGGTGAGAAACATTACTTGTTTTGGATGAAATTTGAGGCCGATCTGAGACAAAGATCTATTTTTTTTGTGTTATTTAAGAAAATATTGTAAATTTAGGACGAAAATTGGTCTTGAATATACCGAATTTTATGACCTGCTTTTGGCATGCCAATTGCATGACTAATCTCAGAGGTCACCACATGCCACTGATGTATATGATGTATAGTGTAATTTTTTCAATGTTTTTAATTTTACAGAGTATTCGAGAAAAACTTTTCTCTTTTTTGGACAATGAATCACCACTCAATCCATTGCTTGCAAGCTTTTTTTCCAAGGTTGTTGGTATTTTATTATCTAGAAAACCAGAACCTGTAAGTTGATTTTGATCTATAAAAAAAATTGTGTTTGTATATATATAATTTAAAAATTGTAGCAGTCTGTTTCGCCAAAAATTGACTCATCAGGTGATTATCTGAAACATGATAAAAACAACAAAGAACAAAAATATAAATATTTAGATAAATTAAATGAGAAAAAAATAAAAATTTAAATTGAGAATAATATAAAATCCTTGAATGACTAACTGAACAGATTCCTCTCACTAATAGGGCACAACTTCACAGATAAAAAGAGATCTTTTTTCACTGCCATGCAACGTAAACACCTCTACTGTAATTATGTTTCAGATAATTGCCTGATGAGCCAATTTTTAGCAAAACACACTGTTGCGATTTTTATGTGTAGCATTTTATCAAAATAAATAAATCTTTCTTTGATTTTGATCATTGAACACTGTATTAGCTAAATTGAAAGCACTTACCTTTGTATATATACAGTGTATATGTAAGCTTAGTTTGTTAAAACTCAGTAGATCAGTTCAACCCTCCTGGATAAAGATGCTATTTTAATTTTAATTTAATATCAATTTTGACATAAAGCATCTTCAATTAAATCTATAAATTGTAAGAATAAAAATTGTAAAAGTCATAGAAAATTATTAATTAATGATTAAACTTAAAATTTTTCAGAAGATAAAATGTACGATAACTTTTTTTTACTTATAATATTTTTTGCCAAAGTGAGTACATTTTATTCTCTGATATATTTTAAGTTTAATCATTAATTGATAATTTTTTATAACTTTTACAATTTGTAGATTTAACTGAAAATGACTTTATGTCGAAATCGATACTAATTAAAATTAAAGTAAATTTTAACAAGTTTTGGTCTGATTCTCGTCTGCTGAATTGAAAAATTTAGGGTATACATACATATATTTAAAATAAAGAAATTTTGCTCTGATACTGATACACACTTACATTGTATATACAGGGTGATCAATATTTACCATTACATTCCTTATAAAAATTCAATTACCAGTATATCAATTTTGAAGCTTAATGAAAAATGATTGATTATGAATGTTATTACATATTTCCAATATAATATTTGATTAAGTTCCATGGTTAAAGGTTTGAGTGATAGAATTGTCATTGTAAAATTGAATAAAACTGACATGTCTTCAAATGTTTTGAGCTTCATTTCAAAAGAAGAATGGCCACCTTCATTGCCAAATCTCAATCCATCTGGTCAATTTTAGAGAAAAAAACTTCAGCAAAATTTTACCTAAGCTTGGTAATTTCACCTAGTGTGGAATCTTTGCAGAAAAATTATATTCCAAATGGCAAAATTCTATGACAACTTTCATTACTCATACATTTCATTTTCTAAGTATTTTTAACAAGTTATTGATGCAAATGGAGGATATATATGTGGCATTAATTTGCACTTTTTCCGTTCTTTAGTACTTATCCTGCATTTTGATTTTATTATAATCAGTGTATGGTCTTTGTTTAATAAATGTGGTGTGAAATCTGTGTAATGTTAACTATTAAGCACCTTGTATATACATATAGATCTGCTAATAAGAATAAACATTGTTCTAATTATTTAATACACGTCATTGCTATGTTGAAATTGATGTGTTTTGACCTTAATTTTATCAAATCTTTTGAAATTTAGGAATTTTTCTAGAATTATTTTAATTTTAGACTTTGGAATATATCAAGTCAAAGAATGACTTTCTTGGTTGTGTGCTAAAGCATTTGGGAACATCAGCAATAATGGATCTTCTACTTCGACTTGTAACTTGCGTCGAATCTGCTGAGCTGAGAGCACAAGTTTTAGCAGTTAGTGTATTATTCTTTTTATTGCTTTTTTTTGTATCATGACTACAAAGTTTGACTGGTTAGATATGCTAATGCTTTAAATGCAACAAAAACTTAATTGTTATGAACAATTACTGACAGGCAAGATCACATTTTAAGAAGATCAAGATCAGAATACCAATAAAAATTTGAAATTTTAGTCTTTAGATGTGGTAATAAATAAACACTGAACTGCAATTGGCAGGCACTCATGGTTTCATATGACAAACGGATTTTACTTCACCAAGCCTTGTCAAAGTGTAGATCAAACCTTATGTAGGGTTATAAAATGTTTGGTTGGGGTCATCTAAAATTTCACTTTTCCACCTAATTGTCAATGTACTGATTTATTCTTTGAATAGCTTCGAAAAACTTCTACTAAAAAGGGAAGTGCAAAAGCAACAAGTTTGAGAAGCTTTTTTATCTTTATATTTATCCTCCTGACTCGCAGGAAAGTGCCAGAGGTACTATACATAGGGTAAGCAATTACCCCAACCTTGCCAAGATATTGCTGTCTGCTTGAAATTTAATGGAGATATGACTTTAATTTAGAACTGCTTGCCACCAAGCAGGGAAAAGTGCTGTAAAGTGTCTTTTCCAAGGACACAACAGAATGGCATGAGTAGGTTTTGAACCAAGACTGTGTTGATCACGATTCCGGCACTTTAACCACTCGACCATGCAGCCTACTCTATTTTGCTTTACTTTGCAAAAGTATCACTCAGGGTGGTTTAGCCCTTGATTATAAAAACTTTGGTACAGCATCACGTTAAATTTGATTTGAGATCAAAATGTTTTGAAGTAAATTTTTTTTCTATTTCTGTTTAATGTTTTTTTAGTGATCTACAACTTGTGTTCAAACGTGGCTGCCTGCTCAGTATCTGCTAAGTGCCTGCTCAACACGGTTTATACAGTACTACAAATCTTTCCATTGTGCCAGTGCAAATGGCAGCTGCCATTTCTGCTCTGCAGACATTTCAAAGTTAAATTTATTTTAATTTACTTTTAAACATTGGGCAATGCTAGGTTTTCTTTCCTCTAACAAATTTCTTAATTACAAGGTTTTTACTCTACCCATATTTACCATGATACCTGTAATCATACATTTAAGATTACTTTCTGCCAGTTAAAATCACACAAAAAATGGCATAGAAGCAAAAACTTTATACATCATGCAAAAACCAGTCATATTAACACAGCAACATTGACATCAATTTGCTAATACTGATTACAATACAAATCAAAATATCTTTTTTAACCAAGAGTTTTATTAATATGCAGTGGTACCAAAAAATTACAATACCAGTAATTTTTCTAATATTAGCAAAATAACAGTTTAATTGTATTTATTTAATATAATTATTCAAAAGCTTAAAATATGCATTTTTTTCATAATGTTAATCACAATCATTTCTCATTATTTTATTGATATTAAATATTTTGTATTTTGCACCAAATAACACCTGGACACCTGAAAAAAAATTACTGGTTTTGCTAAACTTTGGCCACCGCTGTATATTGATTTATCTTTAATCCAAGCTCTGCTTGGAAAACTCAAAAAGTAAGATCTTTAAGACCCATGTTTTTCAAAAAGTTTTGCACTCATTTATATATTTAAAAAATTGTTCCAAAACAGGTCGTTTAAATCACTACAAAAAAATGAAAATGAAAAAAAAAGTTTGTAATTGGTGGCGTATCTTAAAATCTAAATTGGTTTTGATCTCTTCAATCAAGATCATACCTATTTCTGTTAACAATATTTTTTGGTTCTTAGTTCATAATTTTTTACTTGTAGAACCTGAGATTTGGTTGAAATTAGATATTTCTCTAACTTTTTCAAGTAGAAAAGGCCTGAGCTTATTCAAAACAATCGTTTCATTCAATGTTCATTTCTTCTGTCTTTTAATTAATGTCCTCATATGTCATGAGCAATATGAAAAAACATTGAAAGTTTTGCCAAGAGTATTGTTTAATTACGGCAAAAACTATTTTCTCTTTTTGACGATTAAAATCAAAATTTTTTAGATAATTGGAATGATTTAGCTTTGTTTGATCTTTTCTACACAAGAATATTGAAAAAAGTATTTCAAAACAAGAATGCATGGTGTAATATTGAAATGTTTTTTAGTGGTTAAACGAAAACAAGCTCATTGAAAGGTTGATTGGCTTGATTGATCCAAGCGTTGATGAAGAGTTTCACTGTAACAGCGCTCAGTCACTCTGCGATATTATTCGCTTGAGCAGAGAGCATATGTACACCATGCAAGAATCAGCTCAAGATGATCCTTTATTAAACACTTTGGAAAGGTAGTGATCGTTTAACTCGCTTTGATCTACAATTGCTTTAAATTGAGTTTAAAAAATGTTATTTTTACTCTAAGTACGTCATCTTTCGTATAGTCATCTTCAGTATAACTTTTTACCATAGTAGTTATTGGGTCAGAATTAGTTATACCATTATTAGATAACTGCCTTTAACTTTTTCCATTTTAGAAAAGAAACAGTTCAACTTCTACTACATCATATGTTTGACAAGGATATTAGCGAATCAGTAATAGTCAATGGAATAAGTGTTCTTCTTGCTCTTTTAGAAATACGACGTCCTGCGCCTTTTGGGTGAGCGCAAAAATTACAATATATTGAAGATTTCAAAAGATATTTAGTCTTTCCATTTGAAATTCATATTTTTTTCGATTTGCTTTTCAGATTTCCCGAAATGGCTCCGGAACTTACGCAGCTTGACGTTGAAAGGCTGGCATCCGGGGTATCGAAGACTCTTCATGGATTGAGTGATCATCTTGCTGATTTTCACAAGCTTCTAGAATCTCCTCCTCAGGTTAGCTCAATTGCTGGATTGCGGTGTCAAAAAATCTGACTTGCCTATCCACAGAGGGATCCTATGTCCTGTACTTTTGGAGAATTGGATCCACCTTTGGGAAACACACGTTTACACGTTGGGAAATTACTTTCCGCAATCCTCATCACGAATACTCACAATATTAACGTTCAATTATCTGAACTTCAGATCTTCAACGTTCTATTGGTTTGTTTCAGTTACTAAATTTGATTGCTTCACTTGCTCTACGTCAGGTTTATGTTGACTTCAGCGATAAGCAGGAGAATAGAAAGTCTTGGAAGGTTCCCTTAATGCAGTGGTTCTCAAACTTTTTGCGCCCGCGGCACACTTTGCTACCTTTCCAAATTTCGCGGCATACTTGGACCAGAGTGCAGATCATTTTTTGGTCTGCACTAAGTTTTCCACGTTTTCCTTTACCTGATGCATTATAATGTATTACATAAAGGCCTCGAATTTTTATGTAACTTTATAAATAAAGTGAAAACTTTCTTTTATTATTCTTCACTACATTTTGCACTGTCTGTTTTCATATACAGTATTTCGGTTCCGCATATCGTGTACGACAGGCATGCCAAACTCGCGCGGCTATGAGGGCCACTCGGTGAAATTTTAGCCTGAAATTTTACCGCTGGCCGCAAAAGAAATTGAAGGCCAATAAAAAAAAGTCTTCACTTGAATTGTTTGGCTGATCCAGGTTATTCTTTTAAATTTTACGTTGAAATCAAAATGAGGACCACAGAAAAGGTCTTCATTTAATTAGTTGGGTAATTTCGGTTAGAAAATCAAGTTCTTGCTAATAAACCTTGTCACTTTAATTATTTAAATTTAGTTCTGAATTTATCATTAATTTAATTTCGTATTGAGCATCTGATCAAAAAATTCGTTGAAAGACTTCGCGGGCTGCGAGTTTGAAATGCCTGATGTACCAAAACGAGCCTGGAAGACAATTGATAACCAAAACTTTTAAGCAATAAGAATTATACTTTAATTTTTAAGCTTTTTTGGTCGCAGCCCATAAAAAAACATACTTTTCCTCTCTTATAGAGCGTGTTTAGGTTGCTGTTGCGGAGCATGGATAATGTATTTTAAAAAGTTTCACGGCGCAATAGTGTGCCCCGGCACACAGTTTGAGAAACACTGCCTTAATGGATTGCGTAGTACAGACTTATCATACAGTATATATACGTCTTTTTTAAACGTTCAGTGTTAAAGTTCGGCTTTGTTAGTTTACCTTATTAAATATTCATTGTGTAATTAATGTCGTAACATTTTTGCCATCCAATGCACAGTTTAAAAGGTATGCAAGTGTAAATGGATGCGTATACTTGTAAAAATTACTATCTTTGTTTGACGTTGCTCGCTGTTTTTAATGATTAACCGCTTACGTTTGCTTGCTCAAGGATTTTTTCCGTCCAAGGTTAAACTTCAGACTTTGCTGCTCGAAATAAAGAGAAATCGATTGCAGGATTTGTTTTTCCGCTACGAATACAACAATTTCCTCCACACGCAAGTGGTTCAGTGCATACAGACTGTGTTAAGCAATGCGGTTACAATCACCACTTCACGAGCTCTCGTCTATTCGGCGGATACAGAGCAGTCGAGCGATGTTCAAAAGGAAGACGAAGATCTGGAAAACCCTCGAAAAGTCGCTCCACTTTTAACCCATGTCAGTACCTTTTTCTCTTTTTTTCCTTATTTGTCTATCGTTTGCACTGTGCTTATATAATATTGTGTTATGCAGCTATTTGAAGACTGTCGTCTGATTCAACGTATACTCGATGCTTGGGAAGACAATAAAGTCCACGAAACAGAAGATAACGGACACAGAAAAGGCAACATGGGTCATTTGACTATAATTACCAACCAAATTGTTGAAAATATGGACAAAGGAACTAATGCTGAAAGAATTCGTCAGTTTATTGAAGGTAAAGTACTCGGCTATATTATAGAACAGTGTGGTCCAACTACAGGCATACGGCCCGCGGAACAATTTTGCACAATTCAAGTCTTGTCGATCACAAGCAGCGGCAACCTTCTATAACAAGGCATGGTGAGCTTATGGGAGAGAGTCTAGCGTTGAGACCGATTCCAAGCGAAGGCTTTTTTGTGTCGAGAGAACATCACGATTTTGGGACGAAAATAGGAAAATTGGAGGTCGATTCTAAGTGAAGACTTTTTTTTTTTTTTAGAAAACACGATGATTTTCAACAATTTCTAGCCGCCTGAGGCCCGCAAGCTCGAACAAATTTGAAAAGTGGCCCGCAAAAGTGAAGAAGTTAGACCACCCTGTTATAGAATATAACAGAATTTTTCTTCAAATCCACTTCATATCCAAAAATCTTTCAAATATAGATATGTTGATCTGTTACACCGTAACTCTTAATTAACATATTTAAAAATGCAAAAAGCTGTTATTTCTAGCATAAAAGCGTATTGTTTTAAAAATAAGAGTAAGAGCTAGAAGATAAACTAGGTCACTAAATACTGTGATTTACAAAAAATGTCTTAAGCAGTTTTGTCAAACAGTATTGTTGCGTGCGTTGCTAAAGTATTGCTTTCTGCCAAAGTATTAGGTAAATCCCCTAATAAACATTTGAACCACTGAATCGTCTTCATCGACATTTTAAATTTGTAAACGTATGTCGGCAGCTTAATGTTGCTTATTTTTTATTTTGCTGTGCGGCGTACCGCAGAATTATTTATGGTATGATTTCATTAAATACAAATTGCAATATTGCAATCACAACATCTTGAAGCTTCTTTAAACCAAGTTTTTTTGCATTTACCTTCCATCTTAATATAATCCAACTTGTTTTTCATAGAAGCTTATCTTTAGTTTATGGCAGCGTTTCTCAAACCTTTTTTTCTGCGACCCAAATAAATTTGAGTAAGCGCTTATTGAAACAAAAAGCAATTGTTACGTAAGCCAATAATGGTCGTCTAATTTTTAGCTGTATATGTGTGGGCAGAAATTTGTTCGTGAGCAAACTTATTTCGATTTTTTGATTTTCGGCTCAAAGACGTAGTGATCTCTAAAAAAAAGAAGGGGGGTCTTCACCTTGAATCTGACTCTGATTTCTTAATTTTCGTCTTAAAATCGTAATGTTCTCTTAAAAAAGGCTCTTCACTTTTGAAATCTTGTGTGTGTAGATCTTTTTCTTTTACGTGCGGTTATTTACAAGCTTTCGCAACCCATCGGCATAGTCTTGGCAACCCATGGTTTGAGAAACGCTGGTTTATGGTAATGTGTTTAATATCCGAGTCTTCGGTTACACCAGAAGTTTGCAAATAAAGCGTTGTGAAATTAATACATGAGATCGCGAAATTATTAACATGTTTTAGTTGTTCTTATTTTATTAGAAATTACTCATTTCAACTCGATAGTGTTTTTTCCGCAAAACTGGATGAAAATTTTTAGTCTTTTTTTCACTTTCAGAAAAAAAGTAAATATTTAAGTGCCAGAATGTAAAGTTTTCTTTAATTTGCGGACCCCTGGGTTTTACGAGGCACATCATGGGCCCCTTTTTAAGGCTTTTTTTTTTAAATTTGCCATAGCCGGTCACAGCCAGTCTTCTGTAGGTTTGCCACTTCACCCAAATGAGAAAATACCATTTCACGCTGTATACGGTATACGTTTTTTAGGAATGCCCGAGGAAGACCAGGGCCGATGGCAGAAGTTCGTGGCCGAGCCACTCAGCGAAATGAACGAGAAAAACACTCGCGAACTCGGTGGCCATAATCCGATGCATTTCTCATCCGACGATGACGCCGATGCCGATTATAATCTTCCGTTTACTAGCACAGCCCAACAGGTACATTTCCAATCAGTTGTCAACGCCCAAATGTTTTTTGTTTTAATATTTTATCGACTTTTGCTGTTAAATACTGCAGTTAGAAGCAATAAACCATGTTATAATCGGATTCTTTGTTTCAATTAACTGATTGTAGCGCAGTGGAAAAGTTTCTAATTCTAATTAGTTGTTTTTGCGGTGAAAATTTTCTTGAACTTTCTTGTCTCGAACTCCCTATGCTGTCGAATTTGTAATTATGTTGACGGACAAAAGATAAGTTCTGGCTGACTTGATTAATTCAAACCTTGATTAGACACTCAGCCCAATAATTAATTTCAGTTTTTTAATGCATGCTACCGGCGACCTGATATTTACTGTAGAGTGCAGCTTTTAACCGAGTGTTTATATTTTGGCTTATTTTTTTTTTGTGATTTTTCAAAATTTGCTTTCATACTTTGCTTTATCTGATTTCTAAACGGTGTAGTGTTATTTTAGAATTAGCTTAATGTTTAGTAAATGCTTTAAATGCTTTGGCACACCCACAACTGTGCATTGTGTCTCTTCGAAAAAAAAGAAAAAACGGGTTGGGTAGTTTTTGCTAGTTCGACCTTTCAACACCAAAACGTTTTTGCAAATTTGTTTTTGCATGATGGTTGACGGTTTGCCGTGCTCTAAAAGTGCGTTCGGGTTAGGCTCGTTTGCTCTGTGGGTGTGGTGACAGTGTCTGAAACGCTAACTCGTAGTTACTAACTCGGATTAATCAACTGTCTCCCAAAGCATCGAAAGTATTTCGAATAAACGAACAAAAACCTCCCCACGAGAGACCTTGCCAACGTTGTGTGTATGCCAGGCATTCACCGACTACCAAGTTCAACAAATCACTTCAACTTTTATTGATCAGTTTGGATTCACCGAGACGGACTTTGCCGACCAGGACGATGCCGCCGCCAAGTGAGTTGAAAAACCCTGTTCACGCCTTTGCGTGTTTTGGATTGAATCCAGCTCGTGTGCCAATGTATCATGCAATCGTCAACGTGACTTAATGTTTTAAGTTTTTTGTCAAGCGCTGATTTGCCGCGTTAATCACGTGATAAACCGTTATTGTCTTCAACAGGTTCGATAAGATTAATTCGATTAATTTCACAATGAAAGCTGATACGAACACGGTAAGTTCAGATTTACTAACTTTACCGAAGATATACAGTAGTGTATGTTATAATCTTAGACCTGTTTCAAATCAGCTTGATTACATACTATCGTATCATATCAACTTTTTATCAGTAAACGATCGAGTTTTTGAGGTTGTAGAAATTATCAATCGACTGTCCTGACCTGCTTTCGAAGATTTTAATATATTGCTGCTGGATTGAAATTTTTTTATTTGCTTTAGTTTTATGAAGAATAATATAACGATATTTTGAACTCTTGTCATACCCGAAAGAGAAATTTATTAAATTTTTTTCAAAGACACGAAAGCATGACGATGACAGGATTTGAACGAACACTACGTTGATCACGTTTGCCTTAAAGCAACGCTCAGCACATCTTCGCTGGCCGACTGTGTTTGAATTGCCAATCGATAAAGAAATTTTTCCCTGTAGAAACTTTCTTTACGTTCGATGTTTAACCAAACACCTGACATAATCCTATCTAATCTCATGTACACAATTATCTCGCATCTCCTTTTGCTCGGCAACTGAACTGACGGCTGAGATTATTTTAAACCTTCGTTTTAATGCGCCCATTAGGCCCATAATCGTTGGTGAGATTTCTTTAGAAACAATTTAGAAACATTTTCAACAGCGCTTCGGATTTTAACCAAACGCGATTTTGATTTTTCCGACCTTTTCCGATTTTGATTATTCCGTGTCCTAAACCGGAATCGTACTCGCATCCAGCCTCCAGCTCCAGCTTTTCTGGGTGTTTTACATGACTCCTGACCACTTAATGTGCCGTAAATTACAAGCCAGTAAAGATGAAATGCTCAACAACAACTTCGTGCAGGCAAACCAGGATTTAGTCAGTGAGACTTATCACACGCGAATACCAAACCTCGGCGACAGCAGCGACGAAGACGATGCAGCGAAGCATTCATTTGACTCCGACGACGAAGGTGAGCTTTCATGTAGGGCTATGTTGTGATTACCCGTACTTCGTTTTGTCTTCCCTTCGAATCTTTATCAATTATTGCAGTAATCATTCTCCTGATCTGCAGAATAACGTTCAAAGAGGCTAAAATATAGCAGTCCGTTAAAAGTTTTTTTGTTCCTATTATCCCGAATACTTTTTAACTAGAAATGTCAGTTTGATTCTTATTTACTGTTTAACTTGTTGTAACAATTCAAGTCAGATATCGAAAAACTAATAAAATGAAAAGTTTTGGAACTCCTGCAAAAAATGTTCCCGATTGTTGAAAAAGGCTAATGTAAATAAACTGGCAGCAGATTGGCAATGACTAATTAAAGACTTTTGGATTTTGTTTTTGTTACAGGCGATGACGATTGGGATATCACGAACAACGACCATATTTCTCCTTTTACATACGGTAGTGAGGCGCCGACTGTTTCAATTAGGTGAGTAAGCCACTACACTTCATCTTTTTTGTCAATTTTTGTTTGGATTTTGTTTGTTATTCTGAAAGAGTTCCTATTTTTTCCTGTTTCATCAATCTGATAGTTAAATTCAAAAAGAGGCTCGGCAGTTAGGTGTAAATCACCACCGCTCGGCGCATGCATATTTAATCTGTAGTTTGCCTAAGTCGCCACTTTTTCTGTTCCCCTTGAAGTGTCAACTTAGGCAAATTCTACTGCATCAACATTCTAAGATATTGTGCATTGTAGCAAATTTAAAAGAAAATCATCTCGCATCTCCAGATCTAAATTAGTGTCCCACGTAAATTGTGTACATTGTTGGACAAGGTTCATCGAATCAGGATCTAGAATAAAAAAAAAAAATATTCTGTTGTGGCTTCAGATTTAAATTAAATCCGGATGTTTATCAATACCGGATTTGGTTTTGAAATTTGTTCAAAATTGAAATTAAATGTATTCAAAATTTAAATTAGAATCACCGATTTACTCAACTGCTCCAGGAAACTGTTACTGTTGCCAAGGTTGAAAATTTAAGTCTTTAGATAGTGACTTTTCTTGCATAAGCACTCACTCAGAAAACCTGAAAAGAAAGGCCAAATCATCTCATCAGGCTATAATAATTTAATATTTCGCCAACTTCCCGGATCATTCTATGTCAGTGATATTTTGCCGAGCATAATTCTTGCTTCACCTTTGGGTGTGTCCAAGCATTGGCACTTTGTTCAAGAAATTGAAGGAGATGTTTGTGTTTGGCTATTCTAGGGTTTACAACGATGTCTTGCTTAGTGCTCATGCACCAGGAATGTTTTTCTTGCATTCTGTTGAGGAATGCAAGAGGCTCCAATTCTTAGGTGTGAGCCGGCTGGGTAAGCACAACAACAACAAGAAATCAGGTTTAGAACTTATGGCTTGCACTGAATTTGCATTGAAGAAAACTTATAAGAGCAGTAAATGCGTTTTTCTGTGGTCTATTGCAAGTAACAAGAGTTTTACTTCCGGTTGCATCCAAGCACTCGTGCCTACAAGTGTTTTTTTCTCTTTGTAAGTGTAATTGCAAATGTAAAAATAGTGCACAAAAATCACCCTACCCCGACATACAACTACAAATAATTTTGGTTTAAAAACACCTCAGTCCGATGAAATTCATGAGGATAAGAAAAAGTTGTTAGTTTTTCAACTAAAAGCTATTGTTGTTTTTGTTGCCCCTCCCCCAAGGATATCGTGGAGTAGCCATTTCTTAATCCCTCAAAGAAGCCAATCTAGATTCCCACTACTGGATTACCTCTGCTGTTTCCAAAGGTTTTTTCCACAGACTAATGGCGTTATGATGTGTTGGTACTAGACTACAGTTAAAGAGGTGAGGCGATTACTGTTATGTGTGTGTCAAGCATAGTGGGCATTGTGGTATGTAGATATGAAGGTTTGCTGTATGTAGGTAACTTTGCAAGAGTGGTGATTTGTTGGCTCTGAGCTGTGTCAGTTTTGTATGCGTATTATGTGGTAATGTTTGTTCTAATAAATAAACGTCGTAAGCTGTGGTGGTAGTAACTTTGTTGTTTTTTCTAGAATTGAGGTATTGTGAGGTGATGGTAGTGTGAATGTGTTTAAGGTTTTCTCTTCATTTCTCCGGTGTTTTGTCTGATTCGTAGATGACGTTGCTAGTGTGGTCATTGTTATGAAAAAAGGATCTGAGTATGCATTAAGATTGTGTGAAGGGTTTGTTTGTGTTTGAGTCACTTGTTTAAGTTGAGTAGCATGCAAGTTTGAGATGGGTGTCCATTAGTAGGACCTTGGTTTCGTCATGTAAGTAATGAGTATAACTTCGGCAAGGAATAACTTTTCTTTAACCATATTGTTGCGATACTCAGCAGCACAACAGGGTTCCAACTAGGACTTCAACTCTCAAGCATCAAGTGCTTTAAAAAAATCACATATGTTGCAATGTTTGTTCTTCTATCAAATCAAATTTAAACTCTTATAAGTCGGCAGCGTGGTCGAGTGGTTAAAGCGCCAGGCTCGTGACCAACACGGTCTCGGTTCAAAACCCACTCGCGCCATTCTGTTGTGTCCTTGGGAAAGACACTTTACGGCACTTTCCCCTGCTTGGTGGTGCTGGCAAGCAGTTCTAAATTACAGTCATATCTTTATTAAATTACAAGCGGACAGCAATATCTTGGCATCTCCGGAAGCAGGTCGGGGTAATTGCCTACCCTATGTATTAGCGCCTCCGTCGTTTTCCTGACAATCAGGAGGATAAATATAGAGATAGAATAAATAAAAAACAAATAAAATAATAAATAGTGTATGTCGGAATTTCGCACAAAAATACACAAACCATTATTTATTAAAAAGCGTAATCCTAGTTTAAATAGTCAACTTTATGCAAATGGTAAGTGTTTAATTTTTTTTTTTTTTGATTTCAATTTATTTTCCTATTCTGTTTGTAATTCTTGTTCGCTTTGACTTATTCGTCACAGTGTGGAGTCATAGATAATTGGATAGATAGATAATGCATAGATAATTGGTTTTTATTGTTTTCACGCATTTTGTTAATTTCATTTAAGTGTAATTTTTTTTTGAAAAGGGCTTAAGAAGCCGAAAACATTCGAAAATAAAAATTTATGAATTTAGTTGTGCTGCTGAGTATCGCAACAATAGGTGATGAGTGTTTCTGTCTCGTGTACAGGTAGTAGGAATGCGCCAAGCTGTGTTCTGAAATGTTTGCGGTTTTTTGATGTTGGTGTCTGATATGATAGCACTCCATATAGTGTTTGCATATTCCAAAATTTAGCCAAACAAACATCTTTTCAATTGTATGGCGACAGACTTTTCATACCTAAAAGAAATCACAAAAGCACAAATCACACCTCAGTACTGTATATCTGCCAGCTTATCCATCACCATAATCACATTTGCAAGCGAAACAGATCAGATCCACTAATCATTACTCTTTAACAATCACATAAACAACAAATACATGAACCCAAAACAAGCACCTGGAAACAACATCTTAACAAAATTCATCACAAACACAATTCACACTCCCTGTGGGGCACCATAGCATAACTATCCAACAAAAACCACCTACACAACAGAACAGAAGCATTCAGTTCAGAACGAAGACAGCCATCACTGACATAAACTAAGCAAAAACTTTTAATGAACAATTCACGAACGTCACTATATATAGCACAAAAAAATTAAACAGACACATGGACCATACAATCAGGAATATTCCTACACAAGCGCGATTAGTCATATCAAACAGCACAAACAACATTCTACTGGACCTGATAGCATAAACATTAGATACCTCAAACACCTAGGGCCACTTGCCATCAAATGCCACTCCATATAGCACAAAAAAATCAACAGACACATAGACCATACAATCAAGAACATTTCTACAGAGGAAATACGACTTACCACTACACAAGCGCGATTAGTCATATCAAACAACATTTCTACTGGACCTAATAGCATAAACATTTAGGGCCATTTACCCTCAGATACCATACAAACATGTACAACATTGTCCTCAACACTAAAACAATACCTCATCTTTGGAAACGTACCACGATCATCCCCATTCTAAAACCATACAAAGACCACAATATTGGCACAAACTACCGACCCATGTCACTTGTATCACGCATTGCCAAAGCAATAGAGAAAACGCATGACATAAAACATTTATTCTGGTCATTTTTCATCAACATGGATTCAAACATAACCACTCAACACACACACTGCTTTGACAACATTTGCCACCAAATCACAAAAGGCTTCAACAATCCAAGGCCTCCACAACGCACTGTAGCTGTAGCTTTGGACAAGAGCAAAGCGTTTGATACAGTGACCATACACCAACTTATACTCAGACTTACACTAAAAAACATTCCAACCATTATCATCAAACGGCAATAGCAAAGTACATAATAGCAAGCATAGCAAACTACATAAAAGGACGACAAGCATGCGATCAATACAATGGCACACTCTCAAAACTCAAACGAATCATACTCTGCAGTACCACAAGGTGGAGTTTTGTCTCCAAGTTTATTAAACATTTACACCTCTGACATTCACTCCTCCCAAAAGACGTACAAATTACAACATATGCATATGACATAATAATCACGGCATCTTACACCAAACATGTAAGGCCCAACAACTCATTCAACCATATCTTCACAAAATACCACTAATAATCTTTATATAAACACAAACAAAACTACCACCATACTTTTTACACCAGACCCAGCTGAATATGTCATAACTCTATTACTTAAATTAAACAATCAAACACTACCAACAACAAAACACCCAAATATTCTTGGAATCACTCTTGACCCAAAACTGACACTCACAACATATAAACGTGACCATCACTAAAGCAAAACAAACGTTTGACATTGTAATAGCGCTCACTTCTACTAAATGGGGTAAACAAAAGGAACTAATCGTGTCTACATTCAAAAGCTATTGTTGCTTTGTTTCAAATAGAATTTTCAATAGTGTATATTGTTTAGTATTTATATTTAATATTCACCCAAAATCAATTTTTGTGAACTATCTTATAGGTGTTGGAAAGGATATAAATATAATTATAATAAAATTATCAAAAAAAAAAGAAACAATTACCAAAAAGGCGCACCGCATAAAAAAAACCTTAGTGTTTTGTTATTGGTTAACAAGGACTCCACGCGACGATTGGTGAAATGGTCGAATGTAGTTGCTGACCTCTGAGCCAACAGAATACAGAAAAACAAGCTATTATTTTTTCGATTATTCATATTCGGTCTTGAAATTAAAAACGTTTATTTCACTTTTGTAAGCATATATATTACTTTCTAAATCGGTAAAATCAGCAAAAATTTTTTTCAAGCTTTCTAAAAAAAATTGTTGCAGACATCGAAGTGGAAGTGCTGGGAGTAGCAGCAGTGAAGAAGGCGAAGCCGGCAAGTCGACACCGCATTTGAAGATACCGGTTGAGAATGAAGAAATGGAAATAATTCCTCCAGGTTAATACAGCTTTTGCGCTGCTTGCTTTTACGATGAGTAGATTCCGAGAAAATTGGTCGTGCAGTAAATTTTTAATTTTCCATGCTTTTTGTAAGCATTGTCAAAACAATTTTCTTAAACTTTGTGGCCTCATTGTTTTAATATTTTGACAATATCAAAACAATCTTCACTCTCTTGGTATCATTAAAGCACGAAGCTCCTTGCCGCTGAAGGAAGTACCCGAGAACTGCATCGATGCAGAGCTAAATTGCCGTTTATCCCATTCTCATTATGACGTCAATATAGCACACTTCGTTTTTGCGTGACGCACAATGGAAAAGTCATTGCAACTTTCAGTCCTCGCCTTAATGTTGCGCTAGAACAGTAGTAGTTCTCAAATTTTTCCAAGTTTTCAGGTCCGTGGCCCCTTTTCAGAGATTCTTAAACATCCGTGGCCCCCTGCTTAAAACATTATCCCAAAATTTAGGTAAAGACCAAAAAAGATCATTATTCCAAAATTCAAATGAAGACCAAAAAAAAGGGTCATCGCTTTGAAACTGCCTTTGATTTTTTCAGTTTTATCGCAAAGAACTTGTGCAAACTAAAAGGTTTCTGCTCGTGGCTTCGTAAAGGAGCCATAGGGCCCCTTTGAGAACCCCTGCGCTAGATCCTCGATCATGAGTGAGGTTTTCGCTTTCCTTTATTTGCGGATTTGATAGTTAAGGGAAAAAAGCAGATGACAACTGCTGAATTTTATTTATGAGACTTGAACTTTAATTTATTGCTGCTGGATTAGTTTTAAGGTTTTTACAACCTTAGTCAAAAAGTCTACATTCTTCAACGAGAGTCCTGTGATATTTTTGAAATGTCACTAACAAAACCTTTTGTTTTTAGCTCTTGGCTGGCGGGCGAATTTCGGAGACAGCGATGGCAGCGGAAGTAGTAACAGCACTCCAAATACCTCCCCTCGAACCGGTGGTGTCTCGAGTTCTCCCCCTGATTTTATCTGGACTTCAGGATCGGTTTGCATAGTTTTTTATGCTTCGCTTTTATTATGTCATAATATTTTGCTCCTTTATTTTATCAGAAATTCGATTGTTAATAAATGCTTTCCGTGCTTTCTGAGCTTTGGCACTCAGGGTGCAAACTCGTCAGGATTTTGAAGCAAGTCATAGTTCGACTTGTTATTGTTTAAAAAAAAAGAGAAGTTTCTTTTTGCTCTGGTCGAACTATCAACTCGAACTTTAAATCTTCTATTTGAATTTTTTTGGGATAATAATATAAAGGCTGGCGACGCCCCTGCTAACAGCAACATTTAATTCCGATTCTTTTAATGCATCTGTGCTATTTAGCAGGCTCATAGTGCTGAGAAAAATTTATTTCAATTCAATTTTAGTGATATTCAAGCGAGCCTATTATTTATTGGCAAATTATTGGTAACGGTAAATCGCCGAAACGACAATACCGGTAACTTAGCGTAATCTTAAGATGTACTATAAGAAAAATCCTTAATTTTATTGAATTCCGAACTTACAGAGGGAATAAAGTGTGTAAATGGTAGCTTGCTAATTGCTGGGTGATCAAAATGCGTTGACAAGAGGATAAAAACATGAGAACAACAGTTATAGTCTTTGAGAAAGTTTTTTCGTGACCAGCATTGATTTAACCCTTTCACTGCTGTACTAAAATATGAAAAAATCCTATAGCATGCTTTTTGGAAAGAAAATATAATTTTGTAAAGAAGAATAGATATAATATATTTATTTATCAAGTGATATGTAATCTTTTAGAATCAAGTAAATTTTTTTATCAAGTTAAGAAAATTTAGGTAAATCCACTTTCGGCACTTTGCTTTGCTGACTTTAAACTGGATATATCCGCTTTTGGCAGTGAAAGGGTTAAATTACTAAACATTATGTTCATCAAATTGACGGTGCTGGATAAGTCTAAACGTCCAGCTCGTTACTTTGACGTGTCCTCCTGGCCCGATTATTATGCGTCGAGACAGCGCGGTTTCTGAGGGTTCGGCGCTTGACCTTCGATGGATGGGAGTGTAAAGTTTGTTCATTTTTGCTGGTTTGCAAGGCTGACCAATGACCAAGCCAGAAAAAATTAAAAATCAGTTATCGATGATTTTGTGGATGGCTAATGATCTCGTACTCGCAATGACGTTCACGAATAGCAAAAGAAACAACAAAAAATTATATAGTGACGCAATTTATTTAACTCTACCACAAACATGAAAATTTCTATACGGCATCGTTCATTAATTACACCTTGCAATGATAATTTTGTTCATGCGTTGTTTAAGTTACATTCGTTTATGTGATAGCTTTGATTTTTTTTCTGTTTAAATTTTACATTTTAACTGCTGAATTTTGGACTCGCTGAACTAAAAAGAATGTTGGCCTTTTTCTACTTAAATAAGCAAAAAAAAAAAAGAATCCAAGAACAGGTGTGGAACTCTGTGTCTGGTTATCGGTCAACCTTGCAATCAGTAAACACAAATTTTAGATTTACTTGAGTAATGATCAAAGGTGACCCTGAGTGGGCATCTCTGTTTTAAAGCTCGGCTTGGATACCGCCAAAAAGCCCCAATTTTACCCTAATATCTGTAAATAACACCAGTCCGAAAATATATATTTTGAGAGAGTCTATACAAGAAGTATGAGTGATCAAAACAACTTCAAAAAAGCTCAATTTCCTGGTTCTTAATTTGAAATGTTTCTCAGGGTAACGACGGTGGTGGCGCTCCTGCGCAGGACAACTGGGCCAACTTTGAAAACATGGAAAATTTTCCAGGGTAAGCTCGACTTTCGATTAATTGATTAGTTTCAAGGACTGTTGAGAAAAATTGCGGCCAAGTTTTCACCGACAAAATTAATGGCAAAATATAATTTTAAAATTACTGTAGCTCGTGTTGTAAAGTTGAAATAATAGAATTTAATATTATTTTATCAGCTTTTATCAGCACTTAAATCAAAAATTTTTTTTTTTTAGATTTTTTAAGCTTGCGATCTTTTGATCAGTTATGTGATTAGCATTAAATCGATATTACATTGCGTTTGATTAAACTTTGCATGAAGTCGATACTGTCAGATCGCATTAGATTCGAATTAAAACAAGCTGCAAACTTCTAGTGCTGCCTCTTTGTCGATTGTCTCGGTAATAGTTTGATCTCTTGTAAAAATTACTATCTTGGCGATTGCTGTCAGCTGTAATAGTAAAGTGGCAAAAAGCGTTCCCACTTCAAGGTCCCCCGGTCGAGGTTGGAGAATTAGATATCATGTCCAACTTAGATTTGGAAACGCCGATTACCAACTGCGAGATGTCGTTTTGGGTTTTGAGGTTTTATTTTTTTACCGATAAAATAAGAAAACTCGCTCAAAAATAGTCCGAATTCTATAAATACGAGTAATCGAAAGTCGGATAAAAATTCCGCTTCCTAGTTTTTTTCAGCACTTCGAACTTTAAATACTTGTATGTCAGAGACAGCAACCTACCTTAATGTGAATATGAAATTCAACGGTTGGCGCTGTTTAGTGCCAAAGTCGCAGTTGTTTCCTAATTAAACATTAAAAGCTTAGTTTTTACTGTAAAGTCTCGGAATGACTTTATGCTCTTATCCTGCCATCCGCTCCTTGATTACGTCAACATGGCTAATTATGACGTTTTCTTATTCAGCAGTCAAGGTGAAGACGTATTTGAAGCCCCAACTACAAACAATTCAAATCCTTCTTCATCACGTATGTAACTGAGTTTGAAATACGCCGATCTTTGGTTAATGTATTTCTTTTATACGCAGCCGAAGTTCAGATGAAGCGAGAGATAAAAGAAGATAAGCTTCTGTAAGGATTGTTCTTTTGATCTTTATTTGTCTCTGGTCTCATCCAGTCACCAAAAAACATCACTTGAAAAATGTACAACTGTAAAATATTACATTGGGCTTGGGGTGCCGTCCCCTCTTTTTTTTCGGAAAATCTTTTTTATCACCCAATTCGGCTTGATCAGAACAGAGATGCGGCATGAAGGCGCAACTCAAAATGTTTCGTACTGACCCAGAGTAGTAGCTGAAAAATAACTTCCAAAAAGGGAGGTTGTACATTGTCTCTTTTCTATATTGTTAGTGTTATTCGGTGGTTTTGTGATTATCTGGGTCGTGTTCCGTAAGTTAGATTACGATCTGCTTGTTCAAAGAAACGAGAACATGGAGATCGGAGTCGAATCGAGTTCGCCCGAAGAAACGCCTTCTCGAGAATCGTTTGACGGTAAGACTGTCACGTGCTTGAGCGACGTCATCATGGACATCCAAGAAGAAACTCTTCACGTTTCGTCATCGGATCCTGTCGACGCAGCCGCCGCTCAACCCCCTAGCAACAAAGCGTCGTCCGACGCGCACGATACTGTTGCCATGGAAACGGACGAACCCCCATCGACGTCGTCTGAAAACGTCGAGTGCTCCTCCGATCCGACTGGAGAGCAAGCCAGCAGGTAGTCGTTGTGGTTGAGATCAGTTCGTCGTTCGCGGCCGATTTGTCTGAATTAACATTTCGCGCTACGCGCAGGGTTCCCGAGCAAGTCGAGTGCCACGACGATAGTGCGAGCGAATTGCGCGAAGACTGTCAAAGAATAGAAAATCCCGCCGTCGCTGAGACCTCGAACCAATCGGTGGACGTCACAGAGCAGGATGGCTCGCTGCACATCGAAGGAAGCAGCGACGTAAAAACGGATTCATCGCACGCCGACCTTTCCGGCGCCGAAAACGGTGACGGCGTCGTCGCCCATGTCAAGGCCGACTGCGAGCGCTCTGGTGCCGACAGTGACCAAATACAAATGAATGGGCCCGTGTGAAATGACGTACCTCCGTTCAAGACGGCCAACACACTAAGAGGGGGCTGTATGTTAGTGATTTATGTGTTTGGCATAAGGTGACGAGTTGTCCGTCGGCACGGGTGAGCTTCATTTTGAGCCCTGCTCCTGAATTTGTTAATTTAAGCTGCGCAATCTATTCAACGGCAGCCGTGACGAACTGAAAATTATTGTCATTTTCATTCATCACCAATATTTAAATGCTGGCATGTTCATTGTGCGATTGCTATCCTTTTTTTTTCTTGTAACCTAAAGCCGCTGTTCCTATCTTTTTTTTAAGGCGATATCTGTCAAGCTTATAGTGATAACAATAACATCAATAATGCACTTTCGCGATCTTTTTCGCAGAACACTAGCTCTAATCTACTTGGAGAGCTTGGCCGAATTTGTAATTCTCCCATTCGTAGATCTAGTGCTTGTGTGTGCTGTATTATGTGATCAATTTTTTTACGTACAGTTACCAGCTTTTGTGTTATTGCTAGAAAGGTATTTTTGTAGCAAATGCTTTTTGACTGTCAGCAGACCCTGTCGAAGAGGTGTCAGTCCAACTCAAAATTTCTCCGTTTTTCTCGGTGTTTTTTGTGCCGCCACCTTTATCTCAAAGCTATCCGTTGTGGTGCAATAGAGTACTGAGACTTTCGTTTAGACTTTTATCTACACACCAAGTTGTGTCCTAAAGCAAGCTTGGTTTCAATTTTGGCTTTGGTGTCCTATCAAGTTTCGTTGTGCGTGTTGAAACCACGGCGGGTTTACACTGTCTGCAATCGTTGCAGAGTTGGTGTTTTCGAATCTTTTTTGCTGTTACCGAATCTATCTTTGCGTGACGTCACAATAAAAGAACGGACGAGCTTATCAACTCTTGTAGCCGGTGTAAACCTGCCCTTAGTCGTTTGAAACTCGCCGAAAAAAAGAGGAAATTTACTCGGAGACCTGGACAGGTTGCCGTCCGTTTGATTCGACAGTTTTTCGATTCGTTTTCGGCTGTCCTCAAAAGCTCGGTGCTCGATCCCCCTCGTGAAAGTCTTATTCTTGTTTTTTTTTGTTTTATCGTCGCTCCCGATCCCATGCGACCGCAAGCGCTTTGCCCGAACCGGTCGAGTCGCAACGCTTTTCGACCGACTTATACGGGCGACTGTCAACCTTAAACATTACCGATCTCTTATATAGCTATTTTTCGACTTGTGATCACTAAAAAGTTGTTATTTCACAACAATAAACGTTCGATCTAAAAAAAATTTTTTCATGCAACTGCAAGCGATGTTTTAAATTTCGGCCGATATATAGGTGCTTGTAGTACAAGAACGAATTTGGAATTTTTTCCTAAAGAAATTTTTAAAAAAAGTCATTAAAGTTTGCATTAATTAATAAAAAATTATAAAAAAGCAAATTTCGATTAAAAAAAAAAAAATTTAACTGCATTAAAAAATTTTTACCTTAACAATTGGCAAAAGTCTTTTTCTAGCTTAACCTAATAGCAAGCACTTAAATATATAAATTTAAACCTCATAAATTTTAAAATCTTTCTGTAAAAGTCAAAGAAACTAAAAACAGTTTAGTCTGATATCTGCATTTGGCATCTTGAAAACCAGCTCGAGTTAGGCTCGTTTCCACTATCAGTTTCAAACGAAGTGTTCTCCTTTGCGAAAAAGGGGCAGTGTTGTCGACTGGCAACCATTAAGTAAAAATTACCTCGACTTATGTCCGAAAATAGCCAACCAAGAGTTTATTGTGGGGTTGAAATTTTTTATTTGTTTTTTTTAGTTTTTACTAAAAAATATTTTAGAAACTTGCAGCTGCTCACTAAAACCCCAAGCGGAGGAAAGTGCCGTTAAGTGTCTTTTACACTGACACATTCTTTTTGTGTTTAAAAAATCACACCACAACAATTCAATTTTTTTCCTAACATTCAATGGTCATGCAAAGATTTGTAGAATATTTTGCAAGACCATTTTCTTGTTTCTGAGCTACTTAATTAAGGGAGACTATTGGGCCGAAATTTAGTTTTTTTTGTGCCTTTTGATTCAAAAGGAAAAAGCCTGAAAACCCCATATTAAAAACTCAACCTTTTAACTCGTTAAAACATGCATATAACTTTTTTTTAGATAAAGCATAATATAACGTTTCAAAAATTGCAAATTTTTTGGCCCAAAGATACTTTAGCTTGGAGACCAATAGGTCACATTTAAAGAATGTTTGGGCACATTTTTTACGTAATTTGCTGTATCAGAGACTAAATGAAAAATACAGATTAATTGTTTCATATACATTATGATAAAAAATTGCAGTTCAATCAAAGCATTGTCAATAATAACAATGTTAATAATGGCATTTTTTGTCCACAAAGTAGATGTAGACTGCATCCGCTTTTTTTGCATATCTTTGCATGGTTGCATGAGAAATTTTTTTCTCACAACGATTTTTTTAAGTGATGCTTTTTTTATCTAAAACGTTTTGAATTGCATTTCTTAGGTATGGTATAAAAAAAGCCAGTGGCGTACCGAGGATTTTTGAAAGGGCGGGCCGTACAACTACAATTGTCGGCAGCGTAGTCGAGTGGTTAAAGCGCCTAGCTTATGATCAACACGGTCTCGGTTCAAAACCCACTCGCGCCATTCTGTTGTGTCCTTGGGAAAGA
This sequence comes from Diplosoma virens, assembly GCA_963680785.1. Classification (NCBI taxonomy): domain Eukaryota; kingdom Metazoa; phylum Chordata; class Ascidiacea; order Aplousobranchia; family Didemnidae; genus Diplosoma; species Diplosoma virens. The sequence goes on from OY796893.1 coordinate 28,356,345, forward strand.
CACTTTACGGCACTTTCCCCTGCTTGGTGGTCTTGGCAAGCAGTTCTAAATTACAGTCATATCTTTATTAAATTACAAGCGGACAGCAATATCTTGGTATCTCCGGAAGCAGGTCGGGGTAATTGCCTACCCTATGTATTAGCACCTACGTCGCTTTCCTGCGAATCAGGAGGATAAATATAGAGATAAAATAAAACAATATAAATATTAAATATGCTTAGCGGAAAATTTTTTCAAGCGTTAAAAAAAGGTTTTTACTTTGAATCTATCTCGGTTGTGTCGATTTTTTGTCCATAAAACATAGTGATCTCTAAATAAAATTAAGGTTTTTATTTTGAACCTGTCTCGGTTTTGTCAATTTTTGGTCCCTAAAACATAATGATCTTTAAAAAAAAAGTCTTCACTTTGAATCTGCCTCTGATTCTCCCCAAGAGTGGACATGGCACAATGGCTTCCTAAATACGCCACTGCGTATAGTGGTTCCCAACCTTTTCATTGTCTTGGACCTTTTCAATGATTTCGGTGAAACTTGTGAACTTCATTAACTAAACCTGTAAAAAATTGTTACGAGCATGAGGTCTCTACTAGAAAATGAAATAAAATTTCAAATATCATTGAAGAGCATGCGATGTACGTCTTAGAAAAATTTAGTAATTAACGTTTGCAAGAAGTTAGTAGATTTGGGAAGAGAGTAATAAAAAAATAAGATGAGGAAAGATTGCAAAAACAACTTTGATACGTCATTTCAATCTCAAACTAAGGTTTTACAATTTTTTACTTAAACAAATAGGCTGCTCCGTCTCCCAAATATGTAAGTTGAGCGAAAGTTAACAATATTTGCTTTATATTTCGTATCGTCGTTATCGTTTGAAGGGTATTCACTCCAGGTCAGACACAAGTAGGACTGGGGCCGAGAGTTTATCCTTTTACTACCCCAGACTGCTGCACTGCCTGAATCAGATGCTGGCAGTGGTGTTATTAAGCCAGCATCGGGTTTTGTCATCCAAAATAGTCAGATATTCCGTATAAACTGATAAGTATATAAGAAAAAAACGAAATATGGCAGACAAACTGTAAAGTTTGTGCGTTATTAATACTTTTGCAGAAGCGTAATTTGTGGCATATATAACCTCACTCTGAAACTTATAGACTAACAGCTGATCAGAATCGTCACAATTAGGCATAGAACCAGAAAGATTATAACACTGAATGTAACTCGTATATCAGTAGTTCAAATAAAATGAAAGAAGATACAGTGGCGAGCAAAAAAGTAAGACTTTTTTATTTCATTAGATTTTTTCAAAATAACGTAGTTAAAAGTGAATTACATTTTTCCAAAAAAAATCAATTAACATTAGATTTAATACATGTATAATTTTTCGTGCTCTTTTTAATGATATATTACTTGATAATATAATTAAATTTTAACAAAGTTATTTTTAAAAGATCTGAAAAAATAAAAAGTCTTGTAAGTAGGTTAACATCGTTTCTGTTCATTTTTAAAGTTGATTGAATTTTAAAGATTCAACCAAGTTTTGTAAAACACATCTGCTGTGCATCCTTATTTAGTTTCTGAATGAGCTGCGAGAATAAGCGAAAGCACGGTGATTCATAGGCTATATTGAGTACCGGTATGAAGTTTCATCCATACTGTTAGAGAAGAAAAACACCTCAATGTGCGATTTTTTCCGAGTTCTCCCGAATTGCTTATGAAGCCCTCAAAATTAAAATTCTATTTGCAAACTCATGAATCAAGGTACACGCAAAAAGACCGAAATTTTTGAAAAAACACGGACGCTCCAGCCAAAGTACGAAGCTCAATTCTTACAGAAGTTTGAATGAAACCATTGCAAAATTTCTTATAATCTCCATCTCTTACTATCGAGAACGAAAAACAATCTTCATTAGAAGCTGATAAAGCAGTGAGCAAAAAAATGGGCAAAATTGTGATTGGAAAGAAAGCTGTTAAGAAAACAATCTGTGCAGCGTGCTTAATTGTTTAAAAGCGCTATGATTAATGGCGAACTTCATTATTTTAAAATCGCTCACGTTTCCTCACCGTGGCATTGCGCAAAAAACTATTCTCGTGCGTCACGCTGCTGAGGCGACTTGTAGGCTCGAGATGGGGTGCTGGTGCCAAAACGCTGCGCATAGCCACCTTATCTCTAATCTATTCAACAGCTGAGTACTGCGCGTACCAGTCTGGTGTCGCAGTGCTTACACTCGCCTCATCGACAGTGTCTTGAACGACGCCTTGCGCATAGTCACTGGATGCCTGCGTCCCATTCCAACGGACTACCTACCTATACTCTCAGGCATCCAGCCAGCTGAGCTTCGCCGAATGGGAGCGATACTCTCCTTGGCTTACCGTGGATCTCTGGACCCTGATTATATCTTGTATGATCTCTTAAGTGGGTCCTCAGATACTCGCCAAGTGGGACTAAGATCCAGACGTCCGTTTATGCCAGCTGCGCGGAATCTTTTGGTCAGCCTTGCCGGACTTGGCATCCGCGCCTCTGTGTGGACAAACCATAAATCGAATGCGGAGTACTGTAAAAATACTTCCAGGCTGCTTGTTTTTATACCAAGGACCAGTGCCAGGCCTATAGTGATGAGCTTGCCCCGAACAGCTTGGGTTAAGTTCAACCGTCTGCGGACTGGTGTTGGGCGATTCCATTCGTCCATCCAAAAATGGGATCTCGCTCCTTCACCAAATTGGGAGTGCGGCGCCGCTGAACAAACCGTAGATTACGTTCTAATAATGTGCCCCATGCATCAGGCACCACATGGAGCACGAGGCCTGACTGTTTTGTTTGACGAAATCCGATGCTGGCTTAACAACATCTGCCAGCAGCAGCCTGGGGTAGTATAAAAATAAACCCTAGGCCCCAGTCCTGTTTGTGTCTAACTGGAGTGGATGCCCTTCCAAACGACGACAATCGACACGGTCGCTGTTCACAAATTATTCACACCATTCTGTTGAGTCCTTGGGTAAGACACTTACCACACTTTCCTCTGCTTGGCAATCCTAGCAAGCAGCTCTAAATTTCAGTTAAATTTTTGATAAAAACTGAAAAACCAAAATAAAACATTTCAACCGGACAGCAATAGGGGAGATGCGGGACCTATGCACCAAAATCATCTTTTCCCCCTGTAATTTCTTTAAAATAAGATAAAATTTAACAATTGCATTAAAAATTCTCTACGTAAAGACGAATATTAGGTACGGTTTCCAAATACTTCTTGTGTTTAATTACTGTTTTAATGGCATTTTAAAATTGCTTAAAAAATGGTGCAAAGGTCCCACATGTAAGGAACCTTTGCACCAAGGGGGTGGGACCAATGCACCACATACAAATTAATCACATTGATATAATTTAATGTCGAAGAACGTCAAGATCAACGAATAAAATCACACAAACCGCAATGTACAGCACAGTTAGCATATAAACAGCAAAATACTAATAACACGGTAAGCCAGTGCTTTTCAAACTTTTCTTGCTCAAGGCACACTTCGCAATGTAAATTTCGCACGCACCACACTCAGACTTCAATTAAATTAGGCAGGGCACACTTCCTGCAAAACAAAGTTGCTTTGAACAATTTTATTTTGCAAAATTTAATGCAAGGCATGTGCATCAAAACGTTTACAAAAAAAAGGTCTTTCGCTCTAAAGCTATGATTTTTTTGGGAGATGAGGTTTTTTTTTCGTTGTTTAGTGGGTATTTATGTGTCCAATGCTTACCTGCATGTCTGTCGTTGATCGAGTAATGCAAATAAGTTATCTTAGAAAATTTTAAAAAGTTTAAAAAAGTTCTGCGGCACTCCTGGAAGTCGCTCACAGCACATCAGTGTGAAAATAAGTCAAAAGTTTATATGTTAAAAAGAGCTAAATTTTCTTAGAATCTGAAAATGTTTGATAGCCGAGATGTTTGGGCTACAGGTGAAGGAGAAGACAGCGCACACACAAAATCGTTATGTGAACATGATGCTAAATCTTCATGTTCTGGGAACACAAAAGCATTTTCTACTTTTGATGACCTTTTCATAAATGTGACTTCATAATCATTTTCCTCGTCTGGACCACTAATTACTTGAGCCATAAAGTTTTTAGATTTGTCAATGTTTGATACTTTCATCAAAACAAAACTACCAACAGCTACCATTGGCGGAACAACATTGGCAGAGGGATCATTTTTTTCATCTCCAAATGATGACTCAACATCAGCTGACTCATCTGTCGAAGATAAAAGAACCTCATCTTCACTTTCTGATGAGCTTTTGCATGCTTCTGGAAATCTTTTTTTCTTCTCGGCCGGACTGGTAATGATTGAAGATTTTTGTTGCCGGGATTTTTTTCGAGTAGTAGCTGTGGTTTTTGGTTGCGCCATAAATGCGGTCAATATATCTTGATCATGTGGCTGATTGGATACTACAATTGCTTGTTGATTATCAGTATTTTCTGTAGCTAATGCAATATCGGTAACAGCAGCAGGTAAAAATTCATCTTACGTAAAAACATTTTGGTTGTAAGGAAAAATTCCTGTATTTTTAAAATATGAAGTGATGTTTTCAGGATTAAAAGCTTTGGCAAAAGTCATGCCAACCATTTTAGCCACTGAATAAATTGTGATTGAATGACCTGCATGCGATATCATTCATCCATCACAGAAACTGCTATAAAATCGCTTGAATGGGCCAAAAACGCAGACATCTAGCGGCTGCAATCGGTGGCTGCAATGCGGAGGAAAAGTCAAAATATGCAAGCCATTTGCTTCAGCAATGTTAATCACTTCAAGTCCAATGTGGCTATGGTGATTATCTAAAAATAATAGCCCAGGGCTTTCTTTTGAAATTTTCATGTGGTGTATAAAATGACGCAAAACTTGTGGGAAAAGGTCAGAGTTCATCCAGCCTGATGAATAGCTTAAGCCGAGGCTGCCATTAGGAGCTCCGCTAAGCATATGCTTTTTAAAATGAACCCTCGGAAAAATAAATGCTGGAGGCAAAGCATTTCCAATATCATTGATGCATGCGCACATCGTCACATTTTCAGCTCTCTCAGCGGAAGGAACTTTACCAACCTGCTTGCTTCCAGCAAGAGCAAAAACTTGACTTGGCTTCTGAACAGTTGATAATCCAGTTTCATCCAAGTTAAATATGTTTTGCGGTGAGATGCTATTTTCATTAAAGATACTTTGTAAATTATCAAAAAAATAGCCAACATTGTGTTTATTAAAAGCACAAACTCAAGCCAAGCTTGTAGTTTCTGGCTGACGAAGACTCAGTGTTCTGTTTCTATGCCGAAACCCTTTTAACCAATCTTCACCAGCCAACTGGTTGAAAATCCAGCTGACTGGAATTTTTTTTGTTTTGCTATAGCAAATTTATAAGCCAATTGCTTAACTTTTAGTTTTGTCAACCCGTGAAACATTTTTGAAGCAACTCAAATGTGCTCCACTAGACAATTTTCTTTTTCTGAGGTAAAAATCTGTAAAGCAAGAACTAATTCAAACAAACTTTACCTTTAACACATGTGGTATCATACCATACAAGCTACACAACAAAGTTACAGGACCAGTTCTTTATCAACACTAGTCGACATGAAAACACAAAGTCAAATTACATCAAATGGCCTAAACTTTTCAGAAGGAGAGCATCTTATTTAGGTTACAGCTTTTCTTAGATTAATTAGTTCTACAACAAGCTACTTACCTGCTTTGTAGTCGTACTCAGTTTTTTTTATGTTATTTTCATCAATTTGGCCTTTTTTTATTCTTCCGATGTACTGAGATATGGTTGTGTGGCAAATGTTGTGCTTTCGAGCTGCTTCTCTAACTTTTATTTTGTGTACCAGCACATCATTAACGGCATTTGAAATAGCATCACTAGAATAATTACTTTTTATTGATTTATTTTTCTTTAAATTAGGCATGTTTCTGTTGAAAAAATTAAGTTACACGGCTTTTTTGACTGCAGACAATAATCAAATTATTCATGGACCTTTGCACCACTGGTGCATTGGTTCCTCGTCTCAATGGTGCCTACCTTTGTTAAATTTTTTTACTTTTATCCTCACAATAACCTAATAAGCATAGATATCAGTGGCGTGCGGTGACCTCTGAGACTGATCATGCAATTGATACGCCAAAAACTAGTCATACAATGGGTATTTTATGGGTAGTTAATGGGTAGGGTATGCAATATTTTATGGGTAGCAGAAAAAACTCTATGTAAGATTCTTTTAAGACATAGACCAATTATCGTCCTATAATCATGTTATTCTCCAAAAAACAAAAAATCATCACTTGAAATAAGTCCCATTTTTCTTACTTTTCGTCCAAATTCATGGTGTTCTCTAAAAAAAAATTCTTCATCTAAAATCTCTCCCTAATTTTCTACTTTTTGTCTCAAACCAGCTCACCTTTTCTAATTTCGTCCCAAAGCAGCGCTGTTCTTTATTTCGTTCAGAAATAAAGGTCATCGTGCAAGAATTCGCTGGTCATGCTACGCATGACTTGCATGCCCTGACCGCACGCCACTGATAGATATGTACAAAATCTTTTATCAACTTTTTGTAGAACAAATAACTACTAAAATACAACATAGGTAATCTTGAAGCCTATTAACAACTCCACGTTATACACTTCAAAACTGCCTGTTAAAATTTTTCTTTCATCACTCAAAACACAAAATTAGCTCTAGCATCTAAACCACGAGGATTTTTTCGACGGTAGTCCGCAAGCAGTCTTTTGTATTAAACTTAATCTGAAAAATGAAAAAATAAACTTAATTTTTTTTTTTAGGGGGCAGAGATATAGCGCTGGTGCATTGGTCTCACATCTCCCCTATCTTTATATCTCCGAAAGCAAATCGAAATAACCGCTCAACTGTTGCTCTCCAACGATTTCCTTTTTTTTAAATTTTATTGCTCAAACAGAAAAGTGCAAAATAGTGAAAGAATTATAAAGGTAGCGTAGAAAAGTTAGAAAGATAAATGTAAAAATTTCGAGTTAGAAAGATAAATACAAAAATTTAAAAAAAAGAAAAAAACAACTGCTTTATCACTGTCAAACAATGCTTTACAGTAGTGTCGGGAAATACCCAGTTGGCTACACAACCATGTTTCTTATCAAAATTACTCAAAGAAACAGTCTTAAATTGGAGAATAACATAAGATCTGCTCTGTCAGAACTTTTTCTAAAAATAGAAAAGCTACTCAAAAACAAATCATATTAAAATGTCCAATTGAATTTACTAAATGAGAGCTTTACTACCGTTTTGAAGTAAATAAACATTTTCGTGGTTTGTTCACATGATCTAGATTTCGTGTTAGGTTGTAGGGTGTAGCTTTAGTTTTTAGCTTGCGCAGGCTATTTATTTTTTACAATCTAGACCAAACGACGGGTTCTTTTGTTTTACTATAATTTATTGCTTTTATCTTGTGCATACAAAGCTTGTGGATCCCCAAAAATCACTCTGTGGACTCTTTGGGGTCCATGAACCCCCGTTTGGAACCATTGGTCTATATTTTTCTTTATTTTTTCAAAGTAGGAATTTTCGGTGTAGTTTACAAAATCTTTGCAATAGACGATGAATGAAAAACTATAACCTAATAAATTTAGGCTATAGATTAATGTTTGTGTTTAATTGTTTTATAAAAAACTTCACTAATATATTATTCAAGTTTTAAGTAAATGGTAAGTTATATATTAACGATGCTTTAGGCAAAGGTTATCTCCAAAGGTCCTGTAAATAAGTGCTTTAATGGTCCTGCTTATACGCCATTAACACTCTTTTGGCATCACCATCTATTAGATTACGCACTGTATCGTTTGATTTTCGTCCTTGTGTTTGTTTTGCTTTAATATACACCAGCACGACGGCCAAATTCTATATTTTAAATTGCATGTGGACGGCCGCAGGTTGTCCACCGTTGTTCTAAAGTATAGCAACGCAACCCATGCTTTCCTGCGAATCAAGACAATGAATAGAGATAATAATAAAATAAAAGTGGCAGGCGAATATAAAATTGTAGCTTTTTTATTAACAGGTAATTTTTTTAATTCTTATTTTTTCGGGAAGGTAAAAGGCTGTTACTATTTATTGCGTGTTTGTTCTTTTCTTTTCTAATTGTCCAAACAATAATAACACAATCCAATTCTTGTACCATGTTGCTTCAGTATTTCACTTGTTGTACTGTTTTTTTAAATAAAAAAAGCCAAACCGAACACTCAGGCAAATTAAAAACGCAGGAAAACAAACGTTGTAAAGAAAAAATACAGTTAAGCCAACCATTAAAGAACAAAAGATAAATGGAAAATCGGTTCGAACCTCGCAGTTGTCACAAAACTAAGCTGAAATGAAAAGAAAAGTTTGCGACAATGTGATGCTTGAAATGCACTTTTCTACGCTATCTTTATAATTCTTTCACTATTTTTCACTTTTCTGTTACAGAGATTGAAGACTAAAATTTTTATAGAAGAGAAAAATATAAGATTTTATGCTGATATTTAAAAAAGATTCTAATTGCAAGTTTTAGATCTGAAGGTTTCATTTTGAGCTATTTTTTCTGACATTTTTACGGTATTGTTTTTTCTTAAATATTTGATCGAGGTAACCATTTCTAATATTTTTAGAAGAGCGGAAATCATGGATAAGGAATATGTTTGATTAGACTTAAACCTTTGTTATCATAATTGAATGTATTGGAATTAATCAACTTGATATATCGGTATTAGCTTATCATAAATTTGTATTGTTATTATTTAACTTATTAATTACCGAGCTTTACTGTTTAATGCTTTCTGTAAACTGTTATGAAAATTTCAGTAAATTGTCAATAGTTCTTTTTATTTAATTCCGTTGTGAAAAAAGAGAAATGATGAAGAAATTAAATGATTGCTCACGAAATGAGTTGTAGAATAAGAAAAGGAGAGTAGGAAAATGAAGAAGCAACAAGAAGATAAGTGTTGTAACAGTGTAACATAAACTGGTACTTTAAATATACAGGGTGTCCCAGAAGTCGCGCACCATTTAAATTTTATAAAATCTTCCAATTTCTTCCAAACATAAATATCAATTTGACTGTTGTATTGTGAGTTTCTCACTCATTTTTAGAAAATTTTAGTTAATCAAATTCATCAAATCAAATAAAAATCAAAACATGGAAAAAAATTCAAGATGAGTATATGGTGTGCAACTTCTAAGGCACCCTGTATAATTGCAAATCAAAGCATAGTTTATTCACTTATTTCTTTTGTCACTGTGTAACCAAATGAATAAATAAAATAATATGAAAGATGTGAGAAAATGAAATGATAAATTAATAAATTTTATTAATTGGACTTTACCAAGAAAATTTGTAATAGAAACAAAATCTTGTCATCTCAATTTAACTTGCTCAAATCACTTGATTTGCTAGCTTGAAATAAAAAACATTTAAATTGTTTTATTAATGACTAATTTGATTTCTTCTGATACCAATTGCTTGTCTTACATTTAATTGTTGCTTTTTTGTAGTTATAATGTGTTAATTTTTAAATTAAAAACTATTAAAAACTAAACATTTTTTCTAACCAATTAAATTTTTTTGTCATAAAACATTTCATAAAAGTGAAGTGTTAATTATCAAAGCTATAATTATTATAATTTTTAATTAATATTAAAAAAATGTTCTAATAAGGCACACAAAGTTTTTTTTATAATAATTTTTTTTTGTATTAGAAACTTTAAACTAGTTACACAAGATGTAATAAAATAGTTTTATAATGAAAAGTATTGTTAAAATTCAAGCTTTGTAAGCTGGACATTAGCCAAAACCAAGCTCCATTAGACTATATTAACTTAAATTATAAAATACAAGCTATGCCAATTTTTTTGCCTTTAAATGTTTGTTTTTGTAGTTTTTGTTTGTAATCAAGTTATCACAATTTCAGATATTGTTGACAAAGTGAGTACAAATAAGAAGACACCAACAACATATTACTAGATATGCAGCATTAATTGTGTGTGATTGCTGTAGCTTACCATAACAGCAAAAATGATCAAGTTTATTAAGAAAGAAAAGAAAACAGCTAAGATAAATTAAAAAATTTGTAAAATTATAGTGCCAAAAAAGTAAAAATAATTAAACAAATAAATGTACACCTCTGAGCCATATGAAAAAAATCTTGCATCATCATTGGTGGGAAAACAAACTCTTGACCAAAAGGTTCAAGATCCAAAAGAGGTCAGACGGACAAGAAACCCGCAAAAAAAAATTGAGCCTTTTCAAGAAGTCATTCTAAGCGATTTTGGTACATAAAACTAGCCAGGAATCCTCTTACAGTACCAGTAAGAATAAAGAAGAAACAAAAAGAAAAATCATTTTTTCAAGAAGCATTAGCAACCTCAGAAGGATCCCAGATTAGTTTTAGTAACAAAATCATTTATAGTTGCTTCTTGAAAAGACCCAAAAAATCTTGCCATGGATCAAAAATATCATTTTCAATGTATATGGCTGGAGAAAAAAAGCATTTAACTTGAAACAACAAATAATAAAAAAATTGTATGCATTTCATAAAATTAATTAAAATTTCATTGCAATAAGCAATTTCTTTCTGACCAAATTTTTAGATTGTCTTGAGCTCATATTTTTGTTTCTTTATCTAATTATTTGAAACTTCTTGTAAAAAGAAATAACAAGAACCAGAAAAAAGTTTTTGAAAATTGTTTACATCTGTTTAATAAAATTAAAGATTTATTTTTGTACAGTTGGCTCCACTTAACTGGATCATGGATAACTGGATCATTCGGTTATCTGGATCATTTTTCTAAGTCTCAAATTACATAAGCATTTTCAATGTAAAAGTATGCCGCTTTTCTGAATTGCTGGATCAATTTTTCGGTTAACTGGATCAACAGCCCTCGGCCCAAAGTGATCCAGTTAAGCGGAGCCAACTGTACTAGATATCTTAAAAATTTTTTTAGAAATTTTTATAAGAGTCTTTTTCTAACTGTCTAAACAGACACTCTGGCTCTTTTCCATTGAGTTATGTCTTTGTATATGTCAACAGCAGTCTTTGTTTTGTCAGACAAAGACTAAATGTAGTGGTCACCTAATGTAGTGGTCTAATCTAGCATCAGTTTTCCTTTTTCTCCTTAACTTAATTCCTTAACATCTGTCTGTTGAAATAACTTTCAAATGTCAGCAACAATAGATTTGGCCACTTCCAGTTCCTTTGCTATGTTTCTAATAGTCGCATTCTGTTGGTAAAGTTTAACGATTTTTTTATGAGTGCTTGGACTTAAAACTACGTTTCAATGGAGACATCTAATTTAACCAATAATAGTACTAAAATAAGTAAATAACCCTTTTGAAAGATATAGGACTTTGATTGTTAAATACAATGACAAGAGTGTTATGGTTGTGCCATAGATATTTAAAAATTATAATGAAAATGCCTTCACAAAAGTGTTTTTATGTTACAATCACAGGTGTCTGGAGTATTATGCTTGGAGTAATATTTGCAAAAAGCTAGTTTTTTTAATTCAATTATGCCAATTTGCATTTTCACTTTTACTGACTGATATAAAATAAAAGAGCAAAAAAATCTCTCTCAGATTGAAAATATTTTTTTAAAAATTAACAATAATTTCATTATCTTAATATAAAACAAGTGCATTCAAGTGTTCAGACTTTTTTGCCTGCTAGGGTACTCATGATAAAAATGATGTACAAGAACTATAACACTTCAAATTACTGTTAAAGTTTTTGAAAAATAAATATTTTGGAGGGTTGTAGGAGTTTGAAACATAGCAAGTCATTAAAAAATGCTTTTGGTGGGGAATTAGCACAAATTCTGGCTGGTAATTTTTGTGCTCTTTCATGATATTAATTAGTATTTTTTAAAAAACAATGGTAAAATTGGAATAACTTTTTACCGGAATGCTTTTTACTATCAATAGATTAGTGAAGTTTTATTATAAATTAATGAAGTCGAGAAAATTAGTGAAGTTTTAAAAAGTCAAACAAAGACTAAAAAAAGGTTTTAATTCTTGATTGAAAGCAAAAATGTGTTTTTCACTTACAAAAGTAGATGAAAAGAATTTTTTTAGTGTTTTCTTTACACTAAGTTAGAACCAAAAGTAATTTTCTAGAACATCATTCTAGATTGTTCTGGCTATTATTCATCACTGGTTCACATCTTTCGCTAGGATTACTGTTAACAAAAAGTGATTGCAAATGCTTGATATTATCCCAAAATGCCATTGTCATGGATATAAATACTACTTATCACCAGGGCTGGGGAGTAGTACTCGTAGTAAAGATTAAGAGGAGTCAGAGTTTTTCCATGGAGTAGGAGTAACAAAAAATATTTACTATTCCTTACTCCTTTACTGCATTATTGGGTTGCCATACCATCTGGAATTTTTTAGAACATTATAATTGAAAAACTGAAACTGATTCCAAGTGAATATTTTTTATTTTTTTTTTTTTTTAGAGAACATCACATTTTGTCACAAAAATTAAAAAATTTGAGACTGATTCTAAGTAAAGACCTTTTTTTAGACAAGGAATAACAATAATAAAAATATTACTTCAGAGTAAGAGTAGCATTAAAAAAAACATTTTACTCTGGAGTAGGAATAGGAGTAACTCCAAAATCACTATTACTCCTCAGCCCTACTTATCACAAAATAGCAAACCCCTATCTGACGCAATTGTAATAAATACTGGGTGCATTTAAAATGGCTTCAAATCACAACAAAAGATTTTAAAAACACATGGCATTGCACACTTTGCAACACTTCTATTAACAAGCCACAATCAAGTATAAAATCTGTATGAACAAACACAATGTCTCAAAATAACTTTTTTTACCACAATGCAAAAAGCAACTCTACAACAGCAACTCCCAACCAGGTGTCTGTGGAAAGATTGCTAGAGGTCTGCGAAATTATTAAAATTGGGACAAAATTTTAAAATTTTTTGTAAAACTATTATTCAGGGGTAATTTTAAAATTTAGGAGTTTGTAGGCTTGATAATTTTGTGTAAGGGCTTCATGACAAAAAAAGGTTAGAACTACTAATCTACAACAAAATAAAGATTATTTATTGAAAATTCTCAAGCAGATATCATTACTCATTACAAGAATCAAAACTTAATCAACACCCCAAAGCACAAGCATTTCTTCATTCACACCCATATCAATAGACTACCAAAAAACAGAAGGAGGCCTCTTAACTACATTTTAAAAAAAATTCTCAAATTTAAACACCAAATGTTTAATTAATCAATATTAAAATCATTCAAATTTACCCTACATCATATCACAACATTAAAACAAACATGTACATACCAGCATTGTACTAAACTATCACCAAAATTCAATTAGATTTGACATATTTTAAACTATATGACAGATATTCCAAACCATATTATCATAGCTAAAATAGCTTAACACTTACTTATTGTAGACCATAGAAATGAAGTGATCAGAGATAGCTTGCTTTATTTTAATCACATCACATTTAGTGTAAAACTCATGCACCTTTACTGCCCAATTAAACACAACACTAGCCTACCTTACCAGACATCACCCTAAGTTCTGCAGACTTCACTCACTATGGTGGGATCACCTACCTCTGCTAATCTATCTTTATTTCCTATCCTTAGCATACATCTCTGTACCAAAGCAGCTTGCCTCACTACAGCTGTAACAAACTATTTAAAGGCCAACTAAATATCCTCTACTCGAAATGTTGAGAATTTCCCACATTACCCACACCACAAATGTACATGAGGCAAAGAAACTGATTTAAAGGCAATACTGAGTGCTGGCAAGCTTTTTATCTCTAAAAAAATCATGATGACACAAATCACACCATTTACCCATGCATCTTACAAAGTTTATCTAACACCTTAATGAAATTAACACTTTCAGTGCCAAAAGACGTATATTTATGTCTAAGAAAGGGGTTTGGTTTATCGTTAATCGTTACTAACCCACCAAGCTTTGGGGATTTCCCTAAAATTAAAAAACAATTAACTAAACTTGGCAAATAGTAAACAAGAGCCCAATTGCTTAACCTTTGGCATTGAAAGTGTTAATAACAAAACTGATCTGACCTACATAATGGTTACCCTTAACAATCATATAATTAAAGAAATAAATGGACTTAGAAACAACATTTGAACAAGCCTCTCTTTCTTTAGACCACCAAAACTAAAAACTATCTCAGAAAAAAACAACCAAAGAACAGAAGCCTCTGGTTTGGAAGTGGAGCAGCTATTACCAATGAAATAAACAAAAGGTTTCATTAAACAATTCATGCCTATCACTTCATACAGGACAAACAAAATAATTAAGTCACATTGCTATTGATAAAATACAAATTACTACTAATCAAGAGTGCACAGCTGTCTCAAATATGCCAACAAACTGTTCATCTGGACTTGTTGGCACAAACATTAGGCATCTGAAATACCTAGAACCACTTACCATATGATACAGCACTTTACAAAAGTGTGTAGCATTGTTTTCAATACTCACACAATGCTATATCTTTGGAATTATCTTAATTTTGAAACCAAAAAGAATAGCACAATATTACTACAAACTATTGACCCATACTACTTTTCTCACTCATTGCTGATAAATTGACAAAAAGTCTATTTGTTACAAAAAAACAACTACACTATTTGCATCTTTCACCTACCTAAATTCAAACATAAACACTTCCAAACACTGGTCATCTTCCATCAAATCACAAGAAACATCAATGATACAAGCTTCAGAAAAGAACTGTTGGTATAATTTAACACTAGAACAGCTGCAGTTGTGATTGGAGATGTACTGGAATTTTGTTCCAGTTGGAATTCCAGCTAAATTTAAAGATTTAATTTCGGTTCCATTACTGGCTGGAATCAATTCTATTCTGGCCAGAACTGAAGTGATTATAGCTCTATGCTTAGTTTACATAGTAAAATTGATGTAGGCAGTCATTTACTCAAAAATTGAACGCTTTGCTGCTGCTTTGCTGCTGCTTTGCTGCTTCAATTTAAAAAGTTTATAAGAAGAAAATTGTCACACAAATTATGACATTGACATATCAATATATACTAAATATATTAGGTCAACCTTAAATCAGCTACAATGCACTACCGTTAAATATATAAATAAATTTATACACAAGAGCGTCATGTGAGTAAAATCCATTAGCATAAATTGGAACAAATTCATTGTAGAAACTAAGGTCAGATGACAAAAGCACTTAACTCCATTGATCTGGAAACAAATTCAGGGCACGAGTCCACCTAGTTATGAGCATTAATAGCACAGGCAAAACCTAACCTTACAGCAAATCATCAACATTTTATTGCAGTTCTATCAATTTAGCATCAGTCTTATTTACTAGCCTTTTCAAGTAAAGTGATCACTCTATTCTACTCTCTACAAAGATAAAAGACATAAAATAGCTGAACAGCTACAATAACATAAAAATTAACCTTTTCACTGTATAACTTCAATAAATGTGTCTATTATATTTTTGGTTGCTATGTTTCAAATATCCAGTGCTCAACTACTCACATAAATTGCTTTAATGTATACTTCAAACAAAACTGACTGCAAACTTTCTACTTTAGTATTTTTTGAAGTGATTAATCATTTGCATTTACAATACTATTATCAACTGACAATCTAACATGTATTTAAGCAGTTTCATGTATTATCAAGGTTAATATTTCTAAATAGTTCCGGTCAAAATTCCAACTGGATTTTATGTAACAATTCCAGTTCCAGTCAAAATTATTATTTAAGTTCTGGCACATCTCTAATTTTGATAAGCCCTCAACACCAGCAGCAGTCATTTTGACCGCTTCTCCGAAAAGGCGTTTTTACTAGTATACGCATGGTGTGGTTGCAACTTAAGTGTTGAACAAATACTCAGGTCACGTAACTTAATCAATCTATCCACAAAAAACAGTTTTATTTAAAGAGAAGGGCAAAAACTGGACAATTAATTAAAAAATGTTTCATATTTGTGTTGTTGCGCATATGACACATTCAGAAAGCTCCATAGCGGTACACTTACCACATACCGTTTTGTTTGGGTGCAGTTTGCAGCTATTTGACATTTTTTATGCTTCTCAGCTTTGGTGTTTTTAGGAAGTGTCAATAGTTAGTGAGGTCTAGCAATAGTAGTGTTTCTGATTGATTTTTTAACAATGTAGTCTTCATGTAGTTCTGTAGCAAGCTTAAACAAGAAATCTTGTCTTGAAACCTAGTCACCTGTTCATTTTTATGGAGCACAAATGCATTGATGCCTGCCAAATCCCAAATGTTGTAGAAAACAACAATGAGTCACTGATCGATGGGTGCCTGCTTTGACTAAATACTGCCTGGCCATTTGATCAGCCACTTCAACACCATATTTCATCTTGTTATAAAATTCCACTGTTTTGGTTTTTTTCTCAGATTTGCCAAGCTCAACAGACATATGCAGAGAACTAAGAACACAAATGTTTTTCTTGGGCTCACACTGATACACAGTTAGAGTTGCTGTATCGCCTGCCTTCATGAGCTTACTAGAATAATGTTGCTGCAAACATTTTGCAGATGCAAGCAGCTCATGTCTAACCTTGTTTGTAATTTCAACAAGATTGGTTTTTCTTTTGAGCTCTTGAGCAAGTAAAGACAATGTGAAAAAGTTATTGGTGGTAATGTTTTTACCTTTACCCTTGAATGGTTCCATGAGAGTCATGTCAATGTTGTCACTAAGCCTTTGGGTAAATGGACGTGACTTATCTTTGCCCAGATAAGGAATGGCATTTAGGATATACTTGGATTCCAAGTTACTGCTAACTAGAACTTTATGTCAAACTTATCTGGTTTGTTTGGCATATACTGGGTGAACCTACAAAGGCTGCTCATCAATCATAATATTTTCTCCAGCTTTGTAGCAACTGATGCTGTTGTCTACAAACATATTCAACATATCTGAGATAAGAGCAAATTTGTCAGTTTGCAACCGTACTGACATTGTGCTACACTAGTCAAAGTGTAGAAAACATAATCTCACGACAAGAATTTCTTGGTATGGTTTGTTGAAAAAAATTGTGAAGGGAAAATTTTTTGCCACCATATGCTCCTTGTACAGGGTGGACCATAATGATGGGACACATTTTAAATGCTATTTTCTCAGATTATATAAACGAAAAAGAGTACTAAATTTATTTATCACATAACTTATACATAGGAGTTTAACATATTACCTAAGATCTGAAAATTGCATCAAGTTTTATTACTTTCAGGTACTGATTTGGTGACCCTCATAAGGTCATGAACTCCAAAAAAATTGCATATGTAGTTGAGATTATTTATTAGCCATTTAGGTTACCTGATCATGTGAACTTTTTTCTGTAGAGTTACCTGAAAGATCAGTACGTAGGTAAATCCCACACAACATAGAAACCAAAACAAAGCATCCATAGAGAGATTACCACTCTTCCAGTTAATATGCTAAACTGCACTTTACGTGATATGAAAAAATCAAGCTCTTAAATATTTTAGTTGTGATGGCGAGCATCTCAGGGATGTAGTATTAAGATCTTAGATAATACGTTAAACTTCTGTGCATAAGTTATGTGATAAATAAATTTAGTACTCTTTGTTGTTTATATAATCTGAGAAAATAGCATTTAAAATGTGTCCCATGATTATGGTCCACCCTGTACATATGGCAGTGCAAACCTCCTATTCTTCATTGCCTAAGACTTTTCAAGCTTCGACATTGGTACGTTGTTGAATTTGTTTGAGCATATGGTTATCAAATATAACTTGAAAAGCACCAACAAGGGAGTCTGCCATTCTAAGGGAAAAGAGTCATAAACTTGATTGCTCAGTTAGGACATTCTAAGCTTCATGCCTTCCTTGTGCTTCTACGCCGAATTTCATATATTACCATTTTGTGCCATCTCTTGCTGTCTTGTGTGTGCTCCAACTTTCAGCAGCACCTGAACCAGAATCATCATCAAAACATGTAGTAGAATGGGTTTCAACGTTAGTATCAGCAGTTTGTAAATCATCTACATGAACAATGGGTTGTGCATCATCAAATTGCTCAGTTTCTTCATTGTTGTTCATCTCATCTAAGGAGCATAATTCCCAATCCAACATGTTGCCTTTTTCACTTTATTTTACACTCACAAGTTTCACTTTCCCCTCCAGAATCATTTTCATCTATGGATGTGAGCATAGCAATAACTTTAGTAAAACATCTTGGTCTTTCAGATATGATGTAATAGATTTGATTATGGTATATTTATTAATCAAGTAGCTTACTTCACCTGCAAAACCAGAATAGGTTAGCACTTAGTGGCATGAACACCATGCTTTTATTACAAAAGGTTATGGTCAGCATACTAACTTTGCTAAGAACTAATTGCCTGTCTGTTCCACTGCTTTTTCTGCCTAAGAAAGTGGGCTGGGTGCTATTTGGGGAGAATACTGGACCACCGCCATGGGCTCAATGATGATGAAAGCTCGTAGTTGTCAACAATATAGAATAGCTATTTCTGTTTCATCAACTCTTTTATAATCTGAAGTCAGTCTATTTCCAGTGCTAACTGATAACTGGGAAAAATTTTTTATAATTGCTTTCTGAGTTGTGCATTTTTTCTGGTGATTCTGTAATGTCACAAATAAAATCAATTCATCAGAAAATAGAAAGACAATGTTTGAAAATAAGTCATACATGTCATAGAGATGATATGGTCTTATAAAGTATAGCAGATGAGAACCCACCTCATGCTTCCACAGTAATGAGACTTTGCTTTCCTTGCGGCTTCTGATGCATTATTTCTTGATGAGTAGTAATTTCTCACCAAATCAATCCTTTCTTTGATAGTGAAATGTCGAGCCATCTACACAAGGCTATAATTTGCACAACTGGTAGACTTCATGCATGAAGAAAATGAATGCGTACTTGCAAAGTGAAGCAAACGTGTGTGGTAACTATGGTAACTGCATGAAAGAGAAAATTCTAAAAGTGAAGTATGATGAATTAGCTTTCTATGTTAAGAGCTTAATTGGAATCGCTATCTGTGACGTGATTTATTGCAATGACGAAAAATTTTGCGTTACTTTTTTAACACCCTGTATATAAGACAAAAAAAAACACATATACATATATACAAATATGTTTTAAAGAAGTTGGTCATGCATTGCACAATAGTAAAAATGTATTTCAAAAAGCTTAAAAGTTATGCTTTGTATTGCTAAATAACAATAACACTTGAAAAAGAGACAAATTATAAGTCAAACTTTTAACAAATCGAAATAATAAAATTTGTTTTTGTGGAGTTGTTTTTTTTTCCTAAACCTGTAATGTTTCATCTAAACCTAAGGTTTTAGATTTATTTACAGTTATTATTTAGGTAAGCTATATAAAAAGAGTGTAAGTTGTCCCATATAATAGATAACCTTCTTAAAGGTAGCAAAAAAGAACATATTACATTCTTGCAAATCCAGATAAAAAAGTTTCCATGTCTTTATTTTTTTCTCTTATGGCTACCTATTCCAGTGAGTTTAGAACACTGGTAGACTATTTTCATCAACTGCAAATGGCCTCATTTCTACCTTCTGTTTTATCTCTGCTAGTTGGAGCTCTTATTTGCCTGTGGAAAAATATTAGTCCTTTCTGTTGTCTCAAAAGAGCCAAATTTTCCAGTTGCCTACATGATTGATCAGGTTACTGCTTCTACAAATAAGCATATACCCAAATCCAGGTGTACAGACACTTGCACATTTTGGAAAAATGTGATTAACCTTTTTTTTGTAACTACATGGAACATTAGATTTACTTAAAATTCTCTTGTATTGCATAAAAGAGCTACAATAACTCAATAGCGTTTACAAAACTTTTATCTACCAATCACAATCAACTCCATCAATTGTAATAACTGACATAATATCACCAAAGAATTTCAAAATTCTTAAAAAATCTATGCAAATAGCATCTCAACAACAAAATTCGATGCAGCTGAAATCAATGCTCTTCATTATGGTACTCAAGCAATTTTTTTCTTTAATTTTTTTATGATTGTTACATGATGCATTGAGCATACAAAAACTTTGGCTTTGATAGTTTGAACAATATTCTAAAATGAACTGCGTTAAAAATTTTTTCATGCTCTTTAATATATATGCTTGACATTTGTTGATCTAAATATCAGTTTATTTGGACAGTATCTGCCTAATTGTTAATTTTGGATAACTGAAAAATAAATTTTTATACATTTCTGTCAACTGACATCTATCCAGGCCATTTCCTTCAGTTTATGTTTGATATAATTATTGTGTGTCAATGAATTTTAACATTAATTGAAATGGTAGTAAACAAGATTTTGTGGAAAGCTTTATGTATTATTCAAAAGATGTTAAAAGTTTATTTTCAAGCTAAAGTTTGCAATATTAATACAATGCAATATGGACAACTTAGTACAATTATTATTTTGAAAAGCATTGTTTAAAGCTTCACTATTTAATTTATAGTGGAAAATTATATAAAAATCCTGCAGTTAAATAAAGTATAAGCTGGATCATCATGATTGTGATTTGAACAAATACTTCTATATCATTTAAGATTTTACTTGACAAGTTTTTGTTGACAAGGAATAATTTGTAAAGACTCTGGTAAAAGTGATTAATCTTACTAAAAACAAGTTTATTGAAGATTTAAATCTTGTTCAGATCTTTTGCCAATGTTTATGTAAAAAACTATTTCATGAAAATTTTGTTTGTTTGTTAGTCTAAAATTTGCAATTTAATTTGAGACACTTCAGTGAAAAAACAAGTTTCTATTCTCTTACAAATAGTGAAAATTTTTTGCAATCAAGTAAAGCAAAAAGCTGCAATCATTAAAAAACAAGTGAGAAAACTTGGAATCTGTCAGTAATAATAGAATAAAAGATCAGCCATAGTCCTGCCTGTGTCTTACCTGTAAATGCTCTTCCATGCAACTATTATATTAAAAAGAAATCCAGAGGTGGAAAGTGGGTGTCGATGTAGGAAAGGTATTCATCCCAGTGGGATTTGTTATAAGTGAATAAAGGAGGGTGAGAAATTGAATTAATAATTGGGGAGGTAGGAATAGCAGTAAAAATAGGTAGGTGATAAGGGCCAAGATCTCAATTTGACATGGTTTCTGTTCAAAACCTACTTGTGCCATTTTGTTGTGTCATTGGGAAAGACACTTTTTTCTGGTTGGTAGTCTTGGTAAGCAGTTCTAAATTTCAGTCATATTTTTATAAAACTAAAAAAACAAAAAAAAATTTATTTGAACAGCAATATCTTGGCATCTTCAGAAGTAGGTCAAGGTAATTTCTTGCCCTAAGTATTAGTGCCTTTGTCACTTTCTTGCAAGGGCAATAAATATAAAGATAAATTAATAAATGAATAAAAATTAAAACTTTTTACATACTTATTTAATAGAAGGTTAAATTAATTTTCTCTTTGAATAAGTATCGGGAGAAGTTTTAACAAATGAAAGCTTATACAGTTGAGTTGTGTTAGTTTTTAAAATGTTTTTTTTTAATGATTTTCTAATAATAAAATGCTTGTTATATGGTACTTGGTAACTTAGTTTGCTATCATTGTTTTATTTTTTGAATTTTATCATCTTGAAAATTTGGCACATTTAAGAACTCTTGATGCATATCTAAAATTTTCTTTACCTTTGTTTTTTAATTTAGATAAAATAGATGATGAACACAGCACCTACTTTAAGAGGAATTTATGATTGTTGGTAGATACTTCTTTTTTATTAAAAATTAACTATTGCTATGAATTATACGTATTTTTCAGAAATTATACAAAGTTGTTTTGATTTTTGTTTATTTGAGATGCCTAGTAAAACTTATAATGTTGGAATGGAATCTACTTCTGAGTCAGAAGAACAGCAAACAAAAAAGCCTGATAACACTGCTTTTAAGCAGCAACGTTTGCCAGCTTGGCAACCAATTCTTACTCCTAAATCTGTTTTTCCAACATTTATGATTGTTGCTCTGATTTTTATTCCTATTGGTGTAGTCTTGCTTTTGGCTTCAAATGATGTTGTAGAGGCATCTGTTGACTACACCAATTGTTCTGATGCCAACCAATCACCTTGTAGTACAAAAAATGTAACTTGTATTTGTACAGTTGACATTACAGTGCCTAGAGCAATGCAAGGAAATGTTTATGTTTATTATGGATTGACCAACTTTTTCCAAAATCATCGTCGCTATGTTAAGTCTCGTGATGATAATCAATTAGTTGGTCAAGCAATTACCAATAGTAGCATTAGCAGAGATTGTGAACCTTATCGCCATAGCAATGGATTTCCCATTGCACCTTGTGGAGCTATTGCCAACAGTCTATTCAATGATACTTTTAACTTTTCAAGATTGTCTGTCATTCGAACAAACATAGCCTGGAACACAGATCACAATGATAAATTTAACAATCCTGACCCGAAGGATAATTTAACAGCTGCTTTTGAAGGTTTTGTTAAACCAGTTTATTGGAGCAGACCTGTTTATGAACTTGATGTAGACAATATTAGTAACAATGGATACAAAAATGAAGCATTTGAAGTTTGGATGAGAACAGCTGCTTTTCCTACTTTTCGTAAGCTATATGGCCAACTAAATCAGTCTCTTGAACCTGGTGTCTATCAGGTTAGGGTGAACTATAATTTTCCTGTTACTGCTTTTAAAGGTACTAAGAAAATTATTTTATCTACAACAAGCTTTGTTGGTGGAAAAAATAACTTTCTTGGAATTGCTTATATTGTTGTTGGTGCTTTGAGCTTTGTAGTCGGTGCTGGGCTTTTAATAGTTCACTTTGTAACTCGCAAACGAAATCAATAAGGTTAACCTATAATATTTAACTTGAAGAGTCTTAGGTTTGTTAACTTGATTTCTTAATTTGGTCAAGAATTTTTTGCATTGTATATGCTAGTAGCTGCTTAATAAAATCATGTATTTACCAAATGCTGCTGTATACCATATAAGATGGAGAAGAAATCTTACATAATTAATAATTTGCTAATGAAAATAACAGTGTAAATGGAACAATAAATTCATCATTACGATTTTTAGCAGATTGTTTAAATACTTTTAAAAGACTTGACCAAACTTAATACAGTTTAAGTAAATAAAAGTTATGTTGACCTTGATCCTTTTAATAAATAATAAAGTTGTATTGTTTTGTATAGCATGCTTATGAAGTATAGTTGTGTGATATGTAATTGTTTTTATACTAAAATGTTTTAATCTTTATGTTTTCTATTTTATTACTTATCTGATGTTTTTCTGCAATTTTATTGTTTTCAACATTTTTTATCCAGTAACAAAACAAATAAAATTTATTATGAAATTGTTAATTTGTTTAAATAGCAATACTAGTACTTTGTAAAATCATTTTGAATACTTCATCTAACAATTATTTAATTTTACTATCATAGAATAAAAAACTGCTTCTTGTTACTTTTTATCTGGATGAAAGAAATTTCAGAAACAGCTCATTTTTATTTAGCAGTTTTGAAATGTAATGTTTTAGATTTCTGTTCTGTGCATCATTGTTATGTAGCATATAATGTTTGCTTACATCCAGTGTTGCAATTAATAATTGGATTTTAGGCAAAGAAGTAGATGCTTAGATTATGAATGTCCAACGACTCAGCCTTGTTAATTCAATTGTGTAATTTTGTAAAATCACAATTGTTGGAAATATTTTAGTTGATGAACCTGCCCTTGAGTTGTATTATTTGCTTTATTTGTGCAAGTTTACTAAATTTTTTGGTGCAACCACTATTTTGAAAAATTATTTTATATAAATTTCAATTATTTAGTTGTTTTGTTGTCACAGAAAATAATTTTAATGGTTTTATTAAAGGTTATTGATTTGATTTTGCATTAATATATTTTCACATAACGATATTGATAGTCATTTTTAATTGTTTTAATTGTGCTAAAAAATAGCATGTTTACTTCTTAACCTGTTTTTTTTTTAATTTAGTGTCTCATTGCACAAAAGGCTCCTAAATATTATGGTTATTTAGTAGTACAGTTAGCCTTGTTTAGTTCCACACCAGTTTGTGCAATAAATACAAGTTTTCTGTTTTGCTACTTAAAAATTTATAGATTTAAGTATAAAGTATCAAATATTATAATGCAAGGTTGACACGTGTATAAAGTTGCTCCAATAACAATGAAAATTGTCTAATTTTTGATTTGCTTATGTGTTTGGAATTTTTATCATTTAGATCAGTGGTTCTCTGCACGTTTTTCAATAAAAATTTTTTTATCAACTCCCTAATCCAGTACACACAGTTAACTAATGTAATGTATCATCAAAGTGAAGACCTTTTTTGTTTATCTTCACTTTCATGCAACTATGTTTTCAATTAAATGTGAAGATGAAAAAAAAGGTCTTCACATTAATGATCATGCATTTTAGTTTAGTACCAGGATTGCAAACACAATGCATTTTTAACCATGTTTGAGTTCACCAAAGCTTGCAAGTCTGAATTCGATCTCACTATTTTCAGTTATCAAATTTGAAAATTTTTCATCTAGAGAATGTAGATCAAAAAAAAAATCCTTTTACTCAATCGTTTTTTTTTAGTTTGGGAAATCTTATTATTGAGTTAGAGTTTGACAAAAAAGACCCAAATTCTACAAGTTTTGCAGTGTTGTTTAGTACAGTTGCAGATAAGTATAACGTTGCTGCATGGCTGTAGTAGACATCATCATCATCATTATCAGTCTTTCATTGACCCCCATTCAACCCCTTGCTGCTTATTGATCCCTTGAATGTTCCAACCAACCCCTGAGGACCAATATTGAACACTTTAAAAACCACTGATTTAAACTGATGAAAAATAATCCCAAAAATTTTATTTAAAAAAAATTGTTCAGAAATGTATACATGTACATCAAATCTGCCTAACAATATGGCTAGTTGTAAAACTATTTCTTCATTTTTTTGTGTATGGTTGACTTTATTGATTGTTTTTTTAAACAGAGTTGTTAATTTTTAGTTTTTATTATACTATTAATTTTGCTTTTTTTAAGCTAATCCACTGTTCTGCTGTTCTTATTTTAATTAAAGTACAGTAATTAATTGATATTTTTTTATTAAATATGGAAGAAATGATTATTTTGAAGTTTACTGAAAAGCAGTAGACCAGTTTTTTTTCTTTTTTATTGAAACAAATCTATTTATTTTTGATGAGTTTTATGAGGAATATTTTTTGTTTGGTTTTAAAAGGGTTTACTTTAAAAGGTTGAAGTTTGAATGTAGTTTATAAATGACTCATCAATGGCAATTGTTAGTATTCTTAGTAACATTATTTTTTGCTGAAAGTTGACAGTTTATCAGGGAGTTATCTCACAATGAACGGTCTATGTAATGCAACATCAATTTTAATTATTTTTTGTTGTATAAATTAATCGTTTATGTGTTTCTTTCTTGAGTATGCTATGTTTTAAAATAATTTTGATGGAATTACTGTAGATGAAACAAGAATTGAACCATAGTTTAAATTTGTTCAAAAACTTTTTTTGTCGTTATCAAAATTTTATGATTTAAAAAAGGAAAATAAGCATGATTATCATTTTCTTTGCCAAGTAGCAATCACAGTTATATCTGTGATTAGATTATATATTGATTCATTCAGAAAGTAAAAAGTTGTTTTTCCATGCTAACTAAAGTAATGTTGTTTAAACCTACATATTATACCTTGCACGTTTTTCACTAAACCAAGTGGGTTTAAATGCGTTGCCGAAAAATCTTGCAAAAATGATTTTCAAATGCTTTGTGTTACATGTATTGGTCAATTGTGTATAGATTTTGTGCAATTTAATTGATATTTTTTTTATATTAGAGATCGTTTATGGAAAACTTAATATTTAACAAACTGACATTAACTTCTGTCATATTGTGATTGTGACAGTGTCTGTCTGATGGTGAATGACATTTTCAATCATTCTGGGCAGGCTGCTGAAACTATGTTCAGCTCGAATACAGGAACGTCAAAGAACAAAATGGTGAGGTTTAACTGATTTGCAGTGTTGCTTTAGCTTTATTACGTTTTCATTTTTAACGAATTTTTTTTTAAAGCCGTATGGTACTGAAGAAAACGATTTCGACCTATCGTCGTACTATGGTCAAGGCCCGAGCAGCGGGGTGGCTGAGGTACGATTGTGAGCGGTTTCATTTTTATCTGCGCTTGTAACTTTTGACAGAACACGTTAGTCTGCGCTCGTTTTACTGTAATTTCCTGCTTGTTGGAAGTCAGGATACTTTTTTTGTTAAATTCTTAATTTCTTTCGAGAGCTTTGTCGACTAAGCTAACTTCACGCTTATATTAAAGCTTTCAACTTTTTACAGTGACTTGATTCCTTTAAATGCCTACAGTATTTCTTTAACTCGTTGGTGTGGTTGATATTAAGTAAAAAAAAAAGTTAAATTGTAAATTGTTTTTGTGTAGAGACTGCAAAGCCAGTTTCCTTCCGCATTTTTCAATCAAGCAAGTAAGGTAAACTTGGTGGAAATTTTCCAACACTATATTAAGAATGTGATTTTTTAAGAAGCAGGTGCAGGAGGATTAGCCGGTAGAGGGTTAGGTTCGCAGCAATCATTTAATAGAAGCATCTCAATACCTACTGGGCTAATATCTGCTGGTCATATTACTCCTACTAGCAATGAAAATTCAATCCAAACTAATCCAAATCGGTGAGTGGTGTACTTGATAATGTATGGCGAGAATTTAACGCCAAGAATTCTGCGTCTAAATTCATACTATTTTCTCCGAAAAATACTAAGGTCTTTTTTTTGCCTTCGCCGTTTTGTAAATTGACTGATGACAGAACAACAGCGAGTCCTCTGAATTAACGTTGTTATTTTTGATTAGGTGAAATAATTTTGATCATGATATACTTTTCTATTAGTCTAGTAGAGGAAGATTGATTTTTTTATTATTTCAGGCGTTCAAAAATTTCAGCTGTCAATATTTACAAAGTCGCTGCAATTTTAGTACAACTGCCCGGCATAATTTTTTCCAAGCCTGTTAAAAGTTCTGTTTTATCCCATTAGTTAGATAATTTGGTATAAAAAAAGTGTTATCTTTATTCAAATTTTTGTGTAAAAAAGCTTGCAAAATACTAAAAAAGTACACTTTATATTGATCTTCAGAGCAGTCGCAATTTAACCATGGTGTTCATCAACAACAGCGACATAGAATTTTTTAAATGATATTTATGTCGATACGCATCAGGTTTTTCACAGAAGTTGACGTCATATTTTATTGATTGTTTTCATAGTAGAACTTTGTTTCGGTTTCAGAGGAATATTGCCCATGAACCGAAGCGTTTTGGGGGGAGCTCAAATGGCAACGAGCCAAGTAGGTGGGAACTTGCTCGGCTCTCGTCCGGGATTACCCAGTCCCACGCGAGGAATTTCTCCTAAGGATATGTTCAACGTCAAGCAAGTTGGAAATAGAAATCTAAACGCGACTATTACAAGGTGTGGCATGTGTGTTGACTACTGGTACTATGGCAGTTCTTTGTTGTTTCGAGTTAATGCTCAATAGCTGCGTTTTGTGTTTGACGTGTTAGATGTTGTAAGCGATTGCAAAATTATATTCTCTTTACATGATGTTTACTTTTAATTGTGTTGCAGAAATCATTCTTTTCCATCCCAGGTATGTCATTGTATTTTCTTATACATGATTGTTTTTATTATTTTATTCGTCTAAAAATCATATCTTTCAAAATTGTTTTACTAGCTAGATAATTTAGGTAGTCATGACTTCAATAGTAAATTTAGTTCTTTAAGTTGTTGCTCAAAATAAACGTTTCGTTAAAGTAAAATTACACGTCGGTGACAATTTCTTCAGTGAAGTTGCAACATTAACCGACTTTGTCGTCACTTATTTGGCGGCTTAATCCTATTTTCTTTCAAATCTTCGCAACCAATCTTTAGCAAGATCAAACTGGAATCACACCCATTCGTAAAAGTAGCTTGTCCTTAATAATCGTTACTTTTTAGTTTATCCTGAAATAACTTCCAGCAAGCATGAAGCGATGTTTCGGTAGGAATTGCAATCAATCATACAGAGATTTACGCTTTTTATGTGGTTTTTTGAAGTACTAGTTGTCCGTTACTGGGATGAATATTTATAAACTAATTAGCTTCGATACCAACTGATTCAGCTGAGCAATTTAGTAAAGTTATTATTTATTGTCAGTAATAGATCTGTCATTAATTCTGTAAATAGTTATCATTAAGTTTTTATGTTAGCAAAACTAGTAAGTGAATTGTAAGTCGACTTTTGCAGCTGAACCAAAAATCGTTCGAGATTTTGAGTCAAGACACGTCATCAAAAGAAAGAAACAAGTTTTGGGGAAGTTTATTTTCGACTTCAGTCTGTCAGCAGCAAGCCTTTGATTACAGATTGTTAAACAGTGGCAAGCAAGATTATATGCTACCGGTATATATAACGGGTTGTGAATGAATGACCAGTTCAATTTTATTTATTTTTAGGATTTATGCTGTGTGTTTGAAGATTTAAGCAATACCCGAGTCTTTTAATATTTTTTAATCAAAGATTTGGATTTCTAGCCCCGCTTTTTCATTTCGTTTGACGCATGGCTCAACTTTTTAACACATTTTACCGGTTGCCGCTGCAAAAACCAGTTCATTATGTTTAGTAAAGCGCTTGACATTAAGCTCTCTTAGCCTTTCATTTGAACTTTGAAATTTACTCGATTTAAACATCTTTTTCAAATTGTCAATTGAAAAAGATATTTGCTTTGGCTTTAAGTTCAAACAAGGTGTACTACGAAGCCGCAAAATCAAAAGCAAGCCGGTAATTTCGAAATTGAAAACCAAAAAACTCTTACCGAACGATGATTTCAAAAAAGACGAATAATGAACAACCATGGCCAATTAAACAGAGAATGACCCAGTATACTGGAGGTTTTCCGTTTGACCGCAACTTTTTCTTATAATACCAAACGTCAAGCGAAAAGTTGTAATTGACAATTTTAGAGATATTTAATTTAGCCAAAAGTTTACCGCTTTAGAGTCGGACGCTCTCTTCACTCGGCAGCTAAGCGATGTATTATAAACATGTAAAAATATTGAGTCTTATGTAAATTTTTAACACGAATATCACTTTTTTAAAGATCGTGAAATTATTTCCTTCATATTGATCATGACTATAAAACCCAAGCGTGAGCAAAGAATAAGAAAAGGACGTCCCTAAATCGAAATGTATAATGTACTGTATATTCGTGATTAAACACACGTGGTTACATTTATATGTAAGAAACACAGCACAATAAAAAAACAAGCTTTTTTTAAATGGGATTAACACCAAATATAAACCACCTTAAAAACAAAATTTCTTACAAACAAAATACTATTACGATTCATTTTCTCCTTGTTATTCGTCGGCAAAAGTTAAATTTTTTTTTTTTTGAGCCTTGTAGCAACAAGCTCTGGTCTGAGCTCTCGATGAACGTTCTTCATTGTGTTTGTGTATCAACAAAGGCTAAAGTTCTTCATTCAGATTTTTTACACTTTGTTACTTGTACTACTTGCAAGGCACATAAATTTGATAACGTATTGGAATAACTGCCGCAGGATCTATTTCTGCTTTGAGAAGTTGAAACCAGGTCTTATACGGCAGCGTCAACGAAATGTTTTCAATGAAAGAAAAAAACGTGAAATTGGATTGTAAATTTTCACATTATTTCCTTTTGTGCTTTTTAGATTAATTAAACTTAAAATTGTATTTTGAGTGTTTGTAAGACTTATATGCTTTTTAATTCAATTTTCAATTGAAATAAGCTAACTAAGTTACTTTATTTTTGATTTGAATTGTGCTTACGTGTCAAAGATGATGATTGTTACTTAAATATTCCCTTCTAAAAATGTTTAGCATCGCGGATGGCGCTAGTGTTGCTGAATTGTTTGTATTTTACTGTAGACCCAATCTATGACTATCAATGCGATAGGAAGTGAAAGTCTTTCGCAATTACGTCATCAACAAACCATATCAAACTCGTCACCATCATCGACCAACATCCCTATTTCAAACCTCGGTTGGTGTTGTTGAGTTTTTTTTTTTTTTTGATGTGGTGTTTTTATTTTGCATGTTGTAAATGGCGGTATATCGCAAAAAATGCTTTTTACGCTGCGTTGATTTTCGATTTTTATTTTTAATTGCTGAAAAAAGTTTTCTACTCACCGAAGTAAAACGTGTTTACGGTTTACTATGCTGCTCATTCAGCTGTCCCAGTTCAGTGAAAGATCAACTTCGAAAAATACTTTTGCTCATCAAACCATGTTCCAACTTTAAAATAAATTTTAAAAAGTTCTTAAATGCTATTTTGTGTTTAGTAATATATTTTACCGTGGTTGTAGTATGCCCGAAATTCTTTTTTTAGTTTATTTTTTGATAACTTGCTGCTTGGTTTTACAAATGCGTGTTTTTCGAGAAATTGCAGCCAATTAATCATTTGTTTGCATCAAACTGTTATTTGTGTATTGGTATTAAATATTAAATCATGGATTAAATCATTATTGAAAAACACTTACATGACACTTCTTGGCGTAACTCAAAATATGAGGTCAGAGAACTTATTTGAATTGTTCCAAAAATTAAAGAAAAATAACTACACCAAAAATCATTCAAAAAGCCAACAAATTTACCCAGTAATGAATAGCCAAAAAACTTATTTTTTATCATCTCCAAGAATGTGGAGTTTTAGTAAGTTTATGACTATATTATATCCCAAAAGGTTTCAAGTTTCTTTGATTTTTAATCTAAATAATAAAAATTGTGTTTGTGTTGTCACCATTGGTTTTAAAGTATGATATAAGTCTATGTATAAAGCGAGGAAGTTTTCTACGTTCAATTTCTGGAACTATAAAATTGAGATGCTATCATCTTTTCTATTGACTTCTATGCAGAGCAACAAGAAAACAATCAGTTATCAATTTCATCAAATTATGCTTTTGCTTTGCTGAAAAGTTATTTTCATGATGAACAAACTTTTACATTGAATCTTAGCTGATTTCCATCAAACGCAATTTTTGCCTGAAAAAATTTCCTGGTTAAACATATCTTTGAGGTGGTTACTGATTAATTGCTTGTTCACTCGAGATTAAAAAAAACTACGAATCAGAACATTTTGGTTTGTTACTAGTTAAAATAACTGAATGTTATTTGGCTTGTTGTTTTTCTGTTGTTGTTGTTTGCCCTTCTTCAAGAATATCTTGGAGGACCCATCTCTTAATCTTTCAAAGAAGCCAATCTAGATTCCCACGCTTTGATTACCTCTGCTGCTTCTGAAGGCTTTTTACACAGACTAGTGGTGTTGTGCTATGTTGATAGTTGACTACAATTAAAGAGGTGATTAGTGCCATGTGTGTGTGACAAGCATAGTGGGCATTGTGGGGTGTAAATTTCAGAGTTCACTGTATGTAGATAACGTTGCAAGAGTGGTGACTTGTTGGCTTTGAGCTGTGTCAGTTTTGTACGCATATGACGTGGTAGTGTTTGTTCTGATGAATGAATGTCATAGGGTGTGGTGTTAGTAGCTTTGTTGTTTTTCTCCAACTGAGGTATTATGAGATAATAGTAGTGTGAATATTTTTGAGGTTTTCTCTACATTCCTCAGGCGTTATGTCTGGTTTTGAGATGATGATGTTAATATGCTCATTGTTATGAAAGATAGTGGCTTTCAAATTTCTGGGCGGATTTAAGTATACATTAAGATTATGTAGAGGTATGTTTGTGTCTGAGTCAGTTGTTTAAGTTGAGTAGCATGAAGTTTGATGAGTGTCCATTGGAAGGATTTTGGTTTTGTAGTGTAGGTGTTGAGTCATTGTATCTCGTCTGCAGCCAGTAACAATGCGCAAAGCTGTGTTCTGAATGGTTTTCAGTTTCTTGATGTTGTGTTGGACATGATAGGGCTCCATATGGTGTTTGCATATTACCAAATGGGAAGCGTGATAGCTTTAAATGTGGAGACTATTAATTCTTTTTATTTGGTAGTGATGAGTGGTGCTTACAGAATGTTAAACATTTGCGTGACCATTATATGTTGTGAAAATGTCAGTTTTGGGTCAAGAGTGATTCTAAGAATTTTAAGGTGTTTTGTTGTTGGTAATGTTTGGTTGTTTAACTTAAGTGATAGAATTATGCCAAATTCAGCTGGGACTGGTGTAACAAGTATGGTGGTAGTTTTTTTTGTGTTTATATAAAAATTATTAGTGGTGGCCTATTCATATATTTTGTGAAGACATGGTTGAATAAGTTGTTGGCCCTTGCGGTGTTTGGTGTGAGATGCCGTGATTGTTATGTCATCAGCATATGTTATGATTTGTACGTCTTTTGGGGGAGTGGAATGTCAGAAGTGTAAATGTTAAATAATGTTAGAGACAGAACTCCACCTTGTGGTACTCCAGAGTTGATTCGTTTGAGTTTTGAGAGTGTGCCATTGTATTGAGTGCATGCTTGTCGTCCTTTTATGTAGTTTGCTATGAACTTGATGATAATGTTAGGAATGTTTGTTAATGTGAGTTTTTGTAAAAGTTTGTGTATGTTTACTTTATCAAATACCGTACTCATGTTCAAAGCTACAGCTACAGTGCGTTGTGGAGGCCTTGGATTGTTGAAGCCTTTTTGTTTTTCTTGTATTCTTGTATGCTTTTAGTTGAATTTAGGAACCCTTACGTTTATGCATGTTTTGTTTTCGTCATTAACTCTAATTGATTTTGTTTCAGATTCTTTTAATTTAGACCAATCAGATTTTCCAGCGCTCGCCCAACATGAACGTACTCGACCAATCGGATCACAGCCTTCGTCATCGACAACCACGAAACCACCTTACGGTTAGCTGTCATTTTTGCTCTAATCTCTATCAGTGAGGATAGAGCAGGCATTCATATAATGCGCATCATTGATGATTGCTATAAAGTCTATTCTTATATGCGTTTTCAACCGAAATTTTTCTGTAATTTAATAGTATGCTCAAAGCGTTAAAACCATTGGTTTCTAGCTTCTTTTACCCACGCCTCACTTTAGCATTCCAAAAATTTCCCGACTCCATCAAGATCTTTTTGCCTTTACTCGTATTTAACTTGCAATTTTCCGTCGACATCAATTGAAGACTTTTGTCTTCATCCTTGTAAGCCTAAATTTAATATTTCAAAGTTCAATTGATGCTAGAGGCCAAAAAAGGTTCTTTACTTTACCGCTCAAGATAGAAAATCACTTGGGATTATTTTTGTGGTTTAGTTCGACCAAAATCCCCCGTTGGAATGAAATTTTTCGGACAGTGCTTTTGTATTTTTATATTCATTCACTCAATTTGTAACGAAATGCTATGGCACTGATTAGGCAAGCTAAAAATTGCTTCATTATGTCGTTAACCTTCATGCCCCAACTAATATTTGTTGCGTCCACGTTGGGAACCACTACTTTAAACCTTTGTAAAATGTTCCATTAAAAATTTTTGACTGGGTGGACACAAAACATGCCTCAAAATCATCTTAAACTCCGACTAAAACTGCTCGTGGTATTTTAGTGGGAATGGTCAGTAAACAAAACGAAAGCTCCGAGTTCCACATTCACAACGAGGATTTTCCAGCTTTACCAGGATCTGCCGCCATGAACGTGATGAAGGCTGTGTGTAAGTTGACTTTGATTGGTTGTAAAAACTCGGATCTGATTGATTGATTTTTTGCTAGCTGCAAACAGCCAAGTTAAACATTAAAATCTGACGTCATATTTTCTGTTTTATTTACTCGAGACCAGCCTTTCAGCTTAATATTTTTAACTTTTGGTTAATCTTTTTTAAACAAAAAAGAGACTTGTCAAACATCTATGACATAAACATTTTCAAATAGTGTAGTGGTAATAATTGTTACATATTTTCAGTGCATAAACTAATTTCCAGTTGTATTCAGTCAGTAGTTTCTTTTTTCAACTTTTTTTCATTAAAGTTTGAACGGTAATAAGAAAACCGTAGTTTGATTGTGACGTAAATACATTTTTCGGTGAAATCAGAAGTCAACACGACAATCAACGCAAAAATGTTAAGAAGTGATTTGCCTAATTGCGATCCCATAAAATATTTTCACAATTCTGATTTTTTTTTCAGTTCCTGACCAAGATGGACGCGGGGACGAGTCAAACAGTAAATTTGTAAGTTTTCTTATTGTACTGTTCAAGAAAGATAATGTTGCATTAGAGCAGGCCTGCAAAACAAATCACCCGATCAACCTTTCGAAGTGGCCCTCCAAGAAAAGCCAATCTTTTGATCAGTAAAATACTCGTGATGCGCTTGATCACAAAAGCACAAACTGCGCACAGATTCCAATGCCATCACAAATCTCAAATAATGACAGAAACGACGTAACAATAACACGAATTGATGCTCTGGGTTTGTGTTTTTGATGAGCGTTTCTTGGTATGTATGTCGGATCGTCGGTGCGACCCGCGAAAAACAGTTTTGTCCTTTCATGGCTCTTGTACTGTTTCGAGTTGTGCAGGCCTGCATTATACGTAGAAAACAGTTCTTAATGTTCTTGTTGATAGACTTTGGAAAATGGCTTTGTTTTTTTGTTTTGTTTTTTGGCTTAATGTTAATACGGGATAAAAAGTGAATCATTTTTTCTTTCAGAATCCTTTGGGAAGTTTACAGTTAGGCGGTCAAGGTAAGATTATATTAAAGTCGTACCTCAAGTGTTAAATCCATTTTAGTTTTAAAACTCGTCCTGTTTTTCATGTCGTTGCGCTCAATGTTATTATTATCAATGTTTTAACTCTTGGCAACGGCGTCATTAGCCTGTTTTTTTTTGTTTTTTTTTTGCTTTTTCAAATAGTCATGTGATTTGTTTTCTCACTCTAACAATTCCCCTAGGAAAAGACGTTTACAATGCGGTTTTGAACCGGCTTCCTTGATTTAAAACATTTCCTTTCAATACCCCGTAACTTGCAGCTTCGACTGTTTTATTTAAGCAATTACTTCAGCTCTCCTTTGGGCTTGCGTCATCGAAATCCGTTCAAAGCCATATGAGTTATATCAAAATAAATAAGCAAAGGTTTTTCATTTGAAGTCGTGCTTGAGTTCTCAACAACTTTACCATCGCGCTTCATATCTTTCTAAAAGATTCGACCTACAAAAACATTCTCTCAAAGTTTTTCTTTTCCCAAACATTGTAACTGTAACTCCATTGTGTCATTTTCATTTCAATATTTTCCTTTTAAGCTTTTTGTTAGTCTAGGACTTTCTTAAAACTGAGAATTAGGTTGATTTCTAAAATACAGTATTTTGTTTACTGCTTTGATTTCAAGGTTTTTTGCTTGGCTCTCATTTATTACTTGCTTTTGCAGTGATAATGATCATAGAATTTTTCTTTGATAATCTGCTGTGATTAAGCCGTATATACTGTAACTTCACATTATATGTTAAAATATTTTTTATTGCAGCTCTGCAGATTAAAGTAGAACCGTATGTTTGTTTTGTCTAAAAAGTGAGGAAGTTACTTGGGTATTTAATATCGATCTCAGCCTTGTGCTGTTGATTTTCTTTTATTTATTGCTATTCACTCATATCCGAATATTATGCTGTTTTTAAAAAAATTGATTAGTAAAAAGAAAATTTTTTTATTCGGAAACCTATATAATTGGGTAACATAGAAAACCTCTTGTAAAGCGGTGATAATATTTCTTGATGTGTATGTGTTGAGCAGTTAATAATGTCAATTGTTCTTTTTTTCAGTTACTGTGGATAAGCCATCCCAAAAACCTTCAACATCAAATCAACAAAAAGGAATTCAAGTGAGTTCATACGTTTTTAAATTTTCGACATCGAAGTTCGAAATTTCTAAAGCGTGCCTGTGACGTTGTGAAGCGTATTTGTGACGTTGCGTATTCAAGCTAATACTGGATCAATCAATCACCCGGCCACACTGCCCTTGTTCGAATTTCCTTATTTTTCTTGCTTCGATTCACGTCACGACGTCGCAAGGATCGACCTGGTTCACGCTTTAAATGATCTAGCGTCGATCACGTGACGATTGTCGCTGAGACAAATTCTCGCCCGATATCTTACAATGACGTTTTCTGATCCTCATGCCAATTGCACGTACGGCAATTTTCAAATTGCTTATTTCGGAAAATAACTAAAGTATAACCGTCTCTTTATTTTACGTGCTGTGCTTTTGAAACTCGTGATGTTTGGCTTGTTTAAAATTGGCGAAACTTGGCAAGCTCTAATTGGTAAAAAAATAATTCCTCTCTAAACAGAGGTTTTATCATTGCTCATTGATAAATTGCAACCGACGTTGTCTAATTTTGGCTTTATGTTAAAAATCATCGATCTGTGACGGTCAAATTGCTACATAAACTGTTTCGTTTTTAATCAAAATTTGTAGGGTTTTTAATCAAAAATTTGTAGGTTGGATTTTTAATCAAAATTTGTAGGTTGGAAAACAATGATTAAAATTTTATTGTCGGCAGTAGTTTTTTGCCCATGCGTTAATTGAGTAATGAGTATTTCTTCAGCCAAAAGCATTTGTACGATAGATTATTTCATTGTTAATACTCCTAATGTACTGTTAATTGGCTTTCAATTATTTATTGCCAACGCGTACCTTGCATGGTTCTTCCAAATACAAGACACAAAAACCCGCGGCAAGTGACGTCACTACTACTGCCGTCAGTGGTAGCGACGTCGATAATGGTGACGTTAGCATTTCGTGCTTGAAGAAGTTTCTCCTTCAGGTTCTTCCCGACAACACGATCAAGAACATTCCCGAATCCATGCTGGTCGATCAGTACGGCATCATCGGTTTGTTCGCTTTCATCAAAGCGGCCGAAACCGACCCGTCGCTCGTGCATCTCGCGCTGGGCAACGACCTGACGACGCTTGGACTGAATTTGAATTCGCCCGAGTGAGTTGAAGGCGATTGCTGCATTGTTCCATGAGCAGAAGTTGGTCAAACGGGTTGCTTTTGTCATTGTTGGAGATTTAAAAAAAGAAACGAGGCTTTGTGATGGCAGCAAATTGGATTTGCCTGCATTCGATTGAGCTAATTGCCGGCATGAAGATTATTTTATCTAACGTTGAAACATGCTGCTTCGTGCGCTTATTTTAATGTTTAATTAGGAAAATCCTCAAACGTTTGTTCTTCAAAATGAATTATTAAAGGATGAAGTGCTTAAACAAAACAGCAAACAAAAAATCATTCATGCTTGTAATAGGCTAATCTTATTTGTTTATTTAGTTTCTTTAGAAAATAAGAATTTGTTCTATCAAAAAAACGATGATTTACCTGTTTTCAACAGTAATCTCTACCACAAGTTTCAATCCCCGTTTTCAAGACAGCCCTGTCGCCTGCAAGACATTGACTACTTCGTTCCCAGCGAGTACTTGACCAACGCGCACATTCGAGATAAACTTGCCCCAATAAAATTGAACCGGTACGGTGAAGACCTCCTCTTCTTCGTTTTTTATTCCAACCCTGGTGACGTGCTTCAGCTCGCCGCCGCGGCCGAACTGTGAGTAGAATGAAATTTGTTTCTCGTGTTCTTCTCCAGCTATCGTTTGCATATTTTGTTTTTTATCTCTGTATTTATCCTCCTGACTCGCAGGAAAGCGTCGAAGGCGCTACGCGTAGAACAACTGTCAAGCAATTACCCCGACCTGCGTTGCCGAATTGTTTCGGCACGATTAATCATGCTTTTGTGGCTGTATTTAGTGTTTTACGATTTAATTTAAATTGCTTAAAGCTACATGTTTTGCTCGAAGACTATACAAAGTTTTTCTTTAGTTTTCATTTACGAGGTAAATACATGGCTTAGTTTTTATTGCTGAATTTCTCTTTATTAGTTGATGTTGAAATCAAGTTGAAGTCTTATCAAACCAACAACCTGATAAATTAAATGTTACTGTCTGCGCCGTTAATCATTGTTGGAATTTCGTTTCTTTTAGGTCTGCTAGCCATGAATGCGATAGCGCAAGGAGACAAAGTAATAGAAAAGAAAGTTCTTAAAAAGTAGAAGACTGTTATAAAAAAAAAGTTGAAAATAAACGGCCGAAAACGCATCCAACTTATCCTTTTATCAACAACTTATTCCAACTTCAGCGATAGAAATCCTGTTCACTATTACTGAAATTTCCCTTTTCATTAATTATTATCGATTTGGTTTATCGAACCGTGAACACATTTTGCTGATGTTGTCGCAGTGATGGAGGTCGTGAGAACCGATCTCATAATTAATCGGCCTAAGAATCGAACCCACAACTCCCACGCCGCAGGCTGAATTGATAACCACTTGGCATATTGAGCAATCGCATGACTGTCTTATATTTGAAGATACAATCGCGATTGGAGGTTCCACAAAGAGGAGAGGATATGGATCACCCGGATGCCGCAGGTAGAACCCCGGATGAAGACGAGCACCCACGAGCAGGGTACTTATTATTACTTCGATTGCCAAACATGGAGGAAAGCAGCGAAGGTAAGTCGATGATGCCAGCGCTGGTATCAATGTCAGTGACTTTGTTGTGTGTTTTGGTTTATCTTCTTTTAATGCAGAACGTATGTAAAAACTTGTTTCTGTCTAATTGTTAGTGTTAGTTTTTTAAGTGATGCGATTTTGAAATTTTTATCAAGTTCTTCAATCGAAGAACTTCGAAGGTTACACCGACAATTGCTTTTTTTTCTGCACCAACGACAAGCCACCTCAACGTGGTAATGCATTCCCCTTTCCTGCACTGGGGAGGGTCGAAATGGCTTGTCGATTCCCCGAGGGTCTCATCCTCGGGCGATTCTCCTTCGGACAACTCCTCTCATTTTTTATCCCTGCTGTCCAAAGCGCGGTCACATATGGACAGCACTCTTAAACCCAATTGACTGCCCCCCTACTCCTTCTATTTTCTTTTGCACATCTCTTCTTCGTCCCTCCTTCCACCCCAAACCTCTTCATTACTTATCCCACTCACCGGTGATTCTTATCTCTATGCTTCTTCTTATCAGTGGTGATATTCACCCCAACCCTGGCCCTATAGACCCCTGCTCTGTCTGCTCCCGTAGAGTCACCTGGAGAAACAGATCAATACAATGTACCAACTGTTCTCTCTGGGTACACCTCTCCTGCTTTGGTTTTGCTCCCGCTGACTTTCGTAAAATCTCCCCGGGACACTCTTGGACTTGCCCAATGTGCCCATCCTCTTCTCAACCCCTCCCCTCCCTCTCACACTCTAATCCTATATCTTCGTCCTTTTCTGTATCTCCATCCTCTCACACTCCATATCCCCCACCTCCACTCACAAACACCCACAAAACCATATCTTCAAAAACTAACCCCTCCCCTAAAACAACCTCGAATAACCCCACCTATCCTCCTAATCACCCCCAACTAATTTATACTTACCCTCCCTCTGCATCATCTACTCCTCCTCAAACCCAATATACCACCTCTCCTCTCACACAATTCTCTTTCCATCCTTCCTCTCCCTCTCGAAACAACCTCCGAATCCTACAGTGGAATGCTAATGGGATTCGCCCACGTCGTACTGAACTCATACAATTTCTCTCTTATGATCAGTACGATCTCATCTTCATACAAGAGTCACACCTCTCCTCTGACTCCACCTTCCGCATACCCGGCTACAAAACCCTCCAGAAGAACCGTTCTATGACAAGGAGAGGAACCACCAACTCTACGGGAAACTTAGGAGGAAGTGTTGTCAAAACCGGTCTATCTTACACTTTACTCTCCACACAATCCCTCTCTTCCCTCGACCCCAGCTCCGATTATTTAGCTATCGCAGTTAAAATAAAAGGAGCCCCTCCCATACATCTTTTCAACGTCTATGTCCCTCCTATCCGCTCCTCTTCCTCCGATTCTTGCCCAAAATCCTTCTCACCCTTTCTCTTACCATCATCTCTTACCACTTACATCTTTGGCGACTTTAACAGCCATCATTCATCCTGGGACTCCCACACACCTGAAGACCAATCAAGCAAAGGTCTGTTTGATTGGCTCCTCTCTTCTGATCTTTTACCTCTTAATAACCCCGAACACCACACCCTACTACACCGTGCCACCGGAAACCGCTCTTCCCCTGATCTTTCCCTGGTTCCTGCCCGAATAGCCTCAAAATCAGTGGTTCTCAAACTTTTTGCCCCTGTGGCACACTTTGCTACCTTTCCAAACTTCTCGGCACACTTGGACCAGAGTGCAGATCTTTTTTGGTCTGCACTGAGTTTTCCACTTTTTCCTTTACCTGATGCAGTATAGTGTACAAGATGGGGACTTCAAATTGTCGCCGTAGCTCGCTTTTAAATTAAAAGGACATAAAACGGTCAATTTTGAAGATATTTATTTCAAATAAAAAACAGAATAAGGTATGATGCGAGAAACACATTCAACTCGACATAATTGCCCTTAGCCTCAATGACGCGCTCAATCCTGGTCCTGAAGCTCCCGCAGGCCTTCTTCACCATCTCCCTGTCTATGAAGATGCATTGCTCCTTGATGGAGGCGATGAGAGATGCCTTGGTGGTATGAGGGCGTCAGTTAATTTGATTATCCAAAATCTTCCAAAAGAAATAATCCATTGGGTTCAGATCCGGGCTACTGGGAGGCCATTTGTTTTTGGTTACGAAGTCGTAGCAGTGCTCCTCCTGCCAGGCGAGGAAGCATTTGGAGACATGATAAGGCACACTGTCTTGCTGCCGTACCCAGGGCCTGTCCCAGGCCACCTGCTTGATCCAGGGTTACACCACAGTCTCCATGGCCTGCAGGTAGATCTCAGTATCGACCCTAAGACCTGTCTCAAAGATGTGCAGCGGCATCACGTCCCCGTCGGAGCTGATCACACCAAAGACCATGACCGTGTTTGGGAACTTGATCTTCATCACTCTGGGCACATCGTTTGGGCACATAGCAATCCATCAATGGTTCTGCCTGTTGTGGGCCTGGTCTTGGCAGAAATTCTTCTCATCAGAGAAGAACCACAGCATGTTGGACTCCTTCGGGCTCTTCAGCTTGTTGAGGAGCTTGGTGGAGTTAAGCAGCCTTCTGTCCTTGGTCGCCTGGGTCAAAAGCTGGCCAGTTTGCATTCTGTAGCTTTTGCAGTGCAAATCCTTGTCTACACATCGTTGAATTGTCCTTTTATCAACTCCCAGTTCAGCAGCCATGAATCTCATGGACTTGGATGGGTGAATGTCGATCATGGCCTCAACTCTTTTGACAAAATCTGCATTTCTCGACTTCCGGCGGTCGTCCAGAGACTTTGGAGCTCTTGTGATAACTCCACGGGGATCCTTACTTTCCTCCAACTTCTTACGAGTACGCTGGATGGTTCTCATGTCGACCCCGAGGGTGTTGGCGAGGTTCTATTGTCCACTTCACCATTGTTGTGAATCAGGGCCATGACCATGGCACATCTCATTTCCACTTTAGTAAACGATATTTCCGATAACTCCGCGTATGTTCTCTTCATAGTGTCAAACTCAACATTGGTGATTACCTTATTTTTATAGCTATCCAACGATATATTACACTTATGTAATCTGAAAATTAAAATAGAATGTATCATGGATATATGAGGACGACAATTTGAAGTCCCCACCCTGTATTACATAAAGGTCTCCAATTTTTATGTAACTTTCTATAACTAAGTGAAAGCTTTCTTTTATTATTCTTCACTAGATTTTGTACTTTTTGTTTTTGTATAAAGTATTTAGGCTCCGCATATCGTGTACGACAGGCATGTCAAACTTGCGCGGCTATGTGGCCCGCATCGGTAAACTTTTAGCCTGAAATTTTCCCGCTGGCCGCAATCTAATTACAAAAGAAATTGAAGGCCAATAAAAAAAAAGTCTTCACTTGAATTGTTTGGCTGATCCCAGTTATTCTGTTACATTTTACGTTGAAATCAAGGTGAGGAACAAAGAAAAGGTCTTCACTTAATTGGTTGGTTAATTTCGGTTAGAAAATCAAGTTCTTGCTAATAAACTTGTCACTTTAATTATCTAAATTTAGTTCTAAATTTATGATTAATTTAATTTCGTATTGAGCATCTGATCAAAAAATTGGTTGAAAGACTTCGCGGGCCGCGAGTTTGAAATGCCTGGTATACCGAAACGAGCATAAAAGACAACCGATTACCAAAACTTTACATAGTGGGAATTACATTTAAAATTTTTAAGCTTTTTTGGTCGCAGCCCATAAAAAAACATACGTTTCCTCTGTTATAGAGTGTGTTTACGTTGCTGTTGCGGAGCATGGATTAATTTTAAAAGAATGTATTTTTAAAAGTTTCGCGGCACACTTAGAAATCTCTCACGGCATAGTAGTTTGCCGCGGCACACAGTTTGAGAAACACTGCTCTAAATGCACATGGCAGACCCTTCCGGACCTTGGCTCAGATCATCTTCCTATCTCCATCACTATTCAAACTTCCCCCTTAATTAACTCTTTTCACCGCCCCCCCTCATTTAACTATAATAAAGCTTGCTGGGACGATTAACTTACTTATATTGATACCCACTGCCCTACTCCCTCTAACTTTACAACACTTTCTCTTTCTGAAGCCACCCACACCTTTACCAAACTCCTCAATGATGCTGCCACTTCTGCCATTTCTTTCGGCAGCATCAACCGCCCTGCTAAAGCCTGGTGGTCTCCTGAAGTCGCAGATGCCGTCGCAAAACGCCGAAAGGCATTTGCAAAGGCACACTGTTCCGAAGAAGACCGCCAGCACTATATCGCCACTTCCAGATATACCTCCACTGTGATTTCTAAGGCTAAAGCCAAGTCATGGCAGAACACTTGCTCTAGCCTTTTTCCTAAAACCCGTCCCAGTGAAATCTTTTCTCTACTTCGCTCCATCTCTGGCTCCCCCTCCCCAACTACTTCTGACCTTTCCAATTTCCCAAATTGCCATACCCCTGTCGATTGTGCCAACCATCTCTCCTCACATCTACAGTCCCATTTCTCTACTCAAACCCCAAAACCTTTTCGAAGCACCGAGAAAGCTCTGATGAATCATATCAGAACTGCATACTGCAACACTCTACATTCCACTTTCTGTTTACCTTTCTCCTCACTTGAACTCTCTACAGCTATCTCTCAACTCTCAACCTCAACCTCCTCAGGCCCTGATCAAATTACCTACCCTCTTCTATCCCACCTCCCACAATCTGCGTTACATTTTCTTCTATACATCTTCAACCTTTCTTGGTCAACACACACCTTCCCGTCTGCCTGGAAGCAATCAACAATCATCCCCATTCTCAAATCCGGAAAACCCTCTGACTCACCTTCTTCATATAGACCCATTTCTCTCACTTCATGTACCTCCAAACTCTTCAAAAGAATGGTTTTAGGACGACTAACCTATTTTCTCGAACAACAAGACATTATCTCACCCGTGCAAGCTGGTTTTAGACCTGGTAGATCGACTGTAGACCGGGTTCTCCTTCTCTCACAGTCAATCGCAGATTCCTTCCACCAATCTAAGCCGGGCGCATGTACAGTCCTTGCCACTGTGGATTTTGCGAAAGCTTTTGACTCAGTTTGGCATTCTGCCCTTCTCTCTAAACTCCTCTCATTAGATCTTCCTCTTTGCTTTGTCGAATGGATACGATCCTACCTCTCAGATCGCCGTTCGAAAGTCCGTATCTGTAATTCATACAGTCCTTTCCGTCTCCGAAGAGGAGTTTCCCAAGGTTCGGTTCTAGGACCAGTTCTCTTCTCTTTATACATCAATGACCTTCCCACTTTCCTTCCTGCATCTGTTAAGACCTCTCTCTATGCAGATGACCTAGCCATCTGGGCCTCCT
This sequence comes from Diplosoma virens, assembly GCA_963680785.1. NCBI lineage: Eukaryota > Metazoa > Chordata > Ascidiacea > Aplousobranchia > Didemnidae > Diplosoma > Diplosoma virens. The sequence goes on from OY796893.1 coordinate 28,400,259, forward strand.
CCCCGAGTGTTGAGTGTGCAACCTCTGCAGTACAAGCTGCCCTCAACAGACTGGTGGAATGGTCCTCAAAATGGCGCCTTCCTCTCAACCCCCTCAAATGTGAAACATCCTTCTTCAGCTTAGACCCCTACCAATCACGTATACAACCCTCTCTGCACATTCTTAACACCCCTCTCAAATTCAACCCTCATCCAAACTTTCTCGGTGTAACCTTCGACCGCACTCTTTCTTTCAAACATCATGTCTTATCCTTACGGAAAAAGTTTCACAGCCGATTCCGTGCTTTCCGCTCCATCGCCTCTGCCTCCTGGAGTCCATCAAAAGAATCCTTATGTACCCTATACAAAGCCTTCATTCGCCCCATCCTTACCTATGCTTCCCCAGGCTGGTTTCCCTTCTCATCTCCTACTCACATCACCTCCGTGGAGAGGATGCATAGATCTTCCTGTAGAGTAATCACAGGTTGTCTATCGTCCACTCCCATTCCTCTACTTCATATAGAAGCACTTCTACCTCCACTACGAGTCACCCTCACCCACCAATCTTTCTCCTTTGAACAAGCCCTCCGTCTACCTTCCACCTTTTCCATAGCCTGTCTTGCGAACTCTAACCCCCGTACACGTCTCAAGAAGAGTAATGGAGATCCTTCTCCAGATCACATAACCTTACCCCTAACCTACATCTTACCCGTGAACCTCTAATCCTCTGCCCTCCTAAACCCCCCTGGTTTGCCCCATCTAGTTACACAATCTCACTCCACCTCTCATCCCCAAGCTCTTGCAAAGACCCCCCCTCCCTTCGCTACATTGCAGCTACCAACCACCTTTCCACTCTATCTCACAGCGATATCTCTGCCTGGACTGACGGTTCGGTACCTGGCGGGCTGGGGCAGGGTGGTGCAGGGATACACATCAAGTGTTCAAAGTGTGTCACTGCTACCTCGCTCTCCTTCTCGGCTGGCCTCTGGGCTACCAGTTATAGTGCTGAAACTTTCGCTATCCTACATGCTCTTGAGTGGTGTATCTCTCAATCCAAGACATGTAATTTTGAATCTATCACCTTCTTTTCCGATTCTTTATCTGTCCTATCAACTCTCTCTGCCCCTCTACCATATTTAACCCCCAAATCTCTATCCAATACACAATCTCTTCTCAATTCTTTATCCCAATCCAAGGTAGTCCATCTACAATGGATACCTGGTCACTCTTCCCTCCCAGGTCGTTAGACTTAGCTGACTCTCTAGCTAAAGCCGGTGCCTCTCTTGATCCTTCCTGTATATCAGTGTCCCTCGCACCCCTTATTTCCTCCCAACGACTATCCCTCTATACCAGTTGGAGACGCAGTATCCTATCTGGTTTCTTTCAACACCAAATCCCTTCAGTATCTCCCGAGGAGCTCACTCTCCCTCGCTTCGATCGCTGTGCTCTCTCCCGTTTACACTGCAACGGACACAGCACTCTCCTTAATTCTTATCTCCACAGGGTTGGTCGAGCCGAGACTCCTTCATGCAGCAACTGTGGTTCTGAACCACAGGATCTCTCACATCTCGTGCTCGACTGCCCTGTACTAGACCCTCTGCGTCTGGCCATATTCGGCCATACCCTTTCTCTTCTGGACCTCTGGTCCCGTCCGTGGGGAATCGCCCGATTATTGGGATTCCGCGGAGTTGATCCGCGCCCCCATCCCCAAGAATGGGTCGGATAAAACCACCACCACCACCATCACAATTGCTTTTTCTCTCACTAATCTTTCACTGACACCCAATCTCTTCTCAATTCTTTATCTGACTCTGAGGTAGTCCATCTTCAGTGGATACTTGGTTACTCTTCTTTTCCAGGCAACGACTTGGCGAATTCTCTTGCTAAAGTTGTTGCCACTCATGACCCCTCCATCATACCATTCTTTTTTTCACCTCTTATTTTTTAACGCCTCTCCCTTTACACCAGTTGGAGACGTGGTATCCAATGTGTTTTCCAACACCAAATCTCTGCTGTATTTTCTGAGGAGCTTACCCTCCCTGGTTCTTCTCGCTATGCTCTCTCTCTCTCTCTCTCTTTCGTTTACGCAGTAATGGTCACAGCACTCTTGCTACATTCTTCCACAAGATTGCTCGAGCCGAGATTTCTTCCTGCAGCAACTGTGGTTCTGAATCACAGGACATCTTTCATCTCGTACTAGACTGCCCTGCACTTGACTCCCTACGTCTGGCCATCTTTGGCCACTCTATCGCTATTCTAGACCTCTGGTCTCGTCCCTGGGGAGGTTGCCCGATTATTGGATCTCTGCGGAGTTGATCCGCGCCCTCATCCCTAGGAATGAATCGGGTAGGCTCACCACCATCACCACCGCCACAGTTACTTTTTATGCATTTCGAACCGGCATTCCTGATTGTTTCTCTGAATGATTGCTAATTGCTGCTCTGAAAGTCACTTTTTTCATGTTTCCGACCTTATCAAAGATCATAGCAATGATGTTGTGTTTTTTTCGTTTTAGGAGTTTTTCTTGGAATATGATAAATTGGAGGATCGCCCCCATTTGCCGAACCTCGTGTCGCTGCACTTTAATCCCGCCCAGCACGGATGAACTTCCTCCGAATGTCGATTGCCCCCATTGTAACGGACCCACCTTTAAGGTAGAACCTCGCGATGGTGTCCTCCTCTTTCACCAACCAACCTATGGCCATTCTGTTGTATTTTCGTGCGTGTGTGTGCGTTTACTGCCGCAACCTTATTGCACGATTCAACCGTTGCAAAGCTGGGAAACCCCCGTTCAAGCAACAATTTATTTTACTTGGAACCCCGGTTTTGCTTCGTCTTGTAGGCGCACAGAACGTATCATGTGATAGTTTAAAAGTTTAATTGAGACAAGTGTGCTTTGAAAAAAAAAACGATAAAAACAAAGCTACTATTTTCACATTCGGCGCACTTTCTTGCGCTTTATTACCAAATAAATGAAAAAAATATATAAATATCAGTTCTGCTTTTTGTTTGCACTGGAAACAAAAGAGTTAAGTCAGCCAGAAGCTCTAAACTTCTCAAAAATGTTTAGGGGAATATGGGGATTGGATGGCCCATTAAATGGCCGACATATTTCCGTCATCCAGGTCACCGGGCTCTTGTCGACTTTTGTATCAAACGATTTTTTTGTCCGAATAACCTGGAGTAGTAAAAAAATTTGTCGGCCTAATTGAGAAGTGTCGAGTTAACCTTTTCCTAATTGGCCTATATCTTTTACAATTTTTCAATAACTTTGTATCGACATACCTCGCAAATAGCAATGTGTAATTGTGCATAAAAAGTAAAAAAAAAAATTAGGTTGCCAGTCAATATATTAAAAATCAATGTTTCTCAACCAGTTGGCCGCGAAGGTGTTTCGGTGGGTCGTATATTTTTTATTGACCTGTTTCAATTTGGTAATACAGTAGAATTCGCCTATATCGGCTTCGGTTACATCGGCATTTCGTCTATATCAGCACAATTTCTTTGGTCCTGGCAGAATTTTTATGTTTTGCGTACATTTAAGTTCGTCTATAGTGGCATCGTCTACATCAGCACTTCGCCAATATCGGCACCCTTCTTTGGTCCCCAGAAGTGTTTTCTTTGTTTATATCGGCATTTTCTTTATACCTCCAAACAATAATCGCTGCCATGAGCTAATTCTTACATGCTAGTATTTACACAAAAGATTTCTGCGCAGGCAATTGCTTCATCCAGCTAATCCAAGATGCTTCAAAAACGTCACAAAATTGCCACTACCCTATGAACATAGCACCAAAGCTTGGATGACCTCTACCATTTTTGAGAAGTGGGTGAAAAAGCTGGCTTTTCAAATGAGAAAGCGTCAAAGAAAAATTTCCCTGGTACTTGAAAACTGCACAGCCCATCCCAATATGAGTGGTTTAAGAACATTATACTCGTATTTCTGCCTCCTAACAACACTGCTGAAACCCAGCCAATGGATGCTGGTGTTATTCGCAACATTGAAGCACATTATAGAAATTACTTGCAAAGCTACATCTCCTAGGTTTCGAAGAAAAAAACCTTGCAAGATCAATATCTTGGATTCACTAAAGCTTCTCAATCAAGCTTGGAATTCAGTCTCTGAAACAGCAATTAAAAACTGCTTTAAAAAGGTCAAGTTTTTTTACACCGAATTGAAGACGATCTTGAAGAAACCGAAAGTAACGTTAATGAGGATACTGAAGGAATCTGGGAAAGCATTGAAGCACAGTGCTTAATTCCGAAAACATTCACTTTTTCCGAGTATGCAGAAAATGATTCACAACTCCAAACTCGTGAAATAATTACCAAGAGCAGTATCCTAGATGATCTAAGAACCACCTGAGAAAGTACATCACAAAAAGACAATGAAGACGTCTCTGCAGAAGAAGTTGAACCCACCACCTCATCTCCCACAGAAGCATTGGCGTTAATGAGGCAGCTAGACAAATATCTCCGAAGTCATAACGACAGCGATCAAATGCTATGTCTCCTAGCAAAAATCCAGGACTATGTAGCAGATAAATCTATCTCAAAAACTAAACAACTGAAGATCAATGACTTTTTTGCTAGCAAGTGATTCAATAAAATGCATGCAAATACTGTATTTTCGTTTGTGTTTTGTGCTGGTGTATGTTTAAAGTGGTAAAGCTGACTACATAATGCAATACTTTTCTTATATCGAATAAACTAGCACTTTGGGAATTATTTACAGCAATTCGTCTATACGGGCACTTCGTCTATATCGGCACTTTTTAGGAATCCCCTTGAGGTGCTGATATAGGCGAATTCTACTGTAGTAGTATATAGTGCGTGTAAATAGTAGAGATTCACGACGCACTAAAGCGTAACTAGGGGGCGGGCTTAAAATTTAAATTTATTTGAAGCTAAAAAATTTGATATACAGGTAGATACAAATAAACAGATTAATATTAAAAAATTCTTAAAAAACAACATAATTAACGTAGTAAATTGTAATGGGAGCGCAAAATATAAAAACATTTTTATTTACAGCAATTTTATTTCATTCAAAATAACAAAGAACTTTTAAATAATACCCAGTATCACAACGTTTTTAATTTTTGTTTTCACAAAAAGATAAAAAAATTCTATAGGCTTACCATATGTTCCGATTAACCAATATGTGCCAATTCCCAATATTTCCAATTTTAAGTGAAGACTTTTTTGAGAACGCTACTTTTTATAGACGAAGTTTTTACAAACGACCTGGTTCACAACATCAAAAATATGGTATGCCTATGCAACCTTAGTGAAACAATAGCCGCTACCTTCATTTTTTATTTAAAAAAATTTAAAGATCCTACCATTTAATTTAGCTTAATGACGTTGCTAAAAAAATTTTTTTTGTTGTAGTATTAGCATGTCAAAATCTTCATCCTGGCATCTCCGGAAGCAGGTCGGGTTAATTGCCTGTGTATTAGTGCCTCCGTCTCTTTCCAGTGAGTCAAAAAGACAAATATAAAGATTAAAAAAATGAAATGAAAAATGTAGCTATGCAAGCAAGCGATGTAATAATGCTAAAATATAACTTTAAACTTAGGTTGTTCAAAACGAAGCATTGAAAAATTATCAAAATAAAGCTTTAATATTAAAGTTTTTGGTGAAATATTGTGGAAATGATTTTTATACTTTGAGTTAATTGGTAAAAAATAGACAATGTTAATAATTACACTTAAATCAATTGTTAGAAGCCATTAAGCTTATTTATAATTATTATTTCATTATAACTATCTATAATGATTATAAATATCTTTTGTAATTCTGATCTGAAATCCAACTACTTTCTCTAAATATAATAATTTTTGTGAAAGTTTTTTTTCGGGATGGCAGTATATAATATTCTAGTTTTACTAAGGGTTATTTTTATAACCTCATCCCACAACATGATGTCAAAACCTTCATTTTAAAATTTGTTAAAAGCTGCCATCAACAGTCTTACGAGTCAAGCAGATTTGAAAAACTGCAATTGAATCAATCTTAAGCTATGGAAAAAATTAAAAACTTTTATCTGACTCATAGTGAAATATATGTAGCCTAGACATGATTTAGTTTTTTAATGGTCTCTGTTGTACTTGAAGTATTTGCTGATTTAACAAAAACAAAATATATTCTTTTTATGACATGTGTATGTAATTTTTTTATTCTTTTGGGCTATGTCCATTTTTGCTGCAAAAATAGTGAACACATAAATACTATTAATCACAAGGAGAATTTTTTATTAATCAAAAAATTGAAGTCTAAAACATGATTTCTTCTTCAGCATATTTTTAGTTGTGGAATTGTTGCTACCCAATTCTATTCACTTTTAGATACAGTAGCTTTTATAACAATTTAACTGAGGTGGACACTTGCGCAATTGTAAAAGTTACGACAGCACAATAGCATACAAGTACCGGTACTCTATGTTTTTGGGAGCACATTGCAAAGTGCGCAAGACAACAAAAAACAATATATGAAACAACAAATTGCGCTTTAAATTGAGCTTGCCTACCTCTCCAATTAGACTATTGTTAAAAATAGTCCACATTATCAGACTGGTGTGCGATATTAAAATCTGAATTGATTTTATGCGCTACTGTTTCAAGTAATTAAATTTCGTGTTAGTGTTCATATTACCCACATTTCCCTTTTTTGTTGAAAACTGCATATTTTCAGAGTTACTGAAGACAGTTGACATACTGTATGTAAAACACCATAAAATTAAACTAGACGCAATGTCTTGTAAAGGGGTTCTCTGGATAACTTTAAAAAAGGGAGACCCGAGGCGACTGCCTCACTTGTCTCGTCTAATATCCACCACTGAGTAGACCTAACATGAAACGCCATCAAGAAAACAACTACAAAATTTTTAACGGTGCCGGTTTAGTATGTGGCCTACCTATCGAATGTGAATCGTATGTGGCCTACCTTTTCGAAAGGTAGGCCACATACTGAACCGGCACCGACTTAAATCTCATTGAGAATAAACAAATTCCTAGTGAATCTTTTCTCTTCAGATTCAAACAAAAATGTATGACGTCAGGCCATTCAGTAAAAAAGCAGAGGTAGACTCGAGACACGGAGCTTTAAGACCGAGACGAGAAGAGATTTTGGGGTAGCGAGACCGAGATGAGACTTTAGGAAAACCGAGACAAGACACGAAACTTTTACGTAGTTTTAGTTTAAGCCAAGGTTTTGGAGTCAGAGTTGGAAGTAGGAGTCGCAAGTTTTTGGGTGGAGTCGAATCAAAATAGTTATTTTAAATATGCTCAAGCCGGAGTCGCTTTTTTAGATGTGTTGGAGATGGTATCAAATTCGTTTTTTTTTTTTTTTGGCCACTCCGAGTCCAATTTTCGGTACATTGTTGAAAACTATAGTCATGTTTCTCATCTGAATGATCCAAAAATATGCAAGCAAAAATACGGCGAGTACTTGGACAGGTGACCTTTTGGACTTTAAGTTAAAGTGCAAACTAAAAACGATTCTGGCTTTATATTGACGGTCAAATTTGACTTTTATTTGCGAAATTTAGCTTTAAGTTTCAGTTTAGGAATTATTTTGAAAAATTCACTTAAGATTAAAAACAAATTTTTATCAGAAAAAATGCGTTAAAATGTGTTTAATTGCTTATCGCTTTAGAAGCGAAATAAACAAAAAGTCTTCATTCAAATTTAGCCCTCTTTAACATGACGGAATTCTTTAAGAATTGTGGGTACTTGTCTAAAGCCACCGCTTATATTCTTTCATCATTCCCAATACTTAGCCTATATTATGCTTCACCTTAACAGAAAAAAAGTGTTTTGGTCAGCGGTTGAGTGTAACCAGAGTAAGAATAAAAATTTTTTAATTTTAATCTACTCGTAATTGCAAGCAAGAAAAGACATTATAAAATGCAACTCTGCATTAGTATTTACGATTGCTAAAAGCTATTTTTAAGGTTTTATTTTTGAAAATTCTAAGGGGTTTCACTCCTTATCTACTGGATCCTCACTGGTTGCTCTGAGTGACTTATAACCAGGGGTGTGGGGTTGCAGAAATTTTTTCCGAATCCGACTCCTGGTCTTGTCGCAGAGCTGGTCATATATAAAGAGAAAAATCTAAAACTTGTGAGCTTCTACCAGATGCATTGCTACACTGATAGAAGCGGCAAAACCTAGGTGAGCAAACTGTCACTGATGAGAGTTTAAAACTTGAAATCATCGTCCGGCCGTAAACTTGAATTCGGCATGAGTGATAAATAATAGGTGGTACTCTTTAGTGCCATCTGTCCTATAACTCGATTTATATTTTTTAATTTTTATTTTATAATGCAAGTAAAATTTAAAGCAAAAAACAGTGCCGTAAAGTAGGCTATCCTTCCACAAGGACACAACAGAACCAAGCGAGAGGTAGGAACTTCTAAAAATTTGTACCACAATCGTATCAATTGCTTAATGCTTACACGCAGTGGCGTAGCCAGCCAAAATTTTTGGAGGAGGCCAAATATATTTAAACTGTTAGCGAGTAACAGTATTTGGTTTGGAACACTACTTTAATAAATAATTTAGCACTTTAACAATAGCTTTTAGAATAGAAAATCCGCTTTTTAGAATAATTTTTTATATAAAACATAACAAATATATACAACACATTAACCAACGACATACATACCATAATGAGAAACTCTTTTCTCTCAGTTTGTTTCTTTATTAAGAGAACGCCGACAGGAGCGTCGGCACTCGTACGCTTGACTGCATGCTCCTTTGGACGACTGAGTCGTCAAAAAATACATTGATTTATATATAGAACTACATAAAAGTTTGGTTTGTTTTTGCAAAAGCGTGAACAAAAATTGGTCAGATTGTTAATGATGCAATTGTTGAAAATAACAAACTTTTTAAATTAAACTGTAAGGCTGATGGAGTGTAAGTTTTCATTAAATTTTAGCTTAATAAATTAATAGTTATGCCAAGTTAGTGAAATTAAATTGAACTACATAAAACTTTGTTTTGTTTTTGCAAAACCGTGAACAAAAATTGGTCAGATTGTTGATGTAGCTATTTTTGAAAAATAACAAACTTTATAAGTTAAATTATAAGATATGATAGAGAATAAGTTTTGAATAAATTTTAGAATAAAAACTATAGCCAATATATAAGGACGTACGATCACGACCATGAAAAGTTATAAAGAAGCACGACCACGTATAATTATAAAGAATTTTACGGAGTTGATAATGGAATGAGTAATAATTCTTAATAAACTTTTTTTATTAAATAATTTTATTTTTTGTATATATAATATACATGTATATCCTTAATATAATGTTTATATACTTGATATATATCTTTAATATAAAATATAATATATATCCTTAATATAAAATTATTTTAATATTGATAAGTTTATGACGTAAGATTGAGGCAAATAAAAAGTTCAAATCATCTAATTTTCACTACCGTACTTCAGGTGTTATAGCAATGTTTCTCAACCTTTTTTTGTGGCGACCCAAATGTTAAGCGGAAATCGAGAGTAAAGTTTTGGCAACCCAATATTTTTTATAGACGTTATTGCAAGCATAATAAGGGAACTAAACTTATGACCTCTGAGGCTGATCATGCAATTGACATGCAATACTTTGTGGGTAGGACAAACAATTGTGTGGGGTTTTAAGACGTAGACCAATTTTTGTCCCCAAATCAAGGTGTTTTCTAAAAAAAGGTCTTTCTTTGAATTCAGTCTCGGATTTCTGATTTTTCGTCCCAAAATCATAGTGTTCTCCAAAAAAAAGTTGTCACTTGAATAGTCTCGGATTTCTCATTTTTTGTCCCAAATTTTCGTTTTTTATAAAGTAAAAATTTTGGGTCAACCCTAGGTCGCGACCCAAAAGTAGGTCCAAATTGACACAAAAGAACAAAAATGGTTTAATTGTTACACAACTAGCCTACACTTGTCGGAGACCCAATCAAATTAAACGGCGACCCAGGGGTTGAGAAGCGCTGTGTTATAGGGAGAGATTTTTTTTTAAGAGAATATTTTTGTTTTGGGATGAAAATCAAGTAATCCGAGACTAATTAAAAATTATTCGGATAAAAACCAAGAAATTGGAAACTGATACGAAGTGAAGACTTTTTTCTTTTAGAGAACACTAGTTTTTAGGGACGAATTTTTTTCTATTAACTAGTGTCCTGGTTTGCCGCTCCCAGAATAAAAAAATTGGGGAGCGAAACAATCTTTGCTGGAATTTTATGCGACGAGTGCCCAAAAACCAAAATTATAGGTTTCCACTTTTTTAAAAACTAAATCGGTTTTTTCGCAATAAAATGAAAGTAATTCTACTCAAAAAACATGCACAAAAAAATTCTTTCATCCCAAATAACGCATGCTCAATGCTGGAAAAATTGTAAAATTGCCAATGATGCGTCTCGGTGTACCAATTGCCGCCCTTGCCCTCCAGCTTGGTATGGCTTTGATTATATGTTATGTTCATGTTAATTATTTATAGGCTATGCTTACATAACCGTTTACGTCGATTTTATGTCAAAACATTTCAACATTCTGTGGATGTGAGAATAAACTACATCCGGTTGTGAGCTTATCTTCGATATGTTGGGAGGAATGAGTATACCCTATCACAACTTCTTCCAGGTCACCCTTGAGAAAGGTGTAGCACCTATGAGCCTCCCTAAATATGGGTTACTAAAATTTAATTTCCTTCATAATAGACTTTAACTGATAGAATTTCAGGGTGAAAAGTATAAAATTTGTGAGTAATTGAAAATGAAGACCTTTTTTTTAGGGAACGCTACAATTTTGGGACGAAAATCAGTTTAGAACACCATGATATTAGGACTAAAAATTTGAATTTCACAAACAATTTTTTTCTACCCGTAAAATATTGCATGTCTTGGTCTAGAACGCCACGATCTTAAGACTAAAAATTAGAATCTCACACAGAATTTTTTCGTACCCGTAAAATATTGCTTGTCTTACTCACTAACTACCCATAAAATACCCGATTGCATGATCAGATTTTGGCATGGCAATTGCATGACCAGTCTCAGGGTCATCGCACGCCACTGTCAACCACATATGTGAGTTTTAATATAAATATCTGCTGTGTAGTGGACGAAAAAAATAAAATCTTGCTTGATTGATTGATTGAACCGTTGATTGAACATGGGAACGTTGGCTAAATAAATTAGTGAGATTTAAATTTTTTAAATAAATCTAAATGGAATCTAATCGATGGGCCATTTGCATCAATCTGAATAACTTGAAAGAATTCGATGATTTGTTTGAAAATAAGGAAGAAATAATGTCACAAACTGGAACCGATTATAATAATTTTTTCCCAAGTATGAAAATATTTCTTTCGATACCATAAAAATTTGGTGGCGACAAGTCGGTGGCTCACTACAAAATTTAAATAAAACTGCTTTAGATTATTACACAAAAACTTTTAACAATTAACTTTAAATAAATAAATTTAACAAAGTTTAAATAAATTAAACCAAAAAAAGATACAGTAATTTAAAAAAAAAGCAAGTTATTTATTTAGTATAATGAGAATGCAGAACAGCTATTCAGACTTAAAGTTTTTATCAAAGTTATTTTTAAAAAATGTATCAAATTATTTTAAACGTAAAAAAATTACAAATGAATTCAATTGAATAAATGTGGTCAATTAGCTTATTAACTCTTTATTTTCATTAAATTTTTTTGTTAATATTTTAGTTTATTAATAAATTCCTCACATTTTATATTTTTTTATTTTTTATTTCATTAATTTATTGAATTATTAATTCAAAAAGTGTATAAAGCTGTTTGGCTAAACTGGATCAGACTGAATTTAGGTTTGTGCATTCAAGCGTTCAACGGGCGATACAAAATCAGGTCACGTGATGTGAGTTTCCAATCATGGAGTGTATGTTATTGCATTAACAAATGGCACCACTATTAAAGGTCGATTCATTGCTTCCGCCAGCAAGGCATGTTGTAATTTGATTAATCTTCTCCTCATTAATCCTTTCATGATGGCCGCGAAAGTCACACAAAATCTGAGAGACAATCAAAAGTCATTGTTGAACGTAACTTCACTCGTTTGGTGCATAAAAAATACCGCTCAGCCTCAATGGTTGTTGAGGGTAATGTCATGATGAATTGCGCTGCGCAAGCTTGGGTAATCTTGAGCGCTCAAAAAAAGCTCCTGCAAACATTTGTGGTTGACTTCATAGCTCAAAAATCTCCACAGGCTTATTTCGCTCTCAAGATTATCCAACAAAAATAAACGCTCAATCTCATTAATCTGGATTGGTTTGTTGGGTGGAAGGATTGACAACAAAACAAAAAACAAACGATGTTACTCTAAATCGTTCCGAAGAGAGTGTTCGCGCTACTAAAAAGGATTTATCAGTAAAATTAGAAATTCATAATTTTCGATTTGGCAACACTTTACTTAACAAAGAAAAAGAGCGCGAAGACAATTTTAACACAATTCGATTAGTAAAAACGTGGCAAAACGTCTTCTAAAATTTAATAATTATCTACTTAATAATTTATGTGTAAATAATGTATATGTTAATAATTTATATGTAAGTAATGTGTAAATAAGTTATGTGTGTTTCAGCAAACCCCAAAAGAGTTTAAAAAGTAAAGTTTGTAAATTTGACGCTGCTTGTGGGAGTAGATTGGCAGACAGTTATTCCAAGAGACCCAACTCGTAGGCGTTTCGGGAATTTCAACCCCGATACTTATTAGCCCGGTTTGCTTATTTCTTGAGAATAGGATAAGGAGTATAACTACTCCTCGCCTCCTGGGAATTGGAGCACCAGTCCAGGAGAGACAGAGAGTATTGATCGGCCGTCGACATATGGCAGATATATGGCACGTTGGAAATACTGTGAAGTCGATTCAACGCAGATGTTATCACGATAAACTTGTACCTCAACTACTCTAGGCCTTGTCAGCTTCTTTACCCAAGTTATTTCACAAGCGTCTTCATAAATATTTGACGCAAACTTTAAGTTCTTCCGTTCTTTACTGAGAATGCTCTGAAGAGAACAAATTAAGCCCTTAATAGATGGCACACTGATTCCAACAGTCTGATGCTTGCCCGCTAATGGTTCAATGGGTGATGAGTATCGCCCAATCAAACACACAGCGTAAGTCACGCTAAACTTCTCCAGAGAAAATTTTAAGAAAAACGCTTTTGCCCTCGTCTCACTGCTGGCATCACTAATCCAAAAACCAAGAACATCAAATATGTGCTTAAAGTTACACTTAAAGATTTGGATTCTCTTGTACTTCTCGGACTACCTGGTAGGGGAGAACAAAGGAATGTTAATTTCCAAGCTTGCACGTTTTTTAGGACTCTATCTCTAAAGAAATAGATAGTTTCCTTAATAATATCACAGGTGTTTTTAATCATTGGAACTTTACTTTGGCTATTGATGACCAAGTTTAAACAATAAAAAGCACAGTGCACTAATATGGGAAAGTGCTTATCCTAAATGCGTTTTTGTACACCGCTCTGGTGACCTGCCATTGTTGACGCCAATCATATCCCGATAAATTTTTAGAAGTCCCCTCCTTAGATAAGTGAGCCAACGGACTTGATGAAATTGATTCTACTGAAACAGAATCCATTAAAACAAACCCTGTAAAGCTCTCCTACACTTTGCTACCTTTTATGTATCTCAAAACAATGCTGAATTGTTCCTTACCAGAAACCAGAAACTCGTCGCCTATCTGTTGGCCTCGGTGACGAACTCTTGCACTATCATATTGCTGGCTATCGCGAGAATCTCATTTTGCATCGTTGGGCTGGTATACACAGCCATTCGAGCAAAATGCTTTTGTAAATCTTCATCCCTAGCATCGATGGAAAATTCAAGAAACTTCATAAAAATTTTTTTGAAATATTCCCGCAAAGGAAAGTTACTTGAGGCACAGAACATCACAGTCTTAAGAATAGAACTAAATTTCTGGTTCCTCGCCTTCGTGGAGTATATGCTGCCTCTAAGCTTGCACACACATTTTGGCCAGCTTTTGACGAAGTTTTTCGAGCATAAGTTGCTTCTTTGTAGTAACCAGCATCTCGGTAGTCAACAGTCTTCTCAATGAATTTCTTGAAGTCAACGCATGGTTTTTGTCAAAAGCACCGTTTTTGATATTTTCATGCTTTAGGCGTGCTTGTATTACAATGCATATCTTGCACAAACCACCTCCACCAGAGATTGGGTGTAAATCAACCAATTGGAAAACCTGTCATCCTCAAGCCAGGCTTTTAGAAATTTGCGACGATTTTGTCTAACGGTATCAAAAAGTTTTTTGGACTATCGGAGGTTAGAAGTCTATATCTTTTAGCATCCGTAACCTGTGAATGGTGTTCAAGAACAAATCCAAGGTCGTTGGTTTTCCCGATTTCATATGATTGTTGATGCCCGTGAATAGAAGTCTCGGTATTAACAGTAGCTGTTTTTTCAGTAGGCATAGGCCTAATTGGTGTTGTTGAGGGCTGCAAATCTTGACATCTTGGAGAAAAAACTATCCAATCTTGCTTGCTTAGGCTTTACCATATAAGTAAACTGCGGTATTTAAAAGTAATAAATATGCACCTACTGGCTAAACGTTCGAAATTTGTAACCTGGCAGTTCTATTTACGAGAGCTTTAAACCTCAACTGAGCTAAAACTGACTGAATTGAAACACACACGAAACTGGTTTCAATAGCGAAACAAATAAGCAAATATTGTAGTAAAGCTAGCTCCTTGTGACGTAACAATGGATGGTAAACTAGCAATTGGGCAAGCGTGATCAGGGATGCCAATTTAGCTATTTTCTAGCTAGATCTAGCTAATTTTGATCTTTAACTAGCTAGGAAATATGCAGCCTAGCGTATAGCTATAAATCTAGCTAATAAACGTTTTTATTCAGCGGTTTTCTGGTGGATTTTAAAATTTATAAGTATTTATATTGGGAATATTTATAGTACTTGGTACACAACAAAGCATGCTTAGTTCTTACAGGAATCAATTCAATCGAAGTATCGAACGAGTTTAGTACAAGTTTAATACAGGACGAGACTCGTCGGAAGTTCGGAACGCATTCGTTCAATTTCGTTGAATCGTCTCAATGTTTTGTTTAGTACTTTAGTTTTCAGTTAGTATCTGTCTTGAGCAGTGGTAACTTTGCCTCAAGCGGTTCAGTTCAGTATATTATTTGTCAAGTAATACTGGTGCATCATTCAACAACAGAGACAAGAAATATGTACAATCAGCAACACTTAGTTAACAACTAATAGTTAAAAAAAAAAATAATAATAGATAAATAATTTTTTTTTTCAATAATTTTATTTCAATGTTTCAGTTTTCAAGTTTAACAATTAATTTTAAAAATTAATCAAGCAGTTGTTAGGAGGTAAACTAACTTGTATTTTACTACTAAAGTTAAATCATACAATTAAGTCAGTTAGTGAAATCATCTGTTTAATTTCCAATAACCTTTAAATATAGACTTTTAGAAGTCATTAAATATAGACTCTCAAATATATTAGGCCTTTGTTAGTTGCTCCAAGTGTCACAGCCTTTTTATCAGTAAGCATGGTATCACTAGTTGAAATATTCAAAAAAATATTCTTCAAAATGCTCAGTTATAAAATTAAAAATAATATTGTAATTAACAATTGAAAATCACATACTAGTGGCAGAATTTCTCTCATTCAAATAGAATGTTATTCTTATTCAAATAGCTTCTTATTATTCAAATTTATTCAATAGCTTTTCTTATTAGTCAAATTTAAAAATATCAAATAGAATGTTATTTTTATTATTTAAATTTATTCTTATTCAAATAGCTTCTTATTATTCAAATTTAAATAGCTTCTTATTATTCAAATTTATTCTTATTATTCTAATTATTATTCAAACTTGTTTTATGTGCTTTATAAATAATAGCTAATTTTTTGGCTACAAAATTATATTATCTAGCTATTTTTAGCTTGAAAAACAATTATATCTAGCTAGTAACTCTCCAATTGAGTTGGCAACCCTGAGCGTGATAAACTATAAACATATGGCAAGTCTGTGATCGACTGCTGTAATAACACACCCCTAGTAAATGCTACAAAATTATTAAGAGTCAGCTACAAAACTTAGAAAATTGGTTGGGGCTATGGCCCCTTTGCCCCTTTCCCCCTTGGCTATGTCCATGCTCACACATGCAATTAATTATGCTGTCATAGAACAGAACCGATTACAATGTCATAAAACATGATGGCAATTTATTTCAGCTTTAAAGTACTTGACTTGATTAATTTGACTAACGAGAACTTAACAGAACTGGTTGGGAATGCTGTAACATTCTTACCGCGACAATTTTAAGCGATTTACAAACAGACAGGCAGACGCACAAAATTTTTTTTAATCAAAACCAATGAAACAATAACAAAAGAAGTATGAAAGGCAAGGAAGCATCGAACAACCCTAAGGTTTACTAGTCATGCAGATAACCAATATTGCAGATAGCATGAAAGTGCAAAAGATCACAATAAGACATATGTTTGCTAATAAGTATGCCAAAAAAATTTAAATAAAATGATTTATTTTAAATTTTTTGGCATATTTGCAATTTAGAAGATTTGCTTCTAGCGAACAGTACCAAATATGCGGTTCATGCTGGAAAAATTTTGACTAGCCCTGACATAATATCTGTACAAAGTTTGGAAATAAAAATAAAAAGTTTGGGGACAATGTTGTCTCTTCAGACTACAGTATCGCATGTATAACTACGCTAATACATTTCCAGTTTACGAGCGCACAAAATTTTAAAATATCAGGTGCCCAAA
Source organism: Diplosoma virens (assembly GCA_963680785.1). Classification (NCBI taxonomy): domain Eukaryota; kingdom Metazoa; phylum Chordata; class Ascidiacea; order Aplousobranchia; family Didemnidae; genus Diplosoma; species Diplosoma virens. Next base: position 28,417,082 of record OY796893.1, read on the forward strand.
AAAGTCTTTGCCAATTTTTGTTGACTTATTTTAGGCCCCCTTTTTCAATACTAACAAGCATAGTTATACAAGAACCAACTTGTATTGACAAGTAAATTATTAAATGATTTCAGTTTTTATAATTTTTCATGACTAATTTTTTTTTATTCCTTATTTCAGAGCCTTAAAAATGACTGATAGAAAAATGATAATTCGTGCTTGTCTGTCGTACGTGTTTAAACTTGGCACAAGTGTTTCATCTGCTTCTCGTAAGCTATGTACAGTGTTTGGTAAAAGTGCAGTAAGTGAAAAAACTGCACGAAACTGGTTTCAAAAGTTTTGTTCTGGCAATAAGACCTTGAAGATGAACCTCGAGCTGGAAGACCAATATCTCTAAACCAGTGGTTCCCAACCAGGGGTCCGTGGATGGGTAGCAGGAGGTCCGCAAGTGCACTGCAAATTTGACAGAATTAACTTAAAGAGTTATGGTTTTGCTTTCTCTTCTGTGCCGATTATGACGTTTGTCTGAGTGCGGAGCAACAAAATTACATGTTGAATCATAGTCTTTATGATGTCACACTTTCTCTTGGTTGAACGCCAGATATTTGAATCATGTCAGACATTAGTAGTTTATTAAGCAGCAGGTTAGGCACAAAATTTAGCAAAAGAACCTATTGCAATGGCTGCAAAAAGAGAAAATATAACAACGAATACATATCATTAGAATTTTCGTTACAGTAGATCGCGATGGTACAGAAAAACCTCAATGTTTCCTGTGTGAAAAAGTTCTAGCTAATAGTAGCATGAAGCCAGGAAAGCTAAAAAACCACTTAATATCTAATCATCCAGGAAACGTTTCTGACAGTCGCAATGCATTTTTGCAAAAAAAGGCTAGATTTGAAAGAGGCGGTACTTTAGATAAGCATGGGTTTATTCCAACTGGAAAGCCTCTGCTTGCAGCAAGTTACAAAATTGCTTATCAGATTGCCAAGAACAAAAAGCCGCACACTATTGCCGAAACACTAACTAAACCCTGTGCTTTATAAATGACTGAAATAGTTTGTGGCTCAGAACAGAGAAAAAAAACTTGAAAGTATACCAATGTCAAATAATGTTATTAAATCCAGAATAGACGATATTTCAGAAAATATTCTTAAACAAGTCATGGAAGAATTGGCATCTTCCCCATTCGCATTTAGCTTGCAGCTTAATGAGAGCACTGATGTTTCTAACTGCAGTCAGCTCTTGAGTTTTGTGCGTTATGTTAATGGCAATAAAATCAAAGAAGAATTTTTGTTTTGTGAGCCTCTTTTGGAAACCGCAAAGGCTAGCGATGTGTTTAGAATGGTAAATAAATTTTTTGTCAAGCAAAACTTTGACTGGAAAAAGAAATTAGGCTCTATTTGCACGGATGGAGCTCCAGCTATGCTTGGAAAGAAATCTGGGTTTGCCGCTTTGGTTAAAAACAAAGTTCCTAATGTAAATGTTACTCATTGCATGCTGCACAGGTATGCTTTAGCAGCAAAAACTTTACCACCAAGCCTCAAAGAAGTTCTGTCGGTGTGTGTGAAAGTAGTTAATTTTGTCAGAAGCCGAGCTATTTATCATCGTATTTTCAAAGTTCTCTGTCAGGATCTTGGATCAGATCACGTTGTGCTTTTGTATCATTCAGAAGTACGTTGGCTTTCCAGAAGCGAAGTTTTAAAACGACTGCACGAGCTCAAACGAGATGTGTCAATTTTTTTGAAAGATAAAAGAAGTGACCTTTACGAAAATTTTGAGTCTAAATCATTTTTGTACAGCCTTTCCTATTTAGCTGATATTTTTGGCCAGATCAATAATGTTAATCGTGCGCTTCAAGGACCAGGTGTGACAATAATGGATTCAGCTGAAAAACTAAAAGCGTTCCTACTCAAGTTGTTACTTTGGAAACGTAGGTTGCAAGCAGGTAATTATGCTAATTTTCCAATGTTAGAAGATCTTATCTTGAAGGATGAAACTAAAAAAGAATGTGAAATTTTTCTCTCTTAAGGAATTTTGTTCACACTTGGATACTCTACAAACCACCTTTCAAGGATATTTTAATTTAGATAGCTTGAAGAGTGAAGCATGGATTCGAAATCCTTTTCTCATTGACTTGAACGGTATTAATGACGAAGATCCCAACAAAGAAGAACTTATTGATCTAAGAGCAAGCGAGCTTTTAAAAATTGAATTTAATGCTAAAACTCTGGAAGAATTTTGGTGCTCTCAACAGCAATCCTACCAATCTCTGGCAAAGCAAGCAATTCGTTCTATAATTTCTTTTGCAACAACGTACCTCTGCGAGGCTGGATTTTCGGCTCTTGTGACCACGAAAACTAAGCACAGAAATCGTATGGACGTTCAGCATGATATGCGGGTAGCATTGTCAAAAACCCACCCACAATTCAGTGATTTGGTGCAAAAAACACAACAACAGGCTTCCCATTAAATTTGTTTGCATCATTGTTATTTTCCCATTCATTGTTATTTGTTTGCTTCCAATTCAATGTACTACCTGTAACCTACTTGTTTAAAGTTGTTTTTCCGATGATTCTTGAATGTACCATTTTATGTTTGAGCAATTTTTTAATTTTATTCGATTACAAAATTGCATTTAAACGGTAATATTCTAAATGTTAGCGTAGTTGTGCAAAAATTGTTTGTGAGGGTCACTCTTAAAAGTTTAGGGGTCCGTAAGCTTGATAGTTTTTTGAATGGGGTGCGTGACTAAAAAAGGTTGGGAACCACTGCTCTAAACCAGTGTGGTCCAAACCCTGGCCCGTGGGCCGTATGCGGACCGCGGAACAATTTTGTACAAGTCTTGTCGATGACAAGCAGCCGTAATTTTTTTTGGAGAACGGTATGATTTTGCGCGAAAATAGGAATTTTGCAGACCGATTCCAAGTGAAGATCTTTTTTTTTTTAGAGAACACCCTGATTTTGAGACGAAAATAAACGTTTTTATCCGGTTGAGGCGCGCAAACTCAAATAATTTCTCAAAAGTGTGGCCCACAAGAGTGGAGAAGTTAGACCACCCGACCTACATTTTATCTTTGCGGCCCGCGAAACTTTTTCAAACCTTAATGCGGCCCTTTATGCTCTTAGCCTTGGACCACACTGCTCTAAACAATGACGGTTTAAAGGCAGCCGTAGAGTCAGATTCATGTCTAACCTGTCACGAATTAGCTTCGAGGTTTAATGTAAGTGATGAAACCATAAGACTTCATTTGCACCAGCTGGGAAAGAGATAGAAGATAGAAGATCTTTAATTTCCTTCATAAAAATCGGCAAAGACTTTTTTGGGCACCTAATACTGTTAGGCTACTAATAATTTTTACTTCAAAATTCTTGATTTTTCAATTTTTTTTTTTCTGTATCAGTATTAATATCTTTTATTTCAGTTCCGCCATAAAAAATATAGTGAAATAGAAAAACTGGTAAGTAGGGGCACCGGAAGCGGGGTTAAGAATATTAAAGGCAGGGGCACTTACCCCCTGCCTTTTAATATTCTTAAAACGCGGAAGCAGAGGGGGCAGATTGTGCTCTTTAAAATTAGTATTACAGATAAATTTTTTTTAGTTCTGCTCTATAATTAACCTAAATAATCTTAATCACCATTAAATCCAACTATGTTTGTGAAATTAAAAAGACAACCGTGATTCATTGTACAGTAATAAAAGCAAGATAAAAGTTTTAACGTATGCAATGCAGAATTATTGATATCGTAAGCAACCTAAACTTCTGGTAAACATCTTATTCTACTTGAATCAGTAAACTGAATTATATCTTATCCGAAAATCAATTTTTGATTCATTAACAGATGGCAAATAGCCATATACAACTGTTACACAAAGAAAGAGAATAAATTCAATTTTTGGTATAAAGAGAAATTATAAAGACTAAATTCAATTTTTTGGTACGAAGGAAAGACTCTCGATTCTTAAAATTCACTCTTCGTTGAAAGATGCTGGCGTGTCCGACGATTTATGAAATGCAATAGCAATATCCGTCTTCAAAATGCTGAACTTGTTTAAATAAGGTAAGCGAAATCCCTCCCGGTTACAAACTACCCTTATTTAATATGCGTAACTCTATGACGCCCCATCCAGAAAAAATATAATTTTAACTTAAATACGAAGGAGAGGAATTTATTTGTTACCTGCGGTTTCACACGCGCAGCTACTTAACACAATATAGTATAAAACAATGGTCATCTGACTATTCAGCAAAGTCACGGTCACCGTTCCCTGAGCGAAATTATAGTCACTAATTTACGAGAGCGATGTCGCTCTATTTATAATAAACTTGAATTAGACCACGTGGCTCGGACGACAAAATTTACAATAAAATCAATTTCCTGCCCTTACACAGATCACTGCCAAAGCGAGGTCACATCGCTGCCATTTACAGCCTGGGACAAAAGTTTAAGACCACCTTTGGAAAAAGGCACATTTTAGAAAAAAGCTTCTTAATCACCTAATACTAAATATTCTTGTGTCAAAATGCATATTTAGTTTTTGGATATAAACCTTATCACACATTAATTTTTAATTTTTACTTTCGTTCAATTTTTTAAATGTTTAGCTTAAAAATACAAAAGTTTGAACCACGAAAATTGGCAAAAAATCTAGCAGTTAACGTTGAAAAACGTATTCAATTTACCGGTCGTTGCACAATGAAGGTCTCAGAACGTGAAATATCAAGGCAGATGAAAGTTAGAAAAACTGCTGTACCTAACACTATCAAAAAAATTTCAAAAAATAAGTACTTTCAAGGACAGCAAAAAAAACGGGCCGTCTGAGCATTTTTAGTAGTGGAAATAAACGTTTTATTAGGAAGAGAGTGAGTCAATTCCCTTAGAGTTCTGCTAAAAATATACTAGCTAAAATGGCACAAGGAAGCTTCAAAATTAGTAAAATTGTTTTTTTACTAATTTTGAAGCTTCCTTGTGCCATTTTAGCTTGTATTTTTTTTAGCGGAGCTCTAAGGGAATTGACTCACTCTCTTCCTAATAAAACGTTTATTTCCACTACTAAAAATGCTCGGACGGCCTGTCTTTTGCTGTCCTTGAAAGTACTTTTTTTGTGAAATTTTTGATAATGTTAGGTACAGCAGTTTTTCTAACTTTCATCTGCCTTGATATTTCACGTTCTGAGACCTTCATTGTGCAACGACCGGTAAATTGAATACGTTTTTCAACGTTAACTGCTAGATTTTTTGCCAATTTTCGTGGTTCAAACTTTTGTATTTTTAAGCTAAACATTTAAAAAATTGAACGAAAGTAAAAATTAAAAATTAATGTGTGATAAGGTTTATATCCAAAAACTAAATATGCATTTTGACACAAGAATATTTAGTATTAGGTGATTAAGAAGCTTTTTTCTAAAATGTGCCTTTTTCCAAAGGTGGTCTTAAACTTTTGTCCCAGGCTGTAATTAGAACGATAGCCTATATTTAGGTCAATAAGAGCGGAGATAGGTCATCACATCTAATTTAAAAAAGTCTATAAGTTGATTGATCTGTTAAAAAACGTCAAATATATTAAATCTCTTCGCTATCGGCAGCTGTGACTTTGCATTTCGAGATGCCACAAAAATAATCTAATTTTTCTCCGGAAAAGCGATTTGCATTGCGTGACAACAACAATCAGGGATACCTAAACTACCATGCCAGTAGTTTAGGTATTCCTAACAACAATTATACCAAGCGTTCTAAAAAAAGAATAAAGCATCAGAAAATTTCCAAGTTCTCACAAAGAGTAAAAGTTTCTAGTAATAATAAAAAAAATTGATTTAGAAGCAAAGAAATTGTGGCGTTAATCTAATTTTAACCAGCAACACAAGTTGTCTGACTTGGGTACTCAATACTCACTTATGGCCAACATTAAAGTCTAAAAATAAAAACACCAAGACTAAACGCGTGACATTCTTAGCCCTTTTGAAGGACTGCGGTACATATGTGTGCCATGATTGTGATATTAACGTAACATTTTAAGAGTCTTGTTCGTTTTCATGTGTTTACAGAAGAACTCGCAGACCCACATGCTCATATTAAGTTATTTAACAAAGAAAGTACCACGCCTCTGAAAAAATATCAAACAAAGATATCAAATAAAGTTTGCGAAGTTGAAGCAAAAAGCCGAAAAGCAAGAAATGCTTTCTGGAAATACATAAATTGCTTTAAATTTACTGCGGCATAGCTCTCGTTTCGGCTTTTGCAGAAAGGTATTTCAGTGTCATTAGAAGAATCAAAACATGGCTTAGGAGCAATATGAGAGATAACAGCCCCATTGATCGCATGTTCTCAAATATTCATAAGAACTTGTTGGACAATATCAATTTACAAGCCGTTGCTGATGACTTTGCCAGCAAGCAAAAGACTAATAAATTATTTTGGGTTACAGTTACATTAATTGTGCATCATTTAATAATTGACATCAAACCCCAATCTAAAGGGCCATTCATGCTCATGTAATTACGTTTTTTCTTTTACACAATTGTTATGAGTTCCACTAGTATCTGCAGTTAGCTCTTTTATTTATACGGAGTTACACGATAGCTATACGACTGAATCTGTAAGTTATACTAATAGTTTATCACGCAGTTAACCACACTTATCAAACCAGAGAGAAGAAGGCAGTAGAGCCGTGCGCTATGACGTCACATACTATAACAACCCCCTTTTAAGAAGCTTTTTAGCGAAAAGGTTGTCTAAGAAAAATATTAGTACGTTGTACGAGCCCGATTAATAAACATGCACAAACTATATACAATACGGCACAAGCGTTATGAGTTTTACGCTACTTCATACAAAATCTCTTAAATGATTAGGAAAGCGTTTTTGTCTCACGCTTCGCCGCGAGGTTGGAGATGATGGAAAGACTTCATCTTCAAAATGGACGTGACGTTCATCTGATGTCATCATTTCCTCTTTGGGGTCTCCCCCTTCGGTGGGGAGAGGGCGAATAAAACGTCTATTGCGCCAACAGACTCGACCGCTCGGTAGTTTTATGTGGTAGTCGCGGTTTCTCCCGACGCCGATGATGAGTCCCGATCGCAACCATTTTTTTGTAATATGGTCTTGAATTCGAACATGTTGTCCGATTTTTAGTGGGTGGAGGTGTTTTGCGCGTTTATTGTATTCGGTTTCTGCAGCCACTTGTAGATTTGATAAAGCTGCGTCCCACTTGTCGAATTTGTTTTGCCAATCTTCCTTGAAATATTTCAGTTTAGCTGGGACGATTGAACGTAGCGGGGCGCCGTATAAAATTTCGGCTGGTGATAACCCATGGGCCTTGGGTGTGTTAACCCATTCGATTAGGCCGCTGCTAAATTCATCGCAGTCGAGACTACCATGTTCAGCAGTTTTGGCAACAAGGTGCTTCATGGCTTTCACTGCTGCTTCTGCGTGTCCGTTTGACTGTGGGTAATGTGGAGTACTTATGGTGGAAGTTACTCCCCATTTCTTGAGAAACTGTTGAAACTTGCTTGATGTGAATTGCGGTCCTCCGTCAGTTCTGATTCGTACTGGTACCCCTGTGTCCACGAAAAATTTTCTTATAGTGCTGATTATCTGATGTGAACTAGGGTCATGAGAGAACTCGCTGAGCTTAATCCATCCCGACAGACGGTCTACATAAACCAGGTAAGTCTTACCGGCATAATAAAATAAATCTGCAGATACGTCTTCAAAGGGTCTTGATGGGAGGGGATCGCGTTGTAATGGTTCCTGTTGCAAGCTTGGTTGGTGCTCTTGGCATTTCGTGCAGGCTTCAACGGTATTTTTGATGTCGCTATTGATTCCTGGCCAGTACACTATTTGACGCGCTCTTTGTTTTGTTCTTTCGATGCCTTGATGTGAGGCATGTAGCTTTGTCAGTATTTCTTTTCTTTTCTGTACCGGCACCACAATGCGATGGCTGTTCAGGAGAATTAATCCATCTTCGAAAGTAAGCTGATCTTTCAGCTTTTTGAAAGGTTGAGCTAATGGATATTCGTTTCCTTTTGAAAAGTTGCTTTTGATAGCAGTGATTAATTGTTGTGCTGCTTCGTCCTGCTGAGTACTTTCTTTTAAGTCTTCCAGCATTGGATCGATAAATGTTTCTTTTGTGACTTCTGGGTCTTTTCCTCTCAGAATTGTAGAAACGTTTTTGCAGATCATTCTGGTTGTGTCTACGTTTATGATATCTTCTGGTTCTGGGTCGCGGCACGGTGCTCGTGACAACGCGTCGGGGATCACATGGTCTTTGCCTTTTCTCCAGGTGGTGTGGAATATAAAGGCACTGAGTTTTTCTTTAAGTCTCTGAATCCTGGGATTATCCACCATATCGAGTGTCTGGGTATTCAGGATTGACTCTAATGGCTTGTGATCTACTATCAGCTCGAATTTGGGTAAGCCTTGCAGATATATGCGGCATTTACGCATAGCCCAAACAACAGCGAGCAATTCCAGTTCAACCATAGCGTAGTTGGCCTCAGTCTCAGTTATAAAACGTGATCCTGCTTGAACCAATTTCCACGTTTCTTGATGTTTTTGCAAAAGTGCAAAACCTAGACCTTTCAACCGAGATGCATCTGTTTGCAGCATCGTTTCCAGATTGGGGTCGAATGCAACCAAAATATGGGGGCTACAAAGAATTTCTTTTGTCTTTGTAAATGCTTCTTCATGCTGGGGTGACCAGAGAAAAGCATTTTTTGGTTTGAGCAAGTCCCGAAGTGGGCCTGCTGCTTCACTGAGTAGGTGAGTAAATCCGCCCAGCTGGTTTGCCATACCCATAAAAGATCGTAATTCAGTTATGTTTGTTGGAGCAGGGAATTCAGAGATTGCTTCAATTTTTGTGGGGTCTGCTTTAATACCGTCGCTGCTCACTATATATCCGACATATCTCACAGCACTTTGTAGTAACTGCACTTTCTTCGGATTAAGAGTAATACCGTGTTCTCGACATCTGTTTAGTACAGCCACTACGGTATTCAAGTGCTCCTGTGCGGTTTCGCCTTGAATAAGAATGTCATCTACCACTTTTTCGACTTTTTCAATGCCTTGCAGAGCTTCATCGCCTCTTGCGCAATATTCGTCTTGAGAAGAAGCTAGTCCCATCGGAGCTCGAAGGAATTTAAATCTTCCGAACGGCGTAATGAATGTGGTAAAGTCTTGACTTTCTTTTTCTAAAGGTACTTGCCAGTATCCTTTAGTGGCGTCTAATGTTGAGAAAAATTTAGACGAAGAAGAAATATTCGAAATAGCTTCAGCAGGTGATTTAGATGGATGATATGGACGGCGTACGTATTTGTTCAATTTCTGCAAATCAATACAGAGACGAATTCCACCATTGGGTTTTTGTACAACGACCATGGGGTGCACCCAATCAGTTGCTTCTGTTACTGGTGCAATGACTCCGGCTTGTACGAGTTGGTCAAGCTCTGTCTTCACCATCTTTCTGAAAGCTAAAGGTATTTGGCGTGGAACAGGTAAAGCAAATGGAACAGCATCATCTTTCAAGGAAATTTCCATGGGTTTACTGTTCATTTCCCGTAATGTTGTGTCTTCAGAAAACACATCGCTGTACGATTTTATCAACTTGTTCTCAATTTTACTAATTTCTGCTTCAGTTGGGTTCTCTGATATAATAAATCTTGGGTTCTCTGCTTTTAATATGCTTGCTAATTTTCGAGGCGTTTTTGATGAATTTATCGGTTGAGGATACGTGTCAGGTAGAATGTTAACCTGTTGACATACGTACCAAGCAAGCAAAAAATCTTCTACCTCAGGACAGACGTAAATGGTTTCTTCCACGAATCGGCCGCAGTATTCGATGATGCATGGGAAAGTCCCTACGCATGTTACGGTCTGCCGGTTTACTGCACTAAGAGTGTCTTGATTTGGCGGCATTAAATTAGCAAGGTCTATTCCGAGCCGTTGAATGATGTTTACCCCAACAAGACTTGCTTCAGCACCTGTGTCTGGTGTAGCTTCTGTGGAACCTAACGGGTTACGATGTTTAAGAGAAAAAAGATTAACAGTTATTTTGGGCGCCGCGGAGTTAGCAAAATTTGCGTTAGCATTGCATCTACGCTTTATTTGTCCCGTTAACTTTTTCTTCGTTTCTTCGCGTCTGTTGAACCCGGGTTTGTTGTGAAAGCACACTGATGTAAAGTGACCTTTTTTGCGACATATTAAGCACTCTGTATCCTTTGCGGGACAGTGGGTTTGACCTTTTGGTGGGCAGGTCTTTTTACCGCATTTTGTACAGGGCGTTTTAGTGCGCTCTTTAGATTTAGAGAAATTTCGGCGAAATTTGCTTTGGTACGCTCTTCTCTCATTCAGCTGTCGGCTTATTCGCGCGTCGTCTAGTTTTGCTGACTCTTCCGATCTGCATAAATCAGTGACGGTCTGAAGATCAGGTAATGGGGACATGGCTAGGAGCTTTGTTCGAGTCTCTTTGTCATATATTCCCGACATGATTTTTGTGACTAAACGACGATTTAAACATTCATTGCACAAGTCTGCGTCTCTCGCCAAAGTTTTAATCGCGATTAAAAACGAATCGAAGTTTTCGCCAGCCGCTTGCTTTCTCTCTTCAAATGCGACGCAGTCTAACGCTATATTTCTTTGACTCCGGATGTACTTTTTAATTTTGTCTAACACTTCGTCTGGTTTAAGTGTCGTATCATCCGGGATAAGAAGTACGTGTTCTACGGCTTCTCGCATGTCCATCGAAAAAAAACCGCGAAGCAATGCCAACTGACTGCTCAATGGCAGCTCTGTTGCAAGCGAGACCGTAGCATAATCGTTGTACGATTTACGCCATTTCGCAAATTCAGCTAACGAAATTCCCACCTGCAGTGTCGAAGGCTTTTGTGCGTCCGCTTTGGTTCGCCTTGCCTCGTAGTTAGAATTGTTGACGTCAATGGTTTGCTCACGTGATTCGCTTCTCTCGCTGTTCGCGCATTGGGCCAGCTGCTGTGGCGAAAATCGTTCGATTATTTTTTGCATTTGTCGCTGGCTTTCAGACTGTGCCTCTAAAAGAGTTTTTAACCAAGAAGGAGGTTCATCATTATTAATATTACTATTCGCGTTTTGATTAGATTGAGATAATTCGGCTATACGTTTGTTTGCTGCTTCTAATTCTGCTTGCAGCTCTCGATTATTTCTTGCCATGTCTCTTTTATCTTCAATCTTTTACAAATCTCCGATCACGAACTTGCAGTATACTTTTATAATGGTTCGTAAGCTTATTTTCTTTAAACAAATTTATAAGCTGACTGTCGACGACGCCATGTTATGAGTTCCACTAGTATCTGCAGTTAGCTCTTTTATTTATACGGAGTTACACGATAGCTATACGACTGAATCTGTAAGTTATACTAATAGTTTATCACGCAGTTAACCACACTTATCAAACCAGAGAGAAGAAGGCAGTAGAGCCGTGCGCTATGACGTCACATACTATAACAACAATTGTTAGTAGCTCTTTAACTATTCACTGATTAGCATGTGAAGAACATTTTGTGATATTCCCAAGCAAAATGCGTTCGATCTGTATCTATCTGCTTTTGGCTGCAGTGCATGGACATCGCAATTGTTGAATGCTGTTTTCGAAACTAGCTTGAGTGCTTTTGACAAAAGTTTAGTTGTGGGTAGCCTATGTTGGATAGCTTTTGGTTTAGTAACCAGTTAATAGAGTTGTATTTTTTAATGTCTAGCCTAATTGAGAAAAACTTGTGTAAAATTGGCCATTACTGCGGCTATCGCAGAGAGTGGTCATGACAGAGTCAACATAAAGGCTTTTGCAAGATGCAGCACACCTTAAGATTAAGGTTTTGAGCTCTAGGTTTATTAAAAAGAGTTGACTTTGGCCGAAAAATTGATCGAACCAACATAACAGATTAGCAAAATAAAACTTTTCCGAGATACCGGTCTGTCCTGTGCAAACCAAAATTCTATCATGTCAACCAAAATTTCAATTGCAGCATGATTACCAAAATTTGCTTTTGTTGGCAGTGCCTTTTCAACAAAAAAAGTGCCATTTTTTTAAGTTTTGCCCCCTAGCAAAAAAAACTCCGGCGCCCCTGCTGGTAAGTACAGTATTGTGGGCCTATTTAGAAAGCAGAACAGAAAAAGAAAGAACCAACAAAACAATAAACATTATGGCATGTGATTAAAATTAAAACAAATTTTTTGAGTATAAGTGTGCATGGTTGTAGGACCTTTTAAGAAAAAACAGAAATGAAAAAAAACAGAAAAAACAACAGTATAGCTTAATCCAAATTTTTATTAAACTTGTGGAAATTGTGTATAGCGTGCTAACTATTAGTCAAAGATCAAAAATACTTCATTTCACAATGGGAATTAATCTGCTTTTTAGATTTAATCTACTTTCTTCAAACTGCATACACATTTCGCGAAAAAGTCACTCTTCCGTTATTGAGGTTGCAAAAAACGAAGAAAGAACATTAGCAGCAAGAATGTTTTAGATAAATTGTTAAAAAACCTATCCGCTTCTAAAACTGGTTAGAACTTTTCGATATCATCAATTACATGAGTAAAATGCATCCCCGCCGGGACTCGAACCCGGAACCTCTGGATTAGAAGTCCAGCGCGCTAGTCCATTGCGCCACGGAGACACGCTTGTTAAATCTGTACGTAAGCTATATCATATTTTCTTAAGGTTTCTTAATTGATTACAATTTTTGTTCTTTTTTAATTTTAGTTTTTTATCATCATTGGCCTATATCAAGGGTGGTCATACTGCGGCTCTTTGAACCTTTTAAAAAGTAAATTAATTTTTCTTTTGTAATTAATAGCAGTCACAAGCCAACATTTTATCATTTATACTAACAAAGTTTTCTTTGAAATATGGCGTTGTAATAATTACTAAATGTCTTTGTTTTTTAATTCATTAGTTATATCAGTGTGAGCATAAACTTGAGAAAACGGTTGTATTTTTAGTAGTTTAATTGTATATAATTTATTGTTGTTTATGGTTGTATTTAATTGTATATTGTTGTTTATGGTTTATTGTTTAATTATGTTAATTTTTTTATGTTTTGATAAGAACTTACGGAAGTCAAAAAGATTCAGCTTTTTTTTTAATAAAACTTTGCTAGTATAAATGATAAAATGTTGACTTTTGATTGCTACTATTTACAAATCAATTTTAAAAATTACCTCTCTTCTTAAATGATAATTTTTTTTATTGCAGTTAGTTGAGTATTTTCTTAATTGATGGTTTTGTTAAGATGATTTCTTCAAAAAATGATGCAAAAAAGAAGTACGAAAAAGGAAATACAATTTTAAATTAGAATGAGAGGAAGAGTTTGAATTTACTGATAATGGAGGTAAACCTATGTGTCTTGTCTGTCATGCTTCACTCAATCATCACAACACCAGCAACTTGAAACGTCATTATAAAGGAAAACAAAAAACTTTGCCATTAATTACCAATGCAATTTGGACTTACGGAGGCAGACGTACGCGGAAATTTGTCAAGGGGGGAGGGTAATTCATCATAATCATCAATTCAATTTTACTCCGATTTAAGTATCCCCAGTGAATGGAGGTGGCCGGATTCATCTCACTCTTTCCGCAATTCTTCCTACACCTACTCTCTGCCAACACCGATCTGCCGCTTCTTCTTTCCTCAAACCAATCCTTCTCATGCTTCCTTCAATTTGTTTCCTCCATATCATCCTCGGTCAGCTCTGTTTACGTTTTCCATCCACTTCATGTAGGCTACCATTGCCTTCATCAATTATCTTCCTCAAGTCCGGGTTGAATTAAGTTGGTGCGGGGCCCGTAGCAAAATTTCTGCGGAGTCCTAATTTTTGCAGGTTCGGAGGACAATTAAACATAATTTTTATTAAATAACAATGAAAATTGTATTATTATTTATCCAGTGAAAATACATCATGTTGTAAAATTTGATAGCCTACCTGTCCAAATATGAAATTGTCCGGAGGACAATTCTCTTTATTGGCCTAAACACTACGCAGAAACTTTCCACAATTAAAATTGTCACCATTTTACAATAAAGTTTAAATGACTGTTTTTGCTCTCATTGTTTTATCCCAAAGACATTGGGCTACCTGATTTCAGCTTTATTTTTACACAATACTTCTTCTGGATTTTTGATGAGCAAATTTGCGAATTATTTGTTTAATATCTTCTTCATGCATTAGCTGGTTTTTAATGCTGATTAGAGAAAAATAGTTTAACCGTTGTTTGCCCATGGAGGTCCGGAGTTCATTTTTGGTTCTCTTATTAAGTTTTGAAAAAGAGCGCTTGGCACTGCAGTTCGTTACCACCATCGATAAATACAATATATCCGCAACGCTATGTCCAAGTTGGGAAAGAAAACATCCCAAAAATTTTTTGAAAGCAATTGATAATACTGCAATTCAACTGGAACATCAGTCTTACTAATATTTGAAGAAAGGCGGGATTTTAGAAGCTCAGTAAACTGCAATAATTTTTCAGAAAGACTCAGTTCTAAGTCTTTTGGATACATTTTGACAAAGTTTAAGGAATTTTTTACAATTTCATCCCGGGTGGATAGTTGTAACCGACGTAGAAACCCAAAAGTATTGTTTAACTTTTCATAAGCAGCTTGGCGTTTTGATAAAGCAACTAGCAAGTTATCAATTAAGCCTATGGCAAAAAATACTGTTCTTTCGAATCTCTGCTGAGAAGTGTTTGAATTGGAGTCGAAGGACCAGCACTACAAGATGTACCGCACTCATCATCATATATGCGATTTCTCTTGCGCTTCCTTCGCTGTTATTGTTCATACTCTTCAGTTTCAGTCAAGTCAATTGCCTTTTTTTCAATATCTGAGTAGGTGGAACCAAAGATAAAGATACCAACGAAGAGACTGAATATAGCCATAGGTTGATTCGTAAAGTGCACAAGCAGAGTTCAGGTCTTACCCAGAAGATTGCAAGGAAGCACTGGTCAGTTGAAAACGCTGCAATATTTGATTCCAGAAAATAATCATAATTCTAATCTCTAACTTCGTCATTGTTGAAAGTAATCCACGAGCCTGTTGACGACACTCCGCCTTTTGTTGGTTGTCTTGGACAATGTTATCTAGCACTTGCATTCAGTGATGGAATTCAGGGGGTTCGCACGGGTTCGCGCAAACCCGTTCTTGGAATTTTGGCACGTTTAGCGAACCCGTTCTTGGAATTTCAGCACGTTTAGCAAACCCGGTTTTAACTTTACGTAATCTATGTATTTCAATATCTCTGTGTTTAATATAACAATTTCAATCTGCTGCAGATGTTTGCTCAGAGCGTAAAGAACGATTCTGAGTGAAGACCTTTTTTTTTCTTTTTTTTTGGAGAATACCCTAATTTTGGGAGAAAAATAAGGAATTAGAAATGAAATCAAAGTAAAGATCTTTTTTTATTTTTTAGAGAACACCCTAATTAGCGAGTTCGATACAAAAGAGAACCTGTTCTTAAAATTTTGAATCCCATCACTGTCAGTCAGTTAGTGTTTTTTTTATTCTCGATCATTATTAAACAGTTTAACACAAAAATTATAAACATTAAAAAGATCAAGAAAAGGAAGAAGCAGCACAACGTCAGACGTTAAAACATGCATATGACAAACAAAGTAAAAGTACAAGATAGTATAAAGCATGGCTGCAACACCTTAATCATATAAAGACATAAGTGAAAAAAGAAAAAAAACAAACTAAATAAATAAATACGTAAAAATAATATTATGAAACAAACTGAACAATTAAACAACCAGTGCATGACTAGGCTGCGTAATGATGATGAGTGGCACAGCTAGCCAAGATGGGAATTTAGCTCAACTGAGCAAGGTGAGTAAAGAAAAACCACCCAAAAAAGAAACCTCACCAGGTCCGGAAACTTTTTCTAAATGCAACTGGTGACTATAATAGAATAGTAAATAATGCCGAAAGTATATACAAAAAAAATTACGGAATTATACAGCTAATAATAAACAAATATTAACGATAAAAGAGATAACATAACATAAAAAGAAAAAAAAAAAAAAAAAAAAACTATTATGCTAATCAAAGTTGATGGAAAAACATATATTAATAATATAACAATTATAAACAACAACAAAAAAAAAAAAAAACATTTACAACAGAATTCATGCACTACAAAAAATATTAGATAAAATTTTTGCAGACCAGCATAATAGCAACATAAAAAAATTAAACAAAGTCCATAACATTTAGTAATTGTTTTGAAACTTATTTTACAATTCTAAAAATAAAAAATTAATTGCTAAAACGAACAGTATACCATTGCCAAAAAGAAATTTTAATGAAAGAGCGAAGATAAGGGTGAAAAAGAATTAATTTGTTTAGAGTTTGAAATTATGCAGACAATCAAAATATAAGAAGAGTTTTTTTAAAGCTTTGTGTGCAGACTGGATATCTTGATCGATTAAGCTTTTCTTCCAGAGATTGAATTCAAAAAATTTTTACACCATTTCCTTCTTTCCAGAAACCTGTAATCAAAAATACATAGGGCAGTATCGCGTTTAGGAATCTAAACATTACAATTAAGTATTATTCCCATTACTTAAAAGATATTTATAAACCTCAAGAGTAAAAGATCGAACACTTTGTTTTTTATTTTTTAAGTCAAAGGGAATGCAATTCCAATAAGCGGGACCACGGTGTGAAATAGCTTGCTGACATACTGTGCTAAAACATTTCTTTGGAATAAAGATAGACTTGTTTCTGGTATTGTATTTAGATTCATTTTTAGTAAAAACATCTTTAAATGCAGATGGGTTTTTACCATTTTTTTGCTTAAACATAAACACAATTAGTTCTTTGGCCAAAAGTTGATCTATTGTTAACAATTTATTTTCTTTCATGACATCACAAACAGTTGAGCTACTGTTAAAACTAAAAAATAATTTAACATATTTATAGCACAATCCTTGTAATCTTTTAACCAAAGTTTTATTGCCAAAACACCAATTTAAAATACAGTAAGAAAGCTGACTATTTATAAGAGAGTGATAAAGTAGAAGAAGAGATCTTTTATTTAATAGTGACTTTACTTTAATAACAGTTCCAAGAACACTACGTAGTTTAGATATTAGGTGATTTATATGTCTTGACCATGATAAGTGCTCTTGTATATAAACACCAAGAAATTTAATACATTTAACTTGTTCAATTTCATTTTGTCGCAATGTGAGAGTTTGCTTTTTTGTTATTAATTTGGATTGAACAGTCTTAAATAAAATGTATATAGTTTTAGAAACATTAACTGATAATCTATTTGAAATCAACCACATTGAAGTTCTTTATTACCAGCATCAAATAGCTCCTTGATGTCTTTATTTTGTAAAAAAATGCTTGTATCATCAGCAAACATCAAAGAATCACTATCATTCAGACAATTTTTGAAATCATTGACATATATCAAGAAGAGAAGTGGTCCTAGATTAGAGCCCTGAGGTACACCACTTGTAACTTCAAGAGTAGTTGTAGAAAGAATTCCTGTATATTTTACTTGTTTTGCAAACTTACAAACTGCTTGCATTATAGTAGAATAACTGGAAAAAAGTGCTTTAGTGGAATCCGCACGAGCCGACCACCTGGTATCCGACATATGTTTTATTGTGAGGGTTTGGTTGCCATTTGATAGAGCAGCCGTAAGCAGACTCCAGCGATTGGTGAATGCAGAAAAAAAAGTGTAGATATTTTCGACAAAAGCAAAGAAAATGTTTGCTTCTTCACAACATTCAGCAGCACATTTTTCAACTAAATTCAATAAATAAGCACAACAGGAAACGTATTCCGCAAACTTGTTCAATTGCTTAATTCGTGCTTGCAAGCCATTGTTCTGCCGCTCATATTGCTGACATTACCATAGCTTTGACCACGGCAGTTTCCAATGTCGATGCCGTTTTCATTTAAAAACGTTAACAATTTATCATGTAGATGTTAAGCATTATGACTATCCATATCCAAAACTTTAATAAATCTTTCTACTGGTCCAGTTGGTAAAACATAACATACAATTAAAGTCAACTGATCAACGTTTGATGTGTCAGGTGTAGGATCTAGAGAAATGGTACAATACTTGCTATTCTTCAATTCGCAGATAATGCTGTCGTGCACGCTGAATCCGATTAATAAGCTAATAAACTATTCACAAATGGTTTTGGAAAGATATGATATGTGCCCCTTTCCTTTGTTAACATGAGCCTTGATATGTTCCGCCATAAATGAGTCAAACTTTGCCAAAAGTTCCAACAAGCCTTGGTAATTACCATTGTTATGAGACCCAATTTTCTCATCGCTATCACGAAATGCAAGGCCTCGTTCAGCTAAAAACTTGACAACCTCAATTATTCGCTCTATAAGAGCACTACAGTACTTTTTTTCTTCTTCTATTTGACTCCTAGTTCAGCTCAGTTCAGTTCAGTTCAGTTCAGTTTATTATTTATCAAGTAATACTGGTACATCACTCAAAAATTAAAAATGAAATACAAATGAATTTATATGAATGACAAGATCCTTTGTAGAGCACTTTTTTAAGAAATAGCTTAGTAATTAAGCATCCAGTCACTTGACGAGGAGACAGCGAAAGACCATCAGGTCATCTAAGTCAGCTGCCACCCCATAAAAAAGTTAAAAAGAAAAGAGTTATTACTAGAAACGATTTAAGATTTCACTGAAAGATTATTAAGTTCAGATGAACAAGAATTTGCAGATAAAAAAAATAAAAAAAATTAACAATGAGTATGCAAAACAAAAATTAAAAAACAAAAACAAAAACAAAAAAAAAACAAAAAAAAACAGAACAAAAAGAATTACACAGAAAAAACAACAGAATCAACAAGTATGTACGGTCAACAACACATAATTAACAACTAACAGTTAGATTTTTTTGATTTTTATTTTTAAAAGCAATAGTCAAGTATAACTGAATCCAAACATGCTTGTATTCCTTTTTTCTTACTCTTTTTTTTTTTTATTTATAAGATTGAAGTAAAAATTTTTTATATGCTTTTTTAAATGTATGTTTTGGATAGTTCTTAATTGCATTTGGAACATCTTGCCACACTTGTGGCCCTGCAAACATGATTGAAGATTTTCCTAAATTTGTCCGAATCGAGTGAACATAGTAATTGGAATTTTTCGAGATTCTAGTGTTATATTTATGTATTGTGTTTAAATTTGAAAGTTGATAATTTGTGTTGTTAATTTGCCATATATTGTTTTTAAGGATATGAATTGTGATGGCCATCTGTAATTTGTATATGTCACATAGTTTTAGAATTTGTAGTTGTGTAAATAGGGGACTTGATTAGTTTGGCAATTACTCCCTGTCATTATCCTAATAACGCGTTTTTGTGTATTTATAATAGGTTGAATAATAGTTTTAGCAGCTTTTCCCCTAGCTGGGAATCCATGTAACCACCGCTTTTTTGCGCATCAGAAGCTCTATCAAATGTTGCTGATGAGAGTTGCTTTCTTCATGCCTTCGCAGCATATTGTTAGCGTTTTTCCAGTCATTAAAATCTTCTTCGACAAGCTTATTTTGTGATTCGGAACCCGAGGAAGCCATTACTTTGCAGGGAAAACAGAAAAATCTACCTTTGCTTTCAGAATAGCATAACCAATTTCTTGCATATTGCTTTTTTATGAGTCTATAAATAGTTTGGAAGTATGAATCGCTGCAGCTTCTAAGAATCGTTTCGCCTTTGTAAAAATTGCTGTTAGAATGTTGGTAATCCTTACTTCCCGTTTCAATCCAGTACTCATGGTCAGTCTCGCTCAATCTTTTCGGCCACATGCTAAGGTCATTTGAAAAAATAAAAATAGTGGTACTGGCGTCTTCTTCCTCAACAGTTTCTACATCAGCTTCAGTAGTTGCTGTGTATTTTTTGCTTCCTGACCTACCGGTATCTCCAATATCTCTTTGCTCAGTAAAGTATTCTGTCATTTTTCGAGTTTTTGAAATCGCTAGTTGAGTCTTTTTCAGTCTGTCATTCTTTGCTTTACGTTTGCTCCATCCAGAGGGATAATGGCGACCTATGTCTCTAACTCTACTGGCGCTACCATTCATTTTTTAGCTGAAAACTAAGCAATGGTTTTAAGTACAAATGAGCTAGAAAAATCTTTAAATATTTAAGACAGACAGCGTCAGTGTGATGTCATAAACACACTGAAGACAAGTAGGAGGCTTAAATTAGCTTATGAAGTGTAAGCCTATGTGCTGTAAATACAACTAGTTTTTTTATTTTCAATTATGGTTTTAAAAAGCGCGGGATTCGTAGCAAATGCTACATCTGCTACATGGTTAATCTGGCGCTGCCTCAAGTTGTCTCAAAACATGACCATACCACCTCACACCATTCGCCCTTGCCAGCTTATCTGCTGCTTCCTTCAATCCCAACATGTCCATCAGCTCCACTGTATTTCTCTTGTCCACCAATTTCACACCACACATTCCCCTCACCATAGATCTTTCTGCTCTTCTCATAATAGCTACTTCATTTTTTCTCAAACACCACGTTTCGCTTTCATATAACATAGCTAATATTTCATAGCTTTTTATATACCTTTCCTTTCATCTGAAAAGAGTATATTTTCCAAACAGTGCCTTTCCACACTCTGTGAATATCTTCCATCACGATCTTGTTCTTGCAGTTACTGCGGCTCCGCATCCTCCACTATTGCTATCGCTATTGCTATTCAACCTATTGCCAAGATAGCAAAATCTCATAACAGTTTTCACTTCATCACACATTACCTCCTGTTTCTCTTCTCCTGCACCATTCGTTGCTTTATCACACTTGTTATATACAAAAAATCCTGTCGCAATCGGAGTTACTTTCTTTAACTTAGAACACCTTTCATGAATCCATTGGTTGCATTTTACGTAGCACTGAATTGACAGTCACCCTTTTGCCACATATTCCACATGGGTCTACTCTACTCCGTATGACTTCACCCTCTGACCCACACACCATCCATCATTGTCTTTTCAAGATTCATCTTTAGTCTCTTGCTTTCCAATGCACTTCTCCATTTTATAAACTTTTCCTTCAGATCCTCCATCATTTCACTCATCAGTACCAAATTATCTGGGTGCAAAACTTTTTTCAATAAGCCTTCTCTTGCATTTTCTGTTACAACATCCATCGCAATTGCAAACAACAAAGGTGACCAAACAGATCCCACCAACCGCTACAAAAAATTTTTGTGAGAATTCAGATCCAACTTTAATCTTTGTCTTTGAACCTTCATACAGACTGATCATCGCTTTTACCAAGATCTCAGGTAGTCCTTTCTTCCTCAGTGCCCATCGCACTACTCTTCTTGGAACTCTGTCAAAAGCCTTCTCTAAATCCATGAAGCACATGTACAATTTTTTATCCTTCTCCCTGTATTCCTTTTGCATTCTTCTCACTATAAAAAGAGCATGCGTTGTCCCTTCTTACTGATATAATAAACCATTTACAAAATTTAAACTTGGCATTTTAAGGCAAAGACCATCCTGTTTCAGACCTTTCACAAAAATTTTTAATTTTCAAAGTAAAATCCAAACTTTTTAAAAGAGATTTATTGTCCAAAGCATTTCATTACTTTTCAAACTCGAAAAGGATAAAATGCATTTCGTTATGTTAAAATAATGACATGAAATTGGAAGAATATAAAAGCAAACTGCTAGAACTGCTTAATAATCTTCAGGCTAGGTTTACTGACCTGAAGAAGCTAAAATCTTACTTTTCTTTTCTCGTAAAGCCGTTCGAGACTGATGTGGTTACCAGTGGATGTCCGATTCCAGAACCATTGGTTCTGAAGCACCTACAGTTAGAAATAGAAATATTGCCGAAAGATTGCGCTTTAAAATGGCCCATACATCTCCGAGTACAATTGAGTTTTGGAAATAACTATCAGAAGCTAAATATCTGCAGTTGAATAAAACAAGCATCCCGCTGATTTCTGTCTTCAGCACAATATACTGTGAATTATTTTATTTTGTGATGAAATTTGTGATGTCAAAATATCAAGTAGCTTTGACAAATTGACATTTGAAGGATCTACTCCGAACAGCCATGACACCTTACTAACCAAATTTTAAATAACTTGCAGACCAAATCCAAACAGATAGTATCACCACACATCAATAAGTATTATTTGTTTGCTTTTTTATATGAGAAAATAAATTCATGTTTTTAGATTTTTGTGTTCTGGCTCTTTAAAAGTTCGGTTTCATGATATGCAGTTTGAACATAAAACAGGTTTGGCCTTCCTGACCTATAGTCCTACTATCTACACGAGTTTATTTTCCTGACTTTTGCTTTGTTGTGACTAGTAATCATATGTATGTATGTTTTTTTATTTCGCAGCGGCAGCAACACGAATCAAAGCACAAAGACGCCATAAAAGCCGACAAAAAGGAAGCAGTAAAAAACGATATATTTTAGGCCGGGCATGCAAATATTACATTCTACAGATATAACAAATGTCATTATAATCTGCATGCTCACTGCACCTAGTAATTTTGATTTATATTAATAGTAATTTCATAATAATTTCAATTAAAGTAATTTTGATTCATGAATAAAATTTACTTCATTTCAAAATAGCTTTACTTATAGCTGTTTAATTTATTTTTTTCAGCAAAAATTAACTTAATTTTTATTACTATTCAGAATTATATACAAAATATATGTAAATATGCTTATCTTTTAGTTTTATCAACACGAATTTTTATACAGAAAAAAATAAATTACTAGAAGCAATCTTTGAATTGTACCAAGCGTTTTAACATTAGAGATTAAGTCTGTTACGGTAAGCCTAATCATAGTCGTACGACTGCGATTTGGGGAAGGAAAGAATCGATTACCCTCAAGTCTCAAAAATTCGGCAAAATCAGAATTTTTCCTACAGCGGCAAGGTATTAATTGGAGCAAAACAATTTTTTTGTTGTCTAAAAACGGACTACTCCTGCAGGACAAAGTATTCAAATACAAAAAACGATTAAGATTCAAGGTGAAGACCTTTTTTTGGAGATCACTACTTTTTCGAGATAACAATCGAGATATTAGAGACAGATTCAAAGTGAAGACTTTTTTTAGTCTTCACAGCTGTTTTGGGACAAAACGAAGGAATTGGACACAATTTCAAAGTAAGGACTTTTTTTTGGTCTTCACTCCAAGTTTGGGACCATATTTTTTAGATCCGTGAAGTGGTTAGAAGATAATGATTTGGGAAAAAATCAATAAAATTTGAGCAAAACTATATTGCCCTCCCTAGGCCCTTCGGCTAGGCGCCTAATCAATGAATTCAATTTATTTAACAGGCAACCATGGGCCTGGCGCAGGGGTGGGCAAAGTTTTCAGTGCAAGGGCCATATTTAGAAAAACACATTTTTTTAACACACAAAAAAGTTTTTTAAGAGACAAAGCAATAAATTTTTATAAATTAAATTTTTAAGGTACTGTTAAATTGACTGGTTTTCAAGTTAATGTTTTTTCTGGATCTAAATTTGGGTTTTTTGCTTGTTTGCTATTGTATGGGTTTTCAAACCTGAATTAAATAAATAAATAAATGTAAAAAGTTATTTGAAAAACATTATTTGAAATAATATAACTCAACGTAACGCTTCATAGAAGCTTTTACAGGTTCGCATAGAAACGTTAGCCGGCCCGTACGCACTTTCATCGATTCTAGATATATTCCAACCCGGTAAATTCTGCCCCCTTTACGTACATTCCTAAGTTCAATTGAAAACTGTTTAGTTTCTCTTTGTCGACAAAAACTACGACGCCAACCCTAATCCTAACCCGAACCCTAATGCTAACACTTTCACCTGGTGGAATTTACCAGGAATATACCGGTCACCATTTTACACATCCCTGTCGTAGACTACTAGGTCTACTTTATATGCGGAGGGCTGTTGAGCACATCCTTTAATTATCTGTAACAAAAAGTAAAAATTATTTTCTTTAATTTTAAATTAATAATAACAATTTTTTCCGGGCAATGCGCTTTAAAAGAAAAAAATGTAACAATAAACTTTTTAGGATATTTTGAAATTTTTCGCTCACCAACCTAAGTTTATAGTATATATTTTGAAAACAGCGTTTACGCTAAAACTTTTAAACTGGAGTCCACCCACTCTTGGGGTTTATAGCAATCTGTAAAGAAAATTAACAAGATTCTTGTATAACTTAAAAATTTGCGATCCACATTTTCTCTAAAACCTTTTGTTGATTAATATTTAAAAACTTGTCAGTGATAAACGCACCCAAAGTCGAAAAGTAGATATACACTAAGCTAATTTGGTAGATCCCTCATCAACGCTGGTCAAACTTTGTAAGCTTTAAAATAATTGTGTTGCTTTTGGGGGTCTGCGAAGTTAACTGCATTAGTTAGGTGGTCCACTTAACTTACTCAAACGAGTTAGGAAACCCTGCCTAAGGCAATAGATTTTTAACCATTTTTTGCTCATTTACCCCTCAACAATTTTTGAAAAAAAATTTACTCCACTGTTTTTGAGGCCTGAGGGTATTTTTCAAAATGACATTACAAGCGAAAACTTTTAATAGTGGTAAGTTTTACAAGAAAAGACATTTTTTTGGTCTTTATTAGCACAAAACAAGTTTTTTTATCTTTCAACGACCAAAAAAGGTTTTTAGTTGCAAAAGTGTCACACAGTGGTGGACATTCAAATTCAGGGGTCCGAGGCAAGAATTTCCAAAAATTGATGTTCTCTAGAAAAAAAAAAGGGCTTTGATTTCGTCTTTCACTTTTTTCTCCCAAGATCATGGTGATCTCTAAAAAAAAAAGGTCTTCACTTTGATTTCGTCTCCGGTTTCGCTATTTTTCTCACAAAACCATCGTGATTTGTAAAAAAAAAAAAGAAAAAAGTCTTCACCTTGAATCGATCTTGTATTTCCCACTTTTCGTCCCAACTTCATAGTAATTTCTAAAAAATATCTGCAGCAAACTCAAACTATAAGTGCTATTTTCGAAAGGGAGCCCGAGGCAACTACCTCATTTGCCTCACCCAATATCCACCACTGGTGCCACATGCTCTTTATTAAGGTGACTAATTTCGGCCCACGAAAAGATTGGACGCCTTAGAGTTAAGATAAAAGTTGGCAAATTTTACCCGTAAACCAAGTTAAATTTATCCTTGTTTGAGAACACCTGCTAAGCGTGCACTGGTTTTGCTTTTTACAAAACGGGTGAATTTGTGCAAAACCTGAACGTGAAGTCTGCTTTAAAATGACAATTTTTCACCAAATGAAGAGTTGTGGATGCAAAAATTTGTCATGGGGGAAGGAATTTTGCGACCCCAAAGCACAATTACTAACGGTTAAAGTAAATTGAAGACCTTTTTTGGTCTTCACTTTTTTCATACCCTAATTATTTTTTGAGTGATCTGCTTTAAAATCTTTTATGAGAGGTTAACCTCCGAACTCACCCCCCATGCATGAGCCCGGTCAAATAGTACTTGGTTTTCAAAAACGAAGCAAGCACAAAAAAGGAAAAGAAAGAGGAAAGGGTCTTTACTTATTTGATTTAAAGGCAAAAAAGTTATCTTTTTTCTCTAAAGTGAAGTAAAAACCAGAAAGTATAAAAGGTCTTCACTTCAGAGGAAAAGTTGTTATACAAAACGTCAACTCTAAAGAATAAATTTCATTTGATTTGGAAAAATGGTGGCTCAAAAAAGCTAGCCTACTAGCTAGAAATACGAGACTTTCTCAATTACTTTGGTGTTCTTGGAGTTATGCAACTGAAATTTTATGTGATGATTATGAATGGAGTTGTCATCTTATTTACAACAAAACTTGTTTATTTTCAGATTACTGTAGGTGTGACGATAAATTGAAATGACTACTAGGCTAGGAAACAGCTCATGCTTGGAACAAAGAGGAGTCATCAGATTTCTGTTGGCAGAGAGTGTAAAATCATGTGAGATTCTGTCTAGAATGCAAAGACAATATGGTCCTTCCTGTATGTCTAGAGCAAACTTCTACAAATGGGTGCAAGCATTCAAAGATGGACGCGAAAGCATTACTGATGATCTGAGAAGTGGAAGACCTGTGGATGTCTCTACCCCAGAAGCAGTACAGGCAGTTGAAGACCTGATCAAATCTGATAGAAGGGTCACTTTAGATGAAATTGCTACAAACTTGGACATCTCCCATGGCACAGTGTACGCAATTGTGCGTGAGAAGCTGCGTTTTTCAAAAGTCAGCTGTCGCTGGGTTCCAAAGATGTTAACGGATGATCACAAAATGCAGCGCCTGATGGCTTCCAGAGCATCACTACGCAGATACAGAAAGGAGGGAGATGTATTTCTATCGAGAATAGTGACAACTGATGAGACCTGGGTCTTTCATTATGAACCTGAATCGAAACGACGATCAATGGAGTGGAAGCATGTTTCTTCCCCAGTGAAGAAAAAATTCAAATCTCAGAAAAGTTTAACCCGTTCCCTGCGTAAGACGAGAATTCTCGTCTTCGGCAATCGCTATCTCCCTGCGGAAGACGAGAATTCTCGTCTAGCAGTCGCATTTTTTCATGGCGCAATTTTTCTATTGTATTCTATTTAGAAAGCACTTTAACAGCTTAACAGACACAATTTGAAAGTTTCCTGTGTTGTTTTGTTTGTAGCTGTTAAGTAACTCGGAACGGATTAAGATTTGGTGGTTCGAAACTTTTATAGTCAACGTTCTCTCGAGCATTTTTGCCGAGTTTGAAACATGTTGTAAAAAAAATTAAATAGAAAGTTAACACTTTTTTACGTAGACTCATTGTTTGAAACTTGATTTTAATATTTTTTAGTTGAAGAAATCAAGCTCTAGTAACAAAATTCCTTGTTTAGTAACAGAATTCCTTGTTTTTTTTAGTTTACTCGTATGACAGTGCATTAGAAAAATTGATTTCAGGGTTTGAATGACGGTACCTCTTTTTTTAAGTTCTATTACGCAATTTAGTATTATTAGGCCTTAGACATTTATTTTGTACAGTATTTTAATTTGCTTTGAATATGAAGTTTGTTTGAAAAATCTACAACTTTTTAAAAACAACGTGATGCGTTAAAATATAATACAATCGAATAAAGCGGTGGTTGACTTAAAACAACAATATAAGTTAAATGTATTCACATACAGATCAGCATTTTGTAGCTTTTTTCGAAACTCTAATTTTTTTGAGGTACAATATTAGTTTTTTAATTTTTTGACACGAGAAAGGTGCATAATATGCCTTCTACCTTTCTTTCACCATAATTGCTCATCCAGGCTGTGTAAATAACGTGATGAGCAGTTAGATCTAAGTCATAAATAAACCGTATGTGTTTTTCAGTGCACATATTTTAGTTGCGTATTAACTATTGTTTGATAAAAACGAGTTTATACTATATAATAATGCAAGCAAGCAAGTGGCTTCGAATATCTGATGAAGACTTGGTATCACGAATCATCGATGCGAGTGATCATGCTTCGTCATTTGAAGACTCCGACCTTGAAAGTTTTAATGATGAAGCTTGTTTACTGAATGACACTGCTCTAGACAGTGATAATGAGCTGCAGTTCAAAACGATGATCAATGGAACTTGAATGGAAGAAGACGAATTAGATTTCCTTTCACGGGCAATAGTGGAATAAAAGTAGAAATAAAAAATCCTTTAGATCCTTTAGAATTTTTTGAAATTTTTTTTAACGACGATTTAATAAATATAATCGTTACTGAAACTAATCGTTACGCTAGTCAGTTTTTAGAAGAAAGTTTCAGTCAATTAAAAGCTCGGTCACGATCTAAAGAGTGGGTTGAAACTGACCCTGATGAAATAAGGGTTTTCCTTGCCCTCATTCTGCTGCAAGGAGTTTGTCACAAGCCAGAACTCCAGCAATATTTTAGCAAAAGGGCTTCTCTACTGAGTCCTTTTTTTGGAGAAGTTATTGAAAAAGACCGCTTCCTTCTACTGAGCAAATTTTTACATTTTGCAAATAACAAAGATTTTAGTCCCAACAGCAATATACCCAAAAAACTTTATAAACTGTGGCCTGTACTGACTCATATGAAAAAAAGGTTTTCTGAAGTCTACCAACCAGAGCGAGATATGGCGGTGGATGAATCGTTGTTATTGTGGAAAGGTCGTTTAGGCTGGAAGCAATACATCCCGACAAAAAGAGCAAGATTTGGGATAAAATCGTTTGAAATTTGCGAATCGGTTTCAGGTTATATTTGGAACTTTTTTATATACATTGGTAAAGATACGATATATGATGAAAGTATAAACGAAAGTATACCGATGGGAAGCAAAGTTGTTCAAACCCTTGTGAAACCACTGTACGGAAAAGGGTACTGCATTAACATGGACAACTTTTTCAGCTCTCCAGAGTTATTTGAAACTCTTTGCGAAAATGGCACCGATGCTGTGGGAACAATTAGAGCCAACAGAAAAGGTGTTCCGAAGCAACTTATCCAGCACAAGCTGAAAAAAGGAGAACTAAAAGCATTGTATAATGGAAGATTAATGCTTTTAAAATGGAAGGACAAAAAAGATGTGCATATCATGAGCACCTTTCATGATGCAAGTGTGAAGGAAGTCGGTAGGCAAGATGCACGTAAAGCCCGTAGTTTGCTGTGACTATAACGACACTATGGGTGGTGTTGACCTCAGCGATTGCTTTTTGTCATCGTACCCAAGTGCTAGAAAACGTCTGAAAAAATATTATCAAAAGCAATTTAGGCACATTCTTGATATGGCCGTTTTAAATGTCCATATTTTGTTTAAAAAAAGTGGGGGAAAAGATTCCAGACTTGCTTTTATCTTGAACTTAATAGATTGTTTGGTAGAAACCTACAACCGAAAAAAGCAAGAAAGTTTCAGAGGAAGAAGATCACTCACAGATACTCCTCTACGGCTCACTGCTCGTCACTTTCCAGCTTACCTGCCAGCGACACCAAAAAAGAAGCGCGCTACGAGGAGATGCAAAGTTTGCATATCGCATGGCATAAGAAAAGAGACTAGTTATTTCTGCGTAAATTGCGATGTGCCTCTGTGTGCAGTACCATGTTTTGAAACATATCACACTGTGCTGCATTATTAAATATTAAATGTCTCTTTAGTTGTTTTATGTCAAATGCTTTGTACTTTTATTCGACTGTATTATGTTTTATCGCATTGCATTGTTTTTGAAGTGTTATACGTTTTTTAAAATAAATTTTATTTTACCTGGCTACAAATTATTGTCCAATACTTTATTCAGTAAATATAGTAAAAAAGAACTGATAGACGTAATGATATACAGTATAATGATTAAAAACTGATTGTAGTGTCCTCCGAGGGCTGACTTTTATATTTTTTAAAACATACCCCAATAATCTCTGCTAAATAGGGAATTTTGCAACTAAAATAGAATTTTTTCAAAAAATTGCTTTTATCTTGCATTGCCTTTTTATAAGGGCAGATAAAACCGCGCTTATTGAACACATCTAGTAGACTTGCTGGATGTGCAGTTTTTATTTCGTTTTATAGCCTCAAAGTTTTAAAACTTTCTATTGCAAGATTTAAGCCATATTTTGATTTTTTTCAGGGTCTATTTCGCAAGATTATAAGCCTCAGAATTAGTGTTTTGTTAATCTCTATATTTATTATCCCAATACACAGGAAAGCAACGGAGGGGCTAATACATATAGTAAGAAATTACCCCAACCTGTTTCTAGAGATGTAAAATATTGCTATCCGCTTGAAATTTAATAGAGATATGACTACAATTTAAAAATGCTTGCCAAGACCACAAAAGCAGGGAAATTTGCGGTAAGTGTCTTTCCCAAGGACACAACAGAATGGCGCGAATAGGTTTTGAAGCGTGACCATGTCGATCACAATCCCGGTACCATTTGACCACACTGCTGATTATACGAAGGTTAACGTTTTGTGGCTACTGTTCTTACTGTTTTCAAAACTTTAATTTTTTTGAGGTACAATATTAGTTTTTCTAAAAGTTTTGAAATATCTTATTGCAAGATTGAAAATATATTTTAATTTTTCTAAATTCTAATCATCAATTATAGTTAAAAATGCAAGTAATTTTTTTGTATAACTTCTTTATAAAATAACTAAATAAAATGCATCGAAACATCCAGAAATAGTAAATTTATACGTTAATAAATTTTAAAGTTTCTCTAATGTATCGTATTTATTGCATTAATTATCGGCTTTTATTTCAAGAAGGATTAATTTTCCTCTGTGTGACTTTACGGCTTCTAAAACGGATTAATAGGGGAATCCCCACATAATTTGCGACAGCAAGAAAAGATTCATTTTAAACAGTGAGGCGCATTTTAATTACGCACTGAGAAACGGTTTGTGAAAATTTAATTCCGCAGTTAACGGGTTAAGGAAAGTCATGCTCACTGTGTTCTGGGACAGAAATGGGCCGATCACTATCAGTTTCTTGGAAAGGGGCAATACTGTGAACTCAGAGAACTACTGTGAGCTGCTAACTCAAGTGAAAAAAGACATTAAGAACAAACGGAGAGGACTTCAATCAAGAGGTGTGATTCTCCTTCAGGATAATGCAAGGCCCCACACAGCAGCAAGAACCCTAGCCAAAATTGAAGATTTAGGCTGGAAACTTCTAACACACCCACCCTACAGCCCAGACCTTGCACCATCTGATTTTCACCTCTTCGGCCCACTCAAAGAGAGTATGAGGGGAATTCACTTCCAGACTGATGAAGAAGTGAAGGCTGCTGTGAGCAACTGGCTAAGGACCCAGTCCACGGAATTCTATGCCAAAGGAATAGACAATCTAATATCAAGATGGAACAAGTGTGTTGCAAAGGAGGGAGACTATGTTGAAAAATAAAAAAGCATTTTTTGATTACCAGTCATTGCAAACTTGAGTTATTAAAAAAGTCTCATTACTTATTGACTGACCCTCGTATGTAATTTAACACTTTGGTTCTTTTTGAAGTTCTTTTATGATAGGTTTCCCTCCTGGTTATTTCTACTAGATTTTCTAATTATTGCATACTAGATTTTCTAAAAATTTTAATTTTTTACATAGAATCATACAATCATTACAGACAGTAATTTAAATCACATTTACAAAACTTTGTAAATAATATTGAAAAACTAGTTTGAGAAAAAAAAGAATGAGATCAGAATTAGCTTTTAAAAGCCTATTTAAAGAATTAAAACAACAATCAATTTTCAAAAAAAGAATTGTAATTTTTAAAGTGACACCATAGACCAATCAAACTTAGTTTAGGTGTAAACAATAGACCAGTGGAGGGGAAACTACATCCCGCGGACCAAATATGGCCGGTCAAGCCATATCATCCAGGACCCCAATATATATAAGCATTCAATGTCAATGGTTCAAGGCTTTTTTGTCTCTACCTCCAAGAATGGTGTAACAAATCAACGTGAAAACCTTTTTTTGGTCTTAGAGTACGTTTGAGGTACGAATTAAGGTTGTAAATATAAGTGCGGCCCTCGATCAAAATAATCTTCTGAATCCGGTCCTAGACCTAAAAAGTTTGCCCACCCCTGCAATAAACCAAATTTATTTTAAATTTATGTTAAAAACGCTAACGTTCAAGGTTTTTTTGTGGTGTAATTTTTTTTGATATGATCTCAATTAGTAAATTCAGTAGGGCCTATTTCTGCTTATTACAGTTTCGCCGAAAAAATTATGTAAAATCAAATCACTGATAACTTAGTTTTAACTTAAAGAGATGCAAGTTAAAGAGCTACTCAATGTAAATATCCTCTGCTGGGTGCGCGTTACTGACATATCTGTGAAAGAAACTGGTGAAAGCCCTTCCGATGCTTTCGGCAAGAGGGCGCGTCGACCGTTCTGAAACAAACACGTGACAGGCAAATCTCGAATGTGTTCTAGGATGGCGCGAAATAAACGCGAAGTATTTGTTGTTCTTTGGATGGTGACCGCAGAAAGATACGCTTTGAATGTGAAAGAAATGCACCCGCTGTCTTGTCTGAAAAAGAATAATGATCATTTTGACAAAACTGCATTTTGCACGTGGTAGAAACGTTAATTATAATCGGTGCTATATTTAGGCAATGTATAAAAGGAATGAAACACCAAATTTTCAGAACCATCTTGGTTTTATTTGTTAAAAAGCTATGAGAAAATAAAATTAAATCCTTGCAATCCTAACCCTAACTGTGTTTTAAAAGCATTCATCGAGTGGGATCGCTCGCCAAAGTAACACTTTGTATTCATTAAAAAACAGCTTTTTGATTTTGGTTTTTAGGTTTATTTACAACTTTACATATTCTATAAGATACGTACATGAGTTTTGTATTTGCTGAACTAAAAAAAACTTACTGTTGCACTGGAGCTGAAGCAACGACTCCCATTTTCAAAGTCCGGAAGACATCTAAACAGCGAATGATCCATCATTTTTATTCCGTTGGAATTGACCAATAAGGAGACATAAGCAGGAGGTAGGGTGTGAATTGTTTGTTTTCGAACTTGAGCAACCTGGCAATTTTAAAATTTGTAGACACTAGGCAGCGCCAGAGCTGAGTAAAACCGAATTTTTAACATACAAAAA
Organism: Diplosoma virens; assembly: GCA_963680785.1. Taxonomy (NCBI): domain Eukaryota; kingdom Metazoa; phylum Chordata; class Ascidiacea; order Aplousobranchia; family Didemnidae; genus Diplosoma; species Diplosoma virens. Next base: position 28,449,663 of record OY796893.1, read on the forward strand.
ATTGTGAATAAAAAATTGATTTGTAAAACAAAATAAATTGTTTCATGTTTCTCCTATGAAAACAATGATAAACGAAATTTTTGCTATTTTAAAGCCTGGATTACCGCGTTCAAATTTGAACCAGATTTTTGTGGACGTCAATATCATTTGCAAGCAATTTCATTTAACAATAATGAAGCTGATTAAAAGAGCGGTTACAAATACAAAACTGCGAACATCACTTTCACGTTTGTTGATTTCAAGTGTCTATTAAAAAAAAAGATTTTGCATTTTGCCTACTATGAAACAAAGTAATATTTGTTGGCTTTAAAAAACTGTTACGTTTAGTATGTTTGATCATTCAATACCAACATTTTTGTATGTTTTTACATTAAAGGATTGTCGAAATTAAATAAATATAGCAGATGGTTGTTTAATTGTTTTGCATGGCCTAACTGCAAAAAACAGAGGCTAAAAAGCACTTGAATTTATCTTTAAACTTATTTCCACGCTTAAAAACTTTGCTTGTAAAGCAACGTTTTGACCATTCTCACGCCTTAGCTTACTTTGTGCATTGCTTGACATAGCACGTCATTTCCTTTGTGCGAAGGAACCTCAACAGAACCGAGGAAGTAAACGCTAAATTGTTCATCGGGCTCGACTCTGATGCTGATATCTTCAAATCAGAGCAACGATCATATTTAAGTACAATCTGCACGATTCTGTTCAAAATAACTCAACAAAGATGAAACAAAGTTCATTTGTAAAGACAAGTTAGAAATGTAGCACGAGCGTCAACAGGGTGGCTTTAGGGGTTATTTTTACATTTGGACTTGTGCTGGAAAATATGAAGAAGAAAAGGATTAGAGTAAAAAAGTTACTTTTTACTTGATTTTAAAAGCGAAGAACATTTTTCGGCCACTATTTTCAAGTTAACATTTTTTCACAATAGGTTTGAAAAAAAAATTTTTTTTATTGACCAATCTGTGGTTTTATAACGACTTTATACCATTAATTATAAAAAGCTTTGTTTTACCAATTTGTTAACGCTTAAAGCAAACACGCTTTGAGATCTACAACTAAAAACATAATGGTTTCCATTTGAAAATTTGAAATAGTTGCAAACAATACAAAAGTAATTTGTCGTAGTCGTCTTTGTTGTCGTTTGAAAGAGTTTACACTTCGGGTCGGAGACAAAAAAGACTGGAGCCGAGAATTTATCTTTTTACTTGCCCACAATGCTGTACTGCCCCGACAGTAGTGACGGTATCAGAGTGACGGTATTGACTCAGCAGCGAGCTTTATCACCCAGAGCAGTCAGACTTCGTGCTCCATGTGTACCCGATGGATGGAGCACGCTGTTAGGATGTGATCTGCGGTTCGTTCAGGAGCGCCACATTTGCAATTCGATGAAGGAACGAGGTCCCATTTGTGGGACGAATGGAATCATCCAACACCAGTCCGCCAACGATTCAGCTTAACTCAAGCTATTCGGAATAAGCCCATTCTAACAGGCTTGTTAGTCTACTGATCATGGGTATAAAAGCAAGAAATCTGGATGTACTCTCACAGTACTTCATGTTCTATCCTGATTTGGCATAAATTCCTGATTTGGCGAAGCCAGTTTCCGTTTCGGCGCAGCTGGCACTATTGATCGTTTAGTAGGCAAAAAATAGAGAGCAAGCGAGAGATTGGGCAGCAGTACGTAATGTTTTGGCACCAGCACTTTATTCTGAGCCCACAAGCTGCCTCACAAGTATGATGTGCAAAGATAGTTTTTTACGCTATGTCACAAGATGTTGACGGAACGTGAGCGATCTGTCCATTTTAATAAGCTTTTCGCTCTGTTTAGCCTCACGGCTGCTTTAGTGAAAGGCTGCTGTTATTTTTTATTTTATCTCTATATTTATCCTCCTGACTCGCAGAAAAGCGACAGAGTCGCTATACATAAGGTAAACAATTACTCCGACCTGTTTCCGGAGGTGCCAAGATATTGCTGTCCGCTAGTAATTCAGTAGAGATATTACTGTAATTTAGAACTGCTTGTCAAGACCACCAAGCAGGGGAAAGTGCCTTAAAGTGTCTTTCCCAAGAACACAACAGAATGGCGCAAGTAAGTTTTGAACCGAGACCATGTTGATCATTAGTCCTGTGCTTTAACCACTCGTCCACGCTGCCGACTGTTACTGCTTTTGAAAGACTAAGATTTAACTTTCAAGTTTGGAGATACTCTAAGAGTGTGGTTATGTCTTAACTTAAAGTCTCTCCAAATTTTTCCAGTCCTTAGAAGAGTGCAACAATGCCAGATTATCAGTATACGATAAATAACTTTAGAAGAGTGCATAAAACGTTCTGGGGATTGTGGAAAGTAGGTCGTACGTATAGATGTTAAAAAGGAAGAAAGCAAAACTGATCCCTGAAAAAGGTCCATTCTCAGGCGGTGGAGCACTCTTCGCTTACTGTCGCTGAAGAGTAAAACTTCGATTCTGGACAAGTTCCGTGATAATTTTAGCCATATTCTTATCCGGAAGAAGTCTCAGCAGCTTGCAGATACGGCCACAATGCTAGACAGTGTCATATGCCGCTTTAGAGTGACAAATAGGGCAGAAACCTTCTTCTTGTTCTTGAAAGAATTCGAGATGTTCTATGTCAATTGAACGACTTGGTTTACGATTGACTTTCCGTGTCGAAACTTTAATCTGCTTTCCAGGAAGCAACTGCTCGACGCGGACGAAGATAAACATCTCAAAAATGTAGTTACTCCGCTTGGCCGTCAAAGCAATGTAGTACAACCAAAAGAGTTGCTATTTATAAATATTTTTACAAAATTTTTTGGGCGTTTAAGTTGAAACGGTTACTCTATGGCGACGTGGTCGAGTGATTAAGAGCGATATGATTGTGATCGGCATGGCCACGGTTCAAAACCTACTTGCGCTATTTTGTTGCGTTCTCCCGCTTGATGGTCTTGACAAGTAGTTCTAAATTTCAGTCATAGCTCTAATAAAATTAAAAAATTAAAATAAAAAATTTCAACAGGATAACAATATCTTGGCATCTCCGGAAGCAGGTCGGGATAATTTCTTGCACTATGTTAATAAAGATGAAATAAAATAAAAAACTAATAAAATTTACTTTTCATTCTACCTGATAATCTATCGACAAGATCGAGTAGAGATTGGGCGTAATAAGATGGAAAAATTCCTCGCTTGCCTGTCCTCATGTTTATTCCTTCATACCAAAAGTCATCAGCCTGATCAACCACATGAAGTGGATCGTTTATCTAGAAAAGCAGAATCGTTTGTTTTGAAAAAGTTTTTCTCATTAATGATAACTCAAGATCACGTCATGTGATTTTGTTCTGAACACTTGTGTATCCAGATAAACAATCAAAAAAAAATTTAGGCCAAGAAATTTTTCAAAAAAAGTTGGCCTATATGAATGCTCCAGCAATAGTGCCCCAAGATAACTAAATCTTGGAGCACTATTGCTGGAACCTGAGTTAAGAGACAATAAATTAAGAAAAAATAAATTCGTTTCCATAACGTTTTCACAAGAAAAAGTGTCGAACGTTTAACTGACAGAAAAAAGTTTAAGAATGTAGAAAGGAGATGTCATCATTTTACTATCTTGGTCTGGCTACTTAGATAATAAGCAAATAAAAGTAATAAAAAATTTTTATAAGTTTTTATACAACCGTTCAAGAACCTAGTATCAATTTTGGATAAATAACTTAAGAGTAGGCTTACCATACATCCCAGTTTAGTGGGTACAGTCCCTATTTTTAGGGCTTTGTCCAGGCGTCCCGCCTAGTAAACCATTAGATATTTCCAAATTTATGTGAAAAACTTGTTTAGAGAACACTACTTTTTAGCAACGAAAATCAAAAAATCCAAGACAGATTTAAAGTTAAGATCATTTTTTAGAGAAAACTGCTTTTAAGGGATGAATTTTTTTCTTTTAACCAACGACCCGGTTCACCACTTCAGAAATATCCTACTTATGGGGAGGGGGCGTTTTATTTTTATGCTAAAGGATACAAAGGCCCGACAAATGTTAGTTGATAAATATTTTTTTAGTTTGCAATTTATATAATTACACGAAAGTAGAAAACAGATAAATTTTATTATGCACACACTAGTGTGACTTTTAACATTGTAATGGCTGATATTATAATTGCGGTTTGAGTCAATCATAGTTAAGCATATTTATCACGCACACGGGATCAGTAAACCAATACGGATTGCTAAACAACATCTAGTGACCAAAAAAGTAAGCTAGGACTGTTGAACCTGTAACGTTACTGTTGTATTTGCCGACTCTTTTCACCTGCAACCAAGTTATCAATAGCAAGTAGAAATTTATGTGCTGCTATTATTGAAATGGTATTTAAGAAGTTGCCGAGTGAAAGTTATAAGTTCTTATAATTGCTTTAGAGTTGGCTACTCGAACATCTGAACTCCAATATAGGTTTTGTTTGTCATTCAATCTTTGGTTCATTTTGAAGACAGATTTAAAATCTTACAAACAACTAACCGAAAACTACTTAACTTACTTCAAGCAATATTTCATCTTCGTGTCTGGGAACAAACTTAAACAAAGCTGTATGTGTTTGTTCCTTGAATTCTCCGTTTATATAACAATATTCCGCTTTATCCGGATCTTCTATCGCTGTTTAAAAAGTTTTTGGTCAATCCAAATTTGTTAAAATATAAACTATGTTTAAAAAAGCTAAGTTTACTTACAAAGACCTAGAAAAAATTTAGTTGCTTATTTTGATTGTACAATTCCTTTCGGAATGCAAATACTTACACCATTCCGACGCACTCCGAGTTAATCCGAAGTGTTCTGATTTAGTGCGAACTGCGATGTAGTCTTCAACAAGCGACATCTGACGAGTGACTGATGCGTTAGCCGATAAACTGTAACTGATAAAAAACCATTTCAAAAGAGTTTTTTAGCTCATCAAAGTTGTTTTAGTGCTTCAGTCATTTAGACATAGAACTATAAAATGTATGATATATGATGTATAAAAATAAACATTGTCAAAACTAAAGTGATAAAGGTAGTTAGAAAAAGCGAAACCAACCTCAACATATACATAAAAGACAGGCAGATTTTAGGAGGTGGCTAACTTTGAATATTATCAGTAATGGTGGAAGGGGGAAAAAATATTAAAGCTGGAATAGGTACAGGCAAGCAGCTTTCTACAAGAGCAAAGCCATTAATTTTTTAAAATAGGAGTAGAGTTTAGGGAGAGGTTAGCCAGGCGCTACTATTGGAACGTTGCAATCTCATGTAAAAGCATACTTTCTTGGGTTTTACGTGATATGAAAAAATCAACTTATGTAATATGAAAAAATAAACTTATGCTAATACATAAACTAACCTCGTAGTCATATTACATCGATCGTTTACAACTCCACTTGATAAGTGTCCTACTTGAACTTGCTGAACAGATTTACTTTGGCTGCTCTGAAAGCATATTACAATGAAGCTATGAAATTAGAATGACTACAGAATGTAATTTAATTATTGAGGCAAAATCAGAACGTTATTAAGATTTGAATAAAAAAAAAATTTGGAGATCGAAAAGTGATTCGAAAGTCTGTGCCGCGAAAGTCAACTGATGATTAAAATATAAAATCTTGACTTTAAATCGGAGGCCAAAAGTGCCTTTTGGGGTGTCACAGACTTTGTTCGGGAATCCTAAAGAACCAGTTGAGCTAGGTAATCCGAATACCTACGCTGAAACAAAGCTGTGTCTAAATTTTATTTTATTCCGGCTCAAAAAGTAGCCTGCTATGAGCCTGAAGCTTTTATACAGTTGGTTTAAACGAAAGCTCGGACTGATTTCGTTGAAGACTCTTCTTCACAACAAACAAAGACCACTGTCTCTAATAAGAACGAATGTATTACAAAAATCACGACCGACGAAATTTCTATTCCACGCTTTACCAAACTGCAAAGCGAAATCAACGCTATAACTTGATTCAATCAACACAAATGATTCTACTGTACCTCCGTAGAACAAAACGCCAAAACACTGGCGCAAAATAAATTCAACACTCATCAACCTATACAAAAATCCAACGGGCCACGTCCTGTGCCCAAACCAAATTACTTTCACTCAAGCCGTCTCTCGAGTCGTCTCAAATTATCTCTCTCTCATCTACTTCGTCTTCTCTTTCGTGGTCGTCTCTCGTCTCATTTTGCGATCGAGCGAGCGTATATATATGTATATATATAGATAAAAGTCACGTGCCGACGAATTTACTCGTATATGCGAGACTTAACTCGAATTCCCTGGAGAGACCGCTATGCTTGAATGTGCCAGAACATTCCATTCCCATCGAGATAGCAAAGCTTGGACAAAAACATATTACGTCATTATTGTCGGACGAAAAAAGAAAAAGGGATACATACATCAAGCAATAGAAAGCGAATCGGACGTTATATCACATAATACGAAAGCAGCGCTTCAAGGCGACGCGATTATTATTTTATAATAAAACTACGAATTACTTTTAACGGGAATAAACTACATCGTTATGATTAAAATTATTATGAATGAAGTGTGACAGGGGGATTTTATACCTTGAACATCATTAGTTGAAGAAAGAAAATGATGTTGTCACACTTTATTCATAATTCTAATCTTAATCTTATAACTCTGTAGTTGAATTTCAGTCTTTTACAGTAATTTTAAGCTTTTGATTATGACGAAATGTTTTTCATTGCTACGTAGTAATTGCGTAATTGGTATACCACCCTCCCACTTAATTTATTTTGTCAGCAAGTTGTTCTTATAAGTGTATTATAAAAATTCGCTTTACCGTTTTAATTCATAGCACATTTGGTTGAAGTTTCAAGTCAATTTTAATTCATAGCACATTGGTTGAAGATTCAAAGACGTTTTGCGGCAGTATAGAGTAATTTTGTCGTTTTTGCGGCAGCATAAACATAAAATATTTTGCGGCAGTATAAAACGTTCCAAAGACTATTGACAGAAATTTTCTGTTACTGTTTAAACTAATTTGACATGATAAGTAATGTAACTTGTTTACTATTGTATCTTCTGGCTGTATTCTGAAGTCATAAATTATTGCTTTTTCCGATTGTAACGTAATATAATAATTAATTTTAAAAACTGGCCCGGGGAGTATACTGCGTGGCCGACAAAATATTAAGTTTAGTTATGGTCTCGGCGTGCTAATTTATCCCTACAATTAGTCAATACAAAGTGCAGTTGTTGGCATTGTAAATTGCTTTGAAGTTGCTATATCTTGGGAGCAAAGTTTTGCAAGAATTGGTCTAGTTTGTTTTTTTGATTTTGTGAATATTGTTTTATAGTCAAAAGTCATTGTTTTATAGAATATTGTTTTATAGTCAAATGATTTTTATAGTCAAAAGTCATGGTTTTTTTCTATATGTAAAGAAGTTTTTTAGAATATCCATTCGTACTTAGCCAGAACTAATTGTTTTAAAAACTTCAATCCCGCGGCAAACTATTTCTAGAGCCGTAATAAATAAACATAAGTTTACTTCAGCGCAAGTAATTAAGGTTTCCTGGTTCAACTGGTCCTTTTGAATTCCCGAGTAAAGTTGTGACAGACGTTTTGTAAAAAAAAAAGAAAAGAAAAATTAAGGCATGATCGGTTTTTTCTAGTTTTTAAAAGGATATAAGAAAAAGTCCAAAGTGTTTTTTGTTTTATCCATTTGAACGTCCCTTATCGATCCTTTCATATAATTAGCATGTTCTCAAACAATCCTAAGGACTCGTTTCCACTACGAGCAAGAAATAGAGCATTTTTTGTTTCTTTATTTTTACTTATTTCTGCCCTTAAAGGCCTAAGCGAAGCAAAAAAATTAATGAAAAAATAAAGAATACTCCATTCCACTCTCGTAGTGGAAACGAGTCTTTATGCTATCATCAAAAATGCTTTTTGTATTTTTAGATTATTTTTTTTGCCTATTTTATTTTTTTACCAAATAATACAATAGATAAGCCATACGCACGGTGAATGTCAAGATAGCTACTCAAAGCCGTCCCAACCTAAAAAATTTGGCGGCAATACTGTTTTTGCCCGAATTTTATTGACATTTACCAAAATCACGATCTTGTAGCGTTTGGAAAATTTGAGACAAAATGTCACACATTTTCGTCCCAAAATACTAGTGAAGACTAAAAAAGGTTTTCACTTTGACACTGTCTCTAATTCCTCCATCTTAGGCCCAAAATACTAGTGATAATTAAAAAAAAGTCTTCAGCAATTTGAAAACTTTGTCCTACGCAAATCGTTCGTTATCGATCCCCAAATAATTCTATGTTTAAATTTTTGAGACTTGAGAGCAATTACTCCCCCTCTCTGCTTGTACGACTCTGTTGCTACTTGTAGGCCATTACGTTTCATTCGAATCAGCGTTCCTATAGATAAGCCGGAGAATCAGCGTTCTTATAGATACGTAAGTCATTACAGCTCGCATGTAAATGTCGTCATCGCTACTTGTAGGTCATTACTGTTAAAAGGTTAAACGGTACGTTTTAGTTAACCAATATAAAATTGCGCAAAATATTTGCTTATTTCAATGTCTCTAAATTGTTTTAACTTTACTTTTGAATTATCTATGCCAAAGCATCTGTTACGCACCAATAACTCATTAAGAAGTTCTCTAAAGCCCACTACTACCTTGTGCAGACCGGGCACGAAAATTAGAAGTAAAAAAGAATTTGAAATTTCAACGTTCTTATATAAACAAACAAAAAATTACTCACATTCAGAGATGGATGATTTTCATTGTGATTTTCTATAGAAGTGTTGTTGTTTTTAATCGTGTCATCGGAGTAGGTGGGCTTCAATCTGCTGTAATGTGGATCAACGTTTGCCATTTCGATCGGTTTTTGTTCTAGAAATAAATTTCAACGTAAAAGTGAATGATTTTTTGATATTTTTAGAACTAGTCATTAAAAATTTTACTTTAATATTTTTCGCCAGCGAGGCCAAAAAGGTATGTAGCATTGTTCGGTGAAGATGGCAATCGCCAAAATTGCTGATAAAAAACTATATTCTTTGTCATGAATGAATGAAACAGTTTATTTTCACAAATGAGCAACAACATTTACATAAGCACAAAGCGATTTTTTGTGAGGAAGCACCGAAAAACCGTTAGGTTATCAAAGTCAAGGTGCTCCCTGTAGTTCAAAAAAAAGAGAAAAAAAGAAAAACAAAACAAAACAACAATACAACAATACAACAAGGGTAATACAAATGACTGACTTAATTACGTAAATGGTAAATAATAGTTAATAGACCTGTTTCCTGTGTAAAACGAGAATTCTCATTGTGCGATCACATCTTTTCAAGGCGTAAGGTTTTTTTTTTTCAAAAGTAATTTGATAGCACATTAGTTTCGACTTCACGGATTTTTAATTTCGCTGACTCAAAAAGTTATGGCAATAAAAGCTTTGAATGTTATTTCCCGAGGGACGTATTACATTAAACTGAAATCTTTTTAGTACGTACAATTGTAACACAATAATTAAGATCAGGATCAACTATAATGCATTTAATTGTACATAAGACCTAGCGAGTTATTAATAGGTGCTTAGGAGTGCGTTTTTATATTGCTTATTGAAGGTATCCAAAGGTAGTTTCTTTAAATTAACGTCAATTTCATTCCAAAGTTTGACACCGCGATATTCTAATTTCTTATGACCTGTTTTTTTTGATGCACGGGGAAGATAATAATTGGCAGTTATATTATTTCTTGTTTCATAATTATGAATATTTCCAATTTTGGTAAAGCTATTTTGGAACATCTCTGGTAATTTATTAATGAATAGTTTAGGCATAAATTTAGCCAGTTCTAATTTATACACATCTTTTATTTTTAAAAAATTTTAGTTTTTTGTATAATTTAGTGACGTGGGCAAATTTCTTACTACAGGTAATCGTTCGTATGATGTTATTTAACCGCACTTCGATTTCATGAACTTGATTTTGTGAAGCCGTACCCCATATGGTAATACCATATTGGATACGGCTGTATGCAAAACTGTAGTAGAGCATGTGAAGAGTTTCAGTTGTCACATATTCACGTAGCTGATACAATATGTGCTGCATGTAAACTAAGTGCTGATTGTTGCAGTCCGCACAACTGTCATTTTTTAAAATATGTGGCCGAATTTGCAAGACAACCCGACAAAGTTTCAACAGAATTATGCAATTTCACCAGATTTTTCTCAATCTTAACAACGTGACAGCAATAGTTCACAATTTTTATAGAACATTAAGAAATACGTCAATTTTTTAAAAGTCTTTAAAAAGAACTCCAAAGTTTTTTTGATTTTTTATCAATTGAAGATCAATTTTTGTCGTTTTCATTTCCTTTTGCTCATAATGCTACTCAAGCTAAGGAATGGAAACAAAGGGAACTGCTAAAAATTGAGTCGAGTTCTTTGTTAAAAGTAAAGTATAATGAAATGGGAATACCCATGTTTCCCTTTTATCTGTGTCACAGACTTTGTTCGGGAATCCTAAAGAACCAGTTGAGCTAGGTAATCCGAATACCTACGCTGAAACAAAGCTGTGTCTAAATTTTATTTTATTCCGGCTCAAAAAGTAGCCTGCTATGAGCCTGAAGCTTTTATACAGTTGGTTTAAACGAAAGCTCGGACTGATTTCGTTGAAGACTCTTCTTCACAACAAACAAAGACCACTGTCTCTAATAAGAACGAATGTATTACAAAAATCACGACCGACGAAATTTCTATTCCACGCTTTACCAAACTGCAAAGCGAAATCAACGCTATAACTTGATTGAATCAACACAAATGATTCTACCTCCGTAGAACAAAACGCCAAAACACTGGCGCAAAATAAATTCAACACTCATCAACCTATACAAAAATCCAACGGGCCACGTCCTGTGGCCAAACCAAATTACTTTCACTCAAGCCGTCTCTCGAGTCGTCTCAAATTATCTCTCTCTCATCTACTTCGTCTTCTCTTTCGTGGTCGTCTCTCGTCTCTTTTTTCGTCTGTTAGAGCGAGCGTATATATATATATAGATAAAAGTCACGTGCCGACGAATTTACTCGTATATGCGAGACTTAACTCGAATTTCCTGGAGTGAGCGCTACGCTTGAATGTGCCAGAATATTCTACAATTAGCGAGCTATAGCAAAGCTTGGACAAAAACATATTACGTCATTATTGTCGGGCGAAAAGAGAAAAAGGATACATACATCAAGCAATAGAAAACGAATCGGACGTTATATCACCTAATACGAGAGCAGCGCTTCAAGGCGACGCGATTATTATTTCATGATAAAACTACGAATTACTTTTAACGGGAATAAACTACATCGTCATGATTGAAATTATTATGAATGAAGTGTGACAATCTGCAAACAATCGAGATCGCACTGGGATTTGCGAATTAGCAATAAAATTGAAGCGTTGTTTGGGTAAAATTTTGTTGGTGATGAACTATTTGTGTGCTAAAACTAATCAGAGAACAAGACTGACTGATACTTGTTTATCTTTGCTGGTCGAAGTTGGGATTCTAAATACTTTTTAACCAAGCATTGAAAATCTACAAGGTATATAGCGGTCCTAAGCAAGAAACAACGCCAAGTATGGGGATTAAACATTTTGTTCATAATCAAGTCTTTATGATTAGTAACCGATTGGATTTTGTTTATTCTTTATGATTATTTTTATTGATTATGATTATTTGTATTCTTTATGGTTAATTGTAACCGATTGGATTTTGTTTTCTAAACATTTTAATTTTAAGAATATTCTAAAATGGTTTATTTTAATTTAAAAAAAATAACTGCAAAGAAGCGTAACTTTTCAGTTGGCCTAATCTAGTTTAGACCCTAAAGTAAACATTAGACACTTTATTACACAAAATGAAAAAGAACGATTTATCACCTCTTGGATTGACAACCCACAATCTCATCGAGATGAGACGATTTGGCTCAGCCGTTTTAGCGCGACCGTTTTGGCGCCAGCCATTGTAGCAGTGTGACGTTTTCTTATTCGTAAAATCTTGAAAATTTTAGGGTTTAGGTTTTAGGGGTTAGGTTCGGGTTAGGGTGATTGATTATACTGTTTTCTTCAAACCTTCCTGCTAATTTCAAATAGACTGGCGCCAAAACGGCCGCGCCAAAACTGCTTTGCCAAATAGTCCCCTACCCCAATCTCATTCATGCCATGAATGCACCTCGCACAAGTTCATGAGTTTGACATGCCTGCTCTGTATTATTATGCTCATAGAAGAAACGCTTTATGTCTCTTTTTTAGCTTGTCTATATAAATCAATGGTTCTCTTAAAGTTGTCGATTGGAACATTCGAAAGAATAAATGGGGGTCGATAAATGGCCAGTGTGTTGATGAAAAAATGATGGGGTCTACTGCAGCAAAAAAACGGTAGCCGAACTTAATTTCAAAGGTACCAAATTAAAAAAATTATGGTCATCAAAACGAAAACTTTTATTTGGTCTACATTTTTTTTCTAAACAAATGCACAATCTTATCACTTTACAAAATGGCCTTACCAAAAAGACATATATAATTTCAACGAGATAAAATGCAGAAAGCAGATCAAATAATTGTTTAATCGTTGCGCTAAGTATAAAGCATCTGCCTTTGTGCTGCAAAAAAGATAATTAGTTTATTATAAGGGTCTAAAAATCATTCTTATTTTACTCACTATATTTTTGTTTGAAGATATTTCGAAAAACGTGTCGAGTAAAAAACCAAAGTTTTATAAGAGAGTGTTGTTTTCATACAAATCAATTCGACAGTTTGTAATTTATAGGGGAAATTATTTTATTTTTACTTTATCTTTATACCTATCCGCCTGACTCGCAGGAAAGCGACGGAGGCGCTAATATTAAAGCAAACAATTACCCCGGCCTACTTCAGGAGATGCCATGATATTGCTGTCGGCTTGAAGTTTTTTATTTTGTTTTTTAGTTTTATAAAGATATAACTGAATTTTAGAACTGCTTGCCAAGACCACCAAACAGGGAAAAGTGCCGTTAAGTATCTTTCCTAAGAACACAACAAAATGGAATGCGTAGGATTTGTACCGAGACTATGTCGATCACAACCACGGCGCTTCAACCAATGGACGACGATGCCGACAATATTAAATAATAAATTCCAAGCTTTGAATATTATCGTTATATAGAAGTAAATTCCTTTCAAGTAAAAACGTATTTGCTTTATTTTTTCCTCCCAAAAATAGGGATTTTATGGAGTCAGAATTTCATGTTTTGCTAAATCATTCGCTGAAAATTCATGTATCAGCTGTTTAAACTTGTTTAGTTGCAAGCAAGATAAATAATTTATCAACTGGTTTACTCCTTTCAAGATCAGGTTCTGACGTCACAGATCGATACACGCAAACATAGAAAAGCGTATATAGGCGTCGACTTGTTGCAAATGCAATTAACATAGAAGAAAATTTTTTTAAAAAGTGCTAAAAAAATAAAAACATTGTTTTTATCTTTAATCTTAGTTCTTTTTTTTTAATTAATCTAATCTTATCTATTCTTGTCTTTTATTCTTAATTAAACATAAATAAAAACAACAAATGGTTTAACAAATTGCATTTTAAAAAGATTAAAACAATAACTTGCATTTTTTCTTCTACGTTTGTAATTTTTTTACATTTCTTACGATTATTATTTTTATTTCCATAGCATGCCAGAACGTTTACATAGCATGAAATTTGAAACTTTTTACTATTTCAAAACATAGACTATGTTAAAGCCAATATAATGCAAAGCATAACCCAGTAGAAGATTTGGAAAAGATAATCTTATTGGAGAATCAATCATAATCATATTGTAAAATCAACCGAGTCAAACTGTGATTGATGTAAATTCAGTTTACTTTAGTTCAGCGTGGTCCAGACCCAGGCCCGGGGTAAAAGTTTGATTGTTATGCATCGTCTTAATCAGAAACAACTGCAACGTTTAAACCAGTGTTTTCCAAACTTTTTCGCTCATAGACCCTTTCCAAAAATTATACAAGCTACGAACCCCTTTCGTTGAACACGATGAGTTTTTTTTTTCTTAAACCCAAATCTTTGGTCTTGAATCAATGCAGCTAAAATTGTTAGGCAGCGTTATGTTGAACTAAAAGTGAAGACAAAAAAAGAAGTCATCGTGTTAAACAACAGGCATAAAGGCGATATTTTCTTGTCTTCACTTTCAGTTCAACAAAAACGCTGCGTTTCCGGAAACTGGTCGACAATTTTCGTTGAATAATATCAAACTTTATACCGCAGTTTGAGTTAAAATAAAAATAAAAAAAACTTTAGTATGGAGCGAATGGACCGCGTGCACCAGACTTCATCTCCTTCCCCCTCCTAAAAAGCGCCGTAAAAGTGGGCATTCTTTTATAGTGGCTCATAGCACCACCATGACGCCTATAAAAAGTTGTTTGAATTAAATGATGAAGTAAAAAGCTTTTTTTTGGCTCTTTAGTTGGATTGAACGGTATTTAATTACATGCCAATCAATGTCTATTTGAAAGCACCTACATCAATAAAAACTCGCCCTGACTATTCATAACCGACAATGTTACAAATTTGTTTTAAGTTTTCTAAGAAGCCCGCGCAATCTGCGTTACTGTGAAACAAACTTGTTTTTGCCTTGCATTCTGTGTTTTTAAGAGATATTTAATTCACTTGCTTAGTTGTTGACCAGAAAGAAGAATTGTGCTAAAATGTTTGATGTGATTTATATTGGGAAGCGTGGTCGAAAGCGCCGCGATTGATGGTACGACACGTTCGAAGTTCCAAACCTACTCGAGCCATTCTGTTGTATCCTTGAAAAAGACACTTTAAGACACTTTCTTCTGTTTGGAGGTCTTAGTAAGCAACTCCAAATATTGGTCATATCATATCTTCAAATAAATTAAAAAAAGCTAAAAAAAGAATATAGGTTAAATAAAAAAATAAAAAAGAGTATAGGTTGAACCGGACAGCAATATCTTGGCAGCTGCGAAAGCAGGTCAGGACAATTGCTTGACAGCCGCTTATGTACAATTAGCGCCTCCGACACTTTCCTGCGAGTTAGACGCATAAATATAGAGAAAAGACAAAAACTAAATAAATTATATTTGTTAACATTTTATTTCTGTACTTAATGAAAGGATTTCTTTACGTATTAAGTAACTTTGGTCAAAATCGAATGAGCTTTTGTACTTTTTTGTAGTCTACTTCTTTGCGCAATTTTGTGTGAAAAGAGCTGAAGTTACCTTTTGTAAGCGTATTTTTTAAATTGCTTGATTTCATTAAACAGCAGAAGGTACCTTGGCGATATTGAAGCGTAGCAAAGTTAGTGTAACTTCCTATTCTGCTTTTCATAGTGTTTTAAGAAATATTATCATATTATTATTACTACTAAGCCATATTACTCTAAAAATATACATTATTATTACTATAACATTATTATTATCTATTCTCTATGCAGTAAAGACAAAAACAAGGTTGACAAAAAGATTACAAGCCAACTTTACTTTTACATATTTATTACAAAGTTTTAAGCATATTGTACTTCTGACCTCTAGTATTGACGTCATGGTTATAACGTTGTCTTGCTTGGTCGATCAAGCAAGAAGATGGGAGAGGCCCTGGTCGGGCTGGTTCCGCAAAAAATCTGAGGGTGGTTGGTCTGGGACGGGTGCATGTTTTCCCCCTGAAATCGATGCTGAAAAGTGTAAATACGACTAATTATGTTTGTTTCATCTTCAAATTACACAATATTTTGTTTGATTAGTAAGAAAAATAGCAAGAAGAAGAGAGTTTTGTTGTGAGTTTAGGATTTTAAAAGAACAATAATGAATAATTAGCCTGAAAAGCTTAACTGCTTGTTTTTTCTTTTTATTCTTTAAAAAGCAAAAAAATGCTCAATAGTTGTTTTCTGCTCTGGTTATACCAAAAATATATGTAATTGCTGCTACATTTTTATAAAAATATCATTATTATATACACGAACAACCAGTGGCAAAAGCAACCCAAATTTTTTGGTCCGTTTTATTGAAACAATTATCTATGGAGCCGCGCAAACTTTTACCACATGAAGCATTAATGAAAATAAATAAAATTTTATTTTGATCTATTTTTAACTATTTTTTTAATTTAAATTTTTCAAAAATCAAACAGCGTTCGTTTTTACTTCTGAACTTTTATAAAACTACCATCACTAGGATTAGGAGTGGTAAAAGCAATCCTTTGGTCTGTTTCGATAAATCAATTATCCTACCGCATAAATTTTTATATCTTGAAGAGTAAATGAAAACAAATAAAAAAAATTTTTGGTTCCTGAAAGTTAAAAAGCTGCAAATAAAGACGTAAGATTGTTTTTTCCAAATATTGTTTAAGTCAGGGGTGTCCAACCTGCAGCCCACTGCTAACTCAAATTCCTCAGTTTTTTTTATAACTGTATAGAATTTGATGTCACTGCAATCATGGTAAAGTATAGAAAACAAAGTAAATACGTCAGTTGATTTGCGTTGAGTGACATCTAATGAACTGATTCATGAAAACTTTTGTCCGCAGAGTTTGTCATGAGGACGCTTGTCCCAAACATCGTTTGCAGTATTTACATTGTTTTGCTATTGAATTATATAATATTAATTGGGTTAATTATAAGCACTTTTTACAATATCAAGTGATAGTTAATTAGGCTTACTTCCAGATTTTTAGGAATTCGTCCTGGCCGGTTCGCCAAAAATCCAAAACAGATTTGAAGTGAGACCTTTTTTTTTAGGGAACACTACTTTTTAGGAACAAATTTTTTCTATCAATGAGCGTCCCGGTTTGCCCCTTCCGTCATATGATATGCCTCTTGTTAGTTAATGACTTTAGTGGTAACAAAGATTGTAACTTTGAATCAATGTGAAGTGATTCGGAATGAGATTATGGCTTTTTTTTGGTCTTCACTACAAATTCAGGATACAATTTCTTCTCATATCCGTGAAGTGCTAGAAGATCATGATTCAGGCAAAAATCTATAAAGTTTAGGAAAAACTATGTTCTTCCCCAAAATTTTATGCGGCCCGCACCAATTTTTTATTTACTGTGTGAAATCTGGTCAACCCTTGGCGCATGCGTTGGCCGTTCGTTCGTTTGTTGCCAAAACTATTTCGTCATTATCGCAATCGATTTTCTTTTGCTCTTACCCGGCGTCACTTTCACTTGCAGCGCGGTGAAAATGCTTATTATCTCTTCTTTTATTTTGCCCTGATTCCTTTACTTTTCCATTCTTTCGTCGTTGAGAATGGAAGATTTTGTATGAAAGCTGCAAATCAAAAAATCTTTATTTTTCTCGTTTTGAGCGAGTTTAACTGCAAGAACAACCTTGAAATTGTTGTTGGAATATGAACTTAACTGTAGGCCATTTTCATGTAATATATCACTTAAGTCTTCGTCTTCAAAATCTTCCAAGGTGAGATCTATATGATCTCTACGTATAAAGTAATTTTTATCATAATAAAGCTTTCTATTGTATTAAGAAAATATAACGTATAGCCAGATGTTTTAATAAAATTTTTAACTAACGGTCTATCAAGCCTAATCAATGTTTTTTGACAAAAGAACAGCTACAGATTAAAACTCTAAGCCAATCAGCGTCCATCAACAGCCTACTTACCCTGTTTTTACATCCAATGGCAACCCAGAAGTTGTTGAAGATCCAGAAATTGAGTTCATCATTTAATCCAAGATTTTCTAACCTCCTTTTTCTTAAACTGACAATTTGACTTGGATTTAATCGCAATTGAACCTTTGCATCAACCAGATATTAACTTAAAAACTATTTTGGCACAATATATCTTAAGCCGCTTTTAAACTGACAACTAGTTCTTTAAAGTCTCTGCTGTTTGCAAGCTCTCAGTCAAGAATAATGATATTTTTTTGCACCCGTACAAAACAAACGGCACGATGAAACTTAGTCCTTTCGAGAGACTGTGCGCTATACACAAGTAATCAATAATGCAGGAGAAGCAACGCAAAGAAAGGTCAATAACGCTTTGAAGAGCTGACCAGCTGTGGAATGGCAAAAATTGTTGTTTTTTTTTGTACGTAGAAAATAGTTTTTTGGATGTGCTTTTACTTTAACTCATACAAGTAGCCGACATAACATTTTGTTATTGTTTCTCGAATTACTTTTTAAAATTTCTTTTTCTTGTAATTTCTTTATACCCTTGTAATTAACCCAGTAGTTCAAGATAAAATCTAAAAAAAAAGCTTTTTGAGAAAAAGTGTTTGATTTTCTTAAGTTTACCTATTGTTCTTAATATTGCTTTTCGTCCCAAATCTAGAAAAGAACTGCATTGTACAAGTGTATTCCTAAAGTAGACTTCGTCAAGTTGAGCATGGATCTAACATTTAAAACATTGATTTTAAACTAACTTTTGTTTATTTTTGTTTTATACGCCAAAGTTAGGCTATCATAAGTTCAATGTGCTATCACCGTAGCATCGCAGCGATGCAGCCTAGCCTGATGGCTACACTCCTAGTAGGCTAGTTCTGCAACGGCGGTGGCGAACCCGTAGCAACGTTGTGTCAGATTTGACCGGCGCGTCAATAACAACGTTTTACTTTAAGTCAAAAATGCGTGAAACGAACGGTAAACATCTTATTTCATAAAAGGAGGGGATATAAAAATTTGATTGTAAAATAAAAAGACAATGGCTTAATAATGATGTCACAAATATCAAAAAATTAGAATTATAATGCCTTCACAAAAGTGCTTTTGTGACGTTACAATCACAATCTTGGTACACATATGTACCACTGTCCCTTAAAGGGTGAACATTCCACCGATCAGCAAGATTTTAAAAGTTTTATATAACTAAACAAGATATTGATTGCAGTTTGGTGAGTAGGAAGTCGGTTAAGTCCAAGTAGGTTATAATTTTTTGTAAAACTTGTTGTAATTTACTGTCTAAGAACTTTACTGTCGGTCAAGAAAGAAATAACATTGAGGTAATGACACAATTAGGTTGTCGTACGTGTCGTATTATTTAACAATTGTATTCTCAATACTACCCACATGGATAATAATCTATTTAACTTTCTGTTGCCATTACTTACCTATAATTAACATTTGAAAAGAAACATAAAACACGGTTGAGTTTAAATTTATGTTTAATCAGAGAACAATAGCATTGCGCCATGAAACTTCAGTAGGCCTATATTTTTATTCGTTGCTGTACGTTTGTCAAAGAGAAGCTGTAATTTCACGGATATAGATGTCAATTTAAAAAAAACTTTTTTAAAAATTTTATTTTTAGTTTTTTATTTAACTTTGTGTCTACACACGTTTAAAATTATGACTGCAACAAGCTGTCAAGCCGTCTGTCAATATCAGAGTAGTTATCTAGGAATCGCTTTTCAGATAAGTCGGAGTCACGTTGTTATCGTTTCTCGCCACTCTGAATTCGATTTTCATTCAACTACGTGTAAGCCAATTAAGGGTTTCCCAACCTGGGGTCCATTATGACTGCACAAGGAAAGCGCGACGATATGACAAAATTTGTAGGTTTACCAGACGTATCGATTTTGGCAGGACAGTCCCAAGTTTTTAGGGATCTGTCCCAGTTATTTTGGCAAAAACCCCGACAGAAATCGAAAACAGATTCCATGGGCAAACCACCTTCTTTTTTGTTTTTTCCGAGATTACTAGTTTTTAGAGTCGAAGATTATAAAATCCGAGACAGATTTCAAATGAATTTTTTTAGATAACATTTGGTTTTCCTGGAATCGTTTAAAGTGCAGACCTTTTTTTAGAGAAAACAGTTGAATTTTAGCACAAAAATTATGAAATTTGAGAATGATTTAAAGTAAAGACATTTTTTTTTTAGAAAATACTTTTTTTTAGGGACGAATTTTTATTTATTAACGAGCGTCCCGGTTTGATTCTTTGGAAATATGGTACGCATGTTTATGACGATTTATTTTTTTAACGGATTTTGTGTTACTTATTTTTGGATTTGTATTATCTTTACTCGTTGGTTGGGCAGAAAATTAATTTGACATTAAATCGGGGTCCGTGAAAAAAATGATTTGCAAATGGGTCCGTGGCCCAAAACGTTTGGAAAACACTGGGCCCACTTGTGAGCAGAAGGACTGGAGTTAGACGCTCAGTCAACAGTCAACTCCAATGATTTTTGTTATGCAGTTGGAAAAGACATTTTACAACAAATTTCTCAAAAACGGTCTGGCTGCAAACCTACAATGTTGACTTTATTAAAAACAAAAAGCAGCCGAAGACCAAAACGGTAAACAAAGGAAGTGTAGACTGTACTAACATTAAGCACCTTGAATTGACAAGAAATTAAGCAATCGCAATTGAAATAAGCAATTTGAAGTGAAGAATGAAACAGTTTTCACTTTAAACTGACAGCAAAAATATGATTTTGCACTCCAAAAAATAAACTAAATTTTGGTTTGGAGCTGTTTCGTCCTCAAAATTTAACTCAAAGATTAAAAAAGAATATTTAATAAAAAATGCAGTTGAAATATAAATAAGTGATTTGTGGTACAGAATTTGAATATAGCCAGCAAAAAACACATTTTTAAGCTTTTTGTCCGACACTAGTCAGGAGATAAACGTCAGAATGACGAAAAAAAATTTAATTGTTTGTCTAAAAATGCTGAACAAAGATGATTAGATGTTTGAAAAAGGCCTTGAAACGCGTAATCAGTGCAAGATTTTTAAGTTGCAAACAAATTCTTTGGCAGTAAGAATTTGGTTTGCATGATTTGATCTAAACGGCTTCTAAAGCAGATAAATGAAAAGACGAACGGCCAAATGAAAGAATAAAAATGTTTTATCACTGTAATTTTGGGCGCACATACGGTTATCTAAAACGTGTTGACCAATCGTGGATTCACTAAACATGACTAGGGTTGAAAATTTGCAAAACGAGTGGAGGTGTTGCGAGAGTTGGAATTTGGCAAGTTCGTATAAATTTTCGCACGTGTTGACGAATTCCGTCCTGTAATTGTCGAGATGTACGGCCTACGTACCGACTACCACAATGGCACGAAAAACAAACTAAATTGAATAAAAGCGAAGCAGGCAGTACGTCCTTTTTGATAGCTGGAAGAAGTGGGCGAGATATAAAAATAGTACGTTGTTCTACCTCTTTGATTTTATTTTTATGTCTAATAGGAGTTTCCAACCAGGGCAGATGAAGCTAGGCAGGGCATTTCTTTACCGTATGTGAAGTAGGTGATGTGAAATCTTTTTAACTTACGGGCATTTAGTTGAAATGTGCTTTCAACCTTTTAAAATCAAGTGACCACTAAAAAGGATTTTCTCCAAACTTTCAAAAATTACTCTTTTCGCTTGCCTTTTACGCGTCCGCTTTTAGTCTGAAACATTCTTGAAAATAATTCCAGGCACAACCTCACGTATCTGTGAAAATTAGGTTCAGTAGAAGTTTCGTTTGAAAACCTTTTTGAAACACTTGATGTTACAATTGTTTAGGAACTTAAGAGTTTTATTAAATCACAGTTTATTAAAGCATACCGCTTGTTAAAATGAATGAAACCAAGACGCCAAAACAAGTATCACTTCAAAAGAAAACTGTCTCGGGCACTTGACGTTCAAACAAATGTGTGACGACTGTCATGATATCGACATAGTGGCTGCAATATTTCCTCTGCGTTAGAAGTAATTCTCTAACAACAACACAGGAAAAATTACGGCAACAAAACACAGACAAAAATCGCACTATCTTCAATGAAGATACAAATTAAACCAATTTTAACTCTTTACCGAATTCAAACTAAGCTAGAAATTCAGATCAATTTTCGGATCCTCTATGAAAGAAAGGGATTAACATCTCCCCAAAACAATGCAAAAAATATAAAACATCCTGAGTAGCCGAGGTTTGGGCTGTCTTTCGAGGTAGGAGGTGGAATTTACGTGTAGGCACCACTTTCGAGAACTTTCTTAATATACGCCCCCGCTGTGGCGTGCTTGCTGCTAAAGCGACGGGGGCAGGTGAGTGTGGTGGGACTCGTTTCTATTGTTGCGCGTTTTTTGGGAGGAGCCGAGGCTGGACATGATGAGCGACGTTTTTTCTTGATCGGAGACTCGTACACGATCGGCCTGTTACGAAACGACGGCCTGATAGTGCGACCCCTGGAGGAAACGCTCACCGGCCGGAGCAAGTTCTCTGCAGAAGCGGATTTAGTGGGACTTGTGGGTTTTCTGGAGTGTCGAGACGGGAGAGCATGGTCCTTCAACTGAATGACCGGCCGTCGATGTGGCGAAATCTCAGGGAAAACGTCCCCAAGACTAGAAGCGGACGATTGCGAATCACAAGACGAGGAGGGGAGGACGCGGCGTTGTTTTTTTTGGGCCTCGAGTGTGCTGTCCTCACAATTCGGCCGATTACCGAGAATGAAATCGGACGAGAACGTGGGTGAGTCGTCGCTTTTCGCTTTCTCAGCGTCCACGCAGTAAAGCTTGACGTAGGAACGGGACATACGACTGGACGGGGGGTGCGCCTCCGCGTCACTGGTCAAGCTTCCCGTGTAATCAGGATGGCGCAAACGAAACAAACGCCGTCGCAGGGCTTGGAATTCTTCGGTGAGGAAAGTCTTGCCTGAAGCCCGGCTTGATTCTGACAAAAAAGCAAACGCATTAAAACGTGGAGTTGTAAGCAGTTCGTTAGTTCCACACCCGATTCGATACTAATGCAAGTAAAAATTTATGGCCTCTTCATATGAAAATTTTTTTGATTATTAAATTGAACAAAAATATGGATGGGAATTAAAGTTTTATGTTTTAAAAACTTTATGCTTTTTTTTATTACCTTTTTTGGTCTTTTTCGGACTACTTTCGCTGAACGTTTCTGCTTCGACACTGGACGTGTCAGTAGCTTCCTCGTTTACACTGAAAATAAGCAATCGTTGAATAACTTGCGAACACTAATCGTTAAAAATTGATCGTTGAGATAAGCCTGTAAACTTTTATCCAATCGTTCTACATAAAAAACCTTAAGTTGAGGCCATAGTACAGTGCTTTCCAACTTTTTTTCGCAATGGCACATAAATTTGAATTTCCCCGCGGAACACCTACTTCATTAAAGCAAAAGCCTACTTGATACACTTTTAGAAGACTACATACTAAAATAACAATTAACACATAAGAACAGCAACATTTAACGAAAAGAATTGCCTTTCATGTTTCCACAAATTGTTTTGATAAGGAATGATACAGGATGAAATGTCTGACAAGCACAATATCAGTTGCTTCTCTACACTTTCTGGTCCCCATCGGATCTTTTTTAGAAAGCCCCTGCCACTAATGCAAAAATGTGAAATTTGAGAAAAACAACCCCGCCACGTTTTAAGTACTGCACGGTGGCGGGGCTTTCTACAAAAGATCCTCCCCATCTTTGTTTTGAATCAAAAAAACCCGACTTATGAAAGTCATTATGATCGGCCTTAAAATATGTTTATATCAGCGCCGCGACTCTGTCAGGTGAGTCGTATACTTTGGACTATAAAACATTTCAATTTGTTCGATGCAGATTTTGAATGATTTCTGGCCACCTCCGTTCCCTGAAGATATTCAAACTGACTAAATTTAAATTGTTTATTTTGTTACAAGCTAAAAGTGACAGCCTGTTATAAACTAAGACCTTTTTTGTCTTCACTTTAATTTTACACGTTCTTTTACCAAAGTGAAGCGAAAATGCACTGCTGGGTTGTAGTTGTTTTACCATTTTTAGTCCGCGATGCTGAAAAGGTTGAAAGCATTGTTTTAGATTGTTTTGATAGCACTTACTCATCGCTTACACTTATATTCTTTTTTGCTTATTTTTAGTATAGGTTGCTTCAGCATAAATAAATACATGACACTTCATTTGTATGAGGTGTCTACGTGCAGTAAACGTCCACTTGTCTACGTGCAGTAAACGAACAACTTAATGAGCCTCTTATCTATTACATTTTTACTGAAGCAGCTTGTAGTAAAGATTTTTAGCAATGCTAAAACAAGAAAGAACACATACGTCATCTTTAAACCAAAACTCTAATGGCTTTCTGTCAAAACACGAAAATTTCGCGGTACACTTCAATCTCTTTCACGGCACAGAGTTTAAAAAACACTGCCATAGTACATAAATTCAACACTTAGATTTAAAGAATCTTATAGGGTTAATCTTTATTAAAGCAACAACTTCATAAGTTAGAGCCGAAGCAAATTGTCATTGCAGTTCCCACCAAGATGTTAATCGTCAAACCTTGCAATTTTTCTCAATCTGAAGCCAGTCCGTCACGTTGCTACGAGCTTAAGGTCAAAATTGAGTCTTGGTTAAGACAGCAACTACTTGAAAACCTTTCGTTATTACAAGCAATTTTTTGAAAGCTAAAATATTTCAAAACTGCTTCTTTTCAGCGAGGAAAAGTAAATTTAAAAGGCATACAGTGAATTACAGTAAAATTGATGCCCAACATTGTCCTTTCCATGTAAAAATCGCCGATTGTTGGTCACCATTACGACCGCGAGCTAGAAATTTTATAAAATTGATAAATTTGCTTTATTTGACGAGCAGTTTAGCATGCCCAAAAAAACCTAAAAACTGCGCAATATTTGATTCAACCAATTTAACCAGCCTTTAGCAGTATTATTCTCACAAGTTTTTAGGGGTAGATAATTTTAACACGAATTGGCGTTTATGTTAAAATTCCCTTGTAAAATGGTAAATTAATCAGTAAACGAAAATAGACATTCTTGGCATTTCTGCGAAAACAATAAAATTGTTTGACTGACGCCTGTTATGTTATTTTTTTTAGACATTATATTTTTGAATAGACCGAATACATCCAAAACTCACAGCTATATCTCGTTGGATTGTTGAGTATCTTTTTGAAACTTTGGTTTATTGATAGGCGGTAAGAATGGAAACAAGTGTCGTTTAATAGAAGAAATATTTTTAAAAACTGCCCGGATTATTTTCCATCATCTTCAGTGGAATTTGAATGATTTTTCAGTTTTGCAGGGTTTCCTCGTCAAAATTTGATATTTTATAAAATGCGGAGATGAACAATAGTTAGTCTTGTGTTGTTTGAAAAATACTTGTCTATCAACGTTATCAACCATTTTTGTCGTGAAGTATAGGACACATGTTTTCCCTGCTGGCAACGGTTAGCCGTTTCTTGCAGCATGACCAGTGCGGCTTTGGTCTTTGATCGTCATAGTGGATTTTATGTAGTCGTTGCGCGGCGCAGTCGGGAAAAGTTCAAGGTTGCTTTAAGTTGCGGTCTAAGGGTGTTGTCTATTTCGCGTGAGAACATTTGGTCAGTTTGATTCTCTGTGAGACATGCATCATTGACGAGCTCTAACAAGAGCGAAATTCGTGTCCAGTGCTTCTCGTTTTCAGTTTTGGCTTAAGATCTGATTCTAAACCTCATGCTTGTCTTAAGCTCGTTTTATTGTCATCTACATTTGCAAACATTTAGACGTGCTTTTAAATGCTTTAAAGTTACACATTTAACTTCATAAAAACTGCTTGGGTACTCGGAAACCTAGTTCCATCAAGAACTTATAGCTCTCATAAAACTAAACTGATTTCACCCAGCAACCATACCTAGGCCTCCGCTTGCGAACAGAGGTGGGTTTCCGGTGGAGGAGCAGGGAAGAGCAGAAAGGACGAGGATGGGACAAACTGGCCTCTAAAATCCACCGCCTCACTTCACTGAAATCGATGTTGCGCGAAAAAATAGAACGAAACATATCACTTGGAGCTGGTGTAGAGGTCTGCGAAAAGATATTATTACATAGAGATAAACGAAAATACACGACCTGCCAACGTGTAAAT
The DNA here is from genome assembly GCA_963680785.1 of Diplosoma virens. Lineage (NCBI taxonomy): Eukaryota > Metazoa > Chordata > Ascidiacea > Aplousobranchia > Didemnidae > Diplosoma > Diplosoma virens. The sequence continues at coordinate 28,475,513 of OY796893.1, forward strand.
AAATTAAAATTAAACCGCAAAACTCACTGTGGAAGTATTTTCGCCAGAAAGCGAGCGTTTCGTGCTTTGAATTTGATCTTTGGAAAATTTTTTGAGGAAGAAACGTAAATTGGAGTCAGTCGGACGGAAAGGATTTTCTCTTCCTCTATTCTTACGTTTCGGATAGTGAACACCTTAAAACGAAAATGCACAGTGTAGTATTTATTTTTTGTAACGCTAGTGCCTTCGAATTTGTCTATCTGCGATGTAGCGGAACACTCGTCATTTCGAACAACAGTTACTCGGCTCTTTTACCGATCGCGTTATACGTGGAACTTAGTGGAAATTGCTATTTAAAACCATTGGTTTATTTTTACTGAGACAAGGTGTTCATGTCGGAGTGCGTACTGTTTCTTTCACCCTAATTCATGTAACCTATCTACCGCCATGTGCTACTATATAAAACATGACAAACGAAAAATTCCTCATGATTTCAGACTCGACTTATGCGTTTATCGGCTGCGAAAACCGGCTGAAAATTATTTCAGAGATGCAACCAAAACAAAACAAACAACAACCAAAAACAGACAAATATCACGCTTGGATAGAACTCAGGGTGCAAAAATCTACAAAAATAATTACTTGGCTCTTCCTTTTCTATATCAACTTCCTCCTCCTCTTCGTCCGAGTCCACCTCCGATTCAACAGCACGACTTTCCAACTTCTTCACTTTGTTGCGATCTCGGAAGCGCCAGCGACCAGACGAAGAACCGGAAGAGTTTGCATCGATGGTGGGGGAATTCCAATAAGCCCCGTTTAAAGCGCGGTTTTTCAAGAGTCTGTTCAATTCTCGCACCGACGATTCAGATAGAGGCATCTTGGATTTAATAGTACTGCCCGGTTTCAAAAAGGATCCTCTTTCTTCGTCTCCTGACTCCTTTTTCTTCTGAATATCTTGCAATACCTCTTCCAGCGGCTCCAAAAGGACGTTGCACGACCGCAAAAGAGGATTCGGACTCGAATGATTACGGCGAGTTGACGGATCCTCGGATGCGCTGAGATTAGGAGTATTTGTAGGAATCGAGTTTGACATGTCGCTTTCGTCAGGAGCGGAGAGAAGAGCAGGAAAAAATTCTTCTTCACGCGATTTCAAACACGAATTACCACGAGCAACCTCTGGAGAGTCGTGCGTCGAAAAGCGACTGAAAAAATTACTCTGCATAGGAGTCATGCGACTGCACAAATCTGGTTCCTTAACGAAGGAGTTTTTTCGAGTGAAGTATTTTTCGGAAGATTTTTCGGGTGAAGTATCGAGCTCGTTCGTGAAAAGGCGAATGTTTTGACCTGATTTTGAATCCGAGCAATGAGAATTAAGCAAGTGGGTAAGAGTCAAAGGGGAAAGGTTAAAGGTTTTTTCATGAAAAAATATCTGCTCAAGATCTTCGAAAGTGTTTTCGTTCAAAGACAGCAAAAGCTCCTCCAAGCAATCTCCTCCTTTAATACGTCCGTCCCAATCCAAAACCTCTACCTCTTCCTCCAGGAATCGATCATTGATATCAAATGAATCAGTAACATGCTTAGGTAGCGATGACTGCTCTTCAAAATACGACTCATCAATACCATCATCTTCATTAATCATGGTTGAATGCATAAAATCATCGATGAGGAAAGTCTCCTTAGCAAAATTGGGTTTCAAAAGATTCTCATTAAAACCAGCTGAGTCATCCAAAGATGTTTCTTTTAATTGAGTACAAGTCAGTAAGTTTTGAGTCTTGGCCGTGTGCTTTTTGATATCAGTCAACGAAGAATTAGACAGGTTTCTCGGCGTGGTTAATAAAACATTATTCTGAGGAGACATGGGAGGATCTTCGACAACAAAATCGGAAGTTCGCGAAGGTTTTGTTTTTTCGGCGATTCCCGATTGATTTGCAACGACATTGGTCTCGGAACAAGAATCACACTTACTTGAAGTATTGGTTGAACTAGATGCTGGATCAGAAGCGAGCGAATTGCTTCGACTGGCAGGGGAACTCGGCACTTTGTAGATGACAGATCCGGACACTTCTCCGGCCTTACGGAGCTTCAGTAAAATTTTAGCCGATTCTGAAACGCGGGAGGATTCGTTTTCATCGAGAAAGGAATAGCCGTTCTCGATTTTCAACTTTTGCTCGGGTGAAGTGCGATCGTCAATCAACTTTCTCTTAATCAATAGGACCGTGTTTTTGCCGTTTTTCGGCTGGCTTGAAAAAGTGAAGATCTTACTGCAGTCTTTCAGGGCACTCAGAGCATGACTGACTGACTCATATGACAAAATTGTATTATCCGGGCATGATGTCCGATCAGTTAAACCAATAAACCCACTCTCGTCGTCCAATTCATCCCAAACATGTTCTAATACTCCAACGACTGAAGAAACGCTGGTTTTCGGAATGTCCCAGGGAATGATGTAAGGACCAATGCCAGGTTCGAACTCGGATTTATTTTCTTCGGGTTTCTTCGCAGCTGGCCGACGAGGAGCCATATTCAACTTCGGCCGTCGGGAATGGTGTCGGTAGACTTTGGAACTGGTACCGTTATCGATCGGTTTTTTTTTCGTAGGACATCGAAAGCCGATACGACTCGAAATCGCTTTGTCGATTTTCTTAATCGGCTTTTTGACAAATTGCGCTTTCGTCTGTTTCAACTTGGCATTGAATCCTTGCTTCTCGCTAAAGAAACTGACAGGTCGACCAAAGTTCCAAATACTCTCCAGGTCATTCTGTCGCGACGCGTTAAAAGTTTGATGGTTTTGATTTTGGGACTCCTTCAAATATTCCTCTTGGATGGCTTTCCGCTCACGCTCAACATTTTTTGCTCTTGAAAAAAACTCTGGATAACTTTTAAGAAGAACAGGATCAACACCAATTATGTCCATGCTGCCCGGCTGTTCGTCTATCTCATCGTAACGCTGCGAAAAGAGATGCAAACGCGAAAATCTTTCGTCTGACACAACGTCACGTTGCAACGACGCATTGCCCAACCGCTTCATTACCAGCTGTGCAACGCCATCGACCATCAAGCGACGATCATACAAACTCTCGCTAGACGGCGGGCATGAAGGCGCACTTTCTGCTAAAGTTGGTCTTTTTGTTTCGGTAGAGAAAGTTTGTTGTTCATCTATTCGAATGTCACCCTGCGCTTCAACAAGTGAAAATTCGTTTTCGTTTGAAATGTTTTCTTCAGGTAGCACTAGTGTCGAACCTTGAGCCAGGGGGGCTGTAAAACTTGTGTCTAATTGAACGAGCGCTTTTTGAATTAAATCGACAGTTAGTGATTGCATTTCAAATACATCGCTGCAAATATCGATTGCCGTTGTCGACTCCTCGCCAGAGATATTTCTGTCCGCGATTACGACGCCGAGACCCTTGACGTCCGGTCGCGATGAGCGCTCGGTCGAGTTTCGAACTTCGACCAGCGATTTCGGCATTTCGCACGAAGAGTTGTTGTTTGAATTTCGTGGGGTCGATTCGAATTGGACAGTGGCAGCTTTGTCCGTAACAGATTTTGACACTTTGGGAGGATTGGGTGTGGTGTTGAACGAGAATTCCTTTAAATTTGAAGAGTTTGTTTTTGGCAAGTCTGTACAGTGCTTTCTGGGCGATCTACGCAGAAGTTTTGGCTTTTTCTTCTCCACCCTGGCACACCTGCACTTTTGATACCAATATGCCTTCCAGCCTTTCTTGGCAAGCGTTTCGTGGATGCAAAGGTAGTGGGCCTCATAAGGTATCGGAATTAGTTTTTTTGCCGACCTGCTAAAAAAACAAAACATGGTCACTAAATCTAATTTAAAATTTTGCAGAAATACAATAGATAGGAAGCTTTTTGACTTAAAAAGCAAACAAAACGCGTAAAGCTCACAGAATACTCAAAAAATATTTTATACGCTGCATACTATGTTATAATTTAACTGTTTTTAGAAAATTGGTAACTTTTAATAAATATTAATCTTTGTTGGTAAATATGTATTCGAATTGACGACAATCATTAAAAAAGTCCTTAAAAGTCATCAAAAAACTGGAAATTAAAGAGTAAAAAGTTTTTAAAAAATTGAAACATTTTTCGTAGTTAAAAACTATAAGCGAAAAACATCTCGTTACAAAGCTGCCCAATCAATCAGCTTCACAAGTCTATTACAAAGTTTTTATAAATTATGCATGCTGCATGGTATCGCCCAAAATCAAAGACAACACCTAAGCCGGGATAATGTGCAGAATTGAGTGCGGGAATATAGCATGCGCAATATCGAATGAATTCAATAGCCGATCGAGGCAAAGGCAATTCTATCTGGATCTCGGCACTGCAGCTTCTGGCGACTAGCGTAAGATATAACACTGCCCAATACAAGTGCGAACTGGCCCGAGCTTGATGATGCATAAACCATAAGCGGATACGGTGAAGAAATGCGAATTCACTACCTTCGCATGTTCATATTACTGAGACATAACTTGAAACAAAAAACAAGTATGTGCTCATAAGGACTTTAAAACACTATTTCAATCGCTCTCAACAGGGACGCCATTAAGAGTCAAAATTTTATTTTTGTTTTGAAGTTCTAAACTTTTGTTTAGTTTCAAGCTTTACTGGCAAGTAAAAATAGCAGAAACATTATTTTGGGTCTCTCAAAATACTTATCTTCTTTGAGGGCGTCTTATTTTCTAACTTTTGGCAAGATAAAGTTTAATAAAAATATTTATCTTTTTTTATGTTGCCAAAAATGAAGACTGAGAACTACCGCACTAATTTCGCGGCGGCCGCAACCTGTAAATGCGTCTTTGTGGTGACCATATTGGACACAGTATTTTAGGGGAAAGAATAACAAGTGCATTAATAAATTAACAAAGCAACAATTTATTGACTGCTAATCTCGACAACAAAATACTTTAATTGCGACTTTCGATGAATTAGATCAGACAAAACTTCGAGTCTTTTTATCAAGACATTTAGGCGCAATTAAAACAAACCAACCGCAGAATGAACTAAAAGCAGTAAACCCAATTCATATTTTAATCTATAGCAGTAAAGTTGCCATTTCGAGTACCTTCGCTTGGATCGGCATCGCTTTGGGCGATTTCTCTTCATTTGCTCCGCTTGGTCTAGTTGTTGCTTCGAGCGGGAAAGGAAACTGCGAACAATGGCGTTCATTGGAACTTTATCGGGCTTTTTACGCTTTACCGGAGTTTTCGTGAGGTTCCGTTGCTTTCCGTTGGGATCCTTTGACTTCTCCGATGACACAGCAGGAGCTTTGACGTCATTTCGTAAGGGTTTCAACTGCCGAATAGAGAGATCTGGGGGCTGTTTTGTTTCTTCTCTCAAAGACGAATTGCTCGTGAGGGAAGGAGATTTCGAGTCGACTTTTTTCGTTTTTTTTCTAGAACTTTCGTCACGTTTACCGTCGACTGCTGGGCACGTGCGCTTCGACCGGTGTCGCTGTTTCACAAAATTCGCTAAGGGGCTTGATTTGGGGACGTCTTGTGTTTGGAAAGGAACGAAAGGCTGAGTAGTTTGTTTCGGTTGGATAGAAAATGAAAAAGAGTTTCTTTTTGGGAGTTTTATTTCGGAAAAAGGGCGAAAAATACAATATTTTTGTACTGAGTTTGACTGTATGTATGCATTTGAATCAGATTTATTTGGTGGAAATTTTATCCTGTTTGCTTGTGGGATTAACGGTTGGAAATGGGATCCTACTTTTAAAGAAGACCTTTTCAATATATTTCTTTTGTCCATGTGAAAAGATGGCTTTGCAGATGTAACTGTTGATGATTTCAAATTAGAAATTGATTTTGAAAATTTGCTAAAAATTATGTTGCTTTTTAATCCAGTGACATTGAACTTGACCAGCCTAGAATTATTCAAAGATTCTACTTTCGTACCAACAGCAACGGGATTTGAAGCCACAAGAGCAGATTCGCCTGATAATCTCTTCATGGAAATAGCACCGGTTGTCGGATAACCGTAGTTCGTAGAGTAACCTCCAACTACTTGCAATGGCCGGCTAGCTCGCACGGGCAAAACACTAATACTTGGTTTTGAACCAATTAAAACCGGTTTTAACTGGTTTTCAAGATTTGCTTTTTTGTTACAACGAACCAGTGTTATTTTTATTCGCTTTGATTGAGGATTTGAATTGTCAGCAGTTAGTTTTGGAGGCAAAGAGTTATTTTCGTCCGCTTGGGAACCAGTGCGTTTTCTATTAGTTTCCATATTATCCAGCGACAAAATGTGATTGATTAATATTCGGAGAACGAAACATGAAGATTGCTGGACTTTTTGATCAGCGTCAAACGAGATTTGTTTCAAACATTTTTGGCAAATCTTTATCGAAACCTTGAAATAATAAAAGGTCACAATAATTGCAGGATACAAGTTAAAAACAAGGAAACACATTTGAGTTGAACTACTTATTGAATGAGGCGTAAACATGTATAAAAAAACAAAAAGTAACATCTAAAAGAATTGTATGCTTGTAAGTATAGCTATAAACTATGTAATAAAACAGATAACTTTACCAAAAAACCTACCAAAATGTTTCTTTTTCAAGCATTTACGATTGACATTTACGATTGTGATTAAGTACAAAAAATCAATACGTACTCAATACAGCTAAAAAAGTTCCAAAAAGCGTATACATTTAAACGGAGCAGTTACAATCTTTTTTCGAACAAATTGAACTCTATCGAAAAACTTAATTCTCGCGCCTTCAGTTTTAATCAATTAATATTGTTCTGGATTTTTTGTAGGGGAAAATCAAATTTAGAAGTTGCTCAAATACCGTGGACGAAAAGTCATTTGAAAAATCGCTGAAATAATGCGACGGAAACCGTGTAGTCAGTTGATGTAAGTTCAAAGTTGTGCTGGCAAGAACCGAACACAAATGGGTGTGACCGGGGTTCCGCTTCAATGATTCTGTTGCAACTGGGTCTTCATCAAAATCTTTCAAATTTTTCTGTAAAATCGGATTTGATACTTAACTAAGATTTTTTGAATTAGAAGGATATATTTCTAATAACTTATTAACACTTTATCAACAGCAATTCAATAAAGATATCCAAATATTTGACCCGAAAAATGATTTTAAAAATAATAGAATGATTTTTAATTTGTCAGCTCACTGAACTGATAAAATTCCAAAAAGGTTTTTTGTTCTTCTCAATGTTTAAAAAGGTCACAGACGGAACAAAATCAACAATATTGCAAAACATTCACTTAATACACCCGAGGGACAAGTGGTGCACATCCAAGCAAAGCGATGCCTAGACACAATTGTAGCTTACGTAGTAACAGTCGCAAGCAACTGCCAACACTTTATTAAGTTTGGTCGCAGTTGAAATCCAGCCTACATTTTTCGCACCCAAATTAGCATCACACTACCAGCAACAAGGAATGGAGTATTTATTCGATCATTTTGAAATATGACCAACGCTCCGATTTGTCTTGCCCAAGTACGAACTTACTAGAATTTGCGAGAATAAATTTTCCCAAAATAATGTGGCCTCGGATGGACTTGTTTTGATTTCGTCGAAAAAATCTGAATAAAAAGTCAAATCTGATCGATTTATCGGCGTAAAGCCACTAAAACAACTGATAATAAAAGAACCTAGAAAAGTAACAATTGCAAACGCGACGGTTGCTTTTTATCATTCAAAAAAGTTTACAAGAAAGGATGCAGCAGATCAACTAAAAATCGAGAAACGGGACGTTGTTAAGTCGCTGAAGAAGTAATTTGAGTACGGCGACTTATGGAAACGAAAATTCGGATTCAAATTGGACTTGTAATGCAGAAATAATAAAATAGCTTATAGACATAGGTGGGGACCCGAATTTAATTTAAGTCCACTGAAGCGGTTTCTTGCAAACGTTTCGCAGCAAAAGTTTTGTGGTCGTGGTCTGGTTTCAAGCTTCAGTATATTTGTCATGATTTTCAGGAGCAAAAAAAGGCGAAAAAGAACCCAACTTGAACAACGCCCCAAGTTCATTATTCAGCTGATGAATCGAGAGCGTGACACTTTTCTGTTTTATGACAGATGAAACAAAAAAATACACCATCGTGGTAACGTGAAATATGTGCTCATTGCTCAGACAGGGTGGGAGATTAAAACCATACAAAACAAATCTAACCTGGAAGTTTTGATTTGTCGTTTTCACTTTCCTCTAGAAACCAATTTTCTATGCGATTCCAAGATATTTCATTCGGGTTATCAACTGTAATAATTAAAAATATGATACTAGTTGACGGAAAGATCGAGTAGGTTGCAGCGTTTTAATATATCGACATAACGTTAATTCAACTTCAACTTCTACTCTCGTCATTGAGTTGTGTTCTTGGGAAAGGCAGCTTACGACGCTTTTGTCTGCTCGGAAACCTTAGCAAGCTGTTAAATAGTTCATTCATAGCACTGAATAAAACTAAAACGGTCGGGCAATTGTTGACAAGTCAGACTTATTTTAGGGTTCTAACCTTAACGCCTCTGACGCTTTCCTGCAAGTCAAGAGGTTAAATAATCGAATTAAGATTTGAAGAATTATGAGGAAATTTGGAATTAATTTTTAAACAAGCTGCATAAAGATGAGAAACACCAGATTCGAGTTTCGCTCTTATTAGAGCTCGTCAGTGATGCTTATCTCACCGCGAATTAAACCTGGGACCTGTAAATCTCTTCATGGAAAAAATTACAGGTGGAAAAAAAATCAATAAAATTACAGGTCCCAGGTTCGATTCGCGGTGAGATAAGCATCACTGACGAGCTCTAATAAGAGCGAAACTCGAGTCTGGTGTTTCTCATCTTTATGTAGCTTGTTTAAAAACGAATTAAGATTATGATAAATTACCGGAATCGTCACAGGTTTCTTGGTTAATCCGGTGACGCTTGCGATGTTCTTCATAAGCTTCCTAAACAAACACGCGACAAGAAAAATATAAAAAGCGTCAAAAAAATTCGACATTTTTCGAAAGGTTGTTACATAAATGTATTTGTTTCGTTAAAATAATGTAAGCCTAGTTTTGTTTAAAACAAACTAATTTTTTGAATTTGCTGTTTCTGAGTAAAATGCAGTAGCTTTGTTGTAACTTTTGAAAAATTTTTTATAAACAACAAAATTTACTCAACTAAATTATTTCACTTTTAATTTTTACGTAAAAGATTTTGAGTATGTACCGAAAAAACCCAGGTCAAATGTCGTGGCAACCGACGTTTCTTGAGGTACAAAAAAACACTGTCAGACGTAAATGCAACAAAAAAATTACGCATCACCTACTTAACAAAACATACATAACGTAAAACTTGTCTCAAATGCGCTAATTAAATCAAATAATCAAAAAACAGTTTTATTTTAATTAGCAGACAATAGCAACTTTAACAACTACTGTAATATAAGTGAAAATTGTAATATGAAAACAATCGTCTAAATGAGAGAATACTCAATTTTTGTCTTTTATGGTCTTAAAAACTTTTATATAACCAAATAAAACAATAAACTTTTGATATTGCACGTTCGAGCTTCTAGTAGGTTTCAATAACATTTCACATACCATATTTTCAAAAGAGAAGTGCACCTCCCAGCAAGTCTAAGATGCAGTGTTTTCGACGGAAGAACTATGGCGCGGGTCGTAATCAATTTTGTTTGTGAGATTTTGTTTTTGTTTGTGAGACACTTTTGTTTGTGAGACACTATTCAACGTACCCTGAACAATCGCTGCTTTTCACAACAAATCCAACAGCTAGAAATCATAGTAGAGTTGATGTCAACAGGGATGGCAAAGTAACATTCTACATCGTTTAACAGCTTCAAAATCCGATACAGCCCTAAAAAAGTAGAAATATCAAAAAAAAGTCAAATTTTGCAAGAAAGCAGGGTAAAGGTTTTCACATCAAAAACAACAGTTCATTATGGTTGCAAAAAAAAACTGTCTTTTTCCGTATGTGATTGTAAATGATCCTGTTATGTCAGAAGCAGTCCGGAATTATCGTTATTGTTTAACTATATTATTAAATATTTAATGCAAATATAAATTACCAAATCACTATGTAATCTAAATTACTAAATCATGATAATTGTAGCTAGATCTGTGTTTTATCTTTTCCCCACTTTACAAATGATAAACATGCGCAAGTAAAATTGGTTAACAGCACAAAATTATCATACATCATAAAACATAAGATTGCTTAATAAGATGCACACTTCAGCAATGACTCTAAATTTATAAACCATAGTCTTTCAAAGTTTAATTGAACCAGTTGATCAGAAAACATTTAACCTAAAAATTTTATGGTTTTTAAGAACTAATAATTTTTACATAAATAAGATAAATAAACAACTTATTATCATAAGTTTGAATATAATTGAAATGCCTTGTTAAAAATTGTTTAAAAAAATATACAGTATATAAAACAGCATCAAACCATAGTTCGCTAATTTTTAATGAAAAAGCAGTGACAATAACTGATTAATTATCTAATTATTACAAGTATTTACATAATTAATTAGATAAAGGCATGATGAATTGCTACCTTGAGAAAATACTTTACTGGTAATATTTTGCAAACTATTTCAAGATGTTTAATTTATTGCTTATCTGTTACTCTAATTTACTAATGTTAAAAATCACAAGTGTTTTTACATGCTAATAAAGATGAGTTAAAAAAATTTCAAAGGTTTTTTTAGGCAAAATGCAATTAATATTTCAAAACTTTCAAACAAGCTTTTGTAATTTTAAAAACAAAATCTCTTAAAATCTACCAGTATGCATTTAATTGATTTTATATATTAGCTTATCATGTTTTCTATCAAATTAAATAGTCAAGTTTGAAACAGCAAAAAAAGATTTACACAAGTATTCTACTAAGAGAGTGATTTCTCTTGAAAAACTTAGTCAGTTCAACATCCAACAAAGAAAATTTTGAATAAAATTTGCAATGTGCAAAGCAAATAAAAAAAAGTCATAAACTTTTAGGACAAAATAAAAATGAAAATATCATCAAGATTATAAATCACTAAGCTATGAAAAATCAGGGGTGTAGCAGTGAGAGAACGCAAGAAATGACATTCCAATAGTGTCTTTGCTCTAAAATTTTATCTAAATTGCTGTTTCTGTAGATTCTGGCTAAATGATAAATTGTACTTTTATAAAAGAAATTAAAGTAAACTTTACTGAATAGAATTTTTCTTGACTTTACAAAAGTACATTGTTTTAGTATTAAAAAAAAATTCCTTTCAATGGTCATGCAGAAACTGAATTCTTACATTTAAATCTGGTTTGGAGTTTATACACATGCTAGTAACACATAGATACCCACTACTGATCAAAATTTAACAAAAAAAAAAAAGAAACAAGATCCAGAGTGGAATTTTATAGGCTGGTGCATAAAATAGCCTCTTCATCCACTGTTGAATCAGAAGTGCTTCTAAAAATTCCTATTTTTTTTCAGGTTCCCATACTTGGCTATTATTTGTTAAAATGTGTTCCAATACTTCTTTTTCTTAGCAGTACACCCCAGCTAATAGCTAACAAATATTGTACAAGAAAATCAGTCTTTTAATAATTGTTAAAAAGTATAAACATAAATTAGTATGATCAGGACTTTTTTCAACTAATAAAGGAAGAAGATTTTTATATTACTACCGTAAAAACACATCTATCAGCATGTTATAAAGTTTGCTGATTTGCAACTATTAAAATATTTAAAATAAATACAAGTCACATATCAGTTTGTATTGACCAAAATCCATTTTATGTTTGCTGAATATAAAAAAGACTTGAAGAACTTAATGGGGTTTAACATGGTGCTACCTTATGTCAACCAAAACTATTAGAAATAATTACTCAAACATACAATCTGTTGACAATAGCAGAAATTGCAACAAATGCATATTCTTAAAGTTTTTATTTTTGTTTTGTTGATAGCCTGAAATTTTCACAGATACCTCAGCTAAATTTAATCAAAATCAATACCCAATTAAAATTTGAAAAGTTAAGGATTTAAAATGTAGAAATGGTAAAAAATTTTTTATATTGAAATCCTTATGTTTCGATATAAAGTAGGCTAAATAAAAATAAAAATTAAAAAATTAAAACACTTTTTGCTGGTTTTTATTGTTACAGGTAACTCCACCTAATTGGATAAAGAAATTGAAGGTGATAAAAGCCGATTTGAAAAGCAACATCTTGTTTACTACAGCCTATCGAGTCGGATGAAAATTTACATAATTATTTCTTTTTGCACATTTTCTTGTTTACTATTTGTTTGTTTTTATTTATGTAAATTTTGTCCAGCCAAATACTTTTGAAATGGTCCTTTTGACCTATGGCAAGATTTCTTTTGTTGAATTTCTTTGCCTTTCTGAACCCTCTTGGTCTTTGAGTTTGTTATTTCTCCCACCCATGATTATACAACATTCTCTGGCTCATATGTGTGTATTAATTTTTTTTCTTAACTTCTTTTTGCTTTCCATTTCTTATCAACACCCCTCTGTTTTGTTCAAAGGTACAGCAACCATGTTTAGTCACTGCTTCCTTATTCACAATCTTTTAATTATAATAATGTATTTTGTTTAGTCACTGCTTCCTTATTCACAATCTTTTAATTCTACTTGCACTATGAGTAATTTGAACCTGATGGTACATAAAAATAAAAATAAATAAATAAACATTATTTTTTTTTAAAAAAGCTAATGACTAGGAAATTGCTTTATAAAAGCAGGCTAATGCAATGCAATAATAAAATTAAAAATGACCAATAAGAAGCTTGTTGGAACTAATGAAAAAATGCAGTCCTGTCATGAAATCAAACAGAGTTTTTATTAAAATGTCCTATATTTAATTTTACAATAATTTCTCTTATATAGGCTCAAAAGGCATAATTTATAGTGCATCATGTTTAAGTTCAAATTATTAGTAGGTTTCTGCAATTTAAAAAATTACAGAAATATAGATAAATATTGAACATGCTATGACTTTCATTTTGTAAGTTATTGAGGTTGAGACTATGCATCAAAAATTATGAATTAAATTTCAAAAAAACTGTAATTTTTGTCAAGACAAAAGATAAAAGTTTATTTAGCGTTTTTTTGTTAAGTCTAATGGAAAATGAAAGTTGCATTAAAGGTTTAATGTTGTTGGAACATATAAAACGATCTGTTAATTATCGTTATAAGCCATCAAAAAATTTGATCATGGAAATGTACTAATGTTTGGTAAGTTGAAAACGAACATCTATACCATGTTTTGAACGCACAAGTAATATGGACGACCATAACGTTAACAGTTCGCCAATGTTTACGTAAATTTGCGAGCGTTATTATAAATTAATTGTTGAAATATTAGAAAAATTTATACAAATATCGATTTATCTCCAAAATTTCAAGAAAGCAAAGAGTAAAAAATGCTTAAACCTTATTCTTTCCCGACCGTGAATTATTTAGTAACTTACCAATTGCAAACAACACCTTTCCATTTTTGAATAAAAATAATTCCAATACTTTCGCCTTGTTAGTTGTTAAAAGTTGATTGCAATCGCACATCACACCACACGATTAGAAAACTTTTACTCTGTAAAAGTTTCAAAATAAGCCATTCAAGATAGAGTTAAAGCCATCAACCGACTTTGATGGCTAACAAAAATGTAAAAGGCATTAACTAGAACAACTATATGCTAGAAATTAATCAAAAGCACTGCAGGTTTTCCCTAATTCGCTTAACCCGCAACAATTCAACTGAATTATGATTTTCATGAATAGTAGATGATAAGAAAGTATTTTAGAATATGTTATTATTGAAATTTTTGTTTCGAATAGATTGATATTGTTGATAGCCAGTATTTCATTTTACGCACGTTAGTTTGAGACTTTTAAGCGATAATGGCGACAAAAAACGAAGCGCGTGGCTTATAGCCACGATCATCTATTCTTTCTTTGCTAAATGTTGATCGTTGTCTACTTAAAAAAGAAGTGCATAACACTCGAAACAATCTTTTAGATTTATCTCAAATCAAATGAAACGAAACTCATTTTCCTTTTTAAAGTTTTATAACTAATCGAACAATAGCTTTTCGAGTCTTTACGAAATCTACACCATACTAAATAACTAGCAATGGAGTGATGTGAAAGCTTGTAAGCAGACAAGCTGACAATTACATTAAACTATTCTCCAAGACGAAACAAAACAAAAAAAAAAACAGTAAAAAGTGGGGCATAACTAAAAATTTTTTGTTACCTTGTCCTTTTTATTACTGTAAATGGAATCATTAAAACATGTGCCCAAACAAAACTTACCTGTTTATTTTTGGTTGCTTTTGATAATGTGCTTTTTATAAAAATTCATTTATAATCGCATAGATGTTATTTAAATTTTTTAAACTGAACTCAATTCAATAAAAAATATTAATGCAACTTTTAGGCAACAAGTTAAAAACGGAAATCATAAAATGGTTTGCTGAAAAAACTCAATTTGATAAAAAAAAGCACTTTGCAGGGGACAAACCGTACGGTTTGCATATATGTCAATTGCATGCAAGCCCTTCAACACAAAATAATTTTTAGAATTATTAGGATTCTGAAATGAGAAGTATTAAAGAGAACTTGTCCCCTATTATTATAAGAAAAGTAATAGAACACCAAGGGGTGAAATTTTCTGCTTAGGAGCAGGTTAGCAGGTTTGGAGGTTTAAAGAAACTTAATTACTTAAGCTGCATTTATTGACCTATCTTTTTGTTTTTTTTAAGAACTTAAATCGTTAAAGAATTTTTCTCAGTAGGTTAGGTTTTGTCAAGATAAACAAATGTAAACTAGTTTTCCAAATTGTAGAAAAAGCGTAGTCACAAAGGATGCAGCAGGTACAGTGACGGATAGTTATTGTACAAAAACACTAAAACCAAGCAAAGAATTAGCACTCAAAACACAAACTTTCAGAAATATGTTTAGGCCTATCCTACTGTTACTGACAATGAGCTACTAGGCTGCAACGCTTTCTAATAGGCTAGGTTAAGAGACCTATACAAGCCAGAGAAAGGAGTGAAAATTTCGCTACAGGCCGGTAGAGCTCCTAGCTCTAGTAAAAATTTCACGAAGTAGAATTGTTCAAACATTTACTGGGTACAATCTCAATAGGCCTGTCTTTAATAAAATCGCCGTTGTGACGCCGTTTTAATTAGACAAAATAAAGTTGATAAGCTTATGATGGTATTAAAAATAATTTTTGGTAGGTTTATTGATAGAAAAACTTGCTTTCCTATAATCAACAACCTTAGCGTGGTAGGAAAGTATGCTTGTGTCAACGACTTGCAAAGCCGCATTGACCTGAGATTTTGTCTCTCCTGTAAGAGATACTCATGCCAAAAATGTCTGTAGGAAGATACTCAAAGAGGTCTGTAAAACTTGTTGGTCAGAGAGGTGTGCAGGTAGATACCAAAGAAAATGTAGTTTACAAGATGGAAACTTCAAACCTGGGCAAAGTGTGCTCATTAGCTGTGGCAGGCAAACAATCTAAAAGAAGGAAATCTCCAAAATAAAATCCCTTAATTGCAGTAGGGTTACACTACAAAATTATGAAATGTCATTAAAAACATTTTTTCATGCTGCCTCGGGCGTCAAGTATATTAAAAAGGTTGGTGTTCCGGTACTTGGTAGAAATATCTGTTCAAAAAGCATTTTTCTAAACGAGTCAGCCTCACCGATATTAGCACACTGGTGATTAATTTTCAACCACTACAAATTGGCTCATTTTTGCTTCCAGTCGTATCTCTACTGGATGGAGACCTTGCTTCAAATAGAAAAAAATACTCTTTTGGTTTATAAGAGCTGGGTGTCCCGAGACGTGCCTCGGTCTCGATGTTGGCAAAACTCACGGTGTTGCAGCAATCGTTATGATTTTTAAATAAAAATAGATTATTTTGGACATTAATGGGGCTTAGCTCAGCGTCATTTCCCTCTTAAATTTTGCCATTAATCACAGTAGAATTGAACCTTATTTCAAGACTGGATACTGTATAAGATGCTCGAGGAATTTAGGGCGTATTTTAATCAACGGTGCAAGGATAATTTGGTCCCGGACAATTGAGTACCGAACAATTTGGTAGCCTATTAGGACAATTCGGTACCATGAGAATTGATTTTTTCAAAAAATTTGTAACTTTAACCCTATCCTTAATCAATCATGTTAAGTAAAATGGATGCTCAAAGATTAAAATATAATTCAATCTTAATTACCGAATGGTCCGGGCATTTCATCAACACCTATACGTCTTGCATTTCATGTTTATAAACAAAATGTGGTATCTCGAAATGCAATTCAATATCACAACGTTTTAATTAATAATTTGTAGTAATTGTAGCCATAGTTGTAGTTTGTTTTTATTTGCATCCAAAAGAACAATTGATAGTGATTAAAAACAAAATAGAGCAAAGGTGGAAAATAGGGAGACGGCAACTAAACGATATACGTCATAACATGCAAAAAACAAAAAAATTGAATGACCAAAATTACCCCAGCTTTTGTGACTTACTGCTCACTTGTCAGGTGCAAAAAAATTATTAAAACAATGTTTTTAATGGTGGTCAATATTACATCTTAACATACTGACATCTTAACATACTGACATCTTAACAGGTTACATAATTTTGCATAATTCAAAACCAATTCACGCCGTTCTGTTATGTCTTTCAAATAGATACTTTACGGCACTTTTTTTGCTCGGCCATCTTACCAAGTAGCTTGAAATTTCAGTTATATCATTCAATAAGTACTAAAAAATAAAAATAATTTAACCAAAAAACAATACTTGGCATCTCGGATAGCAAGTCTGAGTAATTGCTTGCAGAAGATAGTGGGGATCCAGAGATCCAATGTTAGTCAATGACAGTTTTGCTCTTTCGTTAGCAAATTTTAACTGGCTTCATGCTTGAAAGAATTGCTAAGTGGTCTGTTCGATTGGGATGCAGGCATTCAGTGACATTGTTCAAGGCGTTATTAAAGACACAATCCATGAGGCAAGCATATGCGCTACGAAGTACTCAACTGTCGAGTAGAACGAAGATAGGGAAACTGTAAGCAGTGTTTTGGCATCAGCACTTTACCCAAACGCTATACCCAGTCAGCTTAGCAGTGTGACGCATAAATATAGTTTTTTCGGAAAATTAAATAAGGTATTAACGAAACGCGAGTGATATATTTAGTTTTACCCCCAAGAAATTAAAGCAGGGTCAGAGAGAATCGTACAAGTTTATTGTTGTGGTAGCTTTTAGTTCACGTTTGGCCTCTTGCTTGTTTAAATTAAAGGTTGTTGTCACTGTCTCTGAGTAACTGAGCTTCAAGCTTCAAGTCTGAAGAAACAGTGAAAGTTTCGTGATGTCTTGACTTAAAGTCCGATTCTCGTCATAGGCAAAACTTTCTAAAGATTGTGGAAGATAGATCGTATGTATAGACTTAAAAAGTAAGAGAATCAAGACCGATTCCTAGAGAGCACTGTTTTTCTGACATCGGTAGTTGCTCTGCTTATTATCAGTAGTTAGAGTAACATTTGGTTTGGACGCGTTCCACTTGAACCATGTGCTGATCTGAAATAAGTTTCCCACAATTCATTCTTTATCCTAATCTTAACTTGGTAAACCTACAATTGATTTTCAGCCTTTTACAATAATTTTAAGCTTTTGATTATAACGTCATATTCTCCGTTGTTACGTATAATTGTGTAATTGATTCGCCACCTCCCTATTTAATTTATGTTATCACCAAGCTGTTTTTAAAAGTAATAATAAAAAGTCGTTTTGCTGTTTTATTCAAAGCGCATTGATTGACTGAAGTTTTAAGCCATTTTCGACAAACAATGTGGCAGTGATGATGTAATTTCTAATATAATCACTATTGTAAAGAAAGTACTATATGAAATAAAATGGGATAGGGATAGTGATGAAGGAGGAGCTGGCTGAAAGTTTCCTGGAGGTGAAGAGGGTGTCAGACAGATTAATGGCCATGAAGCTGGAGGTAAAAGGGTCCATCCTAAATATAGTAAGCTCGTATACTCTACAGGTTGACAACAGCATGGAGGAGAAAAATGATTTTTGGGAAGACCTGGATGGGTTGATAGAAAATGTACCAAAATAGTTCTAGGTGCAGACCATAATGGACATGTGGGCGAAGGAAACATAGGGGATGAGGAAATATTGGGGAGGTACGGTGCTGGAACAAGAAATAAAAAAGGATTAATGATTTTGGATTTTGGAAAAAGGATGGATTTGGCGATTGTCAATACTTATTTCAAGAAGAAAGATAAATACAGGGTAACGTATAAAAGTGGCGGAAAAAGTACCCAAGTAGATTGTGTGATGTGCAGAAGGAGGAACTTGAAGGAAATGTGCGATTGTAAGATAATAGTGAATGATTGCATGGCAAAGCAGCACCGTATGACGTTATACAAAATGACTGCCATGGTGAAAAAAAAAGACAGAAAAAGTAGAGCCAAAGGTACGATGGAGGAAACTGAAGGAGAGAAGCTATCAAGAAACGTTTAGACAAGTGGTGACCAGGATTTTGAGGCAAGGATGGGTTACCTGATGAGTGGGACAAAACAGCAAAAATACTATGAAAAACAGCTGAAACTGTGCTGGGAGTGACATTTGGGAAACAAAACGGAGACATGGAGACATGGTGGTGAAATGAGGAAGTTCAGGAGAGCATAAAAGAAAAGAAAGAGACAAAGAAAGCATGGGACAAAATAAGAGACGAAAATACTAAAAAAATCTACAAAGAAAAGAAGAGCAAGGCAAAGAAGGCAGTTGCAATGGTGAAGGTACGTGCGTATGAAGATTTGTATGCCAGATTGGAAACAAAAGAAGGTGAGAAGGACTTGTACAGATTGGCTAGGCAGAGAGACAGAGCAGGGAAAGATGTACAGCACGTGAAGGTTATAAAGGATAAAAACGGTAATGTTATGGTAAATTCGGAAGCAGTATTAAAGAGATGGAAGGAGTACTTTCAGAAATTGATGAACGAGGAAAATAACAGAGACCCTAGGACAGAGAAAGCAAAAGTGGTTAACGAAGAGGTAACTTGCGTCAGTAGAAAAGAAGTGAAGAATGCACTGAGAAGGATGAAAAAAGGTAAAGCGGTTGGGCCAGATGAGTTGTCAGTAGAAGTTTGGAATTGAATAGGAGAGATGGGGATAAAGTTTTTGACCAGACTGTTCAACAGACTATTAATGGGTGAACGGATGCCAGAAGAATGGAGAAGGAGTGTGCTTATTCCAATCTATAAAAACAAAGGGGACGCACAGTGCCGTGGAAACTACAGAGGAATAAAGCTAATGAGCCACACAATGAAGGTATGGGAAAGAATTATTGAAGCCAGGCTAAGAGATAGAGATCAGCAAACAGCAATATGGATTTATGCCAGGAAAGAGAACCACCGATACCTTAAGAATGTTGATAGAAAAATACAGTCAAAGAGAGTTACATTGTGTATTCGTAGACCTAGAGAAAGGTTATGACAGGGTTCCGCGGGAAGAGCTGTAGTACCGCATGAGAAAATCAGGAATAGTGGAAAAGTATGTGCGACTTGTACAGGATATGTATAAGGAAGCGAAATAGTGGTGAGGTGTGCAGTAGGAACTACAGAAAGTTTCAAGGTTAAGGTTGGACTGCACCAGTAATCAGCGTTAAGTCCATTCCTTTTTGCAGTGATAATGGACAGGCTAACGGATGAAATAAGGAGAGAACCACCATGGACAATGCTGTTTGCTGATGATATTGTTATTTGCGAAGAGACCAGGAAAGAAGTGGACCGGAGACTAGAATCCTGGAAATGCATTGAAAAGAAGAGGGATAAAAGTAAGTAGGTCAAAGACCGAATATCTGTGCATAAATGAAGGAAATGACGACGAAACAGTGAAGATGGAGGATACAAAAGTGCCAAGAGTAAAGGAATTTAAGTATTTGGGATCAACGGTGCAAGAAAGTGGTAGTCGTGAGAGGGAGGTAAAGAAGAGAGTGCAGGCAGGATGGAATGGATGGAAAAGAGTATCGGAAGTAATATACCACAGGAGGTTACCAGCTAGAGTAAAAGGAAAAGTGTACAGTTCAGTGGTAAGACCAGCAATGGTGTATGGGCTTGAGACGGTGGCGGTCACAAAGAAACAAATGGAAGAGATGGAAGTCGCAGAGATGAAAATGTTGAGGTTTGCTATGGGAGTGACGAGAAAAAACAAGATTAGAAACGAGCACATCAGGAGTACAGTTAAGGTGGAACAGTTAGGAATAAAGATGAGGGAGGGCAGGCTGAGGTGGTATGTTATGAGGAGAGACCAAGAGTATGTAGGAAGAAAGATGATGGAAATGGAGTTACCGGGAAAGAGAAGAGGGAGATCAAAGAGAAGGTTTTTAGATGCAGTGAAAGAAGATATGGAGGAAGTTGGTGCGAAGGAGACAGATGTTGAAGACAGGACGGCTTGGATAAAGATGATACGCTGTGGCCACCCCTAATTGAAGGGAAAGGTCAAAAGGAGAAGAAGAAGTGAAGAAAGTTCCAGTTTATAGGTTACGCAGCAAGTTTTGTACTTGATCATATGATTGTGTTTGTGACGTCATAAAGCGCTTTATTCAATTGAAAAATCTGAATAATTGTCACAACTTTTCTCAAGAATCCAAAGACTAGTTAAACTGGGTAACTGGAATACCTGGGCGGAAGTAAAGCTGTGTTTATTTTTATTTATTCCAGCTCCAGAAATAGTTTGTCGCGAGACTGAAGTTCTTAGTACAGTTAGTTCCCGCTAAGTTGGAATTGATTCTTTGGTATACTTCTCTTCGCGTATAGCAAAAAACCACTGTTTCTAACTATAAAGAATATGAATTTACAAAATTCACAAAACTTGGATCGGTTCACGAAAACCCTAGCTCCCAAGTTTCGCCAAACTTCAAAACAATTCCAGCGCCAATAACTGCGAATAATCTCTCACAACAACTTTGTGCTAGCGAGCTATAAGAATGAATTAGCACCTCGATTGTTAATATTAATCTTAATAATTCGTCCGCTACACAAAACAATTTTATCTTTCTATAAAGCAACTACGGCCACACGTTCGAGTCTAATTCGAAGAAAAACCTATTGGAGTAAGAGTTAATTTTAGAGAGAAACAAATTTAGTTTTAAAAAGAAAGTCGTTGATTCAAAAAAAACTAAATTCTTCTTGAGCATCTTAACAAATTTTTAAAAATTCCAAAAATTTTTGCTAGTTTTGGGCTTGCAAAGACAATTTTCGCGGCGTTTTTTCTCTTTATGTCTCTTAGAGCAAATATTTTTGTTTCTTTTTTACTCTCACTCCAATCGGTCTTTCTTCGAATTAGACTTGACCCAGCCACACAGACGCAAAACGATTCCAAGAATTTTTACTGAAATATGAACTGGAGTGACTGACTGGAATTTCAAGTGGATAATTCGGAAACAGAATGCACGCTTACGCAAGATCACATCACGTGATGCCAGATTACGGTAGAAATTACGATAAAGTTGAGCACAATTACTAATTAAGAATTAAAAAAGTTTACTATCATCATATCTCGACTGCATCACTGATAGAGATGATAGTTTCTTTTGTTTATCTCATTTTGAAAAGTAAATACTTTTAGATTGTTGAGAGTTCCTTTTGCCTTAGTGAGGGTGACATTTATGTGTTGTGAAAATGTTAGCATGGGGTCAGGATTGAACCCAAACATTTTTTTGGTGCTTTGTTGAGAGTAGTACTAACTGATATTACAATTGTGCCATATTTAGGTGGATCTGTTGGAAAAAGAGTAGTTTTAGTTCTGTCTGTATTTGTACAAAGATTAATAGCGTTGTCCATTAATGTATTTTGTGAAAATATGGTTGAACAAGTTGCTGGGTTTACGGTGAGATTCTGTGAGAGATGCTGTAACTATTAAGTAATCGGCATGTGTTGCGACCTGTACATCTTTTGGGAGAATGGAATGTTAGAGGTGTAAATGTTGAATAATGTCAGAGATGGAACTTCACCTTGTCGTACTCCAGTGTTAATTCGGTTTTGTTTCGAGAATGTGCTTGAACAATTGTGTGCATTTTTGTCTTTCAAGGAGTTTGCTATGAACTTGATGATGATGTCTAGAGGGTTTGTTAGTGTTAGTTTGTGTACGTTTAATGCAGGGGTGTCAAACTCATTTAGTGCTGTGGGCCATATTTGCCCACTCCCATTCTACGCGAGCCAGATTTACGCACCTGCATTTTATGCGAGCCACACAATTTTTCAAATAATTAATTATAGGTGTTCTCCAAAAAACAAAGTCTTCACTCTAATTTAGACTCTGATTTGTCGATTTTCGTCTCCAAAATCAGGTGTTCTCTCTAAAAGTTCTTCACTCTAATTTAGACTCTTATTTGTCGATTCGCGAGCCACAAAAAGAGCAGGGCGGGCCAGATTTGGCCTGCGGGCCGCCAGTTCGACACCCCTGTCAGTGTGTCAAATTCCTCGCTAATGTCCACAGCTCTTGCTGGTAGAAACGCAATTTAATTTTGTATAATGGCAATATTTATCACACTTTGCTTGATCCGTGTGCATTCGAACTCCGTTGAATTTTCTCTTTGTTTCAGTTTTGTTTTGAGTTTGTAATGTACGTGGTCGGTAGCGTAGTCACTGAATATTTTTAAAATTGGTTTTATTTAGCTCTGCTTTTTCTGACTTGCCTTTACTTAGATCTTGTCAATAAAATTTTCTCATATGCTTTAAGATTAAGTATAGGAATTAGATTAATCTTAAGGCTTAATGAAAAAAAATTTTATTGACAAGGTCTAAGTGAAGGCAATTCAGAAAAACCCTTAAGAAAAACCTAACCCTAAGATTAAGCACGATATAGGTATACGTAAGGTAAGTTGATAACGACAGCTATACAGTAGACTGATAAAAGAAATAGATCACGGCTGCTGACGATACACGTAACAAACTTAACAATTGCAACAGTCCGTTTCGGAGGCTTTGAATTATTGCTTGTGATTTATTTTATTTTATTTTTATTTTAATCTCTATATTTATCCTCCTGACTCGCAGGAAAGCGACGGAGGCGCTATACATAGGGTAAGCAATTACCCCGACCTGCTTCCGGAGATGCCAAGATATTGCTGTCCGCTAGTAAGTTAGTAGAAATATTACTACAATTTAGTACTGCTTGTCAAGACCATTAAGCAGGGGAAAGTGCCGCAAAGTGTCTTTCCCAAGGACACAACAGAATGGCGTAAGTGGGTTTTGAACCTAGACCATGCTGATCATCAGTCCGGTGCTTTAACCACTCGACCACGCTGCCAACAATATGGTGGCAGATGTAGTGTAACGCAATGTTTGTCGAGTGTTTATGTTACTAGAATTTTTTTAATGTATTGCAATAGTTTTCTTTAGTATTTTGATGGTGGATTATAAAAGTAAGTTCTGCGGTCTGTCATGCAGTTTCAAAGCAATGTTTAAAAATTGGCTAGCTAATTGGCATAATTGATAAGTTTTCCGAAGGCAACTATTGGTTGCAATCATTTAAGGTTAAAAGCTTTTTGTGAGCCACTTAATGCTCTACAAATGCTCCAAACATCAGCCAAAACAATAGGAGCAGGACTACTTTGAATTTAACATTTTGGCAAAATTTCATATCGATAACCGAAAGCCTAGACTTGAAAACAATGTTTCTTTATTTGTTTTCACACTGCGTACAATGATAGTGATAAAGTCAATTTCGTATCCCTATTTTCAAGTTGCGTGGGTTTGAAAATTGCATTAATTCATGCATCAATAGATTTTCGCATTTTTATTGAAAGCTACTTACACCTTCAATCGGAAAGTTTTTGCTCAAAAACTATTTTAATTTTTGAGTGTTAGCTTTTGACGCAGCAATGTTTGCTTTCGTCTTTACGCCACATCATAAAAAATTATAAACGTAAGAGAAATTATTTTACATTCTAGTTTAGTATCCGTTAAAATAAAAACAAAAGAAATTAAATAAAAAACAATTTAATTTGTTGAATGGAAAACGACGAAAATCTCAAGGCTGCTTCTTGATTTGATGAGAACAAAAAAACATTAGCAAGCAAAATAGGCTTGATTATGTCAAAAACCATAGCAATCACGTCGATTCTGCTGTGGTTGTTGTTCTTTCCTTCAGCAAAACTGACGCAGTCGACATGACATCATAAGAATCGACATCAGACGGGGATGATCTGATTACGAGCGCTTTCTCTGCTTTATCTTTTATGGATTGTTCAGTGTTGCTGTTTAAGAGACAGATTTCCGAATGCCCTCTGATCCAGTCCTGTATTAAAGTAAAAAATAGATTTTTTGACAAACTTTTTTTGACACATTTATTTTCGAGTTGCGCTTGGTCCTCAAGATATCATCTTTAGTCGCAATACAGTACACTTTAAAGTTCAAAAATAATAGACAGTTAAAGATACATGTCTAAAAAAATGTAAATAAGTTTATCGTGAAACTAAGTCTTTACAAAAATTTTTTTAGCAACCTTAATTTAATTTAAGTTTAGCTGGCAAATATTAAATCATATTTATAAAAAAAAATGAATAAATATTATACCGTGACCAACCCCATTTAAACAGAAAACAAATAAAAATCCAAAATTTTCAATCTTATTTTTATAAGATAAACTTATATTAACACCAAACCTACTCGTCTGCATGTTTTTTGTGGTCTTAGTTATGTTCAATTCATTCCCACCGATTAACTGATTGTCGCTTCTTGAGGGTGATATAAACCCAACTAAGGCCACGAAAACAAGGTTACACAAAGACAAGTGGGTTCGTCAGATTTGTCACAAACCTCTGATTGAGTAAGCACACAAAACACTTGGTGGACATATTATGCTCCAAAATCACAAAGAACTACTAGAACTCAAGGCGCTACACACTTCAGAGAACTTCTATCAACAAATCGCAATCAACTACGAAAATTGCAGAAACAAACATAACACTAACAAAAACTTTTTCAACGTTCTTCGAGTTAACACAAATGATATCAGCATCAAGACAGAGAATATACAACTATTTACAGAAATAAGCGGACGTCAGTGCAATTCAAGAACTAAAAGTGAATCAGTTTCACAAAACATTCTTCACTTTATGAACATCAGAAGATATCGCACACACAAATAAGGTGGAAATCTCCTGACTTACATGAAAAGCAACATTAGTTTTTTACTACTTAAAACACTAAGTATTTTACCAATCAACAAAAGCCATCCATCACAACAAAGCCACTATGGTATTCGTCTACTGAAGATTATAGTGAAAAGTATATATGTCTAGACATGGGGTAATCGTAATCGATTACGTTTTTTCATGTAGTTGTAATCGAATACATCGCAAAAACTTAGTTGTAATCGATTATATTGAGCTAGAATTCAAGCGCGGAAACCTCATTTGTGACGTAACATGTTGTCAACTTTATTCAGATAAACCAGTGAATCTTAACCTTTTTTGGTCTACGGACCATATTTTTCAAGAAAAATATCTGATGGAGCACTTTGCTATGCTGACACCTTAAGAATTTGCTATGCTGACACGAGCACTTTGCTATGCTGACACCTTTTGTTAAAACTGTATTGCACATAGGTCAGTGAACTCAAAGGCATGTTCAATTTTTACCTTAATAAAATAATAACCAATAAACGAATTAAGCAATCACTTTTAATTTGCGCATTCAACCTAACTACTTGTTTAATTTTAACAAGTAAAAGATTAGTGAGAAAACATACTTTTAATTTCAAATTTATTTGAACAAAACATGTACATACAGTACAATATATTTTGCAGAATCAATAGAACAGTCTAGGGCGCTAATTACTACTTCACCCAGATGACAGGTGCTTTCTCGCAGCCTGGCTCGTGAGTACGTCTGTTATTGCTTTTAAACATGACAGACCGAAAACAAACCTGTCAAAACAGAAGGGTATCTACCCATCCCGATGTTGAGCGAGGGTCTGCTAATCCGCAAACGTCCTTTTCAGACGGGGTGAAGTCTGGAAAAACTGCTCTTTTTAGGGCACATTGCAACAAGTTCCGAAGATCCACTATTCTCCAGCTGAACATCGAAGGCCTCACTGCAAGCAAGATGAAACGTTCTTCATTATCTTGCTCTGCAGTTTAAGGCACTCGTCACCCTTCTACAGAAAACCCACTGCACTAATTCAGAGAAGTTGGTACTTCCAAACTACCAACTCGGTGGGTCTTCCTTAAGCAGGAAGCATGGCCTTGCCACGTTTGTCCACAAGCGACTAAGGTATACTATAGCTTTTGGACCAATTTCCACCGACATCGAAAATTGAATGGTTGTTCGTGAAAGTTGATGGTTATAAAATAGTCAACGTCCGCAAACCTCCCTAGTGCTTCCTCGTCACGTTGATTGGGATTACGATAATACAAGTCCGGACGGTGAGTGCTTGGTTGGCTGGTCAAGTATTAACAGTCTTGCCCTCCTATAGAATGCCAACAATTCCGCCAGCTTTTACTCCGGCCGCTGGAACACTGTCACCAATCCAAATCTAGCTTTTGCTAGCGTAGGTCTTAACAGTCGCTTACCGGATAGCGTGTACTTGAAAATTTTCGCAGATCATAACATCGATCTGGGCTTATCACACCACTGAGGTTTGCTTTGTCAGTGCCATGCCTGTTAAGCGATGGAACTTCCTCAAGGCCAAATGGAGTCACGACATTGCTTTGACGAATAAATTCGCAAAGACTCTGTTGCCGCCTGATTCACTTGATGTGGAAGCGGCTTCCCAGGACTTCTGTAAAATCATCAAGAAGCCAAAATAACTATCCCACGCGGTTATCGAAACAACTATATTCCGTGTTGGGATGCGGAGTGTGAATCTCTCTCTATAGAACTTTCCAACAGTCTGCTCAAGGAGACGACTCCAGTTTGGCTGCTACAGCTTTACCTGCCAAACTTGACAGGAAATGGAGAGATCGATGGTCCGAAGCAGTTCGGAGCATCGACTTTTCACACTCTAGTCGAAAAGCGTGGAGTATTATAAACAACCTTACTGGTAGGTCACGACACTCTCCTCGTCACTGTCCCGTTTCAACTGATGCTATATCATCTCAGCTAGTCAGAAATGAAAGATACGAGGCTGTTGACCGCAAGTCATTTCGTACATGTTCCTCACGGAGTGTCTGACCTTTGGGGGGCCACAACACCAGACCCAGTGAATATCTCTGACAATTTCTCACAGAGAGACTTTATTGATGCCCTCCAACACTTAAAATCAGGTAAAGCTCCGGGCCCTGATTTCATCTGGCCAGAGCTTATAATCCATGCTGGAGCTGCTTTAAAGTTCTAGATACGTGACTTCCTTTCTTCCTGCTTGCGCCGACTCAAAGTTTCTACAATCTGGAGAAGAGTGATTGCAGTTCAAGTTCCCAAAGCAATAAAGCCCTTGGGGGACTCAAAGAGTAATGCACTGATATCTCTGCTGTGTGTCCCTTACAAGATCCTCGAGAGGCTTATCTACGCCAGCGTCGAGCCAATTACTGACGAACCATAGATGGAACGAGGAGTACTGTGAGAATACATCCCGACTCCCTGTTTTCATCCAGGACCAATGCCAGGTCTGTTGGAATGAGTTTACCCCGAACAGCTTGGGTTAAGCTCAATCGACTGTGGACTGGTGTTGGGCAATTCCACTGGTCCATGTACAAATGTATTTTACTCCTTCGTCGAATTGCGAGTGCGCGGCTGCTGAACAAACCGCAGATCACGTTCTAATAGCGTGCCCCATACGTCGGGCACCACACGGAGCACGAGGTCTGACAATTTTGGATAACAAAATTCGATGCTGGCTTAACACCATCACTCTCAGCATCTGATCCGGGCAGTACAGAAGCCTCGGGTAGTAAAGGATAAACCCTCAACCCCAGTTCCGTTTGTGTCTGAACTGAAGTGGATGCCCTTTTAAACGACGACGACTAACTTCGGTTTGGTGTTTTCGACGCAAAGTAACAAAATATATTTTGACAAAATCATTCAGTCTTAATCTGATAGTTCCTTTGCTGTTGATGTCCAATTTGCTTCTTTTTTAACTGAATACATCCAGTATAGTTGAAAACCGCAGATTCAAACACCCTATCATTCAATGAGTTTGTTTTGAAAAAGTTAAATGCATGTACCTGTATGACAGCATACTGTGCCAAATACAAGGTTAAGCATGGTGTCGAGCTGAAAACATCAAAAAAGATTAGCTATGCAGAAACCAATCAAACATTAAATAAAAAAAACGCTGCTGCGATCTAGTGCTAGTTACATAATCTACTGTAGTAGGATGACGAGTGGCTCAATTGTAAAGTAAGATAATGAAGAACGTTCATCTTGTCTGCTTTCGATGTTCAGCTAGAAAATAGTGGGCCTTCGATGTTTAGCTGGAGAATCCTAGCATTGCCCCGTCCTGAAAAGGACGTTTGCCGATTAGCAGACCCACACTGAACATCGGAATGGGTGGATACCCTTTCGTTTTGGTAGATTCGGTTTCGGTCTGTCATTTTAAAATCAATAAACAGACTTACGGCCCAGGCTGAGCTTCGTGCCCGAGACCGGTACCAGGCCTGTTATGATGGGCTTACCCCGAGCAGCTTGGGTTAAGCTCAACCGACTGCGGACTGGTATTGGGCGATTCCATTCGTCCATGCACAAATGGGGTCTCGCTCCTTCGCCGAATTGCGAATGTGGCGCCTCTGAGTAAACTGCAGACCATGTACTAACAGCGTGCTCTATACATCGGGCACCACATGGAGCCCGAGGTCTGACGGTTTTGAATGACGAAACTCGATGCTGGCTTAATGACATCACTGCCAGCATCTGATCCAGGCACTGCAGGATTCTGGGGTAGTAAAAGGATAAACCCTCGACCCCAGTCCTGTTTGTGTCTGACCTAGAGTGGATACCCTTCAAACGACGACGACGACGAGCTGGAGAATAGTGGGCCTTCAAAACTTGCTGACAATGTGCCCTGAAAAGGCCCATTTTTTCCCAGACTTTGTCTCGTTTTGAGAAGGACGTTTGCCGATTAGCAGACCCTCGCTGAACATCGGGGTAGGTAGACACGTTTTAATAGCGTGCCCCATACATCGGGAACCCCCATACATCGGGAACTACACGGAGCACGAGGTCTGACGGTTTTGGATGACAAAACCCGATACTGGCTTAACACCATCACTACCAGCATCTGATCCGGGCAGTACAGCAGCCTGGGGCCCTGTCCTGTTTGTGACTGAACGGAGTGGATGCTCTTCCAAACAACAACATAATTTACTTCCCTCGTATATGTACTTCCAACATAATTCAATATGGTAACGTCTATAATTTTTATAAATGTTTTACCAAGAATTTATGAAACTCTCTGTGGACCACTAAAAATTTCTAGTGGACCACCGGTGGTCTATTTGGACTAGGTTAAGAACCACTGAGATAAACGATTTCAAAACTTCTGTTTATAAATGTAACAAACATTTTAAATGCTAATTGTGATACTGATTAAAGAAAAGATTATTTTACCCATGCGTTTCAGAATTTCTGTTGTAGCATTAGAAAAACACATGATTGTTTTGAGAAATCGTAATTGCAGAATGGGTAACTAATCGATTACATTTGTCATGTAATCACCCCATTCCTAATTATGTCTATTGCAGATTATAGTAAAGAGCATACCATGTCTGGCAATATTTGTGCTAATACTAAATACAACCCAAATTCTTTTAAAGCAGGGGAGTGCAACTGTTTACCTCAATGCGCCAAATTATACAATAGTAATTATACAATTATACAATAAGTAATGCTGAGCGTTGGACAATTTAGTACCAAGCAAAACCGTTGTTGTTATTATTCCTTGTATTGTAAAAAAGAATTTCTCAATCAATTTACACGTAACGTTAAAATATTGTTCTACTTGTAGATCCTGAGATAATTCAGATACTGAAAAACTTGCTGCGCAGTATCGCTAACGTGGTACTCTCGCCCAAAGCAATACTAAAAACAGAACATTTGCTTATTTTTTGCTTTAAAGAAAGTTCAATATTATTCGATAGGTCATTTATTCGCCTTGCCATTGTAAACCAAAACAGACATAGTTCCTCCACAACACATTTCTTTTCTGAAAACACACGTCTAGTTGACAACTCAAACAATTCTTAATGAATTCACCATCACTGTAGGCCTAAGCTTTTCCTTTTTCTTAAATTACTTCAGATATCTCAAAGCTCAGTTTTTTAACAAGCTCAATGTCTTTTTCATATGCATGAAATACCCCTTACATGTTCAAAGACTTTTTAAACTGCTCTGTTTCGTCCAACCGTAATTGACCTTCAATGCTATCAAATTTGGCAGGATGTTTTATGCAATAGTGACGCCTAATATTGTACTCTTTCATTACTTCTATAGTATTTTGACAAATCAGACAAATTACATTTTCATTACGTGAAATAACGAAGTACTTTTTGCAACTCGTTGCTGAACAGTTTCACGATCAATTTTCCTTCTCTTGAAGACATTTTAGGATTTTAGGCTAATTTCTAGGATGAATATTTTGTTTTTACAAGCAGTGCAACAAGCACTACGATGCAACAAGAACAAATTGCCACGGTTCGTAGTAGAATTTAATTAGTGTGAAATAGCAAAAATACCAATAAGAATAAAAAACCGTTAAGCAGGTTAAAAAAAGTTATCAAATATATTTTATCTATTCGGCTTTAAAACTGTTTCTTATTTTACCACAAAAAATTCTCTTTTTAACATTTTTGCTTAACTCGTGTTTAGTTTACTAGAAGCGGGCCATAAAAAAAAGTGCCGCGGGCCGAATGTCGCACGCCTCTGTTCTAAAGTAATTAAAAAATGCAGCTCTAATTATGTAAACGAAATTCACGAAGCTTTGTTGATCAAAAAACATAACCTTGGACTCAATCGACAATTATTTGTGAATGGATGGTCGTTTTTGTTAAATATATTTTTCATTGTTGTTTCTGTTATTTGGATTCTGCTTGTTGTATCGACTTTGTTATTGTATAGTTATTATTTTGCGTTTGTATTCTTAAATCAATTGTTCACTAATTCCCCTTTATGAAAACTTCGCGTGATCATTTTGATAAATAACTATAAGGTCTATGTAATAAGGTCATTGATTTCGGTCTTTAATTTTGTTTGCAAATTTTCTTTCCAATTTATTCATTTGAAGGCTATTGTAAATTGTAAAACGAAATTGTAAATTATAATTGCTATTGTAAAACGAAAACGTTCATGGTAGTTCAGAGTTGTTTTTTTTTAATTTTAAATTTTTTACTCTGGTATGAATAAATTAATATTTGCTGAATATATTTGTGGTATGGTTGAAGCAAGTATAATCTCTCTCTAATAGTGAATTGTTTGAGACATCATTCTTAAATCTAATTACGTCACACTAAACTCAAACACACCAACACGTTTACCACCTGATAACAAACAGTATCCCACATCACCAGATATCACTACAGCTCAGTTGATTGCACTACCTGGGCAAACTATACACTCGCACCACATCGGGATACATCACAGAACTAACACAGTATCCTCGCGCAGTAGCAGAAACAGCAGAAAAAATCTCCGGCCAATAAAGCTTTTCAGATAATTGAGTGACACAAACTTTCTTGCCAGGATTCATGGCAAAGTTGCTGCAATTTTCCTATTTCGCTGCATGCTATGACGTTTATCGTTCTTCTTTGAAGCTACGATATTCTGTATTTGTTGGGAGCTTAGAGGTTATAGTTGATTGATCAATTACCTTTTCTTGACAAGCAGTAGAACAGTATGTTGCCTTGTGGCAACCGGTGCACTCGCTAACGGCGTGATTTCCACATGTATTGCAGTATTGTAGCGAGTTCATTGCATCTGATTTAACACTTGCTTCTTGTTGCTTAACATCTTTGGCAGGAGAAGCTACAAATAATGGTCAGAAAATCAAAAATTTTGTTTAGTTCTTTTTATTTCTTCAATCAAGTGGGATGCTACGTAAAATAAGAAAAGTGATTTACAAATTACTTTTAAGGGAGTTCGATTTACAAAAGGAAAAAAGAAAACCAAAGGAAGATTACTACTTGCAATAAAAAAATAAGGTATCTTAGATCGTACGGTAGCTTTAAATATTGAGTTTGTCAAGACAAAAAGACAGATAGTAGTTAAACTTTTTTTCGAAAATGCTAGCAAAAGAACTTTTAGTTATTCTGTTCAATAATAAAGTCGCTTTTCCAAGTATTAAAAAGCTACTATGCTATTTTTCTTGCTACCAGGTGTATTATTCATTATATTCTGTTGTTCTTCTGGTTAAAACAGAAAACTTTTTTTGTTAAAAACCTTTTCAGTTTATTAAAAACTAAAAATTAAAAACAAACAGTCAACGTTTCGGGTGCGGTTACAAGCACGCTTCGTCAGGACCAAAGCTAAAATGAATGTAAAGTTAAGAACTCAACTAAAATTGTTTTCAAAAAACAGTTGCCAAAACACAGCGGAAAATTACTCAAGCGTAGTAGTAAATTAGTACTTCAAAAAAAAAAACAACAAGTTTCGTATAAAAAACATTGAAATGCGCAACACGGAATCGAACAAGCGTGAGAAAACAATTTAAAACAGCAATTAAATTTTGAAAGTAAATAAAATACAAAAAACAGGTTTTTATTTTAACTCATTATATATTGCATTGTAGTAGACACCTTCTTTGTCATTTATCAATGAATTAGTTTTTGGCATAAAATATGATTCTAAAAAACGGCGTTTATAAAAGTCAGGTTTATAAGTAAGAATTGATGAGCCAAGCCAGTTGATTTTATGGTCGAATTTTACAACATGTTTGACAAGAGCAGTTTTTTTATTTATTTATGTTATCATCAATTTTCGCCGGATTGCGTGGGAAAAGGTCACGTTTGTGTGTGAAAGGTAAAGGTCGCGTGTTTTAAAATTACTCTGTGCGGAACACAAACGTGACCTTTACCCACGCCATCTGGCGAAAATTGATGATAACAACATAAAAAATTGCTCTTGTCAAACATGTTGTAAAATTCGAGCATAAAATCAACTGGCTTGGCTCATCAATTCTTACTTATAAACCTGACTTTTATAAACGCCGTTTTTTAGAATCATATTTTATACAAAAAACTAATTCATCGATAAATGACAAAGAAGGTGTCTACTACAATGCAATATATAATGAGTTAAAATAAAACCTGTTTTTTGTATTTTATTTACTTTCAAAATTTAATTGCTGTTTTAAATTGTTTTCTCACGCTTGTTCGATTCCGTGTTGCGCATTTCAATGTTTTTTACACGAAACTTGTTGTTTTTTTTTGAAGTACTAATTTACTACTACGCTTGAGTAATTTCCCGCTATGTTTTGGCAACTGTTTTTTGAAAACAATTTTAGTTGAGTTCTTAATTGATGAAACGTGCTTGTAACCGCACTCGAAACGTTGACTGTTTGTTTTTAATTTTTAGTTTTTAATAAACTGAAAAGGTTTTCAACAAAAAAAGTTTTCTGTTTTTACCAGAAGAACAACAGAATATAATGATTAAAAAGCTACTTTGTGAATACCACAAAAAGTTCATCGTACAGCGTAGCCATAAGCAGAATGTAGTATTAAATGATCTAATGGAAATTTGAACCTGCAACCATAAGCATAACAACCTGTAATATGTAGAGACATGGCAAAAAAGAGGAAGCTATGCAACAGAAATACAACAACTTACAGGCTGATAATGCTAACTAATTATTAATGATAACATAAGAAATTATAAGACGCTTTTTCAATAAGATTACTTTTTTACTTTGGTTAAATCCATAAACATTCATCATTTCTAAATGATTTGAAAAGTTTACAACGAAAAACAAGCAAACTTAAAAAGCGATTTGAAGCAACCACTTTATCAAGAGTAAAAGTGAAAACGACTCACTTTCGATCAGCACACTCGATGGAGCGACAACGGACGCATTCAGCACTTGGGAATAACTGACAGATGCTCGTGTGACTGGGAACTCAGAGACCTGCCGATTAAAGCATATTTCTAACTTTCGCCTAAAATAAGAGCCTATAGGCTGATTATAAAGCAGAAATTGACTAGAAATAACAGAAAAGTTTAGCGAAGTCAACGAGTGAATAGAGTGTCAGATTGTAATATCGGCGGATTAGGCTTCGATCCCAATCGGTGAAAACTAAAGTTTTTAAAATTGGTACAGTTGGAAGCATTTCGACTACAAAACCTCGCCGTCTACTCGGCAGCGCCTTGGTGTGGGAAGAACACAATGATAAGCTATGCTCGCAATTAAAATATTTTCTAGCTATAGCACTGTAAAAAGCAAAAAAATTTCTTTACGAATGATAACAATGGAAACGAATAGAATCAATGGTGAAAAATGTGATTGAAATTTTATTTTTGGTTGCGCCTTTTGTTAAGATGCCTTATGAAGATTATCAAACTTATCCTGAAAACTCAATAAACAATAGAAAACGTAATAACAAGAACTCACAACCAAACAAGAACTCAAAACTTCTAGCACCAAAGTCAACCGAAAACAACCCTAACTTTGACGGTATTCGAACCCGTGTACCTGTTCCTTATTGTATTGAGCAGCCAACTTTTGTATTAGATTAATTCGTTGATTGTAGCTTTGAGATTTCGCTTCGGCAATCGCTAGTTTCAGCCTCTGAGCTTGTTCGAGAAGATTGTTCGACATTTCTTCCAGTTGCCACCACGTACGTTGCTCCGCCAATTGCGACTGCACGAAGAGGTAACAAACGATGCAAAATCATTCACTGCACACTGTCACTGGAAGTTTTAAAATGCAACGTTGTTCAAAGCAGAGTTGTAATTCAGGCAAGGCTCGGAATCGAATTTGATGACTTGAACGAGTTGCAACCAAATCTATACTGTGTGGCGTGAGCCGGTCCGAGCAAAAACGTCAAAACACGCGTTTAGCGAATGCGAGCGAGAGAAGGAAAATTTAGAGAAATGCAGGAGTGATGTGAAATGATCTCTGACAATGATAAAAAAAAAGGTTGACATTCAGCAAATGACTGGAAAAAAAATAACTGGCAAGATGCTAGAAAAAAGGAAAAAAATGTTGGGCAACACGGTTCTGCTGTAAGGTTATGGCACATTGATGGAAGTCTGTAAATGTCTACAAGAGACATTATATGTTTAGACGACTAGACGATCTTGAAAAATAAATGTCGTAGAAGTGTCAAAGAAAAAATTTGAAAAAAAAATTGAGATTATCATGAGAAGCAAGTGAATGAAAAAGATAATAAAATGATAATAATCATTCATCATTTGCCATTTTGAATCAAAACAATAGATTAATTAAAAATTTCAATAAATACATTTACAAAGAGTCTTAAATAAAATAAGCATCACTATTTTATACATTAGTCCAAATATGATTGAAAGAAAAAAAAGGGCAATGCTGTTTACGAGTTTACAACTTTGATATGGATCAAGAAAACATATTCTTTTTATAGTTAAGTTTCAAAGAAATGCTGTTTACGAGTTTACAACTTTGATATGGATCAAGAAAACATATTCTTTTTATAGTTAAGTTTCAAAGAAATGCTGTTTACGAGTTTACAACTTTGATATGGATCAAGAAAACATATTCTTTTTATAGTTAAGTTTCAAAGAAATTACCAGATAATACGTGATACTAGAATCGGAAACAGTTATTTTCCCATACAAAAAGCAAACAAAAAAGCAATAAAAACAAAACGATACAAAAAGGACGGGACACAACGAAGAAACATTTTTATTTCAAAACGATCCAGAAAATTACAAGGGTATAGTTTTAGAATTCATTGCTTTAATTCAACAGAACAAGGAGAAATGATAAAACTTGATAGAAAACTGTTCAAAACAGTGGTGCCCATTATTGTATATGTGATACGCGAAATTGTAATTGATGAGCATCGCAAACGTCTTCGTCTCAAATCAATTGTCATACTTCTTTTTGTCTTTAAAAGCGAAGACTAAAAAAGGTGTGCGCGCTTTAAAAAAAGAAAATTTAAATTCAAACTCGAGTAAGGAGTAAAAAACTTTGCATTTAAAAGAGGGGGTACAAAAAAACTTGCGGGTTTCAAGACGCTCTCAAGCTACAAGATGGGCGTAAAACTAGTGATACTTACTTCAGCTATAAGTAATCGAACAATAGACTCCGCATCGGAAGCAACCGCCGGTTTGCTGCTGCAAGGTACGCTTTGAATCAAATTCGTGGGGGTGCAAAGTTCGGGTGCTGAAAATACACAAATGAGGACTTCTTTATATTATTTCTTTATTTGTTCAAATATTTTTAAAGGTCTTTTTTCAGTACTTAATCAAATGTACTAAAAGGGGAATTCAAACAGAAAAATAGAGATGTTCACTCAAAACACTTGCCAGGCTTGTCGTTATTCTTATAAGAAGTACTCATTGTACAGTACAGTTCACTAAAAAGGTAAAGAATTGCTAAAGCAGAATCTTGTAGTTAATGCGAAAGCAGATAGGTTTGATATGGCTCTCTGTCCAAAGGTTGCGTCGTCCGCTTAATGTATCATGGTGGTGGTAGTGGTGGGTTTACCCGACCCATTCCTGGGGATGGGGGTGCGGATCAACTCCACGGAGTCCCAAGCATCGGGGAACTTTCCACGGACGGGACCAGAGGTCCAGAATAGAGAGGGAGTGGCCGAAGATGGCCAGACGCATAGGGTCAAGTACAGGGCAGTCTAATACGACATGAAAAAGGTCGTGTGATTCAGAACCACAGTTGCTGCATGAAGGAGTCTCGGCTCGACCAATCCTGTGGAGGTATGTGCCAAGAAGAGTGCTGTGCCCGTTGCAGCGTAAACGAGAGAGAGCACAGCAAGCGGAGCGAGGGAGAGTAAGCTCCTCAGAAGAAACTGGAAGGATTTGATGCTGAAAGAGGCCAGATTGAATACTGCATCTCTAACTGGTGTAAAAGGACAGTCCTTGGGAGGAAATAA
Organism: Diplosoma virens; assembly: GCA_963680785.1. Lineage (NCBI taxonomy): Eukaryota > Metazoa > Chordata > Ascidiacea > Aplousobranchia > Didemnidae > Diplosoma > Diplosoma virens. Next base: position 28,512,527 of record OY796893.1, read on the forward strand.
GCGTGAAAAAGACAGTGATATCGTGGCGGGATCAAGAGAGGCTCCAACTTTAGCGAGAGAGTCTGCTAAATTATTGCCTGGGAGGAAAGAATGATCGGGTATCTATTGGAAATGGACTACCTTAAAGTCGAATAAAGTATTATTGGGTGTCGAAGAAGGATTTGGGAGTTAAGTAAGATAAAGGAGCAAAGAGGGTTGACAAGACAGATAGAGAGTCAGAGAACAAGGTGACAGATTTAAAAGCACATGTCTTGGAGTGAGAGATACACCACTCAAAATCATGAAGAATGACATAGGTCTTGGCCACCAGCCGGTGCCGAGACCTATGCCATTCTTCATGATGAGTCCAGTCCAGGAGAGGGAGGTAACAGTGAGACACTTTGTACACTTAATGTGGATCTCTGCACCACCCTTTCCAGCCCGCCAGAAATTGAGCCACCAGTCCAGGCAGTGATGTCGCTGTGGGACAGGGAGGACAGGTGGAAAGTAGCGGCGGTGTTGCGAAGGGAGGAAGGGTCATTACAAGAGCATGGAGAAGAGAGTTACTGTGAGATAGTGTAAGAAGAAGGTTTAGGAGGACAAGGATTAGAGGTTCGCAAGGTAGTTGTAGGTTAGGGGTAAGGTTATGTAAGCAGGAGAAGGATTTCCATGTTCCTTTCTTAAGACGCGTGTGGGGGTTAGAATTTGCGATAGAGGCTAGAGGAAAGCTTGAAGGTAGTCTGAGGGCTGGCTCAAAAAAAGAGAAAGATTGGTGGGTGAGGGTGACGCGAAGTGGAGAAAGAAGCGCTTCTAGGTGAAGCAGGGAGATAGGAGTAGACAATAGACAACCTGTGATTATTCTACAGGAAGATCTATGCATCATCTCCACAGAGGTGATGCGAGTGGGAGATGAGAAAGGAAACCAGCCTGGGAAAGCATAGGTGAGGCTCTCCTTAATGCATCATCGTCTTCTGAGGTGAAAATTATGCACCAATAACCCTTTTAAACTAAGTCAATGAGCATTAACTGACCTGCAATAGCTTGAGAATGAAGATTTTTAGAATTGCCAGTTAAAAGAGCTGTTTTGCAAGAACCCTCATCAGACTGTGAACCAGCAGGGACCGAAGAGTTGCGCTTTCGTCTTTTGTACGGTTGAAACAAACGGACGGGGCACGTCTGAAAGGCGACTTTAAAATAAGCTAGATACGCCATGACTCATTTGCTGCTAAACTAACAATGCTGCTGTCGTCGCTGCACACTGCGCATGCGCAAGCTGCTGAATGCGGCTTGAGGTGTCCTTCGTTGATGAGCTTGAGCAGAGTGTAGGCGCCATGCCGAATGCTACGCTTCCAATCACGTGACGTCGACAGACCGCACTCGATTTCGAATTGACTCGGCGTTATCCAGTCGCTCTCGAACAAAATGCATTTTCCTTTTTGGCCTGCGTTGCAGCGACACATGGAAAAAGTTAATATCATCATGTCAATTACTTGTCTTTCTGACTCGAAGAAAAACGACGCGAGCGCTAATCATTGAACAACTATGAAGCGATTACCTTTATGTACTATAAAAGGTATTGCTGCCCAGTTCAAAGTTTTTATTAATTTTTATTAGAGCTGCTAGCCAAAAATCATTTAGCAGAGGTGAGGCTCGCTTAACTGTCCCTTCTATGGACACAATAGAATAACGTAAGAGTTGCACTAAGGTTCGCGTTTTGCCAACATTTTTATGAGTCCTAATACGAGGATGAAACAGGCATGTCGATGCTTGCCTGCATCTAGGTCTTGACCGAACACTCGGGACAAGTTGAATGGGAATTGTGCGGGTGACGTGGCCCTCCTATGTACTCGGCCACACCGCGAAAAAAATTGATAAAATCCGATTTAAAATTACTGGCTGGATCATTTTCGTGCCTAAAAATGGGCCGCACTTTGCCCACCCCTGTGCTAGATTGTGGGTCAGCAAATTAAAGCCTGCTTTAGCAATTGTCCGGACAATCAAACAATTTTTATTATTACTATACTTGAAGAAAATGCTTCCAGTGAAATATTAATAAGTTGAAAAAACAAAATATTTTTTGCAATATGCAATGGTTTAGGAGAGCCAAATATTATTCAAGGGGACAACATTTTTGTCTAAATTTCATAGTTTCAAAAAAAATGACAATTTTTGCTATTTACTTAAACACTATCTCTATTTTGTTTTTTATCCTCTTTAGTTCTTAAGTTTTATTGTTTTGGAGGTTTATCCAGTTTGCGTCTCATTTGTCGCAGTAGAAAAACTTGAATATGATAACGATATGAAAACTTTGGGTGTAGATTTCAGTTTAATTCCAAGTCTTGCCATAGCAAACATTTATAGATCGCGTCAGTTTCGTTTATCATAATTCCAGTTTTGCAATCAGATCCTATCATTTATTGTCGCAAACATTCAGTCCAAAAAGTTTCACTGATGTTAATAAAAATGTATAATTATTTTCACTGCGGCAAAATATTAACCTGATCCGAGCTTTGTTCTGTCGAGAATTGCATGTTTTTTTCTGCAAGATACCGTGATTTGATCACCGCTGGCGAAAGGATCCCAGTTATTGTTGACTGGTGCTGTCGAAGGCTTTTTGATTGAGTTCGCAGTGGCATCCATAACAGATGTAAAAGTAGTTAAACCTTTAATGTTGGCAACTAGAACTAAACAAAAACGTTTATTTGATTTTTTTTTAAAACAAAATAAATTAATATAAACACATAGACATAACGAAGTCCGTTATTTTCCAAAGTAAATAAAAGAAATACTATAGCTAATATTATATTATATTGGTATATCTACATTCTACACGTTTATAAAACAACGTGTTACGCATTTATCATGTAGTAAAAGTAGACGTATCTGCTTACTGTTTGTAGGAGCTGATTCAGATGTAGGACTATCATTATTAATATTTTGTTGGTTGTTTTGAGATATGGCAAACTGCACGTTTCGAACTGGAACAGGTATCTGACAAAGACAATGAAATAATTCTTTTCAATTGATTAACTTTAGTTTGATTGCGATTGACTTGGAAAAGCGGTACGGCACTGAGCTTAAGTCAACGTTTATTTATTTATTTATTTTTTCAATAAAAAAGTTAAGAATTTTTCAATCAAATATACCTCTCAAACTCAAGACATAGACATAGATATTACTTCAGTGTACTATCTCTTGTAGTCCAACAAAGTTTATCAGAGCCTTTTGTCAATCCACAGCATCAAGTTGTACCCAGATTGGGTTACAACACACATTATGCAAACAAGGAGGCCATTATTAAGGCCGGCAATGCTGGCTATATCTGTAAACATTAAAGTTATCCTCAACAAAAGAAGATCTCCTAGCCAACATCTGCAAGGAATACGACTGTGACATCCTGTGTATCCAGGAAACACACCGTGGTCCTAATCACAATCGACCACGTGTACCAGGAATGACCCTGGCTGTAGAGCGTCCCCATGAAAAACATGGAAGCGCTATGTTTGTTAAAAATGGTAGCATATTTGAATCAACATCTCAAACCAGCCACAACAGCATCAAGATGTTGAGTACCACCTTGAATGGACTAACCATCACCTCCGTCCACAAACTTCCCAATGAACCTTTCTGTATAACACCAGTTCTTACCCACAAAAAGGAAGTTTTTATCGGAGACTTCAATAGCCATAGCACCACTTGGGGCTATGAAAATACAAATAACGATGGAGAAGCTGTGGAACAATGGGCCGAAGCTCAGAATTTGAATCTTATTCATGGCGCTAAACTGCCCAAGTTATTTAATAGTAAACGCTGGAAAAAAGGCTACAACACAGATCTAGCTTTCGTAAGCTCAAACATCGTGACATTCTGCAATAAGCTTGTACGGCAGCCAATTCCCCGGACACAACATCGTCCTATTGGTATTAAGATCAATGCAGCAGTCATGCCGAAAACTGTTCCATTTCAACGTCGCTTTAATTACACCAAAGCAAACTGGCAAGCCTTCTCTGAAGAACTTGAAAGTTATGCTGGAAACTAGGAGCCTACACCCACCAAATATGATAAGTTCATTGAATAGGTGCATAAAGCTGCTAGAAACAATATCCCCCGAGGTTGCAGAACATCTTGCATCCCCAACTTGACTAATGAGTGCTAGGTTATATGAAGAATACGAACAACTCTTCCATAGGAATCCCTTTGGTGATCGCACTGTTAAAGCTGGCGAATCTTTGCTATCTGCTATTTCCAACCAAAAGCAGCAAACCTGGCAAAACCTGGTTGAGTCAACGGATATGAGAAGAAGCAGCCGGAAAGCTTGGAACCTCATTCGCAAGCTTGGGAATGACCAAACAGCAAACAAACAGCATTCAAACGTCACTGCTAACCAGGTTGCACACCAACTAGTATTAAATGGGAAAACAACTCATCCCCTTAAAGTGACGTCTAAAATCAATCGGTGTGTGCCTTCCAGTAAGCCAAAATCTACTAGACCATTCACAGAAGAGCTGAACACAGGAATTAAGAGTTTGAAGAATGGCAAAGCAATAAGACTTGATAACATCTCCGTGGAAGAAATCAAGCACTTTGGGCTCAAGGCAAGAAAGTGGCTATTACAGTTTTTCAACAACTGTTTTTTTCAACAAAAGATTTCCAGAATATGGAGAAGAACCAAGGTAACTACCTTGTTTCTTCTCCATATTCCTGGTTTTTTCCTGGTTTCAGCAGGGCAACTGAAAACCAGGAAAAAACCAGGAAAAAATTGTTCGGAACCAAAAAGTTATAGGCCAACATCCCTGCTCAGCTATCTCTACAAACTCTTAGGGCGATTTCTCAACCGAATTGCTCCCATCATAGAAACACACACTATTGAGGAGCAAGCTGGTTCTGCCCTGGTAAATTAACCATCGGCTAATTGCTAAATCTGACTCAGCACATTGAAGACGGCTACCAGAAAAAGAAAATTATGGGAGCTGTGTTTGTAGACCTCACTGCTGCCTACGACACAGTGAACCATCGTCTTCTCCTCCAAAAAGTATTAAAAATAACTGATGACTTACATCTTGTGCAGTTTCTTGGAGAGATGCTGAGAAACAGACGTTTTTTTGTAATGCTAAACAATAAACGAAGCAGAGTCCGACTGCAAAAGAATGGCCTTCCTCAAGGCAGCGTGCTAGCCCCGCTCCTCTATAACATATACACAAATGACCAACCACTGGATCCAGAAACCAAGCGTTTCGTCTATGCTGATGATCTTGTGTTACTAGCCGGCATTTAACATTCACTGCAGTCAAAAAATCGCTTACCAATGCTCTAAACGGTCTACTGGTTTACTACGCAGAAAATTCTCTCAAAGCCAACCCATCCAAGACCCAAGTGCGCTCCTTCCACCTCAAGAACAGAGAGGCGAATCACCCACTGAACATCATATGGCATGAAAAGAAACTTAAAAACACAGCATACCCTAAATACTTGGAGTAACCCTTGATCGATCCCTGACATTTAAAAAGCACATTCAGAACTGCAAGGCTAAAGTGTGCATGCAAAACATCATGCGCAAGCTTATTTCCTCACACTGGGGAGCTAGCCCTCATACATTGAGAATATCAGAACTTGCTCTCTGCTACTCTGCAGCTGAGTATGCTTGCCCAGTATGGTCACGGTCTGCACATGCTCATCGCCTAGACCCTGCTCTTAATGACAGTTGTCGCATTATTACAGGGTGCCTGAAATCCACCAACACCAACTGTCTATACCTGCTCGCCGGATTAGCTCCACCAGACATTCAACGCAAGGTGGCAAGCAGTAGGGAAAGGAAAAAAGCAAGACATGACCCAAGCCACCACATGCTATACGGATCAGAGGCAGCAAATCAACGCCTAAAATCAAGGAAGAGTTTCTTGCATAGCACTCCTCTTCTTAACATGCCTTCTGAGGAGATGAGGATCGAGCTATGGAAGAACCGGCTCAGAGAATGCCCTTTAAAGCTAGCTTTTAACATAGAACAAGCTGAGGTGCTTCCCCCTGGTCACCAAGCTCCTTGGAAAGACTGGAGATGCCTTAACCGACTTCGAACTGGAACTGTTAAAACCCAAAGCACACTTGCAAAGTGGGAATTTCATAATGGCCCGACTTTGTGTAAGTGTGGTACTGCAGATGACACTGCAGAACACCTGCTTGGATGCCCTCTACTTTCACAGAAGTGCAGTCGAGACAACCTTTCAGCCTTCAACAACATTGCTGAAAAAACAGTGAAGTTTTGGAAAGACTATGTTTAGAGACACAAAATATATATATAATCAAATATACCAAACACAAACAGGAAACCGTAAGCCAAGAACTTTTCTCGTTTTTTATACTAGGATTGATCGTTTTTTGCAGGCAACCACAAATTTATAATAAATTATACAGAATAATAATATTTGTGTTAAGACAAGTAAAAGTAGAAGATAAAAACATTAAATATATTGAGGCGTGATAGCATTGCTTTCATTGAGGCCCTAAAATAAAATGCATCATTAAAAATGCAAATTCCGACATTAAAAATACAAGTTTTCCGATTTTTAATTGGTTAAATATACCTACCCCAAATTGTTATTATTAACACCGAAAATAAACTAATTAAAATTACACAGAAAAAAAGACTAAAACCGAATCAACTAACCTATAATCCCCAACTGTTCTAATGCAGTCTACCGAAAACAACACTTAATCAAACGTGGTTGGCACAGAAATTGAACTAAGACCTTGCGCGACTAAAGCAGTAACGAAAACTAACAGATTAACTAAACCATTTTACAAAACCATCACCAGTTCTTTTATTTGATAAAAAAACGACACTAAAAATAATTTGAGTAGTGTGTTGAGAATACAGGAAAAAAATTGTGAACTTATAGTTTCTCTAATTACTTTTTATTATCAGGGGATGCATCACATTCAACCAATAGAACCACTACATGTCCATAATTTAATAATTTTAACGTCCTGATAATGAGCAAATGATTTAGAGATACCTTATGAGCTCCAATTTGTCGGTAACTTTAAAAAGGAAAAAATAAATTTTTACAATATTTAAAAATAACATATAGAAGTAGGGTCACTTCTTAAAGGTTTCCTTTCGACACTTTTCCGAAATCGTTAGAATTAAGATCGTCGTCGTCATCGTCGTTTGAAGGGTATCCACTCCAGGTCAGACACAAACAGGACTGGGGCCGAGGGTGTATCCTTTTACCACCCCAGACTGCTGCACTGCCTGGATCAATTCTGGCAGTGATGTCATTAAGCCAGCATCGAGTTTCGTCATCCAAAACCGTCAGATCTCGTGCTCCATGTGGTGCCCGATGTATAGGGCACGCTGTTAGTACATGGTCTGCGGTTTGCTCAGAGGCGCCACACTCGCAATTCGGTGAAGGAGCAAGACCCCATTTGTGCATGGACAAATGGAATCGCCCAACACCAGTCCGCAGGCGGTTGAGCCTAACCCAAGCTGCTCGGGGTAAGCCCATCTCAACAGGCCTGGCACCGGTCTCGGGCACAAAAGCACGGAGCCTGGAAGCATTTTCACAGTACTCCGTTTTCCATTTGTGATTTCTCCATTCAGAGGCGCGGATGCCAAGTCTGGCAAGGTTATCCAAAAGATTCCGCTCACCTGGCACAAACGGGCGTCTGGATCTTAGTCTCACTTGGCCAGTATCTGAGGACCCACTTAAGAGACCATGCAATATACGAGGGTCAGTCAATAAGTAATGAGACTTTCTCAATTACTTTGGTGTTCTTGGAGTTATGCAACTGAAATTTTATGTGATGATTATGAATGGAGTTGTCATCTTATTTACAACAAAACTTGTTTATTTTCAGATTACTGTAGGTGTGACGATAAATTGAAATGACTACTAGGCTAGGAAACAGCTCATGCTTGGAACAAAGAGGAGTCATCAGATTTCTGTTGGCAGAGAGTGTAAAATCATGTGAGATTCTGTCTAGAATGCAAAGACAATATGGTCCTTCCTGTATGTCTAGAGCAAACTTCTACAAATGGGTGCAAGCATTCAAAGATGGACGCGAAAGCATTACTGATGATCTGAGAAGTGGAAGACCTGTGGATGTCTCTACCCCAGAAGCAGTACAGGCAGTTGAAGACCTGATCAAATCTGATAGAAGGGTCACTTTAGATGAAATTGCTACAAACTTGGACATCTCCCATGGCACAGTGTACGCAATTGTGCGTGAGAAGCTGCGTTTTTCAAAAGTCAGCTGTCGCTGGGTTCCAAAGATGTTAACGGATGATCACAAAATGCAGCGCCTGATGGCTTCCAGAGCATCACTACGCAGATACAGAAAGGAGGGAGATGTATTTCTATCGAGAATAGTGACAACTGATGAGACCTGGGTCTTTCATTATGAACCTGAATCGAAACGACGATCAATGGAGTGGAAGCATGTTTCTTCCCCAGTGAAGAAAAAATTCAAATCTCAGAAAAGTTTAAGGAAAGTCATGCTCACTGTGTTCTGGGACAGAAATGGGCCGATCACTATCAGTTTCTTGGAAAGGGGCAATACTGTGAACTCAGAGAACTACTGTGAGCTGCTAACTCAAGTGAAAAAAGACATTAAGAACAAACGGAGAGGACTTCAATCAAGAGGTGTGATTCTCCTTCAGGATAATGCAAGGCCCCACACAGCAGCAAGAACCCTAGCCAAAATTGAAGATTTAGGCTGGAAACTTCTAACACACCCACCCTACAGCCCAGACCTTGCACCATCTGATTTTCACCTCTTCGGCCCACTCAAAGAGAGTATGAGGGGAATTCACTTCCAGACTGATGAAGAAGTGAAGGCTGCTGTGAGCAACTGGCTAAGGACCCAGTCCACGGAATTCTATGCCAAAGGAATAGACAATCTAATATCAAGATGGAACAAGTGTGTTGCAAAGGAGGGAGACTATGTTGAAAAATAAAAAAGCATTTTTTGATTACCAGTCATTGCAAACTTGAGTTATTAAAAAAGTCTCATTACTTATTGACTGACCCTCGTATATGATCGGGGTCCAGAGATCCACGATAAGCCAAGGAGAGTGTCGCTCCCATTCGGCGAAGCTCAGCTGGCTGGATGCTTGAAAGTACAGGTAGGTGGTCCGTTGGAGTGGGACGCAGGCATCCAGTAACTATGCGCAAGGCGTCGTTCAAGACACTGTCAATGAGGCGAGTGTGAGCACTGTGACTGGCGCACAGTACTCAGCTGCTGAGTAGACTAGAGACAAGGTGGCTATGCGTAGTGTTTTAGCACCAGCACCCCATCCCGAGCCCACGAGTCGCCTCAGCAGTGTGACGCGCGAGGAACGTGAGCGATCTGTCCAGTTTTACCCCAAGATAAGTAGGGGTTGGACAGAACGGTAAAAGTCTACCGTTGGTGGACATTTAGCTCACGTTTGGTCTCTCGGTTATTTAAGTTAAAGGTTGCTGTCACCGTCTTAGTGTGACTGAGCTTCAACCTCCAAGTCTGGAGATACGCTGAAAGTGTGGACATGTCTTGGCTTAAAGTCCCCTCCAAGTCCTTCCAGTTTCCAGAAGAGTGCAATAATGCTAACTCATCAGCATAAGCAAACTTTCTGGAAATCATGGAAGGAAGATCGTACGTATAGATGTTAAATAGGAGGGGAGCCAAGACCGATCCCTGAGGAACGCCGTTTTTAAGATGGCGTAGCATACTTTGCTTGCTGTCACTGGTAGTAAGGGTGAAACTTCAATTTCGGACAAGCTCCATGATCATTTTGACCATGTGCTTATCCGGAAGTAGTCTCAGCAGCTTGCAGGTAAGGCCACGGTGCCAGACAGTGTCATAAGCAGCTGTCAGATCGATAAATATGGCACCGGTCTTCTTTTTAGCCTCGAAAGAATCCTCGATGTTCTGGGTTAGCAGAACAACTTGATCTACGGTTGACTTCCCGCGTCGGAACCCAGCCTGCTCTTTGGGGAGCAGTGGATCGATTAATGGTTCAACACGGGCGTAGATAAGCCTCTCGAGGATCTTGTAGGGGACACAGAGCAGAGATATCGGTCGATAACTCTTTGGGTCCCCCACGGGCTTTCCTGGTTTTGGGATGGCGACCATAAGCGCTCTTCTCCAGATCTTGGGAATTTTGAGTCGGCGCAAACAGGAAGAAAGGAAGTCACGTAACCAGGACTTCAAAACAGCTCCAGCATGGAGTATAAGCTCTGGGCAGATGGAATCAGGTCCCGGAGCTTTACCTGGTTTTAAATGTTGAAGGGCAGCAGCAAATTCTCTCTGTGAAAAATTGTCTGAGATATTTACTGCGTCTGGTGTTGTGGCCCTCCAAAGGTCAGACACTTCTTGAGAGACAAGTCGAGATGACTTGCGATCAACAGCCTCGTATTTCCCATTTCTAACCAGCTGAGATGCAATAGCATCGGCTGAAACGGGACAGTGACGAAGAGAGTGTCGTGACCTACTAGTAAGGTTGTTGAAGATACTCCACGGTTTTCGACTAGAATGTGTGAAGTCAATGCTCTGAACTGCCTCGGACCATCGATCCCTCCGCTTTCTGTCAAGCTTGGCAAGCAGAGCTGTAGCAGCCAAACTTGAGTCGTCTCCCTGAGGAGACTGCAGAAAGGTTTTATAGAGGGATTCACACTCTGCATCCCAACACGGAATATAGTTATTTCGATACCCGCGTGGGATAGTCTTTTTGGCTGATTTCTTAATGGTGTTACAGAAGTCCTGGTAAGCCGCATCCACATCAAGTGAATCAGGCGGCAACAGAGTCTTTGCGAATTTATTCGTCAAAGCAATGTAGTGACTCCATTTGGCCTTACAAAAGTTCCATCGCTTAACAGGCATGCTTGGCACTGCCATAGCAAACCTTGGTGGTGTAATAAGCGAGGGTCGATGTTGTGACCTGGGGAATTTGTCAAGGACACGTCTATCCGGTCAGCGACTGTTTGGACCTACGCTAGCGAAAGCTAGATCTGGATTGGTACCAGTGTTCCAGCAGCCGGAATAAAAACTGGCAGCGTCCTTGGCATTATATAGCAGGGCAAGACAATTAATACTTTCCCAACCAGCCAAACACTCACCGTCCGGACTGTTGTCGTCGTAACCCCAGTCAGCATGACGACAGTTAAAATTGCCAGCGTAAAGACAGAGGTGAGGAAACACTGGGAGATCCAGAGTTTGCAATTGCGTTGGCGGTGGTTTGTAGACGTTGACTATTTTATAGCCATCAACGTCCACACACAGCCACTCGATCTCCGATATCAGTGGAGATTAGTCCAAAAGCGTGTATCTCAGTCGCTCGTGGACAAACGTGGCAAGGCCATCCTTCCTGCTTAAAGAAGACCCAGCTAGTTGGTAGTTTAGTAGTACCAACTTCTCTGCATTAATGCAGTGGGTCTCCTGCAGTAGGATGACGAGTGCCTCAGACTGCATAGCGAGGTGATGAAGAAGGTTCATCTTGCTTGCAGTGAGGCCTTCGATGTTCAGCTGAAGAATAGCGGGTCTTCGGAACTTGTTGGCAATGTGCCCGAAACGGGCAGTTTTATCCTTACATTGCCCCGTCCTGAAAAGGCCGTTTGCCGATTAGCAGACCCACACTGAACATCGGAATGGGTGGATACCCTTCCGTTTTGGTAGGTTCGGTTTCGGTCTGTCATTTTTAAAATCAATGAACAGACTTACTCAGAATTAAGATGAAGCGAGCCGAACTGAGTTATAAAGCAGAGAGGATAAGAGGATAACTCTTGTTGGTCAATAGTCTTGAGCAAAAAAAAAAAAAGAGAAAGAAGGCTAAAAAAGTTTCAGGCTAAAAAGTGTTTTTAATCTACAAAGATTAAAATTAAGGATTTTAGTAAAAGTGTTTTTTATTTATTTTATTTTGTTTTATTTCTACATTTATCTTCTTGACTCGCAGAAAATCGTCCGAGGCGCTATACATGAAGCAACGGTCAAGCAATCACCGCTACCTGCTTCCGGAGATTCCAAAGACCCAAAGTATTGATATAAAGACATGACAGAAATATAGAGTTGATTGCTAAGATTACCAAGCAAGGGAAAGTGCCGCAAAAGATCTTTCCTCAGGACACAATAGAATAAATTTTGAACCGCCGCCACCTTTTCCATCACGTTCGCCAACAATCACCGCATTTTTAACCACCCGACCACGCTGCTGACAATTGGTGCTTCTAGCTAGAGGGTGAAGATAAAAAGAAGAAACTGTAACGAAGAGCACATCGCCTCTAGTCAAGAAAATGCTGGAACAACAGACTCGTGGAAAAGACAATCTGTTAACTTTACAAAGGCAAGTGGGGCTTTTGGGGCTTCAAGAAGAGCGGGAAGATTGATAACGTACTTGGAGATATGTTGCTGGATATGCTCGTGCAAGCGTTAGGACATGCGGCCTACATACCACCTATCACAAAGACAGAAAAATTTTGTACCATAATCGACTTTTAAATTATTTTGTGCCTGGAAAAAAATTTATTTTAAAAATACCAACTCACTGATTGGGGTTTAAGAGTTTTCATGTTCATGGCATTTGGTGTCACAACAAAAACTGGCTTTGCAGTGGAGGAGCTTGATTCACTAAATAGCAACAAAAACTGGTTATTGTTTAATTACGGCTAAAAGCAATTCTTTTTTCTACAATGATAATATTATACATTACCCTATTAGACGGCCATTAGGCAGGACACTTGAAGGTTTGCTGATACAAATCGGTAAAATTCGCTTGGTACTTGCAACCTGAAATCAAGAATTAAATGTAAAAAATATGGTGAAACTTGATTCTTAAAAATTAAAATATTGTTTCAATGTTAATTCTGTTAAAGATGTGGTTGCATTTCTAACAAGCTTAAAACTGCAACTTTTTCATAATCTTTGTTAAATAATGTTTGAATTCTACTTAGCTGAAGTAAAGTTATTCAAAAGTAAATAGAATTTGGGTTCTATTTATATAAATTACAACATGTTTTCAAGCATTAAAACAAAAAGTATATTAAATTTTATAAATAATAATTTAAACTAACTTACTAAAGGTTTACTTGTACCAAAAACACTAAATGAGCTTCTGGTTGAAGAAACTGAAAAAAAAGCAAACCTTTACTGATTTCAACAAAAAATACTTTTATTGTATCTTTAGGTATATAACATAAAAAATTGAAACTTTTTATCCTTTAAAGTATTAGATACAATTTAATTCTTTGTTTAGTCAAACTTAAGCCTTAATACAAACAAATAGATCAAGCAGTTAATTTGGATAAAAGATTTTAGATCAGTGTTTTTCAAAGGTTTCATACCTTTAATACTTCTAGCATAATAGTGTAAATCTAAGCCCCCAAACAATGATTTAAAAACTTTTTTTCTTTTAAAAAGCGCAAGCCAAATTTCTCAAAAGTTTATTCTTAATACCATTAAAAATAATTATGAAAGCCTTTGTTTTATATAAGGAGCAGGCAAACTGCAATTAGTCTTCTTTCTCCAAGATTTGTTATTTTTGACAGAAAGTCTTTTAGAAGTACCTTTGCTAATAGTCCCCAAAAGACAAAAAATTTGTCTATATGGTCTTTTTGCTAAAAAACTTACCACTTCTTGTTCTAGATGGTTGATTGTAAATTATTTCTTTATTTTTGTTCTGTCTAAGCTTTTATTTTTTTAGTCACCAAAATAATAATAATAAAACAAAAAACATGCGAGAAAACTATTTTTAGTCAAACATATTTTATGAACTGCAATAAAAACAAGATGTAGACTTGGTGATTTCAGCAACAAATCATTATCCAATTCAATTTTGTATCTTACTTTGCTATTCTAATTAGTCTTGTAATTGTTAGCAATCTATAACATATTTATTATTTCAAATTACTAAACTGCAGTAAAACATATCAATGTACATTCTTTTTAAAATCACACAGCTTAATTTAAATTCATCAGTTACCATTTGAAGTGACAGGGTGAGCCAAAAGAATTTTGTTTGATTGATTGATAAGTGAAGAGTTAGTAGTGTTGCTTATCTAAAATAACACAGTAAATTACATTACTAAAAATACACAGATATTACTAATCTGTAAATTCAAAAATAGAAACTGCTTGACAAAAAGATGTGAAAATTACAATAATTAAATTTGTCAAGACCAAAACTGATGAATCCCATCTTTCCCATATCATCTGATAAACCCATGTTGATAAATAAATGCTATAGCTTAATTGCATGGTAAGCTTTACAATAATATCTTGCACTGATATTTACCTATCTTTCATTTGCTGTTTTTGATTTTGCTAACTTATATTTAAAAGGAAATTTTATATTTGCTTGCAAGATTATTAAATTGAAAAGCTTAAGTGACATTCCACCAAGTAATTGTTCATGAAAACACAAAAAACTTTATGTTTAAAAATTCAATCAATCACCAAAAATAACAACAATAAACAGAGAACAAGTAGCATCCTTTTTTTTAGCAAATTGGCAAGCATTTTATGACAAGAACTATTGGAGAATTGTATGACAGCTTGCTGGATGGCATGATCATCTCTTTGTGAGGTTTTACGCGTCTATCAATTTTTTCATGTCATCATAAATTTCATGCTTCTTAAACTTTTTTATGGTGCAATGGACTGAACCTTTTCACATTGTAGTCTTTTTGCTATCTGCCTCTCTGAGGATCTTTGCATATGCAAAGCCACTATCTGAGCACAATTAACAGCCAATAATAAAGGTTTTTTTGCCCATTTTTCTCTGTTTTTAAAAAGATTAAGCATAACCTTCAACAATACATCAATTTGCACTGCATTTCAAATATATATTTGAAATTTTTGAAAGATTTAATAATTGACTATGAGGCAATAATGTGTTTCTTTAATAAAACAATGTAATTTGGGCAATTTAATGAAGGATTAGTTCAAGCTTTACCATAAAATGTCACCTATACTTTTGCAAATGACTGTATATTACAGTACATATAAATATACAGATCACAAACAAAAAGTTGCCAGCATTGCCAACTATGTAGTAGTGCAGTTTAAATGGCAAATACAATTGGCGTGGTCATAATTCAAATCCTACTCCCATCATTCTGCCACACTTTTTAGAAAGACACTTTATGGACTTTTACCTTACTGGGCAGTCTTAGCAAGCAGCTCTAAATTTTAGTCATATCACTGCATAAAAATATTAAACAGAAAACTTTGAACCAGACAGCAATATCTTGGTTTCTTTAAAAGCAGGTACAGTTATCCCTAAATGGTTTCCTAAGGTAAATACCATGGACGTTTTTTTTACAGGTCAAGAGGATAAATCAGGAAACATAAAAGTTTGAATTATACATTTTAAAATTTTGTGGGCAGCCAACTTGTTAATTTTTAAGCAATAATCACCATTTTTTTGAAGAGTGCAACACATTTAATATTAAAAGAGCAACTAGATCTGTTTTTTTAAATTGTTTTGTTTTTTAGAACATCTTTAAACATTTTTTATCGCACATTTTTAGATAGTGATTTGAGAAATATTTGGTCTAATAAAAGACTTTGGCGTTAAATCACATAAAGCAGTACCGATCTGTTTGGTATATGTATTCAAATATCAAACAAACTACTAACAGTAATTATCAACACTTACAGTTCTGACCAAAACCGGCACTGCGTTTGTCGTAAAATCAGCTGATAAACTTTGCGACATCGTAGAAAATTCGGTATTTCTCGGACAGCACTGTCTGCATTCGGAATTTACTCGGACGATTCGGATTTGTCGTTTTAGGTATTCGCAAATTTTACTTGGCAAAAATATTACACGTGGTGTCGCAAAATGTTAAAATTAAATAAATATTTTTAATAAGGTTGTTGTACCAGTTGTAAGCTACAAAAAAATCAAAAGTTAGGGTTAAGCTATATTAAAAAATGCTTCTTCTAAAAGCACAACGAAAAAATTTATTGTTTTTCAAACAAAAAAGATGAGTTTTTACTTTTTTTACTAAAAAGAAGCTCAACAAAACAATTTTTGTGAACCGTAGTTGTAAAAATAGCTTCTCCAAATTTATAATAACTTCATGCTGATAAAAAATTTAAGTTTTCAAAAAAAAATAAAAAATAAAAAAAGTTCTAATCTAATGTTGTTAACTTCATTAAACAAAACTTTTAAGAATCGGTTTGTGAATTCAAAACTAGGTTTTTGTTTTAATTTTTATGTAAAGAGTAGTTGACTGGGAGGCTATTCATACAGCTTTTTCTACTTTTTTTCAAGCAACACTGGAATATTCTTTGCATATTACTCCTTTATTTTTATTCTTTTTTTTTTGTTCACATAATATTATAAATATGTAATTAGTCATTTTTTATATTACAATTTGTAAATTCTGTGTACAACTGCCCATTTTTGTGCTGGATAAGTTGCTTTGAATAAATTTGGTAAGCCTATGATTGGTGTGGTTTTCCAACAGCTTTACAACGAATCGAAAGCAGCGTGGTTGGGTGGTTAAAAATGCTGTGATTGCGATCAACACTGCCGGTGTAGATCGGCAGTGTTGATCGCAATCACACCAGTTGCCCCCACGTTTCCAAAATCTGGAAAAAATTAGAATTTTTTTAGGAAGCGATAGGAAAAATTTGGAAAAAATCAGAAATTTTATGGAAGTGACAAGAAATTGTTTGAGAAAATATTTTTTTGTGCATCGACAATGAACACTAATTGCAGAAAAAAGTTTACAAATTTAAGTGAAGATCTTTTTTTTTTTTTTTTACTTGGTATATTGTTATTAAAATTTGGACAATAATTTTTATTATAACTTGACAGTTTTGACTTGATGACCATTTTATGGTCTTTTCGCTGTTCAATTCAGTCTAGCAGTCAAACTAATTTTCTGTTTTGTCAGGTTTACTAACCTTCCATTAACTGTACCGGTATTATATGCATCTCCTGAGTGAATCATGTTTTAAATTGTACTGCTTGATTGAACCAAATAAACTTTGTCTGGTCTTGTCTTCATCCTAAATTTTAGACTGATGTTCTTTTCATATCCGTAAAGTTCTAGAAAATCAAAATTTGATCAAAAATCTATTGCCTCCAAATTTTTTTGGTTGACCGTCTGGGTTCAAAATCTACACACGCCATTCTCTTTTTTCCTTGAAAAAGACCCTTTATGGTAGCCTACTTTCCCCTGCTTGGAGGTCTTGTCAAGCGGTTCCAACTTTCAGTTATATCTCTTTAAAACTAAAAAACCAAAATAAAAAAATTTCAACTCGATAACAATATCTAGGCATCTCCGGAAGCAGCTCGCAGTAGTTGTTTGATAGTTGCGAATAAAGGTTAAAAAAATGTTTATAAAGTTTTTTATATTTACGAGGGCAGTCTTTTTGGTGACGTAGTAATATTTTTTTCTAGGTTTACCGTAAGTCACGTTTTAACTGGAAAGTCCCAATTTTTAGGCTTTGCCCTGGTGTTCTGCCCGGTTAATCATTATGTCCCGGAATTGATTTTTTTAAAATTTAATTAAGGTTTTTGTGTTTTTAAAATAATCCATATACTTTTGTTCCGTTCTTAAAAATCGCCCCATTATGTATATTTACAATCTCCTGAAAAATCTCTTTGATTTCGCTTTGGTCCGGCTCAAATAACCGAAGAAATAATGGTTTTATAAGCAATTTAAATATTTTACATTTATTTACAAGAAAATGGCAACACTGCTTAATTTCGTAATGTTTGGAGTAAATTCTAGATTATCCGCTTGACCGGTTTTGACTATGACGTAATAGTGATTGTTTGTGATTAACTTGATTTGAGTAACTTTCAAAACGTTCGAGATATTCACGACCGCGTGATATAAATAAGGCTCGCTCGGAAGCATTATTATGATTCGTTCTGGTAACTTAGTATTGGAAATTTGTTAACTGTGTGAAGTCATAGTTTTTGAACGCAAGTCTCTGGTTGTCTACGTGATTGCTGAAGGATTAAGCTGCTGAACCTGTATTTGCTGTTGATTTATACTAATTTGGGCTCCTAAGTAGATTGGGGCATATATTTTAATAAAGAAGATATTGTGATAGTCTAAGCTGTGGTTTAGCTAGACTATATTTTTGCTGTTACTGGTTCCTAGGTCAGGTCCAGTAATAAGATTTAAGAATTTTATCTTTTAGTAGGTACCAAGACTGTGTTTTTCGGTGAGGCCTTCTTTACAGGCGCCGAAAGGTTGGAGGATTAAACAACGTATTGAGTTACCAATTAAGTTCTATAAAAAATTTTAAAAACTTTTTATCAGCTGAACATAAATTTCAAAAACTAATTCTGTGGAAGTAACAGCTTTATGCTTTTGATTAATTTTCTATAAAAATTTTATTTACGTCATGTTTTGGCAAAACTTTTTTCTAAACATATTTTTAAAAATAAGCTATATAGGGCTACAGGATAAGTTGGAATCAAACAAATTTGCGCTAGAAAGAGAATTGAATAGCTTTCTTTTATTCAGACTAACTCAGTGGTTTCTAAATAACACAAGGTCAAAAGTCGAAAAGTGGGTCGCGTAGAGGTAATTAAAAACTGCGCTACTAAAAGTTATCTTAGATTGTTACAAACAGTGATGGCTTTAATAGGGTGCGAACGGTGCGGCCGCACCGAGCCCCTCTTAAATACATTAAAAAGTGACCCCCCCTACACAAAAAATTGCTCCATTTCTTCATAGCAACACCAAGACGTTGATGGCATGTCGAAAAGAACAAATTTTTGAAAAAATGGCTTTCTAGGCTGCTGACTTTTTTTTTAGAGATGATTTAGTCCTGTATAGCAGATTTTCTAAGGGAAAAACTTTAATTTTACCAATAACACCGACATCAAAATTGTTTGTAATATTATCGCGGACCAGACTACTAGTGTTTAATTTGTTTTTCTTGCCAAATTACACTTTTAGACGTTTGGGTTACGAGATCTTCACTCAAATCAGATTCGGGACGCGCTTGGAATAATTTGGGGAACCACTGAATTAATTTTTATATAAACCACCAATTTAACTTCAATACGGGCTGGTCAGTCAAGGGCTCGCCATTGCCGTGAAATAACCACGAAAGTGGAATGTTGCCACCCACTATATTGTCGAGATGGGTAACATTAAATCAGAGACAAGTTTGGGGCAAAAACGAGTTGAAGGGCTTTGTTTTAACTTTTTTTTGTGAATGCAAAGCAAATCAAATTGAATAAAAAAAATGCTCTAAGTTTTGGCTATTTTTTTTAAAGTGCAACTGCTAGCTTTTTTTAGACTACAGCATGCTATATAAATTTAACTCCAGATGGACCCAAGTGAGTTTTGATCGAGACCTGGAAGAAATTGGGAAAGGCCTTTCCCGGCAGTGGAATTAATAGGCTGATGATGAGCTGATAAAGATAGTTTGGTACGAAGCAATGTTTTAATAACGACTGTGATCGATATAGTATAAGTTCGCACCCCAGTTTCGTCTTGCTGTTGTGAGTGAAAAAGACAAAACTACTTTACGTTTTTTTCATCTGAGTGGTCTTAAACAATTAAGCACCAATAGCTATTTGAGATAATGACCATCTTAGTGTAGCAAAGGATAATAGAAGTAACAAGACGTCAACCAT
Source organism: Diplosoma virens (assembly GCA_963680785.1). Lineage (NCBI taxonomy): Eukaryota > Metazoa > Chordata > Ascidiacea > Aplousobranchia > Didemnidae > Diplosoma > Diplosoma virens. The sequence continues at coordinate 28,532,091 of OY796893.1, forward strand.
TTGAATAAGTCGAGGCGAACGAATATTAATCAAGCAAATATTCTTTGTTGATAAAAATTTGGGATTTGAAACGTAAATTTAAGGGTGGCATCACATGCCCTTGCCTTCAAGTAAGATTACGTAATTAAGCGAAGCAATGAATATTACAACGTAACAATAAGATACGAAATACAAAGTCAAACCAAAAATTCAAAAAAAATTGAAATAAAAAACATTACAGGTAACCTGAAGGAAACCACGCGTTTATCATTTTATAATCTTGTTTGTCTAAACGAAATAATTAAGAATAAAACAAAGACAATGCATTATTATTGTTGGAAAACACAACATTGAAAGACGACTACACTTATAAAATAAAACAAATTTCTATTGCACAGAGGTCTTTTCGATAACCATCGGTCTAAATCGTTCTTGGTTCATAGTCAAGTAAAACCCGATAGAAAACATAAGGATAATACTCTTGCATTCCTAGAGTGAGTCCCGGTAAGGCGTCTTCCTGCAATTCATAAACACAAATTTTAATCACTGTTACCGCAGTTCGAATTTTGCTCACAATACTCGAGTAAACCATCGGGAAAGAATTTCGAAGAATTTCCCTGAAATAGCAAACTGAATTGCTTTTTTCATTACCAATACGAATAGAAGTGACGGATTATGTTTAAAAAAAACAAGTTCTGAAATTATTGCTAGTTTTTGGTTGCTCTCGCCGAGTTGTCGATTTCTTTTTAGTGCAGTCAAATCTTTTCCGCCGTTCTATTCGATTGATGACCGTTGTTTAGAAGCTTAAAACTCTCTCCCTAGCAACAAATTTATCAACGAAATAGATTGACAACACTTACCAATACTATCAACATTGAACGAATACCAATACCAGTTTAAAATTTAGCTTAAACTTAAACTTAAGCTCAAATTCAAACGTAATTGGTCTCTCAGCAATCTCGCTTACACAAAGAAAAAAATTACCTCACGTTAACACGCTTTTTGCCGATTTTCATAAAATTTTCTAAACTAACTTAGAATCATTTTATAAACTAAAAAAAAAATTTCGATTTAAGTGCAAAAGTATAGTATTTCTTAAAAGTAAACGACGTTTATTATAAGCACAACACTTTTATCTTATCTGGCAAATCGAGAGGCTAAAAGTTATGATGGTAATGCATGAACAGACAAAACGTACTTCTGCCTGCGTGAGACCGGTGCCGTCTAGATCGCCGTAAAGATTGTTGAGGGTGTCGCGCAGACGCTTCTGTTGTTTGCGCATCGGCTGGAGCACCATGGCTTGAAAGTTGACCGGGAGGCCGTACCTGACCGACGAGAAATAAGATCGAAACAGAGAAAGCACTTTAAACAACGAGTCTTACCTCAAGACTGACTCGACAAAAACTCGCAGAGCTTTTAAGTGCATCCATGCGATAAACGCTTCGGAAAAGTTTACTTTTAACCAACGAAGCAAAGGACCCTGTAAAATTATGGTTTGTAAACCGACGGTAATGAGTTCAATTGTAATTTCACATGCATACTACAATGTTATTTATTTCAAAGCAAAAAATTACGTAGTGAAAATGAAATAGTTTCGTAATAAATCGACTTGTTTTGATCAAATTCTGTTGCAGAATAGTCTGCAAAAGTTTCTTCAAGGATTTATTTAGTGTTCACGGACTTGTAAAATTTCGTTTCAGTACAATTAGAAATTGGAAAAAATTCGCGTTTGTCACTGTAATCAAATGTATTTCAAACTCTAAAACTTGAAAAGGGATGATTTCATAGTAGGTACCAGCATTTTCTTTTTATCAGAGGCAAGCTTGTTGATTTGATCTTGATCGCTGCTCATTTCCCGCTCGTTGTACTGGAATTCACGAACAAAGAACCTGAAAAAAGATAACAATTATAACGAGATATGATTGTTAAATCAGAACACAGAATATAAAATCAATATTTTTTTAAAAAACGACGATACGCGACAGTAAGCATGAATAAAAAAAGCTTCTTGGTCATGCTGAAAACTTTTAACCCTGCTGAACCCCATGTGTTATATTTGACACTTGAACTCTAAACTACCTTTACAACACTATTCAGACACTGTAGAAAATTTATGGGCAATTATCATTTAGCCTTGTGTACTTTAGCAATGTTTTTTCAGCTGAATAAATTCCCGAAATTTGTTTCATCAACTGAATGATATCTTTGAAATTTCTTTAGACATGGGGTATTTAGTTTAAGCTGTATATATAAACTGGTCTAACATCTTCGACATTTTGGACATAAAAACAGATAGGTTTGGTTTTAATTTTGATCAAACTATTGAGGTCATAGGCGTATGCATGGGGGGTTGGGGGGTCAAACCGTCCCCTTGGTGAAAGGTGAGCAGAGATATCCACTTATAAGTAAATAAAATATTACCGACAAGTAGACTAAAATATAGTAGCATAAGCTTTTATCGTTTTTGCGCTTTGTTCTTTTTAAACTTTATCAGTAATTGTATTAAAGATCGTTTTTTCTCTTGTCCCTAGTGCGTCAAAGTTAGCTAATCTGAGTAAAACTTTCAAAACCGAAAAAAATTTTAACATAAAGTCAGGTCTTCTATCCTTCGCTTTTGATGTTTATTGTTTTATCCCAATGTTTGCGCGTGAGTTGCGAGCCTATTCCACTCCGGATACATTCCTATGAAAAGCGAAACAAGTGCTAAGTATCTAAAGAGAATTTCAAAAAGAAATTCGATTATATTCTAGAAAACACGATAAAAAATTGAAAATAAATGCAAATTTAACAAAAATCTTTATTTTTTCAAAAATTATTTCAATATGCTGGAAAATCAGTGGTTCTCAAAGTTTAAGTCGTATTCTTCTCTTTCAAAACTTAACCACAGTCATTCCCCAAAATGATTTGAGAAAAAAAATTTTTTCTGTTAATTAAATAAAATATTTTTTCGGTTTTTGTTATAAAGTAAAGCACCGTGGTCTTACACGGAAGCTGCTGAATTTTCTGTCGGATAAGGACATGATTTGAATGATCATGGAGCTTTTCCGAAGCAGAAGTTTTATTCTTACTACTTGACAGCAAACAAAGCATGCTCTGCCGTCAAAAAAATGACGTTCCTCGGGGATCGGCATAAGCTCCTCTTCTTATTATTATTTATACGTGTGATCTGCCTTCCACAATCTTCAAAGATTTTGCTTTTACACCCGAAGTTACTTTTGAAGCCAAGACACAACAATTTCTGCGTATCGCCCGACCTAGAAGTTGAAACTTAGTCTTTAAGGCCGATGAGAACAGCATATTATTTATAGAACCGAAAGGCGAAACGTGAGCTAAAGATTTATAACAGCAATAAACGTTTACCATTCTGTCCGATCCAGACTTATTTTGTGGTATAACAAGACGGATCACCCAATGTGTCATATTTGACTGTCTTGTTATCAGTATTAAGATAATAAGATAATACTATCTATCCATCGAAGCTCAATATTGTATGTTATGGTTACTTACTAAAAACAAAAAGCTCAGTCGCACATGTAGTTGATTTGAAGGCCTTATTTCTAAAAGTACCTAAGTCACATTTTCGAAAAAATGAGATAAGCTGAAAAAATTGTTGGTAAACTCGCCAGAAATATTCTGACAAAAAATCTTTTCAGGAAATCACTTTTTGAATAGCACAGAGGTTTGAAATCTTAGCGTATTTCTATTTTAGAAGTAGGGTTTTTGAAAACTTTAAACCTCATTTTCTCATGTGACTTAGGTACATTTAGAACTAAGTTCTTCATTTGCTAATTGAGTTATCTATGTTTGTAATTGTTAAAAGTTTATTTGGCAAGATAAAAATGTGGGTTGCCATTGTGTAGTGGTTAGCGTTCCGGACTTTAGAACACCAATAGTGGGTTTGGAACTCAACTAGTAAGCACCATGAGCATTTGTCATAAAGGGCTCCCGGAATATAAATAAAGTGTTCATGCCAATTCAGTATGCAGATCAAAAATTAAAAGCGGTCTATTTAATGTCTTTTGGTATTTTGTAATAATGATCGCATTAGTGAATGCTTGATTGTTCTAGTGCCCTGACTGTCGCATGTGTGTGCAACCAAGATTTTTGTCAGAAACTATTTTGTCTGTGGCAGTCAACTGCCTTATAAAATAATAAAAAAAAAACAAGACTGGCAAGTGCAGAGGCAGACCATTGGTGATACAGATTAAAGACACCTGCTGATTAAGAAACTGTTCATCTTCACAAGAAAGCAAAATCTCCATGCAAAAAAGTTAGGTATTATTGATAAAAATTTAAAGTTAGGTATGATGGATAAGGCTTAAAAACTTTATGTGAAAAAGTTATTGAAGTTGACACTTGCTCGGGAAAAATGTTGTTCGTCTTTCTCTCCAGAAAAAGCAAAATTTCTTTAGAAAATTTCATAAGTTGGATATGTACATTGTTGCACAGCCTAATGTAATATTTGTTCGATTTTGTTGTTATTTCCCATGCTTTCTTTAAGATTTATGACCAAAAATATAACGAATAGTAATTCAAAAAATACTGTCAATTTTTCGTCTAGACTCTAGAGCGACTTAAGACCCAATATGCCAAAAAATGACACATTAAAAAAATACTCCGAAGAACTTTCGAATTTAAAAAATTACAATTTCTCTTGTCTAAACAGATTCAAATTAGAAATTAAACAACGTAAAAAATTTTTTGTGCATATACAGTGTATTTGTGCTGAAGGGTTCCACAGGGTTAAACGTTTTATGCATTGAGGCTGGGTCGAGATCGAAACTTATCAGACCGGACGCACTAGAGTTAGCCTCGCACTCACTACATTACGAGTAATAATAACAGCGAATAACAAGAGCAAAACTTTGATTGTTATTTACAGATATTTGCAAATTCAATATTTTGAAGGCGACGCACCATAATTTTGCCCTCCTGGCTATACATACGGGCTACGATTTGAAAGCTACTAATGCGAAGTTTCAACCCAATCAAACCAAGAATCTTGTTTATAGTAAGTGTTGAAATAGCACTGATAATATCGGCAAGTTACCGGTATCGGCATATCGGCTACTTGGGAAATTTATCGTCATCGATAATTTTTGTGTATGTGTGGGCTTGCTTTACTGTATCAGCAAAAACGTCATAAAAATATATTTAGGCTATGAACCTATTTTAATTAAGCGTTTTAACACAAAACTGTAATGCAGAAAACTACCCGGACGAACGGTTGTAGGACCAGAAAAATATTCTTATCAGGATGATTTTATCTCAAAAGTTTGATCAAGTTCGCATCCCTAGTTTCAAAAACGGTTGTTCAGGCAATTTTTTACTTGTTTCGGCTGCAATTGTACTTGAATTCTTCAAAAACTTTCTTAAAAATAGTGACGGACCACAGACCATACTCTTCGTCTTGGTTGATTTTTCTGCAAAAAAGTTTATTTTAAATTCCATGAAACTGAAAGTTCCAGCACTAAAATCTTTGAAAAACAAAAGTGAGGTTGGTTTTAATAACGATTTTGTTGCGGTTTTCAAAAGTGGCTCTGCTTAACGTCAGTATAGAAAACAACTTCTTTTTAGCTAAAGTACTATATACAGTATAAGAATAAATTCTTGGTTGTACAGAATTTTAACATAACCAATGGTATTGACAGAACCATTAACTCTTTCAATTTTGGTCGTCTTAAAAAGACCGTTTTTTAGAATTCTTTCGCCAACTTTCGTCAGAAGAAATCGTTGCCAATTACAAACTGCACGAAAGCGTGGTTTACAGACGATTGGAAAACATCGAAAGTAACGATTTGTTCTTACGAGAGTTGGCGAAAGAATTCTAAAAAAAAAACCGGTCTTTTTGAAGATTACCAAAATTGAAAGAGTTAACGGTTACGTCAAAACTACTGACTATTTTAAAGTATTATATACTTAGCTTAGTTAAACCAAACATTTTTTACAGAACCTAACCTGGTTGATCGTGGAGCAACATACTCCGTCAGTGTTTCGTATTTGTTGATCCAGTCATTGGTGAGATATCTGAGAAACAAATGAGCTTGAAGCACTAGACGCCACACAGACGTAGGAGCGAGATACCAGCACCTCGCCATAGCAAATTTGACTTAAATCGGGCCGAAGAAAAGCATATTCTATTGCAATATTTTCATGCAATTTATTAAAGTTTTGCTCTGCCACCAAAGGCAGTCACTGCGCGTTTAATAAACTTTAACGATTGGTAAGCCGCGTACGAGTATTGTTGCAGTGTTACTACTGTCTCTTATTTCGCATGTCATTCATTTCATTTCATTGGGTTGGGGAATGAATTGTTGCGGTTTGTAAATTTATTTTGTTCAATGTTTTTTTAAAATTCGATATTTCTACTTGATACAAATATTACTCCATGCAACTTTGATTTAATGTTTGTTTTCCTTTAGGGTATAAAATGGAATGCCGTATTGATAAAAAAGTGCATTTTCGACACTTATTTAATAGTGGAATTAAAAACTTGGTTAGAATTTTTTGAGTCAAAACCTAAAAAATTTTATTGCCGAGTTATCGAAAAGCTTCTTGAACGTTGGGAAGAAGTCGTACATAATGATGGAGAATATATTATTCATTAAATCATGTCTCGCCTTCAGATAATTTCAAGTTTTCTTTTTATAAACGATTAAATTTGTTTATAAATATAAAACCGCAACAATTTATTCCCCAACTTAATAAAACTAAAAGCGAACATTGGAAGTTGGACTTGATTGAAATTTGAACTCATGTCTACAGCTTCATGGAAAAAATGCAAGACAGTAAACCATTGCGTGAGTATCGATGAAGCCGTTTTCAGCGTTTAACTTTATTACCAAATGATTTGCTAGAAAAGTACAATGCAACGGGAAATCCTGCTGTTGCAAGCAGAACTGTATTTAATGGGATGGATTTACATATCAACACCATTATTGACATCATTTTGTTTTAGGTTAGTCAGATTCATCGTGTGTGTAACAGGAAAAGCGGACCGATTAAAAATTTGTAAATACGACGTAAAATAAACAAAAAACAGACTTTTATCCGGTCGGCAGAATGATTTTTCGATAGTAAACCATGCAGCACAAATAATATAAAATCGAAAACTGTTTTCAATTTTGCAACATAACTTTAATAAATTGAAGAAAAAAATTATGACAAACTTTTAAATCTAATGTAATTTCCTGTAGAATTTTTCTGGAAAGGGGCCATGGTTAAAAACTCGATAAAAAGAACACAATTTCCAGGCCATTAAAAAGACTTAGCTATAAAAATACAGCTTTTTAAAGTTGTTAGATAACCTTTAATCATTCTGATATAAGAGTTTATAACCATTAATTTGACTTCAGTTCGCGCACAATCCATAAAAGCGTATAATAGCGAGCAACAACTACCCACGAATTAATGAGACGATGCCAAATTGAACATATCATTTCTAGTTCTTGAAGATTCCTAAGAAACGTAAGAAAAAATAGGAGCATAAGAAATTCAAGGAAATGTTAGATATATTCAAAGCGGCCTTGATAATTTGATAATGGATATATCGAAAATTGCGTAAAAAACGGTGAAAATATCGAAAATTGCGAGAAATACATTACTCACATCGGGACGGCGACAAGAATTGTTTGGAGATACTCGGAATCATGGATGAAATCATCTTTTTGAACAACTTGATTAAGGTTCCTCATTAGCAAGCTCCCGCTGAAACAGAAGTAAATCTAACAATTTTTCGAAGCGTTTTATATGCATAAAAATGCTAAAGCATAGATGCAAATCTTTTTGTAAAAATTAAGTAGGGAAAACATATAAACTTTGCCGCACAGATTTAGATTTTTTTATTCAATGTATACATGTTACAGTAATGCTGTAAAACTAGTGATTTCATGAAATCTCTGAAAATATTAGGCATTTCATGAAATAACTAGACCATCATTTTCAGTAATTTTATGAAATCATTAGTTCTTATATACTCAAGTTCATTAGTTCATTAGTTCTTATGCACTCATAGAGCGTAGACGATAAAAGTTCTTACCAAGGGTTTTTTTCGGATAAATAATGTTAACAATGTTAAGAACTTTAAAAGAAATTTGCACTTAACTCTAAAACTCTGCTTGTTTACAAAAAAAAAAAACATGACTAGACTACTGTATATCCTTTCCTATTTGTACATACCGTCGCTCATTTGAGGTTTGTCATAATCTTATGCCTTTAATTAGATAAAGCAATGTATTAATTTACCATTGAGGTTCACAAATGTTCGTGAATCCAGATTGGAGCAGTCGGTCTTGTTCAGGTCACACTAAAAGTTGGTTTAAACTGAAAGCGGACGCGGAAAAGTAAGCAGAGAACGTAATTTTTGAAAGCACAGCGGAAAATTTCGCTTTTTCCGCTTTTAGTTTGAACAGTTTTTTGCTATTTTCGTGCTTTTCGTTTTTGTAAAAGCTTCCTTGCTACCGCTGTTAATAATGTTACAGTTGAAATCATAAGCTAGGCACTGCTGCATCGTTGGAAAAACCCATTCGTACACCCTAACTTTCTGACGCACTTTTACATCCTTGTGCTAGTGTCTATAAAAAAATGCTAATCAGTTTAAAATAACTTTTAAATTCTTTTTGAGCTACCTGGCTTTGCGTTCCATATTTTGCAAATTTGATTTAAGGTTGTTGTAAGCATGTGACTTTGACCTCAGGTCGGTGTCAACTTGCGTAAGGACTTTAGATATGATTTCTGACAAAGTTCGAAGAGATTGCTTGACAGGGTACTTGGCCATGTTCCACTGGAAATGATGCAAGTATTCAGTCAACGTTTCTGTTGAATAAAAAAGTTGTAGAAAAAAAATGACAGAGTCAACCTATAATATTAGCTAATTTGACTGCTATAGTGCCTAAGTCTATAATGTTCAAGTAAAAAAGGCTACTTTTACAGAACAGATGATACTTTAACATTCTGTTGCGTCCTTGGGAAAGACATTTACGGCACTTCCCCCTGCTTGGTGGTCTTGGCAAGCAGTTCTAAATTTCAGTCGTATCTCTATTAAATTACAAGCGGATAGCAATATCTTAGCATCTTCGGAAGCAGGTCCGGGTATTTGCTAGCCCTATGTATAGCGCCTCCGATGTTTTCCTAGGATAAATACACATAAAAAACAAAAAAACAATGCAACAAAAATTTATAACTGGAAAACGATAAAAAGGTAATATCAAGTGAAGATAATAAAAGTATTTATTAAAAAATCAAATCCCAAAAAGTAGTTTTGACCAAAGGTATTATCAAACAAGTTCTTTTTTTTTTAATCAACAATTACTTTTTGTCTTTTCAAACCAAAAAATAATTTACAATTAGCAAATGAGTACATGAACTACAAAGCATCAATCATACAACGGCTTGACAAAAATGTCAGCTTGTGTAATGAATAGTTTAGCAAAGTAAAACACTTTTTGTTGAACGCAAAATGGGTGAGGTGTATGCAAATGATCTTTCATGTATACCGAGAGTTTTTAAGGCATCTAGATTAGTTTCAAAAGCATTCTTTTTTTTATTATTATTTAGGTTGTTTTTGACAAGGTTTGAAGTAATGGTTTGACAGGGTAATTTTACTACTACAAGGTACTACAAATCTTGTAGTTTTAATATTGCAGACTAATTGCTCAAATAAAAATTTAGCCTGCATCACACTATTTAAAAAGAACATAAAATTCATGATTTAGCTCTTCTCTTTTTAGTCCTTTTAACAAAGACAGGTAAAATTATTAGTTTTATTTAAATCAATTTCTGGTAGAAGCAAGAGACGTGTCCCTTTCAACTTCACGGAATTCCTTCTTTTAGCTATACTCTACAATTTGTCATACTAAATTAGTTATTCGCAAAAAATTTTTTTTAACCATTTTAGGTTCTTTTTAAACATAAAACAATTTGGAAGTAGCTATAAACTATTTAAGCTACAAAGTCTTTAGAATGCCTAAAAATTAATCAAGGTTGTGTCTCCTTTGCCTCAACGTATTTAAGTTCATGAATTCGCCCAGTAAATCAAAACACACTCAACATTAACATTGCTATTTAAGGCAAAATTTTGGGGCAAAAATGATTGTGTTCCATCTCTTTGTTTAAAAGTTAATACCCTTTTTCCTAATAATTAATCTATTTAAAAAGGAGAGTTGTTTTTTGCTTGTCCAATTCTTGCAAACTGTCTGTTTGTTTGATATATCAGCTGAGTACTTTTGATGGCATCTGTTTCATACATGTCAATGGTTCTCAAAACTGGGGTCTACAAACCCCTGAGAAGCCATTAGCAATTTTCAAGGAGTCCACATAAAATCTTGTAGTTTTAATATTGCAGCCTAATTTTTTCTTTTTACTACAAATTTACCCACTTACCAAGGTGATTAGTTGAAATATTTTTAGTTTGGTGTCAATTCATTGTTGACATTTTTATTTAAGTTTTGTTCTAAATTTTCTTTGCTTTAAAAATTAGTGGGGGTCTGCCATTATGTGAAAGAAGCCAAAAGGATCAACTGCTAAAAAAGTTTGAGAATCACTGGTATAGGATAAGGTAAAAACCAAAAGCCTTCACTTTGGACATCATAAAAACACTTATCACAACAAATGTTGCAGTACAAATTTGTTTTGCTAGTTGAGTAATCTCTTATTATAGTTTAAAAAAACTTGAGTTTAGAGTTTAATCACAAGATCAAAGTAAAACTTACAATGAATAGTAGTAGCTTTTCTACCAACTTTTGCAAGCAACATTTTTATTTATTTATTGCTAGTTGAGTAATCTCTTACTATAGTTTAAAAAAAACTTGAGTTTAGAGTTTAATCACAAGATCAAAGTAAAACTTACAATGAATAGTAGTAGCTTTTCTACCAACTTTTGCAAGCAACATTTTTATTTATTTATTTTATCTCTATATTTATCCTCCTGACTTGCAGGAAAGTAGCATAGGCACTAATACATAGGGTAAGCAATTACCCCAACCTGCTTCTGGAGATGCCAAGATATTGCTGTCTGCTTGTAATTTAATAGAGATATGACTGTAATTTAGAACTGCTTGCCAAAACTATCAAGCAGGAGAAAGTGCCATAAAGTGTTTTTCCAAAGGACACAACAGAATACTGCAAGTGGGTTTTGAACCGAAGTCATGTTGATCATAAGCACAGTGCTTTAACCACTAGACCAACTAATTTGTTTTCTATATAATCACAATGAAATAATAATTAGCAAACATTTGGTGCTTTTTGTCATGAATTTATTATTATAAACAAATTACAAATATCAAAAACATACTTTCACCAGCCTTCAAGTTGCTTGATAATGTATCAGCTTGATCCTCCAGGACTTCGGCCATGTAAGATGCGACTTTCTTGCAAACACTTTAAAAAAGTAATAAAATACTTCTCAAAGACAGTATTGATATATTATAAAAATACCACATCAATGAGCAATATGTACCGGTAATCATAATCCACAAGTCATAAATAATTAGAGAAAAAGTTCTTGTGACAAATTATACAGAATCTATTAATAACCAGTACTATTAAACTAATTACAATAAAATGAACTTACAAGAACAAATATTGAACTAATATTACAATTTATCTATGCTGTAACTAATTTTTTCAAAACATAAACGCAAATAAATATTATTTATAAGTGCTTGCTTAAAAAAGCAGCAAAAGAATAGTCTGAAAAGAAAAAAATCCATTCATTCACTCAGTTTTTATGTGCGCTTAAGTTAACATATTTTTAAATGAATCAACACAGTGAATGAGAATAAAAAAACAGCACTGAACAATATACAGGGTGTCAAGAAAGTTCCCGATCGATTTTTAAATTTAATGTAATTCAAAAACTTCAATGAATTATGAGAAGTTCTGTATGTCATTTTTCCACTTAATCCTCCTTTTCAATGTTTCAGATACACTTTTCAAATTTTTTTGGCTAAAATAATAATGAAATGAGTAAAAGAGCTGCAATCATTCAACTTCATCGTGCGGGACATTCAAATTCTAAAATTATGAAGTTGCTAAAAGCACCAAAATTGACTGTTTGCAATACAATCTTGTGCTTCCAAGAACTTGGAACCATGGAGGATCGGGATAGGAGTGGACGACCTCGATCCGCTCGCACTCCAGCGAAGATCAAGGCCCTCAGGGAGAGAATTCGGAGGAACTTCAAACGATCCTTGAGGAAAACGGCTAAAGACATGAATATCAGCCATGAGTCTGTCAGAACAATTGTTGAACAGGATCTCAAAATGTCCCCATACAAAATCAGGACAAGACAACTCCCAACTGACCTCCAGAAGCGAAAAAGAAAGGAGAGGGCCAAAATTCTGCTGAACCGTCTGAAGGGAGGCACAGAGAAAGGTGAAATCGTTTTTTCAGACGAAAAACTCTTCTCGGTGGAGGCGAAGTTCAACACCCAGAATGACAGGATTCTCGAAAAGTCGCCCAAGGACCTCCCTGATCATCTTCGATTCGTTTCACGCCGACAGAAACCCTTGTCTGTGATGGTATGGGGTGCGATCTCCAAATCTTGGAAATCTCCCCTCATTTTTGTTAAAGAGGGAGTCAAAGTGAATACAGATTCGTATGTCAATGATATTTTAACCCCTGCCCTCGCATCGATGAAGGAAAAGTTCAAAAATAAGTCCTTCAACTTCTAACAAGACGGCGCGCCTTCTCACACATCAAAGAAGACGCAGAAGTGGTGCGAAGAGCACTTTCCTTCATTCTGGACCAAAGATTTGTGGCCACCATCTTCGCCCGATCTCAATCCTATGGATTTCTGTGTGTGGGGTATTCTGGAAAAAGAAGCCTGTTCTTCACCCCATAACAATCTGGAGGATCTTCGAGCTTCCCTGAAACGAGCATGGGAGAAAATTCCTCAAGATGCCCTTCGTGCTGCTTGTCAGAATTTCCGACAGAGGCTCCAACGTGTTATTGATACAGATGGGGGTCATTTTGAATAAACCAGATTTTTTTATGTTCATGGAGCTTTGTTCTATCACCACAATAAACCTTTTGTTGATTTAACCTTCTGTCATTAGCCCTATATAATTTTGTTTAGGATCGGGAACTTTCTTGACACCCTGTATGTAATTACATGCATGATGTCAATTAAGCATGATACCTGTAACTTCAAGAAAAAATGCTCAGCACCTTTTCATAAAAAATGTGCCAAAAAAATTAACAACCAAGCACTGACTTCTAGCAATTTTTATTGTGATTGTGTGAAGGACTCAGTCTCTCTAATAAAGGCTAAGGACAATAACAGTAATAAGCAATAACAGAAATTTGATGTCAATAAATTAAATTCATTATTTGAGTCTCTCTAATAAAGGCTAAGGACAATAACAGTAATAAGCAATAACAGAAATTTGATGTCAATAAATTAAATTCATTATTTGACTTTTCTGACTTTGAAACTATAAATCATACCCATTTAATTGACCCAGGTAATAATTACAATTTTTGTGAGCAATATCTACAATTTAATAAATTTAATCTACAAAATCATTAATTTTTAATGAGAATGCTCACAAAACTTTTTTTATTATTTCTCTTAATATTAAATCACTTTCTAACTCTTTGAATTACAGGGTGTCAAGAAAGTTCCTGATCCTAAACAAAATTATATAGGGCTAATGACAGAAGGTTAAATCAACAAAAGGTTTATTGTGGTGATAGAACAAAGCTCCATGAACATAAAAAAATCTGGTTTATTCAAAATGACCCCCATCTGTATCAATAACACGTTGGAGCCTCTGTCGGAAATTCTGACAAGCAGCACGAAGGGCATCTTGAGGAATTTTCTCCCATGCTCGTTTCAGGGAAGCTCGAAGATCCTCCAGATTGTTATGGGGTGAAGAACAGGCTTCTTTTTCCAGAATACCCCACACACAAAAATCCATAGGATTGAGATCGGGCAAAGATGGTGGCCACAAATCTTTGGTCCAGAATGAAGGAAAGTGCTCTTCACACCACTTCTGCGTCTTCTTTGATGTGTGAGAAGGCGCGCCGTCTTGTTGGAAGGTGAAGGACTTATTTTTGAACTTTTCCTTCATCGATGCGAGGGCAGGGGTTAAAATATCATTGACATACGAATCTGTATTCACTTTGACTCCCTCTTTAACAAAAATGAGGGGAGATTTCCAAGATTTGGAGATCGCACCCCATACCATCACAGACAAGGGTTTCTGTCGGCGTGAAACGAATCGAAGATGATCAGGGAGGTCCTTGGGCGACTTTCCGAGAATCCTGTCATTCTGGGTGTTGAACTTCGCCTCCACCGAGAAGAGTTTTTCGTCTGAAAAAACGATTTCGCCTTTCTCCGTGCCTCCCTTCAGACGGTTCAGCAGAATTTTGGCCCTCTCCTTTCTTTTTCGCTTCTGGAGGTCAGTTAGGAGTTGTCTTGTCCTGATTTTGTAAGGGGACATTTTGAGATCCTGTTCAACAATTGTTCTGACAGACTCATGGCTGATATTCATATCTTTAGCCGTTTTCCTCAAGGATCGTTTGAAGTTCCTCCGAATTCTCTCCCTGAGGGCCTTGATCTTTGCTGGAGTGCAAGTGGATCGAGGTCGTCCACTCCTATCCCGATCCTCCATGGTTCCAAGTTCTTGGAAGCGCAAGATTGTATTGCAAACAGTCAATTTTGGTGCTTTTAGCAACTTCATAATTTTAGAATTTGAATGTCCCGCACGATGAAGTTGAATGATTGCAGCTCTTTTACTCATTTCATTATTATTTTAGCCAAAAAAATTTGAAAAGTGTATCTGAAACATTGAAAAGGAGGATTAAGTGGAAAAATGACATACAGAACTTCTCATAATTCATTGAAGTTTTTGAATTACATTAAATTTAAAAATCGATCGGGAACTTTCTTGACACCCTGTAATGGTAACAAAACCACAGTTCAAAAAATTGAACAAGTGAATAAATTTATTAGAATGATTTTTGGATTACATCAAAGAGCAAGTGTTACAAACATAATGCAAGACAATGGCATAATCACAATTGATGAAATAAATAAACTAGAACTATGTAGTTTTATGTACAAAAACTAAAAAAACTTGTTACCATTATGCTTTTTCAATTTTTCTCAACACAATGTTGTAGGCAATGACTTACAAACAAATAATAAGAAGTCAAACTCTTAGAAAACTCTTTTGCTGGTTGTTGTTCTTTTTTTCAGAAAACTTCAAATAATTTGATGAAGAAACTAAGCATGAGCTCAAGACAATCCACAAGAAAATCAAGCTAATAAATCTATGATGAAATTTGCCGATTGTAATGAAAATTAAATTAATTTTTTTTATGAGATGCACACAATTCTTTTATTGTTTTTGCAGTTTAATTTTGGCTATTGTTTTTTTGCCAGCCATATACACTTAAAATGGTCCTTTTGACCCATGGCAGGATTTCTTTTGGTGGGTTTTTTTGCCTGCCAGACCCCTTTTGGGTCTTGACCCTTTTGGTCACAGAGTTTGTTGTTTCTCCCACCCATGATTATGCAACATTCTCTTTATATGGCTTGGATGTGTATATTTTATTGTGATACAGTATTATTACTACCTTTTGTGCTTATGTATACACTTTTTATTTTCTAAAAAAAACTTATGTTAATTTTTTTTTTCTTTCTTTTTTTAAAAATTAACGTAGCTAATTTGTTTCAAAGGTATGACAACCATGCATAATTGATGTTGTGCATGTAATAATGTATATCATTTAGCTGTGGTTTCCTATTTTGCAATCACTTTTTCAATAAGAAGTTTGAAATGTAATACATTGATTGCAAATAAAATAAAAATTGAATTGAAAATAAAACAATAATTTAAGGAATCAATGATAAGAAATTTCTTCAAAACAAAAGAAATTATAAAAGTTAAAAATTTACCCAGATTTGAAAGTTTTTTCGATTTCAAATTTTTATTAGAAATTATAGTTGTATTTAAAATCAAAGATATACCTAACCCATGACAATTAATCAAGTTTAGTTTCTAAGAGTTGCCAACTGTCTTTTGGTTTTGCATTTTGCAGAATTTATTAATCTGGTATTGTTCTTGTAGAATCTAAATCTGACTAAGACTAAATCTTCATAAAGTACTAACTTTTGAAGGTACCACTGCTCTTGACACACTGATAACACAGCTTTAAATTCATCCAAACAACTATGATAAAATGTATATATCCATAATATAAATAAAAATAACCTTAGCGATTCCACAAAAAGAAATATAAGAAAGGAAAGCAAAAATCTAGCATAGAAAGTTTAGCAAATAAGATGGACTTAATGAATATGGTGATTTAGTAGAATTAGTGAAAGTTAGCAAAGTTGGTGATTTAAAAAGCTTTTGGTTCAGTACTAAAAGAACAATATAAGAATGAGTCAAAAAGTTCTCAGACAAATGCCATAAAATTTTTTTTTTAAGTAATCACATTTATTTTTTAACATAAGCTTCATTATTGTCTATACACTTTTGTAATCTATGTTTCCACCTATAAATCCCTTCCTTGTGGAATTCTGGGGGCTGTCTCTGACACTAGGTAATCACTTGCCTTTTTGCTTCTTCTAAGGATCCAAATCAGGTACCTTTGAGAAATTCTTTTAGTTTTGGAAACAAAAAAAGTTGGAGGAAACTAAATCTGGGCTACAAGGTGGGTGTGGAAGTGTTTCCCATTGAAATTTGCATAACAGGGCCCTAACAGCCCTCAAAAAATGACCAGGGGCATTGTTGTGACGAAACAAAATCTGACTGTGCAATTTTCCTCAATGTTTTTTGGCTAAAGATGTCTTCAACTTCTTTAAAATGTCTTCATAATAGCTTGAGGTAACTGTTTTCTTACCTTCTAGGAAGTCTATCAAGATGACTCCTTTACAGTCCCAAAAAATGGTGGCCTTGACTTTTTTAACAGACCTTTCTGCTTTGAATTTAACAGATCCTGGTGCTCCCTTCAGATGCCACTCTTTTGATTGAATTTTGTTTTCTGGATCAAATTGATAGATTTACATTTCATCTCTGGTGAGGCAGCGCTTGAAAAAATGGTTTCATTTGCTTCCATCTTTGTCAAAATTGCTAAGGAAAGTTCAGCCCTTTAATTTAGTTGATTTTTCTGCAATGCTTTTGGGACCCAACGTGCTGAAAGCTTGCTCAAGCAAATATCTTCAGTCAGAATTAAAAATGCAGACCCATGTGAGATTCCTACTGCATTGGTGATTTCATCGATAGTAACTCTTCCATCTTCTTCAACTAGATTCTGCACAAGCCTGATGTTTTCTTTATTCTTTAAGGTGAAGGGTTTCCACTCTCTTGAATCATCTTCAAGTTGCTCCGTTCTCTCCTTGAAGCATTTAATCCAATCATAAACAACTGCTCTATATGGTGTGGACTCACCATAAACTTGCTGTAAAGCTTTAATGATCTTAACAGGTTTCCAATTAAGTCTAATCAAAAATTTAATGTTAGCTCTTATTTCAAAATTTGCCATTTTAAGGCACAAAAATACAAAATATTTGAACACAACAAATCATAATGCTGCAAATAGATGGAATGATGAAACTTTCCAAGATTATTAGGGAAACCCTAAAGGTATGTTTGAATATGAAAAAAATTAAGCTTTTGCACATTTTGAAAATATGGCATTTGTCTGAGAACTTTTTGACTTACCCTCATATCATAAGCTATTTGTTAAAACAAACAAAGTAAACACTTTTTTAGCATCAACATTGAATTTAACATATAATTCAGAGCAGTAGGCAGCAGAGACAAACAGTGTGCACTATAATTTTACAAAGCTAAAAAAGATTGAAAGGTTATTGCAAATGCCACATGACCAAAAGAAAAAAGGCAAAGGATGCAAACATATGAGGGGCATTCAAAAAATACACGGAATTCTCCCGTGACAAGAGTGCCAGCAAGAAAAAACATATTTTAGCATGCTAGCCATAAAAAGCATGTTTTTTGGGATCAAATAATTGCTATCAATCATTTTACGCTTGTAAACGAAGTTGTCAAGAGCTAGTTTATTTAAGGTAGTTTTTTAACCCATGGAGCGTAAGGATTTCGAGGTAAGAACCAACATCAAATTTTTGGTAAAGCTTGGTTGGAAAGGAACAAAGATCATTCAAGCTCTGCAGACCGTTTATAAAGATGATGCTCCAAAGAAAACTTGTGTTTACAAGTGGATTGAAAGATTTCGAGATGGTAGAAAAGCTGTTGAAGATGATGAGGGTCATGGAAGACCAACAACCTCAAAAAAACATGTAGTCAAAGTCAGGAATCTAGTCAAAGAAGATGGACAATTGACGGTTTATCAGATAGCTGAGACTGTGGGCATATCAGTTGGTTCAGCTCATTCAATTCTGCAGGACAATTTATGCCTCAGCAAGTTTTCAGCGTGATGGGTGCCAAAAGCATTGCGCCCAAATCAGCTCAATCTTAGAAGTGAATTGTCAATGGTTGAATTGCTGAAGTAGATAAAGACCGCTTTTTTGATCAAATTATCACAGGAGATAAAACATGGGTCTACCAGTATGATCCTGAAACAAAACAACAGTCAGCCCAGATGGTAGGTGCTTTCACACAGCCTGGGCCGTGAGTAAGTCTGCTCATTGATTTTAAAAATGACAGACCGAAACCGAACCTACCAAAACGGAAGGGTATCCACCCATTCCGATGTTCAGTGTGGGTCTGTTAATCGGCAAACGTCCTTTTCAGGACGGGGCAATGTCAGGATAAAACTGCCCTTTTCAGGGCACATTGCCAACAAGTTCCGAAGACCCACTATTCTTCAGCTGAACATCGAAGGCCTCACTGCAAGCAAGATGAATGTTCTTCATCACCTCGCTATGCAGTCTGAGGCACTCGTCATCCTACTGCAGGAGACCCACTGCACTGATGCAGAGAAGTTGGTGCTACCACACTACCAACTAGCTGGGTCTTCTTTAAGCAGGAAGCATGGCCTTGCCACGTTTGTTCACGAGCGACTGAGATACACGCTTTTGGACCAATCTCCACCGACATCGGAGATCGAGTGGCTGTGTGTGGACGTTGATGGCTATAAAATAGTCAACGTCTACAAACCACCGCCAATGCGATTGCGAACCCTGGATCTCCCAGTGTTTCCTCACCCCTGTCTGTACGCTGGCGATTTTAACTGTCGTCATGCTGACTGGGGTTATGATGACAACAGTCCGGATGGTGAGTGCTTGGCTGGATGGGCAAGTATTAATTGTCTTGCCCTCCTATATAATGCCAAGGACGCTGCCAGTTTTTATTCCGGCCGCTGGAACACTGGCACCAATCCAGACCTAGCTTTCGCTAGCGTAGGTCCAAACAGTCGCTTACCGGATAGACGTGTCCTTGAGAAGTTTCCCAGGTCACAACATCGACCCTCGCTTATTACACCACCAAGGTTTGCTATGGCAGTGCCAAGCATGCCTGTTAAGCGATGGAACTTCCGCAAGGCCAATTGGAGTCACTACATTGCTTTGACGAATAAATTCGCAAAGACTTTGTTGCCGCCTGATTCACTTGATGTGGATGCGGCTTACCAGGACTTCTGTGACATCATTAAGAAAGCAGCCAAGAAGACTATCCCACGCAGGTATCGAAATAACTATATTCCGTGTTGGGATGCAGAGTGTGAATCCCTCTATAAAACCTTTCTGCAGTCTCCTCAGGGAGACGACTCAAGTTTGGCTGCTACAGCTCTGCTTGCCAAGCTTGACAGAAAGCGGAGGGATCGATGGTCCGAAGCAGTTCAGAGCATTGACTTCTCACACTCTAGTCGAAAAGCGTGGAGTATCTTGAACAACCTTACTGGTAGGTCACGACACTCTCCTCGTCATTGTCCCGTTTCAGCCGATGCTATTGCATCTCAGCTGGTTAGAAATGGGAAATACGAGGCTGTTGATCGCAAGTCATCTTGACTTGTCTTTCAAGAAGTGTCTGACCTTTGGAGGGCCACAACACCAGACGCAGTAAATATCTCTGACAATTTTTCACAGAGAGAATTTGCTGCTGCCCTTCAACATTTAAAACCAGGTAAAGCTCCGGGTCCTGATTCCATCTGCCCCGAGCTTATACTCCATGCTGGAGCTGCTTTGAAGTCCTGGTTACGTGACTTCCTTTCTTCCTGTTTGCGCCGACTCAAAATTCCCAAGATCTGGAGAAGAGCGCTTGTGGTCGCCATCCCAAAACCAGGAAAGCCCGTGGGGGACCCAAAGAGTTATCGACCGATATCTCTGCTCTGTGTCCCCTACAAGATCCTCGAGAGGCTTATCTACGCCCGCGTTAAACCATTAATCGATCCACTGCTCCCTAAAGAGCAGGCTGGGTTCCGACGCGGGAAGTCAACCGTAGATCAAGTTGTTCTGCTAACCCAGAACATCGAGGATTCTTTCGAGGCTAAAAAGAAGGCCGGTGCCGTATTTATCGATCTGACAGCTGCTTATGACACTGTCTGGCACCGTGGCCTTACCTGCAAGCTGCTGAGACTACTTCCGGATAAGCACATGGTCAAAATGATCATGGAGCTTGTCCGAAATCGAAGTTTCACCCTTACCACCGGTGACAGCAAGCAAAGCAGGCTACGCCGTCTTAAAAACGGCGTTCCTCAGGGATCGGTCTTGGCTCCCCTCCTATTTAACATCTATACGTACGATCTTCCTTCCATGATTTCCAGAAAGTTTGCTTATGCTGATGATTTAGCATTGTTGCACTCTTCTGGAAACTGGAAGGACTTGGAGGGGACATTAAGCCAAGACATGTCCACACTGTCAGCGTATCTCCAGACTTGGAGGTTGAAGCTCAGTCACACTAAGACGGTGACGACAGCCTTTCACTTAAACAACCGAGAGGCCAAACGTGAGCTAAAGGTCTACAACAATAGTAGACTTTTACCGTTCTGTCCAACCCCTACATACCTTGGGGTAAAACTGGACAGATCGCTCACGTTTCGTCACCATTTAGTGGCATTGCACAAAAAACTATCATCGCGCGTCACACTGTTGAGGCGACTCATGGGCTCAGGATGGGGTGCTGGTGCTAAAACACTACGCATAGCCACCTTGTCTCTAGTCTACTCAACAGCTGAGTACTGTGCGCCAGTCTGGTGTCGCAGTGCTCACACTTGCCTCATTGACAGTGTCTTGAATGACGCCTTGCGCATAGTTACTGGATGCCTGCGTCCCACTCCAACGGACCACCTACCTGTACTTTCAGGCATCCAGCCAGCTGAGCTTTGCCGACTGGGAGCGACACTCTCCTTGGCTTACCGTGGATCTCTGGACCCCGATCATATTTTGCATGGTCTTTTAAGTGGGTCCTCAGATACTGGCCAAGTGAGACTAAGATCCAGACGCCCGTTTGTGCCAGGTGAGCGGAATCTCTTGGACAATCTTGCCAGACTTGGCATCCGCGCCTCTGAATGGACAAATCATAAATGGAACGCGGAGTACTGTGAAAGTGCTTCCAGGCTCCGTGCTTTTGTGCCCGGGACCAGTGTCAGGCCTGTTGGGATGGGCTTACCCCGAGCAGCTTGGGTTAAGCTCAACCACCTGCGGACTGGTGTTGGGCGATTCCATTCGTCCATGCACAAATGGGGTCTCGCTCCTTCACCGAATTGCGAGTGTGGCGCCTCAGAGCAAACCGCAGACCATGTACTAACAATGTGCCCCATACATCGGGCACCACATGGAGCACGCGGTCTGACGGTTTTGGATGACGAAACTCGATGCTGGCTTAATAATATCACTGCCAGCATCTGATCCAGGCAGTGCAGCAGTCTGGGGTAGTAAAAGGATAAACCCTCGGCCCCAGTTCTGTTTGTGTCTGGCCTGGAGTGGATGCCCTTCAAACGATGACGATGACGAAAACAACAGTCCAAACAGTGGCTCCCACGTCGATCATCTGGCCCAATCAAATTCAAGTCTGAGAGGCCTGTCAAGAAGGTAATGGCAACTGTTTTCTGGGACTCTGAAGGAGTTGTGCTAGTAGATTTTTTAGAAAGTAAAAAAACTGTTACAGGCGCCTATTACGTAGAAATTTTAAAGAAATTGAGAGCAAAATTAGCTGAAAAGCGTCCAGAAAAACTCCATGGTAGAATTCTTTTCCATCACAATGCCCCAGTGCATTCTTCTTGGATCGTAAGACATGTTTTGAGAGAATTTCGGTGGGAATTGCTGCCACATCCACCTTATAGCCTAGACCTTGCCCCATCTGACTTTTTTTTATTCCCAAAACTCAAAGAACACTTGAAAGGTGTTTATTTTAATGACACTAATGAGGCAAAGCAAGCAGCAAAAACATGGCTCACAAAATGATCAGCAGATTACTTCAAAAATGGGATAAAAGGATGGAAGCACCGCTTAAGGAAGTGCACCGACCTTGATGGAGACTACATTGAGAAGTAGATTGATTGTATCAATAAATTATAAAAAATTATAAAATTCCGTGTATTTTTTTAATGCTCTCGTATCATAGTAGAAAGAAGAAATGCAAATAGAGCATGACAAACAAAAAAAACGAACAAAAAAAAACTTGGATGTACCAGTCCTTGATCTTTGCTAATTTTAGAGATAAGATCAAATGACCAATTTTTTCTGTTTTCAGGTGAAAAACAGTTTTCAGCCTCTGAGAGAAAGCTCATTTTTTTACCCATAAAGTCAATACAATCCATTTCAGCCTTTGGCTCAAGTTATTGTTGTCACTAATCTTTCAAAACTGGCAATAAAGATAAAGAAGCCATTTCTTACTTCCTTTAATAAAGTTTATTAAGACTTTCACTGTTGCATGACCTCTTGTGCCTAAAAAAATTTCTTGCACAGACTAGATAGATGGTGTTGAGTCTCACATACATGTGTCTGTGTGGTGTGCATGTGGACATATATGTGTCTGTGTGGTGTGCATGTGGACATATATGTGTCTGTGTGGTGGACATGTGGACATGTGCGTGTGCATGTGCATGTGTGCGTGTGCATGTGTGCGTGTGCGCGCATGTGTGCGTGTGCGCGCATGTGCACGTGTGCGTGTGTGCGTGTGTGTGCATGTGTGTGTGTGTGTGTGTTGGTAATTTTGCATGAGTTGCATTTAATGTTGTCTTTCATGCTGCTTTCTAGGCATTGCACAAACTATTTGGTTGAGGAATATGTTTGTAGCGTTTTTATCAAAGATTTTTATTTAAACAAAAATGAAAAGTTATGGCTATAAATTAATAAATTATGTATTCTCCGTTGCTGTTTACAACCTCCTCCCACCTTTCGATCAATTTGTCAATGTCATTTTGCCAAAAATCCCGAGGTCTGGTATTGAAGAATTTGTTGAGCCAGTTTTTAAGGTCCTCTTCATTGTTGAAGATAATGCCCCTCATATGGTTCGACAAAGATAGTAATCCGCGGGTGCAAGGTCTGGAGAATACAGCAGATGCTGAAGGACCTCCCATTCGAGCTCTTGGAGTGCGGCTTTGACGACTTGTGCAATATGAGGCCTGGCGTTGTGAAGAAGTATGGTTTGGCCTTGTCAATGGGGTCTTTTTAGTCAAATAGCCTCATTCATGCAATGTAGCTGGCAATGTAAAGCTTCTTGTTGACTGTGGCATTCCTTTTGAGCATTTCCCAGTGTACCATTCCCTCCCAGTCCCACCAAACGCAGATCATGGTCTTCCATGGATGGAGGTTAAGCTTAACTCTCAGCTTTGGCATATCTCTAGGAGCACCCATTCTTTTCTTTGCTTCATATTTATATATAGGCACCATTTCTCATCTCCCGTGACGATTCGATACAAAAAGCACTGTTTGTGACTGAGTATTACTCAATGGCAGGCGAGATGTTGAGAAGCAATTTGAAGACGATTTTTTTTGTTGTTTTTGCTAAGCTCATGAGCACCCAGACTCCCAATTTTTCGTCAAATCCCATTGAATAAAGATGATTAAGAATTGTTTTTTGATCGCAGTTCATTTTTTCAGCCAATTCACAACTTGTTTGGTGACTTTCCTCCTTCAAAAGTGCTTTGAGATGGTCTTTGCCAAAATCAAAAGGTCTTCTGCTGTGGGGCATATCATCAATATCAAAATTGCCATTTTTGAACTTTGCAAACCATTTTCTTGCCATAGATTCACCTATGACATTTTTCCTGTATGCAATTTTCAATTTTGTACCCAAGGAATTGTAATCTACATATTTTCATCCGATCAAAAATCCAAAATTTTTTTTCTCTTCTCATAAAAATTCTATCACTCAGCTCTTGGAGCAATGAAGGAGCACTCTATGTTAGTTGTCATGGCAAAGCTTTTTTTTAGCGACTTTTTAAGATGATAAACAAACCAATCTATTTCATATACAGCGTTTGCAAATGTACCGAAATATAAATATGATTGAATTGCAAATGTACCGAAAAATCAGCATGATTGAACTGTAAAAGAACTGAATGAAAATTTTTTGAGCAGAGAAAAAAATTTGGATTTTTGATAGATTGAAAATATGTAGATTACAATTCCTTGGGTACAAAATTGAAAATTGCTCCCCATATACTATGCAAATGTCCCAGGCTGCTTCAGCAGCTTTTTGGCCTCGATGAAAAGCAAAGAATAGCAGGTGTTGAAAATGTTGCTTTTTACCCCCTGGATATTCCATATGTAAGCCTCACAAATAATAAAATCTCAAAATACTCAAAAAGACGATCAGCACGGTTTTTTACAATAGAAAGAGCTTTATCAAATGAATATGTATATTTTGCCAAGTAGTAAAAAATCATTGCAAAATAAAAGAAAATATAAAAACGCTATGAACATATTCCTCAATCCAATAAAAAGGTCTGGGTTTGAATATTTGAAAGTAGAATTTCAAAACGTTTCAGCCTCAATGAGGCTAGGACAGTTATAAATGATTTTTACCAGGTACAAATTGGCTCATTGCTACATACTGTCTAATCTCTACTAGGTGGAGCTCCTGCTTTCTTCCCCGAAAAAAATCTATTGTTTTTAAAAATATCTATTTAACTTGTACCCTTTATTCTTTGCTGCAATGTGACAGATTAACAAGCCTAACCTTTAATAAAAGTATAAAACAAACTATTTATAATTACCCTTCGGCAAACAAGTCTATTTTTCCCAAATCATCAGAAAGACCAATCAGTGAATCTAAAGTTCCAACTTTTAAATCTGGTATTTGAAATTTGTAATTTTTTGATATGCCATTTGAAGTTTGTCCACCAGTTGCAGCATTTAATCTCTCCCATGTTTGTTGAGGAGTGTTTTCCCCTGGAGCACTTATAATCCAAAACTCATCCATAAATGAATGAAATTATTTCTATTTGACTACTTAACTCAAAAATCTATAATGAAACAAAAAATGTACTTTGTAATTAAATTTGGAAATATTAGAAAAACCTATTTTCATAGACATAAAATGTAAAACTTGTCAAAAGTTTGATCTTACTGAAATTTGATTTGTGTCGTATTTTAAGTTTATATTGAATTTTTTTATAGGCAAAATACACTTGTTATATTTATGACTATATTAATTGTAACCAATTGGCAATCATAAGTTTGGATTCATTACAGAAAACTATATTTGAAGCAAATTAAGTTTTTTATTCAACCAATTAATTATGTTTTAATTTTTTTGACAAAAAGTTACGAGGTGTGTTTGAAAAGTATCGGGACTGTATGCTTTGCACAAACAACACTTGCAACAGTGATAAAAGCTTTGTTTTTTAAGATGGCTCAATGTCTTGTGGTTGTAAAAATGTAGTTTCAGCATTCTGTGACAACCATATGCTTTTTTACAGGCTTTTCTTGAAAGGTGCTTTACCGTAGTTCGTAATAAACGAAGTCAATTCAATTCAATTTGGAATAATTTATTTAGTAAATATTTTTTTCTTTTTTTTTCTTCTTTTGTTAACAAATAATGAGCATTGAACAAAGAATCAACTTGAAGTTTCTCGTTCGACTTGGAAAAACTCCAACTGAAACATTCAATTTGCTCCAAGAAGTTTACGGAGATGCTACGATGTCAAGAACTCGGATTTTTGAGTGGCACAAGAGGTTCAGAGAGGGAAGAGAGAATGTGGAAGATGATCCTAAGAGTGGAAGGCCAACAACAAGCAGAACAAACGAAAATGTTGAGCGTGTGAGAGAAAAAGTGCGCAGTGACCACCGCTTTACTGTTAGAATGATAGCAGATGAGTGAGCATGAATAGTGAGAGGGTGTGGAGGATCATTACAGAAGATCTGGGGATGAGGAAGGTTTGTGCGAAAATAGGTACCAAGGTTGCTGAATGATGGGCAAAAGGAAAATCGTGTGCAAGTGTGTCAAGACATCCTGAAACAACTTGAAATTACACCAGATCTGCTGAGTAGAGTTGTTACTGGTGATGAGTTGTGGATCTTCGAGTACAATCCACTCACCAAACGGCAGAGCCTTGAATGGAAGAGTGCATCCTCACCAAGACCCAAGAAAGCAAGGCTGTTCAAGTCCAAAATTAAGGTGATGCTGATTGTTTTCTTTGATGTTCACAGAATTGTTCATCTAGAATTCTTGCCACAGGGCCAAACCATTAACCAGAATGTTTACAAAGACATCTTGCGACGTTTGATGCGTTCAGTAAGGGAGAAAAGAAGAGAATTGTGGTAGACAAAGTCATGGCTGCTTCATCATGACAATGCTCCTGCTCACAATGTCTTAAGCATACGACAATTTCTTGCAGAAAATAACATTGCCGTGCTGGAGCAACCACCCTACTCGCCAGATCTGGCTCCCTGTGATTTTTTCTTGTTTCCTAAGCTCAAGGGAGTCATTCAAGGAACCCGTTTTCAAGACTCAAAAGCCATAACAACAGCTGTAACGAAGGAACTACGAGCGATCCCAATGGAATCTTTCCAGAAGTGCATAGAAGCATGGCAGCAGAGATTAGAAAAGTGCATTCGAGCTCAAGGAGATTACTTTGAAGGGGACAAGTTGTAATTTTTACGTGGCATTTCAAATAAAATAATTATTTACACAGTCCTGTTACTTTTCAAACAGCCGTCATATAAAAATAATCAAAACAAAAATTAAAAAAGGCAGCAACAAAAAAAATGTATGCTAATACACTAAAAATAAAAATAACCGAAATTTGAAAATAAACAAATGCATAATTGCTGAACAATACTGACAAGCTTTTAAAAAATAATAATAATAAAGTTATGAGATAAAGTATCTTAATTAACAAATACACATAAATAAATCATTTAAATAACACTACCAAATTTTTTAACATTAAAATATAAAAATTAAAAAGTAATTTTTAATGCTTGAAATGTGTTAAATTATAACAATCTTTTAAAGCTTTGATAAAATCCAATGCAATTTATTTTTTTGTAATTTTTGCTTGTTCAAATAATAAACATGTTTAACACCATCACCATCATCATCATCATTATCTATATTTTTTAGCTTACTTGCAAAACAATGTTGAAAGTGTTAAACTCAAAAAACCATCAAGCAATTGTGCCAAGCTACTTTTTGCATATGCCAAAATAAAGCTGTCAAGTTGAAACTTTTCTTTTTCTTTTGGCTTTTTTAGTCATCAGCAACATAATTGAATGGTTAAAATCATTGTGATTGACGGCAAACATGATTAACATGGATATGGTTGAAAACCTATATGTGTCATTTTGTTGTGTCCTTGGGAAAGACACTTTCTTTTATTTGGTGGTCTTGGCAAGGAGTTCCAAATTTCAGTATATCTCTAATAAAAACTAAAAAAAACAAACAAAAATTTTAACCATACAGCAATATCTCAGCATTTTCAGAAGCATGTAAGCTTAATTGCTCAACAGCTGCTTTACGTAAAACACCTCTCTTGCTTTCTTACACATCAAGAAGATAAATAAATAAAAGAAATAAAAAAATGGCTACATCATGATATGACTAAAATTGAAAACTTCTTGCTAAGATTATCAAGCAAAATAATTGTAAAATGTCTTTTCCAAGGACACAACAGAAAAATTTAAACCATGGTTGGGTTAATCACATTTGCCATTAATATACTTACCTACTCACTGACACTGTCTGCCAATCATTTAACATTATCATTCAACAGATCTATTATAAAAGTGGTTTTAAATTTTTCAATAATTAATTAGCAAGTTTGAATAAAATAACAAAATTTACAGTACAAACCATTGTAATAAAAGAATATTAAAATAACTTAAACAAGAAAAAAACATCTTTAAAATCATCTTGGTTTAATAACTTTCAAGGTTTTTTGATTTTTCCTTACCTGTCAACTGCTTTTAATTATTAATGTTTGTCAATGTTTTTCCAAATGTGCATTAGATTAAAAAATGGGGTCTCATTCACCCTTCACCATCACCAACCTTGCAGGGCTTTGGGGATTCCTTAAAATTTAAAAGATTATAAAGTAAGAAGGGCAATTTGTAAACGAAATCCAAAAAATGTCTCTCACTTTCTCTTACTTTAGAAATTCTACGCTATAGCTTTTCTAAGTAACTCTGGAAATCAAAATTACGAGTGTAAATAATTTCACTGTATAGCAATCATATACAATAGCGTAGACGACTTTGAATATAATTGCTGTACTTCAACAGATTAGAATCGAAAATTAATACATTTTTGTATTGCCCAAGTTTAAAAACTGAAAACTTTGAACCATGCCCCGCCAAAACCAATTTCTACAATTTAGTTGAAAAATCTATATAGTTACAATTTAGTTATGTCTCAGACTCAAAAAAATGATAGTTTTTTCAAAAATACAAAAGCAAAAAAGAAATAGGCAAATTTAATTCACTCAAGTCTATGAAATTAAACTTTTAGCGATTGCTTTCGTCATTGTAGTTTATCACTCACCAACAGTCTTGTGACTAAATACGATTGAAATAGCAAGGGAGTTTTTGTACGCCTGTGTCATAAGTTGCAAATGTATGGAACACGAGGCAAAGCATTGCAGAAACTAAATACAACTAATCATTAACTTTAGATAAACATAAATAAGTTGTTCTACAAAAAAATTATTTAACGTCAGTCTTCAAAAAATTTTTTTGTTGTTTTTCCTTCGCTTTGTTATTATTTGCCTGAATGGAAAAAAGGTTCTGAGCGTATTAGACGTACCAACAAGAAAATGAATTTACAAACTTGCCTCTTTTTGACCTTCATACAAACAAAACAACTAAAAAAATCTTTAAGGAAAAATTTTGTAGTATAAAATAATATGAAGTTTAAACGCATAATTTTATTTGGTAATCCCTGGGTAGGCTTAATCTGCATAATCAATTCATCATCTCCTAAATATATTACTTTTTTGATGTGAAAACAAATTACTGAAGTATTGTGCTTAAAGTTGTTGTCAATCCATTACTCTGACTTCAATTGTACATATACCATTGCTGTCTGGTTAAATTATTTAATTTCGTTTTTTTCTGTTATTGATATTATGAAATAATAAACATTAAAATATAATAACCGCATTAAAAATATTTTTAATAATTTTAAACAGAGAAGATTGAAATAGAATGTTTTTTTGAGAGGATAAAGAGGACAGAAGTTTAACCAACACTAACTAAAAAACCGATTCTAATTAAAACTGAAAAACAAAAAAATCTTTCGGACAACAATATCTTGACATCTCAGGAAGAAGGCCACGGTAATTGTTTTCACTATGTATATACCTCGGACACTTTCTTGCGAGTCAGGAAAATAAATATAAAAATGAAAGGAATGAAAATGAATTGAATGACACCATAAACGATTTGATCATCAACGGTGCTCCGTAGTCTTTTGTCAAAACTACTGACATCTAAAGACATTAACCTTTAAATCAACGAATAAAATATATGTTGATTCTAAATTTTATTAATGTTTTTTTGTTGTTTATTCATGAACAAAACAAAAATAAAACATGTCACAAACTGAAAAAACAATAAACATTTTTTCTATTATTGGTGAAACATTTTTTCAACCAAAGTTCTCTACTTCTGCTCATAAGCGCCTACCAGCCAAAAAAAATTTAGAAGGACAATCGAGTTTTGGCCAAATTTTGTGATGTTTGCCCGAATCTTTACAAATATGAATAAAAATGTCTAAAATTTAGGATAAAAAAAGGTCTTCACTTTACATCTGTCTCGTTTTTGTCGATTTTTTGTTCAAAACATATGAAAAAAATTTTTTTCTAAAACTCTGTGGATATGAAAAAATTGTCTAAAATTTAGGGTGAAGAAAAAAAAGATCTTTACTTTCAAACTATCTAATTTTTGTCATTTTTTGTTTCAAAAACATAGTAACTCTAAAAAAAAGATGTTTATCTAAATTCGCAAACATTTTTCTGCAATTAGTGTTTATTTTTGATGCAAAAAACTTTTTTTGCCCAAAAAATTCCACGTTACTACCCTAAAATTCCTAATTTTACCCAAATTTTTCTATCGCTTTCCCAAAAATTCTAATTTTGTCCAAAATTTGGAATCTTGGGAGCGATTATGCCTGACCCATGCAGGTCTGAAAAAGCTAATCCCTATGGTATTTGGCTAACATTCTTTATAAATGTATTGAGTTGGAAGGCCTTTTCTCGCCATTCCATTCTCCATCTATATTCCGCCCATCGTGCTACACTGGTGCCTGACTTGGTGGGGTTGTTCAGCAGTTCCAGTGCAGCAAGCACAAATGGGTGTTTTGATTTAAGTTACCGTAACGATCCACAAAGTGGAGACTGGAGTTTTCATAGAGAAGGTGTTCTGGCTCCTGAACGCGGCAAGCTAGAGACAGCATGGTTTTTCGGCGGTGAAGCTCAGTTGCTTCAACATAATGTATGTCGCTGGTTGGTTGGATTCCTGCTGAGAGAAAAAGGTTGTCCGTTAATGTGAAACGCAGGCATCCGGTTGCTATGAGCAAGGCATCGTTAATGGACTTCTCAATAAGGCGCGTATTGGCATGGCGACACCAAACAGGTGCACAGAGCCGTGGAAAGCACAAAGGCAAGGGTGGCTATGTGGAGTATTTTGGCATCTGCACCCCAGCTTGATCCAGTTAATCGCCTTAAAAAACCAACGCAAGATATTAACTTCTTGCGCAGTCCCTCTAAAAGTGGGCGAAACGTGAGTGCCCTATCCAGCTTTATGCCAAGATAAATGGGTTCAGCACGAAACGATAAAAATTGTCCGTTGACAAAGATGTTAAGCTCACGTCGTCTCTCCTTGTTGTAAAGATGGAAGGCTGCCGACACAGTCTTTATTATACTGAGCTTGAGCTTCCATTTTTAAAGGTAGGAGGATAGGGCTGCCATATCCTGAAATGGTATGGCAGGATATGGCAGCCCTATCCTCCTACCTTTAAAAATGGAAGCTCTCTAACACCTGCCAGTCGGTTACATAGTGCAAGATGGCCAGGTTATCTCCACAAGCAGATTGTCAAATTGTTAATTATATTTCATGCCAGCCGAATGGAGTGCGTGAGTTCGATGTTATTAACAGCCTCAGACCAGCGATCTTTTTGTTTTTCATCAAGATGCGACATGAAGGCGGAAGCATCTGAACTAGTTGTTTCACCCTGAGGAGCCCGTAGAAAAACCTAGTACAAGGGTTGGCACTCCGCACCCCAACACGGTCTACAGTTATTTTGGCAATAACGTGAAATTGACAATTTTATTGCAGCAAAGATGGTATTATAGAAGTCCTGGTATGCATCATCAATAGAGCTAGAGCCAGGAGATAGTAATTCTTGAGATAGCTGGTTTGTGATAAGGCCGTATAGTTATCAGTTGGCCTTGCAAAAGATCCAACGCTTGTACAGTTCACTTGGGATTGAAACCAAATTTTTTGATAACGTAATTACAGCGATGGTTGATGTTGGCACCTAGTAAACTTCTCTAGCATACGTTTGACAGTTCGAAGCTGTTAAAATCTTCACTCGCAAAAGCCAGGTCAGGATTGGTTCCAGTGTTCCAGAGACCAGAGAAGAAACTAGGGGCACTATGTTCACGCTATATTGTTGATAGTTTGTGTGTAGCTTGCTCAGCTAGAACCACAGCGAATTTTTAAATTCAACATTTTCTTTTAAAGTAATAATCAAGATTTTTTAAAAATTTTGTCACACTTCATTCACAACTGTATCTTAACTTCATAAACCCGTATTTAAATTTCTATCTTTTTCAGTAGTTTTGAATTTTAGTATGTTGAATCTCTCATAGTCACGTAATTATTGCGTAGTCGGTCAACCCCCACATAATTTAATTTATTTCCAAGCGGTTATTGTAATTGTTTTAGTTGTTCGTTTTATCAATTGTATTCTTAAGCTTGTGTCAAGCAGCTTAAGAGCATGTTACCTTAAGCAGGGCATGCTATGGAATGGAGTGAAATGGAAGAAAAATTTCAATATGGAATATGGAATGGAAAGAATTTTCCATAAGTAGTAAAAAGTAGTAGCCAAAGGTGTATTCAAATAAATAGGGTAGGAAAAAACAATGGAAATTACAACTAGATTAGTGATATTTCAATATTGGCGTTTCACAGTGGCGTGCGGTGACTTCTGAGACTGGTCATGCAACTGGCATGCTGAAAAATGGTCATGCAATTGGGTAATTTCTGGGTAGTTAATGGGTAGGACATGCAACATTTTCTGGTTAGCAGAAAGAATTCTGTCTAGAATCATAAACCGATTATTTGTCATTTGTTCGTAAACCATGCTGTTCTCCAAAAAAAAATAAAAATAAAAACGGTCATCGTCTGAAATCATTCGCAAATTTTATGCTTTTCGTCCTAAAATTTTGGTGTTCCCAAAAAAGAAAAGTCTTCACTTCCAATCAGTCTCAGATTTTATACTTTTCGTCCTAAATATCTAGTGTTCTCTAAAAAAAAAAAAAAGGTTATCACCCCAAATCATTGCCGGATTTTGCAATTTTTGTCCTAATTTTGTAGTGATCTCTAAAAAAATAATAAAAAAAGGTCTTCATCTCGGATCGACCTCAAATAAAATTTGTGTTTAAACAGTTTGCAACTGCAATATAGGGCCAGTTTTTAAGTTCAAGTCTGACTGCCTAGTTCGCTTGCGATATGTGTCTCCTTTAGGAAATGCAGAGATAAACAACTTGCTTGGCTGCCCCGTTGGAGTATTTGCAGTTTAAATAATAATAATAAGATGTATTTATAAATCGCTCTATACATTTAAAAGTTCATATAGTCTTAGAACGGTTAAACATGAATGAAATAAAACACAACAACTACAACAAAAACAACAAAATTTTTTAGATCTAATCAAATATTAATGCGGATTATCTACACATTTAAATGCATATAATCAAAATAAAGACTAAAATTACAGATTTATCACTCGAACAAGTTAAACCAAGGGTGGGCAAACTACGGTCCGTAACGATCTTCTGTGCGGCCTACGAAAGCCTCAAACGAATAATTAAAAAAGTTATTAATTTCTGTTTGTCTTCAGCCAAAGTCTAGGTCCTTTTTTAGCGATCATTGATTTTTAGATATGAAAATCAAAAAAATCGGGAGAAATTAAAAGTGATGGTTTTTAGATTATTACTTTTTAGAGACAAAAATCAAAAAATCCGCGACAAATTTACTACTGTTTGGGTACGAAAATCAAGAAAATCGGGACAAACTCAAAATGAAGACCTTTTTTAGAGGTTACTATAGTGCTGTCCTCCAATAAAATCAATTTTTAATGTGGCCCTCGAGCTAAAAAGTTTGCCCACCCCTGAGTTAGACTTATAAAATCACTTATTGAAATTTATATAATATAAAATTTAGGATTTTTTATATATGTTACAAAGTAAAAGGATACAAAGTATGGAATAAGTATGGAATATGGAATGGAAAATTTTTAGTATGGAATGGAAAGGAAGATTTGGGTAAATATGGAAAATTTTTATTCCATTCCATTCCATTCCATAGCATACCCTGACCTTAAGTATCTAGCGTTTTTTTCTCTATGAAATTATCGAGAAATTGATGAATGGAATTTTTTAGATCACTAAACTTCTTATTATTTAATCCGTTCGTTGTCGCGATTTTCTAATTGGCTGTATTGCAAAGGCGTTACTGTTCGACCGATGGTAAACTGTATTTTAATCCTTAATTGGGAAAGTTTGTTCACATTTGCGTATGTTCTATCATGATCTAGGGTCACGTGACGTGATCTTACATAAGCACGCACTTTGTTCTTATTTCATTCCAGTCCAGTCAATCATTTCAGGCCGATTTGTGTGGTTGCATTGCAGTTAAGTCGTTCGTTTTTTGCGGCTGTGTGACCGTAATTAATTCTGTAAAGAGACAAAATTGTTAGCTAACAATTCTATTAAGATTGATATTCCAACAACTATTAAGATTAATATTAGCCATCGGGGTGCTAATTTAATTTTATAGCTCGCTAGTACAAAATTGTCAAAGTGTTTATTCGTAGTTTTTGGCGCTGGAATCATTTTGAAGTTTGGCGAAGTTTGGGAACCAAGTTTTCTTGAATCGATCAAGTTTTGTGAATTTTGTAAAAATATTTTTTATAGTTAGAGACAATGGTTTCTGTTTGTCTGTTAAGTCCTGTCTGAGTATATTTTTTAAGAAATCAATTTGTACTTAGCCAGAACTAATCAATTAAGAACTTGAGTCCCGCGGCAAACTATTTCTTGAGCCGGAATAAATAAATAAAAAAATAGACACAGCTTTACTTCAGCGCTGGTATTCTGTTTACCTGGTTCAACTGGTTCTTTTGGATTCCCGAGTAAAGTTTGTGAAAATTTGAAAACTGAATTTCGGTGTTCGAAAGTCACTGATT
The DNA here is from genome assembly GCA_963680785.1 of Diplosoma virens. Taxonomy (NCBI): domain Eukaryota; kingdom Metazoa; phylum Chordata; class Ascidiacea; order Aplousobranchia; family Didemnidae; genus Diplosoma; species Diplosoma virens. The sequence continues at coordinate 28,566,854 of OY796893.1, forward strand.
GCCAATATTAAATTTGACTTTTTAAGGCCCATGTAAGTTGCGAATTTACTTGCTTCATTTCAAAATTGTTTCAACTAGCTCACTTTACAGCAAAACTAGCCAATTGCCTGATTGAACTAACGATCCGTTGTAAAACATAGTTGCAAGAACGTTTCTGCAAATCCAGCCACAATCAACATGATTTCGATTCAAATTCTGCCCTTGTCATGTTGTTACTTCCATAGGCAAACGACAACTAAATTTTTGTGTGAGGTTTAACAATTTTTTGCGATTTTCATATACGATTGCCCGAATCATAATTTTGCATAATTTCATGTATATACTTAGATATAACTTTACAGAGCAAACGAGTTTATGTACCGGAAAGTCTTCACAGTGTTCGCAAATGAATTTACACTTTAGTTTTATGAGTTGAAAGAATCATCTGTGCCATGCATGAAAAAAAGAGAAGCATATTGTTAAACTTAACATGCAGTACTGAAATAAACTCTTTCGGCATATAATAACTTTCATCTATCATAAAAAATTTACAGGTGCAATTTATACTGTACATGTACAAGACTTAACAAATAAATTCAGTATTCAAAAAATCTGATTGTGTTCAATTTTTTTGCAGGTGAGTCGGCTTTGATGGCAATTGCTTTCCTTGATAACCCCGCTTCGTATATCTTTGAATGCTTCTTTCGGCTTGGTGATTATAACATATACTGTAAAGTAGCTGCTTATTAGGATAAACAGCTACAAATTGTGATGCTATGTTAAAATGAACAATCTTTTAAAAAAATTTCAAACTGTGTAGTAACAACTTGATATCTCCGAAAGTAGGTCTAAGCTATCGTTTAATGCTTGCCGCAGTGAACAACTTTTCTGAATGCTAACAAGTTTCTGTCAACAAGTTTTTGCGCTTGCCCCAGTTACAACTTCAGGGTTAGCCGAGTTAACATCTGTTCTAACGACTTTTCTGTGGTCTCGCTAGTCTGGAGGATAAACTTGTTATCACAGGAATTGATAATAAAAGTGATGGTTTCCATTTTTTCGTCAGAAGTGATCTGACTCTAAAATAATTATTTTCTGGTTTGTCACATGAAACTATGAATAACTGAAAAAAGAAGTTATCGCGTAGCGTTTAAACCAGGACTTAGAATGATAACCAACAAAAATTCTAAAACCTGTTCTAGAACAGGTCGTCTGCAGCGTGGTCGAATAGGTTGGAGCGCTGTTGTAACGACGACGGAAATCATCATGATCTGGGTTGCACTCCTACTCTTGTAATTGTTGAATTGGGAAGTTCAGCGATACCAAAAAGTAGCTTGGTTACATCCAAGAATAAATTAGTGATTTACAACTCGTAAGCCTATCTTTTAAATTAAGCTTTTTTAAATCATGAATGACAGTCGCAAAAAAGGTTTTAGTTGACTGTTTTATTCGTCAAAGAGTCGTTAAATATTGCTTTTTTCAAAACTGGATTGCAAGTAAGAAAACGCAAAGACCTGTTTAAAATAATTTAAATCGCATCATGCGTTGAGTAAACAAAAAACTAGTCTTTGTCAATAAAAGCTCGTTTCCGCTACGATGGTGAATGGAGTATTCTTTATTTCTTTCATTGATTTTTTGCTTCGCTCAGCGTTTAAGCGCGGAAAGAAGTAAAAAAATCAATAAAACAAACAAAGAATACTCCATTCCACGCTTGTAGTGAAAACGAGCCTCAACAGAAAGTAACGTACAAAGTGATGTTTACAAATGTAGCGGACTAGCGAGTCAAAGCAAGACGAAAGTGTGATTCAAGGCAAAATGACGCAAAGAGTCAAGTCGATTTCAGAAACGTTGCTGATTAGCACGTGAAAAGCTTCTTAATTATTAAAAATAACATCGAAAGAAAATCGCCGAAGGGTAGCAGCGAATACAAAATCACTTTTGTTCGAGGCAGAAAAGAAAGATGTGACCAGTGATCGCCCGTTGACTATTGTGAGTCACGTGGCAAAAAAAGCGAATGACGCTGAAAAACAGAGAGTAATATATAAAAAAAGAGTGAAAAGAATTCAATACGGATCACGAACAACTGTGATCAAACATGAACTACACTTACCCCCACTAATGTGTCTGATATCATTGCATGCATTCTGTTTTTTTAAGCCGTTTTAATGATGTGAAATGGGCTCTTAAATTACTCCAATGGACTTTCATTATATTTCTTTAGGTTGTGGTGACTTTGACATATTTAGGTTAGCCTAATTTTCAACATTCAAAATTTCTTTGGTGTTTCCCAAGTCAAACTTTAAAAAAAACGGATATGTTAAACAATATTTAGTGTTATAAGAGATGTTGACTCTTAGATCAAACAAACAAAATTTGAAAGCGCAAATGAACGACAAAAGCATCAAACCTATGGCCCATGGCACCATCTACAAGAAACACTTTTTAAATAAGCTTTGTTTTGTCTGTCGCAACTTTTAAATATTGTTCATCTTTGTCTGTTATTAAGAGCGTTGTTGTTGTCCTATTCTAAAGATGACTCTATTTCTTATGAAGTGTTTTTGAAAAAACCACGAGCAACGAACCCGAACTTATGAGATTACAAATACAAACAAGAGCTTTAATTATTACGCGAGAGCTGGGGACGCGAATTCCCAAGGGACACGTCACAGCAAATTTTTGGTATTTGTAAAATTATTGGTTAAATTAGGTTTGGCTGAAGAAAAAAAATGTTTTCCCCAATTATTTTTGTATATTTTTGCCACCAATTCCAACTGATAAACTGGCCTTCGGATTAATTAAACGATTTAGCTCATTATCAAAAACGAAAGCACTCAAGGTATTGTACATACCTTGTTTTTCCTAGTTTTGACAAAAAATTTAGTCGGTGAATAAAATTCATCAGAAACCCCATTAAGTGTTTGGGTTTAACGACTGTACAACATCTAGGTAGTTCACGCAAGGGGAGGGCTTAAAATTAAAAATGAGTCCCTCAAAATTTTATGGTATGATAGCAAAAATCAAGAAATAAATTACTCATTGAACTTGACGCGCAAAAAACTCCCCCGTATATACCCCCTTCAAAATTTAGTATACCCTACCGCTTTCTTAAAGGTCGTCAATATTTTACTATACTAGAATTGTCTTTATAAAAAAAAACTTTGAAAGGATTTTTACATTATATTCAAGTGTATTTACTATTTGAAATAGCTTTGATGCACTCAGAAGCCGAACCAAGAAGGCAAGATATTTTAGTACCCCAAAAATTGAAAATAAGAAAATAAATAGCTTTAGAAGTGCTTTAATATAAAAACGCTTGTGAAAATATTTTTTTGCCTACTTGATAAAATTTTAAAATTTCTTTATTTCTCAACTACACTTACCCCCACTCAGGGCCACCGAAAGCAGAAAGTAGGGGCGAATTGCCATGTCTTTCCCGATTGCTTTTGTCAAGAATACCCATTAACTGAAGTAGATTTTTTTCATTTTGAAATTGTATCATTAAAAGTAATTTTTATTCATTTTTTTACTTTCTTATCATCTTTATTCATTCTCTAACTTGCAAGACAACGCTGAAGGTGATAAACTTAGGGCAACAATCAGGCGATTATCCAGACCAACTATCGAAAATCCTAAGATATTGCTCTTTGTTTAAAACTTTTATTTAATTTTTTTGGTTTCTATTTAGATATAGGCCTAGTTGTAGATCTACAGTAATTTAGAGCTGCTAGTTTCTTTCCTGAGGAGACAATAGAATGGCGAAAGGAGGTTTAAACTACAACTTGTTGATTGAGTTTGCCATCAAGATGACCTTTCTACTTTCCTGTTCTTGTAACTTTTCAGACAAAATATTTTGGCTACTACTTATGGGAAACCACAACCATGTAACTCTGTACTAGCTAACATAATGTCACCCAACTTTTTGCTTTGTGTTCAACTAATTTGACAAAATGTTTGATTTGACAAATTATTTACCTCCTATTGTTTAATAAATGGACTACTACATAATTTTGTGTACTACAAATCTCTGTTTAAACGTTAATCTGTTTACATTAATATAATTTGCTTATTTGGGTAAAACTTATTTTTGTCTAATTTATTTTGTGAGGTTTCCCAGAAATCTATTTTTTGGCACATCCAAATTGATTTTGTGATATTTTTTAAACTCTTCTTTTTGCTTTAATTTATTAAATCACGCTACTTGGCTTTTTCATGAAAAAAACTCCCTAACTAACTAGCTTTTTTTCACCAATCTTTAATTCATAGTATATAAATCCAACATTCGATTCATCAAAGTTCTTTATTAGGATTGGGACTTAAGGATTTGTGACCAAATTTAGGAATCAATATACACTGTTATTGTAAAGCAGCCTCATAGCTTGCGTTGTATTTACCAAGAAGCTTGAGTAAATTTTATTAAGGCTAGTGCTTGTTTCAATGTCAGAAAAAAATTTGAAATTTTTTTATAAGCGTTAAAGAAAAATGTATTGAGAAAGTAAATATTTTGGCATGGGGTCTACTTTAAAGTCATGGCATTGAAGTCATCATAACCTCAAATTTTCGGTCTTCTGCATGTGCATTTGATAAAGAAATTTTCAAAACAATTTCTATTAATAACACAGCACTTGCGCTGATAAAATATACAGCATAGTTGTTTTTTAACAAAGCTAAATTAGTGCAGTTATTGCTCATTGGCGATGCTGGTAAATTTCGGTATCTACCATTCGTAATATTAACATTTTACAGCTATAAAAGAAATTAATTTATGAATGAATTTATAAATTAGTTTATTTTGATGCTCTGCATTATTTAAAAGTGCTTTGTAGTGTTAAATAAAATAAAATTACTCTAAATAAAAATTTTTTGTTTTTTTATATCTTGCGCCCCCATTAAAATTTTCAACACCCATTATATGTAGGGGGTTTGAAAAAAATTTTTTTAGTATGAACATGTTTATTTATACGGATACCATGTCTTTTTAGGCCTCATATAAATTTTAATTTTAAGCCACCCTAAAGTTCACGGGACAAAATTAAAAAATTTTTGATCATTAATCTTGTATAAACGTTTTTCCCTGTAAAGGATAAGGGCATTCTTTTCTCGATTAAAAAATGAAAAAAGGAAGGAAAATATTTGCAATTTAACTCTTTTAAACCCGTTTTACCCACGATTGAATTAAAGCTGTTGATTTTACTACTAAAGACAAGATACCTTTTAATTTTCTCTCTTTACCTAGATATATTTCTTGATTGTTACTGAAAAAAAAATTTTTATTCGAACACACTCTTACGGTTCAGTAAAGCCCGTTTTTAAACAGATAAATTTGTTCGAGGTTTATCTTCTTGGTGAGTAATTTACTCGTGATTAAATCGAAGATGCACTTTACATGAAGCGCAAAGAGTTTCCAACTTACTCATTTACTTCAGGTTCAAAAAACAAAATCACGCCTGCTTGATTTGGGCTTCGTGTACGACTAGCATTACCGGACATTAACTGGCATTACCTAGTATAGGCCCGACGTACCTTTATTTATGGAATTTCGGCCTCTATGCTCTTAGGGTATTTGCTCACCTAAATTTAATAAATAAACAAAGATACGCCCAGCGCATACGCCAGGAAATACACCAGGTATAGACAAGGCTCAGGGGTATATGTTTATGTTTGCATGTTGAAATTGATAAAAAAACAGTACTGTAGAATTGTTTTTGTTCAGTTTTGTTATTAAAATGAACAATATTGATAAATGATATTTTTATAAAAGAGTTTTTAAGTAGACAGCAATTAAACTTGTTTTCTTTTTGTTAAGGATTTTCTTTCATTTTTTTTGAATAATTTTCTTTCTGTAACTCAGAGAGAATTTATTTATAGGATTAATTTATGTGTACTAGCGTCGCTTGATTTAAGTCACACAAAGTACTTAATTGAGAACGTCAGCTGGCCAAAAATAAGAGCCAGTCACGTGTCATGCCAGATTCGTCCTCTAAATGCATGCAGAACTGAATTTCTTTTGTCTATTTCGATCTCATATTGACGAAGTTATTGTTTTAATATGATATGCCGATGAATCCATTCACTCTCTATCTTAGTGAGATCACCATTTTTTACTTTTCTCGTCTACAAAAAAGGAAATCGCCAGATATTCATCATTGCACAATTGTTTCAATGATTGTCTTTTTGAGATTTCAGCGAGTTAGTTGACAGCAGTAATAAGAGTGCAATAATTTTTAGTGTCAGTTCAATAGTGTCCTTATGGCTTCTTCGGAAAGCTTTGAAGCAATTGTTCAAAATTTTAGTACCCGTCTAAAATTTATATTTTAATGTAAGTGAAAGAATTTAGTTTATTGGTTATGATTCAAGTCCAATTTGTTTTCAAGCAAAAAATGTCAACTCAGAAAATGTTGTGTAAAAAAATCAAAAAAATTCTTATCAATCGTTCTATCTGTTTCTACAAATAGCTCTTTATAATTTCAATGAAATTAATCTTTTGTATGACCCCAGGCTTTTAATGATATTAATCTTATTTACGTAATTACTTCTAAAATGCCCAAGCTTGTCATAATTTTCAATGCCGATTTTTAGAGGTAGCTATATTACTTTTTACCTTGTAGCTCAATTTGTGTATGAAACGTATACAAGAAGAGAATGTACTAAACAATATTTTCGAACAACATTCAAGCCTACATTAATAAATGGACTAGTTTTATGATTTGGTAGAGTGAAAGACTAAAATCAAAGAAATTACTTGAGCGTTTAAGGTTATCAGATTCCTGCATAAATATTCTCATACCAACTACCAGTCAGAGCTACTGGTTCAATGTGCAAAACTGACCATTCGCCTAGAATTTTTGGGTCTCGTTTACTGTTCGCCATTACTAACCGCGTAGGCTTTGGGGATTTCCCAAAATATAAAAGCTTATTAACTAAGGTTGGAAAATGATAAATGAGAGCCAATTTTTGTTCAACTACTGCTATGTCTCAACTTGAAATAGCTTACATAGTCGTGCCATTTTTGAAAACGTATCTTACGGTACTTCGATAGAGATTATACCTTATCTCTAAGTCGTTTTATAAGCTAAACGATAATTTATTCTTACATAGCTTATTGACGTAATAAATTACTGCAAGAATCACAAGGGATTTTTTCATTTAATTTTTGTTGCAATTACACCGTTTGATTTGAGTTGTAATCTTTGTAGAAGTAGGAAGTACCGTAATTTAAAAACATAGAATTATAGTATTTTGATAAATAGAACTGTTTTTATAACTTGTAGATTAAAAAAAGCATAACATGTGTTTACTACAGTCACAGCGTTTCTCAAAGTGAGCCACTTGAATCTACATGGAGGAATTTAAAATCTCAGTGGAGCAAAAATCACTAGGGGAGGAATCGGGTAGGAATTTGAGAATCTTGGTTAAGTTGACCCAAAAAAATTATTACGTCCTTAGTAATCATAGCCGTAGCAGCCAGGGAGTGGGGGCAGTAGGAAAGTGAAGAACTTTTGTTTTAGAGATCACCACTTTTTAGGGACGAAAACGAGAAATGCGAGACAGTAAAATTTGAATGTTAATTTTTGAACTTTGTAAGACAACCGGAATGCGGATCAGATATTTGGAGGAAGACCAAAAACAAACAAAAAGTCTTCAATTTGATCATTGAAGCCTTTTATTGGAGGGGGAAGAACGATAGTACCTGAGTTCTGAAAGGGAGAAATGCGGCAAAAACATTGAGAACCGCTGGTTTAGTTGTAATTAAGGTAAAAATTTTTTATTTTTATTTTTTTATTTTTATCTCTATATTTATCCTCCTGACTCGCAGGAAAGCGACGGAGGCGCTATACATAGGGTAAGCAATTACCCCGACCTGCTTCCGGAGATGCCAAGATATTGCTGTCCGCTAGTAATTTAGTAGAGATATGACTGTAATTTGATATATCATAAACGAGGTTGCATTGTTTAGCCGTTGAGTAAAAGTTATCTACCTAGTAAAAGTTATCATTTAACAAGAAAATATTTAGACATGCTTTTAAAAATTGCAAAATAATTTTCTATCGTTCAGCCAATTTTTGTTTTAACTGACCAAATCAAGGACTCAAAGTATTTATAAAAAATCTTTAGATAGGTTTTAAAAAAGGTTACCATCAATACTAAAAAACAATTTAAAGCAAAAGATCAAAAGCATTATCTAAAAATTTAAGATTACAGTCATATACAGAAGCAAAAGATTATAAACTTTAAGAACCGTAACGCTTCTGAAGAAAAACAAGTTCGAACTATTATAGAAATGGCCAAAGTTTTTCAAGGATGAGCTGTATTCAGTAAATTAATAATGATCGCGAGCCGCAAAATTGTAAATCTGTAAAAATTAAAATAAATCTGATTTTCGTACCAAAAAAATAGTGTTCTGTAAAAAAAACAAGGTATCCACTTTGAAACTGCCTCTGATTTCTCGGTTTTCGTCTCGAAAACGTGGTAATCTTTAAAAAAAGGTCTTCATGTTGAATCTGCCTTTGCTTTTTCGATTTCCGTCAGAAAAACGTAGTGGTCTCTAAAAATAAAAAGATCTTCCCTTCCGGACGTATGATAAGCTTATACAAACGGTCATCTTCGTAGTTAACCTGAAACGCAAACGATAGGTAGGCGAACCGCCTGGGACGCGCGAGTTACGATTTGGCCACCGTTGAATTATTAGTTTGTAATTTTTTACCAGATTTCCTGTTAATTTTTATATTTCATGGAACTTCAAGTTGATATTATGTGACGCACAATTTATTTCTTGTGTTGAAGCATAAGAAATTGTCATAAATCCTTTTTTTAAACTCACAGTAACAAATCTTTTCGATGCGTGTCGAATCCGAAACGTGTTTATCCGAATTCAACCAGGTCTAGTCGATCAAAATGCGACTTGCTGGAATTCGATGTTTTCTTGGCTTCCCCAGCGTCGCTCGCTTGTATTATTTAACTGGTATTGTGCCGCAAGATGATGGTAAGAATGCCGTGGATGACGGTTATACGAACATTCTTTTTGAAAAAGAAAATATTTTTTTTTAATTCAAGCTTTGCAACTGCCAGACATGTCGCTGACTCCAAATGTGGCTGGGCTCCAAGCTCATTAAAATAAACCACAAAATCTATTTTGGGTGTTTAAGTTGATTCAGATTTTTTTCGTTTTAGGTCGAGGTAGTCCGCGAAATTTTGCGGAGTGTGAGTGAAAAAAGGTTGCGAAACACTGGATCAGAGGAATTGAATCTTCCAAATTGGAAAAAATTGTTTATGAAATACTTTCGACATTTTGCTCTATTCAAAGGTTAATTATCTGTCCGGTTGACCGTAGTTTGCTATTATTCTTGCTTGATAAACATTTTAGTCAGAACAATAGTTTTCAAATCGAGTATCTCAACGGTTTTATTGTAATTTTATTTCGAAACTTTAAAAAGGTTGGGTATAGTTTAATGCAGGGGTTCTCAAAGGACCCCAAGGGGGCCACGGAGCATTTATTGGGGACCCCGAGCAGAAGTCATTTTTTAGTCTTAACAAGTCTTTTGGGACAAAAATAAAGATATCAGAGGCAGTTTCAAAGTGATGACTTTTTTTTGGTCTTCACCTGGCTTTTGGGATAATATTCTAAGCAGAAGGCCACGGGTATCTGAGAATTTCTGAAAAGGGGCTGCGGACCGAAAACTCTGAAAAGTTTAAGAACCACCTGATTTATTGTGTTTTTAGAAGTAGTTTATTCTAGTTTCATGTTAAAACAAAGCTGATTGTTTTGGTGAATTTCTTGAGCTTTGTTTTGTCTATATTTTAATGCGTGTATATTTGCCATCTCTGATGCATTGTGATTTAAGCAAAAGTTTATGGACCACGAAGTTAAAAGATTAAGGAAAAAAATTGTAAAACAACGTTAGACTTTGAAGATGCAGAAAAAAAAGAGCAAACACTTTGAAAGTGAGCATGGTCATGACAGATTCATCTTTTTGACAGTTATTTTTTGCTGTTAAATGGTAAACCGCAAAAAGTTTAAAATTCGTACATGCATTTTGAGTTAGGCGTTACTCCTCTGTAATCTGAGTTGAAAGGCCGACGAATTACGAACTACGGCCTGATGGCTGCATTCGCGTAGTACAGTACAGTACAGTACAGTACAGTACAGCAGTTAACAAAATTTTCAGACGTTTATTGCAAAACAGCCAGCAAGCTGAGGCATAACCAAAATTTAGATTTGCGTTTTGATAAACTTTGACAATCATTTTACTTTTATTTTAACACGTTGACTGTCAAGGGTAAAATCGGCTGTAGTTTACCGTGTTTTTTATTGCAATAATGTTAGATTATAACAGAGGAAAAGCGGGCATTGACTTATCTGACCAAATGGCCTCTTATGTAACTACTCGACGGAAGGGCGTTAAATGGCACAGAAAGCTGGGCGTCGAGCTCTTGTTGGGTATGTCTAGAGTTAATGCCCACATTTTGTATAAAGAAGCTACAGGCAAGAAAATTAGCAGAACAAAATTTCGTGAAAATGTCACCCAGGCCCTTCTTGGAAACATCCATAGTAACCAACAAGAGCGAGAAAAACCTTTGCATGCATGCTTAAAATTTTATTTCTAATCATTGCAAACTATATTTGGAGTTCTAGAAATGTACCTTATACCTTATACCTAATACTATTAAAAATTTCAATTCCATTCCCTTGTTTCAACCAAATCTTATTGCTTAAAAAAATAAGTAAAAAATCAAAAAATTGTCAACTTAAGCAGAACTATAGCCGGAAAATATTTCACAGCATGCCACAATATAAAAATAGCATTAGAAAGTCTATTAAGAGGCTCCAAATAGATGGATACTACTTCCAAATCAAGAATAATAAGGTCCCCAAAAAAATGGATACAAAGTAAGTTACCCACAAAATCAATTCTCCACATATGTAGCAGTCAACGTGTTAAGAGTTAAGTAAAAATATTTGGAAATTTTAGTTTTTAAACTGTTTCAGCAATGTTTCAAGTTTTGGCCGTCTACCAAATTCCCGAAAGTTTTTTTTGAAGATTAAAAGTTTTTGTACATTTTTTTTGAAATGGTTTAAGGCCCGTTTCCACTACGAGCGTGGAAAAGAGCATTCTTTGTTTCTTTTATTGATCTTCGATTGAAGCGAGCGGTTAAAATTAAACCGAGCGCAAAAAAAAATCAATAAAACAAACAAAAAATGCTCTTTTCCACGCTCGTAGTGGAAACGGGCCTTCAGAGCTTCTACTTCTTGCCTTGGCTCAACAGATTTGCCAGATTGGCTTTTTTGACGCAAAATTTGAGAAATCGGGCTTTTTTAAAACAGGTTTAAGGCCCGTTTCCACTACAAGCGTGGAAAAGAGCATTCTTTGTCTCTTTTATTGATCTTCGATTGAAACGAGCGGTTAAAATTGAAGAGAGCGCAAAAAAAAAGCAATAAATCAAACAAAGAATGGTTTTTTTCACGCTCGTAGTGGAAACGAGCCTTTAAAGCCCGTTTCCACTACGAGCGTGGAAAAAAGCATTCTTTGTCTCTTTTATTGATCTTCGATTGAAGCGAGCGCAAAAAAAAGCAATAAAACAAACAAAGAATGCTTTTTTCCACGCTCGTAGTGGAAACGGGCCTTTAGCGTCAGAATTTCAGTTTGGCGTTTTGGCTTTTTTTGGCTTTTTTTTGCCAAATTTGCAAAATCTGGCTTTTTGGCTTTTTTTTATGGCTTCCGGGTGGATGGGTTTGGGAGAAAAACGGAGAGATTACAAACAGATTTTAAAAGAAGACCTTTTTTTTAGAGATCACCATGACTTTGGGACGAAAACAGGGAAGTCCGACATGGAATGGAATGGAAGTGAAGACCTTTTTTTTTTTTTTTTAGAGAACACCATGAATTTTGGACGAAAATATATTTTCTAGCTGGTAAAATTGTTTGGCTTTTTTTGTTCCCTCCTTTGGCTTTATTCTATCACTGGGATCTGGCAACCCTGTGGCTCATGCAGATGCGGGGGTGAGTGTCTTTTTTGGTAAAAATTTTTTGCAGAGGAGCAAATTGAAAAAGTAGTATGAGATTTTTTAAAAAATGACGATAAAAAAAAACTATGAAACTTTAAAAATAACGAAGGTTGAAGTATTAAATAGAAGATATAAAGTTAACCAGGTTGTTTGTTCGTTTCTGCCTCTACCGGTTCTACAGCTCATATTACTGAATTTAAAGCAGGGTGCTGAAAAAAAGATTGTGCTCTTTGAAGAAACTGGCCCGTATTTTCGCTGAGCTCTGTATTGTGGAAGCGGTAGAAGTGTCGATTGATTGTGACGAAAAGAAAAAGGCAAATGAAAGAACGCATAGTTCATTGGTGGATCAGCTGATTGCGGCAGCTCCTACAGAAATTGCCAAACAACTTTGCTAAGTACGACGAATGATGCAAAAAAGATTTAGTTTTAAAGGATTTCGATACAAGATATTAGGTTTTTTTTACTATTAGCCGCAATTAATAGTAACTTTTCTTGCAGAAAAATATGAACTGTTATTGATATTGTTATGAATTTTATAAAAATAGAAAAACTCGATAACAATGTATATTGCAGAAAGTTACTTGTCGAATCAAAACAAAAGTTTTTCATTAGAATATGAATTTTGTATTTACAGCAACTAATTTTTTTGCTTTTTCGCGAAAATTAGGACGGTACCTACCCCAAAACTCTCTTTTTTCGAGCTTTTGTATTTTGCATTATTTGGTTTTAAAGAGTAGTTAGTTAACTTGCTGTCGTGGTCGGTATAAAACAACGGCAAGAAGTAATTAAACAACTGCCAGAAGTAATTTAGAACCGTCAAAAGTTTGTTCTACGGCTAATGCAGTGAAAACTTTTCTCTTTTCTTGGTCGCTTGCTCAGAAAACTTTGGTCTTAAAACTATTTGCAAAGAATTAATAAAATGATTTTTTTATGATGAACACCCTCTGTATTGCTGTCAATATGAAAATAAAAGTGCTTGTAACGTAAAACAATTATTTAAAATTGCCTCTCTTTCTAAATTATTTACAAAATGTCGGTCAATCATAGCCGTACCAACCGAAAAAATTTGGGAGAGAGGGCAATAGAGTTTTGTCCAAATTTTGTAACTTTTGCCCGAATCTTGATTTTTTTAGTACTTTACGGATATGGAAAGAAATTTTGTCCAAAATTTAGGGTAAAGACCAAAAAAACGTTTAACTAAACGTAAACAAAAAATTACGCAAATCTTAAAACAAATAAATTGTCTGATAATTGAATTTTTGCTTTGGGTTGATAGCTATTTTGCAAAAATATTTTCTTCAAAAAAAGCCGAGAGTCGAAGTTAGTAAAAATCTTTGGATCAGCAATTTTTTACAAGTTGTAAATTTAAGCGAAGATTGATTGATGAGTAATTAATTAATTTTTTTGTTTGTGTTAAAATCTTTCTGTTCTCACGGGATAAAAGTATTAGAAGTTGAACGGAAAATATTTGCCTTCGCACGGTATTTTCTGTTTGACTTATTTGTTTGAAGATTTTCGTTTTGCTGATTGCGTCGTTTTGAATTCGAACACATAAAGCAAAACCAACTCACTAAAAATACTAAAAGTGATCAAGCAATCCACAAAATCGGCCTAATTGCTAACTAAGTTTGCTCACGCAAAGGGAGGTTTTTACGTCCGTTTTCCTGAGTTTCTCATTGATTTGGTCTTTTATTTTATTAAATGAGAATTCTTTGCTACCAAGGTATATTGAAAATATATTTATATTTAAAATAAAATATACCTACTATGAATTTTTACTTGATAATCATCAATCTTTTTATCTAAATGTCGGAACGTAGTTGCGGGGGGCCGCATTTTCAAATAAGAGATTGCAAGCGGCCTCAAAGTTTAAAATAAAATTGTCTAATTCTGGGTCTTGTCAAAAAAATTAGCGTTTCAAGGAATCAACAGCGTCATTGCTAAAGCGAAGTGTTACAGCTCCGATTCGGTGAGGTGAAGTACAATATAAGCCGGTTTCGGCGGGGTGAAGTATTTTTACAATCTTTTTGTCAAAAAATAAAAGTACCATGTGACGCCCTTAAAAATTGAACCGACGCACAGTTTCCAAACCAGTGGTCATTGTGAGCGAGATCCTTAAAAAGCAATACGTCGTACCCGCAATTGAAAATATTTCATGGTCCAGCACTTATTGGTTTTATTTGATGTCAGATTTTTCACTGAAAATTAATTTTTTAAAATTATGTATGCCTGGAACCCATTAGTTTTCGGCTGCTTTGCGCGTGCTGGCCCACTTTTGCATACGCGTTGCACCTGCATTTCTTTAATAAATTATGAAGGTTTTACAAATTCGTCCGATATATCTGAATTTAATCGTTTTTTACTGTCGTTGAGCTACTTATCTCGTTGAAACGACTTTTGGAAAGCGTGAATAGAAATAAGATTAACTCTAATCAGCTATTTCTAGAAACAGATTCAAAGAAGTGAAAAAATATTGAAAAAAAAGCGAAAATAAATTCCTTGTTCACTGCTATTGTGATAAGTAATGGAGAAGCTTATTATTTTGAAGAACGTGTTAGTTATTGCTACAAGACTTGTTTTAGTAAATGAAATAGCATATCTACTTACATAGATTTCGGTAAAGTTTGAAAGAAACAGCTAAGTGTTTGCAAAACTTGTGATGACCGTGTATAGATTTTTAGACGTTGATCTTACGTTTTGTAGCGTGATATTCGCCTTTTGCGATGTATTAAGGCTCGTTTCCACTACGAGCGTAGAATAGAGTATTCTTTGTTTCTTTTATTGATTTTTTTGCTTCGCTTAGCGCTTAAGTACGGAAAGAAATAAAATATCAATAAAACAAACAAAGAATGCTCCAATATCACGCTTGTAGTGAAAACGAACCCTTATTTGTGAGATTCTTCTTTAAGCCTCTTTTGCATTAATTCGCACTATTTGTTCGAGAATAATGTTAAGATGACCTTCGGTATACCTTGTCGTTCTCATAAGCGGTTAGAGATTAATATTTGATTGCATACACCGCCATTAATTTGCATATGTCTCAACATTTCTTGTTGGGCAATTATCATTTTTTCTGCTTGTTTAAATCCTTCGGAGGAAATTGTTTGAAGTTTGATTATAATGTTACTTGGTCCGAGCAAGTTTTAGCTGTAAAATTTAAGTTGGGAAAAAATTATTTTACGGCTTAACTTGAAATAAGCTATTTGCATTTGTTGGTGCGTTCGTTTTTTTCGCGATAAAACAACTCAATAACTAAACACGCACAAAAAAGATTAAAATGATTTTTTTTGAACCGAAGATACTTTGATAGGCTCTAAAAGTTGACGAGACAGTCTCAAGCGAGCTTGACCACGTGCTATCCTAAAAGATGCCTTTTGTTTTATTACTTCTCTTCAGCCAATCAGAACCGAGCTTGTTGATTAGTCTCGGTTCGTCGTGCTGACGGAATTTTTTGTTCTTTTGTTGCATTGTTTGCTATTAACTTATTAAAAAGTACAAAAGATTCACTAACTTAAATGCGTGTTTTGTCTTTGCCGATTTTTGATATCTTATACCATTACGTAACGTCTATAAATAAACAATGGCCCTTATTAAAGCGAAATAAATAGGGTAAATGTTATTTTATCTGTTACAAAGAAGGAATATTTATACACAGTGTGCATAAATACATCATTTTCAAGTGTTTTCATTACCGGTATTTTTGTATGAAAAAATTTTTGATAGATTTAATTTAAATAAGATGATTTAAATATTTTATGTACTCTTGTTTCTCAAAGATTTAACATTTGTTAAAGCATTTTTATACAAATTTATAAATACTGATATGCACAAAATTAATACTTTATTGAATTTTTCCGAAATATTAATCGTTTCGATAACCCTTTTGTCAACTTTTACTCTCGTAGTTTTTGGAGTTGTCAGTTTTTTTGTAAGAGCTTGATCATCCACTGTTGATTAAAAAGACTGAGTTCAGACTAATCATTGTGCTTTTGATTTTGGTAAAAGGATACTTTTTTACAAATTTTATGTTAAATTTTTATCTTAACTTGGTCGTCACGTTTATAAGAAATGTCAAAAACCTCACTGTTTTTATTGTTTATATATAAATAAATATTCGAATTATTTTCTCGCATTACACAATACACGAGGTAAGTTTGATTCTTTGCCGATGAAAGTTTTTCATGATTTTTAATTTTGGCATGACCTTGCCGAAGTAGAACTATTTGTGGAAGAAAAATGTTCTTCAAATTTTAAATCAACGAAGTTCACACGGATTTGTCGCAGCTATTCTTCGTGATTCCAAACGTTAATGTAGTACTAGTATCTCAACAATCTCAA
The DNA here is from genome assembly GCA_963680785.1 of Diplosoma virens. Lineage (NCBI taxonomy): Eukaryota > Metazoa > Chordata > Ascidiacea > Aplousobranchia > Didemnidae > Diplosoma > Diplosoma virens. Next base: position 28,583,169 of record OY796893.1, read on the forward strand.
CAAAAGCCATTTAGCAAAAACTAGCCACATCGTTCGCATCAATTAAAAAAATGGAATAAATAAAAGGCCTAGTCCAACGATGCACAACCTGCGGCCGTCGGTGCGAAATAATGCGGCCGTCAAATATAATTCGAAATATACAGCTTGGCTGCCGTATGAGCATACATCAGGGGTGCACAACCTGCGGCCGTATGGCTTTGATGTGAAGGTCCTTTTTTCTTCAATTTTTATCAAGTTTGGCCCGCGTAAAGATTTTGAGTGGTCCACACAGTGTTTTTTGGAGCCCTCTGTCACTATGATTTTGATTTTGGTGCAAAAAGTAGCAAATCGGAGACTGATTTCAGGTGAAGACCTTTTTTTTTAGAGATCACTATAATTTTGATGCAAAAAGTGGGGTGTTTTCTTTGTATGGCCCGTCAATATTTTTTGTGCGTCAAAATGGCCCTCGGCTCAAAAAGGTTGGACACCCCTGCACTAGGATGAAATAAAAAAGAAACTTGTAAGGGGGAATTCCGGATTAGTTTCACCAAAAAAAAAATTACTGGCAATAGATGGTGGGGCGATAAAAGGAAAGTACCAAATTTTTCTTGACTCGATGGCTGCCGCAAGTTAAAACTAACTTTGTATTGCGGCCGGCAATAACAAAAAGGTTGTGCGCCGTTGGCCTAGTCTAAAACCAGAATAAACAACAAGAATTACAGTAGTTTTGCGAAATGTCGCAAAATCATAATTAGGACAAATTTGCCAAAATTAGAGCAACTTTTTAATTTTTTGGTCTTCTACGGCTAGTGTTGTGACAATTCATGAAGTGACTCTGCTAAACAGGTTTAGGCTAACATGTTCAAAATTTAAAAAACTGGTGGTACGCCTTAAGTATATAGCACCAAACGAGTACAATAAAAAATTTTGTTTTGGTTTGCTTGATTTGACGCTGAGCGAATTGTTGGCAAAAGCCACCAAAAAACGCCGAAAAATTCACTTTTTTAGCCCTGTTCTGTATTACAAAACTTATTTAATTTCGTTTTCGCTTCTTGGACGAAAAAATTAGACTCCACTGCACTTTTTTTCGATATTGTATCGAAATCCGGTGGTGAATTGAAAAAAGTTTTAGTACAGTAATGGTAACGAACGGTAGCGTGGGCGAGTGGTCGAAAGCGCCGCATCGATGACGGACGTGATCGAAACGGTTACCGATCAAAACCTACTGAATCAATCTGTTTTGTCCTTGGCAAAGACACTTTACGGCACTTTTCTCTGCTTGTCGGTGTTAGCAAGCAGCTCTATATTTTAGTCATATTTTTAATAAAAAAAAGAAGACAAAATTAAAAAATTTAACGGGACTGCGATATGTTGCAATCTCCGAAATCAGTTCGGGATAACCGCTTGACCGTTGTGCTGAGTACAGCGCCTCGGACGCTTTTCTTCGAGTTAGGAGGATAAATAGAAATGAAAATAAAATAAAAAAAATAATCGCCTTGGTGTAAGGTGCGTTTCAGGCTATTTTTATGTCGCTTATGCCAATGATTGCATAACAACATATTGGACTGAAAGTCGGTTTAAGACTGAAAGCGAACGCGAAAAAAGTAGAGCGGGTGGCAGAAAGCGCGAAAAAGAAACAAAGAGAAGACTGCTTATAATAAAAGCGGAAAGTGTAAAAAAATCGCTATAGCACAAAATTTTTGTGCACAGCGAAAAAATATTAAAGTTGAAATATTTTAACTTTTTAGATCTGTCCAAATAAAACGGTCGCGAGAGAAGAAAGCGGAATTTTCCCGTAAACGCTTTCCGCTTCTTTCCGCTACTACATTCAGTCTGAACCAACTTTAAAGTCTTGTTTGCACTCCGAGCGTGGAATAAAGCCTTTTGTTTCTTTTATTGATCTTTACGCGCTTAAAATTTGAACGAGCGCTAAGCGAAGCTAAAAAAATCAATAAAACAAACAAAAAATTCTCCATTTCACTCTCATGGTGGAAACGAGCCTTAAGTGTGCAGTATTCAAGATGAAAGATATAAACTTTTATTGACTTCAGCATTCTTATTGTTTGAAATGGAACCGTAGGGTTAAGCTTGTCTTTTCTCGATTCGAGTTAGCTGACTCGATTATGTGGTTAGCGTATCAGAACTGCCGCCAGTATGCCCTTGTGGCTTTGCGGTACTCTATGCAGTTGCGCTGGTAATGCATTGTTTTCATTGTAAAATAAGCTTGTTCATTATCCTAATCAAAAATCAAGTTTTTTAAACTTTCAACTTATGGCTTTTTGTTTTTGACTGCGGTCTTTTTATCATTTTTGGTAGATATTCAAAACAGAATACTACAACAAATTATTATTTATATTTACTGCGATAATAACACACCTGGAGACACAGGACTGTATTTGGAAGCTCCAAAATGTATGCAGAAATCGCTCCAACGCTCTATTTCTGACTAAGATTTCATCTCTGGAGTGGGAAACATAGATGTAGACCACATAAAAGCACAGATTGGGGATGGACCGCAATATCACTGTATATAATATTTGTCATGGGATTTTTTGTTTGCTTGTTTGGGATAGACTTTTTTTTAACTTGATTAAAAAAATGTCATCAATTTAATTTAATGGAATTGAAACCTAAAACCTAACGGAATTCTACCGCTTTAAATTGATGTGGTTAAATGCATTTGAAAACATTTTACGTCCTATAGATTACCCAATTCATATATCACAAAGCGGGTAATCATAAAAGCAATAACTAAGTTTTTGATATTTATCCTATTATTCAATCACTTCATATTGACTAAACAGTAAAAATTAGCATGTTGTAGTCCTATATTTCGGCAAATATTTTGCGCTTCCACATTATTGGTTATACGTAGTGAGATAAATTTAACTGTTTGAACAGAAAAGTCTCTGAATGTGACTATTAATAGACTTATTACAGTATTTCATCTGTCAGCAGTCAAAATATTTTTTACTATCTGCAGTGCAGCTGCTAATCAACTGGACGATTTTCGTTGTCCAAAACCAGTGAAAAATTCAAAGCATTTACTGGTGCATAACAATAAGAAGCTAAACTAATTTTTACCAAGAAGCTTTCTTGCGTTTATTGATTAAAATTATTTAAATCAATGACTATAAAAAACTGAGAAAGTTTAAATTAAACGGTAAACAATTTGCCAGACCAAAAGGTTCAACATCTTTATATTTGGTTTTTACGAAGTATTTAATTTAAAATTCCCAGCCTAACTGTTTATTTATTTATTTTAGAAACCGTTGTCATTTATCCGAATTTGTTGTTTATTATGTAGTATTGTTTACTGTGACGTAATAAAGTCACATTTCAATATCCAAGCTTTCTTGACCGTTCCTGCACGTGAGAAGAACGAGTAGGAAAGCATAATGCGTCGTGAAAGCTGATTCTTTGTTGGCACTTTGGGACAGTTGAAGCAAGATACTGCAGGGTGGTCTTAAGACTGCATTTAATTTCCTTTTAAAGACGTCTTAACGTCGTAAGGTTTTAACGTCGTCTCGCATCTGGATTTCTCAAGTTTCTAAACTACAAGTTATTATACTTGTCATTGTTTTAGTTTTCTTGGAAGTCCTAAATCAACAATGAGCCTAGCCTGCGCAGAAACTTGCGTCGGTGAGCGAATTATACGCGCCCGTAGAGACCCTGCCTTGTTTGAGCCTCGTGTTTTGCGCAATCTGCTGGAACTGGAAGAACGATATCATGTTTCAACCGCTTACTTCGACTATGTACAAAAAGACGTGCAGCCCTACATGCGAAAAATGGTAGCCACATGGATGATGCAGGTGTTGTAAAATAATGCCCAATGTGTATTTATTTAAATATTAACTAAAAGCTGCTGCTACAGGCAAGCCAGAGATAAACTACAGGCAGCACATCAAATTAATATTAACAATAACTGATTTGTAGTGCACCTAGATTTTCGTGTGCTTTAAACATTTATAAATATATTCTAAAGAAATATTAAATGTAGACTTTCTAATGCAAACATCATTGATTTTAAATTTAATCTTTTTTATAGACCTTATTTAAAAATTAAACTAGCTTATTTGATGGCATAATACTAATAGTTTAAAATTATGGGTTTTCGTTCAGTATTCCTTGAGCGCACTTAATAAACTTATAAAATTTGCGGAATCCTCAAAGCCTGCGAGGTCAGTAACGGCGAGCAGTGAACGAGACCCAAATTATAATACCAGCTGCACTTATGTGAAAAAGAGCCAAAAGTTAAAGTTTTTCCTCTTAGCTTTTAAAAGTAAGGTACAACAAAAAATAATTATTAAATACCAGTACTTCAATGGCATAGGCTAAAAAAAAAACCGGGTCTTTACAAGAAGTCACCATAGGCGATTTTTGTAGGTGAAACTAACCCGAATGTGATTACTATCGCTTCAAGAGATCCTTTTTCTCTTCGTTTCTTTTGTATTCCCTTGTGGTGCTGTAGGAAGATTTCCGTTAGTTTCACCGACAAAAAGTGTTACGGTGACTTGAAGAGATCCAAAGTGTCTAGGTGGCCTTGGTTATGGGCAGGTGATGTTGATCTATTTAAATGTGCCAAGGCATAGTTCTTCCATCGGGTACACCACAAGAGTAGAAGGTTGTGGTCCCCCCTAAAGCAAGGACTTGTTTTTAGAGATTACTTTATTTTAGAACACGAAAAAGTAGCTCCTTTTTGTGAAGCCATCACTGCAAAAGATACATTTTGGCTTGAATACCTGTTTTTTGGTTGTCGTTTTTTGTGTTTTCAATGGACTTAATATATCATGTTTATAAAACTAACTTTTGAGGCGATTAATCAGCCACTTAAGTCACAGGCAGTGATGGGGTTCAGGGGGTTCGCACGAACCTATTCTTAGAATGCCAAGACTTTCAGCGAGCCTTGTCTTAATTTAACGTTATCTCTGTAGCTCTATATTTCTGTTAATAAAGGAACCTATTGTTAGTGAGTTTTAAACGAAAGAGAACCTGTTCATGAAATTGTGAATTTCATCACTGGTCACAAGGTTGCATAAAATCGATGTATTCTAAAAGGTTCATAAATTGACAAAAAAGTATCAAATTAATTTGCGAAATTGATTAAATAGGAAATCAACCGCAAATTAAAACTTGCATTTTTTGGTTGTTTTATTTTAATGTGTTATTTTGTTGTTATTAAATGTAGTCTTTACGAGACATACATGTTATTCAATTGTTAAAACATTACTATTGGGTCATTTCTTAAAATGTTAACCTTTTTTGTTATCAGATTAGAAATTGTACACCACAATTGCTAATATTCAAACTAATTGTATCTACAAATCAATTTTTAAACGTATAGTTGGTCTGATACTTCTCAATTGTGCCTCGTAATTATAATAGACCTTGATAAGTAAAAGAGTAATTTAGTTGGCCATTTCTTGTAGGTTTTTATATTTTCCACACTTCACTCTCGACGAGTAGGTGCGAGACAAGAAATGATTTCCGTTGCAATAATGTGCCGAAGATAAAGATTTGTTCATGGGAAAAAGTGTAGTTTTAGACCATCACCGCAACAACGCCCTGCAATTTCTACTTCCCATTTCACTTCAGTCTGAATATTTTCAAAAAGATTTTAATCACTTATGGGTTTTCGTTAATTTTTTCTGTGTCTTGACATATTTTCTTTTGGCGCCAAAAACTTGACGAAAGACGTCGCTCATTGGAAGCATACCTGGACCACACCAAAAACAAACAAACCGGTGTGAAAAGCTTTTCTGGATTGGTACTTAAATGAAACATTTCGTTTGAGACGTTATACTATATGCTTCAATACCGTTTTGATAGAAAATCTCCCAAGTGAGATCACACTTTTCTTTGAGCTTAATTAGTCAGTCCCGACTTCAATGCTTTTAAGCATACAATGATTAGAGGAAACGTCTACTCTAGGCTTTTAAGTTTAAAATAGTTCAAAGCGTAAAGTTTGGCTAAATTTATGAATGAAGTCGATCTTGTTACCGGTAACGTTTCATCCGTACTAACTCCGAATTTTAAATGCTTAGCTAATTAGCTACTCTTACCAATACGGTGTAAATCTGTCTGAATAAATGTTTTCTAAAAATTTTCAATCAATTCTGAATTTATAGAACTGCTTTGTAATCAAAGCATTGCGAAAAAAAGTAACTTGAGGTAGAAAAGTTTTGCTTGGTCCAATTTGTGGGCAAAAAGTCACAATTTAAAATTAAATGTTTTGTAAACAAATCCTAAAAATTAAATTGTTTTAAAAGCTCAAAGTCTATACACCAAAAAAGCAAAACGCAATACGTTTTTTGGAGAAGCAATATCATAATTAGTATATTTTGACAAATTGTCTATAAAACGAGTCTCCTAGCTTAAGATTGCACCTTCAAAAAACATAATTTTCACTGATTTCGAAGCGTTTGGCCGAGTATTGTATTGCAGATCGCAAACTTGTTTGCTTCAGCAATACATTGTAAAATTGGTAGACATAGGCAATCGATGTTCGAGTTAATGTACAACAAAACGGCGAGTTTCCGGCCTGCTTTCTTTGGCTACAGCGACGTTTTAGATTTTTCATTCACAAAATTCTGTCTGAATTGGTATGCAATGACACAGACTTTCTTTCATCCTTATCTGTACTCTGTTTAATGTTACTATCTTGGGCTCTGTTTACTGTTTGACTAGCATTTTCTTTAAAAACGCTCTGATAATTTCGGCTGTTTACCAAAGTGAGCAATTGGAAACACCCTCCAATTTGTTTTCTTTAAATTCCGTAGCAATGTTAACATTTAGGAAGAGATATTTTAAATTTGACCAAAAGAAGAACTGGAGATGGAGATTTTCTTATCGCACTTGTTCTAGTTATTTGTACCCTTGCCACGATATACGACATTGGCGAGGCGACGATTTTATTTCGTGTATTTCAGTTTTTATATTTTGCTTATTTTTTTAAAGATATTTAAATTTTGTCATGATTTTAAAAAAATGTTCCTAACGAGACAAATACCTTTATCAAGGTTGTGTAAATTAACAGTCTTAGTGCATTTTACAAGCGGATCCACCCCGTTCCAACAAGTTTAAACACGTGAATAAACTGCCATATCGTAAAGAATTTTTGGATTTTAGGTTTGCGAAGAGCAAAGATGTGAAGATGATGTCTTCCCGTTGTCGATGAATTACCTGGACCGTTATCTGAGCGTGCGCGAAATCCACCGCACTCAGCTTCAGTCTCTTGGTTCGGCATGCATGCTTCTGGCATCGAAAGTATGATGTGTTCAAAGTTGTTTTTGATTCATAAGTCTAGCTTTTTCTTTTTCTTAGGCTAAAGAAACCCTACCTCTTACAACTGAAAAGCTGGTGATTTATACAGATAATTCAGTACGTCCTGAAGAACTTTTGGTATGTTGACTTCACCGTTTTTGCAAATTTGTGTCCCTATTGTCAAGTGGAACTTTCCCATCCCTTATTTGCCGTAATATGAATAGTTTTTTTAACTTCTTGTCTGTCATTGGAGTTCACATAACAATCTAGCTAACTCATTCTTTGCGGTTTAACTTTTCTCATCCTGACTTGGTGTTTTCTTAACTGAGTTCATTTCCGAAAAAGACTACGGGCAGTCGTTAAAAACACATCATATTGACGTTACCAAACATGAAAAGAAAGTAGGTGGTAGTTAATATCCTAAGGCACTGATGTGTGAAGAGTTCATATAGAGATAGTGCATTCTTTAAATTTCTTTTATCAGTTATGTCGTGGTCCTGAATAAGCCAGCAGTGACAAAGAAGACTTTTCACGTAGTGCGGTCGAAATGTCACCTATAATCGCGACTTTAAGTCGCCGTCAAAGTGCCGCGTACGATCCGATATCAGCAAAGTGAAAATTATGGACATAACCACCGTGGTTGTCCTGCGTTTACTGATCAAGTTTTGTAATACGATTGGAAGAATATGCTTTGATTTGCTGCGGTTTCGTCAGCATCTTTCATCTCTGACCGTCCTACTTAAAACATTATTAAGCTCACTGCCTCGTGAGAACGCAGCTGGAAATTTGGTTACTCTAGCGTCGAAGAATGTCGAAAATGCGAATTTCAAGAAATTGCTTTTAAAATTAAAACAGCAAGAACGTTGTATTTACAATATGGAAACCGGCGTTGAAAACCAATTTTCTTCAGAAGTATTTTTATGCTCGAGGTTTTTCGTGCATAAGCAAACATATTTAAACTAGTATTTTAACTAACCCCCATATTTCAATCTTTTGTTCATGTTTTCATTGCTATGCTAATTTAATTTACAGTTAAGAAAATCTTTGAAGTAATTTTTTGATTAAAGTAATTACTGAGTTTATGTCTGAGCTTGTTAGGGTATGACCAGATAAAGTACGAAAAGTATACAAGCCAATTTTTTGTTTTAGAATGCTTTTCAGTGGTCTGTAATTTATATTAGTTACTCGGTAAAGTTGGCGAATACGTCCTTCGGAAATGTTTGAAATGCCAACGGGATCAAAGAGTGTAATTTTAACGATTTAGTGATTTACGTAATCGAATTTCGCGACATCAATGCATTGTAACTTTTAGTGTCATTTTTTTATCCGCTTTTTTGTTCAATTTAAGTTTTAAAATATACTTCATTAAAAGCTTCTTTTATGATTGTTGTTAAATTTCCCATATTGCAATTTGTTAATGGTTTTGTAACGATTTAAATCTTTAAAATATTGATTTATGTAAAACCAGCAGATTATTGTTTGATTTTTTTTGCTTTTCTAATATATTAAAAATTTTTTACAGGAGTTCGAACTCTTGCTGCTCATGAAATTAAAATGGGATATTCTCTCTATCACTCCAATTGATTTCGTCGACCAGTTCTTGCACTACATCGGCTTACCAGTCGATGATTCTGCAGTTGCGCGGAAGCACTCAAGCGCTTTTATTCACTTTTGTTGCGTAGGTGAGACCCAAACCAAACATCCCGTATGTTGGGTTAATAGCAGTAGTGCTGTTACGTTATTAAACTAGGTGACGTTTCTTCCGAATGCCAATGCAACGCATTTTTTGACTACCAGTTAGCCAGAAATAGTTAAAGTAGACAGCCTAGTTTGGGTTGCGCTGTGAATCTAGCTTCTATAATTAGCCTGTTTTTTTTTCGTTAAAACGACAACGTATGATATTTGCCATCGCTGTCGTGGGTTTCATATTGCATATGCAGAAATAAGAAGCCTAAAGCCCATACCATCCAGTGCAGGAGTTTCGCATTACGGGATATCCGTTAGGCGTGCTAGTCTTGAAAAGTACCATGAATTCGAACATCTCTTGGCTAAAGTTACTCTTTCATTTTTGCTGATTTGCAACGAATTTTTGATACCCTAAAACGTAGATTTATTGTAATTTAAAAAAAATTTATACCGTGATTGTATCAATATATTGCAGTTGTTTATTCATTCTACTATAAAAATTTAAATTTCTTAATTTTTTTATTTTTTGAAAGCAATATGAGCAAGTGATGACATATATATACATTTTTTTTTGGTAAAAATATTTTTGCTTGTTTTTAACTTATTGAATTTGCTTTAATTTAAATAGCTATTTTTATTTACGTTAAATAAGGTTATATTGGACTCACCAGAGACGTTAGCGTAGCTGAAATCACTGGTCTAACCGCAGTTTTTTAAATGGTCATCTATTTATGTAATTAGATCGACAAACTGATTTCCAAATTTATCACGTGATATTTAAAAAACTGATTCAGAACTATGAATAAAATTCAGAAATGTTTTGTGATAAAAAGTGGAATTAGGCTCTACCTGGAAATAGTCGTGTAATAGATACATCATGTCAATTAAATATTTTATCGTTTCTACTAGCGTTTTTTTCGAAGAACGCATTCGTGTATTTTATCTTTCACTTCGTTAATTCGTGAACGAACTGACCTATTCAACTCCGATGCAGCAAATTGTTCTGACACCAAATTTCTACCATGCTCCACGATAATTGGCAGTTTCTCAGACCAGTATCATAACATTCTCATACTTGTCGACCTATGACGTCATCGATCTTTGGTTTCTAATCACGGCTTGTCTATTTTTCTCTTCCACCATAATCTCCCGAAATCCCTCCAGCATACAATTAGAACTTTCGATAACGGCTTAAAAGTTTTTAAAGACTCGATTTCTCGTCCGTTAATTGTTGATTATCATATAGAACAGTTTAAGCAAAATAATAGCCTGTTCAGAGATACGAATTGTGCAATTTTGGCGTCTGGCTTTAAGCGTTTTTGTCTTGATACAAACCTCGCTCGATTTACATAAGGGCAGTAAAGTTGTTGCAAAGTTTTGATAAGGGCAATTGGGTGCACTTTGCACCCGATGAGAAATTGTTCTATGACGCCGATTTCAACAACAGACAGTATGTTGGTGTGACTAATAAAACCCGTGACTGAGTTCCTCTGGGATATCCGTTGATCAAACGACCAAGTGCTTTGCCACAGTCAGGAAGCAATTCTTTGCTTTTGTCGAGATTGTTATGGGAATTTTTTGAAGATTAAATTTTTAAAGCTAGCTTAGGTTTTTAATCGAAAAACAGTTTCAACAATTGGACAGCTTTACAATGTAATTTCCACTCATCTGTTGACATTTGTTTAAATTTTAGCCATTTAACTCGTAACTAATTTTGTGCACACGTAGCTTGCTTCTCACCTTGCTTGTTCTGACATTATAATTGGACAGCAAAGTGAGATTAAAGAATCGCAAGCTTATATAATATATCGCTGGATCTTTGCTTTTATTGAACCTATGGCTTCCGTTCGTGAAGTGAAGATTTATTGAACATGGCGGTGTTGGTTCGCGCTCATATCCTTAACAAGAGTCAGGAACCCCCTCAAAACCACCAAACTTTTTATTTAAGTACGAGTTCGCGGTTTTCGTCTTCGCAACCGCCAACCCCTTGCGTGGTATTGTCGCCGCGAATGCCTGCTTTTGGCAACACTGTCACATTTTGTAGGGCCGCAAATTAAAATAGGTTTAACATGGCGAAGATTAAAAACTGATCACCAACCGCTAAATAATCCGGGTACAACCAGATTTGATTTTTTAAGCGAGATTAAAACAGTAATACCAAACATATTTTCTGCTTTGAATTACCAAATAACAAAAAAACGCAATTTAATATTTTCGGCACAGTTCTGAGCCGTATCACAGATGGAACAAACGTTTAGGTTGTTTTAATGCTATTTTTTAATTAAAAACCAAAAGCTTGTTTTTATTGCTGTTTTAAGCATATTAATATCCGCCATGGCGCATTTTGAAGCATTTTCGTTTGTTCGTTTGGTTTACCTTAATTCAAACCGCAGCTTAAATCTATTGACAAGTTTTCCTGTTTTCTGTCAACCAAGATGCATATTTTGCTCAAGCTTGTGCAAAAAATTAAAAATGGTAAACAAGCAAAATTCTAGTTTCCCTCTTGGTCGGACGTGATTTTTATCTAAAATGTAAATCGCTATTTTATTGGCCTCAGAATAGAGCAAACAGAAAAAATCGCTCTCAGGGTCTGGCACCCCGTGCTTTGGTTGAGAGTTTTAAACAAGAATCCGAATCGAAGTGCAAAGCAAGCAGAACATTGGTCGTCCGCTGTCGAAATCGTTTGTTGTCAAGCCTTTTATGTTGACCGACGGTTATGACAGGGTTTGTACATAATTCTTCATCTTGTGCAAACAATGTCTCGCAATGCCACGGCTCAGAAATGTGTCTTGTCTGTCGATTCAAGATGTTTTTCAACTTTCGTTTTGCCCACTGTTCAACATGCCGGGCAACGTGAAGAAGATCCCAACTAATAATGTATAAGCGTTCAAAAAAGATTGAAGTCATAAGCAGACTAGTAAAATATTTTGTGATTGTTTAAAAAAAAAACAACAAAATTTTAACGAGTTCAATATTTGGCTTAATCGTTTATTTTTCGCATTTTTTATTGGTTCTTGTAAGGGTTTACTGATGCTTTCGTTGTTCTTTTACGATTTTTACTTCATGCGCTTTGATGGTGCCAGACGAAACTGTGTCAACAATACCACTATAAAAAAAATCAAAAAAATTAACTGTCACGTCTTCTGCTGGAAAAAAGATTAGCCAATACATTTCGCCGCAAAATCAAGTTTTCTAATATAATACAAACAATTTATATCTTTTATATTAATAACAGCCTCCCCCCCTTAGAAAATCTGCTATTTGGTTGAATTATCAATAAGTTTGAAACTCAGATGATTAACATTTAAAATTTTCTTGTCTTTGCGACTACGCCACTTTACGAGAATAGAAAATGAAATTTAAAAAAAAATTTAAATTTTAGAAGTTATTCAAATACAAGAGGAAATGCTAAAAATTTCCTGGAAAGCCATGTTTTTGGCTTTTATCTTTTTATAAGAACTGGAAAAATAAGTCATTTAGAGCGGATTACTGTTATTATTTAAAAAAAAGGTCGAAACGCTGACTTTGATTTCAGATCACACATTCAACGTGTATCCCCCTTCCATGATGGCGGCCGGGTGCGTTTCAGCGGCGGTGTCCGAAATTACGGGACTTCCCCACCTTCAACTTCTCGATAGGCTGCAACGAGTGACCGGCGTTGATGCGGTAAGCTTATTTTGTTGCATTTAAAGTAAAATTTTGAAATCGTTCGTTTTTTTATTTTGTCGACACGGTCGCAGTTCAAATCCTCCCTTCGTTAGATTCATTCTTTGAAAAGCACGTCATGTGGCTTTCTCTAGCGGTCTTGACCACCGGTTCCAAACGACATCTTTAAAAATAATTGTTAAAAAAACAAATAGTTAACTTTTAATTGGATAACGATATTACAGCATTTCCTTTAGCAGGTTCAGGTAATCATTTGACTTTTGTTTCCAGTTTAAGCTCCCCACGTTGCCTTGCAATGCAAAAGAATGAATAATAAACCACTGGCCAGAGATGTACTGTATTCTTGGTTACCCGCTTGCTACTACAAAAGCGATGTAGTTTTACTGCAAATCATAAGTTTTTTTTTGTATTCGCTTGAATGAGAGGTTTAGAGTCGGCTTATTTTGCCCATTACTATATTTAGATTTTCGAATCTGTTAAGTAAAGCTGCAAGGCCACAAAACTATAGCTTTCCGTGGGTCATGTAATTTTGCTTTGCGGGGGCCGCATTCGACCCACGAGCCGAGGGTTGCACGCCCCTGATATACACCACTGCCAAGCTACAGTTCAATTTTTTAACTTTATTAAGGTATAAAGGAAAAAGTGTAATTTAACTGGACAGCGAATTATTTTTTAATCATTTTTAAACTTTTATAGGCTACGAGTGAATAATGTTTTAAAGACTTTTCACTAGTGGCCAATATCTAAGTTTGTGCTTTCGTAAATATTTCATCGATTGCTATGAAAGTAGTCCATCAACTAAAGGATTTTTTCTGAACTTGTTTACTATCTGGAAAAAATGACGGGATATGCTTTGTTCAAATGTTGGTAAATGTGATGTTAATTTTTATTGAAGGTCTTTTCTTAAAAAACTAGCAACAAAAAATTGTCATCGGTGTAGCTGTTGTTAAGGTTTATGTACGGATTTACCCTTGTCTTTCATCTGCCCTAAAAGTAATTAACTCTTTACTTAAAAGAAGAATTTAATCTTTACAATGCGGCGTAGACCTATTTAAAAGTGACTACATTATTAACGCTTGAGAAAAGCATTATTCATTCTGTAATATAAACTGCTTTGTTCTGGGAGAATCTGCTGAAAATAAATAAAAATAGGCCACGCCATTTTTCGGGTCGTTAAGATTGATGACTACTGTTCTAAAGACTACCATTTATGCTCATACCTGGAAACCAATTCAAGTACATACAATCTGCATTCCAATTCGATTTGCTAAATACACACCAACACACACAAAAAAAGTTAAAGCATTGTGAGTTGCTTCTGCTCTTCTTCGCAATATCTTCCTTCTTTTCTTTTTTTTTTAACGAAATGTTTTCATTTATTCAAAAAGTAAGAGTTTTGACAGGAATTTATTGCTTGTCGTTGGATTCTGTTTAAAGTCATCCTGACTAATCGGGTAAACGCCCACTGTGTGCAGTTGAGTTCCTTTGTCGTTAGTCGGTTTGGGCGGTCTCCTAATAATTTAAGATGTGTGGTTCTGTGAAAAGAGCTTGTTATTTTTTTTTTTGGCGAAGTCTATCTCTCGAAACTGCTCGTTCTCCGTTGTCTGAAGTGTGTTTGTCTAAACCTAGGTCAAACGGGGTTCAAAGCAGCCGTGCTGAGCGAGAGAGCTTGTCAAGTCGTCAATTGATTAATAAAACACCTTACAAGGTATCAAACGCATTTTTTAGTGAAAAAAACTCACTTGCACCGCTCGTCATGTTCGAAATTCAATTCTCACCGCGCCGCCGCATTTGCGTCACTTCCTGGCCACCACGTGTAACGCCACTTTGCTCTCATCACATGGCCGGAGCGCCATCTCTTTTTTCTTCTCTGTCGTCATTGGCGTGGTCTGAACTGGATTTGCCTGAATTGCCGCAAACTTGAGATTCGCTCTTTCTGCCGAATCCACAAGCAGAACTTGATAATTATCGAGAATTAGTTGTTCTCAAGAAAAGTTTTTTTTAAAGTTGAAATTGTTAACGAATAATTATGCCCTGGTGCGCGCGTCCCCTGTTGAAATGATTCTATTTGTTTGCGCTCGGTCTATTACTCAGTAACAACTAGTTGTCTTTTATGCTTTACAAGTTGTATAATTGAGTTTCGTACCCTAGCCTCAGATAGTCTTTTAAAAACACAAAATATTTTGCTTTGCGTCAGCGCTGAAGCGGTTTCGAAGTTTTCTTGTCGGTGATGACGTCACAGACGCCGTTTCCGCGCTTCGGGTACTTAAAGGATTTAGTCTTGCCTGGGGATGAGCGCGTGGTGTGTTATTTTCCCCTGTAAGTCCTCGTGCAATTGGAAAAAAACTGCCGATGATCAAAACAGATTGCCCGTCTCTATAGACTAACTAGCATAATTGCCAGGAAGAAACCGAAGACATCGCGCGCTTTTTGATGATCCATTCGAAGTGCCGGCACTTCTATACAGTGACGAATAGGCTTCTTTTTAATTTCGGTTTAAAAGAGCTTAACGTATTCGGACTAATAATATTTTCTTTCTTTACAAGTTTGTCGTCAACTTGACTTCATTCATCCGTTAATGTTATAGATGAAATTGTTTCGGAAACACTTGATTCGTTTATATTTGGAGTGATTGTTTCCTGTATAAAATGCATGTAAAAACAATTTTTTTTGACTACAGTTTGACATAGCATCGGTGTCGCATTTGACTCAATTCAGGTTTTAACCGAAAAGCAAGATTTTTTTGACTGCCCATATTCAAAAGTATCACATCGTAACGGTATTGGAAGTTTTTGTTTTCCTTAAACGATATAACAGTCACTTTAATATTTTTTAAGAGGGCTACATATTGTAAAACACGAAAAGCCTCTTTCCGATTGTTTTTGCTACAATAATTTTTAAAAGATTTAATTTGATAGAAAAATTTAACTAAGTTGTCATCGTTTTTGATGTTTTTATTTCTCTTTTGAACCTACTACCCTAAGAAAATTTCTTGATTTTCGGGACTTTCATTATCCTATTTTTAGAAAAAGTCAGACAAATCTATTACAATTTGGCGGATTGGTTGAGAGCGCCGAATTTGAAAAAAAGCGTGATAGAAGCGGTAGCGATTCAAAACTTAATCGCATTATTTTGCTGTGTCCTTGAAAAAGGCTTTTTACGACACTTTCCACTGTTTGGCGAACTCGCCAAGCAACTCTAAATTTCAGTTATATTTTTAAATAAAAACTAAAAAAATAAAGTTTCAACCGGACAGCTATATCTTAGGATTTCTGAAAGCAGTTAAAGTAATCCCTTGGCGGTTTCCCATAAGTATGGCACCTCCAACGTTTTCTGCGAGTCACGAGGATGAATAGAGATGATAATTAATGACAGTCACTTTTTTGGCAAGTCGAAGTGGCGTTTTTTCTTTTAACTAAACATTTATGTAAAGCTATGAAAAAAGTCTTCCATTTCCTGAACAATTTTTAAATGACTTAATGAACTTAACATTTTTTCACAATCCACGTGTGGTCGTTCTGTTCAAAAGTATGAAACCTTTTTTTTTTTCGACATTCAAGAAAAATCAAGTCGTGTGGTTTACTAAGCCAGGGGTTTCTCTAACTTTTTTGGTCACGGAACACTATGTCTTATCATTTTAACTTTGGGAACACTTAGTCAAAATATTTGTTAAAATAGGCCTGTCAAGTAGAAGTGGATTTTAATTTTGCACGTTATTCTCTTATGTAACAACAGTAAAAAAGTAAAATTTTATAAAATTATGCAAACTAATTTGTCATATCAATGTGAAGGATGAGCTTGCAAAGAAGCAGAAATACCTTTAATGTATGGTGTGATATTTGACTGGTGAATATACATATCCGCTTCGGCATGCAATCTATTTCTGTAGCAGGGTTGCGAAGTCAGAAGGTTTGAGATCCGACTCCTACAATTTCCAGGATTCCGCTTCGAAAATTTTAAGGATTCTGACTCTGACTTTCCAATAAGGACAATGGCATTATGCAGAATACGATTTGCTTAAAATTAGGATGGCCAAAAAGGGTCTTAACTTTAAATTTGTCACGGATTTATTGGTTTTCGACCCTAAAAAGTAGCGTTCTCTAAACAAAATTCGACATCAGGAGTCGGAGTCGGATAGAATATTCCGACTCCGACTCCTTAAAACCTCCGACTTGGCAACCCTGTTCTGTAGTCCTACTTAGGTTTTGTTAACACATAGTGTGAAAACCTTGTTTTCCAAAGGTAGGCACTTGCAAAAGCTGAAAGTTTTTTCAGAGCTTTCTTGCAAGTGTGGTATATGCATTTTGAACATTTGTTCAAAACTTGCGCGGAGTTTGATTTGTGAATCGTAATTTGAAATTGCCATCGCTTCCGTATATATGCAAAGTTCGATAAATTCTTCCGTATATATCGCACAAGACGCGAGAGGGTTAAGTAACTCAATATACATCTACAACAATTAATTAAAAAACTATCCAATCTTTTAAACGTTTAAAGTTTTCAATCTCTCATCTACAAATGAAGCGGGAAAAGAAGCTTATTGTGACGTAATATAATCTGTCTTCGCATAAATGCAAATTTTAAATCTGCCAGACATTTACATAAATTAATATTCGCAAAATGCAAATGCCGACAGACTGCGAACTTCGCATTTGGCAGTAAAAGGGTTAAACTTTGAGAAAACTTGCGAAACATTTTAAAGAAGCTCACGGAACACCGTTTGGGAAACGCTGTACTAAGCAATTTGTTATGTAACGTGTTACAAAAAAGTTTTTAATTTTCAAATTTTTCATCAATTTCACCGGAAGCAACTTGAAATTGGCCAAAAGTAACTGAAGAAAATTTAATATTTTTTGTAGCGCCTAAGCCTTAATAAAAGTGCAACATTTTTAGTGATGATTTACAAATAATTTCTGACGCCTTGTACACAAATTTTATAATTGCATTTTTTGTCCCCAAATATTATTTGCAATATCTGGAACTGCCTTACCCCTGTCCAAAGTACAGTTTACCGGCCGGTCGTAATTGTTTCCGCAAAATTGTGCTCGCTGCCGTCATTCATTGATTGATTTATTTACTTTATCTTCATCACAACTATGTTTTGCGTACATTCGTCAAGTTTGCGCTCGGAAACACAATAAAAGAATTCGCCCAATTTCTTTCCGATAAATCGCTCTTTACCATGCCGCGATTCGGACAATGGTGTGCCGTGTTTTGCCGTCGGGTGCAATTTGCCGGGATTCAGGCTTTAAAGGTGACAAAAAGGTCGCCAGTGACGTTTGATTCAAAGCGCGTTACCGATCGCGCGGTCAGCTCTAAGCTTAATCACTTTCGAATGAAGTTAATGTCGTTTGCATCCATACAGGTTTGCATGAAGATTTGGGGTTTGCAACGCACTTCTGTGATGACTTGCTTTAAATCGTGCTTTCAAATATTTTCATTCTCTTAAATCACTTCTATTTCTAATTTGAGGCAGTCGAGAGCAAAATCAAACGTTGGCACAAAAAAGATAATCGATCCGACTAGTTTTAAATCTTGTTTTTTTTTTCAATTACTTTTTTTACAGTTAACCAAAGTTAAAACTCCATCTTGCAAATCAAGATGCCCTCGTCAGTGCCGCATCTTTTTGATTAATTATTTCTAGTTTTCGCCCTTTTTGGTCTTAACACAACACAAAACGTGTATTTAAAAGTTTAATTTATAAAGTATTTTAATTGCAAATCATTCAATCAGTGTTTCAAACCCGCAAAATCACTTTTCACTTCCATGCTCGGCCACCGGCAGATGCAAAGCAATCTATCAGCGAATAAACGCCACAAAAGAATAAATCGTCTTTTCGCGGTTTTTTGTCGACGATATATTATATCTATGCTATCCACGTAAAATGACACTCTATCATCACTTACTGTACGATGATAGCGACCTAAACCACAAAAATCGCTGCTTCTTTTAAGTCTATGTCGCTATTATATTTCGCTTGAATATTGCCTACGTTGAATATTAAAATGCTAATCTACTCATTTTTTATGTTTTTACCTGGAATATTCCTATTCCAAAACAACCTTTTGTGTTGTGCTTTCGTCTTTTTCCTACACACCTCAATTTAAAAAATTTTGAAAGTCGCTAAGCAGCATTAAAATGGGAAACATGCATAGTAACGATCTAATTCTTTTGCAAAAATTTTGTTTCATACATTACGTAATTGATTAAGCGACGGTGACAAAATAAGTAAAAGGAAAAGAACACAAAGCAATTGTTGGATTTAAACACAATTCAAAAGTGGAATTTAGTTTTCTAACAGACTAATTGTCAGACCTAGTTGTAAATCATAACACATGGTTTTGTTTTCGCAGTAGTAAATCGTTTGGAATTTATTAATACTGGTCTACCACAGTAAAACAGAACAATCGACTTAAATTGAGCTTATTCTTATTTCATTTTAAGCACTTATAAAAGTACAAAAGGTATCGTTTCCACTTTAAACTATAAAGCAAGGCGAAAATTTGGGGGGCTAATTTATTGTTGCAGCAATTTTTTTTAATTATCGTATTCAATTTCCTTGTTTCAGTTGTCATCAATTTCTTCGCTTCATTCGTCAAAAAAAATGTTTGTGTGTGATTTTACTTTCACGCGAACTGTAAGTGTTTTCGATACAATCTCGTTTTCTAAACCGTGTTTGATGAGGTGGACAGTGGTCACTTTAGCTTTTTCAATTAGCTTTGCTAATTTCCACTTTTCAACGAGCTGAAGAGTTGTGTTTTTCGTCGAAGAGCGCTGCTTCAAAAACTTGCAATCCAAACGGTCCTTGTTGAATGTCGCCTTTATTGCCTTATTAAATTGTTTTGGTACAACTACAATGATTTTGCAATTTGCCTGTCACTCCAATCGATACAATTACTAATAAAATGTTTCTTTCACGATTTACCGAAAAACTTTAGTTCAAAGTCACTTTTGGTTCCTAAAGAACGTTTAAAAATGTTTTCAAGGATGAACCGCTAAGAAGAAATTATCCTTTAGCAGCAGAATGAATAAAACCTGATTTTTTATTGATTTCACATTTTAATTGTGTAATTTTATACAGTGTAATAAATTGCAATTCTATATACGAACATTAAATAAAATTTTCATTAATCACAAAAATGAGATGAGAAGGGAAATGTGAAACCTTGATTTAAAATCGTTTCCCCATTTTTCTAACGCTTAGTTTTAGCTTCGTTGCTTTTCTTCATTTGGGTAATCGGGCTGCTGTCATTATCCCATTTTGAACCCCCGACAAAAGTCAGGTTTTCCGATGTTGGTTTTCAATAAGGTCGATTTGAACATCAAAGGGGTCGATAAATGGCATTGGGTCCGTGACTTATTGATGGGGGTCTACTGTAACAATTAAGCAACTGTACCTTATTTGCAAACGTACTTAATAAAAAAATGTATGATTAATATTACTGTGAAGACCTTTTTTTGGTCTTAACTTTTCTTTACATCTAATGGTTTTTTATCTAATAGCAATCTAACTGTTTTTCTTTACATCTAATGGAAAAAACATAGTTCCACGGAATGACGACCAAAAAAAATCTTATTACTGGTTCATTACAGCAGTTATGAGTGTGGGCTGGGTTGGAGGTCGACATGCGGATCTTCATTTGACAGAATTAATTTTGATCAGACAGGCACCTTCAAATACTTTAACATTTGATTTGTTGTGAAGACTTTTTGAGTCTATAGTTGATACTTATAAGAATCATAAGAATCTTTTCTATTATCTGCTCTTACTTTTTTTTGATTGAATTCCGATAACATCCATTATTGCTACCGTGGTTGTGGAGGCGGAGTCGCATGAGTCGAGTCGGAGGAGTTGGAGTCGTTTTTTTAGTTGCTCTAAAGTCGGAAAACTTTAAATAGGTTTCCATCATAAAAATTGTTAGTTTGTACTTTCGTTTGTGACCTGTCATGGGCGTTTATTAATCTCTTGACTCGCAGAACTATAACGTAGACGTTAAGGCAGGTTTTATAGTTGATTATAGATTCAAAAAACTTTAAATGCTGTCTTCTTTTCTGTAAGTGGAATAACGTGACATCTAAGACTGAAAGTCGAAGAAAGACCAAGATTCCGTATTAAAACTCAAAATTAATTTTTTGCCGTTAACAAATTGACGTCAAACGCATTTACAATTTTTGACATGATTGGGTAGTTACGAACTGATTAAAGGGTCTTCAAGTCGAGCAAACACAACAAAATGTAAACAGTAAGGCAATATTGTTCAGGTTTAGAATTTTTTTTCCATGGGCTATGTACAAAGAATATCCTCTCAAATGTTTCCACATTTTTACAGGAAGACAAAAACGCTGCAAGCTTGCGTGTTGCTCTCCTGGTCCTGTGATTACCTAGCGAGATAAGCAGTTTAATGACCTCCCACGTGTTGATGCGTTACGTCATCACGTCTTTTCACTGTTGTTTAAGAAATTTTTCATCGGAACTTTTAGTTAGTGTTGCTGTAAATTTTTATTTTTATTTCACTGATTCTCGGAAGGAAATGACGCGGCATTGGCATTTGCTCTGTGTTACCTCAACGTTATGGTGTTGCCATCGTATATATTTGCTGTCAAACTAGGTGGGGAATCTGTTTATGCTTCGCTCTTTGATTGGACGAAAAACCATTCTCGTGGGAAATGGATTTGGTCGATAACTCAGCACCTGGGTGTACCGTGTTTGCTTTGCGGTCGGCACGACTAACCTCGCCTCATGTCTTCACGCGAACTGCGAAATACCGAAAATCAACGACGCTGATTCGCTTGAAAAGCCAACGTTTTGCAGCAAAGCTCCCGACCACGCTTTCATTTGCGGTCGACATTGGCCGAGCGCTTGAACATTCTCACCGGCGACGCTTAATTATAGCTTGTGACGTATTTCCGGTCTTATGCAAAAAATATCGACGCCACTGAAGGGCATTTGTTACAAAGACGGAAAAAATAAGAGTGTCGCGTGGCGGCGACTTGAAAGCCATGGTCGAGGTAGCTTGTTTCTTCGTTCTGAGGTTTGTCGCAACCTGCCACCGCGCGACTTTGCGACTTGAAACGGGATTTTTCGTCTGGTTTTAATCAGCCGCAAATTTTTGTGGTTGATATTAAAAACTTTTTTTGCCGCTTTTCTTTTTTCAAAAGCCTGCGCTTTGTTTCTTTTCGTTCGATGATGTAATGTGGATTTGGTAACGGTGCAAAAATTTAAATGATCTCAACGCTTGAAAGAAGATATCGAATCACTCCGACATTCGCAACTTGTCCGATCGTGCCATTTTAATCGCATAGAACAACTATGAACAAAATAATTTACTCCTAGGTTTTTGGGAATGGCTGTGGTGAACACGTGAGAAATGGACTGGTTTTATATTGGTGCGCCTCGGAATGTTGGATTGACGCGAAAAAGTCGCTGCGTAAAGATAAAACCAGATTTTATTGGAAATAGCATCAAGTTTGCATTAAGTATAATGCCGAATTATTAAATTCCTACTTTTTTTGCCCCAGGTTAAACCTGTTTATTTTGTTTTCCAAATGAAATCAATCCCTTTTCTCTTTATTTTTATTTTCGAATTCTTCCTAAAGACATGAAGGTTATTAAACATTTTTCTCAGTTACGCCTTAAGAAAGTACGAGGAGATCTATTAAATTGTGTCAGAAATAATTAAACACGATTTTAATTTTTAGGATCAAATTTAAGTTCGTAGTTTTCCATTTGTAGAAATTGACATGTTTTTGCGCACTTTTGGAATAAAAAAGCACTCTAGTTTTAAGACGAAATGAAGCTGGCTTTTATTTGATTCCTTCATTGATTTCGGTAACAACCTTACATGTCTATCCTCGATATTTTCAAATTTTAATTTAGTACTTTTTACACAAGAATACTGTTGAATGAATACTAATGACTTGTTAATTAAAACTTAGAGTGAAACGGTCAATTGCGATAATTTGTCATTTTGACCACCACTTGAGTCCATCGTTCTGCTCTTGTTCGGACGATTGAAAAGTGGACTGGACTTTGTTTTGCTATAGGGCAAAACTTGTGACCGCGTAGCGCGGGCATTTTATTGGGACGTCGAGGGCCGCATTGGCATTTGGAGTGCCTGTGCCGAACAAACTGACTCCTTTGAACATTCTCCGATTGAGGAAGCACTCTTAACAAGAGGTTGAGCGGATCCGAGTGTGTGTCGGACAAGAGCGAACTGACGTGCCGATGCAATGACGTTTTCGTTGAAGCAGCTTTCGTGACGTCGTTTGAACTTTAAAAAAAACTTATGTCTGTTGATCAAGCATTTGCGCTTAGATGTTCTTCACTTGTTGATGTCCGGTTTTTGAGTGCCTTGATTTGCTTTGGTCACTTGTTTTCATTTAAATTAGTTTTTTGAATTATTTTACGTTTGTCTTGCTGCTTTCAATATAACGATTTTTGCGGGGCGGGGTGGTTTTTACTTTTTGATTGAAAGTCTTATGAATAATTTTCAATGGTTAGGTGATGTATCATTTTTTTTAATCGCTTCGCAGCTGAAAGGTTTTTTTTTATAAACATCCGAGCAATTTGAGGTCAAGAGCATTCTTTGTAGATTGTAATGTGCACTTAGAACCGGCTTTCACGACTCAAAAGCATTTGAAGAGCCGCTGTACAAATTTTGAGTTTAGCTGTATTAAAATTCCAAGCCGTGTCTCATTTTACGAGCCGCTTTTCAGGCAGCATTGTAATTTATGTGACCAATTCGTATTGTGCGGTCCTTTTTATGCACGTAAATTGGTTGTTTGGTATTCTATTTTTCGGAGATGACCCTACATCGCATATTTTAAGTTAAGACTAAATTTACGACCCTAATTTTATTTAATTGGGGCTTTTTTATACGGAAACACTGACAGAAGTTTAGAAAATCAACAAACTGGAAAATCTTAAAAAACCTTAATTGACGTTTATTTACTGCTGGGTGGTATAAATTACAAAAAAAGTTTAAAAGTCAGTGCTTCCATTAGACTTGTATTAAAGTGTAATTGCTGTAATTATTAAAAGCGCGCAAAAGGCTTACACGCATAACTAAATTTTACTTTTATGGTTGTACAAATTGGTTTGTTTTTTTTTTTAAATAGTTTGTTTTCACAAAATTGGGGTGAATGTATGTTGTGCACGCCAAGTTGGTGATTGTCGGGAATAGCCAAAAAAAAATTTTACGTTTTTTTTTCAGTGAATTTCCAAATACTGTATAAACCAACAGCAATTCGGCGATTGCATTTCTAATTTTTTTTTTTCAATCAAAAGAATTCACAGAAAATTTTCTGGTCGTTGCTACCATTTTTCATGTTGGTGCTAACTTTTTTTGTGAAACAGGGTGTTAAACTATGTGGCTTTTTTTAATCTACTCTTAAAGGCTAACTTTGTCAACGGCCACTCCCTAAAAGCTTGAGTTTAATTATTTAAGAACAGTTTGCGAGTCGAAAAGGCAACATTGTCACTACCGAAGTTTGTTACCTTTTAGTTAGATTGTTAAGATTTTTACAGGTGACCTAAATTTTCGGGCAAAATTCAGGAAATTTTAACATCAATTTGTAATAGTGAGCTATTTTAGTGAAACTACTTTTAAAAACTCTGCATTGTAGCTTGAACAAGAATTTTTTGCACATGTATTTTGTATATTTTAAAGCAAGCTTGGCGAGCAACTGCTTTGACAATATTGCTTCTTCGGTACGCGCCGAATTTCGAGTTTGTTTTCCCGCCAAACAGTCGAATGTCGGCAACTGACGTCGATTGAAAGCGTCGTTTCGCGCCAGAGCAACGTGTTGCTCTTCCAGTTCCACCGCCATTCGTTGTGCTGACATACGGAGATTGTCGTTGCGGAAGTTGACGACACACGACATTCTTACGCTTTCCTGCTTCGACTTTGTTCCTGGTGCAGTCTATTCAATTTCATTAGCTCTTCAGGGTCACTTAGGTTTTAGAATGAGGGAGTACTCACACTAGCCATTGTTGTAAATAGTTTTTGTCGCAAAACGTTTGTTTGTTTAGCGGTGGAATTTTCACCTTAGCCTGAGAGTTACGGGCGATCTTTTACGACACACGTACACATAACAGCGTGCTTGGCCTGTAGATATTTTAATTTTATCCGTTTAAGTGGGGTTAACCCATTAAGCGCTGACCTTGTGTTTCTACAGCCTCTTAGATTTTATATAAACAAGCAAAAAATGAAGTTTTTTTAATTAATTATCTAAATTGGAATAAAACTAAAACACTGAAAAAATCATTAGAAGAAGAAACGGCGGTTAATGAATAAAATAAAGTTTTGTAGTTTCTTTTTTGGATTTTAATGTCTTGTAGTTAATTTAGTGCAATAAACAAATTTTTTTGTAGCAAAGAGGTAGCTTTACATAGAAATAACGGGTAGATTTACTCCTTCTGTTCTACGTAATTTCGTTAGCTTCCAAATAGTATAAAGTTTATGGAAGGCATGCGATATGTGAGAGCTGTGTCTTCAAGTGGGTACTAGCTCGTTCTTCAATCGAGTTAAACTGAAAAAACGAATTGGCACAACGCTACTTGAAACTTATCGGCTTAAGTGTGAACTGAAGATGCAAAGTTGTGGAGTCGGATCCACGCTTCCAATTGTGCCGGCGTCCTTCGGTATGATGTTTTCGTTGGAATAAATCAATTTCGTTTTGTTTAGGACATTCTTCGCGAATGCTTCGAGCAAGTCGTCGCAGCTATCGCTCTAAGCCGTCGCCAAACAACGGCAAACCCAAAGTTTGATGATCGAGAAGAATCGGACCCCCAAGAATGCGGCCTGGTCCCACGTTCGGGAAACGATGAAGACTCGCATTCTGCGGGAGTGACCGCAGAATGCAGACAATCCCACAACACGCCGACCGACGTTGACATGGTGTACTAGCGTTCGGTTCGCATTCGGGCTTCGATTCAAAAGCTTCACGCCGCGCACTCTTTTCGGTATGAACGCCGCTCATCCGCCGCAGTTTGCACCCGCTGCCTTGATGCATCTCAGCATCACGTCGACGTCGACTTGAACGTTTTAACGCAACAGTTACGGACGACGGACGTATGCTTTTAATTTTGAACACGGCGACCAAGTTTTGGTCCCTTTATTTGCCAATCAACTTTTACTTGCTTAATCGAAACTTTTTAAACGCGTTTGCTGTATACTGTCGACAACGGTTTGTATAAAGTTGCATTTTAAAGCCAATATTCTAAGTGTAAGATGAAAACTTGTTTCACTTCGCCCGCGTGGTCCTTTTACTCTTGCATTGTTAGCCGAATTAAACAAGCAGGCTTGTTTTCGTGCTTTGCTAACATATACTTGTACAACAAATCTATTTTTTATTAAGTACCTGTAAACTGTCAGTCCAGTCTTCAACAAAATCCTAAACCAATATCTCATATATTTTGCAAAGAGCCAATTTATAAAGTCTATTTTGGGTTTTTTATTACTCTTGATATATTTGCAGGAGTTTTGCTTTTGCTTTATCAGGTGTTGTCTTGTCATTATTTTTCTTACTATCGTTTTTAAAAAATTAGTTGTAGGCTTTGTATCGTTAAAGGCTTTAGAGTCTTTTAACCTTAAGTTAAGTGCTAAATTTTAACACGACTAGTTGTGTTCGTAAACAGTGCTTTATTTTTATGCTTTGACTCAGGTGAATTTAGTAATTTCTTTGCTCGTATGGAAACATTTCTTGTGAGATTGAATTTGTCTCGCTTTTTTTTATATATAAAATATGCTGCTTTATTTAAGGCAGTTTTCTTTGATTTTTATTTGTTGCCAAAATGCTAATTGCCAATCACTCAGTAACATCATGCAACAGTCCCGTATGTGATCTTTGCTTTTTTGCATTGCCTTGTTTTTATTGCCCCTCTTCTAAGTCGCTGCCTTATCTTACGACTTTGATGTATCCCGCTTTTCAATCACTGCCTTACCACTTTTTTTTAAACCAACATTGCCATTTTATTTACAAAATTGCTGTTGTTTTTTTCAAAATTCGCCTGCGTTTTAGATTGCCATTTTGTGATCCATTGTTTTCCACAACAAATAACTTTAAAGACCTTACCACTTTTTTTTAAACCAACATTGCCATTTTATTTACAAAATTGCTGTTGTTTTTTTCAAAATTCGCCTGCGTTTTAGATTGCCATTTTGTGATCCATTGTTTTCCACATCAAATAACTTTAAAGACCTCAAATCAAATGCGTCGAAATTATTTAATACCATCGTAGTTTTAAAAGTTAAATTTTTATACATTATATGGTGCCAAGAAAGGTTTTATGTATGAACGCAAGAATTGTGTGCGTGATTGTTAATGTCGAGTGATAAATGTGATTAGTATTTTGTTTTTGCCAATTTTTTTGAGTTGAAGCTGTTAGAACTACTTTTCTATATTTTAGAATCTGATAACTTTTCTCCGGACAAAGGCATTATAGAGAGAGTTTTTATGTTTAAAATAACGACAAAGTTGAAGGGAAATCGTTGAAATGTTTCAACGTTAAATACAATTAAAAGACGTATAGTCCATGATCAAGGCTCGTTTCCACTACGAGCGTGGAATAGAGCATTCTTTTGTTTTTTTATTGATCTTTCCGCGCTTAAAATTGAAGCGAGCGGTAAGCGAAGCAAAAAAAAATCAATAAAACAAAGAATACTCTTTTCCACGCTCGTAGTAGAAACGGGCCTTTAAGGCTAAAATTAACCATTTCTTCCATGAAAAGCGCAAAAATATTGTACGTTTTGTGTATTTAAAACAAGGGTTTTTTTGGTAAAATACGTTTCTTTTCTAACAGTGATTTCCGACTTTTTTTAAGAATGCGTCATCCAATAAATGACTGAAGGAAGTTTTTTTCGTAAAACAAGTGAAAGAGTGCCAAAAATTGCCGGGACTCCGCTTATATTTGGCGACGACGCAACACCTGCTAAAAATTTATCGAAATTATACGACAAAGAAATGCTTGTTGATTGATTTCACTTGATTGCTGAAAGCAGCGTTTGCTCAAGGCTGCGAAGGCACAAAAGTGACAATGTCAACCCGTGCTGTTTTTTTATTTAAATTTCGTCCAAACGTTGCGGGCTTAAATTTCGTTGCAAAATACCGTAGATATTCCGAACTTGAAATTCTTGCCAAATCGATTGAAGTTGTCAACGCTGCCATTTTGTGTTGTATTGGTGTTTTTTGTAATTTTAAAAATTTGCTTTACCTTCCAAAAGTACACTTGTGTACCTTTTTGGCTCTCGGCTTGCAAAATTCGTCTTTGACACACGCTTTTCCGGTATGCTTCTTTTTTCCTTAGATTTACGCCAGATTAAAAAAAGTAGTTTTGTCGAAGAAGTAAAACCAAATATTTTATAGCGAATATCTGGTTATGTGAAGAGCTACTGAACGATTTTAAGATTTGGGTCTTGCCTTTGATTTCTCTTTATTCACTTACTCCTAATGCCATGCTTAAGTCAATTAGGTTTTGTATGTATTGAGCTTGATTTAACCGCTGATTTTTAGCCTTCAAATTGCTTTAATTCTATTCCGAGCGTTTGTAGATCGGATTCAAATTTGTCTGTTTGTTCGGGGTGCTTTTTGTTTATTTTTGCCTTGTTTGTGTGTTGTTTAAGTGTGTAAACTACTCTTGAGGTTCTGAACGCTTATTGAGTTTAATTTAACATGTTTAAATGTGAGTGAGAGTGTGAGTGTTGAAATCATCAAAGTTAATTGTTTCCTACACCAATTCAGCTTCTTAATTTCGTTTGTGTTGCTTTCTTTTGCAAAGTTTTCATTGCTGCAAAAATCCTGTACGGTAAGCTTTTAATTAACACTAGCAGCTTTTTTTGTACGTGAGAATGTATTCAGTCTTCTTTCTTGCAAACATTGGTTACTAGGAACGCCAAGTGTACATAATTTATATGTGTTTATTGTGTGCCATAGAATAATCTCATAAATTTACCACAAAAAGTACACTGTATGTAAGTATGCATTCACGAGATATAGTTTAAATTGCAACCGTTGTAAAGCTAAATTTTTTTTTTTTATAAAGTCGTGCAAAAAATTGTTTTTGTTAAGAAGCTTGTAACAGATTATGAATCAAAATTCTGTCTTAGCAATGGTTGCTGTTGGTAAACGCTTATCAATTTTATGTACATGCCAAAACTCAAGTCGAAAAGCTGCTATTTTGTACCTATGCGTTTTCAAGGTTTTAGATAAAAAGTGCTTTTTTGTACAGTTGCAAACTTTCTAAAAGGCTCGTTGTGTTACCCTAGATATACTCTTTTTCGCGTTCTTGCAATCCGTATCTTGAGTGTTTCAAAAAGTGTGCATTTTTGTAAATTAGTAATTAAAAACACGATGTAAGCGAGTCGTTGCTGTATCAGCAGTAACCGTTTCGAATTCCAACCAGTTTTATCTCAGTTCAACCTTAAATCATGGTCAATGTTTGAAAATTGCTGATGGTAATCTAACATTTGACAGCGTCTTCGAGGTTGATCACTCATAATTACTTCTAAAGTGTTCGTCAGCACATTTACCAAAAACGCTGTTTTTTAAAAAAATTGCTTTTAATTTTTTTTACAAGTAAAATTTAACTTGACGTCAAATTGCTTTACCATTTGCTGGAATTTGTAATTAAATATTTGAAATTTTCGATTTTTTTGCCGTAGCTTTATGGGCTGATTAACGACAATGAAACAGTTTTTTAGTTGTAGCTGCTTTTCGAGTGTAGTTGTGCTAGCGAAGTAATTTGTTTGCCATTTATCAATCATAAACCTTCAAACGAAACTGTTTGTTTAATAAAGTAGACATTGGTTTTGGTTTGTTTTTTTTTTAAAAGAAAGGCCAGAAAAATGTTATTTTCAAGGCGTGTAAGCTTGTGTAATTTATGCAAATACAACATTCGAGAAAACCAAAAGATTTCGTTCATTTGACTTTTAGCGCTAGATGAATAAGCGTCACAATGCCTGTTCAACAAAGCTAACATTAAAGAACTTGACTGGAAAATTATTTTGCCAAATATTGAGGGGCAATTCGGTGAAAAAAAGGAGACGTACTATATATGTAAGACCTGATCTGAATCTTTGTTACGATCGAAGTCTTTTGACTAGTGGCTTTTAATTAATTCACATTTCAATAAACTTTACAATTTCAGCATAAACTAATGACAACTATTTTGACATCTTTTGTAGAAAGCCCCCGCCATCTATTGCGAGTAATTTTTATCGCCCCACCATCTTTAGTAAGTAATTTTTTTGGTGAAACTAACCCGTAATCCTCCTTACAAGTTTCTTTTTTATTTCATCCTCGTGTTGTAGGAAGATTTCGGGTTAGTTTCACCAAAAAAAAATTATCCGCAATAGATGGTGGGGGTTTTCTACAAAAGATCCCTATTTTGAAGGGTGTCGCCAGGGTGAGCTAATGGTTGGGTCTAGGAGAACTGTCGTACGGCCATTGCGTTGCGTCGGCAGCGTGGTCGTGTGGTTAAAAGCGCCATGACTGGGATCAAACTTTCGCGGTTCCAAACCTACTAGCGCCGTTCAGTTGTGTCCTTGGGAAATACACTTTACTACACTTTCCTCAGCTTGGCGGTCTTGGGAAGCAGCTCTAAATTTTAGATATATCTCTAAAACTAAAAAACCAAAATAAAAAATATGAACCGGACAGCAACAGCTTGGCATCTTCGGATGTTCATAGCGCCTTCGACGTTTTCCCATAAGCCGGGATGCTAAGTATACAGGTAAATGAAATAAAAAATAAAAAAATTTTAATATATTGGCATTTCCGAAAGCAGATCCGAATAATTACTTGACAGTTGCCCTAATGCCCTATGTACAGCGTCTCCGAAGCTGTCCTGCGAGTCAGGAAGAAAATATAAAGGTTAAGAAAAAGGATCTTGGTTCAATTTGTGTCCAGTCATGTAGACACCTCTTTCCTTTGCTTGTTGCTCTTAACAAGCAGCTTTCAATTACAATTGCATCACTATAAAAACTAAAAAATAGAGTGAAAATTTTTGACAAGGCGACAAAATCTTTGAAACGGCGAGATAAAACAATTGATATTTTGCCAGCCCAACCCGAGCATTTTTTCGGTTGCCAAGTTTGTTGTCTTAGGGCCTTTAAATTTTTTCTCAATTACTTCAGGAGAAAGAAAATAAAAAGTTTTTACGTTTTTAGTTTTTTTGAACATTTACTGGATAGCTTGTTTAAAAGTTATAGGTTGAAACCAGGGACGTGCAAAGGTCTAGTGATGCCCGGGGCCAACTGCTTGATTGTGTGCCTCCCCATAACTCTAGTCTAGCATAGAGGAATGTGAGAAAGACAAGTATTTGAAAATCGTTAAAACTAAGGTATAGTGTCGACAAACAAATAAGCTAAGATTCAGAAATTTAAATTCAAAACGATTAAAAAATCACTGTTGGTTTTTCATATTGGTTGTTTTTCTAAAATATTTTATTTGTTTTATTCAGTGAACCTGACGCATGTTACTATAGAAACAATACATCTACTAAAAAGTTTTCTTCTACTTAAGAAAAACTAGATTTGAGTTTGTTGTTTCTCCCACCCATGATTATACAACATTTTCTGACTATGGCTCGGATGTGTGTATTTTTATCTTCTTTTCGCTTTCCTTTTATTATTAACATCACATCACATTGTTCAAAGGTACAGCGACCATGCACGATTGACGTTGTGCATGTAATAACGTACTTCGTTTAGTCGCTGCTTCCTTATTCACAATCTTTATTTCTACATGCACTATGATTAATTTCAAGTTGATTGTGAGTAAAAATGAAAATAAATAAAAAAAAAAATTGTATGTATGAATACAAATATACATCTAATAGGTCCACCAAAAAAGAAACTACTTGTGAGGCATGATAGCAGATAGAGTTTTTTTATATTTTCTATTATAAATATAATGTGAAATTGTATAACCATGATGTTTGCTGCATTGCTACCCTTTATGTTTTTCTGAACTATAAACAAATTCTTAAAAACATTAATCAGAACAATTGAAGAAGTATCTTTTTTATATTTAACTGGTCTAGAATATACGAACAATTCACTTACAAACTTAAGCTTACTTGTTTCTATTTCCCAAATATAGTAATAAGCTTACCAACCTTGTTTCAAAAAATGTTTGCACCACTTCGTTTTTTCACATCAACTGAAAGGAATTGTCTTTTAATACTGCATAACGCCAAGTTTGTTAAGAGTTCTTCTAACATGGAAGATTTTACGCATGTTGTATCAATTTTAACTTTGAAAATCTTTTTCTTCAAACTTCAAAAGTGATCTTTCACAACTGGTAACTGAAAATCCGATGGTGGGCAGCAGTAGCGTATTTAGGGGGGGAATTGTGTCATGCGCCCCCCCTTGGAGATCACTAATACAAAAAATCAGAGACAGATTCAAAGTGAAAACTTTTTTAGAGATGATTATTATGTTTTGGGGACAAAAAATTGACAAAACCGCGACAGATTCAAAATGAAGACCTTTTTTTCTTCTACCATTTGAAAAAAAATTCCAATAAGCATATTTGATTGTCATTGTATGCCTTCCGCCCTTTCAAAAATCCTGGTACGCCACTGGTGAGCATAACTGTTATGCAAGAGATAAGGTTGAAAAGACTTCCCTTTCAAACTGTACTAAACACTAAAGTACAAGCTTAGGATTGAAGGAAACTGCACTTCCCCTAGCTCAAAGAAGCATACAAAAGTCATTGATGTCGTTATAAAACTCAATAGCTGCAACGTCATAAGAATTTGCTAAGTCAAAACAGCTTTTTTTTTAATTTTGTTTTTTTTATTCATGCTCAATGGAAACTGAATTAAAATTCAGTAGAAATAAAAATGATGATTGAGGTTTTGAAGGCGAACACTGCGACCTTCAATTTCAACTTTTAATTGGTTCACAATCTTTTTACACGTAGACCATGACTAGCAGTACACGTTAGTTCGAGAGCGTTTTTGGCAGTGGTGCGCTATTGTGTGACAGTTAATACGAGGCTCTCCGTACTCGCACTTTAAGACAATCACTAACCTCCGCCGCGGAGCTTAGTGATATCATTAATCTCCGCGACATACACGATATAAAATGTCGTAAAACTCATAATATAATAGTTATTCCAGGTATTTTGTTTTGCACTGCAAGTTCTAAACTCGACTTGGTCGCTTGAAAATAGTTTCAATCCAAAAGCTAACACTGTACAGTAGAAGGTTTCGTGTGAGGTATAATCACACGACTCACATAAACTCAGTTTCAACGGCGTATTTTTGCTAAATAGCGCTCATGACTAAGTTTGAATGTGCGCCCACACAATGAAAATACAGTAGAATGCACGCTACACTAACAGCAGACCCAAAAAGGCAAACACAAGCCATAAATAGACTTCCCATTTCACACAGAATTCACACAAACAACGTTACTATTTTATGCTTAAAGCACTGTGGTCATTGGCATTTTTTACCTCCTCAAGCGTTAGATAAACATCTTTTATTTTACCTCCTCAAGCGTTAGATCAGTGGTTCCCAACCTTTTTTGCCTCACGACCCCCTTTGAATATTTTTAACATATCGCGACCCCTTTCACGATGTTGCTGAATTTATTTTAGAGAAAGAACAAAATGTATAGCATAGCAAATTAGCCATATATATTTATTCGCAATCAACTGTTTATAATCAATGCGATGGTTGGGCTTGTGTCTGTGCAGCCAACCTTTAAATTTGTGGTTGGGTGTTAGACAAAGCCAGTCTTATGTCATCTTCTACTTTCATTCTGTTTCTTTCCTTAGTTTTGATATGTAGAAGAATCAAAAATCCGCTCTCACACAGGTGGTAGCGAAAGGCAGCAGTATTCGAAATGCCAGTTTCGATATATGCGGATATGATTCAGACATATCACACCAAAATTGTGATAGTGACTTCTCGTGGTAAATATCACGTGCTACTGAATCATTTTTAAGCTCGATAAATTGCTCTTGCATTTCGTCGGAAACGTCCCTTACATCCAAAGAGTTGGAAAACGGGTTTCGTGCAAGAGTAGCTTCTTATTCTTTGAGTTCAGGGAAGTAATGCTGGAGCTCTAACTCCATGAATTGAAGGTGTTCTATAATAAGTGTCTTTAAATTCTTGTCGATTCTGTAACAATTGGACAATCTATCAAACATAGCAATGTTTTCATCAACTGCTTTTTGGCGTCAGTTTTGCAATTTTTCGATAAACGCTTTTAAGTTGTCACGTAGTTGTACAATATTTGTGTTCTTTCCTTTCATTTTAAGATTTAGTATGTTCAACTTTTCAAAAATATAGCTGCTAAGTATGCAAAACTGATAATCCAATTGTCATCATTGAAGTAAGATAAAATTTTATCCTTATTTTTAAATTCCAAGAATAACTTTATTTCATCCTTCATTTCTAAAACGCGGTTTAGAACGTTGCCTTTTGAAAGCCAACGCACAGCTGTGTGAAAAAGTAAAGTTTCGTGCGTTGCATTCATGTCCTTACAAAGCTCTTTAAATTGGCGTGTATTTAAGCTTCCCGCTTTAATAAAGTTCACAATTTTTTTACCACCAATCCAATAAATTTTTTAATTCAGTTGGTAAAGTTTTGCTGGCAAGTGCGCACCTATGAACAGGCACGTCGAGAGGGGGGTCAGGTGGGGTCACTTCCCGGGGGCTCGGCCGGCCCGACTATGTCAATTTTTTCACGATTTTATTGAGTGTACGTCGATATGCGATAACAGTCGATAGTAGCCAATCCCAACGAAACTTAAAACTTCAGTCAACTGCTGAGGCTCGTTAGATCTCATATAAGCGAACAGAATGTAAATGGGCGTATAATTATTTTTAGATATTACTTTAAATCTAAGTGTGAGTGTGATGTGTGTCGAATGTCGATGTGTGCAAGTGCAACCGGGTACTTTATTTTTATTTTTCTCTTGACAGTGGCATAACGAATAAGTTGTCGTAGTTAAGCGGACGGTGGTCTAAATAGCAACTATTGCATTCTTTTACAAACTGCAAAATTTTAGCCATGTATTGTCATAAATTCGGCGTTTTAAAGTGCAAAGAAAGAGCTGAAAAAGAATCTAAGACACTCGCTCAGCAAAGATCACTGCTCAGCCTTGGTTTCACATCACAGCCTCCCAATGGCCGGTCTTGTACTGCCGACCAAAAACCGACTGAAGACCAGAATTGTGTTCAAAATACATCTGACTGTGATAACCCTTCGATTGATGATTCTACCTTTACCGCACCTACTGAGTCTAATACTGGGGCTACAGCTGTACTAGACTTGCCGCTCGCAGTTGATATTATTCGGGAGTCGTTTACCATTATCGATAGTATCGCTGTCGAAGATAACGACATCGGTCATTTAGCAGACTTTCTCACAACTGAGCAAGCAGAAGTGGCTGTGCGTAGAGGCCCAGACAAACATCCATATCAATTTCCATGCGATCATTCTGGTCACTCATTCCCACTTTCAGTGCTTCGTGCCAAACTTTAAAATGGCGAAACTACACCTCGAGATTGGTTAGTGTGGAGCAAGTTCAAACAGTCGCTATACTGCTTTCCTTGCCGTCTGTTCAGTAAACTTCCACAAGCTAGTCGATCAAAACTGGCGTCTGCACACGGTCATAGCGTGAACGACAGGTGGAAGAAACTGCACGATAAAATTCCTGAACATGAGCGCAGTAACAGCCACAAACAATGCTATATGCAATGGCGGCAGCTGCAGAGGTCATTGACTGAGGGTTCAACTATTGAAGCGCTCATGCTGGAGAACATCAAAAGTAACATGGACAAGTGAAAAAAAATACTGCATCGAATACTGGATGTGACATTGTTCTTAGGCGAAAGAGGGTTGGCGTTCCGTGGAAAGAGTCAACTTGTTGGTGATCCTAAGAACGGCAATTTTCTTGGCGTTTTGGAATTGATTGGTCGTTACGATCC
Organism: Diplosoma virens; assembly: GCA_963680785.1. NCBI lineage: Eukaryota > Metazoa > Chordata > Ascidiacea > Aplousobranchia > Didemnidae > Diplosoma > Diplosoma virens. The sequence goes on from OY796893.1 coordinate 28,618,710, forward strand.
AGTTATTGGCAACCATCTAGCAAAAGTAAAAGAGTCACAGACAACACACGAACGCTTGCAGGTTCACTATTTGTCCGCTAACAGTCAGAACGAATTTATTCAGTGCTGTGCGCAAAAAGTACTCGATGCTATACTGCATGAAGTTGAATCAGCGAAATACTATTCAATTATTGTGGACGCAACACCGGATTCCGCTCATGTTGAACAGACCGTTTTCATTTTGCGGTATATGCATCTAAACGCTGATCTGGACATTTTCGAACTACATGAGAGATTCCTCGCATTTGTGGACTGCAACAAGAAGACGGGAAAAGATATAGCACAGCTAATCATTGACACGTTGAAAAAACATAGCATACCGCTTATGAACTGCCGAGGCCAAGGTTATGACAATGGAAGTAATATGAGTGGTTCATACAAAGGCGCTCAAGCAATTATAATGAAGAACAATCCTTTGGCAATATTCTCACCTTGTGGCTGTCATAGTTTGAACCTGTGTGGCGTACATTCAGCTGAGTGCTGTCCACAAGTGATAACATTCTTCGGAGTAGTCCAGAAATTGTACAACCTCTTCAGCAGCAGTCCGCGGAGATGGAAAATCTTGACTAGTAGTGTCGGATGCTCTCTTCATAATCCGTCAGAAACGCGCTGGTCAGCTCGTGTCGATAGTGTTAAACCTTTCGCAGCGCATTTGCCAGGCATAATGACGGCACTTTTTCAAGTACAGGAACTGAATTTGACACCAGAGACTCGCTCTGATGTAGTCGGCATGATTTCATACCTATCTTCATTCGAATCAATTCTGATGGCATCGCTGTGGTTGAAAATTTTAACAGCTATCAATTTTAGAAATTTGCTGCTGCAGGCAAGAGAAGTAACTCTTGATGTCGAAGTTGCAAATATTCATGACCTCATTGGCGACTTAAAACTGCTTCGATCTAAGTGGGATGAGATATTGTCTGAGAGCAAACTTGTCGCTGAGAGCTGAGAAATTGAACAGTCCTTATGTTTGGCAGAGACAAAACGCAAACGAAGACGACAATTTTTAGACAGAGCAGTTCTCGATGACAATGATGATCAGCAGGATCCACACGAACAATTCAAGCGTTCAGTTTTTTACCTTGTGATCGACTGCGTCATTGCGAATTTGACAACACGATACGAAGCGGCAAAGAATTTGAACGAATTGTTCCGAGTTCTATGGAAATATCGTGATATGAATACCGAAAACGTCCTCATCGCAGCCAAGAATCTGGCAGATAAATATGCTGATGATATTAACACCGATCTTTTGAATGAGCTGGAGCATCTGAAAACAATACACGTTGCAAACCTCGGTCAGAAAACTTTGTTGCCATTTGACCTGCTAAACCGTTTACACACTTTGAAAATCGATACATTGTTTCCAAACGTTGTCATTATGCTACGTATCTTCTGCACACTTCCGGTTACCGTTGCTCAAGCAGAAAGATCTTTCAGCACATTGGCCCGAGTTAAAAATGTTCTGAGATTGACAATGTGTCAAGAACGTTTAACCAGTCTTGGAATGCTGGCAGTGGAAGGTCGACTTGCAAGAACGATTGATTACAACAGTATAATTGAACTGTTTGCAAGCAGAAAAGCCCGAAAAGTTTTGTTGTAGTTTTCTCTCCATGTCGTTGTTCCACAAAATTACATTATTATTGAGGACTTGCGTAGTTTTATCAGATTTAGTGCATTAACGGCGGCAAAGTAAAATGAATTTAGTTTAAAACTTTTTGTATTACCATTTTGTATGACTATGCCCAAAGTTGACTGTAGTTGACAAGGGGCCCACAATAGTGTCCTGCCCTGGGGCCCTCGTTGGCTCTCGGCGGCCCTGCCTATGAATAAAACAGTGTGTACCCTTTGCTTCTGAAGCAAGTTCCTTTACTTTTTTTACAAAGCCTGACCGGGAGCTTAACATAGCAGGAGCTCCATCGGTGCAAACTCCACAAACATCTTTCCATTGTAGTCCAGCTGCTTCAAAAAAAGTTTTTATTTTCTTCATAATATCTGCACTGGTTTTCGTCGTGTCAAGTTCACTACAAAAAAGAAACTCCTCTTTGATGTCACGCGAACGAATACACCTTACAAAGACAAGCAGTTGTGCACATGAGCTGACGTCCGTTGACTCATCAACTTGAAACGAAAACATTAGAGACGCTTTAATTTCATTCACCACCTGTTTCATAACATCTTCCGACATGTCCGAAATACGCCTCTGAATAGTATTGTTTGAAAGAGAAATCTGTTTAAGTTTCGCTACACTTACATCTCCAAGAACTAATTTTGCAGTTTTTAACAAACACGGTTTCACAAGTGTTTCTCCAATTGTATGTGGTTTTTTTTGTTTAGCGATTTCCAATGCGACAACATATGATGCTTTAATTGCTGCCACATTGTTTTGATTAAAACTTTCAGTACAATCAAGTCTCTGACGTTTCAAGCCAGCTTTATGATGTCAAAAAAAAGCTACATCCTTCTTAGCATGTTGGGAGTGCTTTGTTTCTAAGTGACGCTTTAATTTTGAAGGTTTCATAGACTCTGCACTGAGAACAACACTGCAGAGACCGCATTGAGGTTTCTCAACACCATTGCTAAGTAAGGAGGTAAACCCAAATTTAATATACTCATCCAAAAATTTTCTTTTTTTCTCAATGGCAAAACTAACAGATTGCTTAAAGAACGAATGTTTAAAAAAAATACTGTAGGTACTACAAAAGAAGGGATGTTAAGTTGAAATGCGTTTTCTACGAAACAGTACAAACCGTCTACTTGAAGTCATTATAAAATAGTAGTTGCAAACTGAAGTCCAAGTAATGTACAAAGATCTAAGGACGATATGCGAGATGGTGCAGTAAATGTAGCAGATTAACACAATGAAATACCAGTTCAAATATTATTAATTATTTTATTATCCCGTTATCTCAAAAATTAAATTTTCTATATATAACTGTCTTAAAGTGTACTATCACTACTAGTTACTAATTAAAGAGAATGCATAACTAGTACTTTTCAGACACTTATTTTATTGTAATTAGAAAGTTTGCCTTCTGCAGCCTTTAAACTTACAGATTAACAATTGAACTGAGATTAGAGATAAATTCTTATTATGCTGAATTGCATAAACGAGATAACCTAAGCGCGTGCAGATTACTCACTCTAGCCAGCAAAAATTCATTCGCAACACGAGGGCCTTTACAGTTGCGCAATTTACATGCAATAATTCAGGAACATCTACTTAATGGGCTACTATTTTTAAATAAATTCAGAACAAACTTAGGTGAAATTTTGAAGCTCTTACAGCTACTAAAATTTTCCGCCGCGGCTGCCAAGTTTCTTGCCAATTATAAACCCGACGCCAAAATTATAAATTAAAACGTGTGTCGTCAACAGATGAAATGTCATGGTGGTAAGAGTATTCGACTCAGAAGTAGTAGACTCGAGTTCGATTCAATGACTGGTCAAATCAAAGCATTAAAAATTGGTTTCCAGTGTTTCTTGTTTTAATTTTTTCACTTATATATACTACTTTTTTCCATCACTGATTAAGAGAGTATTTCAGAAAAAAGTCCTACTTGAAATCATTGTTTTAGCGACTCCTTGAAAAGTGCTACGCGACCCCCAGGTTGGGAACCACTGCGTTAGATAAACACATTTTCGTTGGCCATCTCCACTGGAAAAATGATATTAAAATATAAAAAAACAATTACTACAGATAGTACTTGTATCGCGTGCAAGACCTAGATTCACCAAAAAGCCACACCCCGTAGATACCTGAATGAAGTAACCACGAAGAACATACAATGCCTATTGTGCGTCAAAACCAGGGCTGCGAACTCGAAGCATTTTTAATCGAGTTCGAGTTCGAGTTCACAAAAAATTTGCAAGTCCGAGTTGAGTTCGAGTTCTTTAAATTTCAATTTTTCGAGTTCGAGTTCGAGTTCGAGTTCACAAAATAGAGTTGAAAAAATACAGTCGGAATAGAGTTAAGAGAATAATTCAACCGCGAAAAACTGAGCACATGTTAAAAATGCTTTGTCATCAATGTTACCAATTTTAATCTATTATTAAACAAAATAAAAGAGGATAGCAAATTATAATTTTGCACCAACGCTGAGAAATGTTATAGTCAAATTTACTCATTAAATGAACTCAAACATCACAAACTTTTTTCAAGTTCGAGTTCAGAAATTTTTATTTTTCGAGTTCGAGTTCGAGTTCGAGTTCGCAGCCCTGGTCAAAACCACAATCGATTTGTGTGTTAAATCATGTGATGTTGGATTTTTTGTAAGTTGAATACTTGTTTGCTGGTTAAATTGAATGAGTTTGAGTTATGCGCAAGATGAATTGTGCAGTTATCAGTCAAAAGATAAATTAAGCCGAAACAACTGTCGACTACCATATTGTGCAAGAAGCGGACACAACACAAAATCGAAAAGTTTAGAGGGCCAGTTTCTTGGAAATTGGACATATTGTTAACGGTTTGCAGTCCTTCATCCCTCTATCGGGTCACTTAACATTTTTTTTGCATGTCCCCCTTACACGCTTTCCCATCAAATCTATACAGAATGTATTAGTAGCCTTGTAGTGCTCAGAAGCATCCAGCAATTACAAAATTTTAATAAAACGTAATTCTTTAAATTTCATTCTTTAGCTAGTTGCCCCCTTGCCTTGGATGCCCGGAGCTGACGCCCCGTTCGCGTCCTCCCCTGCACGCCACTGGCTGAAACAAATTTTTAGAGAATAGTGTCTACCGTGGTGAACTTTATTTTAGGCCATTTCATCGTGCACGCTTATTGTAAAACTGGAGGCAAACGTTTTTACCACCCGCGCTATAAAAGTGCTTTGTGAAACATCATTTGGAAGCTGGTTTCAGCGATAATAGAAATTTCAAATTAACTTTATTATAAATATATTGCCAGTAAATAAAGCGCACTTGAAGTTGAACTTGAGAAAACGAAATTGTTCGAAAGCAGTTAAGTTAGCAAATCAGTAAGCTAAAAGCTAAAACGATTTAATGAATACATGGGTTTTAATTTACTGAAAAATAACACTAGTTCAATGAATTTAGTTTGAAATATTTAGGTCACGTTTAGGCCTTTTTTTTGGGCCCCCCCTCGATTTTAAGGCCCCCCCTCAAAAACAGCACATACAGTTTTGGATTCGCTGCAGATGTTTGTTCAGAGGACGATTCTGAGTGAAGACCTTTTTTTTTAGAGAACACCTTGATTTTGGGAGAAAAATAGGGAAATCAGAGATGAAATCGAAGTGAAGACCTTTTTTTTTTTTTTTAGAGAACACCTTGATTTTGGGAGAAAAATATGCAAGCCCAGATCAGACCTCTTTTTTTTCTCAGACAACATCAATTTTTGAAAATTCTTGCCTCGGGCCCCTAAATTGGAATATCCACCACTGTTTACGGGGTCCAATATTCCGATGTTTCATAAAAAGTTTTCTCTCCTAAATCAACTGTTTGAACCATCAGCTGAATTTTACGGCTAACGGGTTCTAGCTACCTACTGTAATATATTGGTAATTTTGGTTTGGCAACACTCATCACATGATTTGTATTAGTGATCTCAACCGCGCAGTGCAGCGTAGTAACCTTTTTTGGAGGATCTTGCCGCGTACCGCGCCGCGTGCAAATTATGAAAAGTTTATATTTAAATTTTAAGCAAATCTTACTTTGCATAATGCTATTGCTTGGGTTGCCGATTTAGCTGCTTCCCCTTCATTAATCCAATCACAAAGAGCAAAGTGTTAGGTGCATAATCAACTGAATTGACTCTTCCCATAGTACCGGTAATTAAATAATATAAATAGCGCGTAAAGGTCCGTTTCCACTACGAGCGTGGAAAAAAGCATTCTTTGTTTGTTCTATTGATTTTTTGTTTGCTCTCGCTTCAATTTTAACCGCTCGCTTCAATCGAAGATCAATAAAAGAAACAAAGAATGCTCTTTTCCACGCTCGTAGTGGAAACGGGCCTTAAAACAGCCAAAAAGAAAAAAGAATTATGAGAGAAACTGAAATCAATAAAGAGACAGGCGAACTGCTCTTAAACCTAAAGAAAGCATTGGAATTTAATTTTACAGCAGAGAAAGGCTTGTAAAATGGATTGTTAAGAGAGAATAAGCAATGTGAATTTTAAAGATAAACTTGAATTACAGTATGTGAAGCTTCTTCACTTTTTGATCAACTTGGCATTTGCATTATTTTATACCTTTTAGCCGATTATTTAATACCAAAACAAAGTCTTAGCTTTTTTCTTCTCATTTTTTAGGGTTTTGTTCACTGTTAGCCCTTACAAACCTTACAGCTGTTGGGGATTTCCCAAAATTTAAAAGGTAATTAACTAAACTCGGTTAATAGTAAACGAAAACCAATTATTGTTACTTAGCTTCATAAATCTTTACAAATTAGTCTACTGTATTACTTAGTATAAATGTGCCCAAAACTTTAAGCGCCATTGTTTTTTTTGTATAGGAAGTATTAATTTAAGCAAAACAAAAAAGCAGATTATAAAGTCAGACATAGAACTGCAGAATGAGTTTTAGAAAATCTTTTTGATGCGAAATTGAAGTTATCAATGATTAATAAGTAACTAGATTTAAATAATTCATTTTAGCAACTTGTAAATATTTTTTAAAGTTTAACTGAAAAGTACTCTGTAGTAAGTATTTTTTTAAATGAGCTTTTTAAAGTCTTTCTGGTGGTTTCTCAATATCTTTAAACTTTTAAATGCCACATCTATGCTACTACATAAATTATGATTTCAATAAAACATTAAAAATACTATAAGCATAGTTATGACAAAGTGTAAAGGCTTAAAGCAGTCTTTATATATTATAAAAAAAGTTAAAAATTGGTAAACTTAGTTCAATTGATTTAACAAAAGCAACTTAAAGCAGTCTTAATATATCACAAAAAAAATTAAAAATTGGTAAACTTAATTCAATTGATTTAACAAAAGCCAATTTAAATTTGAGGTTATCAAAATGTGTTAATGGAGATAAAGAAATTCTTTTTGTACCATGTTAGAAATTGTTAAAGTAGTTTAAAATACATGCACCACAGTATTATCATGTTGCATTTGGCAAAATACCTTGAAAAAAAATGTAAAAGTTAAAGCACCATTAAGTAGATGTTTACAAACTGTAAAAAAAGGAGTTCGTAATTCAGTTCCTAATTTTATATGACAGTTTAAGACTTATTTTTGTTTAAGAAAGTGAAAAATAAAGGATCTTTGCAAAAAAAAATTTGTATAATTGCATTAAAAATACGTCGTTTTCTCGTCATATTGCAATTGCATATTAAGCTATTATGTAACATACTTTAACAACACATTAGCAGATTTAACTTTGAAAAGTCTATTTAGCTGCAATGGTTAGTTTGGTAGCATTATTTAAAATCAAATGAATTGAATAAAAATTGATCTTAACTGAACATATTAATGGTTTAATTTACTTGTATCTGATTTTTCTTGATTTCTTTCAGAATGTAATTTTTATTGCAGTTGACTATGCCTTAAATTGAATGCACTTACTAAATATAATTTAATAAAGGTTATTTGTGAGATTTTGACATATTGCTATAGCTGTAAAAAATAGCTTAGCATGACAACAACTACTGCATATCGAGGGTTTGGTAAGATTTTATGATTAAAAAACTAAGTAATTTATGCAACATGCTTGAGTGGTTAGTTTTTCAAATTCCAAGCAAAAAACATAATAAAAATAAACTTGATAGTGAGCAAGATTTAGTTTGCCAAAAAAGAAATAATATATTTTCTCTATTTATTTTTTAAACTTGCAGGAAAACATTGAGGGGGATTATACTAACTATTTTTATCAGCTTTTGAAGATGCCAAGATATTGCTGTTGGGTTAAAGTTTTTATTTGTTTTTTTTTAGCTATAGAGATATTACTGAATTAGGGCGGCTTGCTGGAATGCCAAGCAGAGTAATGTGCTTAAAGTGTCTTCCAATGATATGACAAGATTATGCCAGTAGTTATTGAATTGCTGAATCTGAAATGCTGTATAAAGGGCATACTTTGATGACAACAACAGTGAGTATTGCTTGAACAAACACCTTTTTAAAAAAAGGAAAAGATGTCTAAATTTTTTCTATTTAAATATATGATTTGCGGTGCGGTGAAAATTTTTAATAACAATTTTGCGGTGCAGTGCAGTGCGGTGTCACAAATAGAAAATTCTTGCGGGGTGCGGACACAAAATTTTGTATCCGCGACATCATTAATTTGTATTTCTAATTAACTATCACTTGCTGGTTATGATGATGTATAGTAAAGAAAGACAAAACACATAAAATTGAAGTGTGCTTTATAAAAGAGAAACGACAGAATATTACGTGGCGTCGTCGATAGTTTGCCATAAATAAGCCAAGAAATAATCTAAAAAATTTTAAGAATTATCAAATCTAAAAAGTCAGTCACAGTTTATCACTTATATTTTGCTCAATTCCGTTAAAAGATCATATTAAAGCAACTATTGAAAAGATAGCGCGGTTAATTGACTGGTCTTTGAAGAAAGTTTTTGTTCAAGAAGAGTTAGATTTATCCATAGACTCCAAAGAATTCTTTTGGTTATGGAAAAGACAATTTAAAAATTTTATCAGAGAATCTGGCATTAAAGCTGAGGAAATTTCTTGGGGGACCAAAATGGCAGCCATTGAAGCGTGGGTCACGAACGCAACTTTTGAGAAAATTATTGCCGCTCAACTGCAGTTGCCGCGCGAACAACGGCAAAACATTGATGGTGTGTTAGATGTCATTGCGGTTACTCTATATTACCAATATTGGCAGTGTAGGCGGTGTATAGGCATAGTGTAGGCAGTGTATAAGCAGTGTAAGCAGTGTGGGCAAGGCAGGTAATGTATAGGCAGCGTAGACAGAGTATAGGCAGTGTGGGCAGTGTATAGACAGTGCATAGGCAGTGTAGGCATTCTGGAAAGTGTATAGCTAGCGTGGGCAGTGTAGGGAATGTATATAGACAATGTGGACAGTATATAGGCAGTGTGGGCAGTGTATAGGCAGTGTAGGCAGTATATAGGTAGTGCAGGCAGTGTGGGCAGTGCATAGGCAGTGTAAGCATATTCTCTAATAAGTAAGTATAGGCAGTATTCTATAAAAAATCATAGTATCCCCAAAAAAAAATACAGGTCTTTGCTTGAAATCAATGTGAGATTTCTCTTCTTTTATCACAAAACCATCACGAAAAAGTTTATTGGTCATACAAAGCATGACTTGCATGCCCTGACCGCATACCACTGCTTTACACTGGCCACGCTGTCTACAGACTGCCTACACTGCCTATAAACTGCCCACATTGTCTACATATACTCCTTACACTGCCCACGCTAGCTGTACACTTTACAGAATGTCTACACTGCCTATACACTGCATACACTGGCTATATACACTGTTTACACTGCCAACACACTGCACACACTGCCTATACTCTGCCTACGCTGCCTGCAATCTGCCTACACTGCCTATACACTGTGCCTACACTCTATGCCTATACACTGCCTGCACTGCCTACACTGGTAATTTACAGGTACTGTTGTGATATTGTGCAATAGATGACGTAGTGTTTTTCTTAAACGCTCTAATCTTAATCAGCGCCTTCTGCTCGAACAATTATTGGACACGCGCATCTCCAAGCATAATTGTTACTAGTTAAATATGCGCCTTTATTTTGGTTTAGCAGTCAGTTCAGAGTTATCAAGCTACTACAGCAAACTAACTAATAGCATTATATTTCAATACGGTTGTTTTTTGGCTAAGTACTTTTGTGAATATTTACTATTGTTTTTTTAATAAACCTGTGTATTCGTGCAAAGATACAACAGGTACCCATGTCACTGCCTTCCTTGCCGAGGCGAAAGATAATGTTTGGGTTTACAGAAAAGCCTTTCATGTTTATAAGCAACAAACTGACCAAACATTTAAACAATTTTATGCTGAAATTGTGAAACTTGCATCTATGTGTGAATTTGGTAGAGATTGTTGTGAACACGATAAAATTCGTGCAGTTGACCAATGTTTACTGATAAAGCTTGTGCTGCACACAAGCGATTCAATCGCCCAAAAATTAATAGAAGTACCGGATTTGGATTTACCAGCCGCCGTGCGAACATTAGAAACCTATGACTCGCTACAGAAAACTACCAACGCTTTAACTGAAAATGATTTTAATGCAATTGGACGAATCGCAAAACAATTTGTAACACAAACTTTAAGTGGTTATCGATCAACTTTATCAAATCAGGGTCAAATATGTACACGATGCCTGTTGATAAGCCAAAATTACCAATATATTACACCTACCTTGCAAATCTACAAAATTCATATTTGGTCATTTTCTATTTTGATTAGGCCAAATACATGTAATGCAAAAGATATTGATAAATAAAAAATTAAACATCATCATAATTTATTTTTATTCCTTTGAATCCCAGAAAAAATTTGGAGGCGTTATGCCTAGAAACTATCATGCAATTACTACGACCAATTCTCGGAGAAGGCAGCATATTGTTGTAGGGTTAAAATTTTTTATTTGAGTTTTTGGCTTTTATTTAGAGATAGGAGTGAAATTTAGGATACTTTGCTAAGTCTGTCAAATAAGAAAAAGTGCTGTAAAGTGTCGTTCCCAAAGACACTACAGAATTAAGATTAAATTTTAAGTCGCGACTATGTCAATTACTTTTGCCATCAATTAGCCGCGTCTACCGATTCAATCGCGCCACTGCAACCTTAAATAAAAAATCCTAAAATATTTTTAGGATCGACTTTTAGAAAATTGTCATGTCTAAACTACAGATATTCCCATAGATATCTGTAGATATTCTATATAACTCCAACTATGACAAAGCATAAGAAATTAAGTTTTAGATCAGTACTGCCATGCAATAATTTTTTACATGTTTTTTAAAGTTTAAATTTTAGTTTTAGTCACAGGAAAAAGGAGTTATGTAGAATATCTAGGGTCTGATCTAATCTTATGCAGTTGACTGGACACTGGATAGTCATTCATTTATGGATAATGAACATGTACCCTGAGCGAGAAAGATTGAGCGAAAAAACTTTAATAAAAAAGTCGTATCAAATAAATTGTATTTAATTTATGATGTATTAGCCCAAAGCTGTGTAGTATGCTTAACTTGAAAAACATTAATATCAGTACATTTTTGTAAATAGTAGGCTACAGTAGTAGAGTTTGTAATCATGTCTGACATATACTTTTTTAAATAGCAATACAGATATTTGAAGCTTTTTTCTAGAATATTTTATTTAATAGAAATTAGATGATCTATTTTTTGATGTAATACTTTTGAGCTACCTTTGCTTCTACATTATTTTTTTGCTAATTTATTGAATTAATAATTTTGTTGTAAAAATAATTTTAAATTATGTAATTTTTCTTGCCCAAGTTTTTTTAACAATTTGAAAAAGTTGTAAAAAATATGGTAGTGGGAATGTTACTTAATTCCTAATTTATACATAAACAAACAAAAAAATTAAAGAATAGATTAAAATTAAATAAAATAATTAGAAAAATCTACGTAAGTTACCTATTACTATTGCACTTATTTTCTGTGACAAAAGTTAATATTTAAACTTTAATGTGTTTATTAAAAACCTTTTAAAACAGTATATATTTTGTTATTTGTCTGATGTTCTGACTTGCTTATTTTTAAAATTTGGAGGAATTCCAAGAGCCTATGGATTAGTTGAAACAAACATAAGAGTAGTACGAGACCCAAAATTATTGTATGGCAATGCTGATTTAAAACATTTTCTTTAACTTTGTGACAGTTTCCTATTGTGATGAATTGTTTTAATTGGTTGATTTGTTTAAAATTGATTTTCACAAGGTTTTTCAAAAATAAAGAGCGAGTTTTCCAAAATAAAAAGCACATTTTCTGAAATAAAAAGCAAGTTTTCAAAAATAAAGAGTGAGTTTTACTTGTAACATATATTGCTTTAAAAAATAAAAATAATGAGTGAAGAACAACAAAGAAAGGAAAGAGTTAGTGTAAATCTTAAAATATTTCTTTAAGTAAAGTGACTATATATAACAAAAAGTAAGCAAGAGTTGCTTGAAATTAAAAATTTGAGTTTTTCAGCTTTAAATAAACTTATCAGAAAAATTGAAAATTTTAGCAAACCAACTTTTGAAGCTTTATTTAAAAAAGCAAGAAGAAAAGTGAAGAAAAAAGATTTTTTGTACACAAAAATAAAAGAAATGGGAAATGACTATTTAGACCCTTAGAGATTGCAAGGAAAAATTGGAAAACGAAAATTCAATTGCTCAACTCTCAAAAGAAATTGAAAAAGCAATTTCATCAAGAAAACAAATAAAAAAAGATCAAATTTTGTTTTAAATCATCACGACATTGATCAAAGGCAGGCTTTCTACTTTGCAATGCTAGGAAAATTTCAAACAAAGTTGTTTTTTAGATGAATCCAGGTTTAACCTTCATACATCTACAAACTATGGTTACTCACTGGTTTCTCAGGATGCAGTGTTGTACCAACCCACTTCTAGGGGAAGAAATATTTTGTTGTGCAGCATAATATCTATACGTAGCATGGAACATTTTAAACTTATTGATGAGGGATTTAATGGGGAGAGTTTTGGAGATTTCTTGGTTGAATGCAATAAAAATACGTTTTTACACCCAACACAATGCTAGTATTGGATAATGTTGATGTTTCATCATTTTATTAAAATCAAAACCTATTTTGAGTCCATTAGAACAGAAGTTTTTATTTGCCTGCTTATTTGCCTGATTTGAACCTTGTTGAAAATGTATTTGGTTGTATAAAGCAAAGATTAGATGGAATAAAACCTAGGGCACTTCATTGCAACTTAAAGCCAATATCTCTATGGTAATTGAGGTTTTAAGGGAGTTTACTAACTATTATTATCATTTTTGGCAGAAAATAAATGAAATAGAAATCGAATTGAATAAAAAATTTTAACAAGGTACTTTAATTATTTTTTTTATTATTTTTAAAATTTGCTCTTTATTTAACCTGCTTTTTAGTTTTGAAAAACCTTGTAAAATTAAGGTTTTTTATATAAATTGTTGTAAAAGCTTAACACATTCTTTTTTTTACTGCATTAGATAACCTGCAATTTTAAAGTTTTATATATCAGTGTTTTTCAACCGCTGTGCCACAAGACCATGCCAGGTGTTTTGCAAAAAATTGTCAAGTTTCATCTACAGTAGAACTTGTCTTATTCGTCATTGTTTTAATTCATCAATTTGCTCAAGTCGTCACTTTTTTCTCAGTCCTGGCAGAATTCTTATCTTTTGCTTACATTTTAGTTTTTCTAATTTGCCATGATCTAAATTGTCAATTCGCTCAATTCGTCACCTCTTTTTTTCTCCCTGAGAAGCATTTTGTTAGACTATTACATCATTTGAAGTTTTGCTTTTAATGCTTAAACAGTTAGTTAAATAGGTGTGAGAATTCAAAACACAAAGGATCTTTATCTGGAAATTATTGCACCTGGTAATTTTATTATTGAATTTATACCCGACTCCCCATTGAAAGAAATCCCCCTTTTGAGGACAGTCTTAAAATTTCTTAAAGAATTAAAAGGTGTTTGATTAAATTGTCGAGCCTAGATAAAGTGAGGAATTAAAGAGGAATTAATTTTAACAAAAAAATTTTTGTTATTTTGGCTAAAATTTTAGGCCGAACTGTGTTAAGACAAGTAGTACAGCAGTAAAAGTAATGGATAAATTTTTGAATAGAAGTTGAGAAGCTGAACTTGAATTGAACCAAACCTAACTGAATAATGCTTTTCCGGAATAAATTTCTAGTATGAGCAATGGTAAAAAAAAAGCAAAAATAGTGATGTGAAGAAAATACAACAAAAGTTATCTTTTGTTCAGATTTATTTTCATTGCAAATGCCACACAACCTACTCCGTTGCCCATAGTTTGTGGTGAAAAGCTATCCAACAATGCTATGGTGCCAAGCAAACTTAAACACCATCTGCAATTGAAGCACTTGTCGCTCGAAAACAAGCTGGCAGACTATTTTCTTTGCTTAATCAAACACACAGAGAAACAGATCAGCTTCAAGAATAAAGCCGTAAAAATAAATGAGAAAGCTCTCAAGGCTAGCTTTCAAGTAGCTGAGCTTGTTGTCAAATCAAAAAAACCACACACTATAACAGAGTTATTAATATTACCTGCCTGCAAAGCCATTGTAAAAGAAATGCTCAACCCTGATGCAGTTCAAGAAGTAACTAAAGTCCTTCCCTCAGACAACACAATTAGCAGACATATAGATGACATGTCTGTAGATATTGAAACTATTGTTTTGGAAAAGATTCGCATTTTCAAACATTTTTCTTTGCAATTGGATGAGTGTACAGATATAAGTAAAAATGTTCAATTATTGGCCAACGTGCGTTTTGTGGATGGAGATACCATCAGGGAAAACTTCTTATTTTGCAAAACACTAGTAAAAACAACTAGAGAAATTTTTTATATTACAAAGGAATATCTTGAAAATGTAAATCTTCAGTGGGAAAACTTTATAAGTATCTGTATTGACGGGGCTGCAGCTATGGTCAGACGAAATAAAGGTTTGGTCAATAGAGTGAAGGAAAGAAATCAAAATGTTATCTTTACACACTACTTTTTGCACTGCGAGACACTTATTTTCAAAACTTTATTAGGAGATCTAGCTCTTGTCTTAAATGATGTGGTATGGTAAACTTTGTAAAGATGAGACCTGTAAAGAGTTGCTTGTTTGTTCTGTTGTGTTATGAAATGGCAACAAAGCATGCAACATTACTGCTCCATACAGAGGTGAGCTGGTTGTTGTGGACTGTGTGTATGAGTTTGCTGGAAGAACTTAAGAGTTTTTAAGTAATGAAAGGTCAGATTATGCACAGCTGCTTGCAAGTGATGAATGGTGTGCAAAGTTGGCATATTTGGCAGATATATTTTACCATCTAAATGAATTAAATACACGAATGCAAGGCAAAAATGAAAATCTGCCTACAAGTACCAATGAAATTAACGGGTTTCAGTCAAAGTTGCACCTCTGGCAACACTGTGTGGAAATTGGCAATTTTGAAATATTTCCACTCACCCCAAAACAGCAAAATGCCAATAATGCTGTCCTTTGTGAGACAATAAGCATACACTTGAAAACTCTCGGGGACAAACTGTTGTTTTATTTTTTGTCAGCTTGCATGGAACATTTTGACTGGGTGAGGGACCCATGCAGTTGATCTGCAGTTGTTGGACTTGACATGACATTGCAAGAGCAAGAGGAATTAACTGAACTAGGGCAAGATCATAGTTTGAAACTATGCTTTGCAGAAGTACCTTTGGACAGTTTCTGAATAACTGCCTTGAAGGAATTTCCCGTTCTGTCAAACAAAGCTGTTTCAATGTTGCTCCTGTTTTTAACAACATATTTGTGTGAGCTTAGCTTCCTCAAAACCTGACTGCTATAAAAACAAAGTACAGAGAAAGATTGACAGGTGTTGAACAAGAGCTCTGCGTGTGCCTTTCCTTTATTCCTGCCAGAATATACAATTTGTGTTTATCCAAGCAAGCCCAATGTTTACACTAATTGAATTACAGTGTTTTTTGATCTACTATAGTCCTCTACCGGTCAATTTTCATGTGTTGATCAATTTTAGTCATTACTGATCAAATTTAGTTCTGTGTTAACCAATTTTTAGTCATGTACCGATCAAATTTAATCTTGTGTCGATCAATTTTAATCGTGTATTGACCAAAAATAGTTATGTCGACAAACTTTATTTTTATTGGTAAATAAACAATTTTGAGATGTAATTTTTACTATAAGTTTTTTTGTTAATTAAATTTTATATCAAATATGTAGATATATACAGGGTGATTCAGCGAAGTGTGCACAAATAAAAACATCTTTCGGACTTATAATTAGGTCAAATGAAACAAGTTATATGCTGTCAAGATAGTAAATTTAATAAGCTTTCAGAAAATATACAAGTTATTCAATATAACCCCCTTTGTTTTTGATTACTTTCCGAAGTCGTGGCAGAACCTGGGCACATGTGGCACGCACCACTTCTGGGTCAATTTCGTCCCATGCCGAAGTCAATTTTCGCTTTAGAGAGTCCAGATTTGGATGAGAAGTACGGCAGGCTTTTGTCTCTAAAATAGACCATAACATAAAATCCATAGGGTTCAAGTCTGGTGAAGACGGCGGCCAAAGCTCTTTCTCCCAAAAACCTTTGAAATTGCATCGACACCAAGCTTGAACTGAGTTGGCCGTGTGGGAGGTTGCACCGACCTGTTGAAGAGTAACTCCTTGTTCTCTGACTACTTCTTGGACCCAGGGAAGGACTTTCTCCTCCAGCATTCGCCTATAGACGGTCTGGTTTATCTTGACCCCTTCTTCAATGAATATGAGAGGAGTTTTCAGCCCTTTTGATGTTGTGCCTGCCCATACCATTACGGAGGCGGGTTTTTGTCTTCTGAAAGAGCTGCGACGCTCAACTGGGACCATGTTTATGTCTGGAAGCCAAATCCTGTCATTTTGATGGTTATGGACAGCTTGAACAGTGAAAAGTTTTTCGTCTGTCCATAAAACTTGAGGCTGCGTGCCATCGACAAGTTTCTTGACCAAAACCTTTGCTCTATCGAGCCTTTTCTTCTTAGTGGCCTCCGACAAGAGATGTCTTTTGGTGAACTTGTATGGGTAGCTCTGGAGATTCTAGCTCTGGATAATACCAGATTTTAAATTTTAACTCTTAAATAATAAGAAACTGAAATGTTAATAATTGAAAGTTAATAATGGACGAAATACGTACATGTACATAAAACTAAGAAAAGTATTTGTGCACACTTCGCTGAATCACCCTGTAATATAGGGTCTCTGTATTAAGTCACCAAAATATTAGGTCTCCATAATTAGGTGTCCACAATGTATATAGTCTCCATAATTAGATCTCTATAACATAGTTTCCATAATATTCGGTTTCCAAAATTAGGTCTTCATAATGTAGTCTCTATAATAGATACAATATTAGGTCTCCATAATATGGTCTCCTTAATCTAGTCCCCATAATATTGGGTCTCCATATAGGATCTCCAATAGGTCTATATACCTATCTATATATACATTATGGAGACTATATTATAGAAGCCTAATTATAGAGACTATAGATATGGAGACCTAATACAGAGACCTCATATTATTTATATATGTATATAGACCCAATCGGGAGACCCTGTACAAAGATACTGTATATATATAAAAGTTTTGCAAAACGAAATTGATTGCAAAAAAATGAATTTGATTGCAAAAACAACAAATTAGATTGAAAAACCCTATTTGCAAGTATTCTACAAATCTAAAGTAAGATTTGAAATGCAAAACCTAATTTTTTTGTTAAATGAAGCACATACGTAACATAACTAAACCATCTTTAAATATTCAAATAAATTCTTTGAGGTATTCTAGAAAATTATGATATATTCTTACAGTATTTGTTTTTGAAAATGCAATAGTTATATGACTTTAATTAACAAAAAAACTTATAGTAAAAATTATATCTCAAAATTGTTTATTTACCAATAAAAATAAAGTTTGTTGACATAATTATTTTTGGTTGATACACAATTAAAATTGGTCGACACAAGATTAAATTTGATCGGTACATGATTAAAATTGGTCGATACAGAACTAAATTTGATCAGTAGAGGACTATAGTAGATCAAAAAACACTGTATGTTGAAACATAAATTCAAAATTAACTTTTTATTTTGTAAGTAGTTATTGTTTTAACTTTATGTTAGTAGTGTGCCGTGACATTTTTCTGAAGTAAAAAATGTGCCGCAGCTGAAAAAAGGTTGAAAAACACTGTTATATATTAAAGTGAGAGGAATGAGCTGTTTGCAAAGTATTTTCATAGTATTTTATAAAGCTTACATTTGTTTTATTTTATTAATGGTAAATAGTTGTTCATTAATTGATACATTAATATAAATCAATATTTTCTCTTTAGATCCTATATTATTAGCTGAAGTTGTACACTTTTTTGTAACATGTAATCAGATGTTTTAATAAGTATACTTAAGGTTTCTAAAAAGAAATCTGTTTTTTGTGTTTATGATGGCTTTGGTAGTGCATGAAGTAAGTGAAATCAATTTAATGTAATATAAAAAAGAATAAAATATCTATACAAAAATTATATTGATTTAAGTTTTTTTAAATTTAGGTTATAGATGAGTTGATATATATTTATTTGTTCTCTAATGCAAGGTTTCTCGAACTGGAGTCTGCAGACTCCTGAGAGTCTGTGATGACTGCACAAGGGGTCTACCATGATATGACAAAATTTTTAAAAAATTTATACTTGTTTAAAGCAATCCTTACCATAAAATCTGAGACAGATTGGAAGTGAAGACCTTTTTTTAAAGGTTTACCCTTTCAAAAATATGGTATGCCTGTTTATAACGATTAATTTTTTTATGAATTTTGTGTTATTTATTTTTGTGTTTGTATTATTTTTCTTGTTGATTGGGCTGCAAATTGATGTGCATAAGATTGGGGTCCATGAAAAAAAGATTTGCAAATAGGGGTTTGTGGCCCAAAAAGTTTGGGAAACACTGCTCTAATGCAATAATAGATGCATTACATTAGCTTCTATTTATATATTGTGTTTTTATTTATCTTATTTGTTGTTGTTCAACTTGTTTTTAAAAATGGTTGAATTCACCTCACTGTAATAACAACCTTGCTCATAGCTTTTTGCTACTTTTACTTTTAGCATATTTTACTTACAAACTAATTTTTTTAAGGTTTACCTCCACCTGCATTTCCAAATTTTCTGTTAATGCTCTGTATCTTTATATCATTAATTTTTAATTTCCAAGCATTTTTCAAAGCATTGTTATTTTTCAGAATGTATCCAAATCATTGCACTCCATTTGCTTTGGCCTAACCTACTTCCTGCCAAGCATATTTATTAATTTCAGTACTATTTTTTTCTTCTAGTTTCACACCTACATAGTTTGTATTATAGCTTGAGCTTTTTTGCATTTTTTTTATCTCATTTAAAAAAAATCTAAAGTCTCACTTTTATGCAAAATTGCAAATCTTTCACAACTATTATATTTTAGTTGGAAAATTCCTTCCTCCAAACTATTCCCCACATTCTTTAAATTTAATCAAACAAAGTATTATTCTTGTTATTACTGCTTTTTGACTAATCAATGTTTTAACTAAATCTTCAAAATTTTCATTAGTATGACTGAAAAAATATAATGTACATTAAAATATGCTTTTGATTAATCACACATAACTATTTTCTGGTTGTGCTTTTGGTGATAATGCTAATGCTACATAATTGACTATTATATATTTTTTTCTATAAAACCAGACACCGCAAACATTATTTGAATATATCATCCTGTCTAGAACTTATCAAAGTAATTGGTTAAATATACGCCAAAGATATTAGTAGCCTAACCTTTGGTAATGATAAAAAAAATAAAAAAATTTTTTTGAAATTGCTTACATGATTAAAGTTTAAAAAAGGCAGTGGCTAGAGATCCAGCACCAGGCTCCAAATTTTTGAAAATCTACTGTTTATTACTGGATGCCAAATTTTTTAAAATTAAAGTTCCAGTAATAACTTTTTCAAATCAATTGTCATATTAACATTTTTACGCAATGTATTTATGATTAGTGTGGGACAAGGAAGGTGTTGGTGAAAAAATTATGGTATTGGGTTCAATTCTAGGTTGAAACATCTTTGTTTTTTCTTAAGATATACTATAAAATACTTGTAGATTTTGTAAATGTAGTTAATATTCAAAATTAAGCTCGGTTCTACTCATTCAAAACTTAATTTGAGTTAATATGTCAGATAATTCACACTTAGCCTATGCCATTTAAGCTTAAATTAGCTTTAAGTACTTTATTCTTATCAAGTTTCTAGTCTTTAGCTTAATTTTAGATATTAAGTGCATTTACAAAATCTGCAAATATTTTATAATATACGAGGTGTGTCTGGAAAGTAATGAGACTGGTGTTATAAAAACTTTATTGAAAAATATTGAAATATATCAAAGTCAAATTTCTTCAAAATAATCCTCTTCTGCTTAAAAACACTTGTGGATTTGCCTTTTTCACAATTCAAAACATTCTTGGAAGTTATTTTCTGGGATCTTTTTGAGCTCCGTTGTTGTAGCCATTTTGATGGAATTGATGTCAGAAAAATGGGTTTCCTTCAGAACAGATTTGGTCTTAGAGAAGAGAAAAAATCACATGAGGCAAGATTGGGTAAATAAGTCTTGGCAAACAGTAAATCTTTGTGGTTTTTGGTATTCGAAGAAAATCTTTGGAACCATTTTCACACACAACTTGTCCATTTCCAAGTTTTCACTAAGGATTTTCCACACTGTGTCCCTGCTGATGGAAAGCTCCTCAGAAATCATTCTCACAGTCAGTTGACAATCTACAAACTGTTTGAAACAGTAGGACTGACAGCAACATCAATCGAGTAAAGCAACTGGTGTGTGTATTTACAACAACTGATATTTACCTGATCTTGCCCTGTATGACTTTTTCTTTTCCCTAAGATCAAATCTGTTCTAAAGGGAACCCATTTTTCTGACATCGATTCCATCCAAATGGCTGCGATGAGGAGCCCAAAAAGATCCCAGAAAATACCTTCCAAGAATGTTTTGAATGGTAGAAAAGGCAAATGCACAAGTGTTTTTAAGTGGAAGGGGATTATTTTGAAGGAATTTGACTTTGGTATATTTCAATATTTTTCAAGAAAGTTTTCATAACACCAGTCTCATTACTTTTTGGACACACCTTGTATCTTAGAAAAAAACAGCAATGTCTTGCTTGTTGCACCACATTAATCATAAAAAAAACACATAAAAATTATGATTTTGGTTTGAAAAAGCTATAAATGGAACTTTCAAAATGTGGCACTGAACTTTAGATTAAAAAAAATAGAGTCAGTAATAAGTATCAGACCTCTAGCCACTGGCTTGAGAAAAATGATGAAATTTTTGATATTTGCTCCTCACTGTTAATATTAAACATTAACATTAAAAATGAGCCAATCAAGAATATTATTTAATATGCAAAGGGAGTATTCTTACAGTTTAGGTGCATTTTTACAGTATTTTTGGTAACCAATAAAGAAAGCAAATCTCACTTATATTCATAATGTTATAAATAAAAAAGAAAAGTTTGTTTGTTTGGAGAACAGTGAAATTCATACAGAAAATGTTGATAACATATGGATGTGTGTGAAAAAAAAATTGTATGATGTTAATTTGGCACTTTGCATATTTTCTTTCCTACTTATTTACATGAATTTTTATCAATAAATGGATTTTGGCATGCCAACATATTTGTGGTATTTTTGAAAATAGTGTCTGATAATTGTTTTTAGAAATAGTTTCTATTATTATATCTGTTGTTTTGATTAATTATATTTGTTTTTCATGCACTGAAACTGTAGTGTTAGTGCAAGAACAAAAGCTTAAGTAGGTCTAAATCAAGGGTACACAACCTTTTTGTTAGTGTAGGTTGCATTACAGAGTAAACTAACTATTACCAATGAGTTGAAACAAATTATGAAATTACATATTGTAAAATAATAAATTTCAAAGATTCTCTTTACTTCTATCAAAAATGTAATGGAATAAAATAATATGATTTTTTAAACAAATCTAATCCAGCAAAATTTGCAAAACTGATTCTTTATTGATTTTTTTGGTCTTGCATGCTAGCAGATAAACTTGCAAAATCAGTCAATCTAGATTACTATTAATGGAGTAGCTGCTAACAAAATCATGTAGTGACTAAGTCATCTATAATTTATACAAAAAGGCAAACCAAAGCAGCATAGTTGTACTACAGTACTACTTGCTGTGAGAAAAAGGAATGATTTAATTAGGTTAGTTTGTTATGATTCAATCACATGATGTGCATGGCTGCATAAATTGTTTTACAAGGTTGCATTTCATTGTACAGTTACAGGTTGTACACTGTTGGTCTAAATGTACTGTAGGTTTAGTAATTCTAAATTTCTTTCGCACTTTTCACTTTATCCCTATACCTTAAAAGTGTTCACAAAAATCTTACCAAGGCTTTATTATGTTGTTTTTTGTGTTGTTGTGTTAACTTTTTTGCTACCTTTTATTCAATCTACTTTTTTGCTTCAAATTTTTTATAACATTTTGGCTTTACTTGTTTTGTGTTACTGCAAGTGCTGTTTAATTCGTCATCTTGATGAAGCAACCAACTTTATGTTTATCAGTAATTTACTGCTTATTGCTCACATTAAAAATATTCTTACTATATTAAAAATATTTTTCTGAAAAAACTAATTTAAGTCACATTTAAATACTAATCTAGAGCAATTTAAATTTTTGTTTGGTCAGATGTTATTCTTACTGTGCTTAGATTTGCATTGACATTTACTAAGCAAACAAAAGGGACCCCGTTTGCTTTCTGTTTAAACAGAGTTCCCTTTTTAGGTTAGCAGTATGGCTCTGACTTGAAAGTTTATGTAAAGTACCTTTCTCTAGGATGCAACAAAAAATCACTCAATTAGACTTAGCATTGAACTTGTTTCTTTCTGCTTGCAAATCAGAGGTTTATCATACTAAATTATCCTGCTGACTGTGATAAAACCATATATGTAACAATACTCTAAACAATTGATAACAATTACAAAACAATCAATTTATTTTGTTTAAGAAAAATAAAATTTCTTTCTTTAGTAATTTTTCAAGTAGACATCTGTTCCCATACTGGTTTAAACTAACAATCTGAAAACCATACATAATCAGTTAGAAAATTGTAAGCTGACTAGTTAGGATGCTAATGAATTATGCTACTTTTTTTTAAAATGTCTTTACCAAATTTAATGCCTCTGTTTAACATCTAATTTATTTGCATGATTGAAATATTTTGAATTTATTTCTTAAAACAATATTAGAAGTTTGCTGAAGACTTTCATCAAATGCCTTATTGAAATGTAAGGGTAATTTAGACTATTAAATTAAGCAATAAGCATGTTTGATAGGAATTTATTTTATTTATTTTTATTTTTACTTACAATCAACTCAATTACACATAGTGCAAATAGTACATAGTGCAGAAATAAAGATTGTGAATGAGGAAGAAGCGAATAAATGAGATACGTTGTCACACTCATAATGTCAATTGTACATGGTCACATAACATAAGGAAAAATAATTTCATTTCATCTTTATATTCTTCTGACATACAGGTTGACCTTGGAAGTGTGAAGTGTATACCAACTGTCAAGAATTTACCCTGGTTGCTTTTGAAAATGCCAGGATACTGCTGCCCAGTTGTAGTTTTTATTGTTTTATATATGACATCACTGAAATTTAGAGGTGTTTAATTGGACAGCCAAGCAGGTGAAACACTGTAAAGTGACTTTTTGATAAACACAACTATATGGTGAGAGTAAGAGTTGATCCCAAACTATGTTTATTGGGGTCACCATTATAGCAGTGCTCTTAGGACTTGGAAACATTTGAACTTGAAAATATTGCCAGCAAATTTATAATTCTGTGAATTTAAATGTTTAATTTTTATCAATCTCACCCATGTTCTTTGACTTTTTAAAAATCTACAATATTAAAATTGTTAATTAATCAAGAATTTTTAGTTTCAGTTTTAACCAAGTTGGATTTAAATAATAATTCAGCAAATGGTTTTTTATTTTTTATTTTTACAGCATGCTTGTTGTAGTGACTTATGGTAATAAATTTATAAAACTAAATTTTTTTCTACTGTTTTATTAATGGCTTTGAATTTTTCCACTATAAATTTGCATCTTTTATATAATTAAGAATTACAGAATACCATGCTGTTATACATATTTTTTAATAACTGCAATAAAAATCAGATGGCCAAATTTTAATTGATTTTGTTCTTTTCACTGGTTTATTTCTAAAATTTTTAGAATATATTTTACATTGTAACTTTAATTTTTACAATAGCAAATGTTTTGGCCAATTTTTTTATTGTAAAAAGTTTCCACATTCAACTATAAGTGGGAAGATTTTCATCATGTTGATTCTGTGACTTTTAAAATATATGTTTTTTTTAAGTAGGGAAAAGTTTTCTATGAATTACTTTTAAAAATACTAAAAGTACTTCTAAGAATACTTAGAATCGTGAGTTCAATAAAAAATTTGAAAACAAACTCCTAACATTCTTAAACGTATGACTCTTTATGATTCTGACTTTAACTTAAATATACAATCACTTAAGATATTTTTTTTAATAAGATTTTATTGCTGTAAGTCAGTGGTCTGCAGTTAGTGGGTACATTAAAACTAACTCAACTCTAACTTGGTTCACAAGACCTGACACAGTAAGTTGCAAAAAATGTAAAATTAACAATTATTTTGTTAAAAAAGGTTTTTAAATTGATGGCCCAAATGTGTTTTTTTGAGAATGTGTGAAGTTGTTGATTCGTGCTTGAAATATCATGCATGACAAAACATTATCAATGCATTTTTTTTGAAAAAAATTGCTGAGCTGTAAAGGTCTTGTAGTTTTTACCAAGATAAAAAAAGTTAAAAGAAATAATAATGGAGATGAGCAACAATAAAGTTTCAATGAGCAAAGTTTTATTCATTATTGGCTGATTTTTAAGAGTCATCAATAATTACCAGCAAAAAATAAACAAAGACAAAAGTTAAAAATTAATTTTTTGAAGGTTTTATATACAAGAGTTAACTTTTACACTTACATAACAAAATAAATTATTCTTTAAAAAAGTGTGCCATAATTTTATTACTTTCCATTATATATGCACAAATTTCCTTTTTAACTATATTAAGATAGATGATAAGACGCTATAGACCAGCGTTTCCCAAACTGTGTGCTGTGGCACACTGGTGTTCCAAGAAAGGGATTGAAGTGTGCCACAAAATTTTAGTGTTTTGAAAGAAAGTCATAGAGTCTTGGTCAACATATGACTTATGTGTTTTATGTAGTTTTAGTATTGCTAAAAATCTTAAATACAGTCTGCTTCAGTAAAAATGTAAAAGGAAAGAGGCCCATTTGAATAAAGTTGTTTTTTTTCAATATGTATACAAACAATTTTATCCAGCATCTTGGTAAAAGATAAGCAAAAGAAGGAAGATAAGTGTAAACAATTAGGTTGCTATCAAAACAATCTAAAATATTGCTTTTCAACCTTTTTAACATCTTGCACTAGAAAAGTCGTAAGGCAACAACTGTGGCTCAGCAGTGCATCTTCACTTCACTTTGATAAAAGAACATGCAAGATTAAAATGAAGACATAAAAGGTTTTATTTTACTTACACATCTTATTTAGAAAAAAAAGCTTTCTACTGCTAGTGTCAGTTTTAACTGATGGCAAAAAATCATTCAAAATAAAAGAGCTTCTATTTCCACCCACTAAATTGAAATAGTTCAGTATAAGTGTATGGCCTCCTTGAAAGAGCTTTGTGGCTTACCAGTAGGCTGTGGCGCTATTTATTTTTAGATTTGGTAGCAAAAGAACAATTATTAAAATTAAGCATTAATTGCTTCTTGCAACTAAAACACAAAGAAATTAATGGCCTAAGTTTCCTGATATTTGTAAACAAGCCATTCATATTTTATTGTTGTTCACAACGACTTATTTACAGAATATATATCTGCTTCTTCTCTGTGCAACAATTCGAATTAGAAATTGTGGAGCAAAAACTGAGGGGTGTTTGTCAGACATTCTCCCCAGTATCAAAACAATATCTATAGGCATACCCTTTCATTAGGTGTTGCTTTTATTATATATTAAATATTATTTCAGTATGTAAACTTGAAGAGTGTATTAAGTAGGCTTTCACCTTCATGAAGTAAGTGTGCCACAGGCAAATTTAGAATTTATTAGTGTGCCATAGTGAAAAAAAATGTAAAAAGCACTGCCATAGACATTGGAATCTATTTGTGGATTTTATTTCAATTACTTACTTATCTTTAAACATTTATTTTGTTAAAATAAGTGTGTTTTTTATATTAAAAAAAAAAAAAATTATGTTGAATTAAACTAAGCAATGCTTTGGCTAAAATTTGATTGAAGAATAATAGCATAAAATTGTTTGTTTCAATGCTAGTAGGCTTGTTAAGGTTATACTTGTGACAGTGTTTTTTGCTCTGTGTAATATGATACAATTTTATTTTAATTCAGTTAAAGCTACACAATATACTGTGATAAATATTTGTAAGTTCCATAATTATATTTCAATTAATTAAAATTTTGACATTTAAAAAAATGTCTGCAATTCCTTGTTGTTTTTTCCATTGCTTTAATTCTAACTCAACCATCTAATTTTTTCAAATAAAGTCTTAGCTTTTTATTATACTCTTTTTTATGTGAAAGTTGCTCATAAGTTTGTGGCACCTATTTTTTAACATTGCATCTGAGGTATAGAGCAATTTATTTGGTACTGTCTTGTAACAAGTTATTGATAGCAACTGTGTCAGATTTTAAACTGAGACTTTTACATGTGATGCAAACAAGATATTAAAAATTAAACTAACTAGGCCAAAAAAATTTTGGTTATTTATGAAATTTACCTTATAAATTGATTGTAGCTGAGTTTTGATGACAGCTGCATAGAAAAAGTTTAGAATGCAGCACGTCAATCTAAATTGAAAAAACTTAGTGTATTAGCATTTAAAAAGAATCTCTATATTTATTCCTCTGACATGCTGGACAGCCTTGAAGGCTCTATACCTAGAGCAACTGTCAAGTGACTATTCTGACCTGCTTCCAGAGATGCCAAGATCTTGCTGCCTAGTTGAAATCTTTTATTTGTTAGGTAATGATTGAAATTTAGAGCTGCTTGCAAAGGCCACCCAGCAGAGGAAAGTGCTGCAAAGTGTCTTTCCCAAGGACACAACCAAGTGGTGCAAGTAGGTTTTGAACAATGATCATGTCAATCATGTTCTTCATGAATATAGCACTCACTTGACCATGCTGCCATTTGCATTTTTTTATTTTTTGTTCTTTTTTGGTTAAATTAGTTTATGGCTTGCAATAATTTGATGTACATTGAATTTAATGATATTCAAAACCAGAAAAACAGTTTGGAGCATTTGCTTAATGTTTTTGATTAATCTTGAAAAATTATATAGTTTAAGTCTAATGTGAGAAACAGAAAAAGTGAGTTTGTCGTCGTCGTCGTCGTCATCGTTTGAAGGGCATCCACTCCCGGCCAGACACAAACAGAACTGGGGCCGAGGGTTTATCCTTTTACTACCCCAGACTGCTGCACTGCCTGGATCAGATGCTGGCAGTGATGTTATTAAGCCAGCATCGAGTTTCGTCATCCAAAACCGTCAGACATCGTGCTCCATGTGGTGCCCGATGTATGGGGCACATTGTTAGTACATGGTCTGCGGTTTGCTCTGAGGCGCCACACTCGCAATTCGGTGAAGGAGCGAGACCCCATTTGTGCATGGACGAATGGAATCGCCCAACACCAGTCCGCAGGCGGTTGAGCTTAACCCAAGCTGCTCGGGGTAAGCCCATCCCAACAGGCCTGACACTGGTCCCGGGCACAAAAGCACGGAGCCTAGAAGCATTTTCACAGTACTCCGCGTTCCATTTGTGATTCGTCCATTCAGAGGCGCGGATGCCAAGTCTGGCAAGGTTGTCCAAGAGATTTCGCGCACCTGGCACAAACGGGCGTCTGGATCTTAGTCTCACTTGGCCAGTATCTGAGGACCCATTTAACAGACCATGCAAAATATGATCGGGGTCCAGAGATCCACGGTAAGCCAAGGAGAGTGTCGCTCCCAGTCGGCGAAGCTCAGCTGGCTGGATGCCTGAAAGTACAGGTAGGTGGTCCGTTGGAGTGGGACGCAGGCATCCAGTAACTATGCGCAAGGCGTCATTCAAGACACTGTCAATGAGGTGAGTGTGAGCACTGCGACACCAGACTGGCGCACAGTACTCAGCTGTTGAGTAGACTAGGGACAAGGTGGCTATGCGTAGTGTTTTAGCACCAGCACCCCATCCCGAGCCCACGAGTCGCCTCAACAGTGTGACGCGCGATGATAGTTTTTTGCGCAATGCCACTAAATGGTGACGAAACGTGAGCGATCTGTCCAGTTTTACCCCAAGGTATGTAGGGGTTGGACAGAACGGTAAAAGTCTACTATTGTTGTAGACCTTTAGCTCACGTTTGGCCTCTCGGTTGTTTAAGTGAAAGGCTGTTGTCACCGTCTTAGTGTGACTGAGCTTCAACCTCCAAGTCTGGAGATACGCTGACAGTGTGGACATGTCGTGGCTTAATGTCCCCTCCAAGTCCTTCCAGTTTCCAGAAGAGTGCAACAATGCTAAATCATCAGCATAAGCAAACTTTCTGGAAATCATGGAAGGAAGATCGTACGTATAGATGTTAAATAGGAGGGGAGCCAAGACCGATCCCTGAGGAACGCCGTTTTTAAGACGGCGTAGCCTGCTTTGCTTGCTGTCACCGGTGGTAAGGGTGAAACTTCGATTTCGGACAAGCTCCATGATCATTTTGACCATGTGCTTATCCGGAAGTAGTCTCAGCAGCTTGCAGGTAAGGCCACGGTGCCAGACAGTGTCATAAGCAGCTGTCAGATCGATAAATACGGCACCGGCCTTCTTTTTAGCCTCGAAAGAATCCTTGATGTTCTGGGTTAGCAGAACAACTTGATCTACGGTTGACTTCCCGCGTCGGAACCCAGCCTGCTCTTTAGGGAGCAGTGGATCGATTAATGGCTCAACGCGGGCGTAGATAAGCCTCTTGAGGATCTTGTAGGGGACACAAAGCAGAGATATCGGTCGATAACTCTTTGGGTCCCCCACGGGCTTTGCTGGTTTTGGGATCGCGACCACAAGCGCTCTTCTCCAGATCTTGGGAATTTTGATTCGGCGCAAACAGGAAGAAATGAAGTCACGTAACCAGGACTTCAAAGCAGGATATAAGCTCGGGGCAGATGGAATTAGGACCCGGAGCTTTACCTGGTTTTAAATGTTGAAGGGCAGCAGCAAATTCTCTCTGTGAAAAATTGTCAGAGATATTTACTGCGTCTGGTGTTGTGGCCCTTCAAAGGTCAGACACTTCTTGAAAGACAAGTCGAGATGACTTGTGATCAACAGCCTCGTATTTCCCATTTCTAACCAGCTGAGATGCAATAGCATCGGCTGAAACGGGACAGTGACGAGGAGAGTGTCGTGACCTACCAGTAAGGTTGTTCAAAATACTCCATGCTTTTCGACTAGAGTGTGAGAAGTCAATGCTCCGAACTGCTTCGGACCATCGATCCCTCCGTTTTCTGTCAAGCTTGGCAAGCAGAGTTGTAGCAGCCAAACTTGAGTCGTCTCCCTGAGGAGACTGCAGAAAGGTTTTATAGAGGGATTCACACTCTGCATCCCAACACGGAATATAGTTGTTTCGATACCCGCGTGGGATAGTCTTTTTGGCTGCTTTCTTAATGATGTTACAGAAGTCCTGGTAAGCCGCATCCACATCAAGTGAATCAGGCGGCAACAAAGTCTTTGCGAATTTATTCGTCAAAGCAATGTAGTGACTCCAATTGGCCTTGCGGAAGTTCCATCGCTTAACAGGCATGCTTGGCACTGCCATAGCAAACCTTGGTGGTGTAATAAGCGAGGGTCGATGTTGTGACCTGGGAAACTTCTCAAGGACACGTCTATCCGGTAAGCGACTGTTTGGACCTACGCTAGCAAAAGCTAGATCTGGATTGGTGCCAGTGTTCCAGCGGCCGGAATAAAAACTGGCAGCGTCCTTGGCATTATATAGCAGGGCAAGACAATTAATACTTGCCCAGCCAGCCAAGCACTCACCGTCCGGACTGTTGTCATCATAACCCCAGTCAGCATGACGACAGTTAAAATCGCCAGCGTACAGACAGGGGTGAGGAAACACTGGAAGATCCAGGGTTCGCAATCGCGTTGGTGGTGGTTTGTAGACGTTGACTATTTTATAACCATCAACGTCCACACACAGCCACTCGATCTCCGATGTCGGTGGAGATTGGTCCAAAAGCGTGTATCTCAGTCGCTTGTGGACAAACGTGGCAAGACCATGCTTCCTGCTTAAAGAAGACCCAACTAGTTGGTAGTGTGGTAGCACCAACTTCTCTGCATCAGTGCAGTGGGTCTCCTGCAGTAGGATGACGAGTGCCTCAGACTGCATAGCGAGGTGATGAAGAACATTCATCTTGCTTGCAGTGAGGCCTTCGATGTTCAGCTGAAGAATAGTGGGTCTTCGGAACTTGTTGGCAATGTGCCCTGAAAAGGGCAGTTTTATCCTGACATTGCCCCGTCCTGAAAAGGACGTTTGCCGATTAACAGACCCACACTGAACATCGGAATGGGTGGATACCCTTCCGTTTTGGTAGGTTCGGTTTCGGTCTGTCATTTTAAAATCAATGAACAGACTTACTCACGGCCCAGGCTGCGTGAAAGCACCTACCATCTGGGCCAAGTGAAAGTGAGTTAATATCAAACTATTTGCTTAGTTTACAGAAGCTGCAAGCAGTTTTATAAGCATTGTCATTTTTAACAGATATACATCTAAGCCAGAGTTCTCATTAATTTGAGTCTAACTCTACTTCAATTTTTTCTCAAAATTTATCCCTGGTCTGAGTAAGTAATTAAAGAAAGAGTGCTGAATTCTTGCACACTAAATTTTCTATGTCACCAAATTCAGTGCATGCTAAATCCTAGATACTGAGTTTTTGTGAACTCAAGTATCAAGTAGTTTAACCCTGAAAAATTTTTAACAATTCAGCCTCTTACAAGTTTTTGATTGCCTCCAATAATAAGCAATTCTCCTTTGTTGAAAGCCACTGAAGAGAAAAATGCTTGATTTATGCTATTTTTAAATCAAAATTATTTTTTTAATCAGTCTTAAGATTTGATTAACTCTTTCAAAACCAAACTAAACACCAACACTTTAAAGATGCTGTAGCAATAGTGACAGTCCATTGCCTGGAAAATGTTGTGTTTGGCTTATTTTGAAGTAGAACCACGATTAACTTCCCAAATGATAACCACTAAATCAAATTAACCCATATTAACCCAAGGGTAGAAAAAATAGAGAAAACTTTCTGAATTTTTTATTAACAACTAAATAATAATGTGTTACAAGAAGAAACTTGTACGAAAAGTAAAACTGCATTTTATATCTCAAAGCTATTCATAATCTAAAATAATAAAAAAAACAGTTATTTTTAGTTAGAAAATGCATTTGAAATAATGGCTACAAATGTAGTCATTGGGATAGTTCGGGTTAAAAAGTTTTTATTTTAATTAAAAGCAAAATATGTAATTGTACCTGGCTTCAAAATCAGAATAAAATTATTGATTTATATACAATGTTTGATTTATTTTGACTGTAATTTTATTTCTTGGCAGTCATCAAAACCAATTGATGAAAGAAAGTGCTGTGTTGTACTTCGAAACTTAATCAAAAGACCAAATGACAGGTCCCTTTTGTGTGTACTACTTTCAACTTCTTGCAAGCAGTTTCACTCAGTAAGTTTAATTTTTTTGTGTTTTGATCTTTTATTGCATCATAATTTATAGGTCAGAAGTGTCTGAATACTGATCTTTAGATAAGTAAACCGTTTGTCACTTCAAAAATATAAACAAACACAATCACAAACAAACATTTCAGTAATGAATAAGGTACCTACCAAATGGAAAGCATGAAGGAATGTATTGTCTTGAATTTTTATAAAAAAGACGTTATATGCCTGTTGAAACATTTCTATTTAAAGTATAACCCACTTAAAATAAACTTTTCTTGTTGGATGAAAAAGGTTTACCATCTCTCTCATACATGGGCTACATACCACATTATATAAATATAAAACTCTTTAAAATGGTTAAAGTTAGGAGTGTGGTTGAGTAGGCGGGAACACAGTTTTGATAATGAACCCCTCAATGTGATCATTGTTTTGTTGTGTCTCTGGAAAAGACACATGCAGTAACATCAACAAGTAGACTAATGTGTCAGCCCCTTGTGTAAAATCTATAAATAGACTGCTGTAAAAAACGTTTTAATTGGCAACTTTTTATTTCTGAAGCTATTTGTTTAACTTTGAACTGTCATTTTGCAGACACATCTATTAAAAGACGATTTTGATTTTGATAACTTTATTGAAGTGAGGTGCTGCAGTAAAGGGGTTAATTATAACTGTTGAGCTAGACTGGGAGGTTGATAAGAATTTTTATACTCAAATTGTGTGTATATTATACTCAAATATTGTGAATAAAAGATGGAGAAGCCTTTGTCTTAGACACATTTGGATAATGTAACGTATGTGATGCACAAGTTTTATAAAATTCTTCAACTTTTTTTAATTCTTTAAAAAAAAGACTATGGAACTGGCAAAACTAGGCCAGGTATACTTTATTGTTATATGTATTTCATTTCATAATTCTAGACAGGTCTTGTACCAATGTGTTTTTATTTTTAGTTATTGAAATGGTTTTGAAAGTAAACATCTAACTTGCAATGTGCAATCATAATCCATATGCTGAAATTTTTTTTATCAGTGTCACTTTGTTGGTAAAGTTACAGTTTGACAAAACAGACTGCCCTGTTTCTCATTGAAAGACAAAAAATATAACAATAAAGTAAAAATAAATTTTTGAATGAAAGTTTGATGGTGTTGTGGTGACTGTGAGGTTTGAAACAGGTTTCTTTGTTTGCCTTGAGTTCTTTGATTATTATTATTTTTATAATGTGTTTTTTCTTTTGCATCATTGTTTTCTCGGTTTTCTCAATCTTTTCCAAAGTGCTAAATATTGCTTTTTATAACATTAATTGGGAAAAGAACAGACAAAACAAGTAGTTGACTGCCTGAACATTGAAGTAATTGCATTTATGAAAAACAAAAAAGCAAAAACAGGACATGCAATGGGTAATCGTGGCCTTTACCTTTTGATTAAACTAAATCTTAAATCTTAAACAATAAAAATTCTGTAATGTTACAATATCAGAATCATACTGTTCCCCAAGATTGCTTAAAATCAAAGTAGAAACAATCATGGAGGCTCAGCATTGAGACAAAATGCAAAAGTAATTTACGTGTTTATGGATACATCCAAGAATTCAGAACTATAAAAGATCCTTGGGTGATTGATTTTCATTACTTTGTTTTACAAAAATATTCTTTCTCATGAAGTAAAAGGATTACCATGGAGTATGTGAAAAAGTTAGAGCTGAAAAAAAAGACATTGCCAAGTTGACCCTTCAGACCAAAGCAACAACTTTCTCTCTAGAAAAAGCACTGTTTTTCTTTCTGGAAAAGGAGAAATTTTATAAGTTGGATATGTGCATTGTTGCATAGTCTAATGCAGTGTTTCTCTACCTGTGTTGAGAGATTTCCAAGTGTGTTGTGAAATTTTGTAAAAAAACCTTAGTCAATTGCTCTGCAACCTTTTTTTTAGTGGACACTATTTTTTATGGACGAAAATCAAGAAATCCGAGACTGATTCAAAGTGAAGTCTTTTTTTTGAGAACACTACTTTTTAGGGACAAAAATTGAGATCTCCATTCTGGTCCAAGTGTGCTGTGAATTTTAAAAAGATCCCAAAGTGTGCCACAGGCACGAAAATAACTGGTTTTATGTAACATTTGTTTGATTTTTTTATTTTGGATGTTTTCATCAAGACTTATTGCCAAAAATATAACTAATACTGTAGTATTCTACAAAATATTGTTAATTTTTTGTCCTGAGTGATATACTGAAGACCCAATGTGTCAAAAACAACGCATTAAAAATACTCCCAAAAACTCTTGAATTTTAAAAATTACTGTTTCTATTGCCTAAACACATTCCAAATAGAAATTAAACAAGGTGAAAAAAATTTTTGTAGAAGTATTTATACAGAAAGGTTTCACAGAGTTAATAAGGTCCAGTATCGCAACCAATAGAATACAGAGATGCTAATCTATAAAAAAATTGCTGTACTCTTCACCAGAGAAGCATAGGAACCCCACCTAACATTTTGATCAATACAGTTAAGAATAGTGGAAAGATTAGTAGTGCTGGCACTTTATGAGCTTGATTTTGTTTTTGAACTATAAGCAAAAGTAGCAAAATTTTAAATAAATTATACTTTGGCATAAATTATACTTAGCTATAGACTCACTGTAAGAAAATATTTATAAATACTGTAGATTAAATGGATAAAAGAAACAGGTTTTTCATATATCAATTTAAATTTAAATGACTTAATAGGCTATTTCAACTCTGTAAAGATGATACTAATAGACAGTTCATATCTGTCTCTTTTATAAAGTATTTCACATTAGATAACAGCATTTTTGTACTGTTCATGGTATAACATAATTTTAAATGTTTTATAACCATTTATTTTTCCTTAATTTCACAATAATTTGTTTATGTTCTTGGCCTACATTAAACCACAATAAATATGTTTTCGAAAAATAAAAATATTTAAAAAAAAGCCACCTTTATCATTCAATGTGTGTATTTTTTCAGTTGGTGAGTGAAGAAGTTCGATTTGTGGTCGGAACGTTTGATCTGATTTTTGTTGTCACTGATTCTACAAATGCAACTTCTATCAGTATGACCATCAATGAGAAAGATGATGAACGTGACTTAGAAGCTCTTGGATTCAGTAGCAAACAAAAAAATTTTGTTGAAATTAAGGAGAAGCCTGAAGTGGCCGTGGAAATGCTCTGTCCTGCTTTATTGGTACAATTTTGAATTTTGGTATCTGGTGTTGCAGAAATGGGACAATCATTGTTATAAAGTAGTTTTTTATAAAAGATATATCTTTTATGGTCATCTTAAGGTTACTTATTATTTGCTCTATTGAAATTTGATGACATACGAAATATTTTGGTGTTAATTGCAATTTTAAGATGTTTTTTAACATTCGTCAGCAGCCTGGCTGAGTAGGTGGAAGCGCCGTATTGATGGTGCACCTGATCGATATGGCAGCACTTCAAAACCTACTCTTCTTATTCTGTTGTTTCTTTGGAAAAAACACTTAACGGCATTTTTCTATGCTTGACAATCTTTACAAGCAGCTTTAAGTCGTATCTCAAAATAAAAACTGAAAAAACCAAATAAAAGTTTTAATCAAACAGCAGTATTTTTTGACATCTCCGACAGAGGTCGGGATATTCACTTGAGGTCCCCCTAAATATAATGCTTCTGACGTTTTCCAGTGAGGAATCAGTAGGATAAATAGAAGTAGAAAATCTAGTCCTAACTGGACATATTTGTTTACAATTTATCTTGTTTTCAATTACACTGAGTTTTACATTGTTTAGCCTGAAACTGATGATGTAAGGCCTGCATTACCTGACCCTCCCCCTTACACACCAGACATACAATCAATTGGCAACACTGCATCGCAACGGCGCATGGCAGCTTTATCAAATGAAATCAAATCAAATGTAAGTTTTTGTTTTTCTTAAAATAATTTTTAGTATTCAGGTTTGTAGGGATATTTATTGCCCATTTCTCTTTTTTTTTAATCTCTAATTACCAAACTTTAAAGGATTTTTCTTTTTTGTAGGTATGGTTTATTAAAAAATTTTTCAGTTGAGCATAAAGTAAAAAGTTTGAAAAATATGAGCCATTTAAGCACAACACAATCAAGAAATATTTTAGTTTTTATTTTAGTAACATTTTGCTAATTAATTTCTAATTTCCAATTTTGCTGCATTTCAATTTTTTATCTTTATTTATGGTTCGAATTTGTTCATCATGGAATAACCTTTTGAAATAAAAAATCTTTTTTTTTAAACCTAATCTAAATTATCATGTCCGACTTCGTAAGTATTTAAGGTTTATACACAATAAAACTAAAGTTTAAAAGCTTCTTAGTTCTTTTATGGTTTGTTTTATAAAAGTCCTAGTCAAATCCAGTTTTTAAATTTTAATGGTTTTGGTTGTACTCGATGCGGTTAAAATTTCAAGTTGTTTCTCTGGCAGACATCCAACATTATCGGAGGGGGTGATTTATCGTCGTTGAAGATGCCTAAACTGGTTGGTCTGGTCAACCAGGCCATGACCTGTTACCTTAACAGCTTGATTCAAACACTTTTCATGACGCCAGAGTTTCGAAATGCGTTGTACAGGTGAATGAAGGATTTTTGTGAACAAGCTTTTCGCTAACTATGGCCGCTCTTATCGATGCCCTGTCAAAGTTTGCCGTGCTTTACTCGCTGAATCGAGATGTATCGCGGTGTCGGTTTTAAGTTTTCTATTTCATAGATGGGAGTCGGATTCTATCGGCGATACTTCGACGAGCATTCCGTACCAACTGCAGCATCTGTTTTTGCTCCTGCAAACGTCTGACAAGCAGTCTGTCGAGACGACCGGTCTGACTCGGAGCTTCGGCTGGGATAGTAGCGAAGGTTTGGGTTTGCTTTTTTGAGCTTGGTTCAGGCTGATAGCGGTCGCAGAAAAAGCGAGCGGAAAATGTGTAATTTTCCGCTGCTTTTTCAAAACGGTTTGCTTTCCGCCTGCTTTTTCCGCAAATACTTTCAGTGCGAACCAAGGTAAAAAGTAGAAATATTTCCCATTTGATATTTTTCCGCTAAACACGAAAAATTTTGCTAAACACGAAAAATAGACGATGCTTTTAGGCTTTTCGCGTTTACTAAAAACATCCTTTCCGCTTTTTCCTTTTTATGCTTTGCTATTTCCGCAGGCGCTTTCAGTATGAACCAACCTTTATATTGTTTTTTTGGTGCTTGCCATTGATACAGTTATCTATTACCTTTTTATGGTCTACTCTAAACTGAAACTTTCTGTTGTTTTAATTATTTTTTGCTGTACTGTATCTTTACAGGAATTTTTTTCTCTTTAAGTTTGTATTTGTCTTTTGTTTCATAGCAGTCCCAAGTTTGCGCTTTTCTCTGTCCAATGAAAGTAGAATATCGTGTTTTTTTTCATCTTCTGTGATAACTCCCCTTCAAATTTTATGTTTTCTTATTTGAGCAATCGCTTTTAAGATCCTTGTTTTTTTACTTGATTTTTCGTCTGAGAGTGGCGCTATGGTCTTCTCAGATGTTCCGGTAGGATCACCAAGCCTTTTTTTCCGTTTTAAAGTCTATTATTTATAAGTGTAAGCATTAATAACCGCTGTCAGTAGTATAATTTTTAACCCGTTGTTGTTGCCCCTCCAAGGATATCTTCAAGTAGTAGGATGGGCCAAAAAAAACTTTTTTTAAAATCAAAAAAGTTTGCAAAAACGCCTAAAACCACATTTTAGTGTAGTTTTGATTGGTGCCCCCACTATTGGCTGTGCAACGAGGTCAAAAAGGTCATAGAAAGGTCAAATTTTTTAATATTGTCATAACTTTTGTTATAGAACTGCTAGAAAGCTCAAACTAGTCTTAATAAATCAGAAGCATCAAGTTTATACTTGGTTTTTAAGAAAAATTATGTATAACCAACGGAATCGGCAAAAAACTAATTTTCACCCAATTCGGCTGCTATTTAGCTCTACTACAAGCCTTAAAACTGTTCCATATATTTTACAAAGTTACAGATTCTTTTAAATGAATATTAGTTTTTATAAATTATGATTCTGTTTTACTTTAGAGCTTTTTAAAACATTTTGCAGCAATTACTATTATTATGCTAGCAACTATTGAAACCACAAATGGTTAAACTATATTGTCAATGTTATAGGCTGTACATTAACAATAGTATTTTTCAAACTGTCCTCTTAGACAAAAGTGCCAACTCTAACCTTTCTTAAAATGTTTGTCTAATCACCTAATATAAAAAAATATACCTATATTATTTCTGACATTTTATTGATAATAGCAAAGAATTTTAACTCTTGTCATTTTGTTAAGTAATTGAATAGACTACAGCAATAGCATTTGTGTGGTACATCATTAATACTGCATGACAATCTTCTAATTGCTGGTAATTAGGTTAGGTAGTCCAGTGAAACAGTTATCGATAGTTTCTATAGAAGATGATTTATAAAATGGTATAATGCTTTGACAAAGTCATTCTGCAAAAAAAACAAAGGTCCTGCACAGTGGTCAAGTTTTTAAAAGTTGAGGATTTTCCAATGGGTATTCTACCAACTAAAAGACAAGTTATTGAGCAGTTGTTACCAGAGGATAATTTTTTACAACTATCAGCTGGTAGAATTGTTGCAAATGAGCTAGAAAAGAGATGGCTGTTGGTAATATGTACTGTCTCCTCCTTTAGCAATTACTAAGCAGCTGCAGGAAATTTGGCATGCTGGACCTTTGGTCAAAGAAAAGAAATGGAAATTTTTTACAAAAGGAAAAAGATTTTATTGCTGATATGGAAAAACTTTTTGATATTTTTTGTTAGGACCTATCAAGAAGAAGAGAATTGGAGAAACAAAACAATTTTGTATAAATAACAGGAATTATTCTTTTTGTGAAGACCAGAAAGACCAACGCAAACAAAAGTGTCTTGATCACCAGATTTAGGAGATTTTTTTAGTCAGCAGCACAAAGGCAGGAAAGGAAACCTAGTTGCAAGTTCAGGTTGTTTTTTAGCATCAGATTCTAGAACATTTTTCCTGTATTTGGCATTTTTCCTATCCTTATCCCACTATGCCTATCCTTATACATTTCGCCTATCCTTTTTTATGCATATTTTGCCCATTCAGAAAATCTAGTTTTGGGTATGCTTTGTGATGAAGATGAAGGTGTATGTAGAATTACTGTCTACAAAATCCAGTGCTAAGAAAAAATTTTCATTGTCAAAGGTCAAATTATAAAATATCAAGATAGTCAGGCATTTTCATTTTAAAGTAATGACAGTTCTTTTATGTAGTTATATATAAATTGATGATGATGTTTGGAATGTTTGTTAGTGTAATTTGCTATTAACTTGCTTTATCCAGTGAGAAAAGACTCGTCTCTAGCTTCTCGGGAAAGTTAATTTTTCAGTTTTTCACACGACGCTCTATTACCACGCTATCTTAATCCAAAACAGTTGTGCTTTTCTCTTTTGCAGCACATGCTGTCGGTTGATAGTTTATTTAGCTTGTAAAAAAAAAGATCGAAAATTATTTAAAGCACTCAATACTCTTTATACTCATTTCACGCGCTGAAAAGTGTAATAAGTTTGCGGTACTTTTTACGCGACGTTTCTTTTTCCGCGGAAAGCGCGATCACGTGCGCGGAACTGCCCCAATGGTGGCGAGCCGTTGATAACACGATCAGTTTTGACCAATTCGGGAATCGAACTCGGACACTGGTTCTCGAGCTAGAAACGTTGCTTTGAACGTCGACATATTTTCAATTTCAGCTTGGCAACAACATGATATACAAGAACTTTGTCGAGTGATGTTTGATGCCTTGGAGAAGAAATTCGAAGGAACTGATCAAGCTGATTTAATCAAGCATTTGTATGAAGGTTGGTTTTATTACGCTTCGTTGTTTTCAAAGTATTTTTGCTTTTATTTGAGAGGTACATTTTTTTTTTTACTAAGTTATTAATTTAATAATCAGTATCATCAGGTTTAGAGTTAAATTCAACTATTTTAATATAAAAAGTTGTTGCTAAATATTGAACTACGATGAAGGAATAGTGAAGTTTAATTTACGTTGTACATTGCTAAGGAAATCTACTTGAAACGGTGACTCATTGCCGTTTATGATAAAGACCTTGATCTGTCTTGTGTTAATACTTATACGATTGAAAGAATATGATGGTTTGAAACTCTGCGGTCATTAACTGGATCACATTAAATTGAAATCTATTTGATATTGCGGTTATAGACAATGGAACGTTCTTTCTTACATAATATAACCGATCCGTACTTACTCGAACTGTAGAAATTACATTACAAAACAAACATCACTTTCGATTACTAAACGTTGTTTAAGCAGCCAAACACTTTTGATAGAATGCTCTTGGCAAAATATGAATGACAGTTGATGATGTCACAGATGGATGATGATTAAGATCTATGTAGAAGCACCGTGGCCCGAGGTTCTCACCATTAAAAGGGGCTGACAAGATCGTATGATTTTGTTTGAGCTCAGATACAGCAAATTTGAAAATAAAACCAAAAATTTATTGCCTGTTTTTCCTGTTTTATAATCCAAACGTAGGAATTTTCACAACTTTAATATTTCTTGCTCTATAGGAAATATCATTAATCT
Organism: Diplosoma virens; assembly: GCA_963680785.1. Classification (NCBI taxonomy): domain Eukaryota; kingdom Metazoa; phylum Chordata; class Ascidiacea; order Aplousobranchia; family Didemnidae; genus Diplosoma; species Diplosoma virens. Next base: position 28,658,981 of record OY796893.1, read on the forward strand.
TTTGCAATACAGGAATTCTTACTCTAAAATCTAAAAATGCTTGCTTAATTGTTTGCAAATCTGTGTTCGTGTACAGTATTCAATTAGTAAACCAGTGAACGGTTTGGATTTAAAAAAGTGATTAAAAAATTAAAAGTCTGCAGTTAATTCTTTCTGTTTCAATTTATCAAGGCAAAATGAAAGATTACGTCCAATGTTGTGAATGCAGCCACGAAAGCGCTCGAGACGATACTTTCTTAGACGTTCCGATCACAATTCGTCCGTTTGGATCGAACAAGACGTACAAGTCCGTGGTAAGAACAAGAAAACTTTCGGTTGCGTTCAATACAGTGTAAATTGCTACCTGACTATTTCTTACGTTACTGTTTCGAGTGTTATAAGTTGTACTTTTTAGCTCGAAGGATTGTACGCTTTTGTGGAACCGGAAACATTAGATGACACAAATCAGTATTACTGCGAAAAGTGCGATAAGAAATGCGACGCGAAGAAGGGCTTGAAGTTCACGAAGTAAGAAGCCGCTTCCTGTCCGATTGCTAAAACACTTCATTCAACTTTCCGATTTGTCAGTTTCAATAACTTTCCTTTGAAATTTTCTTAGATTTCCGTACTTGCTCACGCTGCAGCTGAAGCGATTCGACTTCGACTACTCGACGATGCACCGCATCAAGCTGAACGATCGAATGTCTTTCCCACAGATACTCAATTTGAATTCGTTCACCGACGATGGGGTACGTCGCTTTGCGTTCGACTGTGATTTTCGTAATGCAGGATTCGACCTTTACAGGAGTCGTCGCCCAGCAGCCGGAATTCCGTTTGCGACGACAGTGAGTGTGACTTTGACGTAGTGTAGCTAGTATCCTATTATGTGACGTCACTTGAAGCCCGCGCTCAGCGCGATGACGTCACAACTTGTTGGTGCCGCGTTTCTCTTCTCCTCATATCAGTTAAAAGTAGACGTGATCGAGTTCGATAAGGGCAATTGTGGAAAAAAAAACTATTTGTCGTTATGGGTCACATCTGCTTAGAAGCGATGCTAGCGGGTCCCAAGTTTTTCAGTTGAATTGGAATTCTGAAGTATCGCGGATTGTGGACCAGAAGTACAGATTTTACCCGAGAAGGCTTTTCTTACGAAATTTTTTACATTCTCTTCACGAATCGAAATGTTTCGAAAAATTGAAAAAAATTAAACGCGTAAATTTTCTACAAATCTTGCCAAAAACAAGCTTTTTGCTTTTCACTCGGGAAACTTGATCAAAAATCCGGAAATATTGCAAAATCAGTCTCAAAAGCTTTTCGCTTTGATACAAATAATCAAAAACAGCATATGAATTTTTAAAAGAAAAAAAAAAGAATCCGCTTAATTGAATGCACATTCTTTGCAACTTTTTTTTTTTTAAATGGTTGTTTTGTCCTAATATACTGTATATACTACAAAAACGCAATTTTATTGGCGAATGACGACTACAATAAACTATTTTCGTGCTTTTTATCTTTTTGGAAGTGAAAAAGTCACTTTGTGATATTGAAACAGTATTTTAGTTGTAAGTAATGAGGCGTACATAAACTACCATGGGAGCTGATGGGATTTTTCCCGACCTCTGCGCATCTGCAACAAAAACAATCCAACTTGTATGTGTTCTGAGGCCATCGAACCGATGCGAAGGTGTTTTCGACGAACACAGCCCAACGCGAAAGTGTTGCATAACAGACACCACCCAGTGTAAACGTGCGCGTGTAGGCGTGGTGGACGAGGACTCGAGCAGTCACGACAGCGGACACGACTTCGAGCAAGGCTCCTCCAGCACCGCGAACGGCAACGGGGAGATCTTTCATTGCGCGCAGAGGAACAGCAGCGAGGAAGAGGAGGATGTGGAGAGAAGCAGTGTTGATGAAGGAATCGACATCGAATCCCAACATTCCTCGTTGCATGAAAACAGGAAGAACTCTTTCTGGTGGCAGAACAACGAGACCGTTAAACGTTATTTGAAGGTACTGCTTTTAGAATTAAATGGTTTAATGACGACCAATATGTAAAGTTTAACATGCGATTGTTTGTCATTGCTAATAATTTATGGCGCATTTACAAAAGATTTCAAATATAAGAAGAATTTTACCTTGTTCAAAAAAAAAATGTTAGAGAACTATTCTCATTATTGCAAGAAGAGCTTTACGTTTGAAAAGAGTTGCTTTATCCTCATTTACTTAGCAAGGGGAACACGACTACAGTAGCAAACCCAATAAACAAATAGAACTATCTTAAAAGTATCGCCAACATAAAATGATCCGGTAAGTTGATCATCTTTTCGATTCTCGTAAAATCTCCCACATGAAAAAGCGATCCGTCCATCATGTATCGACTTTAAATGTAGTGTGTATAATTCAAAAATATAAAGATACCATGGCAGCAGTAGCAAAAACCAGGCGCAACAGCAGGTCAACGAGCGTGTCACGAATTCATAGTGCAACTTTTCGCCCAGCTAGTCAACCCATTCCCTTGCAACCGTGACAACTTCTGCAGCATTATCTGCAGGTTTGATCGACCCAAGAATCGAACCCAGGCTTTTCCCCAAAGGTTGCACACAGTAAAAAAGAATATTTTTAATGCTCTTTTCAGTATTTTATTCATTGTATTTTTATTTATAATCGATTTAGTTTGTTTACTATTACACATTAAAACTGGTATTGCGAGTAATGAGACAGCGGACAAACTGCAGACACTAATAGACATTGTGCATAGTCGCTTTACCTTTAGAAGAAAGTAGTTTAGTTTGAAAATAAAAATTAAAAAAAAGGATTTGGATTTGAAGACATTTCCTTGCAGGAAGGGCCGTTCGTATACGAGCTCTTTTCTGTCATGGTCCACTCTGGCAGTGCTGCTGGGGGCCATTACTACGCTTATATCAAGTCCTTCGAAGATAACCGATGGTACAGCTTCAATGACCAGGTACGGGATTGATGTCGAGTTCTGTTGAACTCATGAATGTAAGCGAACGTTAGCAAGCCTTGTGATTAATACAGGGCGATCCAGAAAGAGGTTTTCAATTTTAACCTACTATATCTCAACCACAAATTGCCCACGAATGATGCATGCATCAAATAAAAGTTTTGTGAAATAGACATTGTTGTGACGTCCTTAGGCAAACATACCTGTGGGATGTCGCAATTAAGCAAACTTGCATTTTCCAGCTCGAATGTTTTATTATATATATACACAGGTATAAGTGTTTTTAATCTAGCCGCAGCAGTGCTCAATAATCGGAATAAGAGCAAATTTATTTATTAATTTAGATTAAAAACATTACACATAAATTTTTTTAAAAAACCGTAACAGTCTGTTTCTCCAAAAAAAGGCTCATCAGGCGATTATATGAAACAAATAGAAAGAGCAGAAAACAAAAATAAATATACAAATATATTAAACAAGAAATAAAACTAAAAAATAGAAAATTTGAAAAATTTTTACAATATAATTTTTTAATAACTTAATAAAAACTGTTGAACAACTTCGTTCTGGCGACAAACCAATGCCATTTTTCCAAAGTGACAACTTCTTACCTTGTTTGATCTTTAGTGATGAAGCAACATTCATATTAGCGGCAGAGTTAGCCGTCACAATGTCCCGAGACTCAAAAATTCACCCGAAATTTTAGAACATCACCGTAATTTCCCGTAGATTAATGTGTTTTGTGCCGTTTCTGAAAAAAGTTTATTGGCCTTTCGTAGGAGGAAAACACAATTTCAAGACAAACTTATCTTGAAATGCTGCAGCTATGGCTTTTTACCCAAATCTTGACAGTTTCATCTTTGAACAAGATGGAGCATCACCTCATTGGCATTGTAATGTTCGAAGTTTTTTGAACAAAACCATACCTGAACGTGGGATGGGTCGCTGAGGACCTCAAGACTTAGCAATAGCCTCGTGGCCGCCAAGATCACCAGACCTTACACCCTGCAACTTTATCTTATGGAGTTATATTAAAAATTAGGTTTTTGTGCCACCATCAGCGACTAGTCTGGTTTAAAGCCTAGCCTTATAACTTGTTACACCATTAGCTGTTTTCTGTAATTTTTACATCTTTTTTGCATTGCAAAACTGTTTTGATTAAAAATGCATACCAATTGTCCGAAAAAATTTTCTCTTTGCTAATGGAAAAATTCATAACTATGACATCACAGGAATATGCGCGCTTATGACATCACAATAGCATCAGTTTTTGAAAATACTCTCCTCTCCTTTCATTTAATATATCTTGTGTGTTTCAATCACTTGCAATTTGTGGTTGGAGAAATATAGCTAATTAAAATTGGGGCATTCTTTTTCAATTACCCTGTATTATATTTCCCAATTCAAAACAATCTGCTGTATCCAATGCAATAGTTAAATGTGATTAGAGCCATAACGTCATAATATCTCGTTTCACCAGATTGTTTCTCCAATCACACAGCAAGACATTGAGAAGACTTTCGGAGGATCACCTTACTCTCGCACTTCCACTTCCACTTATTACTCTTCGTTTTCCAGGTGAGCCTGACAAAAAGCAGCAGCTTTTGCTTCGTTTCTTTTTAGCAATTGAATATACGGTAGTAATCACCCGAAGAAACTTTTTTGCTCTTTTGAGTTAGAATAAAAAGTAAATGGAATCTTATCTGTTAATCAATTGATCTTAGCAATTTTTACGTTTGTTTGCAGCTCTACAAACGCGTACATGCTGATGTACAGGCAAATATGCGCTGCTAATGCAAGTAAGTTGTCCTGTTTGTGTGTGAATGATTTTTGGGCATTTTTTTGACCTTTTTGGGGAGGTATTGCTAAATAAACATTTTTATATTTTGTGCTTAATAATATTGATGATTTGTGCGATTTCTTGTATTTCCAGTCGGGAATTTATTTCACGGTAATAACGATGATAATAGAGGCCCAATTAACTGATCAAAAATCGATTCTTGAACTTCTCTGATCTGTTGCACAACTTCTATCAGATTTAGGCAGCACCGTCGTCTGTGCTGGATCAAACGTTCTTGTCCGATAGCTGCAGCTAAATTCGTTTTAAACCGAACTCTTCTGCTCTGTAACAAATTTTAAAAAATTTTTACTGATAATTTTCTCGTCCAGTCTTCATGAAGACCAGTGATCTTCCTAAACACATTCGTAACCTCCTGGAGCGGGAAAGAGAAGAAGAGAAGATTCGTCAGATGAGGTACGAACTGAAGAAAAACCAGTGCTCAATCCAGGTTAGTGGTTTTTGTTTTTTATCTTTTTTTTTTGACCTTGGTCTTGATAAACTCAAGTTCATTTTATTCCGAAACTTAGTTTTAATGGATGATCCTTTCTAAATTCAGTTTTGTTGCTTTTTTTCAAGTTTCAATTGCTACAATTTATTCAACTAATATTTCCATTATTATTCAACCACTATCATTCAACTATCCAAAGCTTTTTTGTCTTCTCTTGACATTTAAGAAATTTCTCGTATCTTCTGATAAAAAACAATCGAAGTTACTCGGATAACCCTGCTTTGCTGCTTTGTACCATTAAGAAATACTTATACATACGGTTAAAAACATATTATTCATAACAGTTTAAACTGTAACACTTACAGTCCGCCTGCATAGCCCAAAGATGCTAAAGCAAAGGTTCTTAAAACTCTGTTAAGCCCGAAAAAAAATTGAGTTTCGCTAACCTGTTAATGAACTGATGCAAGAAACTCTGAAACATCAAAAACTGGACATACTGCGATAATATTAAAATTAATAAGTAAACAAAATTTACGTTTCATATATATCGTTGTGTTTCTTTTAGTTTTCTTGACACCACCCATTATGTTTGCGTTACTTTGTTTGACTTTTGAAAATAAAATTGAAATCAATGGTTCTCAACCGTTTTTGCCCATTTATTTTGAAAAAAAAAAATTTAACCACTTTTCTATGCTGATATCTCATGAACGTCACTGGTTGAAACGACATGTAGGTCTGTAAACTCCAAAGATTTATGAAACTCTCTTGTGGACCACTGATTGATTCTTGGTGAACCTTCATTTCAGCCGAGCCACCAAGTGGTTTATTGGACCTCTTTAAGAGTCACTGATTTAAATGAAACAAAATAATAATTAAAACAAATATAATAGAATGTTGTTTTTCTCAACGGAGAACATAAAATTGTTTTACCTTTGACAGGGTAGAACATATGTCATTGCTTGTATCGACTAGATTTCAAAAAAATTCTTAATCACGTGATTCATCATAGACCTGTTTTGCATTTTACAGGTTTTCTGTCGACATCCTTCCATCTGTCAAGAGTCCCGCGCTATCGTGGATGAAACATTCGAGTTTCACAAAGACATCAGCTTACAAGAAGCGGTTGAAAAAGCTCATGGTTGCTTGAAGTTAGGCGAGTGTTTTGATCGGTGGAAAAACCAACGACGCTTTTTTTGCTTTTTATGAGTTCTACATGTAGTTTTAATCTTTTTTGTCTTATCCCATTCATTGAATTGTCGATGCAACGAGATAGTTTAATAGGTTTTTTTTTACTTGGCCTAGTGGCTTGAAAAGAGAAAAGTACAATTTTTTAGAAAAAGCAGGATGTGGCGAAGTAAAAATGAAAAAAAAAGCAGATTTGTTGACACGATCAGAAATTTGTTCAGAAAAAAAGAGGAATAAAAATTCTTCGAAAAACACTCTTTTGTTGCATCATTCACCGCGTCGCGTGAAGCGAAACATCCGTCGCGGAACCCGCCTGCTAGTATTCGTAACATCCTACGCAGCTGTTACGATCGTGTTCTTGAATACAGATCCGAATATCGTCCCGCTGGACCAGTGTCGCTTGGTAAAATTCGACCACATCAACGACGCCCTCGATCGATCGTTCGATCTCGACACCGACGACGTCAACTACACGCTCAGCCAGCTATTAGGTGCGTTTTGCGTGTGACTTGTATTGTTGTGAACCTGGAACCGCTTGCTTCCTAGTACCGCGCGATGTTCTCTTAGCACAACGCTACAATTGGTTCATAATATTCTATACCCGAGTGCTTCATTTAAACCTCACCGAGCAGTTTTAGATATTCTGCCGGAATGAGGCTTTGTTTTTTAGTCTCCAAACATGGGGTGGCAAACCTATTGGTTGTGACGGCCGCTTTGTGAGTTCTAGCTGAGTAAGCAGGCTGCACAAGTTTTTAGTCATACTATGAAACTTTTTTTTTATGATTTAAAAAGCAAAAAGAGCCCGTATAAGTTATTTTAAAACCAGGGCTGCAAACGCGAAGGACTCGGTCTTTTTTGCCGAACTCGAACTTGAACTCGAAAAATAAAAATTACCGAACTCGAACTTGAGCTCGAACTCAAAAAATATATGATCGAAATTGTGTTTATTTATTGAAGAATTTTGAAAAGAGAATGAATAATATTTTAAATTTTACTTTTAATATTAAATTGTTAAATTTCAAATACAACTGAGTTGTACATTTACTTTCGATTGGACAACTAAGTTGTCAATTAATATTTGTTCTCTGTTTAACTTGAACCATTAAATGAATTTCTTTTATTTTTTTAATAACAGCCAGTTTCATTGTTTATTTTATTTTATTTATCTCTTTGTGGTAACCTTTCAATTTTTTAAAAAGGTTTAAGTTGTTGTGTAGATAGGCTTAATCGAGCTTTCAATTTTTACATCATAGAATATAACTTGATCTTGACTCGAACGAAAATCTATCAAGTCTACTGCACTGGTTAGAATTAATAAAGCATGAGATAAAATAAAACAATCTTAACAAAAACTATAGCACAGTGGTTCTCAATTTTTTATGGTTTTGGCTCTATTCCAGAGACTTTCAACACCCGTGGCCCCTGCTTAGAATATTGTACCAAAAGACCAATGGAGATTAAAAAAAGGTCTTTAGCGAAGGCTTCTGCTCGCGGCTTCCCGGAAAATGCCTCGTGGCCTCCTTGGAGGGCCGGCCTTTCGGCCTCTTTATAACACAAAATTATACGTAATAAACCTTTTAGAAACGAAAAAAAATTGTTTAACAACAGTAATAAACAACAAACAAAAATAATAAAAACGTAGTTTGTCTTGTAAAGGCCCGTTTCCACTAAAAGAATTGGCGGGAGTATTCATTGTTTGTGTTATTGCTTCTCTTAGCGCTTGAGCGTGGAAAGAAGTAAAAGAAATCAATAAAGAAAAAAATAATAATCCTGCCAACGCTCGTAGTGAAAACGGGCCTTAAACTGCCACTCACGAAGACTCTGGTGTGGTATGTTAAAAATTTTAAATAAATGCAAGAAATCAAAATTACAAAATTACAAAGATACACTAGGAATAGTAGAAAAATTAATGCGAACCATACAGCTAAAGTTATTTAACACAGTATTGAAGCATGAAATAATAGAGAGCAACAAAGAAACATTTAATCAAAAATTAAACTAGCTTTACCAATATAACCCTAAGTGAGATTTTTGGAAAACGTTTTTGCTTTACTAAGCGCTTAATATTAGGTCAAACTGACGATGTGGCAACTCTCAACGGCATGCTAAGATTTTCGTCCGTCAGCCTTTAGGTGTAACCACTTTTTGTTCCAAAAACTGATGACCACTTAATGGCGCAAGCTCTCAAGCTTGGAAACTTTTCCTTCGATACATAAACACGATTAAAATTCAAGCAACGGCTTCTTCAGATACATCGCTTCACTCTGCAATTTTATGAGTTCGAGTTCGAGCTCAGGGGGTGCAGAAGTGGGTGTAGCATTGAAAGGGATAGAAAAGACGTCAAGCTCCAGCTGCTTGCTTTTGGTATCCTGAAATCTAGGGGGTTGATTTTGTCAAACAGTTTCGCGGACCGCACGTTTGTCACTACGCACTATGCAGGCTTTTTGATCTTCAATACGAAGATTCACTTTTTGGTTTGATCTTTTCGACATAGATCTAACCAAAACGCACTTGGCTTTCATCCGTTGAAAGTGAAATCCGTTAAGTCATCACAGGCTTATCGCTCCCCCTTCATCCTGTGACTTGCATTTTTATACAATATCGTATAAATTACTGCTGAAGTTCACTATTTTAATTTTCTGAATCGAAATAAGCTAAGAATTTTTTCGCTTAAGATTTCTGCTTGCATGTCGTATTTCTCCCGTACTTTTTGTATATCTTGAACTTTTCATCGTTCTTAACTACACGCGTCAATTTCACGCATTGCTGAGAATCTTTTATAATTCATACTTCCGTTGATAAAATTAAAAAAAAAAAGAACTTAAAAAAAAAATTGTAAAATAAAAAAACAACCTCAGGTGGCACTGGAACGACTTACCTCTTCGATTTGCTTTTGGAGACGAGAGAAAAGAACGAAGTGTTCCAGCGATACGAGCGTGGCGGCGTCACTATCAAGGTGCGTTATCTCGGTTCTCTTTCATAAAAACTTTTGTAGTTCCCGGTTTCTTCGTACAGCCAATTGGTATTTTCCTACTTGCTGCTTCCTTGTAATCGTAGTATCGGTAAGCGTTATTTCCTACTTAATTCTTCACCGTGAAACGCTTTATAGCATTCGAGTCATAAACAAGTCAATCGCTTTGGCTTTTTCAATTTTAAATAATGCAATCTGGTTTACAATACAGAATCAACATAATTACTTCGCTTATTAAAGCGCTAATTGGAATGATGTAAATGCAAAGCAATCGTGCTTTTATGAGTAAATGATCTTAAACCCGACGTTGCTGTGATAATCAGCTCAGTAGCTTAAAGTTCAAAGTAAGCCACCGCTCATACAAAACAAGTCATAACTTTTCGGCCATATTTTTATCTTTTTCATCTGGCCTAATCGACTTTTTCGGTCGCTTTTTGTTTTTTTAAAATTCCGTTGATGGCTTTTATTTGTATAAAGCACTTTCGCTTTGAAAAAATTGGGAGTTTGTTTTTTTACCTCCGAGCTTCAGGGACTGATGAAGTTAAAAATAATGTTATTAGCTCCAATAATGAATCAAAATATTAAATCGTGTAAAATCCGAGACGTTATATATACGTGAAACGATTGAAAAAAATGTACGTTAACGCCATTGTCTCTTGCATCTTTTTTTATTTACAGGGTGATTCACCGAAGTGTTGACAAATACTTTATTCCATTATTAACTTCGCATTATCTCTTCAGATTGTTATTACATGTACTTTATTCCATTATTAACTTCGCATTACCTCTTCAGATTGTTATTATATATTCTAGAGTAAGTTTTCAATATCAATAAGAATATTTAATCTAGAAAAGTAAGATGGCAAAGACAGTAAATGACATCGTTGAAGGGTATTGCAAGAAAGGACTTCCACCTGCGAAAATTTTCCGGTTGATGAAGCGATTTGTGAGTCGTGGAGGTGTTTACAAGGCTGTGAAGAGGTTCAGGGAGACTGGAAGTTGTGCTCCAAGAATCAGAAGTACTCCTGAAAAACCCATCAGGACAAAGGAACTGATTAAGAAGGTCAGGGAGAGGTTGAGGCGGAACCCTTCAAGGAGCGCAAGAAAACTGGCTAAGGACACCTCTGTAAGCGTGAGCACCATGCAAAGGCTTCTCAAGGATGATCTCCACGTCTACCCGTACAAATTTACCAAGAGGCAGCTCCTGTCAAACGCCACTAAGAAGAAAAGGCTTGATAGAGCTAAGGTTTTGATCAAGAGACTTGTTGTTGGCACGCGGCCTCAAGTGCTTTGGACAGATGAGAAGCTTTTCACTGTCCAAGCTATCCACAACCACCAAAATGACAGGATTTGGATTCCAAACAAGGACATGGTGCCAGTTGAACGTTGCAGTTCATTTAGGAGGCAGAAACCTTCTTCCGTGATGGTTTGGGCAGGAGTCACTTCAACAGGCCTGAAAACACCTCTAATCTTTATCGACGAAGGTGTGAAAATTAACCAAACTATCTATCGTCGGATGTTGGAAGAAAAAGTCATTCCCTGGGTTCAAGAAACAGTGGGAGAGGAAGGAATTACGCTTCAACAAGATGGGGCAACCTCCCACACAGCCAAAGCAGTCCAGCATTGGTGCAAGACCAATTTTAAAGGGTTTTGGGAGAAGGAAGTATGGCCCCCTTCTTCACCCGATTTGAACCCAATGGACTTTGGGATTGGTCCATTCTGGAGCAAAAAGCCTGCTCAACATCCCATCCAAATATTGAAACCCTTAAACGAAAACTGAAGGCGTCATGGGAAGAAATTGACCCAGAAGTGGTGCGTGCCACGTGCGCCCAAGTACTTCCACGTCTTAGGCGCCTTGTGAAAAACAAAGGAGACTACATTGAATAATTTGAATTTTTTGTGAAAGCCCATTAAATTTCCATTCTATCTACGAGGGTCAGTCAATAAGTAATGAGACTTTTTTAATAACTCAAGTTTGCAATGACTGGTAATCAAAAAATGCTTTTTTATTTTTCAACATAGTCTCCCTCCTTTGCAACACACTTGTTCCATCTTGATATTAGATTGTCTATTCCTTTGGCATAGAATTCCGTGGACTGGGTCCTTAGCCAGTTGCTCACAGCAGCCTTCACTTCTTCATCAGTCTGGAAGTGAATTCCACTCATACTCTCTTTGAGTGGGCCGAAGAGGTGAAAATCAGATGGTGCAAGGTCTGGGCTGTAGGGTGGGTGTGTTAGAAGTTTCCAGCCTAAATCTTCAATTTTGGCTAGGGTTCTTGCTGCTGTGTGGGGCCTTGCATTATCCTGAAGGAGAATCACACCTCTTGATTGAAGTCCTCTCCGTTTGTTCTTAATGTCTTTTTTCACTTGAGTTAGCAGCTCACAGTAGTTCTCTGAGTTCACAGTATTGCCCCTTTCCAAGAAACTGATAGTGATCGGCCCATTTCTGTCCCAGAACACAGTGAGCATGACTTTCCTTAAACTTTTCTGAGATTTGAATTTTTTCTTCACTGGGGAAGAAACATGCTTCCACTCCATTGATCGTCGTTTCGATTCAGGTTCATAATGAAAGACCCAGGTCTCATCAGTTGTCACTATTCTCGATAGAAATACATCTCCCTCCTTTCTGTATCTGCGTAGTGATGCTCTGGAAGCCATCAGGCGCTGCATTTTGTGATCATCCGTTAACATCTTTGGAACCCAGCGACAGCTGACTTTTGAAAAACGCAGCTTCTCACGCACAATTGCGTACACTGTGCCATGGGAGATGTCCAAGTTTGTAGCAATTTCATCTAAAGTGACCCTTCTATCAGATTTGATCAGGTCTTCAACTGCCTGTACTGCTTCTGGGGTAGAGACATCCACAGGTCTTCCACTTCTCAGATCATCAGTAATGCTTTCGCGTCCATCTTTGAATGCTTGCACCCATTTGTAGAAGTTTGCTCTAGACATACAGGAAGGACCATATTGTCTTTGCATTCTAGACAGAATCTCACATGATTTTACACTCTCTGCCAACAGAAATCTGATGACTTCTCTTTGTTCCAAGCATGAGCTGTTTCCTAGCCTAGTAGTCATTTCAATTTATCGTCACACCTACAGTAATCTGAAAATAAACAAGTTTTGTTGTAAATAAGATGACAACTCCATTCATAATCATCACATAAAATTTCAGTTGCATAACTCCAAGAACACCAAAGTAATTGAGAAAGTCTCATTACTTATTGACTGACCCTCGTATTAAAAACTTGTTTCTTTTGCCCTTATAGTAAGTTGGATAATTCAGTTTTAATTTGTCAACACTTCGGTGAATCACCCTGTATAATGCACGAAACGATTTTTTAAAACTTGTATACCTTTCTTTCAACATTAATTAGTTACGTCATATTTGCCATTTCTTAACGATTGTTTAATTTTTGAACATTTTTTACCGTAAATTTCGAGAACAACTTTGGCTGTAGAAAAGACGTGTGATTTCGACGAACCCTAAAAACGTGCAGAAGCAAAAAGGTCAAAAATTGTGGGGGTTTAAAAATAAAGGCTTTTATTTAGCACGGCCTTAATCCAATTTAATAGCCGGGACCCCAGCCACGCTGCCTATTATACTTCACTATCTATTACTGCCCTTGAAGATCCATATTAAGATTTTTTATTGCTTTAGTATTTTTCGGGAGGATGGGCTTAAGATCATCCAGACCATGAGTAAAACCAAAGTTCGATTGTGTACTTGATTGAGCAAAACAGTTTAGACATTTTCGGTTTTGGTTTCATTTTTCGATTTTGTTGCTTAAAATAAAACTTTTAAAAAAGGCTATCACTACTCTTTTCACCTTTTTTTCTCAGGTCAACGCCGCTGACCACCGAAACATGACCTTCCTCAAACCTTTTATACTTCGTTCTGTTGAAACCCATACCGTGTTGCGATTAAAGACTGATATATCGAAGGTTTGTTGTCATTTCTTTAATTGAACATTTTGTCGTTGTAGAATTGGCTACTATTGTCGTGAACAATATTTTGTTAGGGTTTGGTTCAAAAAACCGCAGAAAATTTTTAAAATTAGAATCTGTATAAATATCAAAATCGCCCTCCGAAAAACGTGTTGGAGAGTTTATTGGAGAAATATAAAAGCCCGTTTGGAAACTTCAAAACAGCTCAAAAGCTTTGATTATAACAGAAAATAAATTTTAACAACCCTTGTTTCGATCTCTGTGTTATCGTTTGTTTCAAGTGATGTTGGAGATGGTCAATAACTTAGCATTTAAAAGCAGGTTTTGAGCTTTTAATGAGATCCTTCATTGCAGAGGGTGGATTGCTCACCAGATCGATTGCTCGTCGCGTATGAAAAATACTGCGGTGAATGTTTCTTGCTGCAGAAAAATAAGCACACCCTGAAGCAGGAAGGATTCTTCAGGAGTGCTAAGGTACGTGCTTTTGCGTCAATTTTAGCCATGTGGTTTTTTGCTTTGGCACGATCAAAAAACACGCTGGGATCTTTTTCTCTCTAAAATTTGAAGCAGCTTTTTATTAATGTTATTTAGATATGCTATATTGTTGATTTATATTTTTGAAAAGTTGCGGATTTAATGTTGTTACAAAAAAATCTCAACTTTACTCCACTATTCTCACATTTTGCTTTTTTCGAGTTTTACTGCTCTTTAGGGCTGACTGGATTTACATTTTTATGTCCAAATTCAATCCTGATCCTAAAGCCTAAACCTTAACTATAACAAAATTTTTAAGCAAATCTGCGACGTATGTTCGCTCCAAATTCAAATTTAAAAATTTAATCATCTTTACTGTCTTCTAATAATACAGGGTGTTCGCTAGAAAAGCGGGAAATTTGAGGTTGTAAATTTTATTATTTAAATTTTATATCGTCCGGCTTATTCACTTTTTCGATTTTTACCCACATTATGGACGGAGGCAGCAAAAACCAACTTTCAAACGTTCAAAGGCAGTTGATTATTCTTTTTAAAAATAAAAATCCGACTTGGGGACCTGCAAATCGTCTTGCTGTGTTACCGAATTTTTTTTCAATGCTTACAAAGCATCAGTTTGATAATGTTGTTGCAACTTTGAAACGAGAAGGTCCTGAAGCAGCTGCTACTCGCCAAAAAGGAACGGGTCCAAAAAAACAAATTTCTGAAGTACGTGCCATGGTGAAAGATGAGCTGTTTTGCCTGTGAAATGCAGTGCAACGGAGAGACGTCATTTCAATCAACGAGAAATTGCTCGACATCTCAATACATCAAAAACATCGGTATTTGAAATCCTCAAAGAAAGTGAACTGAAATGCTATCGTCAAATAAAATGCAACTTTTTTACTGATCAACATCAGAAAATGCGCGAAAACAAGTCGCTTGCGCTGATTGATCGCTTTGAGCCAGAGAATGCTTACAAAAAAGTATGGTTCTCGGATGAAGCAAGATTTTTGTTGAGACCGCCTTTGAACAGACAAAACGATCTTTTTTACCGAGAAGTGCGTGTAAAAACTGACATACCTGAAGAAGAGCTGCTAGTAAAATACGAAAAAATTGCAGCCTTCTGTTCTTTGTTATGCCGCTGTTTCATGGTATGGCAAAACGGAGCTTTGATTTCTTGAAGGATATTATCATAGCCCTTAAGGCAAGAAGAAGACAATAAACTAAGTCCACAAATTTTCCACAATATAAGCAATGTAATGGATGACAAAATATGGACATGGCAGCGAGATGGTGCAAAGGCTCACACTGTAAGAGCTTCAATTCAATTTCTTCAACTATCTACTCCAGATTTCATTGCACCGGAAGATTGGTCCTCAAAAAGCCCAGGCTTAAACGTCACTGAGTTTGGAAAACTGTGTTTGGAGCTTGTTATTAGCAGAAACTCAGAAACGTCCACGCGACATAGGCTCTATTGATGATTTGAAAACGTGTTTGGCAAGAGCTTGGAATGATATCCCACAGGTTACTCTTCAAAACGCCACGCCAGCTTGGGTTTCAAGCTTAGGGCGCTGCTACGAAGTGCAAGGACGACATAATATTAGTCTTTAAAAAACTTTATAAAAGTTATTCTTTTTAAAAATAAATCACCGTTTGATAAATTTCCCGCTTTTCTAGCGACCACCCTGTAATATCTTGACCAAAATGTGTAAATCCAAATCCAACCCCGAATCCGGTTTTTGAAATCCAAATCGGTAAAATCTCTTAAATCTGGTGGATTTCATTTTAAACTCATGACCACTGGCCAGCACACTTCTTCACATTTTGCTTTTTTTGTTTTTTCTCAGTATTCTCTTCAATTTTCTCATTCCTTCTTTCGGATCTTTTCACTTCCGAAAACTTATTGATGCCGAAACTTTGAAGCTAGAGACAGCGAAGTTAATTTTGAACAGTTAACCAATAAATCATGTTGCTCGCAATTTAAAGCTATTTGATTTTATTCTTTCCTGTATAGTTTTAAGTGTATTCGACTTTTTTCTTAAAGGAATTATTTGCTTTTCTTGTTTGTTTGAATCTAGCTTGTTATTATTCGGTAATAAGCGGTGTTTTTTTAGGTCTACATCGATGTAATGTCGGATGAGGAGTTCTCCCGCGTCAACATCCCGATTCCGCTCGAACTTCAACTGGAAGAGACTGCTTTGGGGGCTGTCATCGATAAGATGGCGAATGTTATAACTGTCAACATCATGCTTCCACCACCTGGTGAGTCCCGCGTTTGCTTTTAAGCAACCGCTTGATGGCGTTTAAAATAACTTCTGTTTACTCTACAGATGAAATCGATCCTGAGTTTTCTCGAAAATCTGAGCCCGATGTTCCTGTCAGTCCTAAGTCGAGCGCACAAAATCCCGTGTCGCCCTCCAGCGACGAAGGCGTTGGTTCGTTTGGAGGCAGCGGAAACGGAGCCTCGTCCCCTTGTCGTACCGGAGGGCGCCAGAGCAGCGATTATTCTCCATCGGCCAACAGCATAACTTCGTCGGAAAACGAAACCTCTCCGAAAATTGAGGAAGCAGGTAAAGACATGTAAATTTGGAATTATTTTTAGCAGCGTGATCTAAGCCTTTGCTCATGTAGCCCCACAACTTGAGCGTATGATTCTTTTATGTTAATCAAACGAAAATCCTTTTCTCCAATAATTTTCTCACCTCATCGGCTTTCTTCCACCTGTTTCAGACTTATTTACTAGCAAATTTTTATTTTATAAAAAATAGCCCTCAGACCAAAAGCTTTTTAATCATTCATCAATAAACAAACAAGATAAGAAAATGAAAAGAAATTTTCGTTTATTTTTTAGATGTTCCTGCCAGTGAAAGTAGTTGGTTTTGGAAAATTCCCGAAATAGGCAGCGGAAAAGAGGCTCCTCCTGCTCCTGGTGAGGTGGACGGCGATTACAAAGCCGAGAGGAGGAGGAACAACAGCTATGACGACGACGTACTTTGCGTGCCCAACCTCTCTGACTTGCAAGGCAAAATTCAAGAGAAACTGGAAGGTTACTATCTATTAGTTGATGTTCATAAGACGTTGAAAAGCTCAAATCGCTGAGGTTTTTTTTCTTTTGACATCAACCAGAAAATGTCATTTATTGACGCGCGCACTTTCTGTTTCGCGTTTCAGGTTACGCATCAGCGGTTTCGCCAACCAGCTCGTTGAAGTGCGAAGACAGCGGCTCGTCACATTCCGGTCAAAACTCCTTTATCACCGACGTCGACTTCGAGGCTGAAAACTCGCAGGCCGGAGACGATCCACAGCAAGTCGAAGCGCGTAGGTTTCTTGATGCGCCGCGCTTTAAGCCGTAAAGTTGCTAAGGGTCCTTACACCTGTACTGACGGCTTAGCTCAGTGGTTTTCAACCTTTTTCATACCGTGGCCCACTTTTCAACCCAAGGTAACTACGACCCACTTCGGTCAACAAATATTAATTTTTGTCGCAAAAGTCTGGTGATTTCTCTAAAAAAATCTTCGCTTCGATATTGGCGGTGATTTCTCAATTTTTGCCCCAAAAACATAAAAAAAGATTCTCGCTTGGAATTTGTTTCCGATTTTTCGATCATAACGACTTCATTATACATATTGCTTTTATTTTGATTTATACTGAAAACACTGGCCCACTGAAAACACCACTGTGGCCCACCGGTTGAAAACCCCTGGCTTAGCTTATCGGACTGCTTTCGAGTGATCATGATCTTGCACTTCTTGCTTCGAACCAAGTAGATTTCTTTTTTACTGCATGAACTGGACGCTTTTTCGATCTATTTTCTGATTTTTGCTGCAAAAAACCTCGGTTCATTTAATCGCAAAGCGTTCGCGCCACTTAAACTTGATTTCTTTTGCAGCTGTCGGAGCGGTCGGAAGCGAAGCCGGAAGTCTGAGCAATTCCTGCTCGACCCTGGACAGCACCGACACTCTTTGCAACACCACCGAGTCAAACGACCTCGTCAACATCAAGCTAATTGGAGTCATGTCACTTCCAGACAACGACACCAAGCGAACTCTCGAATCCGATCAGCGGCACCTAGATGGCGTCCCAGATCACCCGCGTCCGGTTTTGACGCGGTCCTACCCCGGTCGAGCGGTTCCTTGCACCCCGGGTTCGGTTCCCGCCGAAAACTCGATTTCCGATTACAACAAAGCGTTGCGTTACGCGGACGAGACGATCGCGAACAATTCGTCACTTCATTTTAAAGACTCACTGAGCGGCATCGCGGGTACCGGCGACCCTTCCGACTGCAACGGAGACCTCGAGACTTCGGGGCCGACCACATCTCGCCTCATTACTGCAAAAATGAAGAAGATCGCGGCCTCTCCGAGAAAGACGTCACCGAAAGAGTGGCTTTCGTCTGGTCGCGACAATGTGAGTCGCGGCAACGTGTCGTGTCAAAGTTGCGACCCGTCGTCCACTGTTAAAAACGACCAACCAGCAACCGGCCCTGTTTCGCTGTCCCAATCCAGCGACCCCGAGTCTGGGGAAGGAATGGACCAATTGAAACCGCTTTTTCAAAGCGAGAACTCGCCCCCCAAAATCAGCAATACTCCTGCGAACCAGCACCTTCATTCTCTCCCTGCTCACCAAGGTGGCAAAAGTCGCGAACGAACTATGTCGTCGTCATCGGTGGCTTCCGATGGGTGGGGGGCGTCGAGTGACGTCATTCACAAGCATGATTTTTTCAAGGTCCTCTCCGCTGTATCCGTGACGTCAGCCGTCTCGTCACGCAGCGGCGAACCTCGTCCGTGCAAAGGTGGGTGTCGAGCTGTCGGGGGCTGAAATGCACCGAACGCAAGGGTGGAGAACCTAATTGCAATAGCCGGCCGCACCCCAAAATTAAAAAATTAGGTGTGGGCCGCAGTAAATCTTTTGTTAATTTAAGAAAAAAGTGTTTTCTCGACAGACCACGCTTTTTCATCTGGTTCGTTTTTCAAGACCTTTTTTTTTTATCTTCACTAGTATTAGACTTGTATTTGTCCTTAAATGTCGAGTGCAGAAAAAAAAGACTTTAACCTGAAACGTTTAGCTAATCTCACAAAAATTTATTTACCTTTTACGTAGAATTTGAAGTGAAGACCAAAAAAAAGCACACCGGCCTCCCAACCACACGCGGGCCGCAGGTTTCCCACCCCTGCTTTAGCGGCTTTGTTGTTTGTACTTTTAAATCACAGTTTTGCCCTGGTGCATGTCTGCGCTATAATTGTTTGGCCGTTAGATTGTAAAAACTAAAATCTTTTTAAGAAATTTAAATAAACGCGTAAAAATGTGGGTTTGAAAACCCGGATCTTGGTTTCAGAAATTCCCGGCATGGAGTGTCTTTGCATTTCCCATTTCCCGGTACTAGAAAAAAATTTCCTGGTTTCTGATGTAAATATCATATAATAAAAATAAACATATTTCTGTAATTTTTTGTTTTAGATTTGACTAAAATTCTTAATATGTCAAACAGTGATCTTACCGATAAATTTTAATTTCATTTGGCTAATTTGTTACATCACTTTGAATTGTTGCCTCAGTCATTTTTTTAAATTTGACTTTGAATATGAAAATCCCTGTTCTAGGTATGTCAAGCACTAAAACGACATAATAACTATTATTTCAATTTGCTTGCCTTTCAAACTCGCTTAAAGTTAGTAAATGAAGGTTAAGCACGTATTTGTCTCGTTACTTTACATGTTCTTATGTTTCCTGATTAAAATTGCCGGTTTTTTTCGGAGTCGGGGCTGCGAGATTGCGTTCGATTTCCCGATTTTTTTCAAAATCGCAATCAAATATACAAAGCTAATAAAAACCTTCCAGTCTACGGATACGCTTTAAAAAGAAATTTTATTCCTCCCAGAATTTTTAATTCGCAATACCCAGCCGAATAAATGTTTTAGCCGTTGCCCACATCAAAGAGTTTTTCGATCCACTTTGCAAGAGAATAATCGCAAGCTGTGTACAGCTTCAATTGTTTTCATAGTATATTATATTGGTGATTTTTTTTCATTTTAATTTTTTTGAAAATTATGTTGTTTTAGAAGTAACACACACACACAATTTATACGATTGAAAGTATGTCATCACCATAAAAAAGTCTTCGGGATTATTCAGTATGATAACACTCTATGTATAGTTGCTAAATCTTACCCCCGAAATTAAATTTATACCTTACTGAAATTAATTGTTTAAAAATATTAATCTTGAAATAGGCAATTAGCGTTTGCGACTCGCCCCTTCCTTCAGGGTGTCCCAAAAAATTGGGCACACATTTTAAATATTCGGAAAGAATGTTTATTGTAATTGTATAATTTTTCAACATGTAAAATAATATCTTGACATCATTTTGTTGGTGCGTGATTGCCTGCTCTCAAACTATGTCTATTATCGTCGAGACACTGCTGACAACACACAATTGTAATAAAATGGCCACACATCTTGAAGCAATCCCTTTGGCATGTGAGCGCGTTCACAATCGATGTTTGCTTACAATTTAGCGACTCTTGCAATGTCATTGCATGAACTTTATCTTTTAGATGTGTCCTTAAAAAAGCCTAATGGTGTGAGGTTTGGTAAATGCAAAGGTATTCAGCAAAACCCCTCCATCCTATCTGCCTGTTTGTACCAAATCAAATAAAAAAACTAACATTTCAATTTAAGAATAGTAATTACTAACCTTACAAATCTTTTCTATTGGAAGCATTTCATTATGCAATGATCGTAATCATAACAAATTATACAATCACAATCATACCAGTAAATGTATTTATAAAAATATAATGAATATTTTATTTACAAGTAATTAAAGTGTGTCGTGGCTACATGTTTTGGGACACCCTGTATTTTGTTTCCTTGAAATACGTATGTTCTAAAAACTTCTGTCATTAGTTGTTATATATTTGTAAATTGTTCATGTATTCATTTGTTTTAACGTAATATACGATTACTTTTTTCTATTAGTTAAAAAATTTATGATTTTCATTGAATTGATTAAGGAAGCAAGTTTTAGACTGAAATATACAGCTTATATTGGCTGAAGCATTTTTTTTCATGAATATTATTTGGGTTTTGATTTGTTTAAAGTTAACGTGCAAATTTTTCAGTAATCAACGTCGAAATCGACAAACGCATGACCCTATTTTGTTTGAAACGCCATATCGCCAGCATCATCGAAACCCACCCCAGGAGTTTCTGTGTCTACCGCCAGTACACGGGAGGTCAAGAGGTTAGGATTTTGTTTCAGTTTTTATCTTCTAAATGCTTTTGAATTGAATAATTTTTAAAGTAAATGTAAGAAATGTTAGAAATTATGTATATTACTTGCTCTAATGAATTCTGTCTTACAATACCAACGGCTTGCTGTTAAGTAATCTTATAATTCTTTCAACTCCTTCCAGTATTCGTTATTGCTCGACACATGACACGTCATAATATTGATTCATTTGGTTCAATTTTATACTGTGCGGCACAGGAAGTAAAATGCGATTAATTTCCGATTTCTTGTTACATCACAATAGACCGAAGTTTCAAATCCAACCGAAGACTTCCGATTGGTTAATGATGGTTCAAAATTCATCGTCCGCTTGGGACGAGCGCTCGGGAAGGACGAGCACAGATGCAAGCTCTTTCTGCTCGCCTTAGATGAGGAGGAGGTTTGTGATTGATCACTTGGAGCCGATCCAGAGCTTTTTTGTTTTGTCGTTCGGTAAAAAAATTCATTTCATCCTTAATGAGTCCAAAAATCTGAACTTCAGAATAAAAATAACGCTAATATATTGCGAAAGGTAATTTATGAGAGGAGGTTTTAGGTTTTTAACTCAATCTATCATCGACTGAATTAAACTGCAGTTTGATTATTTTCGCAAAATTAGTAAATAAATCGTCATCAAAAGTTAATAAACTCTTTAATAGCAGAGTTTAACGACATATCAAAGCAGTTTAATTTATTTGATGATCGAATGGGTCGAACGCCGACTAATACCGGTAAACTATGTTTCGCAGTATAAAAGCTAATTAAAATTAAGCCTTCTGTATTTTTTATACTTTGAATTTCAAGATTATCACCTTATTTAGAGATTTTGTGCAAGTTCAAATTCAAATCAAGAACATGCTCAGAAAATCTTGCCTTATTTCACAGTGTAACGTTGTTTTTCAGTCGTGGCTTCATAAAAATAAACAAATTAACTACTGTATCTTTACTTTTTGATGTGGTCTAGCTTGTAAATTTGTCTTAATTTTGTAGCCTAAACCAGCGATTTCCAACCAGGGTTTTGCAAAACCTAAAGGGTTCATGAACTTAACGTATTTCTCCGTATTTCCCATTTATTCTTATTGAATGTATTAGAGTGGCCTCAAAGGGTCCACGATGTTAAAAAGATCGAAGTTTGTTCCTCATGTATGCAACTGTGCTGTGGTCACTTTACAGACTTCCAAGCCTTTCATGAACTGGGTGCTGACCCGGGGCATGACCGTGGAAGAAACGAAGCGGCAGCTGGTCAACGACATATCAGAGCAGTGCGGCATCCACAAGGAACCCGACAGGCAAGCGTGGCATTTTGTTGCAGCAAACTAGTTATAATTTGAACTTAAACACGGTGTTTGATACCCTACAACTTTGATGTTTGTCTGTTAGTTTTAATGAAGTGTATACTTGTTTTTCCTGTTGTAAACTCTTTCAAGTTTTTTAAAACCTTATAAAATTTTGATTGAATTTAACAGAATTCGTTTGCGGAAGAAAACGTGGAGAAGTCCTGGGCAAATCTATCTTTCCACCGAAGTCTTCGGTAGTGACATCAGTCTATACGGTTCTCTCGAATTCTTTGTTGAATTTTTGAATGAGCCGGAAAAAAAAGTTAGTTATTTTATTCAGCCAATCATTTAGATTTCTTTAAAATCAAAGCAAAAAAATATTACCATCAATGCTTAGCTTGGCAATTTTGTTGGTAATTGTACAACAAGAGTTTTCAATTATTGTCCTAATATTATAAGCTTTTATCACGAACCAGCTAATTGAAAGATTTTTTACGGCCACTTCAATATTTTATTAGACCTAGTTGATGTTGGCAATGTTGATTGCTAAATGCTTTCAATATCTTAAAGCAACTTGCAATTTAGTTTTTCTTAAATTCGAAAAATAATTTAACCTTAACGTATACCTGACAAGTTACTTTTGTTTAATTAGTCGCCAAGATAACTTGAAGTATTTTTCACTGCCACAAACAATGAAATAAGCAGTTAAATGCTTCTCTGGTGTTGATCCTTATTTGCAAATCTTGACTGAATAATTCTCTAGACTGTACTCAAGTTTTTAAAACAAATAACTAATGAAAAAAAATGCTTATGGTCATCGGTCAATGTTAATCTAGTCGCTACAATCTCCTTATAGCAGGTTCAGTTTTACACCTTAAATTCTTTAATATATATGTCTTGGTTGAATTTAGATCCCTCAACCTATTGCTTCTATTCAAGCATCGGCCCACCCTGTCGTAACGATTCTTTAATTTTTTTTACACAGAAAAAGCGAAGCGATTTAGTTTTGCTTTCGCGTCGGTGGTATCCTTCCGAGTTACGCTTCAGTGATTTTGAGGAGATGGTTGTCAGCGAGGGAGAGGAGGAAACGATTTCGTATCTCGGCTACTCTCTCGACCATCTGATTGAAAGAGTCTCGCAAGTCAGCGGCATCCCTCCCGAGCACGTCCGCATCGCGAAAGTAAATGTTTCTGTCGCATTATAATTGCATCTAGCTCTGTACTTTCCAACGCTGTGTACGAGGTTGACGTGGCGGTTTTCACCTAACTTAACTGACCACTGAAAAGCTAAGATTGCAGTAAAAGTGACACACGAAGTTTTGCATCTTCTACCGCGATTTCGCGTTATTTCAAACTAATCTTGTCAAGAGCGGTCGGTCAAGATGTAACAACCAGCAAACACCGACCGCTTTATTTCGTCCTCACAGGAACTCATCAGGATGTCTTAGCTTGATGTATTTGCTTAAAGATCAGTGAAGAGAAACAATTTTGCTTACGTTTCGTCATCAGCTTATGCGTCTGACTGCATATTAAGTCCCACCGAACCCATGGCGGTGGGTGGCCCTGCATTTTACAAGAATCGGAATGACCATCAACTTTCCCGATCATTCTATATCAGTTGTATTTCGCCGAGCATGATTCTTGCTGCACCTCTGCGTGTGGCATTGACATTTAGTTCAAGAGATTGGAGGATATGTTCGTGTCTGGCTATTAAGTATTACAGCAGGGTCTTGCTTAGTGCTCATGACCAAGAATGATTTTCTTGCACTCTGTTCAGGAATACGAAAGGCCCTAATCCCTGACACAAAACAAAGGTCAACATCAAACCAAGGCATCTTGAAGAGTTCCACTGAGGACGAAACAGGCTTTGTCGATGCTTGCTTGTTGTCAGGTCTTGACCGACCGCTCTTGATAATCAGTTTGAAAAAGGATGTTTTTTCTACTGTAAAGGTTAGCTGCAGGGCCGGGAAAGCGGCACATCTGCAAGTATGTCATCTTGTGGTTCAACGGTTGAGAAAAAACGCCGACAGAACGCAATCTGTATATAATCTTGTTATAGAACTGATGAGTGTTTCCAAAGTTTCTTTTTCAATCGCGTTTTCTTAAAGCTCTTCTAATTGTAAATATTCTTTTAGGGAAGAGGAATTTTTCCTTACCGCATCAGCGTCTTTTATGCGGAGTCCGAGTTGGAATGGCTCCCAACCAAATCCCGGTCTCAACCGTTCCACATGTCGGAAGACGGTGTGGTGATATTTTACAAGTAAGCGATAAGTTTCAATAAGGAAACTATTGTCGCCGTCATTTCGGCGCGGGATCAAAAAGACTCTAGATCGAACGGCGAAAAGCTGTTGTTGTAATTGTTTCGATTGCGATTTCAACCGATTGCTCCTCTAGAGACGATCGCGACGTGATAAAAAAATGCACCGACGAGGAACGGCAGTTGATTGAGAAGGAGGAGCAAAAGCTCGATACCACATCCACCAGCTCCAAATATTCATCTAGCACAAGTTTGTATTTATCCGGTTTGAAATTTTTGTTGCCGATTTCTTTTCGCGGGATTATTTCAATAGTTTATTTACGTGAACGATGAAAAATTTGATTTCGTGACTTTTAAATAATGTTTTTCATGAGATATTTTCTACCCTACTTTGCCGCTGCTCACTACAGCTATTGTTTAGACAGAAAACTCAAAAAGCTTTCGCTTTTTTCATTGATGTCTTTAGGAAATTAACAGGCTATTGAAAATTTTTAGATCTTTCATCGTCTATAAAGCCTACATATCGTCGCGAGAAGGCGCTAAAGATCTACACGGTCGACACTGCTCCGGTTTCGTCGAAAAGCAAGCAATACGTCGCTCGTTTTTAACCGAATGCATTTCGACGCCAACGACGATTTCCACGCGCGATTTCGATGCAAAACCACTGCCTTGTATTTCCTGCCTCTCTGGAAACAGCTGGCCTTGCAAACGAGCGGAAAAGAATCTAAATGAAATAAGGATGTTTTTTTTCTTTTTGATATCAATCTAAACTTGTTGCAAATCTCTTGCTTTTAAGAGCCCATGGCGATCGACTAAGAATTGACCTTGATATTTAACATCCTTTTTCACTTTTTTTTTTGTCGACATTTTTGTAACTCTCAACTTCTACTTTCTTTTTGGATTGCTGTGTAATGTCCATTTGTTTTTGACGTAAATTCAGAGCAACAGGTTTGGTGGCTACTAACTTGTTTCATGCCAGAAATACTTCTTCGGACATTTTTTTAAAATAAAAGGTAAATTTTAACGCATGAAAAGGTTGTTGAACCTTAACAATTCCGTCCTTCGTAGAAATGTAATTCGAAGTAACTTGCCTACTTGATATAAAAAAAAAAAATTGCCAATTTTATTGTTTTAAACGTAATTGTCCGTCGTTGATATTGTTTTAAAAGAATCGGATCAGTTGCAATTTTCGCCAATGATTTCAACAACTTCAAAATACATTTTGAAATTCGCTGATTTTCTCATCACGTCTCAATGCTGCTAAACGAAATAGTTTTTGAAATCTTAACTCTTTGTAATATAGTCGCGTCTATATGGCTACTAACAACAAAAAAAACTTTCAATAAAAAAGTAATTGAATAACCCCATAAAATTAAAAAAACTATCCTCATGAAACAGTTTAAACAATCTTATTACTTTTGCAGTTTGCATTCCACGACCGCACGAGGCGTTCAATTTTCAAATCATAATGGAACGAAAAGTATTTTAATGTGAATTTTTTTAATCGTTCTTTTTCTTGTTCATAGTTTATTGTGTAATTGGCTGCGACGAGTTTCACAGTGAAAACGTCACAAGTCTTCCCTAAAGTGCTTTCAGCTGTTAATGATTGGCTTGCTGTGTCGTCATGATCGATAGAATCGCATCGCAACTTAAAGTCTTGATTTTTGTGTCAATAAATTTTGTGAATTACTTTCTGATTTGCTATTTTTCAAAACAGAAAAACTATTTCCACCTGGGTGTAAATTGTAGGAAGAACACATGACGTTATCACTTGCAGACGGACAAAACGAATGTGCGAGTCAGAAAAATTCCTACAAACAAAGGTTGGAGGATTTCGCTTGTTCCCTGGCGGCGCCGCTGTATAACATTTGAGTAAATTCAGTCACTTGATTTTGGATAGTGCTGAAACTGTTAAAGATGCACTTTGAGAAATTGCAGGTTTCGTAGCAAGAGATATTAACTTTGTCCAATCGTCAAATTATGCTTACAACAAGACGTCAGACCTCGTCTTCTCGCGTTTTACTTCAGCAATAAAATTTGTTTTTGACAACAGCCCAAACAGTATAGGTCTCGCAGTTGCTAATTTAAAATAAACCGGCTTGTTTATACCAGGGCAAAATCTAGCCTTATACTTATTTGGCTACAAGTACAATTTAGACAACAAAAAAAAACTATAAGATATAACATTGTGGTTTTTGGGATTCGTTATTTTTCGCAGTGATTTAACGGGAGATCATTGCATAAACGCCTTCACTTCTGTACATGAGTCCCTTCGCGTCGAAGTTGTCCTGTCCTCGGTTTATCCTCAATCCTGTCAGAAACAATTTCTGTTCTCCAAGCAGTATTGTCCTCGTCGGAGGGGGAGGTATGCCACGTCTTCTAGCAAGATCCTGTTGTACAGTCTTCACGGTCTCACCAGAATGCACACGTTCATGTGACCACATGCTTGCAATTAACCTCACTCTTGTTTGTACCATTTTGTTGGCATGGTAGAATTCACCGAGTCAATTTTCAAAAGTATTGAGCAAAACTGTTTTCAAACTTTAAAAAAACAGAATTAGAGAGAGAGAGAGAGAGAGAGAGAGAGAGAGAGACAAATTTTTTATTTGGCATAACCATAGCACGACATATTAACAACTGACAAACTTTTTAATTAGAACAAAATTTAATTGATTGAAAATTGTGCATGCAAGTTACACCATGGAGGCATCGAAAGAACCATACGGTTATCAAAGTCGAGGTGCCTCCATTTTTTCATGTAGTAGCATGAAGTTAATTTAAAAAAGGCAAGAAATACTTGATATGAAATACTAAGAATTAGAGTTAAATGTTATTGGTTTTTAAAATATTGAGACTGAGTGTTGAAAGAACTTTCTTGACACAAAACAACTATGCTGGATAAAAACTTTATAGTAAATAAATGCCTTACTTTAAAAAAGTAGATCAAGAGCCATAACCTAAAAGTTTATATTTGCAAAAATAAAATAAAATTTTCTTTCAAAAACTTTCAAATCAAACGCAGAGAAATATGCAAAAGATAGTATGACGTGAAGTGAAAACATAAAAGTTTTCGTAAATTATTCATAAGCTTTTTCAATGTTCAAATTTTACAAAACAATCTAATGCCCTTCAATGCATGATGGCCAATAGGGTAGTTTGATTTCATTGACAATCAAACACAAATCACATTGAGAAAGTTTTGTCCATATATATTTAGAAAATAAGTCAAAAGATTGTTTGTAAATCTTAGATGAAATGTTTGGCGGAAAAGAGTTTTAGCAAGAAAATTTAAAACTCAAAAGAATGTTTGAGAAAGAATAAAGCTTATTGAAGAAATTTTTTTGCAAAACTAGATTTAATTGAACAATCATCTTTATATTGAAAAGTTTTTCTTTTGGAATTTGTACATAAAACTGCAAAAAAACAAACAATCTATTTACCCAAATTCTAAAAACAATAGTTAAGACAGCTAATTCACCCACAGTCTTCCGCTACTAAATTTAACATAAATACAAGTTTAAGTAGGCTAGGTTAAGACTATTTATAGCAAAAATAGACAAAGTCGGCAGCGTGGTCAAGTGGTTAAGAGTGCTGTGATTGCAGTTAGTGATTGCTTTAGTGCGGAGCGAACTGAGCAGCTGCACCCCCCCCACTACAAATGTCAAAAAGTGGCCCCCTAAGCAAAATATTGCTCTTTTTCTTCATAGTAGCACCATGACGGTGGGCCCACCTGTCTGCACCTAAACTTTAGGACAAAAGTAGGGATTATGTACTCTAATATAGTAGGGATTATATATTCGAGTCAAAGTGATGACCTTTTTTTCAGAGATCACTTTATTTTGGGACAAAAAAACTTAACGCACTAAAAAGTGGCCCCCTATTTTTTGCACCGAGCACCGTCTTTTGTAAGGCCGTCACTGATTGCAATCGACATGGTTTTGGTTCAAAACCTACTTGCACCATTCTGTTGTGTCCTTGGAAAAGAGACACCTTACCCTGCTGGGCGGTCTTAGCAAGCAGTTTTAAATTTCAGTCACATCTCAATAAAACTGAAAAACCAAAATAAAAAATTTCAAGCGGAGAGATGAAATGAAAAAATAATTTGAGTTAATGAAGTACAGCTTTGCAAAAAAAAAAAGAAAAAAATTGGTGGCTACCTTGAACCAGGGTGAAGACAACAACAATCATTCATAGTTTTTTGAAATTTTGAATCTTTTATTTTGCAAGGTCCACGGGTAGAGCAAAAAAAGAAAAAACGAGAAAAAAGTTTCTACTTATTTGTAGTTGTTTGAATTGACTCTTTTAGGTTTTTTTTATCCCCTAATTAAATTTTACATTTATATTGAAATTTTACATTTTTGTCGCTACTTCAAAAAAAAACAAAACAAAACACGATGTTTTTCTACTTCGTATAGTGTGTTTACATTATCGCTTTTTCTCACCGCACCTGTGTTCGTTCTGTGGCCCACCGGTTGCGGAGCAGTGACTTGGGGAAACCGTGGGGCAACCAACGAATAATTAACCCCAATCTATTTCCAGATATGCCACGTTGTTGTATCCGGTTCAAATTTTTTATTTTGTTTTTTTAGTTATAGGCCTAACACTAAAATTGGGAGCAGTTTGTTGAAGCCACAAAGCATAGAAAAGTGCCGTAAAAATGTTATTTTCTTTACAAACCATAATGACAGGAGTAGAAGTTGAATTTACATCAAATCAATAGCGTTCTCCATTAATATGGCGCTCTTCACGTTTTTGGCCATGCTGCCACTTTTATATTGCAACGCTGAAAATAGAACCAATATCAACAAAAAGAAAAAAATTTACTTTAAAAAAAAAAAGGAAAGAAACGTTAGTTTGCTCTATTCGTCTTAATGATCCCGTTTAAGATGGTCAAGCTTGCAAAAAAACACTTGTAGTTAGGGTTCATGCTTCCGGGACTTTTCATTATTTCGGGAGTTTCCCAGAAAAAATTGAACTTCCACCGATGGCAAAGTGTACCACGGAGATTGAAAAATGTCACACAATTTTTGCTGAAAAATTTACTGAACACTAAAAAAAGTCTTGACTTACTAGAAGTTTCTAATTTCTTCATTTTCGTCCGAAAATTCCGCTTGGTTACCAAAAAAAGATTTTTATCTACAATTACAGTAGCATCCAATATCTTCTTTCTCGTCTCAAAAAAAGGTCTTTACCAACAATTAATATCCAATATCTTCATTTTCGTTTCAAAAAAAGATTTTGACCTGCTATCTCAAGTTTTTTGCTTAAAACAAGCACCCCTGCTTTAAATCAATACTTTTAACTCTAATGCAAAAAACCGGGATTTTCAAATTTAAAACTAAAACTCGACCGAAATCTCGGGATATAAATCCTTCTTGTTATGCTTGTTTGTAAGTAAAATTTTATAATTTCTTTTTTTACTTTTCCTGATTTGATTGCTGAATAAAATAGTTGACCTACAAATTTTTTTACGGCTCAAGATAGCAGCTACGTGGTAAAATAAATATTAAAAAAATTTCTTTTTAAATTTTAAGCTATAGTAGAAAAAAATTTTAATTTTGCGCATTTATCTAATGACCTGGATTTGGGTTCATTTTTACAAATTGCAATATTATTGTACTAATAAGGTTACAATTCGATGCAGCTCCTTAATAGTCATATTTTGATTAAATTTGCGAGTCTTAGCACAGCGCATTTTTTAAAAAATTATATTTTGTACTGCTTACTGAGCGCCTAAATGCAAAAATTTTGGTGATCTTATTAAAATGGCCAATTTAGGTAATTTTTCACCAATAAAATTTTTTTAAAGCTAGGCATACCATATTTGCGAAGTGGTAAACCGGGTAAACTTTTTTAAAAGAAAAAAAATCGCCCCTAAAAATCAGTGTTCTCTAAAAAAGTCTTCACTTTGAATTTGTCTCGGATTACTTGATTTTTGTAGCTAAAAAGTATTGTTTTCTAAAAAAAGGTCTTTACTTAAATTTAAAAATACTGGAACATATTGGTTAACTAAGCGGAAAGCTGGGATAAAGCCCTAAAAATCGGGACTGTCCCTGCTAAACCGGGACGTATGGTAAGCCTAGTTGAAGCAAAAGTTAACTAACTGACCTTTATTTTAGTTAACAATTTATGCAGTTTCGAGTTTTTAAATGTCAAACTTTGGTAGAATTCTTAAGCTCAAGTTTAAGGACATAAAGATTGAAGAGAATAGCGTTGAGAGGAAATAAAATTTAGTTGACACTCGCTGAATAATGTAGGTGTGTTATAATAAAAAACTTTTTTTGAAAATCTTAATACAAATTAAAAAAACAAAAAACTTCGAATATATGGATGTAAAAATACAGTCGTCGTCGTCGTTTGAAGAGTATCCACTCCAGGTCAGACACAAACAGGACTGGGGCCGAGGGTTTATCCTTTTACTACCCCAGACTGCTGCACTGCCTGGATCAGATGCTGGCAGTGATGTCATTAAGCCAGCATCGAGTTTCGTCATCCAAAATGATGGCTATAAAAATACAGTAAACTGCTCAGTTCAGTTGGTCTGGGATTGTTACACTGTCCATTGTGCTGTAAATGACTTACTTGTAATGACTTATAAACAGTACCCTCAAAAAAGTAGTTCTGTTTCAAATTTGTTTAGCCATTGATATGGTTGTAAAAGATCAATGTTGGATATAAAAGTAAATAAAATGAATGGAAGAGCTCCATCCAGGTGAATTTTAACAAATATTCTTTATTGTAATGAACACTACTTCAGCCATTTGAACATATGGCTGAAATATTGCTCATATACTGTACAGAGAGAAATAAACTTTAGGTATTAATTAATTGTGCTCACCTAGTTTTTTAGTTTACCTCTAACTTTTTACGTTTTACTTAGTGATGAAAGTGGAATAATATTTTTAGTAGAAATTTTTGGATAATTGACTACCAGTAAGTGATAACTAAGAAAAAAAGCCATTACTTTAAGTTGAAAGCCAAAAATTTTGTGTATACCAGAAAAAAATGTTTTTCGTCCTAGTGGAACGTTCAAAGTGAAAGCTTTTTCAAAGCCATCAAAATATTTCACTTTTAATCATAAAAATATGTGATTGCGGTTGAACAAATTGTATTTATTCTTTTTTATCTCCAACTTCTCCTTGTTTTTCAAACTATCAGTTCAAGTAGTGACGTTATAAAACTTATAACATTTAAAATGTTGGCAGCTTTTACTCAAAATTATAAAGGGATTTTTTTTATCCTTTAATTTGTCCCAAACAAACCATTAAACCTGCTTCATCGAAGTTGCTTGAGTACAAAATAAATGTTTCTTAACAGTGTCTAGTCTTTCGTAGTAAGTGATTTTAATATGGGATCATCAATTTTCTTGATAAACTGCTTATCAAGTCCACTGAGCAGAGAAACAAGTTGAAAATGCATTTATTCAAAGATGCAAAAGCAACGCTTGAAATCCAAACCTTGATATCAATAACACACAAAGAATTACCAGCACAGTGCAACACAATGGTGAAAATAATCCAGAACCTTGTCGCGATAAAATAATTATCGCTGCAACGGATTTTTCATGACTTTTTACGTTTTGATTTTTAAATAAATGCTACGGTGTGAAAATATAGAAGTAGCTTTTTCCGTTTAATTTAAAATCTACTTCATTAGAAACGCTGAAATTAAAATTTTTTTTGAAACTAGGTTGGATTAATTCTTTTGTTGGTTGGAACGCTTAAGGATTCGTTTCGACTATAAGCGTTGGCGTAAGGATTCTTTTTTGTTTTATTTGATTTTTTACTTCTTTCTGCGTTTAAGTGCTTAGAGAAGAAAAAAAATCAATAAATAAAACAAACAAAGAACGCTGGTAGTTGAAACGAGCCTTGATCCAGACTAGAAAAAAAGCTCAAGCTCTCAGCAACCAAGCCAAACAATTAACTGGCTCGACTATTTTATGCAGATGCTTAGTAAGGATGTACATGTTTTTTAGAAGTGAACGGTTATCTTCGCAAGGCAGCGTCAGAAAAGCCAAAGAAGAAACATTCTTCAACGTTGCTACATCAATCATCAAAAAAAATGGCAAGTCTCTAGAAAATTCGGCAAGATTCGCAACAATGAAGAAAGTTGCTGAAGAACAGCGGAAAAAAGTTCGTGAAAACAGGTAAAGGGTCTATCATATCACCATTACAAAAACAAATTTTTATTAAAATTCTCTCACAAATGACATGAAACCTCAAAACGTATTGCCTCACATACTTTTCTGCGTAACTAAAAATTTTGATTCATTTGTTTTTATCTTTGAATTAAATTGTAAAAAAGTTTTTACATATAATCACAAATATTGTAATCACTTTCGATCTGCTATCACTCATGTCACGTTTGCAACACTGCGGTACCCTGGACAGAAACTTCTACTAAAGCATAGCGAAATTATATGGCGTTCTATTTATAGCAAAACAAACGAATGCATTTGGAAAACAAAAAGTTAACAACTGTTAGCGGTGCAAAACAAGTTTTTGTTAAGCTTAAAATAACTTGATAACGTCAAAAACAGTGAAGTCTTGTTCGACGCAAAAGCGCTCAATTTGGCTTTGGCTTGTACTGAGTAAAAGTATTACAAAAGCATCAATTTGTCTCGTGTATTTATTTAGTTCTAAACTAGGGGTCGGCAAACTACGGCCCACGACAATTTGCTTTTCGACCTGCGAAGACTTCAAATAAATAATTAAAAAATTCTAAATTGTTTTTTGTCTTCAACCAAAAGGTCATTCTTTAAGCGATCACTGATTTTTAGGTGCGAAAATCAAGAAATTCGAGATCGATTCAAACTGAACATCTATTTCTAGAGATCATTCTATTTTGGCCTCAAAAATTAAGAAATCCGAGACAAATTCAAAGTGAAGATCTTTTTTTAGAGATCACCGTGGTGTGGCCCGCAACGAATTCAATTTCCGAACGCCGCCCGCGAACTAAAAAGTTTGCCCATCCCTGTTCCAAGCAAACCGGGGCAATCCGAGCCTTAACAAGACTCTATAGGCCACCTTTGCAAGCCAAATTATCACACACTTGGATCTCCTTTCCTCTTAAATGAAACAGTCTATATAACAAAAGCAAAATTCAAATCTTTGTTGATGAAATTTTTTCTAGACTTAATAAACTTTTTAAATACATAAAAATGTATTACAATCAACTTTCGATTTTGTTTCTTTAAAGGATAAAATAAATCTTTAGTGTTTCTTGCACCCTATAGCTTATGGACCGTTAATGTGTGTATAAAATCATAATATTTATGTTTTTTTCTTGCCACTTAATATCAGGTAAATATAAACTCAAACAAACTGTATTGTATCCTATCATTCATTTTTAATGCTTTCAAACTTTAACACCTACTTCAAAGTTTTTGCTTGATTAATGTAAACCTCAAACATGATTGTTACATTTCTTTTCAAATTTTTGTGCAATAATTTTCTAAAAAAAACAATGACGCTATTTTCTGTTATTTAAGTGCTTGTCAATTCAAGTAACAATTTTGAGCAAGCAAGTTGCTCTGTTGTTCCGGCTACTTCTCTTAATAAAGGAAAAAAAAAAAAAAAATTACGAAGAACCTTCATAGAAGAAGAACAAAAGATTCTTTTTTCTTTTTTTGGATTTCAAGAATGGCGCTAATCAATCAACATTCTAATTGGGACCAAAAACATTGATAATTGTTCGTTTTACTTTATATCAAAATCAAACGCATATGCAAAATTGATGACAAAGAAAGCAAAATTAATGTCGTAAAAACTTACACAAAAAAACTACTTAAATAATCAGTCACAAAAACTTATACATTTCAAACTTAGCTTTTTCTATACAAACTAAATTGTAATACGCAAATATTTAAAGAGAAAAGCTTCTTGAGGAGGAAAAATTAGCAATCCAAACAAAGAAGAATGAAGAGATGCGCCTGCAGATGAAATCGATCTTGGATGGAATGATTGATAACTTAAAAAAAGAAATTTTTTGTCAACTTGAAAATCGGCTTTCGGCGGAAAAAGAATCTCTAAAAAGTAAGAACAAAAAGTTTCTCGTGATTTAAAACCGTCAGTCAGATCTCGTTCTTTTGAAACTCGAACGAATTACATTTGGGACAAAAATATGTATTCAAACCTTCCGCACAGGCTAAATATGATAGGTAAACATAGCATTGTACCTTCACTCCTCATCAGGACGATTGTTAAAATAAGGCTCAAGGAATGTAATGCAAAACTATTCTTTAGCTTTTTGTGTTTTTTCAAAAATTTGTTTTTTGTTTGTAGCTGCAACGGATTGTCCTTTTCTGGTGTGTCTGTTAGCATGGCACACTTTTTAGACCTTTTCTTGTTTTGCACCAAGGACTTACCTTTAAATTTTTTTGAAGCAATCTGTAGAGTTCTACATGGCAAACAACATTGTTTTGCTACTCCCCTCATTAATCTCTTTCAAATTATAACAATTGCTGCAGCAGCTCTTAAGTTGTCTTGTAATGATGAGCTGCTTATCCTGATGGTCTTTCTTTTATAACTTCTTTTATTATTCACAAATGTTGTTGCCGAAGTTTAGTTAAATCTATGCACAAAAATATGTGTTAGTACTTGTCTCATCAGCCTATGTTACAATTTACCCCACCTCATACTTAGTCAAGTTTTTGTTAATATCTCAAAAAGTTAATTTTAGTTGATAAATCTTGTTAGGCATCTAATAACCTATTGTTTTGTGGTTCAACTATTATAAAACATTTCAATAAAACCGCACTCCCTATCTCTCCAGAAGACAAAAATTGAATTTCGAAAAATTTACTTTACCTACTCAAAAAGCTTGTTTTAACAGTAAACTTATTTTTAGGCATTGAAATAAACAATGTTATTTGCTAGTAATCGGTCTTAATATGGCCGTTGTTTGGGACTATTTAAAATTTTGTTGGTTTATATTAGATTTTGATAAATACAAAGGTTACTACTTGTCCCCATCTGCCCCTGGTCCTGGGTATGAAAACACGGAGTCTGGATGCAATCTTGCAGCACTCCGCGTTCCATCTATAATTCGTCCACTGAAAAGCGCGGATGCGTAGTCTGGCAAGGTTGTTTAATAGATTTTGCGCAACTGGCACAAAGGGGGCGTCTATATCTTAGCCTCTGTTGACGAACATCTGACAACCCACTTGAAAGACCATACAGGATATGATCAGGGTCTAGAGATACACGGTAAGCCAAGGAGAGTGTTGCTTCGAGTCGGCGAAGCTCAGATGGCTACATGCCTAAAAGTATGGGTTAGTGTTCCGTTGGAGTGGGACGCAGGCATCCAGTGACTATGCGCAAGGCACCATTCAGAACACTGTCTATGAGGAAAGCGTGAGCGCTGCGACACCAGAATGGTTCGCAATACTCAGCTACTGAGAGGACTAGAAATAGGGCAGCAGTGTGCAGTGTCTTGGCACCAGCACTTCATTCAGAGTCTATAAGTCGCCTAAGCAGTGTGACGCGCGAAGGTAGTTTTTTGCGCTGTGCCACTAGATGGTGACAAAATGTGAGCGATCTGTTTAGTTTTACCCCAAGATACGAACGGTAAAAGTCTATTGTTGTTGTAGACTTTTAGTGCACGTTTAGCCTCTCGGCTATTTAAATAAAAGGCTACCGTCACCGTCTTTTAAGTCTGGAGACACACTGAAAGTGTAGTCATGGCTTGAAAAAATCTCTCCAAGTCCTTTCAGTTTCCAGAAAAAAGCAGCAATTCTAGACCGTTAGCGTAGACAAACGTTTTGGAAATCGTTGAGTGCAGGTCGTACGTATAGATGTTGAAAAGGAGGGGACCCATAACCAATCCCTGAGAAACGCAGTTTTTTTGACGGTGTAGCCTGCTTTTGCTTGCTGTCACTGATAGTATGAGTAAAACTTCGGTTTTGGACAAACTCCATGATCATTCTGACCATGTGCTTGTCCAACAGAAGCCTCAATAATTTGCAGGTAAAGCCACGGTGTCAGAGAGTGTCATATGCCCTATTAGGAAAAGGAATATGCCAGTATAGGTAATGACAACAACAACAACAACAACAATTTATTTGCTTACTTCAGCAGTAAAATTGATAATATACAGTAAGGTATTAGACATATGAAAACAAACAATTAACTTATATACTAGTAGACATACACATTGTATGCTGATAAATATGACTTATGAAGTAAACTGGACAGTGAAAGACCAATTAATGGTCATCAAGTCAAGAACTGTCCATAGTCTATATCAATCAATCAATCAATCAATCAATCAATCTTTGTTTATTCATTGTAGATTGCCATTTAAATACAAAACAAAAACAAAAAACACAAAATAATAGAAATATTGAGCAATACTACAACAGGTATATTTATTACTGGTAGTATTCATTACTGGTAGTATTATTCAATTAAAGAAAAAGAACAAGACTTGGAAGATACTAGTAATTTTGCAATACACAAGTTACTCATATCAAAACAACTAAAAAAAAATACACACAAAAAAAAATACGAGAATATATTTTCAGGGTAATAACTTGCATTATAAACATAAACACACACACATAAAAAAAAATACAACAACATAGCTTTGATCAGGGAATACGATTAATATTTATTTATCAACATCAATTTTATACATTTATTAAATGAATACTTGGATAATAATTTGATAGTGATTGGAATTTTATTCCATATTTTTATTCGATTATAAGAGAAAGAAGTCAGGCCACGATGCGTCTTCATTCGTTGAAGATATAAATTTTTATTGGAAATAGATCTTGTAATATGATGGTGTTGCAAGCTTAAATATTTAAAGTAGTCATTAAACACACTTGGAATGACAGTCAGAATAGGGAAACCCGAAATCAGGCAAATGCTTTGGCAGAGCATATGCATACGCCAAAAATGGCCTTCATGTGAGAACTTTAGAAGACATTTTGCGGCTCTACAATAAATAAAGAAAATTGTTGAAAAGTTATACCATTAAATTAACAACTACTATTGGTCTTTTGAAGAGTCTGGCTCAATTCATAAATAATTGCAGAGAAAAAATTGACTTTTATGAGCAGAAAGCTTCTGACGGATGAATTAATAGAAACAGCTCTTATTAATGTAAAATGACCAAAAAAATAAGCACGGTTAAATAAAAGTGAGGGTCACTAAATCCTGTTGTCTGCTTTCGTAATGAAACTGCTTTTACTGCCATTGTCAAGTTAAGATAAAAAACTCTTTACTTGATGTTCTACGAAAAATGATCTTTAATATAAATTTTTTTGGTTTTTACTTTTTGCTTTTTACTTGACCTGTAAAATAAACACAATTTTCGAAACTGCTAATGAAAACTTAAATATTATAAACTTTATCGATAAAAACTAAGCGCTTTACTTTAAAATAATTACTATTCTTAGAAATGAGCACCTTAAAATTTTCAAAGACAATGTTCATAAGATTAAGAACAAAATTTAGAAATAGTCACGAGCCATTAACCCTGAATATGTACATGAATAAGGTATTTTTTAGAAATAAATATTGACTAATGAACATTTAGATTATTTATTATTACAATAATATTAATTTTATAATTAGTTCAGCCGTTTGGATCATTTTCAAAAATCTTGAAATTTATCTTTGGGCCACAAAAGCCTTAATCCGCCATTGGGTACTTTTTTATTTTTCATGTCACTTGGGAATCTTGGTGCAAGAAAAAAATAATTTATTATAAAACAAAATAAATCATTAAGGAAATAATTTGTAAATGTTAAACAAGAAATTTTACATCTTTTATTACAGGTTTATTTTTTAGCTACGCCAAGGCGTGCCTTGAATTCTCGATACCGCGTCAGGGCAACACAACTACTCACGAACTATCGTCTCAACGCGGGTAAACTGTTCGACCGACGGGGCCGGCCAAATCTTGCTAATGTAAATTTTTTGATCCGGGAATCGACTCGAGACACTCCATAACAAAATTAAGAGTAATAAACACTCTACGAACTGGGCGATGTGTAAAAGGAGAGGGCTTAATTTTAAAAAATAGCACTTAGCTACGCTTAATTTAGATCAAATTCTGGCTTTTTTTAAAAGTCCGTTGTGTCATGCTACGAATAAAACATGGTTTCGAATGCTCAGTCGACCAAAATTTTTGTTTCAGGGGAAATGGTCAACGAATTATTAAGGGGAGAAACCAGCCTGGCAAAAGAAATTGAAAAAAGGACAACAAACGGAGAGACGTTTGACGCCAAACTGACGAGGTTAAAGCGAGAATTTGAAGAAAACTTTAGCAAAGTTTTGAAGTCCGAATATGCGCAGGTAGGCTAACTTTATCGAAAAATTATTTTTGACTTGTATTTCCGAACAATAAATATTTATATTGCAAAATGTTTTGTTTTTATATCTAATTGGAAAGGAGCAACTGTTCCTTATCATAGAAGAGACAGGAAGTTTTTTTATCATAAATTTGGTTTTTCAATGAATATGTTTACTTGTAACTTTTGCAAAAAAATTGTGCTATTTTTGATTTTTCTTTTGCAGTAAATCTTCTGCAAGTGATTTTTTCCATTACAGAATTTTTTAGTTAAATTACATATGTAAAATCTTAAAAAAGTATATAATGTATAAACAGTAACTTTTCGGAAATTTTTTTTATTAATGGTGTAATGTTTAAATTCAATTTAGAAGAACATAAAAATTTAAGAAAAAGTTCTTCAATCTGTTTCAACAGGTTCGATAAAAACAACTGATCAATTTTCAAAAATGTCTTAAGGGATTTGAAGGACTTCACATTTCTTGAACATTAATTTTTTA
The DNA here is from genome assembly GCA_963680785.1 of Diplosoma virens. NCBI lineage: Eukaryota > Metazoa > Chordata > Ascidiacea > Aplousobranchia > Didemnidae > Diplosoma > Diplosoma virens. Next base: position 28,698,394 of record OY796893.1, read on the forward strand.
TTAAAATTAACTTGTTTGGTGCACAACAATTTTCAATGGCAGTTCTTATCATGAATATTTTACAAAAGGTCAATTTTCCAATTGATCATAACAAGTATAGACTATAGACATTTATTATTTTTTTGTCTTTGTTTTTAATCCAAAAATGCGGATGCTGTGGAAAGCAGCCATATTGCATACAACATTTCTGAGGTTTATTTTTTTACGTTATTAAATCAAGAAAAAAACAAACAAAAAGAAACAAGACAGAATAAAAGAAACGTTTTCGACTAACTTAAGTCTTCATCAGGTTTCGTAGTGAATAGTCTTTTATGACTTTAGTTCAATTTAAACAGAGAATCAATTATTATGAATGCTGCTAATTTTATTAGGGTTATGACAAAGATAGTTTTTCTCCAAACACTGTAAGCACATTAGCGGTAAATTAAATTACATGAAACATAAATAAAAAAAAAAGCAAGTTTTTAAAATATATTAGGTAAAAATGATCTATCGTTAGCATATGCCACTAATGATGTACTTGTTAAGTAAAAAATGATTGTTATAACTAATTGTTAAGTAAAAATGATGTACCATTAGCATATGTTATTGGAACATCATGGAACAGAATATGCTAATGGAACAGCATGGAAAATAAAATATTAGCGTATGCTAATGGTACATTAGTTTTAATTAACATATTTCAAAAATCTGCTTTTTTTTTCATTTATGCTTCATGTAAATTATGTATATCAAAGTAAATCATGTATAGCGCCTCCGTCGCTTTCCTGCGAGTCGGGAAGATAAATATAGAGATAAAAAAAAAATGTAATTTAATTTACTGCTAATGTGCTTAAAGTGCTTGGAGAAAAACTATCTTTGTCATAACTCTTATAAAAGTAGCCTATTTAGTCAGCATTTATAATAATTGATTCTCGGTTTAAATTGAACTAAAATCATAAAAGGCTATTCCCTACGAAACCTGATGAGGGCTTAAGTTAGCCGAAAACGTTTCTTTTATTTTGTCTTTCTTGATTTGGTAATGTAAATAAATACATACTTAAACTTCAAAACTGGTTTATCAAATACGGTTGCTTTTTATAGCATTTTTATGGTATAAAAAAGTAAGAAGCATATATTTTATACAGAGTTGATAATAAATTGTATGTCGACCTCTAAGCTCTAGAAAAATTTCTTATGTCTATGCTTCCATGAAAAAACAACTTTTTTTGTTTTTTTACTAAGAAAAAGAAAATAAAACAATGAAAAATGTTTTTTTACACTTTCTTAACTTTTTGCATGAATTGAACGTTAGGTTTTGAGTTTTATTTTAAGTTTTACTTGAAGTTTATCTTCAAAGGGCAAAATTTTATCTTGCTGTATTAGATCTACAATGAATATATTTCTATCACAAAAAAATAGTCGTCTCAAAAACTAAAGTGTCATGCTATGTCTCACATTCAGAGCCATGATTCCGTTCATAAACTATTACAAACCTGATATCTGAAAGTTGCAATTAACTTTGCAGGTATGCCAGACTATCAGTAGAAACGTCGAAGAGATTTTAATAAAGAATAATTTTTAATAAAAAAATGTGGGTTTTTTTTAAATTTTTTATGAATGACGTGATCTCAAAAAGAAATGAAACTCTTTGATATTAACACGAGAAACTTCACGTTGTTCATTTAATCATAAACCTCCATCATGTTGGCTGCAATTTCAGATCAAATCTTTTGTATGACTTCATCGAAAATCTAATTTTAAAAGCGAAACCCTTACATCACCACCTCATCTGGTTTTAGTGCTAATCGAGAATTTTTGAAAGTGATGGGCCATAAAACCACAGCCAAAACTGTTTAGTGCAAAAATATATTTAAGTGGTAGTAAAAAGAAAAAGGTTTTCACTTTGAATCAATTTCAAAATTTATAAATTTCGTCACGATAAAGAATTGTTCTTTAAAAAAAAGGTCTTCACTTTAAATCAATTACCGATTTTATGATTTTCGTACCTGAAGACTTCTGACCTCTGGTAAAGTAGCATATGGTAAACCTACGTGTAACGGTAAACGGCGCTGAAGTAGCCGATTACCGCAAAGTGAAGTGTCGATCAACGCGCTTCCGGCTTCGTAAAATTAAAAGGAAATAATAATCAAGGAAAATAATTTAATATAAAATAAGTTATAACTGAAACGTTGAAACTTGGAAATAAAAGCAACGAAAGCGGAAACGAAAGCGGAAACGGTAATCTGTAAATAAATAAAAACAAACTAAAAATTAAACACAAAAAGAAAACGCATAGGTGTCTTACCGAGCAGTTCACTTCGGTGCTGACTCACGGGGAAAACGGGAATTATCTTAATCTCACGCTAAGTCTACTCAGACTTCAACCAGCTGCCCACAAACACTGCAGCTGGTCGCCTCACAAATTGAGAAGTGTGATAAACGCAATAAAGCCAGCTCTAAAATCAACGCGCTGCAGACACAACTATGCTTCAAGGTGAGATTAATTAAAAATAAAGCGTAAAACAAAAAAGGCGCTAGCAGCGAGTGCTCGCGCAAATAATGATTAGAAACTCAAGAGAAATAAAATAAAACACGTGCGTTGGTAATTTTCTACACTACGTATTACCTTATACCTAAGGGGGCATGAAACAATGCACCCCCTAAATATGCTAGTGTCTGGTCTTTATAAAATGCTGTCTAAACACTAAAAAACATATATTTTTTTAACCTCAAATGCTTTTCGGGCCTTTTTATCCGATGGTTAAAAAGTTAATTAAACTAAAAGAAGCAGTTTATTTTAAACTGCGTATCAAAAATTTTAATTCAGCAAGAAAAAGTTATAAAAATCCACCATAAAACTTTTCAGCTCAAGACACTCACCATAACATAGAATTAATATTATGATTTGCCATTATGGCGCGCAATCTCAGCGCCACGTGACTACTTTGACCTTCAACCTCACTTTTGACAAACGAGCTCATTTAAAACTGATACACTTAAAAACTTCGGCATGCAATTTCAGCAATTATTTTGTTTGCTTTTCCCCATCCAAAGCAGTGTGAGATTGCATGCCGAAGTAGCATCTATTACCCGACTTGCAGGAAAGCGTCGGAGACGCTATACTAAGGAAAAACCACTAAGCAATTATTTCGACTTGTTTTTGCTGTCCTGTTGAGAAGTTTTTTAATTTTTTTAGTTTTTATTTAAAATATAACTAAAATTTAAAGCTGCTTGCTGAGATTTCCTAGCAGAGGAAAGTACTGTAAATGTCCTTCCCCAGAACACAACAAAATGAACTAAAGTAATTTTTTAACCGACATTGTGTCAATTCTGTGCCCCATAAATACGATACTTTTATACAACAGCTCATGCTGCCGACATTATTGAAGACGTTTTGGTTTCTTTGGAGATTTAAATACGTAACAAAAGTAAAATTCTTTCCAATTTGACGTAGACAACACACTTTATCACAGTTTTTCCAGGCAAACTTGGTTTATAGCTGTAGAAAGAGATTTGGAAGTTCTTTCTCTTAATTCCATGTCTGCAGTCAGAAAACTTGCGATGCCATTTCCTAGTTGATGAAATTTTCGTGACACATTTCTTTGATGATTTGAAGTAAACTTTGAGGGGGTAATGGAGATTGCAATGTTATTTCGACACTAACTATACAGGCATTAATTTCTGAAAGCAGATACCGTATTTTCTTGAATAGAAGCCGCGGTTACTATTTTTATTTTTGAACATATTGTGCGGTTTCTATTCGAGGGCGGCTTCTATTCAAAGGCGGGTTCTATTTTTTTTATATGAACGTTTTCGTCTTCAAATTGGTGTCCAGTGAGCATTCAAGATAATCTACCATAAGCAACAGAAAAACGGAAACGGTAAATCAGATGCAATTCTATTGTCTTTTTTGCGAAACACTCATACCGTAAACAAGGTCATCACGTGCTACCCTACCGTTAATCCGACAGCTGCTATTCCTGTCTCTGTGTAAAGCAATCAACAAAACCAAACGGAAGAAGTGTTAATTATTAAGTAGCAACAAAAATCTGGGCTCTCTTTTGTCTAAAAGTTTTTACGCACTATCCAATCACTACTGCAATCTGACAACTGCTTTTTTTGCTTTGTTTTCTTGTGTCAATAAAGAAGCAGTTTTGTCCATTGCGGCTTCTATTTAAGGGCGGCTTTTATTCAAGAAAATACGGTAAAAATAATATTGTTGGTTTCTTTAAGTTTATCGCTTTTGACATTGGCTTGAAAGTCAAAAAGATAAAAAATTAAAGTGAAACAGAATGATGCTAGAGTATTCGATAACATAAAAATACCACAAATCATTTTTTGGTTGCAGTTTTCTTGTTGGATACCGTTGTCATTTGTCAGCACAAGTTGGCGCTACTTCATTTTGGGAGGTCTTCTGTACAGCCTCAAAAATTTTCCTTATTTTGCTTCCTTTCAATTGCTATGTTTCTGAGCATCAAAGAAAGAAAACTAATAGAATTTTTTCTTAGCTTTGTAAATGTTCAAAAAACATATAAAAGCAGTTTTTGTAAATCTTTGTTAAAGAAAGCGGTTTGTCTATGATTTTTTTGTTCCTGATATTACCAGAAACAAAGTTTGTTTTTAAAAACTTTCTCCAGCTTCAAATTTGTGAAAAAAATTTATTGCAACATTGCAGCTTTGTTTTTGATGTATCAGCAATGTTAGACCAAAACAGATGAAGAAGATTGATTAATGTAAGTATAGTACGATCAAGTAAAAACGATGCTTGTACAACTGTAAAAGCATTGTTTTCATGGCGATCGTCATCAAAACAGTCTCGTTTCAAATCCTATCTTCATTTTGTCCACGTAAAAGACACTTTACGTAGCTTTTGTCTGCTTGGCAGCCTTTAAGAATTTTTTGAAAACAACTAATGAACCAAATAAACTGGTTTCAACCGAACATCATTATCTTAGCATTACCCATAGCAGGTTAAAATACTTTTTTTGACATTGGTTTTAAGTTTAAAATCGATATAAAACAAATATGTTTCCTCAATTGAATCAATGTAATTGATACCAGAAGCTAGAAAGCAAAAAATTGAATTGGTAACTCTCTTTTAAACTGGACGGAATGAAACGAATCAAAGTGACGGAAGACAGGGTTATCTACTGTAAAGCCAAGCTTCTCAAACTGTGGATCGCGTAAAAAATTTTTGGTCGCGAAACAAATTGGCATTTTGTGCTTTGTGCCGCGAGACTTTGAAGATCGCAGTAATGCCGCAAAACGTTTTGGAAATATTGTGATAATTGAACAAGTAATCGACAAATCAGTGAATTTGGGGACAAAAATTGACAAAACGGAGGTTGCTTCTGAGTGAAGATTTTTTTTTATAGAACACCTAAATTGTGGGACGAAAATCAAGAAATCTCGTCTAAATGCCTTACAAATTTCTTCAAAGTCCCAAAATTTGCCGTAGATTTAAAATAGAGTTGCAGAACAAAAAAGTTTGAAAAGCCCTGGTCTAAAGCAAGTCTAAATAATTTTTTGACAACTGTTTTACGTTTACACCTTCGAAGTTGATATACTAAAACAAATATGTTTTTTTTATTGAAACAGTGTAGTTGACATCAATTATGTTGCGCAATAATTAAGGGTTTTTACCATAAGCATTATAGTATTTACAAGCTTTATCAAGTATTTAAAGTATTGTTTTTAGATTCATAATGACGTTCTTTCGACGCTTGACCAGAAGCTAGAAAGTGAAAAACTAAAATGGGAACACTCTTTTAAACTGGATGGAATGAAACGACTCAAAGTGACGGAAGATGCGGTCCGAACGGATTTCCGCGTGGGGTTGGAAGACTCCCAAAAGCAATGTACTGAAATCCTTTCTAGTATTGAAGAAAAATCCGCGAGTCTTGAACAAAAATTAACAAACAGAATTGGTGTAATGGACGCCGAGTTCGTGGCAAATATTCAAGATTCAGAACAAAAAACGTGTCTGCTTATTATTGAAAAACTAAACCAAAGAGACAAAGCTTTAAAAGAACTCTTCAACGAAGAAGTGGAAAAAGTCGAAAAAAGCGTTAAAAGGGTCCGAAAAGACGTATCTAGCCTTAAATCTAAGTTTTGTATTATTATATGAACTGATTATTTATATCTATATGTCACAAACTTTACTCGGGAATCCAAAAAGACCGGTTGAACTAGGTCACTCGAATATCTGCCCTAAAATAAAATGTGTCTACTTTTTACTTATTTTGGCTCAAGAAATAGTTTGCCGCGAGACTGCAGTTTTTTAAACAATAGGTTCTGGCTAAGTACGGATTGATTGACTAGAAACTTCTTTCTATGGATGGAAAGAAACCACTGTTTCTAATTATAAAGAATATATTTACAAAATTCATAAAACTTCATCAGTTTACGAAAACTTGGCCTCCAAGCTTCGACGAACTTCAAAATAATTCCAGCTCCGAAAATTGCGAATAACCACTTTAACAATTTTGTATAGCGAGCTATAAAAAACGAATTAGCACGCCGATGGCTAATATTGATCTTAATAGTTTGTCTACCACAAAAGCTTAATGATTTTATTTCTCTATAGAACAACTGCGGTCACACAGCTACAAAAACACGAACGACTCAACTGCAATGCAACAACTCAAATTTGAAATGACTGGAATAAAATGAAAACAAAACGCACGGTTTTATAAGATTACGTCACGTGACGCTTGATTGTAAGCGAATTTTCCGGAATAAGGTGGACTTCTCTGAATAGCGATTAAATTAAGGTCACATTTTACAAGAATTAATCGGAAACAAGACGATCAACGATTGGTGAAGTGGAATTTACTAGACAATTTTGAAAGGATTATTGAGCGCTTGAGATAAAAGAAAGAAAAATAAAATTGCGCAGACGATCGATATATGTAACGCTAACCACGCAGTCAGAATTAGAACGACAGAACAAATAATTATAACACTTAAAAAACAAGAACTTTTAAATAAATTAATTAAATTGATTAAATTAAGCGGGGATTCACCAAATATATTACAATTACTACTTCGCTATGAAAAAATTACCTTATAACAAAAACTAAAACTACTAAAAAAAAATTAACTATAGATACATGTATATCAAATTAAGATTAAGTTGTAAATGAAGTGTGACACTATATGACAATTGAAAAGCAATTTAAAAGTTTGAAAAAGGTCAGCAGACATTAAAATTTTTTTATTTTTACTTTCCATAAAAATAAACGTAATTAGCTTATATAAAAAGTTTGAACAAAAAATAATCTGCAATTACGGTGGGATCTAATAGCAGAGGCTCATATAAATTTAAGAATTAAACTTCATTATTACGGTTCAATCAATATTATTAGGTGTTAAAATCATAAAAAAAATAGAACTCGCACTGCAATTGAAAATGTCAATTAACTGTATAGAAGTCTTTTTGGAAACCTCTTAATTAATTCTATTGCTTGCGTTCACTGCTTTATGGGCGGATCTCGTGCAGTGATCTTAATGAAATCTGATTGGTTCACTTACACGTGGCGAGCACACTATAAATTGAGATGTTGGTAAATTTAATGCCTTTCAGTTGTTGGTGATCAAGTGGTTCGGTGATTTGGTTTACTGTTATAGTTTGAAGAGTGAGTTTGTAGATCGCAAGCGAAACTTGGTAAAATTTTGTTTTGCGATTGTATCGTTGGCTGCATCGTTGGCTGTATTGTTTGGGCAGTATTGTTGACTAAATAATTGTGGTCGTTGGCTTGTGGAAGCCTGCTATACTTTCGTATCAAAATCTCAACTTTAATATATATTATAAAATTATAAGACGTGTGAGAAAGCCAGCGATGTGATTGGGAAGGCTCGGATAGCTTCCCTATATTTCAAGAATTTGAAGCCAAGAAGAGAGGGATTCGTTTTTCGGTCTACTGTAAACTTTTGAAATTAACATTAGGTTTGTTTTTCAAAAATTTCTTTCAGTTCAGGTTTTTAAAATATTTCATTTTTAAACTTTAGTAATATAAAAAATAAAAATTAAAAACTAAAAGTAATACGATCATTGATCCACCAAGGGTGATTAGATTTACTTCTTTGTACTACTGTATTAATACCAGTCAAACACCTAACTCGTACTTTACAAACGGTATTAAAATTTATTTAAAAAAGTATAACTTAATTGATCTGTGGCCTGACATTTGATCAAACGATAGTTGATTAACGGACAATTAATCGAAAAACAGTTGATAGAACAATAGTTTATCAAAACTGAATAATGCGAAATATAGCATCACAGCTTCGCACAGTTGCACTCTGATATTTAATAAATCCAATTAAAAAAAAACGGTTCAATCATAAAGCTTACACAGTTAAATTAACTGTTGTTTGATAAGTTGTTGTTCAATCAACTTTTGTTCAATAAATTGTCGTTTGATTAACTGTCGTAGTGCCATTTTCTTTAGAGTATCATTATCAAAAACATACTTATGAGCACTCCTAGAGCAATAAAGTACAAAGAAAATTCAAAAAAGCACCACAGCACTATTTTTGCTTATTGTATCTTAAAGCAAGAGTCAAAGGTGTGCGAATTGAACGTTGTCCGGCCAATTGCGTTCAACAGGACTAAACCTCGGACCCGACTTGTCTTTTTCTAAGACCGTATGACTTGTTTCCTCAGAGTGTGCAATTGCTGGAGCCGGTGGCATTTGCTACAGAACAAAAAATCTTGAACGCAGGTTTAAGATTGTCTAAAAACTTTAAACTCAATACAGCAATAGACCATAAAAATGAAGAGTTTATCTCCAATCCTGATAAAAGAAATTATACAAACAGTGAGCTGGTTCGATCTGAAAAAAATTTGAAATCTTCAGTAGAAAAATTTTAAAAGTTTATTGGTGACTCCATAAAACTGCAGGTATTCATCAATGAATTAAGTGTGGCGCAATCTACTGGTCTATTTAAAACTCATATTTTGAGAAGTGTACATTTTGCCCACTTCCACATAAAGCATGATGCATTATACATGGAGGTGATATTTGTTGAAGTTTTCAGAGTTTAAACTACGGAACTCTATTTAATATTGCTCCAGTTTATGTCGCGAGGTTTTGCTTTTTTATAATTATGTCAATATTTTTTGTTTTTTTCTATTTCCACCAAAAAACTAAACTTTATAAATATGAAATTAAAATAATATCACTACTATTTTCTACCAATAAGGATCTTATTAAAAATACACTTTTTAAATGTGAAAATAATGATTTAAAAGCATTTCTTTGTTGCGATGTAGCTGGACGATATTGTAAAGACAATACATTAATAATAATAATAATGAACGTAATAACGTTGTTTTTGTAGACCGCTCTATTCCGTAAAATTTTGAAAATCAAATGGTCTCAGAGCGAAAAAAACATCATTTTAAAATGAAACACAGTAACAAAAAATACAACTAACATGAAAAATTCTATATCAATCAACAATTTTATTTTCGTTCATTAAATGATAAATATTGATAAAAAGCTTACATATGTCGTCGAAAAAATAAAAAATCAGAAAAAAAAAGATATACGTTAAAACATATATCAAGGAAAAAAGTGACAATACCAACGATTAAAATCCTACGTTGGTCAAATAAAATGATATATTCAGTATCCATACTACACTTTGAACTGTGCTGTGTTGGCTTGATGTCCTTGGAATTGTTAATGATCTAGTTTAGTGCTTTGCAAGCTTGTTTTAACTCGTAGTCTACTTAGAATAAAAAAAGTAAACAAAACAATGACGGCTTTAAAAACAAATTAAAGAGGGGAGGTGGAAAAAGGTTGCTACTGAAAACAGCATGAAGTTAGTTTATTCCTAGCCTAAAGGATAAAGTACAAACTTTTTTAAAACGTTTTTTTTGGTTTTTGCTTAAGCCATGTGAAAGAAAACATACAGATTAGTTGACACCAAAAGCATGTATAATCAAATTGAAGGTATTTGTTTGGTCTTAATTTGCATGAACACCTGTTTCGGGGCATCCAGAAATTTTTATTCATTTAGATCCTTTATTTTTAATTTTCTTCAATTTGCAACAAAAAAAGTTCTTCAAGCCAAGTAAAAGTCTACAAAAGCCTTCATTTTCATTGAACACTTTATTGGTTTCAATAAATTTGTCTTTTTTTTTATATGGCCTAAGTAAACACAAAAAAATTTGTCCTGAAAAAAATTGAACAATTTTTTAAACTATCATGATGTTCTTAGAGTAATTAGACAATTTTTGTTTTGAAGGGAACATTTTTACGGTGTTTTTAGGGGGTGGGGTGGTGGTGGTGTGGCAGCTCCGTTTCGTTCGCGTCAAAGCCACTGCTGCATTTACATCATGAGTGGTTATTAAAAAAATTGAAAATATTGCAATGCTTTAAAACATGATCAAAAGTCTAAAGGTTTCAATGTGTTAGAGTTCTCTTTTCTTTTTTGAAAACAATTTGCAACAGTTGATTCGATTCCAAATCTTTGTGTACTTTTTCAATGCAGCTTTACGAAATGTTTTTATACGTAAGCTATATATCAGACAGTTCCATAAACTATTCGATGTGGAAATAATGATAGCTGTCAACCCAATGACATTTAAAATGGAATCATTCGTTAAATGGTAAGTTTGTGGTGATTTTTGATCTGTTCCGGGAATAAAAAAGCAAACTAAGAAAACAAATAAGCCTGCTAGTGGAAGTTGACTAAAGGAAAATGCAAATACCATCAAAGATAAAATAAGATTTAATTTGCGTTGGTTTTTGATGTTGTTTATGTTAATTGATAAATTTTTACTTCTATCAAATGTTTTTTTGGATATTAAATATGTTGAAACTGAAATAATCCAAGTAGCAAATAAAGGAAAAAATATCATTACTGAGTACAAAATAATTGTCATTATTGTTACCTTTAAAACGACAAAACTACCGGAAGTGATATTATAAGAAAGATCGTTAACAAAAATTGGCAAGACTGAAACAAAGATTGCCAATATCCAGCAAACAATTGAACTTAAAATTGCAAAGCGTTTAGCAACGTTTTGATTATAACGAAGTGGTTTTGAAAGCGCTCGGAGTCGATCAATTCCTGATACAGTTAATAAATAAATGGAAACTGTAAAGGATACAGTTGTAAAAAATCCAATGATGTTTTTGTAAACTAAAGAAAAGAGTTTGTATCGAGCCATTGTAACAGTTTCGAGATTATTTATAGTTAAAGTTGTATTTGTATAGATGTAACTTCCACTTGCAGAACGGAATTGCTCTTGTCTAATAATACTGATTGGAGTTTGAAGTCGAAGAGTATGTTGGTAAGTTTTTAATATTGTATTTACTGCCGTAGGTAACACAATCAAACCAACAATGATATCAGCAACACCCAAAAAAAGTCGAAAAATATGTTGGCTATGTCTAATTTTTTTTTCAGTTGAATAAACAAGAATTACTGTGAAGTTTCCCAATGTTATAAAAATTCCCAAAATGACACAAAGTAGGCAATAAAGCAAAATTATTGCTTTACATCTGAAATAGAAGTATTATTTCAAAAGATTTTTTGACATAGACCGAAGGACGTCAATGAAACTCATATGAACTTTATTGACATTAAAAAAATATGTCTTTGTAGTATTAGTCACAAAAAGAATACGCAAAAAAACAAAAAACAAGAAAATTCATATTTGTCGGCAGCTGGTCGAATGGTTAAGAGCTTGGTGATTGATGGCGAAAGTTTTATTTTTATTTTTATCTTTATATTTATCTTCCTGACTCGCAGAAAAGCGTCGGAGGCGTTACACATAGAGCTACTACTGAGCAATTATTCGGACGTGCTTCCGGAGATGCCAAGATATTGCTGTCGGTTGAAATTTTTTTTGGTTTGTTAGTTTTATAGAGATTCGTATGACTGAAATTTAGAACTTCGTGCCAGACCGCCAAGCAGGGGAAAATATCATAAAGTGTCTTTCAGAAGGACACAATAGAATGGCACGAGTAAGTTTTGAACTCCGATCTTGTCGATTGCACTCACAGAGTTCTTAACCACTTGATCACGCTGCCAACCCCTTTCCCAAGCATATTTTGTCGTGTCCTTGGGAAAGATACTTTACGGCACTTACATCTGCTATCTTAGAAAGCAACTCTAAATTTTGATCATGTCTCTAAATATAAACTAAAAAACCGAAATAAAAAATTTCAACTGGACAACAATATCTTGGCATCTCTGGAAGCAGGTCGAGGTAGTTGTTTGACAGTTGTCCGACATATAACACCTCCGACGCTTTCCTGCGAGGCAAGAGAATAAAAATAGAGATGATATTGGAAATAATTACAAGAATTTTTTTATTGTTTTATTGCATGACGTTTGGTTTCTTTGTGTCCAGTTGCCACCATCAAAAATAGTTGGCTATTAGCTAGCATTTTTGCAATTTAGGAAAATATTTGCTTCTGATTCACAGTAAGAACTAAAACCACCATAGTATTTAGCTTTAAAATCTTCAAACGAATAAGTTTAGTTTTATACTAAACTCTTTGCAGACGTCCCCGTAAAAAACTTTTTCCGTAGTCAAGTTTGGGAACGTGGAAGCGAAAAGCTCGTCCCTTCTTCCTTCTTTCATTTGTTGTTTTTACATGTATTAAATATAACTACAATTTTTTCCATATGTTGAAAAATTACCAAATAATTTTTCTTAAAAACTGTGGATATATTAAGCTTTGTAATACTTTATACGAATTCTTTTTATCATAAATATTAAAAAGTTTATTTCTTAAAAGCTTATGAAACTCATGGACTTTATGGACACCCTGTATGTACTGTAATAACTGCTGTTAGCTACACAAAAAGATTTTTAATTTTGCAAAATGGTTCAGTGCAGTAATAATAAACCATTTTATTTGATTTTAAGTGGTTGTGAAAAAAAATCTAAAATATTTTATTTGGTAAAATTTTTTAAATGTTATATCAATTATAAAGTTACAATGACATTACAAAATTATTTGGTTAAACACGGATCTAAAATGCCTTATTGGTGAAGGCACCCAATCAATGAAACATAATAATAATCACAATTTCAAATTATATTCAACATTGTAATAATAATATACGACAAGCGCCTGTTTCGATCTTGTTTGATCTCGTCAGGTATATATAATTACGATTACAATTAGAAAAATAGCAGTAAATTTGGAAAGGATAACAAGCCCATTGCGGAAAAATTTGATAAAAAGCCAAAGAAATCAACGAGAATATAATGAAGTATGAGAATTCCCATGCAACTCTTTTGTAAATTTGGAATTCTAACTATTAAAATTAAAAGGCAAATTAATAAGAAGAATTTCGGACGCCAGCGAAATAGTGGAATAACAGAATGACGTTGTCTAAGTAACCTAGATCGAATTAATAACCAAATTGTGCTAAGAATTGGGAAGTTATTTAAAAAGATTACTGAAAATTGAAAATAGAAATTGGTAACACGTCGAATAAATTGAAGTTGATAACACGTCGAATCCATTGAAGAAATTTGAAGTTGATAAAACGTCGAATCCATTCATTATAGCAGTAAAATTTGAAGCTGATAACGCATCGAATCAAATAGGAATAATGATTAAAAGGCAAAGCTTTGCGTTATCGAAGCTTATTTAGTAGCGTGACAAATTATGTAACATAAATGAAAAGGGATCTCGTGCTTCGTATCTTTATTTTAGCTTAACGTAAAAATTTATCGATAGCTTCCCTTACATTATGGTTGTCCAACTTTTTGTCCCTTGCTGTCTGAAATCAGGTCAGTATGCAAAGTGTTACACTTTATAATACTGCAGTTTATTCCCAGTCTTTTGTAGCAATTTTAAGCTTTCAGTTATGACGTCATATTCCCCATTGTTAGGTAGTGGTTGCGTAATTGGTACACCACACCTTACTTAGTTTATTTTGTCTGGAATTAGGTAATTATAAAGAGTCGCTTTACTGTTTTATTCAAAGTGTATCGATTAACTGAAGTTTTTAAGCTGTTTGCGAAGAACAATGCAGCAGTGATGACGTAGTTCGAGGATTAGCTACTATATAGTTTAATTTATTAGCTACTATACATTAGCTCAGCGTGGTCCAACTACGGGCCCGCGGGCCGCATGCGGCTGAACAATTTTGCAGAAGTTTTGTCGATTACAAGCAGCGGCAACCTTTTTTTTTGGAGAACGCTATGATTTTGGGACGAAAATAGGAATTTCGGAGATCGATTCCAATTAAAGACCTTTTTTTTTTTAGAGAACACCCTGATTTTGGGATGAAAATAGGAATTTCGGAGATCGATTCCAATTGAAGACCTTTTTTCTTTTTTATTTTTAGAGAACACCCTGAGTTTGGGAGAAAAATAAGTGTTTTTAGCCGGTTGAGGCCTGCAAACTCGAATAATTTTGAAAATTAGCCCACAAGAGTGGAGAAGTTGGACCACCCTGCATTAGCTACTATACATAGTATATAGTTTGAAGCATATTCCATTTTGTATGTTACATAACCAGTTTTGCATTCGGTCTTGTAATAGTATTTGTGACGTCATATAGCGCTTTATTTAATTGCTAGATTTAACATGATAATTAATTTAAGAATTTCTGTTGGTTCAAGTACTTTTGGTTTTTACCTAAAAATATTTGGCTGATATACAGTATATACCGGGTGGTTCAAAAGTAGATAGACAGTAAATTACAACATTTATTTTCAAGTTATATATGCATACAATTTTATTTAATAACGCAATTATTACATTGACAATTAAATTTTATTCTGAAAAACAGTACAAAAGCCCTTAAATTTTATCAACGCAGGTGCTTAAACTGTTTTTCATCTGATACATAAACCTATTCCATATACAGTCCACCTACTTTTTGATCACCCTGTATATACAGTAGTAAATCGCCGTTTGTTATTCATTTAACTGAGTAATTGGTTCGAGTTAAAGTGGTTGGAATTGTTTGTGGCGTTGTCAGGGGCGACTCCAGACTTTATTGCTACTTGGGCTCGTTGTCGTCGTCGTTTGAACGGCATGCACTTCAGATCAGACACAAACAGGACTGGGGCCGAGGGTTTTCCTTTTACGACCCCAGGCTGCTGTACTGTCCGGATCAGATGCTGGCAATGATGGTGTTGAGAGAGCATCAAGTTTTGTCATCCAAAACAGTCAGACCGCGTGCTTCATGTAGTGCCCGATGTATGGGGCACGCTGTTAAGACATAGTCTGCAGTTTGTTCAGAGGCGCCGCACTCGCAATTTGACAAAGGAACGGGATCCCATTTGTGCATAACAAATGGAATCGCTCAAAACCAGTTCGCAGGCGATTAAGGTTGACTCAAGCTGT
Source organism: Diplosoma virens (assembly GCA_963680785.1). Classification (NCBI taxonomy): domain Eukaryota; kingdom Metazoa; phylum Chordata; class Ascidiacea; order Aplousobranchia; family Didemnidae; genus Diplosoma; species Diplosoma virens. Next base: position 28,713,713 of record OY796893.1, read on the forward strand.
TCGGGGAAAGCTCATTCCAATAGGTCTGGCGCTGGTCCTGGGTATGAAAACATGAAGTCTGGATGTAATCTCGCAGCACTCCGCGTTCCATCTATAATTTGTCCAATGAGAAGCGCGGATGCGTAGTCCGGCGAGGTTGTTTAATAGATTCTGCGCAGCTGGCACAAACGGGCGTCTAGATCTTAGCTCTGTTGGCGAATATCTGGGTACCCACTTAAAAGACCATACAGGATACACGGTAAGCCAAGGAGAGTGTCGCTGTTAGTCGGCAAAGCTCAGCTGGCTGGATACCTGAAAGTATGGGTTAGTGTTAGAGTGGGACGTAGGCACCCAATGACTATGCACAAGGCGTCATTCAAGACATTATTTATGAGGCGAGTGTGAGCGCTGCCACACCAAACTGGTTCGAAGTACGCAGATGTTAATTAGACCAGAGATAGCGCAGCTGTGCGTAGTGTTTTGGCACCAGCACCCCATCCTGAGCCTACAAGTTGTCTCAGTAGTGTGACGCACGAGGATAGTTTTTTTGCAATGCCACTAAATGGTGACAGAACGCGAGTAATCTGCCCAGTTTTACCCCAAGACAAGTAGGGCTTGTACAGAACGTTAAAAGTCTATTGTTGTTGTAGTTTTTTAGCTCACGTTTCACCGTTTGGTTATTTAAATGAAAGACAGCCGCCACCATCTCAATGTGACTGAGCTTCAACCTCCAAGTCTGAAGATACGTTGAAAGCGTAGTCATGTCTTGGCTTAAAGTCCCCTCCGAAGTCCTTTCAGTTTCTGGAAAAGTGTAACAATGCTAAATCGTCAGCATAAGCAAACTTTTTGGAAATCGTTGAGGGCAGGTAATGCTTAAAAGGAGGGGAGCCAAGACCGATCGCTGAGAAACGCAGACGGTGCAGCCTGCTTTGCTTTTTATCTCCGGTAGTAAGGGTGGAATTTCGGTTTTGGACAAGCTCCATGATCATTTTGACCATGTGCTCGTCCGGCAGAAGTCTCAACAGCTTACAGGTAAGGCCACGGTGTCAGAAAGTGTTATATATCCCTGTTAGATCAACAAATATGATACCAGTCTTCTTCTTAGCGTCGAAAGAATCCTCGATATTCTATGTCAACAGAACAACTTGATTCACAGTAGACTTTCTTCATTAAAACTCAGCCTGCTCTTTGGGGAACAGGGGATCAATAATTACCTCGACACGACCCTAAATAAGCCTCTCAAGAATTTTGTAGGGGACACATAGCAGAGATATTGGTCGATAACTCTTTGGGTCTCCCAACGGGATCGCTACCACAAGCACTCTTCTCCAGATCTTAAAAATTTTGAGTCGGCGCAAGCAGTAAAATGGGAAGTCACGTAATAAGGATTTAAAGCAGCTCTATCATGGATTATAAGCTCTAAGCAGATGGAATCAGGGCCGGGAGCTTAACCTGGTTTTAAGTGTTGCAGAACAGCAGTGAATTCTCTCTGTGAGAAATTGCCAGGGATATTCACTGGGTCTGGTGTTGCAGCCTTATAAAGGTCAGACACTTCGTGAAAACAAGTCAAGATGACTTGCGGTCAACAGCCTCGTATCTTCCATCTCTGACTAGCTAAGATGCAATAGCATCAGCTAAAAACGAGGAAAGTGTTGTGACCTACCAGTAAGATTGTTGAAAAAACTCCATGCTGTACGACTAGAGTGTGAAAAGTCCATGCTCCGAACTGCTTCGGATCATTGGTCCCTCCGTTTCCTGTCAAATTTGGCGGATAAATCTGTAGCAGCCAAACTCGAGTCATCTCCCTGAGGAGACTTCAAGAAAGTTATAGAGGGATTCACACTCTGCATCCCAAAACGAAATATAGATGTTTTGGTAACCACATGGGATAGTCTTTTTGGCTGCTTTTTTTGATGATGTTACAAAAGTCCTGGTAAGCCACATCCACATCTAGTGAATCTAATGATAATACAGTCTTTGCAAATTTATTTTATGCTTGCACTGACAAAGCAAACCTTGGTGGTGTGATAAACGCAGATCGACGTTGTGATCTGGGAAACTTTTCAAAACACGTCTATCTGGTAAGCGACTGTAAGGACCTACGCCGGCGAAAGCTAGATCTGGATTGGTGCCAGTGTTTTAGCGGCCCGAGTAAAAGCTGGCAGAATTGTTGGCATTTTATAGAAGGGTAAGACTGTTAACACTTGCCCAGCCAGCCAAATATTCACCGTCCGGGCTGTTATCATCGTAACTCCAATCAACGTGGATACAATTGAAATGAAATTTGAATTTCGGACTTTGCGAATTTAATGGCGTGCGGTGACTTCTGAGACTGGTCATGCAACTGGCATGCCAAAAACTGGTCATGCAATTAGGTATTTTCTGGGTAGTTAATGGGTAGGATATGCAACAGTTTCTGGGTAGCAGAAAAAATTCTGGGTGAGATTCTAAAACATAGCCTAATTATTATGTTCCTAAACCATGGTGTTCTCCAAAAAAAGATTCTCACCTGAAATCATCTACAGATTTCCCACTTCTCGTCCCAAACTCGTAATGTTCTCTAAAAAAAAAAAAACGGTCTTCACCTTGAATCGATTTCGTATTTACCTATTCTCGTTCCAAAATTGTAGTGTTGTCTAAAAAAGAAAGTTATCACTTCCAAACCGTCTCAGAGTTTATACTTTTCTTTCTAAAATTCTAGTGTTCTCTAAAAAATAAATAAATACAAAAAAAGGTCATCGCCTGAAATCATTTCCAGATTTTATATTTTTTGCCCTAAAATTGTAGTGTTCTCTAAAAAAAAGTCATTACCTAAAAGCATTGTTGGATTTTGCAATTTTTGTCCTTATTTTGTATTGATCTGCAAAAGAAAAAAAAGTCTTCGTTTTGGATCGGCCTCAAATTTCTCTAATTTCATCCCAAACCAGTACCATTTCTCATTAACTTAAAAAATCTCTACCTCATCGCGCAAACGTTTGTCATGCAATCCCTAGAAATTTGGTCATGCAACGCATGACTTGCATGTCCTGACCGCACGCCACCGGTCGAATTAAATGGAATTAGTTACATCGGAAAAATTTTTCCGAGGTAACTTATTCCATGCATCTATCAAAAACTTTTCCGATGTAACTTATTTTATTTAATTTGACAAAGTCCGAAATTCAAATTTCATTAAACCTTTTTGATGCTGCTTCAAGGTTCTTTTCGATGAAATCTATTCCCAATTGTTCGCTGCAGTCCGAAATTCAAATTTTCAACTCTCTTTCTGATTAGTGCTTTTTCGATTTTCACTGTACATATTTAATATCGGAATTCCAAATTTTTAATTGGGATTCCTATTTCCAAAAGAGTCACTTCATGGAATTCTCACCGTAACTTTTTGCGCTAACATTTCGCCTTAGAGGCTACGACAACTTACGCCTGATGAGGTCCATAAGACCGAAACAGGCCTGTCACATAATAAATTTAGTCGCTTTTTAACTGTTCCTATATAACTTGTTGAAATTACATTTGATCGGTTACATTGTGATCTCTTTTAGGAATACATTGTACTTGTTGAGAATTGATTTTTCACATGTTGCATCCGCTTCAGCCTGGATTCATTTAAAATGTTTTTTGACATTAATTGTGTTGATTTGGTTATTGTAGCGTGTCTTGATTATCAGTAATTTGCTGCTGCGTACCGTACTTATTAGTTGTCCTGTAGGTGGTTTATAATATATAGGTTTTATAATATAGGTCAGGGGTGGCCAAACCTATAACATGTTGGAGCCGCATATCATAAAACCAAATTTTAAAGAGCAGCAACACAAAAATTTAATAACATGAATTTATTTACTCATATAAAAAAGCAAAAAAATAATATTTATTGATGCGTGGTGATACTATGAATCTGTATTTGGGCTGCAAGTTGTTTAAAATTTGGTTGGTAAGATGTTACGGCCGTTCGGAGTAGTTCTTTCAAGTCTTGATTTGTCAGAGTGATTCGACGTTTTGACTTTGCAAACTTCATCACAGAATAAAATGATTCACAGCATGTTGTGCTGAGGAAAGCAATCACCTGGATGCTTGTTTTCTTCAGTTGCATATGTTTAGCTTCTGATATTTGTTTCCAGAACTCAATTGTAGTCAGGGATGTATGGGCCATTTTTAAAGCAAAATCTTCCTGCTGCTCCAATTATTTCATTTCCACTGCAGGTACTTCAGACACCAATGGTTCGGAAATCGGACACCCACTGGTGCCTACATCAGTCTCGAAAGGGTTTTCCAGAAAAAAAGCAAGGTTTTAGCTTCTACAAATCAATAAATCTAGCCCGGAAATGATAAAGCAGGCACAGTATTGCATTTGCCTTCGTATTTTTCCAATTTTTTGTTATTTATTTTGACATAAGGAAATGCATTTATTCTTTTCAGGTTAAAATGAAATGTTTTGAACAATAAATCCTTTTTAAAAATTTTAATTTTATTTTGAAAAGTAAAACTTTTTGGAAAAGGTTTGAAACAAGATGATCTTTGCCTTAAAATGCCAAGTTCAAAATTTGTAAATGATTTATTATATCAGTAAGAAACATGAGATCTTGCAACCACTTCCTAAGCTTGTTCCTCCATAAGTCCAAATTGCGTGGTTAATTAATGGCTAAGTTTTGGTATTTTGTTTCATAATGACGTTTCAAGTTGCTGTTCCTCCTATTCTGATTTTAAAGTTCTATTTTCTTTTTAGTTCTTTTCTTTTGCTACTTTTTGATGACATTTTCGCAACAAAACTCTCAATTAACAAAACACTTTACTCATTGCACTAAAAAAAATATTTTTGATTTAGGATGAGAGGTAATTTTTTAAATCGACTTGTAAATAATAGCAATCAAAATCCAAAATTTTATCAATTATACCACCAAAAAAAGCTTTACGTTTTCGACTTTCAAAAGTCCTCATCAAAGCAAAAACAATTTAACACAATTTGATAATAAACCATAAACAACAATTAAATACAATTAAACTGGAATATATACAACAGTTTTCTCAAGTTTATGCTCACACTAGTAATAGTAATTTAGTTTAAAAGCAATGACAATTCAGTAATTATTATAACATAACGCCATACTTCAAAGGAAACTTTGCTAGTATAAATGATAAAATGTTGGCTTTTGACTGCTATTAATTATGAAAGAAAAATTAATATAATTTTCAAAAGGTTCAAAGAGCCGCAAGCAAGGGTCCGTAAAGCCGCAGTTTGGCCACCCTTGATATAGGTGGTTTATACTGTAGTATAAAGTATAAAAATTTACACTATATACCACCTATGGGACGACTAATAAGTACGGCCTGATATCGTATAAAATTTATACGATCTGGATTATTTAAAGCCCGTTTCCACTATGAGCGTGGAAAAAAGCATTCTTTTTTTCTTTTATTAATCTTTCCGCGCTTAGAATTGAAGCAAGCGTTAAGCAAAGCAAAAAAAATTAATAAAACAAACAAAGAATAATTTTTTCCACGCTCGTAGTGGAAACGAGCCTTTATATGGGTTACCTACTTTAACTGATCTTTCAAGATTCCCGGGTAAAGTTGTGATGCAAAGTTATGACCTTTTTTGTAGTCTTCACTTCGATTCCACCAAAAAGTTTGCATTCACGTTCCTGATAACTAAAATTTGCACCGCAATGGTAATTGAAGACCAAAAAAAAAGTCAACACTTAGATTTTCAAATAAAATACCCCTAAGAATTGCTGCCCACTCACTGTGAAGACTATTTTTTGTTTTCAATTGCAATTGCGGTCCTGATTTTAGTGATCATGTAACCACTAATTTTGCGTCGGAATTAAAATGAAGACCAAAAAAAGAAATCTTTTTATCGGCTTCTACAAAAAAATCCCTCGTTTTTTCCTTAACTCTTTGGGAGATATAAGAATTTGATTGTAAAACAACACTCAATTGTTTAACAATGATGTTAAATTGTGAAATAGCGGCACCAATAATGCTCTCATATAAACGTTTTTATGACGACATAATTGCAATTATGTAACACAGATGTTACATTATTCCTCAAAGAGTTAAATGAATAGTAAAAATCTGTTCGGACCTTAAAGTTTTAAAATACAGTAAAACTTGCCTTAGTCTCCACTTCGCCTAAGTCGCCACATATCGCTTGGTCCCGGCTAAAAGCCTATTGTTTTCTGTGTCATCAAGTTTGGTTCAATTGTCTTCGCTTAACTCAGCGTTTCTCAAACCTTTTTTCTGCGACCCAAAATCGCTAAAAACAACGATCTACAAATATTACTGCGACCCAAATAAATTTGAGTGAGCGCATATCGAAACAGCACGAAATTGTTGTGTAAGTCAACAAAAATCATCTAATTTTTAGCTGTATATGTGTGGGCAGAAATTTAGAAATTTGTTCGGGAGCAAACTTATTTCGATTTCTTGATTTTCGGCTCAAAACCGTAGTGATCTCTAAAAAAAAGTCTTCACCTTGAATCTGGCTCTGATTTCTGGCTTTTCGTCTTAAAATTGTAATGTTCTCTTAAATCAGGGTCTTCACTTTTGAAATCTTGTGTGCGCAGATCTTTTTCTTTTACGTGCGGTAATTGACAAGCTTTCGTGACCCATCCGCGTAGTCTTGGCGACCCATGGTTTAAGAAACGTTGGCTTAACTTGTCAATTCGCCTAACTCGCCACCGTTTTTGCTTACCATGGGCAGAAAAATTTGTTGTCAGATCTATAAAACTTTGCCAGCGTGATTATATTCTAAACTTTTAGTCTATAACCACAACTGAGCAGTTGTTTTGCTATCTGTCTGCAACCCTTCCTTATATAACACCATCCCACTGTGCATCAAAAACTTCCTTTATAAGTTTAGTTCAGTCAGCCATCTTACTGTCACGTGAAGCAGCATAATTATGACAATTACAAATGCTATCAGCTTATTGAAATATATGAAATAAATTCAAAAAATGCTTTTTGTTTGTGCTCTTTGTTTCTCAAACGTTTAGCTTTTGCAAAAACAAAGGCATCTTAAGTTTGTGTCGGCCTGTGCATATTAAAACTGCTGTTGGCCTAAGTTGCCACTTTTTCAGTTCCCCTTAATGTGGCGACTTAGGAAAACTCTACTGTAATTAAATTTCTTAATTCAACTAATGATTAAAAATTGAGAATCTGATCGCAAATTTTTTTGCGACTCATGGATTGGGTAGCCATGGTTTATTCACTTAACTTTGAAATTTAATTACCTTACCATACTACTGGTACGAATTTTCTATTTCTGGATTAACCATTTTCAACCAAGTTTTATGTAATCTAGTTATTAAATAGTTTTGACTGAATTAAGATCGTTATTTAGGAACAACTAAGCTCTTATCACATCTTTATTTTTATTAAAACGCATTGTCGTGTAATCGAACCCGCATTATGCGCGCGCGTACTGTCCTAGTCACACGTCATTTGCCTGCATAATTCGTGGTGTGCTTGCGGCTGCCTTGGCAGTTACGCACGTGGTAAAATTTCTATGTTTTCAGTTGTTGTTATCACAGTTGGTAGATGCAGCGTTTTTCAGTTGAATAAAGCTAATGTTTATTTGCTTACATTAGTCTACAACAATTTATTCAACTGAAAAAAAAAATAAATAAATAAAGTAAAATAATGGATAGCAAGTTTATTAAACCAAGCGTTTTCAATGCCGATCCTAATTCGAAGCAAGCTAGTAAAGAGTGGAGGCATTGGTATTGCACATTTTCAAATTTCGTAGATTCTTTTCCTGCTGAGCCTGCAATATCTAATGAAGATAAATTCAAATGTTTAATTGCTCATATCAGCAAAGATGTATACGATTATGTGAGTGAATGTCGCACCTATCAAGAAGCGATACAAACCTTGGAAAGACTTTACGTTAAACCTTGCAACATCATTTTTGCAAGACATTTGCTGATGACATGCAAGCAGCAGCAAGCGCAGTCGTTGGACGACTATTTGCAGAAATTGAAGCAATTAGCAAAAGATTGTAATTACCGATCAGTAAGCGCTGATGTCTGTCGAAGTGAAGCAATTCGTGATGCTTTCATATCTGGTCTACTATCTACATCGATTAGATCTAGACTGTTAGAGAATACAAGAGAAGAATCGATGACATTAGAAGCCATATTCAATCAAGCCCGATGTTTTGACACGGCTCAGAAAAGTTCGGAGAGTTATACTGCGACTGATGGTAAAGCTATTGAAGTTAGCCCGGTTTCTGCAATCGAAAATTGTGAAATGAGACTTGCAAAGCTTGAGCCGTTCTGTTCCGAAACGCCATCTGATGCTTGTGTAATTCGACAGCAGATGAAGAAATGCGAACGCTGCGGTGCAAACCAACTCCACAAAAAGTTTCAATGTCCCGCCCAAAGAAGTGCTTTAAATGCGGTAGCTATGGACATTTTGCGAGACAATGTCGTTCCCGGTTTAAAAAGTCTAACTGTTCAATTGTTTCTAATGATAAAGATAATGATGTAGCAGTTATAAACGATATCGCTGGCGTCCCTGATATTGTAAATGTGCGTATATTGGTAAACAATGTTGCCGCGAATGCTCTAATTGACACCGGTTCAACGTTGAGTTATGTTAATCAAAAATTTGCTATTGCAAATAGATTTCAGCTTAGTAATGAGAGTAACGAGATTGGTTTAGCGGTAACCGGAAACTGTTTTCAAAGTAAAGAAGTTTGTTCGTCTACGATTCGTTTGCAAAATCGAACTTACTGCGATGTAAAACTGCATGTTCTTAAAGATTTACTCACCGATGTTATTGTTGGGCAAGATGTTTTAAAGTTACATGATCACGTTCGATTTAATTTTGGTGGTCCAAGACCTTCGTTGTGTATTAATGCGCTGAAATGTATTAAGACGAATGTTGTACCACGATTGTTCGAACATTTAGCAAGTGACTGTAAACCTATAATCACGAAATCGCGTAAGCATTCTTTGGCAAACGAAAAGTTTATTGCTGAAACAATAAAAAACGACTTGAAAGAAGGAATTATAGAACCAAGCTCTTCCCCTTGGCGCGCACAAGTTCTTGTCGTGACTGGAGACAATCATAAAAAAAAGAATGTGCATTGATTATAGTGAGACCATTAATAAATATACGTTATTAGATGGCTATCCACTGCCTAACATGCAAAATTTGGTAAATAAAGTAGCGCAATACTCCCACTTCAGCACTTTAGATTTGAAAAGTGCCTACCACCAGGTGGAAATTCCAATAGAAGACCGACCGTATACAGCTTTTGAGGCTAATGGAAAGCTTTATCAAAGTAAAAGAATTTCGTTTGGTCTGACTAATGCGGTTCCATGGTTCCAACGGATAATTGATGACATTATCAAACGCAATAATTGTAAAGGAGCATTCGCATACCTCGACAACACCACAATTTGCGGCAAGACAAAAGAAGAACACGATGCGAATCTTCAGCAATTTCTTGAAGCAGCAGCGAAACATAATCTAACATTTAATAAGAACAAATGTACTTATTCGTCCGATTGTATTTCGTTATTGGGGTACCAAATCCATGATCGTACACTGCGCCCAGACCCTGAGCGTGTTAAAACTTTGTTGGATATACCCGTACCAAAATCAAAAAAAGAGTTAAGCAGGGCAATCGGCCTCTTCGCATATTATGCGAAATGGTTGCCTCGCTTCTCTTGTAAAGTAAAACCCTTAGTAGAATCGCGAATGTTTCCTTTGAATGAAAATGCTGTACACTGTTTTTATCAGCTAAAAAGTGAATTAGCTGATGCGACACTAACAAGTGTAGATGAAAATGCGCCGTTTACATTGGAAACCGATGCTTCCGATGTTGCTGTATCTGCAGTTCTACAGCAAAATGGTCGACCCGTCGCCTTTTGGTCAAGAACACTCAATTCAAACGAGAAACGTTATGCAAGCGTGGAAAAGGAAGCTGCAGCTATTGTTGAAGCGGTCCGGCGATGGTCGCACTATTTATTGCCTCGCAAATTCACTATAATAACAGATCAAAATTCTGTAGCTTTTATGTTTGGTAATTCTCGGCGTAACAAAATTAAAAATGATAAGATTATGCGATGGAAAATGGAATTGAGTCAATATTGTTATGATATCGTTTATCGTCAAGGGAAATTTAATGTTGTTTCTGACGCATTGTCGCGAGTATATAGTGCTGCTACAACTGTAAATGCGCTTAATAGAATTCATGCGGGTTTATGTCACCCGGGGATAACTAGAATGTATCACTACATCCGACAAAGAAATTTGCCATATTCGCTTGACGACGTAAAAAGAATGACTAGTGCCTGTGCAATTTGTTGTGAAATTAAGCCAAAGTTTTTTAAACCGCCTATTGTAAATTTAATTAAAAGTTCGCAACCTTTCGAAAGATTAAGTATGGATTTTAAAGGTCCTCTGCCTTCAAAAACCAAAAATCATTACATTTTTACTGTTGTCGATGAGTTTTCACGATTTCCCTTTGTTTTCGCCTGTAAAGATACCAGTTCTCGCACAGTTATATCGTGTTTAAGATCACTGTTTAGCTTGTTTGGTTTTCCTGCTATTGTGCACAGTGATAATGCAAAGTGTTTTGTATCGAAAGAGATAAAAGAATTTTTAAACGAACGGGGAATCGCGAGTACATTTTCCTCCGTGTATAATCCTCGTGGTAATTCTCAGTGCGAACGTTTTAATGGAATAATTTGGAACACCATAAAACTGGCGCTCCGCACAAACGGCTTAGAAATCGCTAATTGGGAGATGGTTATCCCAGAAGTTCTTCACTCATTGCGATCATTACTTTGCACAGCTACAAATGAAGTTCCCCATGACCGTTTTCTAAAATTTCCCCGTCGTTCAATGTTTGGTACCAACGCTCCAATCTGGATGAATGAACCAGGACCTGTGTATGTGCGTAAGCATGTACGAGATAAGTATGATCCTGTTGTAGAAGAAATGGATTTGCTCAACGCTAATCCGAATTACGCCGTCGTACGATCACCCGAAGGACGCGAGGTAACTGTTTCTGCTAGAGACATTGCACCTACTCCAGCCGGTCCAGGAGAAGCAAATGAGTCCCAGAGTCTTTCGCAAAGTAACGAAATTCCGTTTTCTACGTTAGAAAGACCGGACAGCGGTTCGCATGATCTTCCAGGAACAAATGATTCGGATAATCAACCTGAGCTACAAACTCCATTAAATTGGCGCTCCAGTCGTCAAAGGCGACCCCCCGATAGATTAGAGTACAATTAGTTGACTGTTTTGTTTGGTGTTTATTTTCTTAGCCCTACTTATTTTCGTGTATGCATTTCTTTGTAATGTAATCTTTACTTTCTTGCGAGCGGGGGTGAATGTCGTGTAATCGAACCCGCATTATGCGCGCGCGTACTGTCCTAGTCACACGTCATTTGCCTGCATAATTCGTGGTGTGCTTGCGGCTGCCTTGGCAGTTACGCACGTGGTAAAATTTCTATGTTTTCAGTTGTTGTTATCACAGTTGGTAGATGCAGCGTTTTTCAGTTGAATAAAGCTAATGTTTATTTGCTTACATTAGTCTACAACACGCATAAAAAAGACAATTTGAAAATTTACGTTTACATTAAGAAAAAATAAAAATTTTATTGTTTTTATTATTAATTTTTATCTCTATGTTTATTCTCCTGACTTGCAGGAAAGCGACAAAGGCGCTAATACATAGGGCAATCAATTACCCTGACCTGCTTCCAGAGATGCCAAGATAATGATGTCTTTTGTTTATTTTTTTAGTTTTACGGAGATATGACTGAAGCTTGGCAAGACCACCAAGCAGGGAAAAGTGGTGTAAAGTTTAACTTTCCTAAGGACACAACAGAATGGCACGAGTAGGTTTTGAACCAAGACTATGTTGACACAATCACGCCGCTCTTAACCAATTGAACACGCTAGCGATATAAAGAAAGCAATTTACACATAGGTTTTTTGTTGCTTTTTACATATACAGTTAATATTTTAATATTTATTGCTAATTATAGAATTTTTTCATTTAATAAAATTACGAAACTATTCAAAATAACAGCAAGATGTATTAATATTATTCCATTAAGTGTTTTTCCTTACAATTTTAGGAATTAATAGCTTTGTGATTGTTTATATTTTAACTATTCAATAATGTAACATTAAAGTAAAACTTACTTTGTGGGAATACATGTCCATGGCGTTATGTTATTTTGTATTATATTTTGATAGTCAAACCCACCCCAATATGATTCACAATAAGGGACAATATAAACAATAACTTCATGATAATTATTCCAGTTGACTTGATTTGAATCCATAATTGCAACCTGAAAATTAAAAAGGTTTTCTAAAAAGTTCAAAACAAAAAAACGAAAGTATTGAATGATACCACCGGTCAACAAAAAATAGCTTTTTTTCTAAACGAGAACAAGAGCATTTATGTTTGGGTAACAGCGGGGCGCTGATTCCGAATCTGGCAGTAATTTTATTTTCTAGAACATCAGGTTTTAAAAATATGAGGAAATGCGGGTATTCTATACTCTATAAATGGCAATATCTCTGCAACTACAACGAAAATTGTTTAGGTTTTGACACGCTAAACAAACCAGCCCGCTGTTATGGTTAATAAAAATTTAAAAGCAAGTTTAACGTACCGTTGTGGATGTACTCGTTAAAATATAAAGCTAATAATGAATTAAAAAAAGTTGATTTTTGGCTTCGAATGAATAAATTGTCTCTAAATTATTCTAAAACTAACTACATCATCTACAATAACCAACCACACAAAACCTGTAAAGATGAGTTTACTATAGTTATGAACAAAACCCGCTTGCAAAGAGAAAATTCTATTAAGTATTTAGGTGTAATTTTTGATGATACGTTGTGTTGGGCAAACCACATTGACAATTTATCTAGTCAACTTGCCAGATACTCTGGTCTGTTCTGTAGATTGCGCAATTATGTTCCGAGAAAAACTCTTTTCCTGCTCTATTATAACCTAGTTTACTCACGAATTCAATATGGCATATTAACTTGGGGTACTGCTACTAAACTGTTAACAAAAAAAATAGAAGTTCGTCTAAATCGCATTATCAGAATTGCAACATTTAGCTCTATCTACACACCAATCAACACAATGTACAAGCAATTAAATATTTTGAAAATCTCAGATATATATCATCTTGAATTAGGAAAATTTATGTATCAGCTATACTCTGACAGATTACCTGCTGTTTTTGCTCAACTATTCAAAAAGATAAAAGAAATACACTCTCACAACACTAGACAAACAGAAAAATCAACTTATTTTCTTCCACGTGTATATAAAACAATTGGACAGCAGCTCCTCACCTTCCGTGGAGTCAAACTTTGGTATTTGATTGACGACACAACAAAAGACAGGCATTGGGTTTCTTTCAAAAAAGCGTACAAACAGCACCTAATAGATCAGTACTAAATTTTACTCTTTTCATTGTAGCCTTTTTCTGAGTTGTTATTTTTCGCTGTCGTTATTTTTCACTAATTTGTTTCTTTTTTACTGCATTGGTTTTACATCAAAAGATTTGTATCAGTATATGTAGTAAAATACTGAATGTAAATTTTGTTTTTTGACTGTATTGGATGTGGGGGCACTTGACTTGATAACGTATGTTCTTCAGTGCCCCCTGTCTTCACACATATTTCAATTTTCTTTTAACATTACCGTATGTCTATATCATAATACTTATGTTTGTGTGTTTGGCAAAATAAATATATTCGTTCGTTTACCGAAAGACTGAAAATTGGACAACGGGCCGACTCTTTTTTGTCTATTGTAGTCTTGAAAAAAATGTTTATTGAAAGCCTTGAAACAAACTGTTCTTGGGTGGTCTAGAAAGAACTGGTAGTCTTACATGAGTAGCCTTACAAAGGCTGCGGATGAATAACCTTAAAAAAGGTTTTTTTGGGTAGCCTTAGGCTGTTTAAGAATAGCATGTCAAAATGATTGCTTTCGACCTAGGCACCACTTAGTACTGCAATTAATACCAGTTCTAAGATGAAGATTTAAAAATGTTTGCATTACGATTTTCGTTTGTATGCATGGGTTGGATCATCACGGTACAACATTCAGAAAAAATCACTCATTATACCCTCATTCCAAACTCCTTGATACCTTTCATCTATTGCTTGGATATCTTGCTGAAATCTTTCACCCTACTCATTACTGACTACTCAAAGATTTTCATGAAAAACAAGGGTTGAATGAAAATGTATTTTCAAAGATATGCCATACCCCATCTCTGTATATCACAAGCAACTCTGCAACACCTTTTTAATATAAAGGCGACTTGAAATTTTTCAGAGAAATCGAACAAATCCATTTAAATACATATAAAGCTCATAGTTTCAATGTATTCAAAGCTTTTTCAAACTCTGGGTCTTCAAAAATTTTCCGAATTTGTGAACCAACCAAGATTCCTTCTTTAAACTTGGCTTGGCTTAATTTGGGAAACTTTTTGGAGAGAAATTCAAAGCCATTCAAACGGTGTTTGGCCATAGCTTTCACAAAGTTCTTCATTAATCCTAGCTTGATAAGCAACGATGGCATTAAACTTTATTGGGACTTACTAAAGCAGGGGTTGCCAAACTACGGCCCGCCAATACACTCAATCCGCCCCGCCGCTGATATTTCACAATTTTTTTAAATAGGCTCTTTTTTCACTACGATCACTGAAGCGAAGCGTGTTCTGACCAGTTACTGCGATTCTAGGAGAAAAATAGCGAAATTTGAAATCAAATCGAAGTAAAGATCTTTTTTTTTAGAGATCATTCTTGGCCCTCGGTCACTTTCACATTGTCAATCTGGCCCTCCTGGAAAAAAGTTTGGCCACCCCTGTACTAAAGGAATGTGTTGAATATTTTTCATTGCAGGTACATTTCTTGTCGGCCATTCTTTTGTTTCATAGTGCTGTGCAGTGGCACAGCTGTACCACAAGTACAAAAAAACAATAGAGTTTAGTAAACCCTCCTTGCAATCCTATTAAAATTCCAATAATCTTAAGGTCCCCATATAAGTTCCACTGGTAGTCAGAATAGTAAATCGCATTTAACAAGATTTCAATATTGTCGTAAGATCCTTTTAACTGGCAGAGTGTGCTGTATGGATAAAGGGACTTTTATTTCAAACATGTAAAAGAATCGCTTTCAATCTTTTCTTTGAAGAATCAATAAAAAGCCTCCATTCAATTACAATGTGAACTATACCCAGAGTTCGATTTAACTCTTTAATATCATGGCAGTAACAAAGAGGTCCCTCAACTTTGAATGCCGAAAAAAGTCCCTATAACGTTTCCTGTAGTAATTTACTTTGACATCTTTTTCAACCATATATTTTTTTTTTAACCTTGATGCAAAAAGCTCTGCCTTTTTCTTAGAAAGCCATAAATCTCTAATTAGGTTATTTAGATGTTTCAGTAAAAATAAAATGAGATCTTCTGTAGTATCATACTCAGAATCTGTACATGTAGAGTTCGCAGAAATAAATTCGTCGGAATTATCTTCATTAGCACCGCAACCAATAGCATCACGCCCTTTTTTGAGGAGGTACTGGTGGTGGCATTGACTTATCATAAGGAGCTGATGTTCTTGCTAAATCTAAATTGGGATATGCTCTTTGGTATCTCTGTTTAAAGGAAAAGCTCTATGTTTTGGTGAGACAAAAATACGTAGCAATCCTGACAGTATTCTTTGGGTTCGCGGCAAATCATTGGGACGGCAAATGGCATAGAAGAAGACCGTTTATTTAGCCAGTTGGGCAAGCCTAAACAACATTTCTTGCATATGTTTTGCCTAATTTATGAGACTAAATTAATGATATATACCACCATAAAGTTCTTTTTATTTTTTTACAGGTTCTTTTATTGTTAAAGTAAGCAAAAATAAGTCATTTTAAATATAGGCGTAAGTTTGCAACAAAGTATGAAAGATGTTGACCATTCAACAAAAAGCACAATGTGTTCTTTGGTACCATAAATTGAAATAACCAACTGCAGTACAACGTAAATTTAGAAATGAGTTGGGACAAGACCCTCCTCACACTAACAGCATTAAGAGATAGTTTAAAAATTTTATGGAAACCGGCAGCATTTTAAATCGCAAAAGATCGGGTAGGCCAAGCATTGATGAAGATACTGTTGATGCTGTGCGTGTAGCATTTCATCGCAGCCCAAGGAAATCAATTCGTGTTGCATCAAATGAACTTGCTATTCCTCGAAGCACAGTGCACAAATTTTTACATAAACGACTTCGGCTCCATGCTTACAAGTTACAAATTGTTCAAGCTCTTAAGCCGGATGATCACCCTCGCCGAGCAGCTTTTTCTGAAAAAATTCTTTAGCGCATTGATGATGACAACGACTGCCTTAACGGTGTGGTTTTTTCCGAAGAAGCAACTTTTCATGTAGTGTGAGCAGGGTCTTGTCCCAACTCATTTCTAAATTTACGTTGTACTGCAGTTGGTAATTTCAATTTATGGTACCAAAGAACACATTGTGCTTTTTGTTGAATGGTCAACATGTTTCATACTTTGTTGCAAACTTACGCCTTTATTAAAAATGACTTATTCTTGCTTATTTTAACAATAAAATAACCTGAAAAAAAAAATTTTATGGTGGTATGATACACTGTCAAAAATTGAAAGTTTCTACCTTATGCGGTTTTTAAGATATAAAAATTTTAAATATGTGCAGGACTTTATGGACACCCAGTATTATATACATCTTTTGACATCACGAGTGATATTCCTTTGTTGTTCTTTGTTGGTAAACTTCCCACAGACAAAGCAAAACCGATCTAAATGGTTTAAGCACTTTCTAGACATTATCAATATATTAGGAAATTTTGAAAATACTATTAACGTAGGCCTATCTATTTTACACCAATAGGAATAAATAAATATAACATGTTGCCATGCATTGTTAACTGTGATGGCCTTACAAAAAGAGGGGCTCGGTGCAAGAAAAGTAGGGGTTACTTTTTAGTGTTTCGAAGCAAAATGATCTCTAAAAAAAGGTCATTGCTTTAGGGGAGCCACTTTTTAGTGTATCAAAACAAAGTGATCTCTAAAAAAAAGGTCTTCATTTTAGGGTCGCCATTGAGTAGTGTCCCGAAACAGTGTGATCTGTTAAGCGTCAGCGACGACATATGTCGTTTTCAAAAATAAAAGCTCATTCGAGATCGTTATGAGCAACATATGTTGTTCTAATTTGTAAATAAGTTACATAGCGACATCCGTGTTACACTTACGGCTGCTATTGATCTGGTACCAGTTCGTTCTTTGACTGTGTTCGACTATTAGTTTTTAACACTTTCGGTACGAAAGATTAAGCAATTTGGCTCTTATTTACTATTTGCCATCTTTAGTTAATTGTTTTTTAATTTTAGGGAAATCCCCAAAGCTTGTTGGGTTAGTAACAGTTAACGATAAATGTTCTTGCACGTAAATTGGATGTTGGACGTCCTTCGACATAAATGACGCTTAACAGGTTTAAAGAAACCTCATCCTTTTAGGAGGGGTCACTTTTTAGCGTATCAAAACAAAGTGATCTCTGAAAAGGTTTTTATTTTAAAGATGCCACTGTCCTGGTGCCACTATAAAGAAATAGAACAATATCTTGCGTAGGAAGGGCCACTTTTTGATGTTTTTTAGAGGGCTCGTTGCGGCGGCTCCATTCGTACCCTATTAAAGCCATCAATCTTTTTTACTATTATTCCCTTCTTTGCGCCGGCCTTTGCTTAAGCATTTTTTATATCCTCTACTGAAATATTAATTTGAAAAATTATGTATTTCCATCCATGTTTTTAATGCCACTCAGCGCTTTCATTTACGATGCTTTACCACTTAAGAATCTTATTATATGACGTCATAATGCAATATTCTATTGTATTTGTACTGTAAAATGGTTAGCGACCAAAATTAATTTAAATATATAAAAACAAAAATATCTTAAAAACGTGATGTGCTTGAGAAAAAGTAAAACATTTTTGGAATCAGGGTCGAAAATACTTGGGATTAAAAACGCTCACCAGAATTTTCGTTTAAAATTTGCTGTTGATCTGTGTAATTTTAGACGTAATGGTCGTATAAAGTTGTCTACTGTAGATCAGGGGTTCTCAACCTTTTTTCGCATGGACCCTTTTTGGTCAATTTTGGAAATCGTGCCGAAAATTTAGTCAAAGACAAAAAAATTATTGTAGCCTACCAAGAAAGTTTTAAATTTCAAAACCAACGAAAGTAAAGACTTTTTTTTGGTTTCTGACTAAATTTAAGGCTTGATGTTTGTCCATTCTTGCTCTCAGAGATGTGAAACCAAGAAAAGGTCTTTATCTTTGTTTGATGTAATATTTTACAATTTTTTTGGTACAGTGACCTTTTTTTGACATTCCATTTCTGAGATTAATAATGTACAAAAACCGTGCTTTAAATTTAGTCGAAGAATTAAAAAAAGATCATCATACCTAGAAAGTTGTAAAATCTTACCACAAACAACAGCGAAGACCTAATGGTGTAATTTTACAACCCTGCGTCAACCTTTTTTTTGTCTTTTCGGTCACGTCTCCTCTCGAGTTGACTGAGTTGTCTTGTGGACCGCCAAACTAGTTCCATAAAGCCCTAATTAAATTTTTTCTCTGTAAACCCTCTAAAATTTTCTGTTTTTTGTTCTGTGAAACCCTGCGGTAGATCTATAACTTTTGAGAAACCAAATTTTTGTTTACATTTTCAACTTTTTGTTATCGTTTAAACAATAACAATCTTTTATTTTTTAGTTACTGGTAAATACCCAAAAAAAACTTTCACGTAACACTTTTGAATTTTTATAAGCTGAGAGCATTATTAGAAAAACAGAAATATATTGTTGTTTAACTATTTACTTGAATACAAGGTTGTTGAAGTTGTGTACTGGTGAGTAGAGTTGGATCCAGTTGCATTGCTAAAGTTGTCCAATTATTGCTGGTTTCGTTTAAATAAATACCTTCATAAAAAAGTGTTTTTTTGTCCAATATTATCATATCAACTACATTTATTATTTCCTGACTTGCAGAACAACAACAAAGGCATTAAAATAAGAGCAAAAACAGAGCGATTATTCTCACCAACAATTAGATAGCAAAGAAATTGCCATAGGGTTGAAATTTTTTAAAATGCTTTTTCAATTCTTATACAGTATATTGTCATGATTGGATTAAAAAAGGGTTTATTAAGACAATTACGCAAGAAAAGTGAGTTTTACAAGAATGCAGAAATAAGACCAAAAAGAGAGGTGAACCAAGAATGTGTTGATGATTGAAACGGTCTTTATGCCCAGGCCAAATTCCAGCCAAATTAAAAAACATTATTTTTAATTTTTTTTGATATTTTAAATTGCTTGTTAAACTAATTCAATTTTCAAAAATTTTCTTTTGGATTAATGCGTAAGATAATTCTAATAAAGTTTTTAAAACTATATCATTAACAGAGAGAAAAGCAGTGATGTTTACAATTTTTAGATAGAATTTTTAGTCCTTTATTAATAAAACAATTTGTGAACAATTTTAAAACTACTTTAGTACTTGAAGGTGGTTTATAAATTCATTAAACTACATAAAATTTCATGTTAAATTTCTGCTTACTCGTTACTGACAATGCTTCAGTGACAACCAACCCACATCTTTGTATTAAACTTGATTCATTACAAAACCGATCATAAACCAACGATGAGTAATCAGTGAAAGCAAGCCACCGGTTTGAACAAACTTCATCAAACTCTGGACAATTCCAAGCTTTCAAAGTCGCTAATGTTCTTGACAAATATGCTCCTTGAATAAACCAGTTTCTGTATAAGTTTTTGGTGATATTTTTACAACAGTGAAGTTCCTGAGTTCGATTTTGAATCAACAAGTCAGGGGCTGCAACGCATTCCTCGACAAGAAAATTTTTATGATTGCTTGAAATATTTTGAGGTGCAACTACAGTCAAACTAATTAGAATAATCATCATATAAGAAAGCATCTTGCTATTTCAAAATAAAGATGTTTATAAATGAACAAGTAAAAAATATTTGAATTAAGTTATCAAGCGTAAAATTTGCAAATTAAAGGTCAAAAAGTTTTTAGCTTTTTTTATCTGAAACAATAAAAATTGTGTTTAAAGTTTTTCAAATTATTATTTTTACAGAGTTGTTTTAGTCAGTATAGATATATTTATTATAATAATAAAAATTAATGGAATTAGCAAAGTAATATTAAGATCACCCACTTGCGCTATTCTGTTGTGTCCTTGGGAAAGACACTTTACGGCACATTCCCCTGCTTGGTGGTCCTGGCAAGCAGTTCTAAATTACAGTCATATCTCTATTAAATTACAAGCGGACTGCAATATCTTGGTATCTCCAGAAGCAGGTCGGGGTAATTGCCTATCCTATGTATTAGCGCCTCCGTCGCTTTCCTGCGAGTCAGGAGGATAAAAGAGATAAAAAAAATAAAAAATAAAAATAAAGATCATCAATGTCATCTCTATTTATCCTTTTGACTTACATAAAAACGTAACAGTCAAGTGATTAGTGTGACCTGGTTTCAGATCGATGCCAAGATATTGGTGTCAGTTAAATTTTGTTTTTATTTAATTTTTTAGCTTTTACAAGTATATAATGATACGACTACAATTTGGAAGTGCTAGCTAAGACCTCCAAGAAAAGGCAAAATATTCTAAAGTGTTTCCAAGGAAACAAGGTAAATGACGGAATCAGGATTTGAATCTTCACTGTGTCGATCGCGTTCGCCATCAATACGGCGCTCCTATCTAATCGACCATACTGACGACAGGATAAAAGGCAAAATTGTCCCAAGTCTAAAAGTGCATTTAAAATATGTAGAAGATGCAATAGAAAGATTGTCTGCAACTGCAATACTTTTTTTATCAATTTTATTAAATTATTAGCATTTTATCTATTGTATTAGTTTCTAGCAGCTCATCTTTCTCAACGGGGAAATTTGTAAATAAAAGGAATTGTAGGGAGACATATACCATATATACCCGTCTATTAGTCGCACCTTTTTGACCCGAAATCTTGTTTGAAAATCAGAATACGGTTTATAGTCGATGAATTCAAAATTACCTAAATTTTGTGAAGAAATTTGATGAAATGCTGACCAGACTATGAAAGCTGCTAAACCGCCATCTTGACTCGATTCGTCTAACTTCAAAAGCGCTCAAATTAATCACGGCAAGAAAGGTGAAAGCAGCTATAACGCTTTATTTACTGCATAGCAATTACTGCACAGCGAAAGCATTTTATGTACATATGTATTTAAATATTCTCTCAATTTTATATCAGACTGTGTGCTAATATGTCTAAATCCTTTAGATTTTAATCGATTGTGGTATTAGACTTATTTTTTGCATACCAAAATAGCGTGCTTTGATGTTCAATATTTACATTTTTTGTTTCATTAAAGTTTTCAAATATAAATGCGTCTTATTTTCGTGTTACTACTGAGAGGGGAGCGTTTTAGACATTCAAAAAAAGGTGCCGCTTATACACGAGGGCGGCTAATACACGGGTATATACGGTTAATAAAATTTCGTATAAGCAAGAATTTTAAACGCAATAGCCTGCTAGCAATTAAAAAAAACAGGTAATCAAAAGACAATGAGTAAAACAGAAAAACTTAATTTAGAAAAATTTTGTTATTTTGTTTAATATATCAGCATCACACTTCTTATAAGCTAAGCTAGCAATTTTATTCTCGCAAAGAAATGGCGGTTAAATGACACGCTAAAGAAGGCTTATCGACAGAAGAAAGTAGTCTGATCCACAGAACGATCACTGAATTAAATTCTAAACGGTTGCTTGATTGAAAAATTAATAATGACGCTACTTTGTTTACAATTGCTCAAAATTCTTTCAAAAGTTCAATTTATCATGATTAGTTGTCAGCTCAGCTGCGAAAAGTCAGATGCGTCAAGCAAAACTGCCTTTTATGATCATATTCATTGAACAGCTTCAGTTTTAGTTCATATTGTTTTGTGTTTCAAAACGAAAAATGCACTAGCCTATAAATGTAACAAAAAATTTTTCTAGAGCATCAAAATACAGCAAAATAACCATATGGTCTTCTAGTTAACTGCCTCCCTCCTAATGTAGCAGGACACAAACAAGATAATTTTACTTTAATAAAACACAACGGTAAACTTAAGAAACACACAGTACATTTGAAAAAATGGTAAAGAATTAATAGCGATTTTAGTTGTTATCAAATAAATTTACATGTGCCGGCTGACTTGATTAAATTGTTGTAGCATTTTATCTGATATTGACTAGTCAAGTGTAAGGTAACATTGACAGCAAAAAAAAATTAATGTGTTGGAATACCGAGATGGTTCAAAATTTCTTAGAAATAAAATCCACAACTAAGGTTTTTTAAAAACATTGGTATAAGTATAAGTAAAAATTTTGGCATAAATGGTAGATTAAAAACATTGGTATAGTCGGCAGCGTGACCGAATGGTTAAAGCGCTGTGATGGTGATCAAACATGGTCTCGGTCAAAACCTACTTGCGCCATTTTATTGTGTCCTTGGGAAAGACACTTTTTCGCGGTCTTGGCAAGCAGTTCTATATTAAAGGTATATCTCTATTTGATTTCAAGCAAAGAGCAATATCTTTGCATCTCTTGAAGCAGGTCGGGGTAATTGCTTACTCTAGCTTTTAGCGCCTCCGTTGCTTTCCTGCGAACCAATACGATAAATATAGAGATAAAAAAAAAACAATTAAAAAATAAATGAAAAGTTATTAGCCCTCTAAAAAGCTGTAATTTGAAGGGATCATATATCTCACTTTTAATTATGTACATAGCACATATTGTGAATTTCGATAATTATATTGTAATACTTGAGTATAAGAATTCAATTGTGTATCTAGGCTGGCAATTTCAAAGTTTGCCGTAATCATTAAAAGAATCCCTTTTTGCATTGCACTTTTTCCCAATCATTGTGTCAATGTCAATTACGAAATAATATTATCTAAATTGGAGACCATATCAGGATTAGATGAAAAAATTAAGTTTAAAATTGCAAAATCTTTTTTACGTAGGTTCTAAAACATGTTGGGTCAAATTGAGATCAAGTATAGTTTTTATAAATTTGAAAGAACCATGATTAAATTTAAAATTTACCCAATCAATAGACGGAGAATTAATGCATTTATTTGTCGGTTCCTTATTAAGCTGCTGTTTAGACGGTGATATATGATACCTACCAAAATGGAAACATCAGTTCTAAACCGTACTTTGCACTGTTTTGACTCAAGGTCTTTATTATAAGATAGTGATTCATCATCTGTACATTTGAAGTTTTTTGAAACATCGAGCAACACACCACCTCCAACTTGATTGATTCTATCATTTCTGAATAATTATAACCATTAAATGATAGTAGCGAGTCTGATATACAGTTGCTTGTCCAAGTTATTCCAATAAAGGTAAGATAATAATGAGAGGCATTTACGGACAATAAATGCAGTTTATTATAAATGCTTCTAGCATTTCCTAAGAAAAAGTTGGAAGCCTTGTTTGCTTTTTTTTCAAGAGTTTATTTCAGGTTATATTAAGAGATTTTGGGTTTCTTAATGCAGTCAAAGCAGTGGTAACAGGCTTATTGCTGCCGGCTTCAAAGTTAAACGTTTTTTAAAAATGTTGGTTAAACAGGTGTAACATTTAATGCAGGAGGTTCTATGAAAGAATTGCTCATAAGGGACCGGAAATAAAAAAGCATTGCTAATTTTAGCAGATATATTTCCGGAATAATCGTCAGGATTTGAAGTTTTAGACCTATGAAAGTTACTTGTAGATCTATCTTTGAGTAGCTTCTCACGCGGATTTTTACACCTTTGGTATTGAGCTTCCCTCTCATTTCTTGTTATATTTGGATTGATCCAGTAGACTTTCTCAGATTCTACAATTTTTCTTCCTTTACATTATTGTGGAAATGGCCCAGATGGTAGGTACTTTCTCGTAATCTGGGCTGTAAGTAAGTCTGTTCATTAATGTTAAAAATGACATACCGAAACTAAACCTACTAAAATAGAAGAGTATCCATCCATTCCGATGTTCAGCGTGGGTCTGCTAATCGGCAAACGTCGTTTTCAAGACGGGGCAATGCCTGGATAAAACTGCTCTTTTCATGGCACATACCCAACAAGTTCCGAAAAACCGCTATTCTTCAGCTGAACATCGAAGGCATCACTACAAACAAGATGAACGTTCTTCATCACCTCGATCTGCAGTCTGAGGCACTCGTCATCCTACTACAGGAGACCCACTGCACTGATGCAGAGAAGTTGGTACTTCCAAACTATCAACTAACTGGGTCTTCTTTAAGCAGAAAGCTCGGCCTTGCCACGTTTGTCTACAAGCAACTGAGACACACGCTTTTGGACCAATCTCCACCGACATCGCAGATCGAGTGGGTGTGTGTGGACGTTGATGGCTATAAGATAGTCAACGTCTACAAACCACCACCAACACGATTGCAAACCCTGGATCTCCCAGTGTTTCCTCACCCCTGTCTTTACGCTGGCAACTTTAACTGTTGTCATGCTGACTGGGGTTATGATGATAACAGTACGGACGGTGAGGCTTGGCTGGCTGGGCAAGTATTAATTGTCTTGCCCTCCTATATAATGCCAAGGACGTTTCCAGTTTTTTACTCCGGCAGCCGGAACACTGGCATCAATCCGGATCTAGCTTTCGCTAGCGTAGGTCCAAACAATCGCTTACCGGATAGACGTGTCCTTGAAAAGTTCTTCAGGTCACAACATCGACCTTCGCTTATTACACCACCAAGGTTTGCTATGGCAGTGTCAAGCATGCCTGTTAAGCGGTGGAACTTCCGCAAGACCAAATGGAGTTACTACATTGCTTTGACAAATAAATTTGCAAAGACTTTGTTGCCGCCTGATACACTTGATGTGGATGTGGCTTACCAGGACTTCTGTAACACCATTAAGAAAGCAGCCAAAAAGACTATCCCACTCGGGTATCGAAATAACTATGTTCCCAATTGGGTTGCAGAGTGTAAATCCCTCTATAAAACCTTCCTGCAGTCTCCTCAGAAAGACGACTCAAGTTTGGCTGCTACAGCTCTGCTTGCCAAGCTTGACAGGAAGCGGAGGGATTGATGGTCTAAGGCAGTTTGGAGCATTGACTTCCCACACTCTAGTCGAAAAGCATGGAGTATTTTAAACAACCTTACTGGTAGGTCACGACACTCTCCTCGTCACTGTCCCGTTTCAGCCAATGCTATTGCATCTCAGCTGGTTAGAAATGGGAAATACAAGGCTGTTGATTCCGAAGAAGTGTCTGACCTTTGGAGGGCCACAACACCAGACCCAGCAAATATCTCTGACACTTTTTTACAGAGAGAATTTGCTGCTGTCCTCCAACATTTAAAACCAGGTAAAGCTCCGGGACCTGATTCCATCTGCCCCGAGCTTATACTCCATGCCGGAGCTGCTTTGAAGTCCTGGTTACGTGACTTTCTTTCTTCCTGTTTGCGCCGACTCAAAATTTCCAAGATCTGGAGAAGAGCGCTTGTAGTCGCGATCCCAAAACCATCGAAGCTCTTGGGAAACCCGAAAAAGTTACCGACCAATATCTCTGCTCTGTGTCCTTTACAAGATCCTCGAGGGCTTATCTACGCCCGCGTTGAACCATTAATTGATCCACTGCTCCCGAAAGAGCAGGCTGGGTTCCGACGCGGGAAGTCAACCGTAGATCAAGTTGTTCTGCTAACCCAGAACATCGAGGATTCTTTTGAGGCTAAAAAAAAGGCCGGTGCCGTATTTTCCAATCTGACAACTGCTTATGACACTGTCTGGCACTGTGGCCTTACCTGCAGGCTGCTGAGATTTCTTCCAAATAAGTACATGGTCAGAATGATTATGGAACTTGTTCGAAATCGAAGTTTCACCCTTACTACCGGTGACAGCAAGCAAAGCAGGCTACGCCGTCTTAAAAACGTTCTTCAGGGATCGGTCCTGGCTCTCCTCCTATTTAACATCTATACGTACGATCTTCCTTCCATGATTTCCAGAAAGTTTGCTTATGCTGATGATTTAGCATTGTTGCACTCTTCTGGAAACTTGCACTCTTCTGAAAAAGACTCGTGGGCTCGGGATGGGGTGCTGAGCTTATACTCATGAGCTCAGCACCCCATCCCAAGCCCACGAGTCGCCTCAGCAATGTGGCGCTGAAACACACTATGCGTAGCCACCTTATCTCTATATAGTCTGCTCAACAGCTGAGTACTGTGCGCCAGTCTGGTGTCGCAGTGCTCACAGCCTCATCGACAGTGTCTTGAACGACGCCTTGCGCATAGTTACTGGATGCCTGCGTCTCACTCCAACGTACCACCTACTCATACTCTCAGGCATTCAGCCAGCTGAGCTTCGCCGAATGGGAGCGACACTCTCCTTGACTCACCGTGGATCTCTGGACCCTGTTCATATCTTGTATGGTCTTTAAGTGGGTCCTCAGATACTCGCCAAGTGAGACTAAGATCCAGACGCCCGTTTGTGCTAGCTGCGCGGAATCTTTTGGACAACCTTGCCAGACTTGGCATCCGCCCTTCTAAATGGACAAATCACAAATGGAAACGGAGTACTTTGAAAATTCTTCCAGGCTCTGTCTTTTGTGCCCGGGACTGGTGCCAGGCCTGTTGGGATGGGCTTACCCCAAGTAGCTTGGGTTAAACTCAACCGCCTGCGGATTGGTGTTAGGCGATTCCATTTGTCCATGCACAAATGGGGTCTCGCTCCTTCACCGAATTGCGAGTGTGGTGCCCCTGAACAAACCGCAGACCATGTTATAACAGCGTGCTCTATACATCGGGCACCACATGGAGCACGAGGTCTGACGGTTTTGAATGACAAACTCGATACTGGCTTAATAACATCATTGCCAGCACCTGATTCAGGCAGTAAAGCAACTTGGAGTAGTAAAAGGATAAACCCTCGGCCCCAGTTCTGTTAGTGTCTGACCTGGAGTGGATGCCTCTTCAAACGACGACGAAGAAGAAGAAGATTGTGGAAAGAGTGTCGGATTCTTGTTTAAGAGTGACCAAAACTAATCTCGGTTTAATATATTCTGAAAATTTATGTTGTCCGTTCTGCCTATGTATTTTGCTAGAAAGATGTCTTTTTGAGTCGGTTTAAATTCAAGAGGGCAAAACAACTCATAAATTTGTTTGCTAATTGAGCTGTTGTCGTGTGATCCTTTATCCAATCCAGAAACAATTAAGTTTTATTGGCTGATTTTTTTTAGACATATTTGTTTCAATAGACTCACATAGCAATAGATGAAATCTTTCCCTATGTTTCATTAATCAAGATTGTTGGCTGCTATTTTACAATATTAGCATAAGATTTAAATGATGATAATTTCAATGTATTCCAGCATTCTGACGTGATAAATTTTAGAACAAACTTGTATTCCGCAAAATTTTTTTAACTTTAGCACTTAATGTGCGTTTCCACTGAATGTACCATGGTACGTTAACCTGGACTAAACGTATTTTGAAATTTTGTTATTTTCCAGTTAATGTACCTGATACATTAAGTGGAAAACTCCGGTAACTCCAATTACATCACACCAAACACAAACACTCCAACACATCTACCACCCAATCAAACACAACAACCTACTTCACCGGACATCACAACGGTTTGAGCAAACTTGCATGGTTGCACTGGCGGGCAGACCATCCGATCACTTACCGTTACTCATCAACCTCAGTATACGTCACACAAACAAAAAAACTGGCTTTTGCTTCACTAAAACTTATATGTTCAGTAAAACAATAAATAAAACAATATACGTACAAAGCTGTCACAGCTAAGAGCCAGCAAATCACCACTATAGCAAAATTACGTACATATAGTGAACCCTAATACTTGCATGCCACAGTGCCCTCTATGCTTGTCACACAAAAATGACACTTATCACCTCTTCAACTGTAGTCAAGTATCTACACAACACAACACCACTAGTCTGTGGAAAAAGCCTTTGGAAGCAGCAAAGGTAATCCAAGGGTGAGAATCTAGATTGGCCTCAATGAGGGGTTAAGAGATGGCTGCTCCAAGATATCCTTGGAGGAGGAGCAACAACAACAACAACAACAACAACAACAACAACAACAACAGAATGCTTTTATGCGATTCTCAACTTAAACACTCCTGTTCATTGCAGCCATTGTTGCCACGCTCTTCCAATCTTTTCTGCATATCTCGCAGATTTTAACTCCGGCTCTCTGTTCTAGTCTCTCTCAGTGACTCTCTCTGTGTGTCTGTGTGTCACTAGGTACGGCAAGAATATATAATAAATTAAATTTCAGACCACAAAATGTAATTTAAAATTAATTTTATTTGCCCCGACGGAGTGTTTTGTCTGCCTAGGTTCGTCAAAGTGCGGCTAAAAATCTTAAAAAAAGCTTATTCAAATAGAATCTATCTTAACCGCCGTTTGACGAGCCTAGCAGACGAAAGAGTCTGTTGGGGCAATTTAATTAAGTTTAACCGCAATGACTTGACGTTATTGAGCACTTTTCCGATAAATAGCAACCAAAAAATTAAAAAAAAACTTGCAAAAAAAAAAAATATATATATATATATCTGTTTGCCTTTGCCGGCACAGAGCTCAATAACTTTAAAGCTAGAGCAGTATGTACTAATAAAAACACTAAGCAGAATTAAAAATTTAAAATCCACGACAGCCTGTTTTGCCGAAAACGGCTCATCGAGTGGAATCTGTAAAGTAATAAAAAGCGTAAAATATTGATGAAATTAAAATCATTATTATACCGATTGACATTGATAAATTATTCACTAAATTTTCCATTCACTCATTTAGTGGATAATTATGACTACTACCACTTATATTATTACTACTATTACTAAATAATTGACAACTGTCTGGCATTAATAGATAATTATGGCAACTATCCATTCATTTTGTAGATAATTTATGAGTGTCACTTGATAGAATAATGATTTAATTTTATTAATATTTTGCGCTTTTATGCTTTTTATTACTTCACAGATTTCACCTGATGAGCTATTTTTGGCGAAACAAGCTGTCATGGATTTTAATTTTTTAATTCTGTTTTAGTGTTTTTTGCTAATAAATATATGCAGTGTACTGTATAACTTTTAAGTAAACACTTGACGATTCTATGAAATGAAACAGACTCTTGTGGTTTAAACCAGTGCTACCCAAACTTTTTAATTAAGTGTACTAGTAACGCACTTTTCGTGATTCGGCGTATCACTTACGTCTTTCAAACAAAAAAACAGACAATAGCAAGTCTAATTCTAGTTTTTCAACAACTATACAGTAATCAAAGTCACAAACGCTTTTATTCTAATCCTTTACTGCAAAGTATGGCCAGCTTCTTTTCTATCAGTATCCAATTGCGGTTTTGTGGAAGACAATGCTTCTGGAAGAGGAGCATGGATATCTATTGCATTTCTTGCTTTTTCTTTAAATAACTCATGGTCGAAAAGCCAGCTTTACAAAGATATATAAAAGGAGATGGAAGTAGTGTTTTAATAGCCATGTCACTCAAACTCGGATATTTTACTTTCATTTTGATCCAGAAGTTTGCAAGTGAGGTTGATTCAAAACAATTGTGCAAACCTTCATCAGCAGGTATCTCTAACAATTTATCTTTCAAATCGACACTTACATTAAACTCTTGTACATTTACTTTCGGTGCAAATGGATTTCGGATCTATTTATTTCCTCTTCGTGGATCATTTTGTTCTGGAAAATAAGGTTGAATACGTTCAATCAAATTTGTCAAATGCTTCGTGGTGGTATTTAAAATAGTTTTGACATTCCAATTTTCTCCTACATCTTCGATAACTGCTGTTAAGTTTTAAAACATGTTGTAACAATTTCTTGAAATGCTTATCTTCCATGCTTTTAGCTTTAGTTGTACACTATCAATTTTACCAGCTGTTGCAAAAAGTAAAGAATTTTTTCCTTGCATTTAAGTGTTGTGAGGTCATTAAAAATAGCAAATATATCATTTAGTAAGCGAGCATGGCAAGCCAATGTTCATCTCAAAGTAGCTGTACCTATACTGGATTTTTATCATGCAAAAAGATTGCCAGCTTCTTTATTACTATTGATTGTTCTACTGTATCATTGCAGCAGCGAAATTAGAAACATACTCCTACGCAATGTTTAATATCTAACCCATTGTTTTCAATGTAATCAACAATGGTCTTTGATGTTTCTGTACCGATTGTTCTTTGAGGAAGCGCTGTAGAGAAAAAAACTTTTTTAAATTCATTTTCATATTCATAACGCACATACACCATCAGAATTGCATTTCAGCAATACCTGTGCTTTCAGCGAGTTGCAGAAAATAGTACTTAGCCAATTTCATTTGATTAATAAGTTAAATTTCCATATTATTAGCCAAATCAGCAACTAGTTGTGCAATAGTGTCTTTTGAGAGTGGCACTTTTTCAACCTTTGTAGCTGCTGCTTCACCAAGAATTTCCTAACAAACATCTTGTAAACATTCTTTTACTAACTTTTCACCAACGCTATATGGTTTTTGAACTTTTGCAATTCTTAGCGCTACTTTGTAGGATGCATGTAAAGCTTAAGTATTTGTATGAGATAGTACATAAATTTTTTTTGCGCACATTTTAATTTGCCTCGTTTCCTTTAAAAAAACTCTTTTGGCGTAGTTACTAATTTCTTTATGTTTTGAAAGCAAGTGTCTCTTTAGATTTGCTGATTTCATCGAATCATTGCTAAGTACAACTCCACAAACTACACATTGCAATTTCGGCACATCAGCATTATCAGTCGGTATAAACCCAAAATGTAAATACGATGCATCATATTTGCAAACAAAACTTGAACACTTCTTTTCACCGCCAACACTTTGAAACTTTCAACATCACTTTCTCCCGAATCCGAACCAATAAGTTATGAAAATGTTTGTTTTTGATGCATATACATATCCATAGGATCTCGCTTCGCCATTTGAAAAGATTTTATAAATTTAAGTTGAAACAACAGTAGGCTAATTTCAATAAAAAAAAAAAAAAACGGTGCCTGCAGCATATGTTGAAATAACAATATGGTTATTTTACTGCTGAAATATCTGTTAAGAAACTTTTATTTT
Organism: Diplosoma virens; assembly: GCA_963680785.1. Taxonomy (NCBI): domain Eukaryota; kingdom Metazoa; phylum Chordata; class Ascidiacea; order Aplousobranchia; family Didemnidae; genus Diplosoma; species Diplosoma virens. The sequence continues at coordinate 28,744,895 of OY796893.1, forward strand.
AAAAAACTTTTACAAAAGAAATTAAAGCTAACTTCTTCAAAGTTTACCTTCAACAAAAGTACTTAGAAAATATCAGTTCAAAAATAAAGTAGTTTTAAACTCTTATTTTTAAGCTGTTATTTTCTAAGTATATTCTGTACTATACTGTATTCTGAATTCTAAAATATTTTGTTGTGTTTAACTATAGTTAACTGCGGGAAGACAAAGAATAACAGTTGCAAAATAAAACCTTTTTTGCGTCACAATAATGAGTATTGTTTGACTATGACTTAATCTTAGTCAAAGCATTTTCTCTGTCACACAAGTCGGCTTTGGGTTGCAAAGGTAGATTGAACGTTGTTGCGGTCAGGACATGTTATGAAATGGAATGGAATGGAATAGAAATTTTCCATATTTTAAATTCATCGAAATCTTGCATTCTATTTCGTTCCATACTTAAAAATCTTTTATTCCATTCCATATTTCATATTCCATACATTTTCCATAGTTTGTATCATATCAAAAACCCTAAATTTCATTGTGACCCGATAGTTGATCGAACGACACTTGATCGTACGAGACTCGATCAAAACAACATTTGATCGAAACGACATTTGGTTAAAACGACGTTTGATTGAAAAGAAAATTGATCGAAACGACATTTGTTGAAAACGACATCAAATCGAAATGACACTTGATCGAACAATAAAAGAGAAAATTTACAACTTAAAATCTGTCCCGGTTTTGTCAATTTTTTGTCCCAAAGACATAATGATCTCTAAAAAAAAAGGTCTTCCTTTTGAATCTGTCCCGGTTTTGTTCATTTTTTGTCCCAAAAACGTTGTAATCTCTAAAAAACTTTGAATCTGTATCTGATTTTTCAAGAGGTCCTCATGGGTGAGGCCATGGCACGCTTTCCCCTTTTAAATACGTTACTGACTACAATGCAAAAAGAATGCAAAAAATGTCTGCAATAGGCATCTAACGAAACATAACCATGACAAGAGATCTACTTGTTGCCCTCCTGAAAATGCTTTGCCCAGGGACCTTGTTAAAAAATCCTGACCTTGACATTGGTAAAAAATTATAAAGAATAAAAGCAAACTGTCTTTTTACTGATAGCCTCTATTTTTGTGAATCTAATTTATAGTAACGAAGAGATTGTTTAATTGTAAAAACATACAAAAATAAAATCTTTTTTTGTATCAACTTTCATTTTGATCAAGTGTCGTTTCGATCAAATGTTTTTTCGATCAAATGTCATTTGATCAAGTGCGGTTCGATTAACTGTCGTAGCACCAAATTTCATACCATGTAAATTTTAATAAGTGTTTTTAGAAGTTTAACTCAGGACTGGACAAACTTTTTAGCTCGAGGGCCGTATTTAGAAGTTGACTTTGTTTGAGGGCCGCGTTATAGAAATTTCTAAAAAAAAGGTCTTTATTTTGAATTTGTCTCGACTTTCTTGATTTTCATACCGAAACATATTTTTATACCGAAACATATAACATATTTTTCAGTAGTAAATCTTTCTCGGATATTTTGATTTTTCTCCCTAAAAACTAATAATTTCAAAAAGGTCTTCACTGTAAATTTTTCTCAATTTTCTTAATTTTCGTACCTAAAAATCAATGATCGCTAAAAAAAAACCTAGAGTTTGGTTGAAGACAAACATAAATTAATAACTTTTTAAATGATTTGTATGAGGCTTTCGCGTGCTGCACAGAAGATTAGTTTGAGGCTTTCGCGTACTGCACAATAGTTTGCTCACCCCTGGTCTAACTTGTCCGAGTAATAAATTTGTAATTTTAATCTTTATTTTAATTAATTGTATTTAAATGTATAGATAATCCGCATCAATATTTGATTAGATCTAAAAAATTTGTTTTTTGTAGTTGTTGTGGTTTTCATTCATATTTAACCATTTCCTCAGCTATAGATTGCTACCTTAGCGTGGTGGAGGGGTTTGCATTTTCCATTATCCTAAAAACAATGCCGTCTGTGGTTTTCGACATCTCTCAGGGCTACCCATGGCGGTAAGGTCAAAGGTGAGAAGCAGACCAAAAGTAATCTAACAAATGTAGCGAAATGAATAGTCTGAATGACAATATTTATACTGCATCGCGCGTCGCGCAGGATAAAAAGGTCCGCGTTCGTGCTTTAGGCAGAGGGGCCCGTTCGAAAAGTAAACTACATTTTCCCCCATAAGCTGACCATAACTAGAAACCCATTTATGCATTCGCTACGCATTTGGGGAGGCAAATGGGGGGAACGCACAGTATCTGTACTTGAGTTGGTCTCAAACGTCGGGATGTCTGCATGGAAAACTGGAACGTTACTTTACTCACTGGAAAAGAACAAGAACTGGTTTGTGGGAGACAGAGCATTATCATCTTGATATTGTTGGAGTTTCCTCTATACCAGGGGTGGGCAAACTGCGGCCCCTGACGATGTTTTGTGCGGCCCGCGGAGCTCTTTTTAAAAAACACATACCCTCTCTTTGAGCCACAGTTGCATAGAATTATGTCGGGAATACCCCAGTTTCAGTTTCTTATGTTTTAATGCTTTTAGAAAACACACCAAGGTTTTGGGAGAGAAATAGTGAATCACAGATCGAATGTAAATGAAGACCTTTTTCTTTAAAGATCACTACGATTTCGGGAGAAAAATAGCGAAATTTCAAATCAAATAGAAGAGAAGACCTTTTTTAGGGATCACTACAATTTTGGGAGAAAAATAGCGTAATTTGCGACCCGCGAACAAATTCAACATCCAAATGCGGCCCTCAGTTAGCTTCCACGGCCGCAATGCGGCCCGCAAGCGAAAACAATTGCCCACCCCTGCTCTATACTGTTGAATTGAATGTGCCGTGGCTCTGATACTGTTGAATTGAATGAAGACTGAAAGCTTTTCAACTGAGGTGTAAAGTAACGAAGTCTGCTCAAGCATGGGTAGGCATTTTTGTAAGCTCTTGCCTGGCCCACTGTGTCACTGATTAGATTCCACTCGGAGGAAGGGTTTATCTCCTTAAACTTAGCCTACAGGATCGGTCACTGTGTATTTTGCAGTTGTACGCACCAAACACTGAAACACAGTACCAGCCTTTCTCAGATGAAGTAGTTTTACAGAATTATGTTGCTTTACAGAAAGTAACATCTGCAGAACCAATTGTCCCACTGGGTGGTTTCAATGCACATGTGGGTACTGACGACAAGACATGGAAGGATGTTATTGGAAGACAAGGAAATTTTGACATTAACAGAAATGGAAGCTGTTTTCTCAGTTCTGTGCCACCAACAGACCGTGCATAATAAACACCTTTTTTCGGCACAAGGAGATTCACAAGTACACCTAATACAGAGGTTCGGTGGGACGACGTTCTATAATTGATTTATGCATTGTCTCAGCGAACTTGTTTTCTTCTGTGGTCAATGTTCGTGTTAAAAGAGGAGCTGAACTGTCTACCGACCATCACCTAGTTATTTGCATTCTGAAAAGGCCTGAATTATCCAAGAACAAGGAAACGATTCAGAGGACGAAGAGTATACAGAATCAAGTGAGAATTACCAGCCGATTAAAAGGTGAGACACAGTTTTGCAAGCAAAGTTGCTTTCCTGTTCAGAGAACTCCCTGAATATATTGAAGACACCGAAACGTTGAGTTTTTATTATTGTTTTTACTTTTCAATAAAGTATTAACAGCAATTTAACTCAGATTTTACCAGAAGAGCATGAATAAAGATTTTTATATTGAAGACGTTGAGACTGAGTGGGATTTATTTAAATCATCAGTCATTACATCTGCAGCTGCTAGTTGTGGTTGCAAACGTGTGGGAGGTCAAATGGGTAGTGAGAAAAAACTGCTTGGTGGAACCAAGAAGTTAAAAAAGCTATCCGTGCAAATAAAATTGCGTTTAGAGCTTGGTTAACAAACAAGTCATCAGAGCAGCTTCAATTTCGGTACTCGACAGCACGTAAGACTGCATCCACTATTGTCAAATAGTCTAAACAAAAGTCATGGGAAAAATTTGGATAAAAGTTGGATACAGACTATAGATCGGCAAACAAAGTATTTTGGCGAACCATTCGTCGTTTGCGCGGAAAACAAGCACCAGTTGCCATATTCATCAAGATACTAGTGGTGTGCTTCTGAAGCATCAAAAAGGCATCCTAAATTGTCGCAGACAATACTTTTGGCAGTTTTTACATCCAGTAACAGTCCAACATTTGGAAACATCCGAGGAACGATTTGGTGAAAAAATTCATCTAAACGAAGCAGAGGTGAGCACAGAAATCAAATCTTTGAAAGCTGACAAGGCCCCTGGTGAAGATGATATTTGACCCGAAATGTTAAAGGCCATAAACAACTTTGGGGTTCGTTGGGTGACTCGTGTATGCCAAGTAGCGTGGAAAACTAGTGAGGTACCAAAACAATGGCAGGCCAGTGTGTTGATACCTATTTACAAAAAAAGAAGACAAAAGAAATGCGCTAACTACAGGGGCATTTTTTTATTAAGTCTTCCTGAAAAGGTCTATGCAAAGTGCCTCGAAAAGAGATGCCGTGAAATAGAACCTCAACTTCAGGATGCACAATGCGGATTTTGTCCTGGAAGATCCCCATGGCTTGATCTTTTCTCTTCAGTAAGTTCTTGAGAAATCGTAGGAAAATGCCAAAGAAGTGTATACATGCTTTGTAGACCTTGAAAAAGCATACGACAGTGTTTCAAGAGACAAGCTGTGGGCAGTACTACTGTAGTATGACGTAAGAGGTCAGCTATTAGCTGCTATCAAATCGTTGTACAAACAGTCAGAAGTGTGTGTTCGTGTCAATGGCATGAAAACAAAACCTTTTAATGTCAGTGTTGAACTACGACAGGGGTGTATTCTTTCTCCTCTTCTGTTCATTATATACATCGACAAGATAGATCAAGGGTGGCGAATCTTTTTTTGCAAACGTGGTAAAATATTAAAAATAATGTTTAGCAAGTTTATATCATGCTGTTACATTGAACAAAACTAGAGCAAAACATACAGTATACAAATTATTGACTATATTTATTAACATAAAGCACAATAAGTCAATGAGATTTTTTTTCTCTGATTTGGATGCTAAGCCTTTCATATCTGGTTCATACTCTGTCACTTTAAGCAATACGCACGCAGATGAAGACTCATCAATCATGCTACTTTTTCTCAAATTGTTTTTGATCAAATTCATTTGAGAAAACAAAGATTCACAAGAATATGTAGATAAAAAAATTGATAAAATACCAATTGCTAATCTTTTTAGACAAATGAAAGTATTAGGAATGACGCTCCATGTTTTCAGTATTTTTTCTTCTGCATTGTATGTGATTACAACAAGCGCTCAATCATTCTCTATTAATTCCAAGTCACTTCTCAAATCGATAAACTTTTGTTTCCATATAGAACTAGACTGAAATTCAATTAATTGCATTTCCATACCTTCCCAATTAACACTTCAAGCTTTCTAAATTAAGGGTTTCTAGTGATGCTGAGTCTGGATGCGAAATAAACCGTGTTGTTTCAGATAATTGCCTGAATTGTGTGAATCTATAAATAAATTCGTCAATTAACTCTTCAATAACTTCACAAAACACTCTTATCTACTGATGTAGTTCTTGTTCAGGATGGTCATAGATTCAAGTTGTGAAAAATATTTTTTTGTGTTTTTGAAATACTTGAAGGTTTTCGAAGCAACATTTCGATGGAAAACTTGTAATTTTGCTTTGAATGCTTTGATTAAATCAAACATGGTAAGAATGATTATGTTGAGGCCTTGCAAGCCAGAGTTCAATTCGTTTACATGTAAGCACAAATCAGTAAAAAACATTAATTTTAAAATCCATGGGCTATCTGACAACTTTTTATACTTTTCAAGAATTTTTTTGGTTGTTTAAAAAAGTATAATTTCATCCAAGCATTCAACAAATCGTTGCAAAACCTTTCCTCGACTTCGCCATTGTACATTATTATACATCAGCAAACCACCATGCATTGAATCCATATCGCTGAGCAGTTATTGAAACTCGTTTGTTTATTGCACGAGCAAATGTTAAGTTAATTAATTTTGTTACTACACATTCATGATTTCCTGCAGTGATTTAAAAGCAGTTTTTGCACGTAACACTTGCTGATGTATAATGCAGTGAAAGCTCAAAATCGAATGCCCAATATGCTGTGTAAATAAATTGATAAAGCCATTCTCTTTTCTGGTCATACTGCAAGCACGCTTCTGTTGATACTGATACTATTTTAGAAAGATCAAGTTTTCTTTCAGCCCGTTCCTTCACAACAGCATTGCATATGTTTATTCCTCTTGTTGTTGTTTCCAATGACGATAAGTTGATCAACTCTTCCTTAATGATATTACCTACCAAATAACGACCAAAAATTGCTAAACGAACCGAGCCTGTTACGTCAGTACTTTCATCAAGACAGATAGACAATAAATCCCAAGAACTTATGTCTATACTTTGCTGGTGAGAAACATTGTCAGCCATATTCAAAATTCTAACTTTTACTGTGTTTCTAGATAAATGTATTTCTTTTATTCGTTGAGTTATTATTATTTTTTTTCTTTAAAATTTTCAAATAGAACTGGTGCACATTCAAGCCATGCTTGTTTAATAAATTGTCCATCACTGGATGGTTTTCCGTGTTTAGCAATTTCGTTTGACACAATATAGCTCGCTGCAGTAACATTTGAAGAGCCACCTATAAATTTCATTAGATTTTATGATTGTATTTTTCTCTGATTAAGCGCTTTAGAAATGACTTGCTTTTGTTCTTTCTTCGTTTTTGAATAAAGGTTTTTGTGGTTTGTTTTGAAATACCGTTTAACTGAAGATGTTCTACAGACAACTGTATTTGAAACACTGTATTGAAACACAACACACATACTGCTTTATCGTTACTGCTAATCATGCCATACTCTTCAGTCCACCATGGACCCTCGCTTTGGAACCCTCGAATGCTGGATGATGATAATTTTTGCTTTTTATTTTCACTCGACGTATCTCAGCTAATCTAAAGTTGATTAATCAAAAAAAAGGAAAATCAAAATTAATGATTTAGCAAAGTTGAACACTCAATTTCACTTCCGAAGAACATATATGTCAAGTGTAAAAAAGTAAACTAATTCGTTTCTTCAAACTTTCTCCTAACAAAATCTAGTAATTGTTGCAAATTTCTGTTCGGAAAGGAAATAACTAGAGAAAAAGAGAACAACGATATCGAATTACGCACTTGGGCATGGTGACGTCACAAACCGAATAAGAGACAGGTGAAAGAGCTTTGATCTATTTTGTGATATCATTACCGTCTAACTTGAATTAGTAACTCTGCTACAGAGTGTTTGATTAAATGCGCGATGAACAATTTTAGATTAAATTATCATAAAGTGCCGTGCCAGCAAAAATCAGCCCGCGTGCCACATTTGGCACGCGTGCCATAGGTTCACCACTCCTGAGATAAACAAAGACAGTTCTTCCAGTAGTGGCGTCACATTTGGGGAGTGTAATGTTCGGCGCCTGCTGTTTGCACATGACCTTGCATTGTTAAGCTCAAACAAAAGTGATCTCCAATATGCACTTGATCGGTTTTCTGATGCATGCTTGGATGCTGAAATAAAAATCAGTACGACTAAAACTGAGATTATGTGTCTGTCAAGGCACCCTGTCCAGTGTTCTTTCCAAACAAATGGAGTAGCTCTCAAGCAGACTGAGAAGTTTAAGTATCTTGGAGTCACATTATCGAGTGATGGTATGCAGGACAACGAACTAGACACACGTATTGGAAAAGCAAGTGCAGTAATGCACCAGCTTTACTGATCAGTTGTACCTAAACGAGAGCTGGGTACAAAAGCAAAGCTTTCTGTTTTCAGATCAGTTTTTGTTCCTATTCTCACCTATAGTTATGAGTGTTGATTAATGGCCAAAAGAGTGAAATCCCGAGTACAGGGGGCCGAAATAGGTTTCTTGCAAAAAGTCAGAGGTTTGTCCCTACTTGACAAGGTTAAAAGCACTGACATTCGTCAATCTCTCAACATCGAACCGGTACTACTCCGCATAGAACGATCACAGCTGCGCTGGTATGGTCATGTGTCACGACGAGCGAACAGCAAAGCAACTAATGGATGCTCTTCTGAGTGGCAAATAGCCTAGAGGGCAACTCAGAACTCGCTGGCGGAATTATGTTGAAGACCTGGCCTGGTCACGTTTGGAATTCCACCAGCGAAATTGCCGCTAGTTGCAGGAGATCGGGATGCTTGGAGATCCCAACTCAAGCTGCTGCCTCCGCAACCCCAAAAGGACAAGCGGGAAAACGGAAATACACTGAACTAATACAATGTTTTCCCTGAAAATGATGATGATGGTGGTTTAACCACTCTTAAACTTTACGAACTTTTTAAGTATAGAGCTGTTCATAAATACATCTCATTATTATAGTTTAAACTGCAAATACTACAACAGGGCAACCAAGCAATTATCTATCTCAGCATTTCCTAAAGAATACATACATCGCAAGCGAACTAGGCATTCAGACTTGAACTTTAAAACTGGCCCTCTATTAAAGTTGCAAACTATTTAAACGCTAATGTTGAAATATTACTAATCTGGTTGTAGGTTTTTTTCTACCCTATTTATTTGAATAGATCATTGCCTACTACTTTTTTCTTTTATCATTTTGTGCGTCTGATCAAAGGCGGCTTTCTTGGCTGTAATACGTATGAAAATAAAATCAAAATGACCAAGTATGGAAAATCTATGAACGTATGAAAAATTGTTTCCATTCCATTAATAAAATTTTTCGTTCCATTGCATACTTTAACAATTTCACATTCCATACTGAAATTTTTTTTCCATTAAATTCAATAGCATACTCTGGTCGTGGTTTGCAGTAAAAATTGCCATGTCAGTGAATATGAATAAAATGCCATATAGCCATAAAAGCCTAAAAAAAAATGTACGCGAAATCACACTCAGAACGGAAAATAATCTAAGCACTGTGTGAAAACATGCTCTGATTAGTTTAAATTTATGCTCAGGATACTTATTTTTTAACTGACCGCATACCGGCAGTCAACTGCTTGCGTACTGGTACCGGTACGCATACCACAGTTTGAGTAGCACTGGTTTAATCATTAAGTGTAGTGTTTTTTAATAAATAAATATAAATGTACTTGCTCTTACCGTGTGTTATTGAGCACTATACGAGCAAGGTAAAACATTACTGGATTATATATATATTTATATATACCTATTTAATAAAACACAAATATTAATAAAAACATTTTATGAAAATAATCCCAACAGACTGTTTCGCCTGTGCGGGTCATCAAGGGACACAACATCTAAAAAAAGCAATACTAGTTACGTTGAAAAAAGAAAATAAAATAAACAAAAATTAAAAGTTAAAACTTTGTAATTTCAATGCTGCCTGATTATTCATATTCATTTAGTTACCAGTATTCTCATTCGTTATTAAACAGCAAACAATCATTCATATGCATGCCTGTCTGTCTGTTTTTTCTAAAAATTTTCTCTTATTTCCTTTTGTCTCGTTAGTCACACCCTACTTGTGGATTCTTTTCTCACCCGCTAGAGAGAAGTCCGCTTGTCGATTTTTTTTTCGTCAGTCACTCGCTCTGTTAACTAATGATCCATAACTTTTCTACGCTTTAATCTTTTCGGCCGCTTGGCTAAGTGTAAGAATATATTTATGCGCAGCATTATAGCATGTTTTCTTTTAATATCGTAACAAAAGTAATTATTTGATAATCAATCACTAACTTTAATAAAATAATCGTTTAAATCCAAGTTTCTCATAGCGCTATTTTTTAAGATGTGAGTTTTTATCTGAGGCGTAACATTTATTTTATTTTATTTTATTTTAACTTTTAATTTTTTTCATTTTATTTATTTTTTTCAGCGTAACTAGTATTGTTTTTTTTTAGATGTTGTGTCCCCTGATGAGCTGCATACGCGAAACAGTCCGCTGCGACTATTTTAATAAAATGTTTTTTGTGTTCTGTTAAATAGGAATAATCGCTCTGACTATTAAAGTCATTGAGTACTCTTCTGAAGAGCACTAACAATTTGCAGTTATGTTTATAAATTTATATGTTTCCGGGGGCGACGTTGGCCGGCGACGTTGGCGGGTGAACAAAGCAAAAAAATCGAATAGATTAAAGCAAAACTTTGGTTTCTTGAAAATAAAACAAAGACACAAAGCTATTCACATTATACAAAAAACGATGGTCTGCATAATCAAATCGCATGCAATTAATCTTAATTTTATGATACTTTGGAATAATTATGGAAAGGTTAATTGGTCAGCGTTGGCAGCACTAAATCAAGTTAATTATAAACTATCAAACACAATGGGTAAATCGTCAAAGCAAAACGCAAGAATAGGAGTCGGGAAACTCAAATTAACGAAATGAGGTTAAGCTAAATTTATAAAGCAATGATCGGACAATAATTAAGATTCCAAATGCGGGAAACTACAGCGGAGCATCTAAAGTCAGTAAATGAGGTTAATCCCTGGCGTCGCAAAATTTAATAGGCCAATAATACTGTTCAGATAGACATACTACTATGCACAAAACTAGAACTAGGATTATTATTGTGACAATCTGTGAAGCTTTGACTTTAAAAAACTAAAGTAACTCAGATAAGTAGTTTTGTCTTGTGGTATGATATCATAATCGTTTCGTGAATAAAGCAAAAACCTTCTCCACTTCTGATCAAGTAATCATTTTGTATTAACCAGGAGAAAACAAAACAACAGATCTAATACGAAATAAAGAACAACAAAACAATTGAAAAACAACCTTGCTTCACGAAAAAAAATAAAACAGATTTGTAGTCCAATTCACCTTTCGCGAGAACGAGCTTTTTTATTCAATTTTTTGTGTTTTTGAGCACACCACAGAGCGTATAAGGAGTCAATCTGACTTTTTCCACACGGAGCACTCATCAGTATTCTCTAGAACAGGACTTCTCAAACTGTGGGTCGCGACCCCAAGTGATTGCAAAACAAGTTAGCTTTTTGTGATTTTGAAATTGGATTTTTTACAATAATATTTAATGACAATCAAAAACTAGAAAAAGTAAAGTGTCATTACACTATTGTTGCGTCATAAAGTAATAAGGTGGCGTAATTAGAAGGTGAGTCGTGTGGCGTAATCAAGAGAACAGCAAGAAACAAAAGCAAAAAATATTACTTACAGAGTCTAAGCTGCCAAGATTGATGTTATAGATCAAGTGTGTCCAACCCGCGGCCCCCGAAGCTTTTTGGTGCGGCCCACCAACAACGTTCCCTCTAAGAGCTTGCTTAGTGTGCGCGGAATGAAAGGCCGTGTGAGCAGTGGCAAATATTCAAATTTAGGGGCCCGAGGTAAGAATTTTTAAAAATTGATTTTCAGTGAAAAAGAAAGAGTTTTGATCTGGTCTTGTACTTTTTTCTCCAAAAATCATGGTGTTCTCTAAAAAAAAAGGTCTTCACCTAAAATCGATCTCTGATTTTCCTGTTTTGCTCTCAAAAACAAGATGTTCTCTAAAAAAAAAAAGTCCTTCACCTAAAATCGATCTCTGATTTTCCTATTTTGTTCCCAAAAATAAGGTGTTCTCTAAAAAAAAAAAAGGTCTTCACCTAGAATCGATCTTTCCCACTTTTTTTTAGAGAACACCTTGATTTTGGGAGCAAAATAGGGAAATGAGAGATCGATTCTAGGTGAAGACCTTTTTTTTTTAGAGAACACCTTGTTTTTGGGAGAAAAATAGGAAAATCCGAGGGATGAAACCGAAGTGAAGACCTTTTTTTTTTAGAGATCACCATGATTTTTGGAGAAAAAAAATGAAAGACGAGATGAAAGCTCTTTTTCTTTTTTAGAGGATATCAATTTTTAAAAATCCTTGCCTCGGGCACCTCAATTTGAATATTCACCACTGTGTGGAGCTTGCTTCTGATTGAAAGCACGTATTTAGCTTGTCTTGCCAATACTTATGCAGTGCGCGGCAAAACGAAAGTACTGCGCGGGGGTTCTCGGCTAGCTGCGCGGCCGCGCAGCTTAGAGGAAACTATGGTAAAGACAGTGATAAATGAGAAATAATAATAACAATGTTTTTGCAGACCACCCTACACCGTGAAATTTTAAAAGTCATGTGGTCTTAGAGCGGAAAAAGCTTCATGTGAAAATGAAATACAGCAACAAGAAATACAAGTAGCATAAAAAGAATTCAATCTAGTTTTAATTTTGTTCATTCAATGATAGATATTAATAAAAAGCTCACACTGTATGTGTTGTCGAAAAAATAAAAAATGAGCGAAAAAAAAATATATTACGTTAAAACATACTTCAGGGAAAAAAGTGACAATATAAACTATTAAAAGTTCTTGGTTAGTCCACTTGGTTTCCAATTTCGTTTCGCGTTTCAAAACTAACGTTGGTTAAATAAAATGATATATTCAATGTCCATATTACACTTTGAACTCTGATGTGTTGGCTTAAAAATCTTTTGAATTGTTAATGTACTAACCTAGGGCTTTGCAAGCTTGTTTTAGCTCGTGTCCCACTGAGAATAAAAAAAGTAAACAACACAGTGATGGCTTTGGAAACAAAAGAAGAGCAGGTGCAAAAAATGTTGCCTCTAAAAACAACACGAAATTAGTTTATTTTAAGGCTGCGTTTCTCAAACTGTGTTCCGCGAAACAATTGTTATTACTTATAATGTATCGCTGAACAATAAAAATGGTGGTTTGCATAGGCTTAGCATACGTCCAAAGGGGAAAACTTTTCATTTTTAGAGATCACTACGTGTTTGGGATAAAAAATTGAAAAATCAGAGACAAATTTAAAGCAAAGATTTTTTTAGAGATAATTACGTATTTGGGACAAAAATCGGGAAATCAGAGACAAATTCAAAGTGAAAATTTTTTTTTTAGAGATCTCTTTCCTTATTGGAACAAAAATGAAATTTGGTGAAACTAAGACTAAGTGTTTCGTAAGCTAAAATAATAAGGCTAGGTGTTCAGTAGACAAAAAAATTTAAGAAACTCTGTTTAAGGAATGAAGTACAAACTTTTTTAGAACATTTTTTTGGTTTTTACTTACGCCATGTGAAAAAAAACATACAGATTAGTTGACACCAAAAGCATGTAATAATCAAACTGAAGGTATTTTTTTGGTCTTAACTTGCATGAAAAACTTTTCTCGTGGCATCCAAAAATTTTTTATTCATTTAAATCCTTTACTTTTAATTTCCTCCAATTGAAAATGACAAAAAGTTCTTTAATTCAAGTAAAAGCCTAAAAATCTTGAACACCTACGTATTAATCTCAACAAGTTTGTCTTTTTTCGGTATGGGCTAAGTAAACACAAAAAAAATTTGTTCTGAAAAAACAAATTAAACCATTTTTTAAACCATCATGATGTTCTTAGAGTAAATAGAAAATTTTTGTTTAAAAGAGGACAGTTTTACGGTATTTTTTAGAAGTGGGGTGGTGGTTGTGGTGGTGCGGCAGCTCCGTTTCGTCCGCGTCAAAGCTATGGCTGCGTTTACATCATAAGCGTCTATTCAAAAAACTGAAAATATTGCAGTGCTTTAAAATGAGATCAAAAGTTTAAATGTCTCAATGTATTAGAGTTCTCTTTTCCTTGTCGAAAATGTTTTGCAACAGTTGATTCGATTCCAAATCTTTTTGTATTTTTCCAACGCAGCTTTACGAAATGCTTTTATACGTAAGCTATATATCAGACAATTCCATAAACTATTCGATGTTGAAACGGTGGTAGTAGTCAACCCAAATACATCTACAATGTAATCATTTGTTGAATTGTAAGTTTGTGGCAATTTTGGATTTCTTCCGGGAATAAAAAAAAAAGCTAAGAAAGCAATTACTAGTGGAAGTTGACTAAAGGAAAATGCAAATACCATCAAAGATAAAATAAAGTTCACTTTGCGTTGGTTTTTGATGTCGTTTACGGACAAATTTTTACCTCTATCAAATGTTTTTTTAGTTACTAAATACGTTGAAACTGAAATAATCCAAGTAGCAAATAAAGGAAAAATGATCATTACTGAGTACAAAATAACTGTCATTGTTGTTACCTTAAAAAATACAAAACTGGAAGAGAAATCATAAGAAAGATCGTTAACAAAAGTTGGTAAGACTGAAACAAAGATTGCCAATATCCAGCAAATAATAGAACTTGAAATCGCAAAGCGTTTAGCAACGTTTTGATTATAATGAAGTGGTTTTAAAACTGCTCGAAGTCGATCAATTCCTGATGCAGTTAATAAATAAATGGAAACTGTAAGGGACGCATTTGTAAAAATTCCAATGATGATTCTGTAAACTAAAGAAAAGAGTTTGTTTTTAGCAATTGTAGTAGTTTCGAGATTACTTATAGTTAAAGTTGTATTCTTATAGATGTAACTTCCATTTGCAGAAAGGAATCGTTCTTGTCCAACAATGTTGATCGGATTTTGAAGTTGAAGAGTATGTTGATAAGTTTTTAACGTCGTATTTACTATCGTAGGAAACACAATCAAACCAACAATGATATCAGCAACACCCAAAAAAAGTCGAAAAATGCATTGGCTATGTTTTATTTTTTTTTCAGTTGAATAAACAAGAATCACTGTGAAGTTTCCCAATGTTACAAAAATTCCCAAAATGACACAAAGTAGGCAATAAAACCAAATTATTGCTTTACATCTGAAATAGAAGTATTATTTTAAAATATTTTTTTACATAGCCCACCGGGCGTTAATAAAACTCATATGAACTTTATTGACATCAAAAAAATAAGACTTTATTATAGTATTAGTCAAAAAAAGAATACATAAAATACAAAAAAGAAGAAAATTCATATTTGTCGGGAGCTGGTCGAATGATTAAGAGCCCGGTGATTGATGGCGAAAGTTTTATTTTTATTTTTATTTTACCTTTATATTTATCTTCCTGACTCGCAGGAAAGCGACGAAGGCGCTATACTAGAGGTACTTTCAAGAAATTATTTCGATCTACTTCTGGAGATCCCAAGATACTACTGTCCCATTAACATTTTTTTGGTTTTTTAGTTTTATAAAGATATCACTGAAATTTAAAACCGCTTTCCCAGACCGCCAAGCAGGGTAAAATGCCATAAACTGACTTCCCCAAGGACACAGCAGAATGGCACAAGTAAGTTTTGAATTTCGACGAGGTCGATTGCAATCACACGTTTTTAACCACTCGACCACACTGCCAACGCCTTTTTCAAGGACATTTTGTTGTGTTCTTGAGAAAGACACTTTGCGGCACTTTTATCAGTCATCTTAAAAAGCAACTCTAAATTTTGATCATATCTCTAAATGTAAACTAAAAAACGGGGATAGGGAATTACATGATAAATGTAATCAATTATAATTACTTATTTATTCTGCAATTACGATTACGATTACTCAAAATTTGAAAATAATCGATTACGATTATGACTACCTACGGATTCCGCAATTTCGACTACAATTACTCAAAATAATCATGTGTTTTTGAATCGTAATAACAGAAATTCTGAAATGCATTGGTACAATAATCTTTTCGTTAATCAGTATCACGATTAGCATTTAAAATGTTTGTTACATTTATGTACATAAGTTTTGAAATTGTTTATCTCAGTGGTTCTCAACCTGGTCAACCACCAGAAGTTTTTAGTGGTCCTCAGAGGGTTTCATAAATTCTTGATAAAACGTTCCTGAACATTATAAACGTTACAATATTAAATTATGTTGGAAGTACATGTAAGTAAATTATGTAGCTAGCCTTAGATCGCGGCAGTATTTTTGTTGTGTTCGATTGGTGTCTGAATTCTGCAAAATACGTTGTACTATATATGCATGTTTTGATAAAATAAAATTTAAAATTTAAAGTACTGTATGTTTCCTTACTAATCTTTTAGTTGTTAAAATTAAACAAGTAGTTACGTTGAATGTGCAAATTAAGAGTAATTGAAGGCCCTATTTCTAAAAGTACCTAAGTCACATTTTCGAAAAAATGAGATAAGCTGAAAAAATTGTTTTTTTACTTGCCGGAAATATTCTGACAAAAAGTCTTTTCAGGAAATCACTTTTTGAATAGCACAGAGGTTTGAAATCTTAGTGTATTTCTATTGTAGAAGTAGGGTTTTTGAAAACTTTAAACCTCATTTTCTCAAAATGACATTATGTCACTTACGTACATTTAGAACTAAACCCTTCAATTGCTTAATTAGTTTATTAATAATAATTTTATTAAAAGTAAAGATTGAACATGTTTTTGAGTTCACTATCCTATATGCAGTTTCAACTAATGGCGTTCATAAAGTGTCAGCATAGCAAAGTGCTCTATCAGATATTTTTAAAAAAGATCTATGGGTCAAAAAGTTTGAGAACCAATAATTTATCTGAATAAAGGCGGCAACTTCTTGATTGATTATATTGACGTAAAAAAATTATCAATATCTTCCGTTACACCAGGAATAGCGAACCACTGACCCGTGGCTCACAATATGACCTACTAGTTAAAATTCAATAATTAATCTTATGTTCTAAAATTTCTGGCATTTTCGGAAAAACTCTGGATTGAACGTCAAGACGTTTCCTGTTGTTTTTTTAGTTTTCTCTTTGAACTTTGGCCAAGAATGGAGGTTTTGGATGTTAATCAAAAGTGAAGATCCCCCTTTTTTTTGTCTTCACTTTTAACGTTGGCCCACTTAATGATAATTTTGATAAAATTGTCAATTTTTGACCCGTTTTATGAAAAAGGTTCGCCATCCCTGCCTTACACCAAGTTGCCAAACCTTTTGCTCATTCTCAATCATAATCTTAATTTTGTAAACTTACAGTTAATTTCCAGTCTTTTGCAGTAATTTTAAAGCTTTCAATTTTGACGTCATGTTATCCATTGTTACATAATGATTGTGTAATCGATACGTCACTCCCTACTTAATTTGTTTTGTCTGAAAGTTGTTTTTAAAAATAATGTAAAGAAAAAAGAATCGATTTAGTGTTTATTCAAAGTGCATTGTTTATCTGAAGTTTTTAAGCTATTTGCGAAGAACAATGCAGCAGTGATGACGTAATTTCGAGCATTATGTACTATATAGTTTGAAGCATATTTCATTTTGTACGTATATTATATATACTATATAATAAAAATTCTGATATTTTGTATGTTATGTATGCTATATAATAAAAATGAAATTCTTCATTTTATATGTTACATAAACAGTTTTGTACTTAGTTTTGTGATCGTATTTGTGACGTCATACAGAGCTTTATCCGATTGGTAAGTAATTAATTTAAAAATTCTTGTTGGTTCAAATGCATTCGCTTTTAGGAAACAGGTTTTTTTATAACTCCTTATAAAATTTGATACAGATAATTAAGGTGTTTTATACTCTTGCGATTCAAGTGTTTTCTATGTTTTTAAATATAAGTAAGTATAAATATATTTAGCTAAGCTTAATGCGAAATGGCAACCCCGTTAAAAGTCCGTATGAGGCAAAAAGCAGTAATTAAATTTCTTGTTGCTGAAGGAGAAACTCTTATTAACATTCACAAAAAATTTCAAACTGTTTACAAAGATGAAGCCTTGAACTATAAATGCATGGAGATGGGCCCAACGTCTGATTAAGAAATTTGAAAATTTCAAAAAATTGGGAAATACAATTTTTAGAGGTATGCCTCATTCTGGCCGCCCATCAACTTCTGTTAACCCAGTTAATGAAACAAAAATGGACACTTTAATCAGAGCTGATAGGCGCATAACCCTCAATGAGTTGACATCAGAGCTTGGAGTAAGCCATGGTAGTGCTCATAACCTTGTTGGTTTTCCTGGATTTTCAAAAATGTATTCCGCTGGGTCCCGAGACAACTGACAGATGAACACAAAACTGAAAGAGTTAATTGTTCCACGAGACTGCGTGAACTCAGTAAAAGAAAGAACAGAGTTTTTGATAGGCTAATAACCGGTAATAAAACTTGGGTACATCATTATGAACCAGAATACAAAAGGCAATCAATGGAATGGCGCCATACGACGTCTCCAAAACCAAAAAAGTTTAAGGCACAAAAGTCAGCGGGAAAAATCATGGCCATTATCTTCTGGGATGCCCAAGGAATTATTATTGTTGAATTCTTACCAAGGGGAAAAACAATTAACTCTGAAGCACATACTCGTATAGAGACCCTACAAAAACTTAGAGCAAGAATTCGACGAGTAAGACCCAATTTGGAGATAAATAAAGTTTTGCTTCAACATGACAATGCCCGACCGCACACGAGCATGAGAAGAAGGTAAGGAATCACTTCTTTTGAGTAGACAACGGTGCCACATCCTCCGTACTCGTCTGACTTAAAACCTTCAGATTACAATCTCTATTTGGTACAATTAAAGATGCACTGAGAGGCAAACATTAAGGCAAATGATGAAGAAGTGAAAATTGTGAATTCAGGGGAGTACAAATGAAAATAGATAAAGAATGACGATAGAGAAGTTGAATAATTGCTGTCAAGAATTAGCTATCTAAACAATCTTCTTAGTTTTACAAAACTGGAATACATACCGTCATTCGAAAGTGGAACACAGCTATTGAACGCGATGGCGACTATGTTAAGAAATAGCTTGTGAACCTCTGACAGAGAGATTAAAATAAGACATTGCAGCTTAATTTTGATGTATGATTAGTTTTGTGGCGTTCTGTATTTTTAATATAACAAAAAAATCGCACTACTTTTTGACTCACCCTCGCAGTAACTCGCAGTATGTTATTGCTGTAATTCAGCTGAATAATTGATTTGAATTAAAGTGGTTAAAATCGTTTGTGTTACTGAAACTTTTGTTGTATTTCTGGCACGACTTCAGTCTTTTGTTGCTGCTCTGGATTGTGTCTGATTCTGATGCAACAACCTGCGGTTCGCTTAATGTTTTTATGCGACCCGGTGCTTACTCAAATTTTTTAAATATATTTTCATAACTTTATTGAATTCGATGTCACTGCTGTCATAACAACGTATAGGGAAACAAAGTGATACATCAGTTGATTGCAGCGTCCAATGACGTCCAATGAACTGATCTATGAAAACTTTTATAAGCGGAGCTTATCATAGAGACGCTTGCCCCAAGCATCATTTTCAGTATTTACCTTGTTTTGCAATTACATTTATATTGAATGAGTTATTGCCCAACATTTTTTAAAACATCAAGTGATAGTTATTAATGACTTTAGTGGTAATAAAGATAATAACTTTGAACTAATGTGGAGTGATTTGGAATAAGACTACAGTAGCGGCAGCAACAGTGCTTGTGGTAAAAAAGGAATCGTGTGGATTTATTAGGACAGTGATTCTCAACCTTTTTTGCTGCCGCGTACCACTTGGGAATTTTTTACTATCACACGTACCACCAAGTTCAATGACAAATTAATTTATTCAGATTTACACAAATACAAATGGTAATATTATTTAATGTGATGGTTGTGTCTGTTTTTCGCGCGCAAGCTGCTTTATGCGCGGAGTTACCGCGCTTACTGCACATCAGAAGTCGTGGGAGGGAGAAGTAAGACGCTTCTGACTTTCAGTTTTATACTTATCATAGCAGAGAAGCCCTGCTCACACTCTCATGTACTTGGGAATACTAACAACTAAGGAATAGTTTTTTGGGCCAGAGTTGGGTATGTATAAGCCATCACTAACCAGAAATTGATAAGAGAACCTTCTTTATGCTTAATTTTGGCTGTATCGTCAGATTGAATGTCAATGATTTCTTCTTGTTCTCCTGTTTCTACAAGTAAAACGGATGGATCAACAATAGACGGATTACAAATATATGGGCAACTATTTATGCTGGGAAAATAATGCATCAATTCCGTTTTAAGCAGTTTTAGAGGGCAGCTAATTTCTTGAAGTAACGTTTCGTGGGGTTGTTTTTGCAATTCGATTCAAGCAAGATGTGTGAACATTTGATACTATTTGGCTTCTACGTGCATTTTCTATAAATCTAGTTTGCGCACAAAAACTTGCAATTTAGAAACAAAATCTACAATACAGCGGTTTGGTCCTTGAAAAAATAAATTTATGTGGTTGAGTGTTTCAAATATATCTAATAAGTAAGCTAGTCTTGATAGAAATTCCATATTAACCAAATAGTTTTTGAAATCGTGGTT
Source organism: Diplosoma virens (assembly GCA_963680785.1). Lineage (NCBI taxonomy): Eukaryota > Metazoa > Chordata > Ascidiacea > Aplousobranchia > Didemnidae > Diplosoma > Diplosoma virens. The sequence continues at coordinate 28,765,088 of OY796893.1, forward strand.
TCCTTGTGTGAAAAATTCGAGTAATTCATTTCTCAACTCAAAAACCCTTCTTAGCATATTTCCTTGTGATAGCCAGCGTACATTTGTATAGAAAAGTATTTTGTGGACAGACCCAAGATCATTACAAAGCATTGCAAACAATCGTGAATTCAAAGCAGATGATTTCACAAAATTAACAATCTTGATAATTTGCTGTAAGCAGGAAAATAATTCAGTGGGCAACACTTTGGAGCAAAGAGCAAACCTGTGAATGAAGCAATGAATAAAAATAATATTTGGTGAAACAGCTTTCACGTAAGAATAAAATCCCAGTTTTCTACCGAGCATAGCTGGAGAACCATCGGTTGTATGAACAACTAATTTTGTCCATTCCAATCTTTTTTTTTTAAAGAATTTTTCCACAATATCAAAAATATCTTTGTCTTTTGTTATACCAGGTATTTCTTCACTCATAATGAACTTAGTTTTCATTGTATTATTTTATGTAAACCTGACACATGCAAGTAATTGCCAGCAGTCGATTCATCGAGCTGTATTGAAAAACCAAATTTTGAACCTCGTATTCCTGTGATCACGTAATCAGCAATAACATCGGATATGTCTTGGATCCAACGCCTAACAGTATCATTAGAAAATAACACAGAATTTTACTTTTCAACCTCTTTTTTTTCAATTAAGTTACGTACAAGTATTTTTGCTGCTATTAAAAGGAGAGTTTCAACAATCGTATGAGCTTTCATATTTTTTGCGACCAATAAAGATATTTCATAGGAAGCATGAAGAATTCCGACACTTTTCTGGTAATTCTGGCCTATTTGATCTAAGCGCTGTTGCTTCACAATTTTGCCAAGTCGCTGAAAATATGCGTAACTCTTGCCTTAACGTTTTTGTCTTTGTGGCTTAAATCAAGGTGACGTTTGAGGAAACTCGGTTTCAAGGATAAATTTAAAAGCGTTTTCAAAAACTATACTTTATATAATCAGGATTTTACTTTCTTTTAGACATGCTTTTTTCAGAAAACAAATAAAATTAGCTTAATTTATTAGAAATAAAGCAATTAGTATGGAAAAATAACTCAGTATTCTTACTACTTGATTGCTGATGATTCAATTTTTACTGATGAGCTGTACTAAACCAACTCAATAAAGCTACAGGCTACTTAGTAAATCTACACCTGATTACAGTGTTGCCATCTTGTTTTCACTAAAATAAACAAGAAATAAAAGAAGGGTTTCCAAATATAAATACAATAAATTACCATTCTAGTCAGAAAAATCCTAAAGCGAAAAACGTATTATGTTTCTTCCCCCTACAGTGATGTAGATTTGTACTAGTTGTAAAGGAAAAAATAACTTTTTGCAAGATTTCTACAAGTTGTCGAGGAAAAAATTTTTCTGCCATTTTTAAACATACCACTTTAAAAACTGTCATGTTCCACATTAAAACCGGTCGTGTACCACTAATGGTACATGTATTATAGATTGAAAACCACTGTATTAGGAGGATGAAAAAAGGATCAGACATTTTTAGAGATTCTAGGTCCACTCTAGGAGTTTAACATGTGTTAAAATCCAGGGTTGCACTGTTAGCCAAGGAGAGTGTCACTTTTAGTCGGCCGGATGCCTGAAAGTATTGGTAGGTGGTGAATTAGACTGGGACACAGGCATTTAGTGACAATGCGCAGGGCGTCGTAATGTACACTGTCTATGAAACGAGTGTAAGCGCTGCGACACCATATTGGTTCGCAGTACTCAGCTGTTAACTAGACCAGAGATAAGGCAGCTGTAAGCAGTGTTTTGGCACCAGCACCTCATCCTGAGCCCGCAAGTTGCCTCAGCAGTGTAACGCGCTGATATAGTTTTTTGCTCAATGGAAGGAAATAGTAATGGAACGTGAGAGATCTGTTCACAAAATGGCAAAACTCTAATGCTGTTGTAAACATTTAGCTCAGGTTAGGCCTTTTCGTAAAGTGTCTTTCCTAAGGACACAACAGAATGGCGCGAGTAGGTTTTGAACCGAGACCATGTTGATCACAATCACGCCGCTTTTAACCAATCAAACACGCTGCCAATATAAACAAACCAATTTACACATTGGTTGTTTTCTTTCTTCTTACATATATTGTTAATTTTTAAAAATTTATCGCTAAATTGAAAAATTTTTTCATTTAATAAAATTATACAAAAATATTCAAAATAGCAGCAAGATTTATTCTTCCATGCATTAAAGTGTTTTTCCTTTTAATTCTATGAATTAATAGGTTTGTGACAGTTTATATTTTAACTCATCAATAATGTGACATTAGAGTAAACCTTACTTTGTTGGAAGACAAGTCCATGGTGTTATATTATTTTGTTTAATAGTTTTATTATCAAACCCACACCAACATGATCCACAGTACGGAACAAGATATAGAATAATTTCATGATAATTACTCCAGTTGACTTGATTTGAATCCAGAATTGCAACCTTAAAATTAAAAAAAATTGAAAAGATTTCATAAAAAATGGAAAACAAGTAAAACGAAGTTTTGAATGATATAATTTTCAATGTAATGGTCGGATAAAGTTGTTTGCTGTAGACCGGGGGTTTTCAATCTTTTTTCCATGGACTCCTTTTGGTGAATTTCGGAAATTGTGCTAAAATTTAGTTGAAGACAAAAAAGTCATCGTACCAAGAAAGTTTTAAATTTCATAAAATAAAGATCATTTGTTTTGGTCTTCGACTAAATTTAAGGCATAATTTTTGCCCATTTTTGTTTTCAGAGGGGTAAAAACCAGAAAAAAGGTCTTCAATTAGTTTGTGGTAAGATTTTGCAACTCTTATTGTAAGAAGAAAGTTGTAAAAGAATTTTACAACTCTGCGCTAACCTTTTCTTGTCTTATGTGGCACGTTTCCTTTTAAATTGACTGGGCTGTCTTGTGGATACCCAAACTAGTCTCATGGACCCCAAATTAAAATTTTTTCTCTGTGGATCCCCTTATATTTTTGTTGAGCTTCGGTTGAGAACCCCTGCAGTAGATCTATAACTTTTTAAGAAACCAAAATTTTGTTTACATTTTCAACTCTTTGCTAAAGTTGAGACAGGAATAGACTTTTATTTTTTGGTTACTTTTAAGCAAATGGTTTACCTAATGAAAACTTTTACGTAACACATCAGCCACAAACTTTACTCGGGAATTCAAAAGAACCAGTTGAAATAGGTAACCCGAATACCAGCGCTGAAGTAAAACTGTGTCTATGTTTTATTTATTCTGGATCAAAAAACAGTTTGCCGCGAGACTAAAATTCTTAACAAAGTTAATTCCGGCTAAGTTTGAATTAATTCCTTGGAAAACTTCTCTTCGCGGAAGACATAAACCACTGTCTCTAGCTATAAAGAATATATTTACAAATTTAACAAAACTTGATCGATTAACGAAAAACTTGGTTTCCAAGCTTCACCAAACTTCAAAACGATTCCAGCGCCACAAATGCGAATAATCACTACAACAACTTTGTGCTAGCGACTTTAAGACCGAATTAGCGTCCAAGTGGCTAATATCAATCTCAATATTTCGTTCGCTACACAAACTTAACAATTCTATTTTTTAATAGAATTAACTGCGGTCACACAGCCACGAAAATACGAACGACTCAACTGCAATGCAACCAGTAAAATCACTAACTGAAATCTGGAATCTAACGTGGAATGAAATGAAATCAAAACGCACGTTCATATAAGATCATGTCAAGTGATGCCAGATTATAAGCAAGTTTTCTGGAATAACTTGGATTTCTGTGAATAGCGTTTAAATTAAGGTTACACTTTAGAGCAGCCAATCAAAGGCGCTCTAACGAACGATTACGTAACGTCGAGTTAACCCTATTTTCCTCAACCTTTTTCGAGCTATTGACTCCTCAACGGCCGGGCTTCAGAAGCCCACCAAAGTTACGATTTATAACGCAAAAACTACTTAAGTTATCTTTATAAAGTCTAAGCAGAGTAAGAATCATTTATTTAACTTTTGTTAGAGGAAAAAAGTTTTTGAAAATTCATTTAATAAAGTATGCAAAATTGCAATTTAGCAAGTACACTTCAATTTTTACGTTTAGAAACTCATTCAACTAACGTGAAATCCGATTGTAACGGATTCGCTGTTGTAACAGTCGTAAACTTAATTAAAAATTGGACGTAAAGAGTGACGTCAACGCACATGACAATTGCAAACAATGAATAAGGTAAGGGAAGCTTGTTTCATTGTTTTGGTCAAAGTATGGAAATTATTTGAAACCAGTTTCAATTACTTGTTCACATGTTTTGTCCACATGTTTTGTAGTTACTAATAGTTATAGCTACTTTTTTAAAAAAAGGATAAAAAAATAAAAACGAATTTTTTTTTACATAAAAGGATTTGAAATTAGCTATGTTTTGACATTTAGCAGTGTTAAAATATCGATTTAGAAATACTGTAAAACAACAAAGCTTTATCTTTTATATATCATCATTAACTGTATATGCACATCTTATTTTTTTTTTTATTGCAATGTATTTCACCGCCACAAAAAGAGTATTTTATGTATTGAAATAACATTGCATTATTAAAAAAAAAACACTTGAGAAAAACAATATTACTCTATATAATTGTTACTGTTAGTCGTGGAATATATCCCGGCATCCTTCAAAGCATGAAGCACAAATTTTTAAGCATTGCCGGAAACACGTGAAAGAACCATATATTTGACACTGATTTCCTGAGTTATTGAATTTTCTGGATATGAATTGAGTTTGCATTTTCTGGCCTGGTCCGATTTCATTATCATAGTAGAGACAATAATGTTTCCTAAAATTAGACTTTGAAGCATAATTTCGAGGTATAAATGTTACAAAACAAGAGTCACTTGCGTGGAAATGACGTTTGGCAAAGATCAATTTATTTTTGTAAGTCAGTCAAAGACTTTGTTTTAACGTGCGGTTGAATTAGCGCAAATTTCTATTGTATTTCCTGGATTAAGTGCTTTTAGCAATGCACCAAGCCACAACCTTTTATTTTTTTATCCAAAACTGGCCGATCTCGTGCTTCTTGTAATGCACAATGCATGTGACACTCCGATACAACGCTATCTCCAGTTTGTGCAACGGCGCCGCATTTGCTATGAGAGAAAGGAAGGAGATCCCATTTTTTTATGCACAAATAAAAACGCGTAACTACAGTCCCCAGGCAAAATTGGCCAATTGGACGTAACCGACTGGGCGCAACTCAACTAGACACAGCCGACTGGTTAATTCTGTTGTTGCCATTCTGTTGTGTTCTTGGGAAAGACACTTTACGGCACATTTCTCTGCTTGCTGGTCTTGACAAGCAGTTCTAAATTACAGTAATATCTCTACTAAATTACTAGCAGACAGCAATATCTTGGCATCTCCGGAAGCAGGTCGGGGTAAATGCCTACCCTATGTATAGCGCCTTCGTCGCTTTCCTGCGAATCAGGAGGATAAACATAGAGATAAAAATAAATAAATAAAAATAAATAAATAAATTAAAAGGCCGAGGCCGGGATGTACCCTCACAGTATTCTGTGTTCGATCTATGTTTCATGTACTGGGCAGAACGGATGCCTTCAGCAAGATTTTTCAAGTTTTTGCGCAGCAGGCACAAACAAGTGTTTAGACCTTTGTGTTTATCGGCAGGCATTTGATAACCGATGAATAAGCCATAGTCAGGACCTAGAGCAGTGCTCTGCAGCTCGTGTGTTGCGAAAAACCGACAAACATACTTTTTCAAATTGAAGAAAGTTATGTTTCTGTAAAATAGCAACCAACAAACTTAAAAAATTCATTATACAGTACATCTCATTGTGTAATGTCAAGACCTTTTTTAGCCTTTACTAAATTTCGAACACTTTTCATCAGAAGCTTTATTCAATGAACGAAAAAACTCTCTACATATAAATTAATAACTTTTTTGGATCAATTTTTTAGAATACCACCTTTAGCCAAAAAGAGTGTCGCTTCTAGTTGTCAAAGCTCAGATGGCTGGATGTTTGAAAAAACTGTCAAGTGGTCCGTTGGAGAGGGACGGAGGCATTCACTGATTACGTGCAAAACTTCATTCAAGACACTATATATAAACCAAGTACATGCGCTGCCAGAGCAAATGAGATTCCAGTACTAGGTTGTTGAATAGACTAAATATAAGAAAGCTGCATCTGATGTTTTGGCAGCCTTGAGGCCGCAAGTTAAATCAGTAGCGGGACACGCAAAGAAAAATTTTTGTGCAGTGCCAAATGGTGGTGACAAAACTTCAATAATTTGTCTAGTTTTACCTCAAGATAAATCGAAACTAAACACCTTAAAATAAACATAGTGAATTTATTTTAAAATGCATTTGTTCTTCTGGTAAAATCAGAGGCAAGTAAAACTTCAACAAATACAAAAGGCGTAATATTTATTAAAGAAGAACTCAACGACGTTTCGTCCGTTACATCGTCCGGACTTCATCAGGTAAAAGCAGAACACAACGCGCACCGTATTTAAAAAAAACCAATAAACCAATAAATATTATTTAATAAATATTACGCCTTTTGTATTTGTTGAAGTTTTACTTGCCTCTGATTTTACCAGAAGAACAAATGAATTTTAAAATAAGTAATATCCCTGGTAACAGTGTTTATATTAAACATGGTGAATGTTGATTATTTTAAACTTTTAGCTCACATTTTTTCTTAATCTGGAGATTGTGGAAAGTAGATTATACATCTAGATGTTAAAAAAGTCGTGATTGATTTTTAAAGAACACTGTTTCTCTGACAACCAAGACTATTTTGCTTGCTGTCGCCGTTAAAGTGAAACTTTTGTTGCAAACTAATTTTATAATCATTCTAACCATGTATTTATCCAGCAGAAACCTCAGCAGCTTGCAGTTAAAGCCAAGTTTGTATGAAAAAACAGTATCATATGCAGCTGTCAGATTGAAGATTAGACTCAATCTCGAGAAAATGGTCAATCATTTGTTTCAACAGAACGACTTGATTTATGGTTGACTTTTTGCGTCAAAACCATCAATTGGCTCGTTGCAGACATAGGTAAGCGTCTCACATTTTTCCCAGGGTACGAAAAGTTGATAAATTTGTCAATAACGTTTTGGGTCTTCTACAGCCTTCTTAGTCTTTCGAATCGCGACTACAAGCGCTCTTCAGTAGATTTTTGAAATTTGAGTTGAAGCAAGCAGGAAAAGAGAAGTTATGTAATCAAGACTTCAAAGCAGCTCTAACATGGCTTGTAAGCTCTGTTCACATAAAATTACGGCCCGGAGCTTTATCTGGTTTTATGTAGAAGAACTCTTGCAAACAGCCCAGGTCATCCGTAAGTAAGAATCTAAGTTGATTTTATTCAAAGGTTTCCAATTAATTGGTCATTTTAAAACTACAAAGACGTCGAAATATAGTAGAATAATTATATTAGACCAGGATACATAACAAAATTTTTAAAAATGACATTTTGAGTTCAAACATAAAATTTATTGCGAAAGGCAAATGAAGACCAAAAATGGTCTTTATTTGACGTTTACATAGAAAGTTTTTTTCGAATTTCCAGAGTGGAGCTTTTTTGGTCTTTATTGAAGTTTCGAAATAAATTTATCAAACAGTTTGCAATAAATAAAGACGGTTTTTTAAACTTTGGGTTGAAAATTTTTTTGGTGTAAAGAATTAATTTCTGTTCATCTCAGACTTGAATAAGTAAAACAAGTAAACTTATACATAAAAAATACGCCGAATTTTTTATTGTAAGGAAAATTTCAACAAAAAAACAGCCTGTTACTTTAAATGCAAAGTGAAATGCAATTATAAAAAGTAAGTTGTTGCTTAATTTTCTGAAGGCGTCAGCATAAGAGCTAACATGTGAACTAGTCAATTTAGTCTTTTTTTCCACGGATAAAAAAGTTTTATAAAAAATGATTAGTGTAAAGACTGAATTTTGTCCGCTAGATTGCTATTCAAGCAGTCCTACAGCGATTCTTTTATACAACAGAATGTACGTATATGTGTAAAGTGTTTTCAAGCAATCACCAAAAGCTCAAAAACAGAAAATGCTATTTACATGAAGTAAGTTTTGCATTTCATCAGGCATATCGACGTCTAGCAAACGACGTATTCACTTCATCACGCACAGCCAATAAATTGGTAAAATTCACGATACTTAATAAAAGCGTAAAATTGAAATTCCACGCTCTGCTTGCGAAAACAAGAAAAAATTCACAAATTTGCTAAAAAACGTCTATTTTACCCGTTAACCCTTGTTCGGGGGCACCTAAAAATAGTACCATCTTATTCAGCAATTCAAATTAGGAAAAGTCAAGAAATTCCAGAATATTACCTAAAAAAATGAAGTAATTACAAACGTTTTTGCAAAGGCCGGGCTTCAGAAGCCCGGCCGTTGAGGAGAATAGGGTTAACTAAAAAACTCCAAAAGCACTTAATGAGCGTTCCAAATAAAAGAGACAAAAAAGAGAAGAAAACGCGCAAATGCGCTTAAAATTTAAATGACAACAAACAATTACACTTCTAAAACAACTTGCAATTAAATTGAATTAAATGAGGTTTACTATGCAGTCATTACTTTGTACAAAAAGATTACGTCATACTAAAAGTTAAAATTAATAAAAAAGAAAATTAACTATAGGTTTATGCGTGTAGGTTATATTGCGAACGAAGGGGGACAACATGTGATTTTTCATTACCTGAGAGCATCATTAGAAAAAAAAATTGTTGTTTAACTACTGTACTTGCCTGAATACAAGGTTGTTGAAGCTGTGTACTGATGAGTAGAGTTGGATTCAGTTGCATTGCTAAAGTTGTCCAATTATTGCTGGTTTCGTTTAAATAATTACCTTCATAAAAAAGTGTTTTTTTGTCCAATATTATCATATCAACTACATTTATTATTTCCTGACTTGCAGAACAACAACAAAGGCATTAAAATAAGAGCAAAAACAGAGTGGTTACTCTCACCAGCGATTAGATAGCACAAATATTGCCATAGGGTTGAAATTTTTCAAAGAGTTTTTTATTTTTATACAATATATTGTCATAATTGTTAAGATTACCAAGCAAAAAAAGTCTTGCGTAAAGAAAAGTGACTTTTACAAGAATGTAAAAATAAGACCAGGACGAAAGGTAAATCAAGGATGTGTTGAGGATCAAAATTGCCTTTGTGCCCAGGCCAAGTTGCTGTCAAATTAAAAAAACATTATTTTTAATTTTTTTTAATATTTCAAATTGTTTGTTAAACTAATTCAAATTGTAAAATTTTCTTTTGGATTAATGCGTAAGATAATTCTAATAAAGGTTTTAAAACTATATTAGTAACAGAGAGAAAAAGCAGTGATATTTACGATTTTTAGATGGAATTTTTAGACCTTTATTAATAAACAATCAGTGAACTATTTTAAAACTACTTTAGTATTTAAAGGTGGTTTATAAATTCATCAAACTACATAAAATATTATGTTAAATTTTAAACTCACTCATTTCTAATGCTTCGGTGACAACCAACCCACATTTTTCTATTAAACTTGATTCATTACAAAACCGATCATAAACCAACGATGAGTAATCAGTGAAAGCAAGCCACCGGTTTGAACAAACTTCATCAAACTCTGGACAATTCCAAGCTTTCAAAGTTGCCAATGTTCTTGACAAATATGCACCTTGATTAGACCAGTTTGCGTATAAGTTTTTGATAATATTTTTACAACAGTGAAGTTCCTGAGTTCGATTTTGGATAAACAAGTCAGGGGTTGCAACGCATTCCTCGACGAAAAAATTTTTATGATTGTTTGAAATATTTTGAGGTGCAACTATAATCAAACTAATTAGAATAATCATCACATAGGAAAGCATCTTGCTATTTCAAAATAAAGATGTTCATAAATGACCAAGTAAAAAAAGTTTGAATTAAGTTATCAAGCGTAAAATTTGCAAATTTAAAGTCAAAAAGCTTTTAGTTTTTTCTTTATCTAGAACAACAAAAATTGCACCTAAAGTTTTTCAAATTATTACTTTTACAGAGTTGTCTAGTCAGTGTAATTATATAGTAGAATTTGCCTAATTGGTCACCTCAAGGGATTACAAAAAGTTACGATTTAGGCGAAATGACGAATTATAAAACTCTATCAAAGCAGCTCGCATACTTTATCATAGTAACTCGTATACATAGTGCTTTAATTTGCAGTGAAATACAAGTTTATGACGTTATGATTGAATACAACAACACACACATAACCCAAACCATGCAATACCGGTACACAGAAAATATTAAACGAAGTTGGTGAAAGTAAAATTTGCTACAATAATTCGCAAAAATTTTACAGCTATGTGGCATCTTTGACTCCTAATTTTTTATATAACTTCACTAGAGGCAATAATTTTGAAATCAACTGCAGAAAGCGCTATTCTCAATGGAAATCGAGAAAACTTTTTTATCATTTAAATTAAATTCTTTAATCTTCTCTACTCTATCTAGACTCCTCCATTTAATCTAACAATCTAACTTTTTAAGTCATTAATAAACTTCAAAGACTTTCCGCGTTTTCTTAATGGGGAGTCTGATCGTGCTTCCAGATCTTGTATAAATTTGATAAACATATTGCAAGGTGCAACATTTCTCAGATAGAGATCCTTAATTTGTTTGAATTTCCACACATGTTAACTAACTGTTTAAGCATCAAAGCAAAACTGCAAATGACGTATTAGCCGAACAAAACGCTTCTCAGGGATAGAAAAAGGTGACGAATTGAGCGAATTGACAAATAAGACGATGGCAAATTAGACGAACTGAAATGTACATAAACGATAGGAATTTTGTCGGAACCGACGAAAAGGTAACAAATTCAGCGAAATGACGAATTAAACGATAACGAATTAGCCAAATTCTACTGTATTTATTATAGTAATAAGAATTAATGGAACCAGCAAAGTGATATTAAGATCATCAATATCATCTCTACTTATCTTTTTGACTGGCAGAAAAACGTCAAAGATGTTAAACTTAGGAAACCGTCAAGTAGTTACTCTGACCCGGTTTCAGGGATGCCAAGATATTAGTGTCAGTGGAATTTTGTTTTTATTTGATTTTTTAGATTTTACGTAATGATATGACTATAATTTAACAAATGCTTGCTAAGACCTCCAAGAAAAGGCAAACGTTGTGAAGTGTTTCCAAGGATACAAGTGAATGTCGGAAGCAGGATTTCAAACTTGACTGTGTCAATCGCGTTCGCCATTAATACGGCGCTCCTATCTACTCGACCATAGTGACGACAGGATAAAATGCAAAATGCAACACAAGTCTAAAAGTGCATTGGAATATGCAGAAAATACAATTTAAAAGTTGTCTGTAATACTTTTTTTTATCAATTTTAATAAATTATTCGCGTATTATTTGTTTTATTAGCTTCTAGCAGTGCATCTTAATCAGTCAGTCAGTCAGTGTTTTTTTTATTCTCGATCATTATTAAACAGTTTAACACGAAAATTATAAACATTAAAAAGATCAAGAAAAGGAAGAAGCAGCACAACGTCAGACGTTAAAACATGCATATGACAAACAAAGTAAAAGTACAAGATAGTATAAAGCATGGCTGCAACACCTTAATCATATAAAGTATCTTTGTAAACCGGTGAATTTGTAATTAAAACTTAATTGATCAGGAATTATAGGGAGAAATTAGTAAAATCTCGTATAAGTAAGGGTTTTAAAGGCGATATTTCGCAAGCAAATTAAAAAAACAGGTAATCAAAAGCATAGGCGTACGCAAGGGGGGGGGTTTCAGGGGTCAAAACCCCCCCCTTGAAGAATGGTGTTTAGTCATATATATAGTACATTGTAATAAATAGGCTTTAATAATAGGATTTTGGTTTCTATTGTTTACCGCAATTTTTAAACTTAATTACTGCTTGCGCATCAATTTTTGCTATCGTTTAAATTGCTTCAAAGTTAGCTAATGTACTGTACATTGCCACTGTGAAGAAGACTTTCAAACTTGTAAAATATTGAAAGTTAAGCATGGGAATGGAAATAAACTGCATGGGAACAATAGCTTCAGTTCACAATTTTTTAATGCTCCAAAACTTCAAAACATTTTGCGCAAGTCCATCAACACGATTTCGTCAACAACAAAAGCTTAAAAACTTGTTCAAAGTTGTGCTATCAGATGGGTCGATCGACACGAGAGTGTTAGTACTTTTTCAAATTTACAATTTACCGTTGTTGAAGCTTTGGCAGAAATTTCAGCATAGCCAGACAGAGAAACCTCATCACGAGCTCTGCAGTTGCTATCGACAATTATGCAAAGTGAATTTTGCATTGCTCTCTTAGTTTTAAAATACGTTTTTGGATACAGTGTTGTTTTGTGTAAAGTTAAGAAAAAAAAGTCGATAAACCTTCTTGAGGCCGTCAACATTGCACAGGATATTGCAAATGAGTTGAAGTGTCTTAGAGAAAAAACCGAATATGAATTTCCCCAGCTCTATATTTTTGCGTAAGAAACGGCCAAAGCCGAAGATTTTATTTTGAAAATACCATGCCCTCTTGAAGACAGACCAATCGATGCAATATTGCTGCTGTAACAGATGAAGAACATTTTAGACTAGGGATTTTTATTCTATTTCTTGATAACTTTATTGTCACTCTCAAAGCAAGATTTTCAGCCCACAAATCGATTATTGGTGAATTTCAGTGTTTAATTTCTGCTGATCAAACTAGTGCACCAACTCCTCAACAAATTAAAAATATTCAAGTTTTGGAAAAATTTTACGAAAATGATTTAACGAAATCCTGGGGAGAATTAGTGCCTGAACTGATATTATGTTACAGGAAACTTTTTCGGTTGAACGCAGCAGAAAGACCAACTGATGCGTTGAGCAGCATCAAGAAATGCACTTCCGATGCTGTTCCGAACATATTTACATTGATGACCATTTTGTTAACTCTTCCAGTGATAACATGCACTAGTGAACAATTGTAAAGCTTTCCACATTACGCAGACTAAAAACGTGCTTACGAAACACAAGTGGTACCACTCGAATGAATGGATCTGCATTACTAAACATTTATAGTAGCCACACGCGTGCCTTGCCCTGATGATGTAATTAACAGATTAAGTGAAAAAAACAGGCGTTTGAATATAAGCCTTTAAAAAAATTTTAAATATTTGTTAAGTAAGGTTATTTTTTTGTCGTTTGATTTTCCACCTATTGTTCTCATCATTTACACGAGTTGCTTTTAATTTGAAAAGTTTCTTGTCATGATTGAATTACTCGCACATACCTTTTCAATAGTTAGTTTTACGGTTTGGTAAAAAGAAATTCATGCTACTGCAAGATGTTCTTAAAACCAAAACACTTTATTTTTGAATGTAGGCCTAATTTTGGAAGTTTTTACCCATTGCCAGGACTACTGAAAGCAATCACATTTTCGGCTCCAAAACCCCCCCCCTTTACAAATTTCATAACCAATTTCAAATTATTTTATGAAAAAAAATTCATTTTCGTTTTTTTAACCTTTTTTAAAAAAAGCAGCAATAACTACTAGTAACCACAAAAATATGTGGACAAAGCATGTGAGCAAGTAAATACAACTGATCTAAAATATTTTTCATAATTTGACCACTTAAACAATGAAGCAAGCTTCCTTAACTTCTTCATTGTTTGTAATTGTCGTGCGCGTTGACGTCACTCTTTACGTCCAATTTTTAATTAAGTTTACGACTGTTACAACAGCGAATCCATTACAATCGCATTTCACACTAGTTAAATGAGTGTCTAAAATTAAAGTGACCTTGATAAATTACAATTTTGCATACTTTATCAAATAATTTCAAAAAAACTTTTTTGCTCTAACAAAAGTTAAATAAATGATCTTCACTTTGCTTAAATTTCAAAAAGATAGCTTAAGTGGTTTTAAAATTATAAATCGTTAATTTGGTGGGCTTCTGAAGCCCGGCCGTTGAGGAGTTAATAGCTCGAAAAAGGTTGAGGAGAATAGGGTTAACAAGCGTAAATTTAAGTGTATTAGAAAAAATTTTTACTAAGTGAAAAACAAAAAAAGGTCATTTATCTGAAATATTTACTAAGTCTTCAATAAGTTGTTCAGTAAAACTTTTCTCTAATAAGCTAAAATTAGTCTTTGTTGAGGGTACCTTTTCAACAAAAAAACTGTCCTTTTTCTAAATTTTGTCTCTCTCGTCAAAAGAGTTTCCGGCGCATCTGCATATGACTCTATTGTCACGAATTTTGAATTGTTTTGTAGTATGCGCATGGGATAATAACAATGTTATCAATATTTTGACTTATAATCCATAACTTGTTTTGTTTATTTTGTAGGTTACAGCAACTAGGTACTTCGGCATAATTATTTTTCAGTTATTTTTATGAGATTCTGATTTCATCTATTCTAGACACATTTTAATTCTATCAGGGAGTTGAGTGATGCGGACGTTTTTTTTCTCTCGCACAATAAAAATTGAATAAGGTTTAGTACTTAATTTTTAAATAGTTTAATCCTAGATGATTGTTGAATTCAAATTTACAATTGATAAATCTAAAAACATAAAAGAATTAAGAAAAATTGTAAAAGATTATCGAACGTTTGACAGCTTGCAAGTATTTAAAATTTTAGTAATTGGTTTTCTGGCATTTAACATTCAATTAATAAACATGCCTAACAACAATCGAGGAATTCAAGTAAAAAAAAATTCAAAATAAAAACAAAGAGGTAGCTGATATTAGCAATATTCAAGATTATGTTAATTCTAATGAAGTCACAAAAGATAGATTGATAAAGCTGTAGAAGAATAAAAAACTTTCTACGATAGTGAAATCTTGGCATTGAAAATGGAATTGGAAAACATAAAAACAAGTCCGAATTTTGTAAGCAAAGACTATGAGCAATTAAAACTCAATTGCAAACAATTAATTGAAATAAATAAAAAACAAGAGGAAGAAATTAACAAACTAAACAACAAATCTATCGAGATAGAATTAAAACATAAAAAGGAAAAAGAAAAAGTTGATGCACTTGAGCAGTACTATAGACGACAGAACTTAGAAATTATGGGTATCCCATTTAAAGGAGAAAATAAAAATATATAATATTGTTGTGAATTAGTATAAAACGATGTCGTTAAAATGGTTAATTTTATAAAATCACAACTACTGAATGCAAGAGTCTTCCGCTTATTGTGTGAAAGTATGGGAAGCACTCATGAAACTTTATTGCTGCATACTGAAGTCCGCTGGTTATCTCGAGGAAAGGTGTTGCCACGGTTTTTTGAATTACGTAAAGAAATTATGTTTTTTCTATCTGAACATCCTTTTCAACTTTCAGCTAAACCAAAAGATCAGTGTTGGATGGAAAGACTGGCATATCTTTCCGATATTTTTGGTTACTTGAATGAAGTAAATCTTGCAATGCAAGGTACCAATGTAACATGTTTCAAGGTCAAAGATAAAATGAATGCATTTTAAAGCAAACTAAAATTTTGGGGAGAATACATTGCTAAGGGTGATGTCGAATGTTTTGAGAACCTGAGTAGTTTTTTACTGGCAAATTCAATTTCCTTAAATCAAGATACAAAAGATGACATTTTACAACATTTATCTGATATGGCTAACTCAATAACTGAATATTTTCCTGATGAAATGAAGACGGAAACTTGGGTTGAAAATTTCTTTGTGGAGTCATTGAATTTAAACAAACACACAAGGAAGGAAAGGGAATAGCAAATTGACATTGCGACGGATTCAACGTCAAAAGTAAAGTTTCAAGAAGTAGAACTTGCAAAATTTTGGATAGAATTAACAACAGAATACCATGATATAAGCGCAAACGCTTTCAAAGTAATAATGCATTTTCCAACCACCTATCTATGCGAAAGAATTTTTTTACTGTATGCAGCAACGAAAATTAAATTTAGAAATAGGCTCGATATAGAACCTGACTTACGACTAAGAGTCACATCTATAACTCCAAATATGGAGGCTCTCTGTGACTAGCAGAAGGCTCACGCAAGTCATTAAAAAAGGTATGTGTACTTTTCTCTTTTATAAAATGCAACTTAGGTTCCAGGAAATTCCATGTTAACTCACACCCCTATTTTGCCGACCATCTCCGATTTTGCTGAAATTTGGCATGTTTGTAGGTTTGAATGAGAAAATGTCTCACATCAAATTTCAGGTTTCTAAATCAAATAGTTTTTGATATATGAAGGTTGAAAGTTAGACACAAAATCGCCGCTTGAACGCCCCTGATCGAGCAAAAGTAGCCCTCCTGGCTTTATTTTTTGTTCGATTTAAAAGATGTTAATATCATTAGAAAGCTCTTTCAGCAGCTTTCCAATACTATTTATATTTCAAATGTATGTATATAAATAAAAAAGTTATTTATTGTCGTGACCTTGTGACCTTGACCTCGCATGACCCCAAAACCCCCACTCTAGACAAAAATTTTTTAAATATTTTTGTTCCTCACATAAAGAAATATCAGCATGGTATTAAAACCTACAGCCTGGGACAAAAGTTTAAGACCACCTTTGGAAAAAGGCACATTTTAGAAAAAAGCTTCTTAATCACCTAATACTAAATATTCTTGTGTCAAAATGCATATTTAGTTTTTGGATATAAACCTTATCACACATTAATTTTTAATTTTTACTTTCGTTCAATTTTTTAAATGTTTAGCTTAAAAATACAAAATTTTGAACCACGAAAATTGGCAAAAAATCTAGCAGTTAACGTTGAAAAACGTATTCAATTTACCGGTCGTTGCATAATGAAGGTACTCAGAACGTGAAATATCAAGGCAGATGAAAGTTAGAAAAACTGCTGTACCTAACACTATCAAAAATTTCACAAAAAAAGTACTTTTAAGGACAGCAAAAAACAGGCCGTCCGAGCATTTTTAGTAGTGGAAATAAACGTTTTATTAGGAAGAGAGTGAGTCAATTTCCTTAGAGCTCCGCTGAAAAAAATACAAGCTAAAATGGCACAAGGAAGGTTCAAAATTAGTAAAAAAATAATTTTACTAATTTTGAACCTTCCTTGTGCCATTTTAGCTTGTATTTTTTTAGCAGAACTCTAAGGGAATTGACTCACTCTCTTCCTAATAAAACGTTTATTTCCACTACTAAAAATGCTCAGACGGCCTGTTTTTTTGCTGTCCTTGAAAGTACTTATTTTTTGAAATTTTTTTGATAGTGTTAGGTACAGCAGTTTTTCTAACTTTCATCTGCCTTGATATTTCACGTTCTGAGACCTTCATTGTGCAACGACCGGTAAATTGAATACGTTTTTCAACGTTAACTGCTAGATTTTTTGCCAATTTTCGTGGTTCAAAATTTTGTATTTTTAAGCTAAACATTTAAAAAATTGAACGAAAGTAAAAATTAAAAATTAATGTGTGATAAGGTTTATATCCAAAAACTAAATATGCATTTTGACACAAGAATATTTAGTATTAGGTGATTAAGAAGCTTTTTTCTAAAATGTGCCTTTTTCCAAAGGTGGTCTTAAACTTTTGTCCCAGGCTGTAAAATCAGACAGTTCTTTCACTACAGATTTTAATGATATGGCTGAACTGTTTAACAAGTATTTCAGTGATATTGGCAAAAACTGATTTACTAACTATATGTTATACTAACATTATTAATAATAATTATACAGTCTTATTTCTACTTGATCTCAAAAAAAGTCTTTGACACAGTGAATCATAAAATATTGCTAAATAAACTTGAAAGTTATGGTGTTCGTGGTGTTGCTTTAAGTTTATTTTATTCTTTTTTGTCCAATAGATTTCAATATGTAAGATTAGAAAATCAGCAATCATCATTAAAAAATATCAGCTGTGGAGTGCCTCAAGGCTCAGTATTGGGAACATTGCTTTTTACTGTATATATTAATGATATTACCAAATTATCTCTTCCAGTCCAAGATTATTTGCGGATGACACTTGTTTAAATTTTTAAGATAAAATTCTTTGTCAATTACATAAAAAAATAACCATTGAAATTAAATCTTTAAATAAGTGGATGATGGCAAATAAATTAATCCTAAAGTTGTCTAAATCAAATATGATCTTAATCAAACCAAACGATCTTAACAATAAAGTTAAATCAAGTACTATGACTTTGTTTCTAAAATTTCTATTATTGATAGCTCGAAATACCTAGGTGTTTTATTAGATAATTCTTTAACGTTTAAACCGCAGATAAAATGTTAACTGGAATTTTTAATAAAGTTAAAATATACCTGAATAAGTCAGCTTTACTTGGCTTATACTACGATTTTTTTATTCTCTATTTTACTAACAACTAGTTATTTGGACCTCAACGTTTCACTCATACTACAATAAAATAAATATTTTACAAAACAAAGCAATTTAGCATGCTTGTGGTGGTAATTGGAGCAATAGAGCTACACCCTATTATATTAAATTGAAAGTACTTAAATTGCAAAACCTAATACAATTAAAAACAGCAATTTTTGTTTTCAACTACAGTATAAAAACCAAAAACTCCCATATACCTTCAACAACTTTTTTACGCCCTAAGATAACATCCATGTTAAAAATACAAGAAGCAAAACTGCAAACAATTACTTTTTACCCTTTTTCAAATCTAAAAACCTAGAAAGGTTTATAAAATTTTAAGGTCCAAAGGTTTGGAATTCCTTAAAACTTATAAACAAAAACTGCAAGACCATAGCAGCATTTGAATCAAAATTTAAACATTCTTTTTTAAAAAATTACCTGCTAGTTAGATGTATTAAACTTTCTACTTTTTGTTTGTATCTTAAAATTGAAATATAAATATATTCAATTTTTCTTTTTTTGTAAATAAACTGTTTGTGTATGTGTGTTAGATTGATTTTTCATTCGTATGTGTTAGTTTGACTGTTTATTCAATTCATATTACAATTAGTTACCGTACAATGCTTATTGATTAAGGTTGTAGTAGACTTGAAGACCTCTTTTGGTCACTTTACTACCTCCTTTTTCCTTATCAGTTGCTGTTTAGAAAATTGTAGTTTCTGATCACTTATTATGTTGTGTGGTTATCTGTGCGCTGATTGTGAAATAAGTATATAAATACTGTTTAGTGATGGTGCAGTTTCGAAGTAATTTCGCCTTTGGTTATTTTTAAACCTTGCATGAGAACACAACTTCGAAAACAAACCACACTAAGGAGACGTCAAAGTGAAGTCTTTATCAAAATTTTGTAAACTCTCTAAGATTTGCAAACAAGCCCAGATAAAAGTGACACCAAAGAAATGTTTTTTATGCCTTGCTTTGTCTGCAAAAATCCTTGGCAACAAATCACTACGCAATAACTATGTGCACAAAGTTGTATTTATTTTATTTATTTATTTATTTCATTTTTACTCACAATCAACTTGAAATTAATCATAGTGCATGTAGAAATAAAGATTGTGAATAAGGAAGCAGCGACTAAACGAAGTACGTTATTACATGCACAACGTCATGCTTGCATGGTCGTGCATGGTCGCTGTACCTTTGAACAAAGCGATGTGATGTTAATAAGAAAAGGAAAGCAAAAAGAAGATAATTGATACACACATCCGAGCCATAGTCAGAGAATGTTGTGTAATCATGGGTGGGAGAAACAACAAACTCAAAGACCAAAAGGGTCTGGACCAAAAGGGTCAGGCAGGCAAAGAAACCCACCAAAAGAAATTCTGCCACGGGTCAAAAGGACCATTTCAAAAGCATATGGCTGGACAAAAAAAAAAATTTATATGCATAAGATAGAACATAAAAATAGTTATTTACAGATATTTACAGAAAAGGATCCGGGGTTTAAACCTTCCCAAAATTTGAAACCTTTTTTAAAACCTTTATAAGTTTTTTGATTATTTCATAGTTGTGATGCCTAGTCGTAAGCCTGTTCATTCTTTTTGGTTGGATGTGGTCGGAGTCATGATTTAGTTTTAAAAATCTTAAAATTTTGGCCGAATCTTGTTTATCTAGGTCAGGGTGGTCCTTTTAAATAAATTTGTTTATTTCAAGAAATTGTACCATTCAGTCTTTTATATATTCAAATAAGATGATTTTTATCTACATATTATTACTATGGATAACGTCTGACTTGAAACTGTAGCCTTTGGGTAATCCGGATTTTTGCATAATACTGATCAACTTGGCGTCAAATTGAATCCGGATTAACCGGGATTTACTGTATTTCGTCCGCCACAAAGCCAAAAACAATTCTATCTCTCAATAGAATTACTTTTCCAAGGTGTCAACACTTTACTCAGGCACAAAGCAGCGCAAACCGATTCCAACCACTTCTTACTTGACTTTCGACTGCAACAACTCAACTGGGATAATTTGAAAAAAAATACGTTTACATATAAACTCTTTGTTGCTAAATTCGTTTACAAATTCGGGCGGAATTATTACTAAATCAGCCAGATAAAATTTTCTTTCATAATTACTTTGACCACTACTCGATAAGAAATAATACTTTATCTGCTGCTTTTTTGAAAATTACAGAGTAGATCGCGCTGAAGCGTATTTTTACACAATCAACTAACAGCATACATTTTTTAACACAAATGGGCGGAAGTCCTCAGCTTCTCAAAACCTGCTAACGGTCTATTTTTAAAACAGTCTGACCAACGTTCCCTCTAAGAGCTTGCTTAGTGTGCGCGGAATAAAAGGCTGTGTGAGCAGTGGTGAATATTGCCTGAGGCAAGGAAGTTTTGGTTTCCTCTCCCAGAATGAAGGTGTTCTCTCTAAAAAAAAAAAAAAGGTCTTCACTTCGATTTCATCCCCAATTTCCTGATTTTATTCCCAAAATGAAGGTGTTCTCTAAAAAAAAAAAAAAAAGGTCTTCGCTTCGATTTCATCCCCAATTTCCTGATTTTATTCCCAAAATGTATTCTCAAAATTTCTATTCCTTATTTTGTTCCCGAAATCAAACCTTGCCAATGCTCATGCAGAGAAAGCATGTCTTACCAAAACTTACGCAGTGCGCGGTAAAACGAAAGTACTGCGCGGGGGTTCCCTCGTTACTGCGCGGCCGCGCAGGCGCGCAGCTTAGAGGGAACATAGAGTCTGATGCAACAGATGGTAGCAAGAACAGATAAATTTTAAAAACATTCAGTAAAAGCAAATTAAACTATGACGTAATTACCTTAAAACTAGTTTTTAAACGCACGTTTATATATCTAATGACCTCGCACACTTTGATCAGGAGTGCTAAAATCAAGATGTGAGAGGCAATTGCCACTCTGGTTAGCAATATTTTTAAACGCGAGGGCACAAAGGGCACTATATGCCCTTTGAAATTGATTTTGAACAGAAGCATTTGATTTGACTTCAACTAAAATTAAATCCAATGAAGTTTGTAAAATATCGTTTTAGACAAAACTTTTTTCAAAAAGACCTGCACAGTAAAATGACAGTAATTTAGCAAGAGAGCTAAATTGATAAAAAAGGTTGGAAGACCAATCCCAACAAGCGTAAATTTTGGCACTTTCGAAAAAAATTTTACTAAATGAAGAACAAAAAACGTCATTTATCTGTAATATTTACAAAGTCTTCAATAAGTTTTTTAATAAAACTTCGGACTTTTCTCTTTGCTAATTTTTATCCCTTGCTAGAGAACAGAACGTCGAAAACAAACCCCGCCAAGGAGACGTCAAAGCAAAGTCTTCACTAAAAGTTTGTAGACTCTGTCAGCTTTGCTAACGAACCAAGAGAAAAGCGGCAACAAAGAAATGTTTTTCATGGCCTGCTTTTTCTGCAAAAATCCTTGGCAACAAATCGCTAGGCAATAACTATGTGCACAAAGCCGTATTTAGAAAAAAGGACTCGGGGTTCAAACCTTTTTTTAAAAAATATTAAATTTTTTGGATGTTTTTTTAGTTTTGATGTTTAATTGAAGCCTGCACGTTTTTTTGTGTCGGATTTGGATTTAAGTCATGGTTTAGTTTCAAAAATTTTAAAATTTTGGCCGAATTATGTTTATCTAGGTATTGCGACCCAGAAATAGTTCTTAACTATTTGGACAACCATTTAACCATAACCACTTCATACTGGAGTTTCAACTAGAATAACTCAACTGGAATAATTTGAAAACAAAATGCGGACTATTTATAAGATTATGTCACCTTACGCCAAATTATGATAAAAACTTTAAGATTATGGTGGACAATTAACCCATAATAATGACTAAATTAACTTTACCATCGATTATAGTTTACGACAGCCAATCAGAAGACACGCCAGCGAACGGATTACGTAATTTGAAATCTTGCATTAACAGAAAACTTTCTTTCACCGCTTTTAAAAGTTTTAGAAAAAAAGGAAAATGCTAGACTTTTAGAGGTCACAATTCATTTTATTTTTTATTCTCAATCGTTATTGAATAATTCACACAAGAAATCATCAATATGAGTAAAGATCAAGAAAAGAAAGAAGCGGCACACCGTCAAACGTTAAAACATGCATAAGATAATTAAAAATTGGAAGTACAAAACGATAGAAAGCATAACCGCAAGACTTTGATTAGTTAATGCTCTTAAACCACTTGACACGTGCTCAGATAAATAATAACAAAACAAACAGTTACCACACTTACCAGACAGCTTGCAAATACGCTAAATTAATTTAAATGGAGAGTGGTATACCGGTTATACAATCATTACTTAAAATGAAAAAGATTAAGTATAATAAAATTTAAAACTCCTAAAAAAAATAGAAAATTAATTATAGATTTTTGAATATACCCTTTCGCTACGCAAAACCGATTTTTCGGCTCAGAAAGAAAAACGCCGTAAAGACGCAGAGCCGATATATCGTACGTCTCTAGAAAAACGTGTAACCTCGCTGAAGGACTGATGGGCACTGAGTTTTGCATTACATCACTCAATTTACTTAATTTAATTAATAACTTGTCTCTTTTATAAAATATTGTAATATCTTTTCCTAGAATTTTAATGAAAGAATGCAAATTGCAATTTATGTATGTAATCTTTTTATTAAATAGTTTTATCCTTATCATAGATGTCTAAAAGAAAAAAAACAAAAAAAAAACTGATAATAAGATTACTGCGTTAATTAATGAAGATTCAGATAGTGAAGAAAATGGTGGATTTCTTACAAGTGGAGAAGAGAGTAAAGAGGAACATACTCCGAGGGTTGTTGTTCCACAAGATGGTGTCCAATTCACGTCAGCTCGTTTGGCATCAACGCATAACAAGTACAAATGGCAGAAAGTGGAGCAGTATAAGTCATATGAAGAATATAAAAATTTAAAATATTTTAATAGCACTCTTGGGGTAAATGCTCCAGATGATGATATGGAACCATTGGAATGGTTTGATAAATTTTTTTCTCTTGATAAAATATGTTAACTAGTAGCACAAGAAAATAATTGTTTTACTCAACAAAAATTGGAGAATTATCAAGTTTTTCAATATATAAAAGGTGGAAAGAAATATCATCTAATGATATAAAAGCTTTCATAGCATTAAAAATTGGCATGGGATTAGTTCATAAGCCTACGTTGAAATATTATTTTGAATGTCTGGCTTACAAAGAATTCAGGGTTTTCTTATGTCATGTCTAGGGATAAATATGAATTAATTCGATTTTTTGCACTTTGCTAATAATGAGAAATCTGAACTACAACAAGATGACAGATTGTTTAAAATTAGGAAAATTTTGGAGCTAGTGAAAGGTACCAAATTATAACCCCAATAGAGAGCTTAGTATGGATGAAACTATGGTAAAATTTAAAAGTAGATTATTTTTTAAACAGTATTTACCTAGCAAACCATGCTCTAAATGAGGCATTAAAATATGGTTATTATGTGATGCCCGTACTGTTTTCATTTTCAAATTTATAGTTTATACCGGTAAAGAATTAGATGCTTTACAAGGTAAAGAATTGAGTGCAAGAGTAGTCAAAAAGTTACTTAAAGTTTTTGAAAGAAAGGACATATTTGTTATATAGACAATTTTTATTCTGATGCTGAATTCTTTCATGATTTACTGTCCAAAAAGATAGGGGTATGTGAAACAAAAAGATAGTTAGAAAAAATTGCAAAAATTTCTCTAAAGAAATTTCAGTAGTGAAGCTAAAAAAGGGTGATGCCACTCTTATGTGGGAAAATGAAACAAAAACCATGATTGCCACTACAATGCAGGACACAGGAAGGGTAAATCTCATATCTACTGTAGGAAACGTAGGGGTTCAAAATGTTCGGGTGAAGTCAAAACTAGGGCCAAGATTGATACTCAAACCGAATGTGCAAATTGATCACAATAGATATATGGGAGAAATTGGTAAGTTTGATCAGTAATGTTCTACATATCCATTTTGAAGGAAACATATGAAATGGTATCAAACATTGTGGCATTTTTTATGGAAATGGCACTTGTCAATGGATTAATTGCTTACAACCTACAATATTCAACAAAGAAGTTGACGCAAAAGAAATTCAGAGAGAAAGTGATACATTCTTTGCTTTGCAATCATTCTTTTACGTCTAAATCTGGTAAGAGATCAAACTCTGATCAAACAAATAATAGATTAACACAACGTCACTTCCTATTAAAATTAGAGGGCACGAAACAGAATAACTGTATGGTCTGTTCCAATTTGACAAATTGCAAAGGTAAAGTAAAGATAAATGTGGCAGAAAAAAGAACATCCTACTTTGCAAAGAATGTATAGACAAACCAGCCTTATGTGTAGTACAATGGCTCTCAATCTTTTTTATCCCATGCACCCCTTCAACCGTTTTTTACAGATAAAATCTCCCCTTAGAAATTTAGTTTGTAAAGAACACTTTTACATTAGTGCACTAAAAAAAGAAACTAAACTCTTCACAATTAATAAGTCCTTTAGCCTCTGATATTAATTAATACCAAATTATTAGTAATTAACTTTTTTGAGTAATATTTTAAAATGAAAAGAATAATTTAAAACACAAAAAAATTTATTGTACTCATGATGCGAATTTAACAGTCAGTAGGATACTTGTGATTGTTTTTTCTTTGACAATTTATGTATGCGTAGAAAAGTATTGGAAAGAGCAAAACGCACATTATTTTTCACATTCACTCTATTTTTTGGTTTTGTTTTTATTTGCAAGAGAGTTGAGAACTCAGATTCGCAACGATATGTGAAGACAAACGGAAGGATACCTAGGATAGCTTTTTTGTCATTTTAGGATAGTAATCGCACATCAATGGCCAAATGTCAGTGATTGATTTTTCATTGAATAAATTTGTTGCGTAAGAATCAACTTTGAGTTCTAAAAATTTATCCTGCAAACTATTGGAAACTTTATCAACTGGCAGTATAAAGGGATTTCGTATTAAACCAAGCTCATCGTCATCAATATGAGAAAAATATTGAATGAATTCTGATTCTTGTGCTTCTAAATGTTGCAAAACCAATTCTTTTTCCAAATCAGGAAGCACGTGTTCTTCGGCATCAACTTTCAAAATTGATAATAATTCTTCAACCATTGCAACATTGTTCGTTCTGACAATTCTTTTTCAATTATCAAGCTTGCTCAAGAAAGCTTTTGAAGTATCTTTAAATTGTATAATATTGGTGTTTTTCCCTTGCATTTTTAGGTTTAGTTTATTTAGTTGGTCAAAAATTTCAACCATACCAGCAAGGTATCTTATCCATCTATCATTCTTTAGCAATAAAGCAAAATCTGTTTTCTTTTTAAGCTCAAAAAATAATTTGAGTTTATCTCTCAGCTCAAACATTCGCCTGGTAACATTTTCTCTTGAAAGCCACCTAGTATTTGTATAAAACAGAAGTACGTGATGGTCTGTATTCATGTCATTGCAAAGTTGCTTGAACAATCGTGAGTTAAGAGCTCCTCTTTTGATAAAATTTACCATTCGAATTGTTTGATCAAGAACTTCACGTAATGGAGGAGGAAGTGTTTTGGAGGCCAGCGCATGTCCATAAATTACAATGAACACCTTTTGTGTTTGGATTTAGCTTTTTAACATAAGCTTGAAGTCCAGATTTGGTTCCTAACATAGCTGGGGCTTCATCTGTGTGGTACCCACATAGGTTTTCCCAAAAAAGATTTTCTGATTAGAAGAAACTTTTTTGAAGATGTTAACGGTTTTCGTAGTTTTTTCGAGACGATAATAAAAAAAGAGCTCCTCTTAAAAACTATTTAAATGGACATACTTTACAGATACCATTAACTGGGAACATGGTGCTACATCAGTAGATTTGTCCAGCTGAATTGAAAATAAGCCAAATGCAGCAGACTTGATCTCTTGTAAAACTTGATCCCTAATGTCTGCAGCCATATCTTCGATCCTTCTCTGAATTGTACTTACGAGACAGCAGCAATTTTTTTCTTCTCTTTATTATTCAGGTATAAGTTGAACTATTTTCAGAGAGCAAGGTAATATCAAAATTTCACAATTGTATGCGGCTTTTTTTGTTTCATTATTTCCAGAGCAACATAGTAAGAAGCTGCATTTGCATTTTTGTTTGTTTCATGATATGTCTCATTTGAATCCAGTCTCATCTTTTTTAAAGCACTAGCGTGACGTTCAAAAAAGCTTCTACTTTTATCCTTGTTTTGTTGGTGAACATTTTGTAAATGTTGTTTTAACCTTACGGGCTTCAAAGAATTATTTGACAAAAAAGTCTTTCCTCTCCATTTATTAATGATGCATGTAAATCCATATTCAATGCATGAATCATTGTATCTTCTTTTTTTGACACTCATGTTGTGTAAAATTCTAATGATTAAAATTACTTTTTGACACTCCTGAGGTATCTAGCTAATAAATTTTGTTTAAAATTATTTAAACTGTAAATGCTAAATGCCCTGCAACAAACAAACAAAAAAGCTTGTAATAAGAATAATACGAAGGAAAGTTTAGTGTTGCTGTAGCAATGGCGGCGAAGTATCGATGACGCTGTTTTAATGTACTGATGCCGGTGTAGCAATGGTGAGGCAAGGCAGCCAACGACGTTATCCCACGTCTTGTCCAACACTTTTTATAGCGTCTAACGAGGCAAAACTTGACTCTAACCACGTGTTTTGAATTCTACTGCTGCTGCTACACTAGACTGAAATCACAACTTCAGTAAGAAATCAAGCACACGGCTTTTTTTATTTTGTAGGACAACAAAATTCGTGACAAACCATTCCTCGTTAAAGATCCGCCTTTTTTTTCGTTTTTTAACCAACTGAAAGTTGTTCTAAACTGAAACTAAATTTAGTTTATATAGCTTTTAACTTTCTGCAAAAAACTTAATATTGGAGGGATTTGCAACTTACAATAAACTTTTTAAATGGCAGTGGTGCATATGTGTACCATGATTGTGATTGTAACGTAAGAAAAGCACTTTTGTGAAGGCTTATAATTCTAATTTTTATATATTTCCGTCATCATTATTGAACCATTGTCATTTTATTTTACAACGAAATTCTTATATTCCTCAAAGGGTTAAAAAAAGTGTACAGAATCCAACAAAAACTAAAATAGCCTTAACAATTCTCAATCTCTATCTGCAGATCAAGCATCAATTATCAAGCAATTTCACACTGCTACTACTAACCTACAGTAAAAGTATAAATACGCTTTCCAGCTTGACCGAATTATATCAAAGAAAGCGCGAAAATTTATATTAAATTTGATGTGATCACATAAAAAAACTTCATGAGCCGCGGGTTGCACATGTCTGCCGTAGCGGAATGCGGAGACGCTACATTGCCACTTGACTAAAAACAATTAATAAACTTACAGAACTGGACGCAACTATATTACATGCTTCAACTATATTACATCTTAAACAAAATTCTAAGTACAAAATTCCCCCCCTTGCAAATACAAAATTCCCCCCTGGTGGGGAATTCCCCCCCGGTTGAGAACCCATGGTGTAGTAGATTGTTTTAGAATCTATCATACGCAAAAAATATTTAGAAAAGATTGTCCTCACAAAAGAAATGGCATATATGATGACTTTTATTGAATGGAATATTAAATTCTATTCGGATAGTTTAATGCTATGAAGCATTTGTAAATTCTTTCGGCTTATATTTTTTTTATTCTTAAAATCTTTTAACAGAAAATCTATTACCCTTTTTCCAGTAACGTCAAATTTGGCTTTAATAGTTTTACTGAAATTTCAATAATTTTACTGAGATAAATGCTTATTGGGAAGATTTTTAAATTCTTTTTGAGCGGAATTATTTCTAATGAAATGTTTGAAATATTCATGAACATTTTTCATGAAAGCTCAGCTATTTTTTTTTGAGGTTTCAGTACATAATATATGAAAGGAGTATAATATTTACATATTTTCAAGAATTAATTAGAGTAAATAAACCCTTTAATATGCTTTAAAAACATAAAATCAAACTAAAGAATTGAATAAGCCATGCTGATTGATAATTTCTATAAAAAAATTTATAAAAATACTTTTTTTGAATTTCGAGCCACCCTGTAGATAAAAATATTAGCATTTTGAATCTTTTTAGAAAAATCAAAGGCACATATATAGGAGAGTATTTAAAAGCAATTTCAATAATATTCAAAAACATTGAAATTTTTGCTGACTTTTGTGTCCAAAGGAGAAATTGAAATTTTTACCCCTTGTGTCTTCAAAGGGTTCAGATTACATTGTGAATGAAGTGTGACATATGCATTTTCTTTACAACCCAAGATTTTGAAATGTCGATTAGTTTTTTGCCTTTAATTCCTTTTTTATAATTATTGTATAATGTAACTGCTATTCGTATTCGTTAGTTGGCGCTGTTGATGTTCATTCTAAACAAGTGGTTTAACTTTTTTTATACAGCGATCCAATTTCCAACCCAAGGTAAGTTAACGATTCTTCCAATTTTTCAATTTTCGTTGTAAAAATTTGGTGATTTCTTTAGATAAAGGTCTTCACACGGAGTCTGTCTCCAATTTCTCGCAATACTGATCTGCAAATACAGTCTTTACTTTAAATCAAAAATTCAGTTCATCAAATGTTCCCGCCACCCATTCTGTTTATCAAACATAAATAAATATCAATTGATGCCACTTAGCATGCATTGAAACTGCATTAAATTGCATAAACTTCTCTAAAATAAAAATTTGTAAAGTTTTTAACGCATTTTTTATCAAAACTTTGAAATTAAAAGGGTAAAACTACTGTGACTCAATAGGTTTCAACCAAAACTTCAGAACTACACGGACTTCTCTCATTACTTCTCACAACTTTTTCGGTTCTTACCTTGCTGAACTTGAAAATTGTCCAGTTATTTGGAACCATATTCTTGACAATGCTCAATAGCTATTTTAAAAAAAGATTATTAGTAAATTTTGTTTACAGATTAAAAGGTCTATAATGTTGCTAAAAAACAATACATTAAAAATTGGCTTGCTAAGTATCTTTTAAAGTATGGTTTATAAAAATTTATGTTTTTCATCAAGAATCAGATAACAAATAGCATTGTGGATCGAATACTATAGCTGTTATAGCTTCTTGCTATGAGTTGGTAGTAGGCAGTGACGTGCCGTGAAGCTTGTGGTTGGTAAGGCAAAAATTTTTAAAAATAATGTTAGTAATAATTTTATTGGTTGCCAAGACCACCAAGCAGGGAATGTGCCGTAAAGTGTCTTTCCTAAGGACACAACAAAGTGGCGCCTATAGGTTTTGAACTAAGACCATGTTGATCACAAGCGCGCCGCTTTAACCACCCGACCACGCTGCCGAGAAAATAAAATGTTCTACTTAAAAAAAGTAGCAAAAATTTTCAGTTTCCTTTAACTTTAGAATTTCAAAATCTGTTTATTTAGAGAGAAATCAGTTCTTTGGGTTTCAAAAATCTTAAGGAATTTGATTTTAAATGAGAGCCTTCGATTTCATCTGGTTGCTGAAATTTTTATGATCGGATCCAGGGGGCGTAGGGGACTTTAATCTTTAATTTTTCAGGCAGATAACCTACTTTTTTGGTACAACCATAACCTCCTAAAGATATCTTCAAGATTGACCCATGAGCTCCTATCGATTCAAAAGTTTTTTGATTTCTCCCGGTTTTCTTTTAGTGAAGAAAAAAAATAGCGTCGTAGTATAAAAAAATTCGTGTAAAGAGGACTAAAATGTATTTTCTTGAAATGGAAAGACGAGACTTTAATTCTCATGCACACTTGATTGGAGAGAAATAATATTTTTGAAGTTGGAAAAATATACGCATTGTTAAAAATATGTAATCAAAACTGACCCTCTTGAATTTTTTTAAACTCCCTTCAAAAGAGATGTGTCTTTTATTAAGAATTACTGGTTAAGAGTCTTAAGTAATTTAATTTAAGAATTACTTAGAATTACAAAGAACTTAAGAATTAATGGCTTAAATTAAATCGAAACTTAGACCCACGGTCGTCTAAAGATACAGTCGAACATTATACATTTTCAAATTAAAAGTTGAAAGGGCTAATGTCCTTCACAATGGCAATTATTTCATTAATTTCAATTGTCTTCACTATGGAAGTAAAAAATTTCGCAACATCAGTTTTACAAGTTAAGATAAGGGATAGTTTATAATTACCGGTAGAGTTAGTCAGAAATGTATGTTATAAATATAATAATGCTGCCTAAAATCAAGGTTTAAACACTGAATTAATGCGTGCATTTCCTATTCGATTTACTGAGAAAAAAACGATTTATATTGTTTTAGCAAATGTCGGGAGTAAGAAAAAGTTTTTTTCTAGTCTATGACGTCACAATTGAGGCATTCTTCAAATTTCTCTCATTTTAACAGATATTTTCACCAAAAGAGAAAAAAGCGCTATATTGTTTCACTTTTGTTTTTGTTATTGTTTCACTTTTTTTTATCTATAAAGAGGCAATCTTGAAGTTGCCTCACTAACGCGTATTAGCGATTTTGTTGAGAAGAAAGCTTGACGAAATGATTAAAGCGCTGAAAATACAACGATTAACGGTCAAAAATTAAGGTTAAAGAACAAAACTAAACTACTACAAATACGGTATACATGTAATTTTTACTAACTTTTTTCAACTAATAGCAAGTTGCATTTATTTGCAAAGGCTGTGTCTTCCATATTTTATTTCTACTTAATTTGATTTCCAAAGGTGAGGCACTACCTCACTTGCCTCCCCTGACGGCACGTCGCTGGTAGTAGGTGAGGTAACTCAGTGGTTTAACACTTTGACATGTGACCAAAAGAATACGATTCGATACTCGGTTGAAGTCAGTCATTCGTGATTCTTTTATGAAATTATTTTACGACGACGTTTCACAACCGAGTCAGCATTGTTTTAGAAAATAAGAATATACTTATTTTTAAAGAAACCTGCTAATTAGTTGTTAAGTGCTTATTTTTATTATCAGTAGGGCGAGTTTTGTTGCAATAAAATCGTAAGGAATTTGCATGTATTTTTAACAGAAGCTGCAGTAAAAAGTTGCATTTATGCACAAACATTTTAAACAACTGTGATTTAACGATTAAATTGCATATAATCCTAAATATTTTTAAAGATTATCTGGAGAAAACATTTTGCCAACAATTTATGTAGCATGCTAAAACTTCCACAGGCATGAAGTTGCTTGGCAGTTTAACAATAGTTCTGGCTGATGCCTGGCCAGGTCATTTCTACAGTTGGTTTTAGGTCACTATTCAGTTCAAATCGGCAATCCACATACAATTTACATAACATATTTCAGTTTTTTAAATCATACCTGTACATTTTGCGTAATATTTGATAAAAAGTGCAATAAAAAATTGCATGTAAAAAAGAAAAAAGTTGCAAAAAGATGCTGTAATCATTAGTTTTTAATTTTTATTAGTTTTGTGGAAAGCGTATTTATTGCGTGATTCATGGCTCGAATTTTTTGTTAATCATCGACCATGAAGGATGCACCAAATATTTGAAACTATTCCATCTTTTTTAGCGAGTATTTTATATCTTTCTTTTCAAAAAGTTTTGACATTGAAGTCAGCATCTTAGGAAAATATTTTATGAATTCTATGTCATTATGTTTACGCGTGCTTATTTTCTCGCTAGTTCAAATGATACGATAATTTGGATTTAGTTACTAAAAACAACAAATATATAACAAAATACGCATTGTGATCATTTTTCTTTTCTCCGTAATAATAAAAGTCGACGTATGTCTTGCCTAAGCCGTAAAAACATTCTGGCAAAGATGAAAGGTCTGTGATGGCTTTACACAAAACAAGAGGGAGCTGGTGCAAGAAAGAAAGAAGTGCCACTTTTAAGATTCACTTTGCAATATTTAAAAAAAGGGCCTAGTTCAAATAAAGACTCTTTATATTTTTTTTGTGCTCCATTTTTTTAAGTGGGATGGGCGCTGGAAGATATTTAAAATTAGCGGCCTGAGGCCAAATCCGGAGTTGGTAAAGAAAAGCAAACTCTAAAAAAGCCATGTAAACATAAACAACCCCAAAATCTTGTAGATAAAGATGAACGAACCCAATTTTTTCTGATAAACATTAGTAACCCTGGTTCAAATTAGAAATACATATATAAGGTTAGGGTTAGGATTTAAAGCTGTTAATTCAACATAATTAATTTTAGTATAGGTAAATATAAACTTCTGTATTAAATTTTATTATACCTGTAAGTTAGGTAAACGTTAACAGTCCATTTAGACAATTTTGTCCATCTCATTCTGTGATATTTGTATTTTTCTTATTCCTTTTCGAAATGTCCTCTTTACGCCCAGATTAACATTTTTTGCCATCTGCTATAAATTGCAAATAAAATCTTTGAATTAAAATATTGTTCAACATTCACGCTATAATATAGTATTCAACTGCATAATGAAGGTTTACAAAAATAATCGCAAAAAAATAAAAAATTGAACTGTAAAAGTTAAATCCAGGTAAAGATAAACAACACCAAAATTTTCTCGGTAAAAAAAACAATCCTGAAATTAAAAGGGTTGCTTATCTTACCAGCTCACAATATTGTAATCAGGGGCAACAATATTAATTGTATGAATGGCTCACATGATTCTAATATGTATTCAAATATGCTTTCATGTAATGGGCCATTTGTGATCATTAATAAGCATAGTCGATTTGTCCTTAAATTAAATCCATTGTAGGTTATTTAATTATGAGTAATATCTATCTCTAATACAATTTTTCCATGTGTGTTTCTAAGCAATATAATGATCACTTTTCTATAGAAGTTTTTTCGGGATGCAAAAATAGAAAACAAGAAAAAAATAAATACAATAAGTAGGTTTACACTTTTAAAAATTTAAATAATTTAATTGTTGTTGGTTTTGATAATATTCAATTATTTTTGAGCAATTTTCAACATACGCTTTTTTTAAACGTTAGTATGGCGTTGAATTGGATTTTTTAAATCTTATTACGCTCTTTACTAATATAATAAAAAGAATATGGCATTAGTAAAAGCTTCGCGCAAAAAGCGCAAAATTATAAATGAACTGTGAACCGTGGATAAAACTGGCGTAGCCAGAGGAGGGCACATCGAGGCCATGCACCCCTTAAATTTTTAAAACGGTGACTGAAAAAAATTTAAAGTTGTTCACCATCAACAGGGTATGTGATCATTCACCATCTGCAGGATATGGGTTGTTCACCATATGCAGCTACTATTCATTACGAAGTTATACTAGTTTTGTTTGCGCTCCCCCTTTCATGTCAATAAATTACTGTTGTCAACTTGTCACTTGTGACGTAGCCTATTTTCAAATTTTATCCATTCGTGTTTACAAATTATGAAGTTACGATTACAAACTAAAATAAACAAATTGCATCATTCAATTCACGTTTACGTCACAATAAGCCTTTTTCCAACCACATAGTGGACACGGCAGCTGTTGCTAACCACTTTGGCTTTATGTAATTTGTTTTAACAGCCAAGTCATTAAGGGAATAGCATATTTTGGTAATTTAAAGTTGAGTTGAGATTTTAAAATTAGATTAAATTTTACAATTTGTTTGCTATGTAATGAAAATTAAGTTTTTGCAATTATTGGGTTAAACTTTGCATGTAGTCAGATACTGTAGTTATTTATTTAAAAATTTTTTTGAACATCTTTCACACTGCAATTTTCCTTTTAAATTTAAAACCGAAATTAGGTAGACGACCAAACTATTTTATAATTGTATTATGGTAAGCAGATTTCGTTAATTTAATTTTTAAATTTTAACCATTTATCTGTCTATGTCAACATTTTTTGCAAAAATAAGTAGAATAATTACAATTTTTGTTTTAAATTATATAGTTGCACCTGGTTTGTTTTTAGTGATTATGGATATTCTTATAAGTTTTAGTATCAATATTATTGCAATCAAATTGCATAGCATAATAAATTTCAGTTACTTATAGCATCAAGAACAGATATGAATTCCTGAAATGATTCATTTGGCTGTTCATGTTCATTTTGAACTTTTCCCAATTGAGGAAAATGTTACTCAGCTTTTTTCAACTCGAATTTAACAAGGATATTCTTTAAAAATTCCAGTGTTTTCCTAAATGATTGAATTTTGATCCACATGTCATAAATAGATTTCGTTTTACCTTTAAAAAAAATATTTAGTTCATTTCGTTTAGACATTAAATCACACAAAAATGCAACATTCCTAATGAAATCAACATCCGATAAATCACAATGTTTATTTTGTTTCTCATAAAAACTCACTATCTGGTTGTTTAACTTTAAAATTTTGCGAAGTATATTTCCTCGAGATAACCAACAAACTTGGCAGTAATATGGCATATCCACAATTTCAGTTTCGTTGTCATTTATGAGCAACTCACGAAACTGATGGTGACGAGTTCAATTGGTTCTAATAAAGTTAACTATCACTAAAACTTTGTTAAACGTGTCTCCTACAGTAGTAGATTTAGCAGCAAGATTTTGTTG
The DNA here is from genome assembly GCA_963680785.1 of Diplosoma virens. Lineage (NCBI taxonomy): Eukaryota > Metazoa > Chordata > Ascidiacea > Aplousobranchia > Didemnidae > Diplosoma > Diplosoma virens. Next base: position 28,800,032 of record OY796893.1, read on the forward strand.
GTGTAAAATGCAATGAAAGGTAATTAATGATTCTGGATCAGGTAAATCTTATTTTAAGTAAGCCAAGAAATCCCTCTCGGACACTTTTCATAGCAGAAGCACCATCAGTGCATGCACTTACCAATTTAGCAAAACTGAGCTTTGCTTCGCTACATTTCTCTTTAAAAGCGTTAAAAATATCAATCCCACGAGTTCTATCTTTCAGGTTGCATATAGAAGCAATTCTTCAAAACAGCAAAAATCCTCTGTTATTGCACGAATAAAAACCAAGACTTGTGCAGAATAAGTATTGTCAGCAGACTCATCTATAGCTATTGAATAAAACACTTCTTTTTGAATTGTTGAATTGAGTTGCTCTTTTAAGTTGGATGCTAATTCGTGTTGGCGACTTGTTATTATTTTTCTAGACAGAAGTAGTTCTTTATACTTGGTAACATTCTCAGGATGTAAGCAACCGACAACTTCAATCATGAATCTTTTATGATATCTACATCACTAAATGGCTTCTCTCTTTATCCCAATAAAAGTGCTACTCGGTATGTAGCTTCAATGGCATCATTTTTTTGATAAGCAATTTTTTTAAACATCTGCTGCTGACGCTCTTTTTGATTCTTCAATTTATAAAAAGCAACCTTACGTTCTTCTGTTTCCAACTGAAAGTACTTGTGTTTTCCATGTGTTTCATAGTGAAGCTTGAAACACATGGAAAACACAAGTACTTTCAGTATACTTAGCATTATACTTTTTCATGCAAGAAATTATGGCATCACATATTAGGTAACGCACTTTGTCATCATACATAATTCAGCACGAGCTCAAAAACTAAGAGCCTTTGACTTATAATCTTTTTTGTGCCGCTATTTTTTAAATTCTGGCATAACTGCTGATTTTATTTGAAAGAAATTTTCTCAAATAAAGGGAAAAAAGAAATGTATTTCAGTATTTAGTAGACCAGATAATTTTATAGGTGATGCAAAAGTGCACCACTTTACTTGAAAGGGTTAACAAGCTAATTTTTATTCCAATAATAATAAATAAATGTTTGGATGTATTTTGAAAATGCTTATTATTGAAATCAGATATTTTTTTAGGTTTTTGGCAACTCCAGCCACAGTTAAGAAAGTGTTGTTCAAAACCGTTTTCAAACGATTTTCTTATAATGTAAAAGCTCAACAAAGCTAACGTTTTTCTATTATTTTGTTTATTTAATCAATTAGTTGATACAAGATGCTTTATATATATATAGATAGAAGTTAAAACAATGTATATATTTACAAAGCCATATATGGCCGCACATTAACCATAAAATGGCCGCTGGTTGCCCACCCCTGGTATATCCTATCAAAAGTTTGAGTTTATCAATGCGTTTCAAAAAATACGCTTCCTTTAAATGAAATGAAAAAAAATTTTTCCCTTTACTATAATTACGAATATTGTAATCACTTTCGATCTGCTATCACTCATATCACGTTTGCAATCAGAATGATTATGTCAACACCGCGGTACCCTGGATAGAAACTTCTTTTTAAGCATTGCAAAATAACATGGCGTTCTATTTACAGCAAAACAAACAAATGCATTCGGAAAACAAAAATTTAACAACAGTCAGCGGTGCAAAACAAGTTTTTGTTAAGCTTAAAATAACTTGATAACGTCAAAAAAAGTGAAGTCTTGTTCGACGCAAAAGCGCTCAATTTAACCTAAGCTTGTACTGAGTAAAAGTACAATGCCTCAAAAGCATCATTTTGTCTCGTTTATTTATATTGTTCTGAACAAACCGGGGCAATCCGAGTCATAACAAGAGCTTTATCACATCCTTGCATTTTCTTTACTCTTAAATGAAAAAGTCTACAAAACAAAAGCAAAATTGAAATCGTTTCTGAAACAACCTTTTCCAGATTTATATACTTTTAGATACATAAAAATGTATTACAATCAACTGTTCTTAACCGATTTTGTTTCTTTTAAGGATAAAATAAATCTTTAGTATTTCTTGAACCCTATAGCTTATGGACCGTATATCTTATTTGTTAATGTGTGTATAAAATCATAATATACATTTTTTTTTCTTGCCACTTAATATCAGGTAAATATAAACTCAAACAAACTGTATTGTTCCTATCGTTCGTTTTTAATCTTCTCAAACTTTGACACCTACTTTTAATTCAAAGTTTTTGTTTGTTTAATGTAAACTTTAACAATGACTTTGTTGTTCCATTTCTTTTCGAATTTTTATGCATAAAACTCCTAAAAAACAATGATGCTATTTGTTGCTATTTAAGTGTTTATTGATTCAAGTAGCAATTTTGAGCAAACAATGTTGCTCTGTTGCTCCGACTACTTTTCTCTAAAAAAAAAAAATTACGGTGAAACTCCATAGAAAAACGAAAAAATTTTTCAGGGTTTTAAGAATAGCACTAATCAATGCAAAAACTAAAATTTTAATTGCGACCAAAAACTTTGATAATTATTCGTTTCACTTTATATCAAAGTCAAACGCATATGCGAAATTGATGCAAAGAAAGCAAAATGAATGTCATAAAAACTTACATAAAAACACTACTTCAATAAACCGTCCCAAATACTTAAACATTTCAAACTTAGCTTTATCTATTTACACTAAGTTGTAATATGCAAATATTTAAAGAGAAAAGCTTCTTGAGGAGGAAAAATTAGCAATCCAAGCAAAGAAGAATAAAGAGATGCACCTGCAGATAAAATCGATCTTGGATAGAATGATCAATAACATAAAAAAAGAAATTTTTTATCAACTTGAAAATCGGCTTTCGGCAGAAAAAAATCTTTAAAAAGTAAGAACAAAAATTTTCTAGTAAAGGAAGCGGTTTTCGCAAAATATCACTTTTACACAGCGTTTCTCAAACCTTTTTTTCTGCGACCCCAAATCGCTAAAAATAACGATTTTCAAATATGACTGCGACCCAAATAAATTTGAGTGAGTGCTTGTTGAAACAAAACGAAATTTTTACGTAAGCCAACAATGGTCGTCTAATTTTTAGCTTATATATATGTGGGGAAAAATTTGTTCATAAATTTTCTTAGAGATCACTACGTTTTTGAGCCGAAAATCAAAAATCAATTTCTTGATTTTCGGCTCAAAATTGTAATGTTCTCCTAAAAAAGGGTCTTCACTTTTGAAATCTTGTGTGTGCAGATCTTTTTCTTTTGCGTGCGGTTATTTACAAGCTTTCGCAATCCATCCGCATAGTCTTGGCGACTCACATTTGGGTCGCGACTCATGGTTTAAGAAACGCTGCTTTAACATGTTAGTTGAAACTTTTTGATTTAATTATGTATATTTGTAAACAATTTACATTACACGAGAGCAAAGTCATTGTCACGGACTTTGTTTGGGAATCCTAAAGGATTAGTTGAACTAGGTAACCCGAATGCCTGCGCTGAAACAAAGCTGTGTCTAATTAATAAATTTAGACTCTAAATTTTATTTTATTCCGGCTCAAGAAGTAGTCTGCTATGAGTCTGAAGCTTTTATACAGTTGGTTTGAACGAAAGCTCGGATTGATCCGCTCAAGACTCTTCTCCACAAATAAACAGAGACCACTGTCTCTAATAAGTACGAATGTATTGCAAAATTCCAACTCACGATTGACGAAAGTTCTTTTCCACGCTCTGCCACTGCAAAGCGAAATCAATGCTACAACTTAATTCGATCAACACAAATGATTCTACCTACGTGGAACAAAACTTCAAAACACTGGCGCAAAATAAATTCAACACTCGTCAACCGATACGAAATCTAATGGGCTCTCTGCCCCCAAATTCTACTTTCTCTAGAAGCGATTCTGCTTTGACCGACACTTTTCGCTCTATTTGTCTCTCTTTTCGTATCTTTTCAATCGAGCGAGCGCACATATACAACAAACGCCACGTGACGGCGAACTTACTTGAATAACCTAGATCATTCTCCAACTATCCAGGGAGAACGCCTTATACTTGAATCAAATGGTATATGCGCGAACATTCCACTATTAGCAAGCTATAGTGGCGCTTGAACAAAAACATATTACGTCAGAAAATACATCAAGCGAATCGTAGACATTACATCGCATAATACGAAAGTAGCACTTTACCCGCGACGCGATTAATATTTCATAATAAAACTTTGAATTACTTTTAAAGGGAATAAACTGCATCGTCATGATTAAAATTATTATGAAGAAAGTGTGACAGTCATATTTTTTTCATTTGTAAAAAATACTTTTTTCGGCAAAGAAAACGATTCTAATTTCTGCTCTTATAAAAGAAATGTTTGTACAAAGGATAAAGTAGTGTCTTCACAGATTAAAAAATTTTTTTAAATAAAAGTATCTTTTAACCGCATTGACCCAGTTTCACTCAATTTACTTCATTTCAATTGCTGCTTTCTCCAAAAAAGTGCAATAGTAAGAATACGACTTCTCAACTTTACTTGCGTCTGGTGCACTGTTGGGTTCTAAAAAAAGTCGCTTCTCGATATTATCAGAGGTATTTATCTTCAGGCGAATCAGGCACATGCCATAAGGTTACAAAAAATTCAGGCCATTTCTGGCGGTCCTAAAAAATTTGGAATAAAATTGTATATTGTTATATATTTGTTTTTATTTAATACTGATTTCATATTCATGGTATTTTTTATATAATTAGGGATATTGCCGATCTGTGGTGAATTGCTGTGTTGAAGGTGTTTCATACTTTGGGTTTTTGCAGCATTTATGCGCATTCTTTGTTGCATCTACATATTGATGTGGGATTCTGCTAAGTCACATGCCACAAAAACCTCTTTGCCTTATGCCTAAACAGCCAGAGCTGATACACTAAAGCTATATTTTAAAGATATCAGCAATTCCACAATGCTCTTCAGAAAATTGCAGGTGAAGACGATCGTCGTCGTTGTTTCGAATGGCATCCGCTCCAAATAAGAAACAAACAGGACTGGGGTCGAGGGTTTATTCTTTTACTACCCCAGGCTGCTGTACTGCCCGGATCAGATGCTGGCAGTGATGTCATTAAGCCAGCATCGGGTTTCGTCATCCAAAACCGTCAGACCTCGTGCTCCGTGTGGTGCCCGATGTATTGGGCAAGTTATTTAAGCCTATATTATTTGGGCCAATATTGGCAAGCAGCCTTTAAAAAAATTTTAAAAACAACTAATGAACCAAATAAACTAGTTTCAATTGAACATCATTATCTTAGCATTGCCCAAAGCATTTCAAAATTTATTTTAAGTTTAAAATCGATATAAACGAATTTGTTTTTCTTAATTGAATTAATGTAATTGACACCGAAAGCTAGAAAGCGAAAAACTAAAATGGAAACATTTTTTTAAACTGGACGAAATGAAACGACTCAAAGTGACGGAAGACACGGTTGTGTAAAGCAGGTCCAAATAATTTTACTTTTACACCTCCAAAGCTGAAATAAAACAAATAGGTTTTCTTTATTGAAACAATGTAATTGATATCACTTATGTTGCGTAATAATCAAGGGCTTTTACCATAAACATCATAGTATTTACAAGCTTTATCAAGTATTTAAAGTATTGTTTTTAGATACGCGATCACGTTCTTTTGACGCTTGACCAGAAGCTAGAAAGCGAAAAACTAAAATGGGAACACTTTTTTAAACTGAATGAAATTAAACGACTCAAAGTAACGGAAGATGCAACGGACTTCCTCGTGGGATTGGAAGACTCCCAAAAGCAATTTGCTGAAATCCTTTCCAGTATTGAAGAAAAATCCGCGAGTCTTGAACAAAAATTAACGAACAGAATCGGTGTAATGGCCGCCAAGTTCGTGGCGAATATTCAAGATTTAGAACAAAAAACGTGTCTGCTAATCATTGAAAAACTAAACAAAAGAGACAAAGCTTTAAAAGAACTTTTCAACGAAGAAATGGAAAAAGTAAAAAAAAGCGTTAAAAGCGTCCGAAAAAACGTATCGGTATCTTTTAGGAAGTGTGTTGGTGGTGGTGCGGTAACTCCGTTTCGTCCTCGTCAAAGCCATGGCTGTTTTTACATCATAAGTGGCTATTAAAAAAATTGAAAATATTGCAATGCTTTAAAACGAGATCAAGAGTTTAAATGTGTCAATGTATTACAGTTTTCTTTCTTTGTTGAAAACACTTTGCAACAGTTGATTCGATTCCAAATCTTTTTATATTTTTCCAACGCAGCTTTACGAAATGCTTTGATACGTAAGCTATATATCAGACAATTCCATAAACTATTCGATGTCGAAATAATGGTAACTGTTAACCCAACCACATTTACGATGTAACCATTCGTTAAATTGGAAGTTTGTAGCAATTGTTTATTTAGTTCAGGAACAAAAAGAAGAACTAGGAAAACAAATACTAGTGGAAGTAGACTGAAGGAAAATGCAATTACCATCAAAAATAAAATAAAGTTTAATTTTCGTTGGTTTTTGATGTCGTTTATGTTAGTTGATAACTTGTTACTTTTATCAAAAGTTTTTCTACTTATTAAATACGTCGAAACTGAAATAATCCAATTAACAACTAAAGGAAAAATGATCATTACTGAGTACAAAATAATTGTCATTGCTGTTGCCTTAAATAATACAAAACTACTGAATAAGATATTATAAGAAAGATCGTTAACAAAAATTGGTAAAACTGAAACAAAGATTGCCACTGTCCAACAAAGAATAGAACTTAAAATTGCAAAACGTTTAGCAATAGCTTGATTATAATGAAGTGGTTTCGAAAGCGCTCGAAGTCGATCAATTCCTGATACAGTTAGTAAATAAATGGAAACTGTAAAGGATGCATTTGTAAAAAATCCAATAATGTTCCTGTAAACTAAAGAAAAGAGTTTGTTTTTAGCCATTGTTATAGTTTCGAGATTATTTGTACTTAAAGTTGTATTCGTATAGATGTAACTTCCATTTGCAGAAAGGAATCGTTCTTGTCCAACATTGTTGATCGGATTTTGAAGTTGAAGAGTATGTTGAAAAGTTTTTAATATTGTGTTTACTGCCGTAGGTAACACAATCAAACCAACAATGATATCAGCAACACCCAAAAAAAGTCGAAAAATGCATTTGCTATGTTTTATTTTTTTTTCAGTTGAATAAACAAGAATCACTGTAAAGTTTCCCAATGTTATAAAAGTTCCCAAAATGACACAAAGTAGGCAATAAAACCAAATAATTGCTTTACATCTGAAATAGAAGTATTATTTTAAAATATTTTTTGACATAGCCCACAGGGCGTCAATAAAACTCATATGAATTTTATTGGCATCAAAAAAATAAGACTTTGTAAGTATTGGTCATAATAAGAATACGTAAAAATATAAAAAAGAAGAAAATTCATATTTGTCGGGAGCTGGTTGAATGGTTAAGAGCCCGGTGATTGATGGCGAAAGTTTTATTTTTATTTTTATCTTTATATTTATCGTACTGACTCGCAGAAAAGCGTCGGAGGCGCTATACATAGAGCTACTACCGAGCAATTATTTCGATATACTTCTGGATATGCAAAGACATTGCTCTGCGGTTGAAATTTGTTTTGTTTTTTAGTTTTATAAAGATATGACTGAAAATTAGAACCGCTTGCCCAGAGCTCTAAGCGTGAAATACCATAAAGTGTCTTTCCCAAGGACACAGCAGAATGGCACGAGTAAGTTTTAAATTCCAACCTTGTTGATTGCAATCACAGTGTTCTTAACTACTCGACCACGCTGCCGACCCTTTTCCAAACACATTTTGTTGTGTTTTCTGGGGAAAGACATTTTACGGCACTTTCATCTGCTATCTTAGAAAACAACATTAAATTTTGATCATATCTCTAAATATAAACTAAACAACCAAAATAAAAAATTTCAACTAGACGACAATATCTTGGCATCTCCGGAAGCAGGTCAAGATAGTTGTTTAACAGTTATCCGACGCTTTTATATGAGGCAGGAGAATAAAAATAGAGATGATATGGAAAATAATTACAAGCCTTTTTTTATCGTTCTATTGCATGACATTTGGTTTCTCTATGCCCAGTAGCCACCATTGCAAAAATTAAGCTATATTAGCTTAAATAGCTCCTGTAAAAAAAATTCTTTCCGGAGTCAAGTTTGGGAACGTGAAAGCCAAAAACTCGCTCACTTCTTCTTATCCCCCTGTTGTTTTTATAAAATACAACTAAAATTTTTTACCTTTGTTGAAAAACTACTCAATAACTTAGCTTAAAACTGTGAATATGTTAAGCTTTGTAATACTTTTTACGAATTCTTTTTATCATAAATATTGAAAAATTTATTTTCTAAAAACTTATGGAAAATCAGAAACTTTATATACACTATGTATAATAATTACTGTAGGCTTTACAAAAAATTTTTAAGTTTAAATAATAATTCAGGGAAGTAATTATGAGCCATTTTATTTGATTTTAGGTGGCTGTTTAAAAAAATAAAGGCTACTGAAATATTTTATTAGGTAAAGTTTTTTAAATGTTATATCAGTTATAAACTTGCAGTGACATTAGTTTTTAATTTAGCTTAACGTAAAAAATTTATCGATAGCTTCCCTTACACCAGAGGTGTCCAACTCGTGGTTTTGGTGAAGGGGAGCTATAACAAGGATGCTATAAGCAGCTATAACAATATAATAGGGAATCAAACAATAGACATCAAAGGTTTTTCAGGAAGTTTTAACCAGTTTTTAAGAAATAAAAAATTAAATCTGGAAATGAAACTTTTTTTTTAAAAAATCGTCGGGCAAGGGTTAAATGACAATTGATAAATTTGAGCTTCGCATTTTGATCTGCTATTACTGGAAACGAAGTCTTTCAACATTTTTGATGCAGAAGGCGAAAGAACTGTTTTTCATATGACCGTGTCAAGGTGGTACAACAAGCAATTTGAATTTGGCGACATGAGTCTTAGGAATGAGTCCATTCTGGTCGACCGTCAAAGTTAGATGATGCTTGCAGACCGATGGTAGAAAGTGGTGGAAAATGATAGACTGTACTTTGAGGAATACTTTGTTTTTGTTATTAATAAATAGCAGTTGTTTTTATAATCAGTTTATGGAAAAAATAGAAGTTTTCTCAGCTGTAACAGAACTTTTAGGACAACCCAACGGAATAGATAAGATTGCAGAATTACAAAAAGTGATCGTTGGACAGCAGTCCGTTTTTGCAAATCTTTCCTTTTAACAAGAATTAGATGTAGCAGCTAGCTATACAGTCGCGAAAGTGATTGAAAAAAGATTCAAACCATTTTCGTACGGAGAATGTGCGAAAGATTGCCTTCTTTGCGTTGCAGATGTCATGTGTCTCGAAAATAAAGAACTACTTGAAAAAAAAGTCTTTCGAAGCAAACAATTGCAAGTCGTTAGCAGTTTCCGTATTAGACAGTTTGGCATCAAAAGCTGGAGATTTTGCGTTTTGTTAATTGTCCCTTGACGAAAGCACGCACATTAAAGACATTGCTCAGTGTCCACTTTTGTGCGTTTGATTTTCAACTGTCACTTTTATCTTTTAGTCTTCCGATTTATTTATTATTTTTTTTATTTTTTGTCATTTGCAAAATAAACCCGACACTGACGAGACTTCAATAATCGAAACAGCTGTCTGGCGGAGGATTTTGCTCCCCAGTAGTATTTTTTCTTCTTAATTTAGCCTATATTCCCCAAGCTAAGGTGATATATACTTTTAATTTTCTTCTAATGTTTTATGACGAGATTGCCTTTTTTTTACGATTTGAGGCCCCAAAACTATGTCTTCAATTTTTCTAATGTTTTATGTCTAGATAAACCTTTTTTTAAAATTTGCTCACTTGATTATTGTTTGTACTTTACCAAGTCAATTTTCACCAGTAATTGTCCTGGCTGTTGAAAATTAACGCAACGGGATCGTAAACAGCAAAGTACTAATGTGATATTGGTCGAAATCGAATGAATCTTTGTACTTTTGCACAATAGTGTGTGATTTGTCTCAATGGTAAGAGGTCAAATTATCCCCGTGTATGCATTTTTTCGATCAGTTAAATATATTACTGGCCGAAAGTAATTTTGTTTATATTCATTAAAGCAGTGGCTGAGTTAGGGGTGATTTTCTACTGATCTTTCTGTAGTTATTAAATAACCAGTTTTTTACTCAGTCGGTGATTGTATTAATAACGTCAAATAGCATTTTATTCGTTTTATTATGTGTCTGCAGGGAAGATCGATTTACTCTTGCAATATAAATACGTAGTATAGCTTGCAGTTTGTCATTCATTCGATTGAGTAATTGGTTCGAGTTAAAGTGGTTAAAATCGTTTGTGTTACAAAAGCCTTTGTTGCGCTGCCAGGGGCGATTCTAGGACTTTGTCGCTACTCGGGCTCGTGTTTGGTTTTGATGCAAACAGTTACAAATACACTTCACAGTAGATTATTAGTGAAGGCTGAAGATAGTGACTAAAATTTTGTATTAAATTAAAATATATGTTTACTAAAACTATTCACTGTTTATCATCTACTATACCTTACCAGAAAACAAAGTTCTGTTTAGGTTTCTCGCATGCGGTTACCCAACCACTAATGATTGTTGCGTTACAATAGTCACAACGCAAGAGAGTTTCTCTGACCTTAGTTACCGCTATTTCTTTACAGTCCGAGTTAAACACAAAAGTTAAAAAAAGAAGTGTGTGGTTCGAAGGTCACAGGCGCTTGTAAATTTCTCTTTTCTCTTTCTCTGACCTAAGCTATGGGTATTTCTCTGAAGCACGAGTTGAGCATAAAGGTTAAGCAAAGAAATGTCTGCTTCAACCATCTACGCGTACTTATGAATCGGTACTTTCTCTATCCTGCAACTAAGACTATTTTTCTGTGGCCAGAGTTCGACATAAAAGCTAAGTAAAAAGAACGATTGCTACTGCATACCGTACTTATTAGTCGTCCTGCAGGGGGTTTATGGTATAAAGGTGGTTTATAATATACGAGAAGTCCAAAAATTTTGCTACTAAATTTCGAAAAAAATTATTTAAAACATTTAAAGAAAAATTTTAATTGTTATTTTTCTACATATCCTCCGTCTAAGTCTACGCACTTCTCAAGGCGATGTTTCTAGCGCTCTAACCCTCCTCTAAAAAATTCTGGAGGCTTTGACTAAAGCCAGTTTAAAATAGTTTTCTTAGCATCATCAATAGTCAAAAATCGGTTCCTTTGAGGTGATCTTTCAGCTTGGAAAATAAAAAAAGTCGGATGGGGCAAGATCAGGGCTGTAGGGTGGGTGTGGTTAAATTTCCCAGCAAAATTTTCTTAAGACAGCCCTTGCAGCTCTTGAAGAGTGAATAGTGCGTTGTCATGATGGAACAAAATGCCCTCGTGCAACTTTCCCAGTCTTTTTTTGATCACAGTAGCTTCGAACTTTCTCAAAACACCTTCATAATAAATTCCTGTGATTGTTTTTGATCCTTCAGCAAAATATACAAGAATTATTTCTTCTGAGTCCCAAAAGACAGTTGCCATCACTTTCTGAATAGGTCTTTCAGACTTGAATTTGATTGGTCCTGTTGAGCCCTTTGAAAGCCATTGCATTGTAATTGTATTTTGCTCTCAGGATAGTATTGGTAAATCTATGTCTCGTCAAAAGTTACAATTTGTTCCATATACGTAATCATTATCAATTGCTTCAATCTTGCTTAAAAGGCTCATAGAAAGTTTAGTTCTCTGAACAAGCTTGTCTTTTTGCAACTCTTTTGGTTCCCATCTAGCGGAAAGCTTGCTGAGGTCAAGGTGGCTTATCAAAATTGAAAAAGCTGACCATGTGATATTTCAAGTGTAGTAGCTATTTCATCAATGGTAATTCGGCGATCCTTTTAAGCAAGGTCCTGAACTGCTTTTACATTTTTGTAAAAAGTTGAGATTGATGGCCTTCCTCTCAAGGGTCATCTTTAAGATCGTCTTGACTTTTTTTAATGCGCTTAATCCATCTAAAAAATGTTGTTCTGTGTGGTACGGAGTTTCGTATACTTAATCCAAAAAATCAATAACTTGTGAAGATTTCCACCCAAGTTTAGTCAAGAACTTAATATTAGCTCTGATCTCAAGATTTCTAGTTTCCATGGGTCAAAATGTATCCCTGATATTAAAGTAACCCTGATATTAAATGCAATTACTGCAGTACTGCAATTTCTTGTCTAAAAATGTAAAATCATCCAAATATTAAGCTGAATGCGTATCACATGAAAATTTGTGAATGTGCATGTTTCAGAGCTTTAGTAGCAAAACTTTTTGACTTCCCCTTGTATAGGTTTTATTTTATATGTTGTATTGGTGGTTTATAATGTAAAGGTGGTTTATAGTACAAATATTTATACTTTAAACCACCTATGGGAGGACTCGTCGTCGTCGTTTGAAGGGCATCCACTCCAGGCCAGATACAAACAGGACTGGGGCCGAGGGTTTATCCTTTTATTACCCCAGACTGCTGCACTGCCCGGATCAGATGCTGGCAGTGATCTCAGATGCTGGCTATGGGAGGACTAATAAGTACGGTCTGACGTCGTATAAATTTTATAAATTTTATACGTCGTATAAATTTTATACGATGTCAGATGTCAGATGTCTTGTACTTTATACGATGTCAGATGTTTTGTAAAATCAATGTTGACTTCAAAGAATTCAAATTAAGCAATGCCAGCTTTCATTTATGACTCGGGCTGAGCCCATGTCGAAGTGGCTACTGGGCGTTGTGTAAGTTTTTAGTAGTTTAAGGGTCAGTTGGACGCCTTAAAATTTAATTCTACAGTGAGATAGAATTGTTTGGACAAACTGCTAAATTTTAACCATCAGGGTGTTAATTATCTTAAAGTTTGTCAGTACGAAGTAGTTGAGCAGTTATTTGCAGTTGATTGACGGTGTGAATTGGTTTTGGAGTTTTGTGGAGCTTGAGAGTCAAGTTTTAGGAGAGTTGATCGAGTTTGTTGATTCTATAAATCAGGGTTTCTCAAACTATGAGTCGCGACTCCAAATGGGGTCGCCTAAAATAATTTTGGGGTCGCGAAAGAAATTGGCATTTTGAGAGGACACCTGAAGTTGGCGACGAAAATAGATAAATCGCAGTTCGATTCTGAGTGAAGACCTTTTTTTTAGAGATCACCATGATTTTGTGAGAAAAATACGGAAAAAAGAGATCGATTCAAAGTGAAGACCTTTCTTTTTTTTTTTAGAGTACACCCTGATTTTGAGAGAAAATATGCAAGCCCAGATCAGACCCCTTTTTTCTCAAGTAACATAAATTTTTTGAAAATTCTTGTCTCGGGCTCCTAAATTGGAATATCCACCACTGATGCTGTACATCATTTTTTCTGCACACGCGTGGTTTTCCACAGGAAAAATTAACATAAAATTAGCCTACACATATAGGGGTCGCACAAAAATTTATTTTTTAAAATGGGGTCGTAGAACAAAAAATTTTGAGAAGCCCTGCTATAAATAATAACTTAATTAAAGTTAGAAACTGGGTTTTTCGCTATATGTTGAGAGAAGGTTCAGATAGAATTCAGTCGTGGTAAGCCAGAACTAACTATTTAAGAACTTTAGTCTCGCGGCAAACCATCTCTAGAGCCGGCATTATAAAAAAAAAAAAAAATAACAGCTTTATTTCAGCGCAGGTATTTGGGTTACCTACTTCAACTGGCCTTTTAAAATTCCCGAGTAAAGTTGTGACACAAACTGATAACGTTTTTTTGTTGTGTTCACTTCGATTTAACCAAAAAGTTTGCATTCACGTTCTTGATAACTAAGGCAAGTTTTTGCAACTTTTGCAACTTTTTTTTACAGCTTCCAACAGCTTCCTAAATACTAAGAACTTATGTAGTACAATGTTTTAAGCTGTTTTTAGGAATTTTAGATTGCAACTTTTTGCAACTTTTTGCTGCTAAAAATTAGCGCAATGCGGTCGTAAACAGCAAAGTACTAATGTGATATTGGTCGAAATCGAATGAATCTTTGTACTTTTGCACAATAGTGTGTGATTTGTCTCGATAGTAAGAGGTCAAATTATCCCTGTGTATGCATGTTCTCGATCAGTTAAATATATTGCAGGCCAAAAGTAATTTTGTTTACTGTATATTCATTAAAGCAGTGGCAGAGTTAGGGGTGATTTTCTACTCATCTTTTTGCAGTTATTACATAATCAGTTTTTACTCGGTCTTGTGATTGTATTAGTGACGTCAAATAGCCCTTTATTCGTTTTATTATACGTCTGCAGGAAAGATCGATTTACTCTTGCAATATAAATACGTAGTATAGCTTGCAGTTTGTCATTCATTCAAATGAGTAATTGGTTCGAGTTAAAGTGGTTAAAATCGTCTGTGTCACAAAAGCCTTTGTTGCGTTGTCAGGGGCGACTCTAAGACTTTGTCGCTACTCGGGCTTGTGTTTGATTTTGATGCAACCAGTTGCAAATACACTTCACAGTAGATTATTACTATACTGCTAAAGATAGTGGCTAAAATTTTGAAATAAATTAAAATATATGTTGGCTAAAACAATGAACTGTTTATCATTTGTTATACCTTATCAGAAAACAAAGTTCTGTTTAGGTTTCTCGCCTGCAGTTACCCAATCACTAATGATTGTTGCGTTACAATAGTCACAATATTAGACAGTTTCTCTGACCTTAGTCACCATTATTTCTTTATAGTCCAAGTTAAACATAAAACTTATACTGAGTAGTGTCTGGTTCAACAGTCACACGCGGTTGTAAATTTCTCTTTTCTCTTTTTCTGACCTAAGCTATGGCTATTTCTCTGAAGCACTAGTTGAATATAAAGATTAAGCAAATAAGTGTCTGCTTTAACAGTCTACACGTGCTTGTGAATGTCTTTCTCTGCAAAACAACACGAACACAAAACAAACACCCGAAATTAACCGTAGTAAAATTTACCTATGGTGGAATTTACCGAGATACCGAGATAGAATTTACCAATTACCCATAAAACACCGAGGGTCACTTTCCATCATATATCTCACAAATATGTACAACACTGCCCCCAACACTAACATAATATTACATCTTGAAAAATGCCCAACCATTTTCATTTTAAAACCAAATAAGGACCCCAACATTGGCAGAAGCTACCAATCCATATCACTTTTATCACCCATTGCCAAAGCACTAGAGAAAGTGCTATTACCATAAATAACAGAAAACTTTCCAATTATTTATTATCAATATGGATTCAAATATAAACACTCAACATACACTGCTTTGCATAACAACTGCCGCCAAATTAAAAAAGGCTTCACAATCCAAGGCAACATCACACTGTAGCAGTAGCTTTGAACATGAATAAATAAGGCGTTTGATACAGTGAAAAAAACAAACTTATACTAAAAAAACATTCCTAACACCATCATTAAGTTCATAGCCAGCAACATTTAAAGGGCAGAAAGCATGCACTCAATGCAATGGCACTTTCTCAAAATTCAAATAAATCAACATCTGGAGTACCACAAGGTAAAATTTCGTCTCCAACAATATTTAAAATTTACATTTCTGAGATTACCCTCCTCTCAAAGACGTACCAATCTCAACATACGAGCCGATGACATAACAATTACAGCACCTCACATCAATCACCATTTAAGGTTCAACAACTCATTCAAAAATATTTTACAAAGTATTACACTTTCTACACCAGACCCAGATGAGTATGGCACAACTCTATCACTTAAATTAAACAATCAAATACTTCCAACAACAAAACAACCAAAAACTCTTGGAAATACTTTTGACCCAAAACTACCATTTTTACAATATATTAATATAAATCTTACCGTCATTAAAGCAAAACAAACGGTTAACAATTTCAAAGCACTTACTTCAAATAAATGGGTAACACAAACGAACTACGCGCTTCTACATCTAAAGCTATCATTCGCCTATATTGGAATATGCAAACACAATATGGCGCCGTATCGTAGCAAACATCTCTAGAGCCGGCATCATAACAAAAAAATAATAGTAATAACAGCTTTATTTCAGCGCAGGTATTTGGGTTACCTACTTCAACTGGCCTTTTAAAATTCCCGAGTAAAATTGTGACACAAAGTGATAACGTTTTTTTGTGGTCTTCACTTCGATTTAACCAAAAAGTTTGCATTCACGTTCCTGATAACTAAAATTCGGACTACAATATTAATTGAAGACCAAAAAGAAAGGTCACCATTTTGATTTTTTAGATCAAATGCCGCCGAGAATTGCTGTCCAATTACTGTGAGAACTGTTTGTTTTTGGTTTTCAATTGCAGTTGCAATCCACATTTTAATTATCACGTTACCACAAATTTTGCGTCGGAATTAAAGTGAAGACCAAAAAAAGAAATCTTTTTATTGGCTTTTACAAAAAAGTCCCTCGTTTTTTCCTTAACCCTCTGAGAGAATAAGAATTCGATTGTAAAACAGCACATCAATTGTTTAATAATCATGTTTAAATAGTGAAATAATGGCACCTATAATTCTCTCAAATAAACATTTTTCTGACGACATAATTGCAATCATGTAACACACATGTTACATTATTCCTCAGAGTTAAATAAATAGTAAAATCTTTTTCTAGACCTTAACGTTTTGAATTAATAAATTTCTTAATTTAAATAAGAATTAAAAATTGAGAATCTGATAACAAATTTTTTTGCAGCCAAGTAGCCATGGTTTACCTACTTAAAAATGTTTTGAATTTTAATTACCTTACCATAGAATTGGTACGAATTTTCTATTTTTGTGCGCTGGATTAAATATTTTCAATCAAGTTTTATGTAGCCTATAAATAAATAGTTTTGACTGAATTAAGCTCGTTAGTTAGGAACAATTAAGCTCTCATCGCATGTTTATTTTCATTAAAATGGCATAAAAAACAATTTGAAAATTTACGTTTACAATAAACAAAAATTTTATTGTTTTATTTTTTATTTTTATCTCTATATTTATTCTCCTGATTTGCAGGAAAGCGACAGAGGCGCTAATACATAGGGCAATCAATTACCCAGACCTGCTTCCGGAGATGCCAAAATATTGATGTCCGGTTGAAATATTTTGTTTATTTTTTTACGTTTACAAAGATATGACTAAAATTTAAGCTGTTGGCCAAAACCACCAAGCAGGGGGAAAATGCCGTAAAGTTTAACTTTCCTAAGGACACAATAGAATGGCATGAGTAGGTTTTGAACCGAAACCATGTTGACACAATCACGGTGCTCTCAACCAATTGAACACGCTGGCAATATAAACAAAACAATTTACACATAGGGTTTTTGCTGCATTTTACATATAATAATAATTAAAAAAATTTATTGATAAACTGTAGAATTTTTTTATGTATTAAAATTATACAAAACTATTCAAAATAACAGCAGGTTATATTATTTTATGCATTAAGTATTTTTCCTTATGAATTAATAGCTTTGTGATAGCTTATGGTTTAACTCTTCAATAACATGGCATTAAAGTAAAACTTACTTTGTTGGAATACATGTCCATGGTGTTATATTATTTTGTTCAATAGTTTTATAATCAAACCCACACCAACATGATTCACAATAGGGAACCAAGTAAAGAATAATTTCATGATAATTATTCCAGTTGACTTGATTTGAATCCCAAATTGCTACCTAAAAATTATAAAAAAATAAAAAGATTTCCTAAAAAGTTGAAAACATAAAAAACAAAAGTATTGAATGATATAATTTTAGACGCAGTGGTTGTATAAAGTTGTTTGCTGTAGACCAGGGATTCTCATTCTTTTTTTTTCATGGATCCCTTTAGGTTAATTTCGGAACTCGTGCTAAAATTTAGTCGAAGACTATGAAAGTCATCGTATAAAGTAATAACAATGCCTTCTCAAAGAGATTACAACGTAACCGATTAAATGTAATTTCAATGAGTAAAATAGGAACAGTAAAAAAGCGTCTGAAACAAATTAACATAGAGGACGATGATTATGTGACAGGCCTGTTTCGGTCTTATGGACCTCATCAGACATAACTTATCGTAACCTCTAAAGCGATAGGCAGCGCAAAAAGTTAAGGTGAAAATTCCATGAAATAACTGTTTTGGAAATGGAAATTCTAACTAATAATTTACAATTACGAGTTTAAATATTTACAGAATCATCAAAAAAGCGCCAATCAAAAAGAGAATTGAAAATTTGAATTTCGGACGGTAGCGAACCATTTAAAATAAATTTCATCAGAAAGAGACGGTGAAGCAGCATTGAAAAGGTTTATGAAATTTGAATTTTGAAAGTTTACTTCAGGATTATCTAAACAACCGGGATGCAAAACTCTGCTTTTTTCCGTGAGACTTCGTGCACACTTTAGGGCTAGTGCAAATTGCATGGATTTGCTGTTTTACACTAATTACCGTTATAACAGTATAAATTTAAATTTATTTTTTCCGTTTTTATTCAATTTGCGGTAAATTAGTTTTTTAAGTGATCATGGTTTTTGATATAAATAGTTTTTATTTTGTAATTTATTATATAATACATATTGTAGATTTTTACTTGTTTTTTTTATGACAATTAATTTACGTAATATGATTAACATAATATTAAGATTTTTAATTTAGATATTTTAATTTATCTTAACTTTTTACTATAAAAATAATTTTTTTAAAAGATTATTTAACATTATTTTAACTATTTGAATTTTTATTTAAAATAACTATGAGTTGATTTTAATTTATTGACCCACTATGTGTTAAGTGGTACTTAAAACGATCTTGCAGCTTTTTTTGACACATTAATTTTTTTTTATACATTTTTTTAACATCAATAAAACATTTTTTATAGTTTTTTTAATATTTAGGTAATAGCTTAGATGTTTATGTTCTAAAAAAAGTTTAAAAATAAAAAATATTATTGGTATACTTACAATGTAAAAAAATTATAATTTGTGTTTTATAGCATTATGTTTAATAAATCAAAATTGTTTTTTTTTAGATTCTAAAACTCAAAAGCTTACTTGTTGCTTTATGCAATAAATATATTGTGATATATGTAATCTATTGACTGCTCAGTCACAGACCATTTCCAAACAAAGTACTTTACTACAACCAGTGAAAAACTTTGTTTCGGTTTTATAGATATGTTGAATGTTAGTTATCCTGATATAAATTTTCCTTTGATTTCTATATATTTAGCTAATACTTTTTATATTTTTATGATGAATTTAAACCTTAAATAAATTACACAAATATAATTACTGATTAGTACTTGTAAATTTTTTTAATCATTGTTTGATTAGCTTCTAATATGGGTTTACTTGCAATGTTCCTAAATGCAAAACTGGTTATTGTACCAACAAAAAACAGAATAATTTGAATCATCAATTCCCTTGTTTAGATTGTCTTCAGACGAAGTTTTATATCAAAAATGGATTGAAGCTATTCCACGAAAAAACTTAAAGTTAGTAATTCATGCAGAATTTTATTGTCATATATTTAAATTATCCCTACCGATTCTTCGAAAATAAGAAAAAGTGGAAATAAACTTGTTGAGTTAAAAATAGTTTGATTAAAGTTATCTGCAGCTTCTTTACTTTTTTCCTAAATGTTTTGATCCAAGCATTGCTTTAAACTGATGCAAAAAAAACTTTTTGCTGTAGAAACAAAAAAAAAGTGTTTTGAACAAAATTCATTTCAAGACTAAGAATTATTAAATATTAAAATTGATAATGCAGTATTCCCTTCTGATTATTTCAAACTGTTTGAAAATGATACTGTGAATTTAATTGCTTTTCAAAAATGTGTGCTGATGTCAACTCTGCTGCAAAACTTATTGCATCAATTAATATCACTGAAAATTTGATATCAAATGCTTTTGTAGATTCTGTGCATCTTCCAAAGAAAATGTACAAACATTTATCAAGTTCTTCTTCAGTGAATAGTCAAATAGAAATTTGCAACATTCTTGCTTTTTGCAAGAATGTATTTAATGAATGCTTGGAAGATTGTATCAACAAAACTGTACTAGGAGAAATTACTGTTAATGTTCTTGAAAAATATTTTAATTCTGGTATTGAATTGAAGATGAAAATGATTTTTTGGTTTAGTTCAGTTTTTTGTGAAACAGGCAATATTTATACATATTAGTAAAGGTGCTTGTAGGTATTCATCTGACTTGTTGAGTGTTGCATTTTTGTGAAAATTAATCAGTACATCTTTGTATAAAACATTTCACAATTTTTTTGTACTTTCTCCAATTAAAAGATTCCAACAACTTTCATGTGCTGACAATATTGAAATGCAAGATTTCAAATAAAGAGCACTTTACTTTTTTGAAGTGAAAAAGCTGTAATTTTACTCATAGATTAAGTGTATACAGCCAATCGTGTAGAATACCAAAATGGAACTTGACAGAAGATGGTGCATGTGCAAGAACAGTTTAGACCTTTATTGGGCAGTCAAAAAAATTACAGTGTAGAGTGTAGACCCACTTTTAAAGCCTTTGAATAGTGAAACAGTAGTAGTGTAGCTACGTTATGGGCGTTGATTAATTGTTTAATATGCTGTTTGGTTGTATGCTAATCACATATTTACAATAATTACAATACTATTAGAGTTTACTGTCAAATGTTACAATAGAAGATAAACTGTTTACTTGTTCAAATCAGCGCTACGCGTTTTGTGTGCTGTGGAAGCTGTAGTGAAGGACTCACCCAGCTTTAAGTGTGCTGTCAAACAACTTTGGTAGGAAGGGCATTCCAACGTTTTACTTATCATTCAGTCTGCATTAAATCGTTTTGCTAAAAATGAACTTAAACGCTTAAATGATCTTAAACTAGAAAACCTTGGACCAGTGATTTGAAAAATCCTAAAACTTATTAGTAAATATGCACAAATCTAAAATTCATGAAAATTTTTATTGTTTTATCTATTTTAACAATCACAAAAAAGTATATATTTTTTATGATCGTTGTCAATTGTTTCATAGTTGGTCTTTTTTTGCTAACGTTAATATTGTTGTGTAAATGCAAAACTTGTTGTTTATACAGTATAACTTTTTTATTTTCTTGTTATGTAAATTTGCAGTTAATTTGCTTTTAATGCGGTTTGTATTGCTTTTTCAAAAAATCGCCAAAAATAAATTATACGTTGCACTCTAAATGTGATATCACAAGTTACAATATAATTAATCTATATACTTAGTAGGAAAAATATTGTTTACGATGTAGAACTCAAAATTGCAGCTTTAAGAGGAAAAAAAATCAAATAGGCCTATTGTGTCCACGCATTTTTTCAAGTTTTGCATCCCGGTTGTTTAGGTATCCCTGGCTTACTTGAATACACGGTTGTTGAATTTGTGAACTGTTGAGTAGATTTGGATCCAGTTGCATTGCTAAAGTTGTCCAATTATTGCTGGTTTTATTTAAATAAATACCTTCATAAAAAAGTGTTATTTTGTCAAACATTATCATATCAACTAAATTTATTAATTATCTCCTTGACTTGCAGAACAACAGCAAAAACAGAGCAATTACTCTCACCAGCAATTAGATATCACAAATATTGCCGTAGGGTTGAAATTTTTAAATGGTTTTTCTATTCTTATACAGTATAATGTCATGATTAGATTAAAAAGGATTTGTTAAGACTACCAAGCTAGAAAAGTGACTTTTACAAAAACGCAGAAATAAGATCAGGATGAGAAGTGAATCAAGAACATGTTGATGATTGAAACAGCCTTCGTGCCCAGGCCGGTTTGCTGTCAAGTTCAATAATATTATTTAAAAATTTTTTTAATATTCCAAATTGTTTGTTAAAGTAATTCAAATTGTAAAAATTTTCTGTTGGATTAATGTGTACGATAATTCTAATAAAGTTTTTAAAACTATATCATTAAAAGGGAGAAAAGCAATGATGTTTACAATTTTTAGATAGAAACTTTAGATATTAGAAACCAAACTGCTTAAAAATGAGAAGCACCAGACTCGAGTTTCGCTCTTATTAGAGCTCGTCAGTGATGCATATCTCACTGCGAAACGAACTCGCTACATGTGGTCTTCCACGCAGGAGACAACACCACTAGACCACGCGAGCCCGACAACATCTCGATCACAAGCAGCTGGAAATGTTTCCAGGCTTTGCCGCGCAAGGAATACACAGAATCCACTGTGTGGTAAGACTAAGGCCGCACCTCATGACTGGGACTTACCCGACAAGCGTTAAGCATCGCGCTTACACTAAAGCTCTAGGAGTGTAAGCGCGATGCTTAACGCTTGTCGGGTAAGTCCCGGTCATGAGATGCGGCCTTGGTCTTACCACACAGTGGATTCTGTGTATTCCTTGCGCGGCAAAGCCTGGAAACATTTCCAGCTGCTTGTGATCGAGATGTTGTCGGGCTCGCGTGGTCTAGTGGTGTTGTCTCCTGCGTGGAAGACCACATGTAGCGAGTTCGTTTCGCAGTGAGATATGCATCACTGACGAGCTCTAATAAGAGCGAAACTCGAGTCTGGTGCTTCTCATTTTTAAGCAGTTTGGTTTCTAATATCATCCAAAATACCTCATGTTATTTATAAAAATCAGAAACTTTAGACCTTTATTAATAAAACAATTAATGAACTATTTCAAAACTACTTGCTTGAAGGTGGTTTATAGATTCATCAAACTACGTACATACAATTTCATGTTAAATTTAAAA
Source organism: Diplosoma virens (assembly GCA_963680785.1). Lineage (NCBI taxonomy): Eukaryota > Metazoa > Chordata > Ascidiacea > Aplousobranchia > Didemnidae > Diplosoma > Diplosoma virens. The sequence continues at coordinate 28,822,697 of OY796893.1, forward strand.
CTTACTCATTTCAGACAATGTTTCAGTGACAACCAACTCACATCTTTGTATTAAACTTGATTCATTACAAAACCGATCATAAACCAACGATGAGTAATCAGTGAAAGCAAGTGACCGGTTTGAACAAACTTCATCAAACTGTGGACAATTCCAAGCTTTCAAAGTTGCCAATGTTCTTGACAAATATGCACCTTGATTAGACCAGTTTTCGTATAGGTTTTCGGTAATATTTTGACAACATTGAAGTTCCTGAGTTCGATTTTGGATAAACAAGTCTGGGGCAGCAACGCATTCCTCGACAAGATAAATTTTATGATTATTTGATATATTTTGAGCAGCAACTATAGTCAAACTAATTAGAATAATCATCACATAGGAAAGCATCTTGCTATTTCAAAATAAAAATGTTTATGAATGACCAAGTAAAAAAATATTTGAGATAAATTATCAAGCGTAAAAATTCGAAATCTTAAGATCAAAAAGCTTTTAGTTTTTTTTAACTGGAACAATAAAAGTTGTACCTAAAGTTTTTCAAATTATTAGTTTTACAGAGTGATTTAATCAGTATAATTATATTTATTATAATGATAAAAATTATTGGAACCAATAAAGTAATATTAAAATCATCAATATCATCTCTATTTATTCTTTTGACTTGTAGAAAAATGTCGAAAATAATAAACTTAGAGAAACAATTAGATAATTACTTCAACTTGGTTTCAGAGATGCCAAGATATTGGTGTCAGTTGAACTTTTTTATTTGATTTTTTAGATTTTATGTATTGATATAACTTTAATTTAAAAAGATACTAGCTAAGGCCTTCAAAAAAAAAACCTGTAATGTATTTTTAAGGATACAAGTAAAAGACGGAACCGGGATTTGAAACTTGACTGTGTCAATTGCATTCGCCATTAAGACGGCGCTCCTTTCTAATCGGCCATACTGATGACAAGATAAAAAGCAAAATTTGACACAAATCTAAGTGTGCATTAAACTATGCAAAAATGCAATAGAAAGATTGTCTGCAACTGCAATACTTTTTTCTTTTATAAATTTTAATAAATAATTAACATTTTATTCGCTTCTAGCAGTGTATCTTTAATCTTTCTAAACGGGTAAATTTGTAAATAAAGCATATTTGATCAGAAATTGTCGGAAGACATATAAGTAAAATCTCGTGTAAGCAAGCATTTTGAAAGCAATATCTTGCCAGCAATTTTAAAAAACACGGAATCAAAAAAACAATGAGTAAAATACGAAAACTCAATTTAGAAAAATTTATGTTTTAAATTTAGAAAAAATTGTTTATTACAATTGTACAAGCGACACTTTTTTGATTTTTAAATTGTGCAAGTTAATTACAAATGTATATCTGGTGAAACATGAGCAAAAGGACGAACGGTGTTAATAAAAATCAACATTAATCGTTGACGCGCTAAACGAGAGCATTTAATAAAGTTTATACAAGATATTGCGCGATAGACCAGTTCACTATGTTTCTGGATTAATTGGAAAGACAATTGGCAAACTAACCGCACCTGAGAAAAATTTTGGTCAAAATATAGTGGTCCATTAAACGGCACCACTTCAAGGCTCAGGAAGGAACGTATCGATGGACAACTTTTTTACAGGTGTTCCTTTGGCAAAAACGTTGCTTCAGCACCAGTTGACTTTTGTTGGGACCATGAAATGTAAACGGGAAATTCCGGAATGCATGAAAGTTGCAAAGTCTCAAAAAACAAAGTCTTTAGTTTTTAGTTTCAACAATAACATGAAGATAGTCAATTATGTTCCCAAAAAGAATAAAGCTGTGAAACGTTTGCGCACGATGTATCACAACATAAGCATTTATGAAGAAGATCCAAAGAAAAGGCCAGAGATTATTAAGTTTTACAACAAGACCAAGATCGCGGTTGATCTAGTTGATCAAATGGTTCAAACTTACACCTGCAAAAGACAAACTAACCAATGGCCTCTCATTTTCTTTTACAACCTGCTGGACATCGCAGCATTAAATTCTTATACCATTTTTAGACAAGTATATCTCGATTACCAGAACGGCCATAGTTCAAGACGACGACGTTTTTTGACAGACCTTGCTGAAAGCCTCATCATGCCCCATATGACAAGTAGGCAGCAGCCTGTACACTTGACTAGAGCAACATTGTTTGTGATTGATACAACTAAATGCAATAATTTTTTGTAAAAATTGATGCAGTGCATTCATGCTCTTATGTTTATATTAATATTTTGAGCAATATTACTTTTAACTCACGTACTTCTGTTACTTTTGTCTTTTTTGTGCATTAATTTTAAACTATTGATGCAGTACATTTTCTTGGTCAGCAGATCAATAAAATTTATTTGTTTACCACTAATCATCAATCAAAGCATTAAACGAATGTTATTTGCTTATCAATTTAAAAATTTAAAAATAAAAAACTGTCTTTATGCGACTCTCAACTCCTACACTGCTGTACACTCAGCCACCGTCACCACACTCTTTCAATCTTTTTTGCGTCTCTCGCAGTCTTTATCTCCAGCTCTATGTCCAAGTCTATCCCAATGAATTTCTCTGTATGTCTATGTGTCACGAAGTACGGAAAAAACATAATTAATTAATTTCAGACCACAAAATTTAATTTAACATTAATTTTATTTGCCCCAACAGACTGTTTTGTCCAGACTTGTCATCAAGCCCAGTTTTTAGACCTAAACCAGACCCGAATCCGAAAATACAAGCCTGAACCCAACCCAAACCCGAATTTTTAAAAGCCCGAATCGGTCCCAAATTTAATTTTAGGTTTAATATTTAGAGAATAAATCAGTTGAACTAACAGTCTAAATCATTATCTTTGGAGAATCTAATCTGACTAAACGCTCAACAAACACAAAACAATGACATAATTTAAAATCAATCTTTTTTAATGAAGAGTTAATTATTTCAATGAATTCAACTATAGAAGGTAACAATAAAGCTCGGTGTTGCGATGTTGTTAGTCCGCACGCGGAAAAGTCTCCAGTAAAGTCGCGGGAAATTCGGAATATGAGCCAAATAAGAAAATTTTAAATTAATTTAGATGGGTAACAGTTTTTTAGTTTTATTATGAATAACAATGGATTATGTGTTGCTGATAAGCACAAATAATGGCGAAACTCGAGCTTGTTGCTCCAAACTTTTTTGCTAATTGACTTTTGATATTGTTTTAGTACATATTTTCAATTTTTTCCTCTCTTCTATTGCTTACTGGCACTATTTTAAAATGAGCAAATAAGTTTTAGATATGGTTTTATTTTCCTAATTTTAAAACAGCTTTATAACAGCAACTTCAATACTCTCAGACGTTACAACACTTTTAGTTGTTGCAAAAAAGTAATTTTGATTTAGTTTTGAGATTAGTTTTCTTTGTACTATAAAACCGTGTGGTTTCCGAACTGCACAATTTTGATCATTAAGCAATACTTTCTTTTCTCTCATTTAGTAAATATTAAACGAGAGAAAATATTGTAAAAGGAGTTATTGTGTTAAAACGTAAAAAATGTTAAACAAGCACGTTTATTTATATTGTTTTAAAACCAGGTAAAGCTTTGGGTCCTGATTCCATCTGCTCAGAGCTTATACTCCATGCCGGAGCTGTTTTGAAGCCCTGGTTACGTGACTTCTTTTCTTCCTGTTTGCGCCGACTCAAAATTCCCAAGATCTGGAGAAGAGCGCTTGTGGTCGCGATCCCCAAACCAGCAAAGCCTGTGGGTGACCCAAGAGTTATCGACCAATATCTGTGCTCTGTGTCCCCTACAAGATCCTCGAGATGGTTATCTACGCCTGCGTTGAGCCGTTAATTGATCCACTGCTCCCTAAAAAGCACGCTGGGTTTCGACGCGGGAAATCAACCGAAGATCAAGTTGTTCTGCCAACACAGAACATCGAGGATTCTTTTGAGGCTAAAAAGAAGGCCGATGCCGTATTTGTCGAGCACTTTTCTGATAAACACCCACCAAAATTTCTAAAAAAATTGCCAAAAAAGAAAAAATATATATACATATACTTAAAAAAAAGATCTTTACTTCATATATACAGTATATGTTTCCGCCGGGCAACGTTGGCGGGCAAACAAAGCAAAAAAATGGAAACGATTAAAGCAGAACTTTGATGTCTCGAAAATCAAAACAAGACACAAAACAATTTACCCAATACAAAGAACGATTGTCTGCATTATCAAATCGCATGCAATTAACTTTAATTTTATGATACTGTAGAATAATTATGGAAAGGGTGGTCAACGTTTGTACCAATAAATCGAGTTTATTATAGTCTATGTTGGCCTCGGTTCCAACCTAAATTAACTTGTTCAGCTTAATCGAAAATTATGTTCTTATTGATAACCCGATGTCAAAAATAATGTTAATTACGGTACAAACGTATCGTTCTCTAGCTCAAAAAGTCCATCTTCTGCGTGAAAGAGTTTGTTGGATGATTTTCTCCAATCCTAGCTCCTAACTATTACTTACCAAATCACAATTTGAAATAAAAAACAATCTTTATACGAATGCTATCAGTCAAATCAAAGGTGCACAGAGCGTAGGATTTTAGATAAAGATTTTCTTCAATTCCACCAAATTAGAATCTTTAATACCCACTGTACTCGACTTTACAGGGCGATTCAAACGACTTGAATGTCCTCTACAAAATAACGTAAGACGGCCTTTGCGAAAGCTTGATCTGAATGAGTTTCTATCTCTGCTCTCTAAAGTTATGGAGGCAAGTGATTGTATAGTAAACGTCACAATTAAGCGCGTGGCGATTAACAATAAAGCATTTTAAGTATCAGTGTCGTAGCACGTGGTTGTCGCGATTAACAATGCAGGAAAAGAGAATGAAAAATGTGACGTCATTGCATTTCGAAATCTCGCAAACAATGCTTGCTAATTAGTTTACAAAGCGCTACAAAAAATGTAAAGCAAATACAACAGAACTTCAACAAAAAATAGCACGATTCCTTATTAAATTTCAATGGTCTGAACAGAGGAGAGACCAGGAATATGTAGAAAGAAGGGTGATGGAAAATGGAGTTACCGGAAAAGAGGAAAAGAGGAGGGCCGAACTGAAGATTTCTGAATTTAGTGAAGAAGGATATAGGGGAAATTGGTGCGAGGGAGAAGGACATTCAGGACAAACAGGACGCTGTGGAGGAACATCATACGCTGTGGCAACTCTGATTAAAGGGAAAGGCCCAATGAAAACGAAGATCTGAGTTTGAGCAAAAGATAATAACTTTTTTACAACCAATCACCCTATTAAAGTACAATTGGTAAGTCGTTGAAACAAAACGCAAGAAAAAAAGTCAGAAAACTAAAATTTACAAAATGAAGTCAAGCTAAATTTATAAAAGAGTGATTGGACAGCAATTAAAGAGCGAAATGTGGGAAACTACAGTACAGCGGCGCATCTAAAGCCAGTAAATGGGATTTATTCCCGACGTTACAAAATTCAATACGCCAATAACACTGCATATATGAACATACTATTATGCACGAAACTAGAACTGGGATTATTATTAATATTTTCAAACGCCAGGGCACAGGGCGTAGAATGCTCTTTGAAATTGGTTTTGAACAGAAAAATTTGATTTGATTTCTACCAAAACTAAATCCAAAAAGTTTGTAAAATATCGTCTTAGACAAAGCTTTTTTGAAAAAGAGACACACAGTAAAATGACAGTAATTTAGCAAGGGGCTAAATTGATAAAAACGGTTGAAAGAGCAATGTTAACAAGCGTAAATTTTAGCGTATCCGAGAAAATTTTTACTACAGTAAATGAAGAACAAAAAAATCATTTCTTTGTAAAGTTTTCTAAATCTTCAATAAGCGGTGTTTAGTAAAACTTTTCTCTTATAAGGTAAAATTAGCCTTTGTTGAGGGTGTGTTTTCAAGCAAAAAAACTGTTTTTTTTCTAAAGCTTGTTTCTCTCGGCAAAAGAGTTTCGGGCGCATCTGCATATGAACCTCATTGTCACGAATTGGAAAATTGGGTTTTAGTATGCGCATGGGATAGTAACAATGTTATCAATATTTTGACTTATAATCCATAATTTGTTTCGTGTATTTCGTAAGTTACAGCAAATAGGCATTTCGGCATAATTCTTTTTCAGTCATTTTTGTGAAATTCTAGTTTCATCTATTCTCGAGACACTTTAGGGATAGCGCAGTTTTAAAGTACTTCTGCTTTAGTTTATTTTTATACCTTGCATGAGAACACAACATCGAAAACAAACCACACCAAGCACACGTCAAAGCAAAATCTTCAATGAAAGTTTGTAAACTCTGTCGGCTTTGCAAAGGAGCCAAGATAAAAGTGACACCAGAGAAATGCTTTTCATGCCCTGCTTTGTCCGCAACAAAATCCTTGACAATAAATCGCTAGGCAATAACTATGTGCACAAAGTCGTATTTAGGGAAAAGGACTGGGTATTCGAACCTTGCTCAAATGTAAAGCCTTTTTTAAAAACTTTTAAGTTTTTTTTTATTTTATTGATAGTTTTGATGGCTAGTTGTAAGCCTGTTTGTTTTTTGGTCGGATTTGTATTTAAGTCATGGTTTAGTTTCAAAAATTGTTTTAAAATCTTGTCCGAATTATGTTTATTTAGGCCAGGGGGGTCCACGTAAAGGTTTTGAGTGACCCGCGCAATATTTTCCTGAATGACCTAGGTTTACCAATTTTGGCGGGACGTTTCCGATTTTTAGGGCTCTGTCCCGCCCATTTTGGCAAAAATCCCAAATTCAATTGTGTCATCCAAGGCAGATTCCATGTGCAGACACATTTTTTTTGTTTTTTCCGAGATTGCTAGTTTTCAGAGACGAAAATCATGAAATCTGTGGCGGATTTGATGTAAAGACCTATTCTTTTTTTTTTTTGAGAACACTGCTTTTAAGGAAAGAAATTCAGAAAGTCGGAAAATCATTTGAAGTAAAGGCCTTTTCTTAGAGATCACTACAATTTTGGGATGAAAATTGGGGTGTTTTATTGTTTGGCGCGCCAATATTTTTGATTAGCCAAACTGGCCCTCGGCTCGAAAACGGTTGCACACCTCTAATCTAGGTATTGCGACCCAGATATAGCAACATGAAGTATAATGAAGTATATAAATTACAAGCGACAGCAATATCTTGGTATCTCCGGAAGCGGGTCGGGGTAATTGCCGACCCTATGTACTAGCGCCTTTCCTGCGAGTCGCTTTCCTGCGAGTCAGGAGGATAAATACGGAGATTAAATAAAAAATAAATAAATAAAATAAAATATATGGAAAGAAATTTTTTTTAATTCAGCATTGTTTATTATTCTATTTGCCGCTTTATCATCGTACATTTCATAAATCGGTAGCTTTGTCTGCCAATCTGATTCATAAATTTTTGTTTAAAATCTCAATATGTATGTTTTTTTAAAAAATATAAAATATTTAATGTCTTTACCGGATTATTTGACGAATGATACACAAAATACAGATTGATGGCTGTTACTTTATGAAGTCAAGGATAACACTTAAGACTTGGGGTTAACTTCTAGTTGGCTTTATTTACTTTATGCTGTTGCGGACAATGTCTTGGGTTCGTTGTAATTCTTGATATATACAAAAAGTTTCTCTTGACTTTGCTAAACCAGAAACAGTAAATTCACTAACCTATAAAGCTTTATTAATATCATCAAATATGTTTTTGATATTATTAAAGTTAATTAATACACAACTATTTATGAAGGTGGCCAGCGCAAGTCGCAATGATGTCTAAGCAAACGAAATCGGAAGTTTTTTAAAATCCATTCTTTTTACTTCCAAAAAATTAATGATTTGATTTTATAGTTTTTTTTTTCTTTGAAATATTCAAACAATAATTCAAACAAAAAAATGGTTAAACTTTACCAAGCTAGTTTATAAAATATTCTTATAAAAATTTATAAATAAATTATACTTTCACAACTTTACTCAAAAATGCAAAAGGACCAATCGAACTAGGGAACCCGAATACCTGCGCTGAAATAAATCTGTGTTTATTTTTGTTTATTCTAGTTCAAGAAATAGTTTGCCGCAAGACTGAATTTTTTTAAACAGTAGGTTCTAGCTAAGCATGGATTAATTCGCTAGAAACTTCTCTCCATGGATAGAAATAAACTATGGTTTCTATCTATAAAAAATATATCTACAAATCTCACCAAAACTTAATCGAATCACGTAAAATTTGGCTCCCAATATTAATCAACTTCAAAACAAATAACAGCGCCAACAACTGCGAATAACTTTATTAACAACTTTATACTGATAAACTATAATCATCACCCCGATGGCTAATAATAAAGTTGATAGTTCGTTTACAACAAAGCCACAAACAATTCTATCTCTCTATATCTATAGAATTATTTTTCCAAGGTGTCAACACTTGATTCTTAAACACCACGACTACGTAGGTACAAAACGACGCTAAACGATTTAAACTACTTCTTGCAAGACTTTCGACTGCAATAACTCAACTGGAATAATTTGAAAGCAAAATGCGTTTACATGTTTGTTTGTATATAAATCCTTTGTTGTTAAATTCGTTTACATGTTCAGGCGAAATCATTAGTAAATCAACCTCATAAAACGTTCTTTCTGAATTACTTAATAAGAAGTAAAAACATTATCAGCTATTTCTTTAAAATCTGCACAGTTACTGAAACGTATTTTTACACAATCAACCAAAAGCTTACATATTTAACACAAATCTTCAGCTTCTGAAAACCAGCCAAAGGTCTATTTTTAAAACACTATGACCAAACATGGCAGCAATAATAGGTGAATTTTAAAAACATTGAATGAAAGCAGGTTGAGATATGACGTAATTACAATACTTTCTCGATTTTCCTTACCTTGTTTATCCGGCATTCAATTATTCGGCCGCTATATTTTGTACAATGTATTTTGGTACGTCACAAAAGTAGTGCATACCACAGTACACTATTTTAATATTATTTTAAATGCTACAGAGAAAACGTGAAGTTACTCGCAAGCAATCCAAAAAATTAATTCATTTTTTAGTACAGTGTAGATCTAAACAATAAACATATACTGTACTACAATTCTGTACACTTTTGTTGGTTTGACAATAAGAATTTAATCAACCGGTGTTTTGTGCTTATCCATTCCATTGTGGCAGCCATTGTGGCAGTGTGTCGTTTTCTGATTCGTAAAATCTTGAAAAGGGTTAGGGTTTAGGGTTTAGGGCATAGGTTAGGTTAGGGTGATTGATTATTTATTTAAATCTTCTTACTAATTTCAAATAGACTGGCGCCAAAACGGCTGCGTCAAAACGGTGGCGCCAAAACAGCTTCGCCATTGTTTCCTACCCCTTTATTTTCCGCATATAATCACAATTGATTATTTTATTTCGCATCAAACGCACCCGGTTTTCTTTTTCATAGTTTATTGGCTAAACTTTTTCGACAGCGTGGTCGAGTGGTTGAAAGATCGCCATGATTGCGATCGACGTGGTTCTGGTTCAAAACCTACTCGACCATTCTGTTATGTTCTTGAAAAAACACTTTACGGTACTTTTCCTGCTTGGCATTCTTAATAAGAAAATTTAAATTTCAGTCATATCTCTAAACCTAAAAAACCAAAATAAAATATTACAGCAATATCCTTGCATCTCTAGAAGCAGGTATGAGTAATTACTTGTTTTATGTATAGCGCCTCCAACGCTTTCCAGCGAGTCAGGAGGACAAATATAGAAATACAATAAAATGGTAGACATTTCAAATCTCAAAAATTATTATATTTATGCCTCAGTGATAAGAAAAGCGTGTCCTTTTGAATTTAGCTTTTTGTCTTATTCAGCAACACAAAACATGTATCACTTATAAAAACCTAAGAATTTTTAAATAAATGTCAGTTAGTGCCACTTAGCGTGCATATAAACTGCATTAAACTGCATAAACTACTCTAAAATAATCAATTTTTAAATCTTTTAGAGCATTTTTTCATCAAAATATGAATTTAAAAGGGTAAAAGCACTGTGACTGAATAGGTTTTAACCAAAACTTCAGAACTGCATGGACGTTTCTTATTGTTTTTTACAAAAATTCAAAAACACAAAAAACATCACAAAATTTGGTTCATAAAAATTCATCTTTGTCATGAAGAATTAAATAACTGGTTGCATTGTGAATCAAATATTGTTGTTGTTATAGCTTCTTACCATGGGTTGGTAGTCGGAGAGGTAACTCAGTAATTTAATACTCTGATCTGGGACTAGAAAGATACAAGTTCAATGCTCAGTTGATGTCAGTTATTTGCGGTTCCTTTATAAAAAGTATTTTACTACTGTTTTCCCAACTGAGTCAACATTGTTTTAGAAAATAAAAATGTGCTGATTCTTTAAGAAACCTGCTTATTTTGTGGTTAAGTGCTTATTTTTCATCATTAGTTTTTAGTTCTTATCAGGTTTGTAAAAAACGTAATTATTGTTTTTCATGGCTCGAATTTTTCTTTAATCATCGGCCATAAAGGGTGTACTAAATATTCAAAACTACTCCATCTTTGTTAGTAAGTATTTTATATCTTTTTTTTTAAAAGGTCTTGACACAAAAATGAACACTTAAGGAATTTTTTTACAAATTCTATATTATTATGTTTAGCCGTGCTTATTTTCTTTCCAGTTCAAATGATACGATAATTTGAAATTATCTACCAGAAACAACAAATATATATAAAAATACGCAATGTAATGATTTTTCCTTTTCTCCGTAATAATAAAAAGTCGACATACATCTTGCCGAAGCCATAAAAACATTCTGGAAAAGATAAATGACTTTTGATGGCTTTACACAAAACAAAAGGGCACGGGGGATTGATCAAGAAAAAAAGAGATGTCACTTTCAAGATTAACTTTGCAATATTTAAAAAAGGGCCTAGTTTAAATAAAGACTCATTATACTTTTGTGGTCTTCAATATTTTTGTGCTCTATTTTTTTAAGTGGGATGGGCGGTAAAAGATATGCAGCACTAGCAGCCTGAAGCCAAATCCGGAGTTGGTAAAGATAAATAACACCAACTTTTTTCTGGTAAATATAAACAACCTTGGTTCAAATTGAAAATGCCTACATAGAGTTAAGGTTAGGATTTAAAGTTGTTGATTCAACGATATATTAGTAATTCTAGTCAAAGTAAATAGAAACTTCTGTATTACATTGGATTATACCTGTAAGTTAGATGAACGAGTTAAATTCATGTAAAGACAAACAACCCCAATATTTTCAAGATAAAGATAAGCAATCCTGATAATAAAAGGATGGCCTATTTTACCAGCTCACAATATTCTAATCAGTGACAACAATATTGATTGTATGAATGGCTCACATGATTCTAATATGTATTCAAATATGCTTTCATGTTGTGGAGCTTTTGTGATCATTAATAAGCATACTCGATTTGTCCGTATATTTAGATTCATTACAGGTTATTTGATTATGAGTGGTATCTATCTTTGATACACTTTTTCCATGTGTGTTTCTAAGCGATATAATGATTACTTTCTTATAATAGTTCTATTGGGATGCAAAAATAGAAAACAAGAAAAAAATAAATATAATAGGTATTTTTACACTTTTTGAGATTTAAATAATTTAATTGTTGTTATTTTTATAAATAATATTGATTGTAATAAGAGCGAAACTCGAGTCTGGTGCTTCTCATTTTTAAGCAGTTTGGTTTCTAATGTTGTTGTTTTCGAAAATTTTAAGCAATTTTTAACATACGCTTTTTTTTAAACATAAATATGACGTTGAATTGAATTGTAAAATTTGATTAAGCTCTTTACTAATATAATGAAAAAAATGCGTTATTAATAAAAGCTTCACGTAAAAAGCGCAAAATTATAAATGAACTGTGAACCGTAGATAAAACTGGCGTAACAGAGGAGGGCCCATAGGGACCATGTTATCCATAAATTTTCAAAACTGTGAGTGAAAAAAATTTAAAGTTGTTTACCATCTGCAGGGTATGTGTGCAGTTACTGTTCATTACGAAGTTATGCTAGCTTTGTTTGCGCTCCCCCTTTCATGTCAATAAATTGCTATTGTCAACTTGTCACTTGTGACGTAGCCTATTTTTAAATTTTATCAACTCGTGTTTACAAATTATGAAGTTACGATTACAAACTACAATAAACGGATTGCATCATTCAATTCACGTTTAGGTCACAATAAGCCTTTTTCCAACCACCTAGAGGACACGGCAACTGTTGCTAACCATTCCAGGTTTGGCTTTATGTAATTTGTTTTAACAGTCAAGTCATGAAGCAAATAGCATATTTTGGTAATTTAAAGTTGAGTTAAGATTTTAAAATTAGTTTAAATTTTACAATTTATTTGCTATGTAATGAAAACTAAGTTTTTGCAATTATTGGGCTAAACTTTGCATGTAGTCAGATACTGTAGTTATTTATTTAAAAAAAATTTTTGAACATCTTTCACACCTCAACTCGTGATCATTTTCGTTTTAAAATTTATTTAAGTCCAATGTTACATAGATTAAATTTAAAACCGAAATTAGGTAGACGACCAAACTATTTTGTACTTGTATTATGGTAAGCAGATTTCGTTAATTTAATTTTTAAATTTTAACCATTTATCTGTCTGTGTTAACATTTTTTGTAGAAATAAGTAGAATAATTACAATTTTTGTTTTAAGTTATATAGTTGAACCTGGTTTGTTTTTGGTGATTATGTGTATTCTTATAAGTTTTGGTATCTTTAATATTATTGCAATCAAATTGCATAACATAATAAATTTCAGTTAATTATAGCATCAAGAACGGATATAAATTTCTGAAATGATTCATTTGTCTGTTCATGTTCGTTTTGAACTTCTGCCAATTGAGAAAAATGTTCCTCAGTCATCTCTCAATTGAAAGTTTCCCTCCACGCGACGCTTTTATCACGTTAAAGGATCACAAAGAAAACTTTCCCAATCACCCAAAATGTAGATTGATTAATCCAGCCAAATCAGAAATAGGCAAGATTAGTAAACAACTTTTGGATTCTATCAACGTTTCCGTGCGTAAACAATCTGGCTTAAGCCAATGGCGCAACACCGCCTCTACTCTTAATTGGTTCAACGCTATTTCAGATAAACCCAATTGCAAATTTCTTAAGTTTGACGTTGTGGAATTTTACCCCTCAATTACCGAAAAGCTTCTTACCGATGCCATCAACTTTGCTAACGATTATGCTAACATTAATGATGAAGCCATAAGCACCATCATGCACGCTCGCAAATCACATCTTTTCTGCGACAGCGATTTATGGGTGAAAAAGTCGGGAGCCGATTTTGATGTTACAATGGGATCGTTTGACGGTGCAGAGGTTTGCGAGCTGGTCGACCTGTATCTTTTACACCACCTTGCTAAGATTTTTGGTAAAGAGGCTGTTGGTCTGTATCGAGATGACGGCCTTGCCATTCATCGTAACGCTTCGGGCCCAGACGCTGAAAGAGTGAAGAAAAAAGTGACACAATTTTTTCAATACCATCAGCTTAAAGTCACTGTTGATACCAACCTTATACAAACAGACTTCCTCGACGTTACCCTGAACCTTAGCACAAGCAGATACTGGCCGTATCGAAAACCAAACGACCAGCCCCTTTACATCAATGTGCACTCCAATCATCCACAATTGATTACTAAAAAGCTGCCTTATATGATCGTCAAACGCATTTCTGATATTTCATGCGACGTCGACGCCTTTAACCGTTCGTTACCTGTGTATGAAGAGGCGCTCAAGCAAAGCGGACACAAGATCCAGCCTCTCCCTTTTGAACGTGCAGCAGGAAGGAAAAAACTTTGACAGAGAAGAAGAAAAGTTATATGGTTCAATACCCCATATAACAACCGGGTTTCCACCAACATCGGGAAAGCCTTCTTCCACCTCCTGCGGAAACACTTCCTTCTATCAAACAGGCTGCATAAAATCTACAACAAGAATGTCGTCAAACTCAGCTACAGCTGTACTCCCAATATGGCAAACATCCTTTCAGCTCACAACAAGAAGCTCCTTAAGTCCCACAATGGCAAATCAGAATTTAAATCCCGTAATTGCAGATATAGGCCGTCATGCCCATTGAATGGCAACTGCCGAGACAAAGCAATCGTTTATCAAAAGCCAAAGATCAATCCAAGAACTATATCGGACTGTGCGAAACTGAATTTAAAGCAAGATTCTACAACCACAATCATTCCTTCAATTCGGATTCCAAAAGAAATGCAACCAAACTTTAGAAATTCATTTGGTCCTGCAAAGATTCTGGTATAAATCCTGCTATATCTTGGAAAATTGTTTGCCACGCAACACCTTACCAACACGGGGGCAAAGTATGCAACCTCTGTCTGGCAAAAAAATATGCAATCTTAACTGCAAATGATGACGCTCTGCTGAACAAACGAACCGAATTGATCAATAAGTGTCGGCATAAAAATAAATATAAATTGATTAACGCCAAACTTAAACTGTGATTTTCTTTCACTTTTCCCTTTTTTTCGCCGTGTACAACGTTCGACTTTAGCCGATACTTAAACCCTTTTTAAACTTTGAAATAATATTTGTATTTGTAATTCTTTCGCGCGCTTTTCCTTTTTCTCGTGTTTTCTCGCCGATCTTAATCAGCTTAGTTTAGCAGTGTCCGTGATGGGATGTTCCGATCTAATAAGCGTTTACAGTTTTTAAGTTTTTTTTTTTTCAGTTTTTCCAATTGTTTTTTCAGTTTTTTCAGTTTTTTCAATTGTTTTCAATTCTTTCTGGTAGTTTTATCTTAACTTTATTTTATTTTATTTTACTTTTTAGATACCCCTGATGATCCCTTTTGGGTATATACATATATATAGAAGTTAAAACAATGTATTTATTTACGAAGTCACATATGGCCGTGCATTAACTATGAAATGGCCGCTGGTTGCCCACCCCTGGTATAGCCTATCAAAAGTTTGAGTTCGTCAATTCGTTTCAAAAAGTATACATGTGCTTCCTTTAAATAAAATTAAAAAAATTTTTCCCTTTACTATAATTACAAATACTGTAATCACTTTCGATCTGCTATCACTCATATCACGTTTGCAATCAGAATGATTATGTCAACACGGCGTTGCGAAATAATATGGCAAAACTTCTGTTCAAGCATTGCAAAATAACATGGCGTTCTATTTATAGCAAAACAAACAAATGCATTTCGAAAACAAAAAGTTAACAACCGTCAGCGGTGCAAAACAAGTTTTTGTTAAGCTTAAAATAACTTGATAACGTCAAAAAAAGTGAAGTCTTGTTCGCCGCAAAAGCGCTCAATTTAGCCTTGGCTTGTACTGAGTAAAAGTACAGTGCCTCAAAAGCATCATTTTGTCTCGTTTATTTATATTATTTTAAACAAACCGGGGCAATCCGAGTCATAAGAAGAGCTTTATCACATCCTTGCATTTTCTTTACTCTTAAATGAAAAAGTCTATAAAACAAGACCACAATTCAAATCGTTTCTAAAGCAACCTTTTCCAGATTTATATACTTTTAGATACATAAAAATGTATTACAATCAACTGTTTTTAACCGATTTTGTTCCTTTTAAGGATAAAACAAATTTTTAGTATTTTTTGAACCCTATAGCTTATGGACCGTATATCTTATTTGTTAACCCTTATCAGCACGGTGATTTTGGGTAACTTAATCGGCACGTATGTTGACAAATGTCAACATGCCTTTTTTGTGTGCATTTCAATGCTGCTGTAGCTGTTTTCAAGGTTTGTTTCCGTTTTATACAGTACTGGTATGATAAATATGTGCTATTAAACAACGTCACATTGCAACCAATTGATAACAACGCACATTCCTTTGAATGAACAGTTGATTTTGACAAATTATCACAATTTTCATTCAAAACTCCGGGTCTGCTTTGCACGCAAGGGCTGGTTTTACAAACATCTTAGCTGAACTAGAACGAAATTTCAACAAAGAAAGTTTATCGTTCCTTGCAAAGAAAGTTTATAAAAAACACAAAACCGCAGAAACATAACACAAACATGTAGGCGTACAGTATTTCATAGTTCAACCATACTTAGGTGTTCAGCATTCCATGCAATACGTGTTTTTAGGTGTTTTTCTGTGTTGCGGGCATACACGTCGGCGGCAAACGATGCATGCAAGGCGAGTATGCTTCGCACACCTGTAACATCTTCCCCGTTTGATGCGTTGAGCAGTGTCACTTGTGGTGCTACCACAAGCAGTAATGAACCCCATCTTTTCTGCAAGGAGCTTTGTTTCACCTTTCAATTTTCGTTTGCTGACATATGGTTGAGCCAGTTGAAAGCTTAGTTGCTTGAGAAAATTTGTTTTTTTGCCACATTTCCCACTGCTTCTCATTACGATAAAAGCGTTGTTAGTGGCAACATTTATCAAATTGTAGTTGATAACCATTGGCCACCGGTTGGTCATCCTCAAGCAATTGAATTCTTCACAGTTTTCATCAAGAGTGTCAACTCCTCCTTTGTGCTTATTGTAATCTGTGATAACTGTAGGTTTGCTGTGGCAGTCCGTGATTGAAATGAAGGAGTGTGAAGATGACATCATGAGCACATTCTTGTTGCGCTTGGGGACATATGACAGTAGAAGAATTTTGTTGGCATGGTCATACAGTGCCTTAGTGCTTTCAACTTCTCTTCCTCTTCCTGTTTTGAATTGCGATGGTACTTCCCGCCGATTAGCCATTATTGTACCAACCAATGTCAGGTTTTTCTCCAACAGGTTGCACATCAGACCATGAGAGGTAAAGTATCGGTCAACATATATGTCTCGACCTGTACCAAAATAAACTGAGCACAACTTCATTACAATATCATTGGCAAGGTTTCTATGAGGTGCTGAGTCAGATTCTCTCCCAGAGTAAATCATTCCATTTAGGGCAAAACCGGTAGTAGCTTCGCACAGCCAGAAGAACTTCACGCCGTATTTTCTTGGTTTTGATGGCATATATGTTCTTCCGGGAATCTTTCCACGATATCCGACCAGTTGTTCATCCACGGTCAAGGCCTCGTTTGGGACATAGATGTTGCGTAAATTATTATTGAACATTTCCCATACCTCTCGAATAGCAGCTAATCTATCGGTTCTCTGTCTTGCTGGTCGAGAACGATAGTTGTCGAAACGCATGCAACGTAGTAAGAATTTGAATCGATTCAATGCCATCGTAACTCGATAAAATGGTCTACTGTCAATAGGATCCCACAAGCGACGCAAGTCTGTGAAATTGTCTCTGTCCAAGCCAGCACGAATCATAATAGCAAGACCTGCTTCAACTTCTTCAGAAGTAAAGTCTTTGTAGACATAGTTTGGCGGCAATGCACATTCATGTCTCACGTCCCTTGCTTTTCTGTTTGTCTCACGCACTATCTGAAGTGTAATTTCAGGTCGGTAAAATACTTTGAAGGCATCCACTTCATGTTCAGGAGCAGCAATAATTCGAGGTCGTTGCGTCAATATATTTCTCCTCCTGAGCCTTCTAGGAAAAGGATTTTTGTAATACGTAGCATTTCCAGCTGTAATTCCTACTTGATCATCATCTAAACTAGCATTATCGTCAATAGGATCTTGATCCTCATCACTAAAGTCGTCTTCACTTTCTTCCTCATACACATCTATGTCAGAAAGTTCCTCAGGTGGCACAGGAAGTTCGACATGATCAGAAATAGATTCGGATTCGCTGGCACTTGTATCCTCGGCATCAGAGTCGTTATCAACATCATCAAACACTTTCTGCATTTGTCGTAGAGCCTCTTGAAACGTAAATCTTCTCTGTCTATTCATCGCCAAGTTCCAGCTATATTGTCTAAGCAATTGAAAACGCCTAACGCAGTTTGAATAGTTATTATTTCAAGCTGAATACAGTATTATTCTACGTTCTTATTTCTGAAATATATCACTAGATAGGTAAGGATTCAAAAAAATAGCTAGAAATATTTCCCTCGTCTCTGCCTGAGAACAGCAAGAACTGATTTCGACATGAAAGCTTCCCGTATGCTGACTAGAGATTGATGTACCAGAGAAGAACACTTACTCTTGTGCAATAAAGAAGCAACACATAATGTCTTACAGCGCATGGTGCAATCAGAATCAATGGTGCAATAAAGCTGACGAAATCGAATAATTACTGGTTCTGGCCGCTCCTAGGAAAACTTCTGAAAAAAGAATAACTTCTTCCAGCCAAAGAACAAGTTACTAACTGCGCTTGCTTGTTTGATGCAAGTTATTGGCAATTCCATTGAAACAATGGCAATGGTTTCTTGTAAAGGCGCGTTTACAGCCGTTTACAGTACTTTTTTCTTTCAACGTGATCTTGGTTTGTTTTATTGACGCTCAAATCCACTCATTTTTTCTTGAAAACATGAGTGGATTTGAGCGTCAATAAAACAAACCAAGATCACGTTGAAAGAAAAAAGTACTGTAAACGGCTGTAAACGCGCCTTAACTCTTACTACTGCATTTTGACGTAAGACATGGAACGATCTAAACTCTCAAAGGCCGTTTGTCTCTGCTAATCTACTGTTGTTACTACTTGTTGACATTTGTCAACAAGCGTGCCGATTAAGATAAAATGCAAATAACTCATTGTAAAAGCAATTTGGGATTTTGATATCACTTCAGTAGTAAGGTAGTCAAAAGTTCTCCATCGTCCGTGAATTGTGCTGAGCTAGCATATAGAGGGAAAGTGCAATCAAAAAACGAAAATAAAATGTTGACAAATGTCAACAGAAGTGCTGATAAGGGTTAATATGTGTATAAAATCATAATATATATTTTTTTTCTTGCCACTTAATATCATGTAAATATAAACTCAAACAAACTGTATTGTGTCCAATCGTTCGTTTTTAATCCTCTCCAACTTTGACATCTACTTTTAATTCAAAGTTTTTGTTTGTTTAATGTAAACGTCAACAATGACTTTGTTGTTTCATTTCTTTTCAAATTTTTATGCATAAAACTCCTAAAAATCAATGATGCTATTTGTTGCTATTTAAGTGTTTATTAATTCAAGTAGCAATTTTGAGCAAAGAATGTTGCTCTCTTGCTCCGGCTACTTTTCTCTCAAAAAAAAAAAAAAAAAGATTACGACGAAACTCCATAGAAAAACAAAAATTTTTTTAGGGTTTTAAGAATAGCGCTAATCAATGCAAAAACCAACATTTTAATTGCGACCAAAAACTTTGATAATTATTCGTTTTACTTTATATCAAAGTCAAACGCATATGCAAAATTGATGCAAAAGAAAGCAAAATTAATGTCATAAAAACTTACAAAAAAACATTGCTTAAATAATCAGTCACAAATATTTACTCATATTAAACTTAGGTTTATCTATTTAAACTAAGTTGTAATATGCAAATATTTAAAGAGAAAAGCTTCTCGAGGAGGAAAAATTAGCGATCCAAGCAAATAAGAATAAAGAGATGCGCCTGCAGATGAAATCGATCTTGGATGGAATGATCAATAACAAAAAAAAAAGAAAATTTTTATGAACTTGAAAATCGGCTTTCGGCAGAAAAAGAATCTTTAAAAAGTAAGAACAAATATTTTTCTAGTAAAGGAAGCGTGCTCCGTGTGGTGCCCGATGTATTGGGCACGTTATTTAAGCACATATTATTTGGGCCAATATTGGCAAGCAGCCCTTAAAAAAATTTTAAAAACAAGTAATGAACCAAATAAACTAGTTTCAACTGAACAACATTATATTAGCATTGCCCGAAGCATATCAAAATTTATTTTAAGTTTATAATCGATGTAAACGAATGTTTTTCTTAATTGAATCAATGTAATTGACACCGAAAGCTAGAAAGCAAAAAACTAAATGTCACACTTCATTACTAATAATTTTAATCATAACGATGCAGTTTATCCCCGTTTATTGCAATTCATAGTTTTGTTATAAGAGACTAATTGCGTCTCTTTGAGCGCTGCTGTCGTATTATTCGATTCGCTTTATTGCTCGATATATGTATCTTCTTTTCTCTTTTTCTCTTTGTATTGACGTAATACGTTTTGTTCAAACTTTGCTATCTCGAACGTAGTAGAATATTCGCGTATAAAGGCCCGTTTCCACTACGAGCGTAAAAAAGAGCATTTTTTGTCTCTTTTATTGATCTTCGATTGAAGCGAGCGGTTAAAATTGAAGCGAGCGCAGAAAAAAGCAGTAAAACAAACAAAGAATGCTTTTTTCCACGCTTGTAGTGGAAACGGGCCTTAACGATCTCTCCAGGGAGTCTGGCTAAATCTCGAATTTACGAGCAAGTTACCTCACGTGATCTTTTTTTCTATAAAAAGCCGATGCGTAACGAATTAAGAGATCAGATGTGATTTGAAAACGACTCAAGTGGAAGTAATTGGTTGGGCGCGGAAGGCCCGTTAGTTTTTCTATTGGTCGTCGAGTGTTGAATTTATTTTGTGCCAGTGCTGGTTGGCAGTTTTGTTCTACAGAGGTAGAATTATTTGTGTTGATTGAGTCGAGTTCTAATGTTGGTTTCGCTTTGCAGTTTGGCAAAGCGTGGAATAAAAGTTTTTTCGGTCGTGATTTTGTAATAAACGAATGTATCTCTGTTTGGTCTCTGTTTGTTGTGAAGAAGAGTCTTCAACGAAATCAATCCGAGCTTTCGTTAAATCAACTGTATAACCGTCAGCCTCATAGCAAGACTACTTCTTGAGCCGGAATAAAATAAAATTTAGAAACAGCTTTGTTTCAGCGCAGGTATTCAGGTTACCTAGCTCAACTGGTCCTTTAGGATTCCCGAACAAAGACTGTGACACTAAAATGGAAACATTCTTTTAAACTGGACGGAATGAAACGACTCAAAGTGACGGTAGACACAATTGTGTAAAGAAGGTCTAAATAATTTTACTTTTACACCTCCAAAGCTAAAATAAAACAAATAGGTTTTCTTTATTGAAAGAATGTAATTGACATCACTTATGTTGCGTAATAATCAAGGGCTTTTACCATAAACATCATAGTATTTACAAGCTTTACCAAGTATTTAAAGTATTGTTTTTAGATACGCGATCACGTTCTTTTGACGCTTGACCAGAAGCTAGAAAGCAAAAAACTTAAATGGGAACACTTTTTGAAACTGGATGATATGAAACAAATCAAAGTGACGGAAGATGCAGCAGATTTCCGCGTGGGATTGGAAGACTCCCAAAAGCAATGTGCGGAAATGCTTTCCAGTATTGAAGAAAAATCCACGAGTCTTGAACAAAAATTAATGAACAAAATCAATGTAATGGACGCCGAGTTCAACGCTAATATTCAAAATTCAGAACTAAAAACGTGTCTACTAATTATTGAAAAACTAAACCAAAGAGACAAAGCTTTAAAAGAACTTTTCAACGAAGAAATGGAAAAAGTCAAAAAAAAAGCGTCCGAAAAAATGTATCGGTATTTTTTAAGAGGTTGAGTGGTCCTGATGTGGCAGCTCCGTTTTGTCCGTGTCAAGGCCACGGTGGCGTTTACATTATTACATTGTAGTCATACATTACAATTTATATTATAGTCGGCAGCGTGGTCGAGTGGTGAAAGCGGCGGGCTCGTGATCACCACAGTTTCGGTTCAAAACCCAATCGCGCCATTCTGTTGTGTCCTTGGAAAAGACACTTTACGGCACATTCCCCTGCTTGATGGTCCTGGCAAGCAGTTCTAAATTACAGTCATATCTCTATTAAATTACAAGCGAACAGCAATATTTTGGTATCTACGGAAGCGGGTCGGGATAATTGCTATGTATCACTACACTATTAGCGCCTCTCTCGCTTTCCTGAAAGTCAGGAGAAAAATATAGAGATAAAATAAAAAAAATAAAATAAAAAAAATTATAAGTGGCTATTCAAAAAATTAAAAATATTGCAATGCTTTAAAACGAGATTAAAAGTTTAAAAGTATCAAGGTATTATAGTTTTCTTTTTTTTGTCAAAAACAATTTGCAACAGTTGATTCGATTCCAAATCTTAATATACTTTTCCAACGCAGCTTTACGAAATGTTTTTATACGTAAGCTATATATCAGACAGTTCCATAAACTATTCGATGTGGAAATAATGGCAGCTGATAACTCAATGACATTTACAATGCAATCATTCGTTGAATTGTAAGCTTGTGGTATTTGTTCGTTTAATCCCGGAACAAAAAGAATAGCTAGGAAAAAAAATACTAATGGAAGTTGACTAATGGAAAATGCAAATACCATACAAAGTA
The DNA here is from genome assembly GCA_963680785.1 of Diplosoma virens. Taxonomy (NCBI): domain Eukaryota; kingdom Metazoa; phylum Chordata; class Ascidiacea; order Aplousobranchia; family Didemnidae; genus Diplosoma; species Diplosoma virens. The sequence continues at coordinate 28,844,993 of OY796893.1, forward strand.
AAATAAAGTTTAGTTTGCGTTGGTTTTTGATATCGTTTATGTTAATTGATAAACTTTTATCTTTATCAAAAGTTTTTCTGCTTATTAAATACGTTGAAACTGAGATAATCCAAGTAGCAAATAAAGGAAAAATGATGATTACTAAGTACAAAATAGTTGTCATTGTTGTTTCCTTAAATAATACAAAACTAGCGGAAGTGATATGATAAGAAAAATCGTTAACAAAAGTTGGTAAGATTGAAACAAAGATTGCCAATATCCAACAAACAATTGAACTTAAAATTGCAAAGCGTTTAGCAACGTTTTGATTATAATGAAGTGGTTTTAAAAGCGCTCGAAGTCGATCAATTCCTGATACAGTCAATAAATAAACGGAAACTGTAACGGACGCATTTGTAAAAAATCCAATGGTATTTTTGTAAACAGAAGAAAAGAGTTTGTTTTTAACCATTATGATAGTTTCGAGCATATTTATAGTTAAAGTTGTATTTGTGTAGTTGTAACTTCCATTTGCAGAAAAGAATCGTTCTTGTCCAATAACATCAATCGGAGTTTGAAGTTGAAGAGTATGTTGGTAAGTTTTTAACATCGTGTTTACTGCCGTAGGTAACACAATCAAACCAACGATGATATCAGCAACACCCAAAAAAGATCGAAAAATACATTTGCTATGTCTCATTCTTTTTTCAGTTGAATAAACAAGAATCACTGTGAAATTTCCCAATGTTACAAAAATTCCCAAAATGACACAAAGTAGACAATAAAACCAAATTATTGCTTTACATCTGAAATAGAAGTATTATTTTAAAATATTTTTTTACATAGCCCACCGGGCATAAATAATAATCATATGAACTTTATTGACATCAAAAAAATAAGACTTTGTTAGTATTAGTCATAAAAAGAATGTGTAAAAGTATAAAAAAGAAAAAAATTTGAATTTGTTGGCAGCTGGTCGAAAGGTTAAGAGCCCGGTGATTGATTGCAAACGTTTTATTTTTTATTTTTATTTTTTTATTTTATCCTTATATTTACATTTCTTGACTCGCAGGAAAGCGTCGAATGCGCTATACATAGAGCTACCGAGCAGTTAGTCCTACTTCCGGAGATGCCAAGACATTGCTGTTCGGTTGAAATTTGTTTTTAGTTTTATAGAGATATGATTAAAAATTAGAACTGCTTGCCTAGACCGCCAAGAGGAAAATGCCATAAAATGTCTTTCCAAAGGATACCAAAGAATGGCACAAGTAAGTTTTGAACTCCGACCGTGTTGATTGCAATCACAGTGTTCTTAACACTCGACCACGCTGCCGACACCTTTTCCAAGCACATTTTCCAAGCACGTTGCGTTCTTGGGAAAGACACTTTACGACATTTTCATCAGCTATCTTTAAAAATAACTCTAAATTTTGATTATATCTCTAAATACGAGGGGCGTTCAGAAAGTAATGCAACCAGGTTTCTTTTCATGACGTTGAGATTTAAAGGTACACAAATGGTGCATCACAAGAAAGTATATAGCAAGAGCATTTTATAGTTACCTGTCGATGTAATCTCCCGCTTTCCAAACCGCCTTTTCCCACCTTTTAACAGTGCACATATTCCTTTGTTGTAAAATTCTACAGACTTCGTTTTTAACCACTTTCTAACAACGGTTTTGACCTCTTCATCACTGGAGAAATGTCGCCCCCTCAAACTTTCTTTGAGGCGCCCAAACAAATGGAAATCAGACAGTGCCAGGTCTGGCGAATATGGGGGATGTGAAATTGTTGCCCAGCCAAAGGAGTTGATGACCTCACGGGCCTAGCGTTGACATGTTGCAATAAAACCTTAGATATTTCAAAGCAGGTCGAACTCTTCGCATTCTTGCTTTTAACTTTTTTAAGGTATCAAGGTAAACATCTGAATTGATTGTTGCTCCTTTGAACATGAAGTCTACCAGTATCACACCAACACTATCCCAGAACACAGTTATCATTAGTTTTCTTGCAGACTGCTGAGAATTGAACTTCTTCAAGCGTGGTGATGTGGGATGGCGCCACTCAATTAATGCTCTCTTTGACTCTGGTTCGAAGTGGTAAACCCAAGTCTCATCTCCGGTCAATATTCGGTCCAAAACGGTTTTGTCACTATAGCAATACTCTAAAACAGTGGTTTTCAACTTTTTTGGTGGCGCGGAAACCCAATAAAACATTCCAGAGGTTTGAGGAGCCCCTGTGCGGTAATTTGATTGTCTTATGCCAGGGTGGTACAACTTCTGCACTCTTGTGGGCCACTTTTCAAAATTATTTGAGTTTGCGGGCCGTAACCGGCTAAAAACCCCTATTTTCGTCCCAAAATCAGGGTGTTCTCTAAAATAAAAAAGGTCTTCACGTGGAATCGGTCTCCAAAATTCCTATTTTTGTCCCAAAATCAGGGTGTTCTCTAAAAAAAAAAAAAAGGTCTTCACTTGGAATCGGTCTCCAAAGTTCCTATTTTCGTCCCAAAATCAGGGTGTTCTCTAAAAAAAAAAGTCTTCACTCGGAATCGGTCTTTAAAATTATTAATACAAACTGTACTCAATAATACAAATTATTAATACTGTAAAATATTACATTAGTTCTCGTAAAAAATTCAATGAAAAACTTGAGCCTAATGTTTCTTGCAAAACTCTTTAAGATTGAGTCGTGTTTTTGATAGACACACACGAAAGTCATCTTCCACAGACAACTTGCGGAACCCCTGAACTGTTCTCACGGAACCCCGGTTGGAAACCACTGCTCTAAAAGTTTAGAACAAGCTTCTAGGCGGGATTGTTTATGAGCCTTTGTGAGCTGCCTTGGGACACACCTTGTACACACTTGTAAATACTCCAGGGTATCCATAATTGTTACAGCACTCCCTGCACTTACTCCTAATGACTCAGCAAGCTCATTAATAGTAATGCGTCCGTTTTCCTCATTTAATGCATCTGCCTGATTAATGTTAGAAGAACTGTGAGCAGAAAATGGCCTACACCTTCTTGGCCTAAGGAAAAGATCGCTTTCAGCAGGTTCTTTCTGTCCATCATTGATTCGCTTCACCCACCTCGTCACTGTGCTGTAGTCTATCGCATTGTCACCACATACTTGCTTTAGCCTTCTGCTTATGTTCTGTGCTTTTTCTCCCTCCAACAGTAAAAATTCAATAATAACTCTTTGCTTCTGCCGAGAGTGCTTTGGGGCAATCATGCCAGTTTTACCTTCTAACGAAGAAGACATAGAAGGAATGCTTAAAATTTAAATTGCAGATTGCAGTAATTCAAACCCTTAATTTTTTACAAAATCTGTAAATCTTAGTTACCAATCTATAATCTGTAAAAGAATTAGATGTTAGTTAAATTAATGCTACGTCGTCGTCGTCGTCGTCGTCGTTGTTTGAAGGGCATCCACTCCAGGCCAGACACAAACAGGACTGGGGCCGAGGGTTTATCCTTTTACTACCCCAGACTGCTGTACTGCCTGGATCAGATGCTGGCAGTGATGTCATTAAACCAGCATCGAGTTTTGTCATCCAAAACCGTCAGACCTCGTGCTCCATGTGGTGCCCGATGTATAGGGAACGCTATTAGTACATGGTCTGCGGTTTGCTCAGAGGCGCCACACTCGCAATTCGGTGAAGGAGCGAGACCCCATTTGTGCATGGACGAATGGAATCGCTCAACACCAGTCCGCAGGCGATTGAGCCTAACCCAAGCTGCTCGGGGTAAGCCCATCCCAACAGGCCTGGCACTGGTCTCGGGCACAAAAGCACGGAGCCTGGAAGCATTTTCAAAGTACTCCGCGTTCCATTTGTGATTTGTCCATTCAGAAGCGCGGATGCCAAGTCTGGCAAGGTTGTCCAAAAGATTCCGCGCACCTGGCACAAACGGGCGTCTGGATCTTAGTCTCACTTGGCGAGTATCTGAGGACCCACTTAAAAAACCATGCAAGATATGATCGGGGTCCAGAGATCCACGGTAAGCCAAGGAGAGTGTCGCTCCCAGTCGGCGAAGCTCAGCTGGCTGGATGCCTGAGAGTACAGGTAGGTGGTCCGTTGGAGTGGGACGCAGGCATCCAGTGACTATGCGCAAGGCGTCATTCAAGACACTGTCAATGAGGCGAGTGTGAGCACTGCGACACCAGACTGGTGCACAGTACTCAGCTGTTGAGTAGACTAGAGACAAGGTGGCTATGCGTAGTGTTTTAGCACCAGCACCCCATCCCGAGCCCACGAGTCGCCTCAGCAGTGTGACGCGAGAGGATAGTTTTTTGCGCAATGCCACTAAATGGTGACGAAACGTGAGCTATCTGTCCAGTTTTACCCCAAGATAAGTAGGGGTTGGACAGAACGGTAAAAGTCTACTGTTGTTGTAGACCTTTAGCTCACGTTTGGCCTCTCGGTTATTTAAGTGAAAGGCTGCCGTCACCGTCTTAGTGTGACTGAGCTTTAACCTCCAAGTCTGGAGATACGCTGACAGTATGGACATGTCTTGGCTTAAAGTCCCCTCCAAGTCCTTCCAGTTTCCAGAAGAGTGCAACAATGCTAAATCATCAGCATAAGCAAACTTTCTGGAAATCATGGAAGGAAGATCGTACGTATAGATGTTAAATAGGAGGGGAACCAAGACCGATCCCTGAGGAAGGCCGTTTTTAAGACGGCGTAGCCTGCTTTGCTTGCTGTCACCGGTGGTAAGGGTGAAACTTCGATTTTGGACAAGCTCCATGATCATTTTGACCATGTGCTTATCCAGAAGTAGTCTCAGCAGCTTGCAGGTAAGTCCACGGTGCCAGACAGTGTCATAAGCAGCTGTCAGATTGATAAATACGGCACCGGCCTTCTTTTTAGCCTCAAAAGAATCCTCGATGTTCTGGGTTAGCAGAACAACTTGATCTACAGTTGACTTTCCGCGTCGGAACCCAGCCTGCTCTTTAGGGAGCAGTGGATCCATTAATGGTTCAACGCGGGCGTAGATAAGCCTCTCGAGGATCTTGTAGGGGACACAGAGCAGAGATATTGGTTGATAATTGTTTGAGTCCCCCACGGGCTTTCCTGGTTTTGGGATCGCGACCACAAGCGTTCTTTTCCAGATCTTGGGAATTTTGAGTCGGCGCAAACAAGAAGAAAGGAAGTCACGTAACCAGGACTTCAAAGCAGCTCCGGCATGGAGTATAAGCTCGGGGCAGATGGAATCAGGTCCCGGAGCTTTACCTGGTTTTAAATGTTGAATGGTAGCAGCAAATTCTCTCTGTGAAAAATTGTCAGAGATATTTACTGCGTCTGGTGTTGTGGCCCTCCAAAGGTCAGACACTTCTTGAAAGACAAGTCGAGATGACTTGCGATCAACAGCCTCGTATTTCCCATTTCTAACCAGCTGAAATGCAATAGCATCGGCTGAAACGGGACAGTGACGAGGAGAGTGTCGTGACCTACCAGTAAGGTTGTTCAAGATACTCCACGCTTTTCGACTAGAGTGTGAGAAATCAATGCTCCGAACTGCTTCGGACCATCGATCCCTCCGCTTTCTGTCAACCTTGGCAAGCAGAGCTGTGGCAGCCAAACTTGAGGCGTCTCCCTGAGGATACTGCAGAAAGGTTTTATAGAGGGATTCACACTCTGCATCCCAACACGGAATATAGTTATTTCGATACCCGCGTGGGATAGTCTTTTTGGCTGCTTTCTTAATGGTGTTACAGAAGTCCTGGTAAGCCGCATCCACATCAAGTGAATCAGGCGGCAATAAAGTCTTTGCGAATTTATTTGTCAAAGCAATGTAGTGACTCCAATTGGCCTTGCGGAAGTTCCATCGCTTAACAGGCATGCTTGGCACTGTCATAGCAAACCTTGGTGGTGTAATAAGCGAAGGTCGATGTTGTGACCTGGGGAACTTCTCAAGGACACGTCTATCCGGTAAGCGACTGTTTGGACCTACGCTAGCAAAAGCTAGATCTGGATTGGTGCCAGTGTTCCAGCGGCCGGAATAAAAAATGGCAGCCTTCTTGGCATTATATAAGAAAGAAAAACAATTAATACTTTCCCAGCCAGCCAAGCACTCACCGTCCGGACTGTTGTCGTCGTAACCCCAGTCAGCATGACGACAGTTAAAATCGCCAGCGTAAAGACAGGGGTGAAAAAACATTGGGATATCCAGGGTTCGCAATCGCGTTGGCGGTGGTTTGTAGACGTTGACTATTTTATAGCCATCAACGTCCACACACTGCCACTCGATCTCCGATGTCGGTGGAGATTGGTCCAAAAGCGTGTATCTCAGTCGCTCGTGGACAAACGTGGCAAGGCAATGCTTCCTGCTTAAAGAAGACCCAGCTAGTTGGTAGTTTGGAAGCACCAACGTCTCTGCATCCGTGCAGTGGGTCTCCTGCAGTAGGATGACGAGTGCCTCAGACTGCATAGCGAGGTGATGAAGAACGTTCATCTTGATTGCAGTGAGGCCTTCGATGTTCAGCTGAAGAATAGTGGGTCTTCGGAACTTGTTGGCAATGTGCCCTGTAAAGGGCAGTTTTATCCTGGCATTGCCCCGTCCTGAAAAGGACGTTTGCCGATTAGCCGACCCACACTGAACATCGAAATGGTAGGTTTTGGTAGGTTTGGTTTTGGTCTGTCATTTTAAAGTCAATGAACAGACTTACTCACGGCCCAGGCTGCGTGAAAGCACCTACCATCTGGGCCGATGTTCGTTAAATGAATGCTACGAGAAATTAAATCAGTTGCAATACTTTCTAAACGCCCCTCGTATAAACTAAAAAATGTCAACTAGACGACAATATCTTGACATCTCCGGAAGCAAGTCGTAGTAGTTGTTTGACAGTTGTGGAACGTATAACGACTTTGACGCTTTTCTTTGAGGCAGGAGGATAAAAATAGAGATAATATTGGAAATAATTACAAGCCTTTTTTATTGTTTTATTACATGACATTTAGTTTCTCTATGTCCAGTTGCCACCATCGCAAAAATTAGGCTACGTTAGCTTAAATTTTTGCAATTTAGGAAATTATTTGCTTGTGATTCACAGTAAGAACTAAAATCACCTTAGTATTTTGCTTTAAAATCTTCTAACAAATAAAGTTTTGTTTTATACAAAACTCTTGACACACTTCCGTAAAAAACATCTTTCCGGAGTCAAGTTTGGGAACGTGGAAGCCGAAAACTTGCCCACTTCTTCCTATCACTCTGTTGCTTTTATTAAATATAACTAAAAATTTTTAGATATATTGAAGAACTACTTAGCTTAAAAACTGTGGCTATATTAAGCTTTGTAATACTTTTTACGAATTCTTTTTTATCACAAATATTGAAAAATTTATTTTCTAAAAACTTATAGAAACTCATGGACTTTATGGACACTATGTATAATAACTACTGTGGGCTTTACATAAAATTTTAAGTTTTAAATAATAATTCTGGGAATTAATTATGACCTATTTTATTTGATTTGAGATGGCTGTTTAAAAAAATTAAGGTTACTGAAATATTTTATTTGGTAAAATTTTTTAAATGTTATATCAGTTATAAAGTTGCAGTAACATTAGCCTTTATTTTAGCTTAGCATAAAAAATTTATCAATAGCTTCCCTTACACCAGGGGTGTCCAAACCGCGGCCCTGGTGTAAGGGAAGCTATAACAGGCTATAACAGTATAATAGGGAAGCAAACAATAGACATCAAAGGTTTTTCAGGAAGTTTTAAACAGTTTATAAGAAATAAAAAATTTATTCTGGAAATAAAACCTTTTTTTTAAATTGTCGTGCAAGGGATAAATGACAATTGATAACTTTGAGCTTTGCATTTTGATCCACTATTGCCGGAAACGAAGTCTTTCAACATTTGTGATGCAGGAGAAGGAATTGCTTGTCATAAGACCGTGTCAAAATGGTACAAGTAATTTGAATTTGGCAACATGAGTCTTTGGTGTGAGCCTCATTCTGGTCGACCATCTAAGTTAAATAATGCTTGCAGACCAATGGCAGAAAGTGGTGGAAAATGATAGACTGTACTTTGAGGAACACTATGTTTTGTTATTTTGTTATTATAATAAGCAGCTTTGAACGTGAATAAATAAGGCGTTTGATACAATGAAAAAAAAACAAACTTATACTAAAAAAACATTCCTAACACCACCATTAAGTTCATAGCCAACAACATTTAAAGGGCAGCAAGCATGCACTCAATACAATGGCACTTTCTCAAAATTCAAATAAATCAACATCTGGAGTACCACAAGGTAAAATTTCGTCTCCAACAATATTTAAAATTTACATTTTTGAGATTACCCTCCTCTCAAAAAACGTACCAATCTCAACATAAGCCGATGACATAACAATTACAGCACCTCACACCAATTACCATTTAAGGTCCAACAACTCATTCAAAGCTTTTTTACAAAGTATTACACTTTTTACGCCATACCCAGTTAAGTATGGCACAACTCTATCACTTAAATTAAACAATCAAATACATCCAACAACAAAACACCCAAAAACTCTCGGAAATAATTTTGACCCAAAACTAACATTTTCACAATATATTAATATAAATCTTACCGTCATTAAAGCAAAACAAACGGTTAACATTTTCAAAGCACTTACTTCAAATAAATGGGTTACACAAAACGAACTAAGCGTTTCTACATCTAAAGCTATCATTTGCCTATATTGGAATATGCAAACACAATATGGAGCCCTATCGTATCAAACACCAACATCAAGAAACTGCAAACCATTCAGAACACAGCTTTGTTCATTGCTACTGGTTGTACACGAGACACAAACATTTAAGGCCTGCATGATAAAACCAGTGTCCTACCAATCGACACACTCATCAAACTCCATGCTACCCATCTTTAATAAATGATTCAAACACAAACACATTATTTAAATTACCTTAACGCACATTTAGCTTCACAAATTAGTTAAAAGACTTTCAAATGTAAGAAAATATATTGTTAGGAGCTGAAGCCAGCAAAAATTTTGATAACTCCGGCTCCGGCTCCCCAGCCCTGCTAATAAGTACAATCTGACTTATGAACTTTATACGATGCCAGATGTCTTGCACTTTATGCGATGTCAGATGTTTTGTAAAATCAATGTTGACTTTAAAGAATTCGAATTAAACAATGCCAGCTTTCATATATGACTCGAGTTGAGTCGGAGTACCGCGTGCCGGAGCAGCTACTGGCCATTGTGTAAGTGTTTAGTAGTTTAAGGGTCAGTTGGATGCCTTAAAATTTAATTCTGTAGTGAGATAGAATTGTTTGGACGAACTATTAAGTTTTAGCCATGGCGGTGTTAATTATCTTAAAGTTTGTCAGTAAGAAGTAGTCGAGTAATTATTTGCAGTTGATTGACACTGTGAATTGGTTTGAAGTTTTGTGGAGCTTGAGAATCAAGTTTTACGAAAGTTGATCGAGTTTGTTGATTCTGTAAATGAAAACTTATTTAAAGTTAGAAACCGGGATTCTTGCTATATGTTGAGAGAAGGTTTAGATAGAATTTAGTCATGGTTAGCCAGAACTAACTATTTAAGAACTTTAGTCACGCGGCAAACCATCTCTAGAGTCGGCATCAAAAAAATAACAGCTTTACTTCAGCGCAGGTATTTGGGTTACCTAGTTCAATTGATCTTTTAAAATTTTCGAGTAAAGTTGTGATACAAAGTGATAAACTTTTTTGTGGTCTTCACTTTGATTTAACCAAAAAGTTTGCATTCACGTTCTTGATTACTAAAATTTGGACCACAATGTTAATTGAAGACCAAAAAGAAAGGTCAACATTTTGATTTTTTAGATTAAATACCGCCGAGAATTGCTGCCCAATTACTGTGAGAACTGTTTTTGTTTGGTTTTTAATTGCAATTGCAATCCAGATTTTAGTTATCACGTTACCACAAATTTTGCGTCGGAATTAAAGTGAAAACCAAAAAAAGAAATCTTTTTATTGGCTTTTACAAAAAAGTCCCTTTGAGAGAATAAAAATTCGATTGTAAAACAATATATAGATTGTTTAATAATCATGTTTAAATTGTGAAATAATGACACCTACAATGCTCCGATATAAACGTTTTATTGCGACATAATTGCAGTTCATGTAACACACATGTTACATTATTATTCATCAAAAAGTTAAATAAATAGTAAAAACTTTTTCTAGACTTTAACGTTTTGAATTAATTAAATTTCTTAATTTAAACAAAGATTAAAAATTGAGAATCTGATAACAAATTTTTTTGCAGCCAAGTAGCCATGGTTTACCTACTTAAAGGAGTGTTTTGAATTTTAATTACCTTACCATAGAATTGGTATGAATTTTCTAATTTTGTGCGCTGGATTAAATATTTTCAATCAAGTTTTATGTAGCCTATAAATAAATAGTTTTGACTGTATTAAGCTCGTTAGTTCGGACAATTATGCTCTTATCTTATGTTTATTTTCATTAAAATGGCATAAAAAAAAAAATTTGAAAATTTACGTTTACATCAAAGAAAAAAACAAAAATTTTATTGTTATTATTTTTATTTTTATCTCTATATTTATTCTCCTGACTTGCAGGAAAGCAACCGAGGCGCTAATACATAGGGCAATCAATTACCCTGACCTCTTCCGGAGATGCCAAAATAATGATGTCCGGTCGAAATATTTTGTCTATTTTTTTACGTTGACGAAGCTTTGACTAAAGTTTAGAGCTCTTTTCCAAAACCACCAAGCAGGGGAAAATGCCGTAAAGTTTAACTTTCCTAAGGACACAATAGAATGGCATGAGCAGGTTTTGAACCGAAACCATGTTGACACAATCATGGTGCTCTTAACCAATCGAACACGCTGGCAATATAAGCAAAGCAATTTACACATAGGGTTTTTTGCTGCTTTTTACATATAATAATAATTTTTTTAAATTTATTGCTAAATTGTAGAATTTTTTCACGTGATAAAATTATACAAAACTATTCAAAATAACAGCAGGTTATATTATTTTATGTATTAAGTATTTTTCCTTATGAATTAATAGCTTTGTGATAGTTTATGGTTTAACTCTTCAATAACATGGCATTAAAGTAAAACTTACTTTGTTGGAATACATGTCCATGGTGTTATATTATTTTGTTCAATAGTTTGATAATCAAACCCACACCAACATAATTCACAACAGGGAACGAAGTGAAGAATAATTTCATGATAATTATTCCAGTTGACTTGATTTGAATCCCAAATTGCTATCTAAAAATTATAAAAAAATGAAAAGATTTCCTAAAAAGTTGAAAACATAAAAAACAAAAGTATTGAATGATATAATTTTAGACGCAGTGGTCCTATAAAGTTGTTTGCTGTAGACCAGGGGTTCTCATTCTTTTTTTTCATGGATCCCTTTTGGTCAATTTAAGAAATCGTGCTAAAATTTAGTCGAAGACAAAAAAAATCTTTGTATAAAGTAATAACAGTACAATGCATTCTTAAAGAGATCACAACGTAACCGATTAAATGTAATTTCAATGAGTAAAATAGGAACAGTAAAAAAACGACTAAAACAAATTAACAGAGAGGACGATGATTGTGTGACAGGCCTGTTTCGATCTTATGGACCTCATCAGGCATAACTTATCGTAACCTCTTAGGCGATAGGCAGGGCGAAAAGTTAAGATGAGAATTCCATGAAATAACTGTTTTGGAAATGGAAATTCTAATCAATAATCTGCAATTACGAGTTTAAATATTAACAGTCAACATCGAAAAAGCACCGATCAAAAAGAGAATTGAAAATTTGAATTTCGGAGGGCAGCGAATTATTTAAAATAAATTTCATCGAAAGGGACGGTGCAGCAGCATTGAAAAGGTTTAATAAAATTTGAATTTTGAAAGTTTACTTTAGGATTATCTAAACAATCGAAATGCGAAACTTTACTTTTTTCCGTGCGACTTCGTGCAAACTTTAGAGCTAGTGCAAATTGCATAGATTTGCTGCTTTACTGTAATTACAATTATAACAGTATAAATTTGAATTTATTTTTTATTCAATTTATGTTAAATTAGTTTTTTAATTGATCATGGTTTTTTGATATAAATAGTTTTTATTTTGTAATTTATTATATAATACATATTGTAGATTTTTACTTGTTTTGTTTATGACAATTAATTTACGTAATATGATTAAAACAATATTAAGATTTTTTAATTTAGATATTTTAATTTATCTTAATTTTTTATTTAAAAATAATTTTTTAAAAGGTTATTTAACATTATTTTAACTATTTGAATTTTTACTTAGAATAACTATGAATTGTTTTTAACTTATTGATCCAATATGTGTCAAGTGGTACTTAAAACAATCTTGCAGCTTTTTTTGGCCCATAATAAAAAAGTTATAATTTGTGTTTGTATAGCATTATGTTTAATAATCAAAATTATTTTTTTGTAGATTCTAAAACTCAAAAGCTTACTTGTTGCTTTATGCAATAAATTTATTGTGATATATGCAATCTATTGATTGTTCAGTCACAGACCATTTCCAAACAAAGTACTTAACTACAACCAGTGAAAAAACTTTTGTTTTGGTTTTATAGATATGTCGAATGTTAGTTATCCTGATATAAATTTTCCTTTGCTTTTTATATATTTAGCTAATACTTTTTATATTTTTATGATAAATTTAACTATCAAATAAATTACACACTGTAGGAAAATCAATTCTTTCTAAAGTGCTTAATAACAAAATTAGAGCTTGAATTAAAATTAACAATAGCGAACACGGAAATAAAAACAAAGCTAAAACGCAACAGACTGTTTCACCCATGAAAGGGATCATCAGGGGTATCTAAAAAGTAAAATAAAATAAAATAAAGTTAAGACAAAACTGCCGGAAAGAATTGAAAACAATTGAAAAAACTGAAAAAACTTAAAAAACAATTAGAAAGTCTGAAAAAAACTTAAAAAACTTAAAAACTGTAAACACTTATTAGATCGGAACATCCCATCACGGACTCTGCTGAACTAAACTGATTAAGATCGGCGAGAAAACACGAAAAAAAGAAAAGCGCGCGAAAGAATTACAAATACAAATATTTTTTCAAAATTTAAAAATTTAAAAAGGGTTCAAGTATCGGCTAAGGTAGAACGTTGTACACGGCGAAAAAAAGAAAAAAAGGGAAAAATGAAAGAAAATCACAGTTTAAGTTTGGCGTTAATCAATTTATATTTATTTTTATGCCGACACTTAATGATCAATTCGGTTCGTTTGTTCAGCAGAGCGTCATCATTTGCAGTTAAGATTGCATATTTTTCTGCCAGACAGAGGTTGCATACTTTGCCCCCGTGTTGGTAAGGTGTTGCGTGGCAAACAATTTTCCAAGATATAGCAGGATTTATACCAAAATCTTTGCAGGACCAAATGAATTTCGAAAGTTCTGTTGCATTTCTTTTGGAATCCGAATTGAAGGGATGATTGTGGTTGTAGAATCTTGATTTGAATTCAGTTTTGCACAGTCCGATATAGTTCTTGGATTGATCTTTGGCTTGTACAGTTGCTTGATAAACGATTGCTTTGTCTCGGCAATTGCCATTCAATGCGCATGACGGCTTATATCTGCAATTACCGGGTTTAAATTCTGATTTGCCGTTGTGGGACTTAAGGAGCTTCTTGTTGTGAGCTGAAAGTATGTTTGCCATATTGGGGGTACAGCTGTAACTGAGTTTGACGACATTCTTGTTGCAGATTTTATGCAGCCTGTTTGATGGAGGGAAGTGTTTCCGCAGGAGGTGGAAGAAGGCTTTCCCGATGTTGGTGGAAACCCGGTTGTTATATGGGGTATTGAACCATATAACTTTTCTTCTTCTCTGTCGAAGTTTTTTCCTTCCTGCTGCACGTTGAAAAGGGAGCGGTTGGATCTTATGTCCGCTTTGCTTGAGCGCCTCTTCATACACAGGTAGCGAACGGTTAAAGGCGTCGACGTCGCATGAAATATCAGAAATGCGTTTGACGATCATATGAGGCAGCTTCTTAGTAATCAATTGTGGATGATTGGACTGCACATTGATGTAAAGGGGGCTGGTCGTTTGGTTTTCGATACGGCCAGTATCTGCTTGTGCTAAGGTTCAGGGTAACGTCGAGGAAGTCTGTTTGTATAAGATTGGTATCAACGGTGACTTTAAGCTGATGATATTGAAAAAATTGTGTCACTTTTTTCCTCACTCTTTCGGTGTCTGGGCCCGAAGCGTTAAGAAGAATGGTTAAAATAAATTACACAAATATAATTAGTGATTAGTACTTGTAAATTTTTTTAATCATTATTTGATTAGCTTTTAATATGGGATTTACTTGTTGTGTCCCTAAATGCAAAACTAGTTATTGTACCAACAAAAAACAGAATAATTTAAATCATAAATTCCCTTGTTTAGATTGTCTTCAGACCAAATTCTATGATAAAAATGGATTGAAACTATTCCACGAAAAAACTTAAAAAATAGTAATTCATGCAAAATTTGTGCCAAACATTTTATTTTCATATATTCAAACTATCCCTACTGATTCTTCGAAAATAAGAAAAAATGGAAATAAACTTGTTGAGTTAAAAATAGTTTGATTGAAGTTATCTGTAGCTTCTTTACTTTTTTCCAATGTTCCGAAATATTTGTCAAATAAACTATTGCTTAAATGTTTTGATCCAAGCATTTTTTAAACTGATGCAAAAAAAAATTTTTTGCTGCAGGAAAAAAAAACAGTATTTTGAACAAAATTCATTTCAAGACTTAAAATTATTAAAAATTAAACTTGATAATGCAGTACTGATTATTTTAAATTGTTCAAAAATAATACTTTGAATTTAATTGCTTTTCAAAAACGTACATTGATGTCAACTCTGCTGCAAAACTTATTGCATCAATTATAAACAGGTTGGGGTAATTGCCTACCTTATGTATAAGCGCCTCCGTCTCTTTCCTGCGAGTCAGGAGGATAAAAATAAAGATAAAATAAAAATATCACTAAAAATTTGATACCAAATGCTTTTGTAGTAGATTCTGTGCATCTTCCAAAAAATATATACAAACATTTATTAAGTTCTTCTTCAGTAAATAGTCAATCAGAAATTTGCAACATTCTTGCTTTTTGCAGAATATATTTAATGAATGCTTTAAAGATTGTTTTAGCAAAATTGCACTAGGAGAAATTGCTATTGATTTTCTTGAAAAAATTTTAATTCTGGTATTGAATTGAAGATGAGAATAATTTTTTTGGTTTATTTCAGTTTTTTGTTGAACAGCCAATATTAATACATATTAATAAAGTTGCTCGTAGGTATTCATCTGCTTATTGACTGTTGCATTTTTTTGAAAATTAACCAGTACATAAAAAATTTCACAATTCTGTATTTTTTCGATTAGAAGATGGCAACAACTTTCATATGCTGACAATATTGAAATGCTATATCTCCAACAAAGAATACTTAACTTTTCTGAAGTAAAACAGCTGCAACTTTACTCATAGATTACGTGTATACAGCCAATCGTGTAGAATACCAAAATGAAACTTGACAGAAGATGGTGCATGTGCAAGAACAGTTTAGACCTTTATGGTGCAGTCAAAAAAAATTACAGTGTAGAGTGCAGACCCACTTTTAAAGCCTTTGAATAATGAAGCAGTAGTAGTGTAGCTACCTTATGGGCGTTGATTAATTGTTTAATATGCTGTTTGGTTGTATGATAATTACACATTTACAATAGTTACAATACTATTATTGTTTACTGTCAAATGCTACAACAAAAGCTAAATTGTTTACTTGTTCAAATCAGCGCTATGCGTTTTTGTGTGCAGTGGAAACTGCATTAAAGGACTCACCCAGCTTTAAATGTGCTGTCAACCAACTTTGCTAGGATGGGCATTCCAACGTTTTACTTATCATTCAGTCTATATTTAATCGTTTGCCAATAATAAACTTAAACGCTTAAATCCTCCTAAACTTCAAAACCTTGGACCAATGATTTGAAAAATCCTAAAACTTACCAGTAAATATGCACAAATCTAAAATTAATAAGAAATTTCATTGCTTTGTGTATTTCAACAATCACGAAAAGTATATATTTTTGTGATTATTGTTAATTATTTCATAGTTGGTCTTTTTTTGTTAACTGTTATACTGTTGTATAAATGCAAAACTTGTTGTTTATACAACTTTTTTATTTTCATGTTGTGTAAATTTGCAGTTAATTTGCTTTTAATACGGTTTGTATTGCTTTTTCAAAAAATCGCCAAGAATAAACTATACGTTACGCTCTAAATGTGATACCACAAGTTATAATATGACTAATCCATATACTTAGTAGGAAAAATATTGTTTACGTTGTAGAAATCGAAATTGCAGCTTTAAAAGAAAAAAAATCAAATGACCCTACTGTACTGTTTGCACGCATTTTTTCAAGTTTCGCATCCCGGTTGTTTAGGTATCCCTGGTTTACTTGAATACAAGGTTGTTGAATTTGTGAACTGTTGAGTAGATTTGGATCCAGTTGCATTGCTAAAGTTGTCCAATTATTGCTGGTTTTGTTTAAATAAATACCTTCATAAAAAAGTGTTATTTTGTCAAACATTATCATATCAACTAAATTTATTAATTATCTCCTTGACTTGAAGAACAACAGCAAAAACAGAGCAATTACTCTCATCAGCGATTAGATAGCACAAATATTGCCGTAGGGCTGTAAGTTTTTAAATGGTTTTTCTATTCTTATATAGTATAATGTCATGATTGGATTAAAGAGGATTTGTTAAGACTACCAAGCTAGAAAAGTGACTTTACAAAAACGCAGAAATATGACCAGGACGAGAGGTGAATCAAGAACATGTTGATGATTGAAATGGCCTTCATGTCCAGGTCGGGTTGCTGTCAAGTTCAATAATATTATTTTAAAGTTTTTTAATATTCCAAATTGTTTGTTAAAGTAATTCAAATTGTAAAAATTTTCTTTTGGATTAATGTGTACGATAATTTTAATAAAGTTTTTAAAACTATATTAGTAAAAAGGAGAAAAGCAATGATGTTTACAATTTTTAGATAGAAACTTTAGACCTTTATTAATAAAACAATTAATGAACTATTTCAAAACTACTTACTTGAAGGTGGTTTATAGATTCATCAAACTACGTAGATACCATTTCATGTTAAATTTAAAACTTACTCATTTCTGACAATGCTTCGGTGACAACCAACCCACATCTTTCCATTAAACTTGATTCATTACAAAACCGATCATAAACCAACGATGAGTAATCAGTGAAAGCAAGCCACCGGTTTGAACAAACTTCATCAAACTGTGGACAATTCCAAGCTTTCAAAGTTGTCAATGTTCTTGACAAATATGCACCTTGATTAGACCAGTTTTTGTATAGGTTGTCGATAATATTTTGACAACATTGAAGTTCCTGAGTTCTATTTTGGATAAACAAGTCTGGGACTGCAACGCATTCCTCGACACGATAAATTTTATGATTATTTGAAATATTTTGAGGAGCAACTACAGTCAAACTAATTAGAATAATCATCACAGAGGAAAACATCTTGCTATTTCAAAATAAAGATGTTTATAAATGACCAAGTAAAAAAATATTTGAGATAAATTATCAAGCGTAAAAATTTGAAATCTTAAAGTCAAAAAGCTTTTAGTTTTTTCTTTATCTGGAACAATAAAAGTTGCACCTAAAGTTTTTCAAATTATTAGTTTTACAGAGTTATTTAATCAGTATAATTATATTTATTATAATGATAAAAATTATTGGAACAAGTAAAGTAATATTAAAATCATCAATATCATTTCTATTTATCCTTCTGACTTGCAGAAAAATGTCGAAGATAATAAACTTAGAGAAACAATTTAGATGATTACTTTAACTTGGTTTTAGAGATGCCAAGAAAATGGTATCAATTGAATTTTTTTTATTTGATTTTTTAAATTTTAAATATTGATATAACTTTAATTTAAAAAGATACTAGCTAAGGCCTTTCAAAAAAATCCTGTAAAGTATTTCCAAGGATACAAATGAATGACGGAACCAGAATTTGCAACTTCGCTGTGTCGATCGCCTTCGCCATTAATACGGCGCTCCTATCTAATCGGCCATGCTGATGACAAGATAAAAAGCAAAATCCAACACAAGTCTAAAAGTGCATTAAAATATGCAGAAAATGCAATAGAAAGATTTTCTGCAACTGCAATACTTTTTTTTATAAATTTCAATAAATAATTAATATTTTATTTGCTTCTAGCAGTGTATCTTTAATCTTTCTAAACGGGTAAATTTGTAAATAAAGCATATTTGATCAGAAATTGTCGGAAGACATATACTGTAAGTAAAATCTCGTGTAAGTAAGCATTTTGAAAGCAATATCCTGTCAGAAATTTTAAAAAACACGGAATCAAAAGACAATGAGTAAAATAGGAAAACTCAATTTAGAAAAATTTATGTTTTAAATTTAGAAAAAATTATTTATTACAATTGTACAAGCAGCACTTTTTTCTGTTTTTAAATTGTGCAAGTTAATTACAAATGTATATCTGGTGAAACATAGGCAAAAGGACGAACGGTTTTAATAAAAATCAACATTAATCGTTGACGCGCTAAACGAGAGCATTTAATAAAGTTTATACAGTACAAGATATTGCGCGATAGACCAGTCCAATATGTTTCTGGACTAAATGGGAAGACAATTGGCAAACTAACCGCACCTGAGAAAAATTTCACTCAAAATATAATGGTCCATTAAACAGCACCACTTCAAGGCTCAGGAAGGGAACGTATCGATGGACAACTTTTTTACAGGTGTTCCTTTGGCAAAAACGTTGCTTCAGCACCAGTTGACTTTTGTTGGGACCAGGAAATGTAAACGGGAAATTCCGGAATGCATGAAAGTTGCAAAGTCTCAAAAAACAAAGCCTTTAGTTTTTAGTTTTAATAATAACATGAAGATAGTCAGTTATGTTCCCAAAAAGAATAAAGCTGTGAAACGTTTGCGCACGATGCATCACAACATAAGCATTGATGAAGAAGATCCAAAGAAGAGGCCAGAGATTATTAAGTTTTACAACAAGACCAAGATCGCGGTTGATCTAGTTGATCAAATGGTTCAAACTTACATATGCAAAAGACAAACCCACCAATGGCCTCTCATTTTCTTTTACAACCTGCTGGACATCGCAGAACCAAATTCTTATACCATTTTTAAACAAGTATATCTCGTTTACCAGAACGGCCATAGTTCAAGACGACGACGTTTTTTGAAAGACCTTGCTGAAAGCCTCATCATGCCTCATATGACAAGTAGGCAGCAGCCTGTACACTTGACTAGAGCAACATTGTTTGTGATTGATACAACTAAATGCAATAATTGTTTGTAAAAATTGAAGCAGTGCACTCATGCTCTTATGTTTATATTAATATTTTGCGCAATATTACTTTTAACTCACATACTTCTGTTACTTTTGTCTTTTTTGTGCATTAATTTTAAACTATTGATGCAGTACATTTTTTTGGTCAGCAGATCAATAAAATTTATTTGTTTACCACTAATCATCAATCAAAGCATTAAACAAATGGTATTTGCTTAACAATATAAAAATTTTAAAATATTTGCTTATCAATATATTTAAAAATAAAAAAACTGTCTTTATGCGACTCTCAACTTCAACACTCCTGTGCATTCACCCACCGTCGCCACGCTTTTTCAATCTTTTTTGCGTCTCTCGCAGTTTTCATCTCCGGCTCTCTGTCCAGGTCTTTCTCACTGACACTCTCTTTATGTCTGTGTGTCACGAAGTACGGAAAAAACATAATTAATTAATTTCAGACCACAAAATTTAATTGAACATTAATTTATAACGAGTGATTGGACAACAATTAAAACGCGAAATGTGGTGAATTACAATATAGCAGCGCATCTAAAGCCAGTAAATGAAGTTCATCCCCGACGTCACAAAATTCAATAGGCCAATAACATTGCATATATAAACATACTACTATGCACGAAACTAGAACTGGGATTATTATTAATATTTTCAAACGCGAGGGCACAGGGGCATAGAATGCTCTTTGAAATTGGTTTTGAACAGAAGCATTTGATTTGATTTCCAACAAAACTAAATCCAAAAATTTGTAAAATATCGTTTTAGACAAAGCTTTTTTCAAAAAGAGACACAGTAAAATGACAGTAATTTAGCAAGGGGTTAAATTGATAAAAACGATTAAAAGAGCAAACTCAACAAGCGTAAATTTTAGCGTATCCGAGAAAATTTTTACTAAATAAAGAACAAAAAAATCATTTCTTTGTAAAATTTTCTAAATCTTCAATAAGCTCTGTTTAGTAAAACTTTTCTCTAATAAGCTAAAATTAGACTTTGTTGAAGGTGTGTTTTCAACCAAAAAAACTGTTTTTTTTCTAAAGCTTGTCTCATTTTCCAAAAGAATTTCTGGCGCATCTGCATATGAACCTCATTGTCACGAATTTGAAATTGGGTTTTAGTATGCGCGTGGGATAGTAACAATGTTATCAATATGTTGACTTATAATCCATAATTTGTTTCGTGTATTTTGTAGATTACAGCAAATAGACATTTTGACATAATTCTTTTTCAGTCATTTTTGTGAAATTCTAATTTCATCTATTCTCGAGACACTTTAGGGATAGCGCAGTTTTAAAGCACTTCTGCTTTAGTTTATTTTTATCCCTTGCATGAGAACACAACATCGAAAACAAACCACACCAAGCAGACGTCAAAGCAAAGTCTTCAATGAAAGTTTGTAAACTCTGTTGGCTTTGCAAACGAGCCAAGATAAAAGTGACAACAAAGAAATGCTTTTCATGCCCTGCTTTATCCGCAACAAAATCCTTGGCAACAAATCGCTAGGCAATAACTATGTGCACAAAGTCGTATTTAGGGAAAAGGACTCGGGATTCAATCCTTACTCAAATGTAAAGCCTTTTTTAAAAACTCTTAATTTTATTTTATTTTATTTATAGTTTTGATGGCTAGTTGTAAGCCTGTTGGTTTTTTGGTCGGATTAGGATTTAAGCCATGATTTAGTTTCAAAAATTGTCTTAAAATTTTGTACGAATCATGTTTATTTAGGTCAGGGACGTCCACGTAAAGGTTTTGAGTGACCCGCGCAATATTTTCCTGAACGATGTAGGTTTACCAATTGTGGCGGGACATTCCCGATTTTTAGGGCTTTGTCCCGCCCATTTTGGCAAAAATCCCAAATTCAAATGTTTCATCCAAGACAGATTCCAGTGCAGACAACTTTTTTCTTGTTTTTCTGAGATCGCTAGTTTTCAGAGACGAAAATTATTGAATCTGTGACGGATTTGATGTAAAGACCTATTTTTTTTTTTTTTTTTAAAAAAACACTGCTTTTCAGGAAAGAAATTCAGAAAGTCGGAAAATCATTTGAAGTAAAGGCCTTTTTTTTAGAGATCACTACAATTTTGGGATGAAAATTGGGGTGTTCTATTGTTTGGCCAGCCAATATTTTTGATTAGCCAAACTGGCCCTCGGCTCGAAAAAGGTTGGACACCTCTAATCTAGATATTGCGAACCAGATATAGCAACATGAAGTGTAATGAAGTATATAAATTACAAGCGGACAGTAACATCTTGATATTTCCGGAAGTAGTTCGTGGTAATTGCCAACCCTATGTATTAGCGCCTTTCCTGCAAGTCGCTTTCCTGCGAGTCAGGAGGATAAATATAGAGATTAAATAAAAAATAAATAAATAAAATAAAATATATGGAAAGAACTTTTTTTAATTCAGAAATGTTTAATATTCTATTTGCCGCTTTGTTCGTCGTACATTTCATAAATCGGTAGCTTTGTCTGCCAATTTGATTCATAAACTTTTGTTTAAAATCTCAATATGTACTTATGTTTTTTTAAAAAATATAAAATATTTAATGTCTTTACCTGATTATTTGACAAATGATACACAAAATACAGATTGCTGGCTGTTACTTTATAAAGTCAAGGATAACACTTAAGACTTGGGGTTAACTTCTAGTTGGTTTTATTTAACTTTATGCTGTCGCGGACAATGTCTTGGGTTTGTTGTAATTCTTGAAAGATACAAAAAATTTCTCTTGACTTTGCTAAACGAGAAACAGTAAATCCACTAACCTATAAAGTTTTATTAATATTATATAATATGTTTTTGGGACTATAAAAGTTAATTAATACACAACTATATATGGAGGTGGGCAGCGCAAGTCGCAATGATGTCTATGCAAACGCAATCGAAAGTTTTTTAAAATCCATTCTTTTTATTTCAAAAAAAATTAATGATTTGATTTTATGGTTTTTTTTTTTGAAATATTCAAACAATAATTCGGACAAAACAATGGTTAAACTTTACCAAGCTAGTTTATAATTATAACAATCAAGCTAGTTTATAACAAGGAATTTTATTTGATAACCGATTAAACTTTCATGAGCATATAAAAATTCTTGAAGTAAAAATAACTCGATCAGTTTGAATTCTAAATAAACTGAAGTATTTTTTACCCAGCTCGGCATTATTGAAATTATATTATGCACTTATTCATTCCCATTTTAACTATGGCCTTGCTGTTTGGGGAAGCACTTATCCGACTTATCTAAATAAACTAAAGTTGCTTCAAAATAAAGCTATTTGTATTGTCACCTCTTCTCAAATGTCAACTAGCTCAAAACCTTTATATATTAAATCAAATATTTTGCCCTTGCCTAAATTGTTTGAGTTTGAAATAGCCAAAATTGTTTATTTTTATAAATTTAATTTGTTACATAAGATTTTTGATAACTACTTTTCCTATGCTAAATCCTGGCATTCTCGTACCACAAGATTTTCACTTAATAACCACCTTACCATTCCTCTGTTTAAAAGTAATCGAACTCAAAGATCAATTAAATATCTAGGACCAAAAATTTGAAATTCCATCAGTCATAATCTGAAAATAATGACATTTAATAAATATAAAAAACATTATAAATCAGTTTTACTTCTCAACGATTAAATTCATATAATTCTTTCAATTTATTTTGTGTACCTTATATTATTTTTTCTGTGTTGCTTAGTTTGATTCTACATAACTTTAATGTTATATTGCGGTTTTGTTTTGTTTTGTTTTGTTTTTGTTTTGTTTGTGTTTTGTGAATTGATTTGTTTTTTTGTTGTTTTTCATTTTTTGTGAACATTTTTCAATTTGCTTCTATATTTCTATATTTTACAAGGTGATTGCTTGACTGGAAGACCTTACGGTCTCTTCGCAATCACCTTGTTGCAACTTTAACAGATTATAATGGTATTTATTGCTGCTAAGTTTACATTTTTGCGACGAAATAAATTAAATTGAATTGAATTGAAAAAAATATGAATTATTCCTATAAAAATTTATAAATAAATTATTCTTTCACAACTTTACTCAAAAATGCAAAAGGACCAATTGAACTAGGGAACCCGAATACCTGCGCTGAAATAAAGCTGTGTTTATGTTTGTTTATTCTAGCTCAAGAAATAGTTTGCCGCAAGACTGAAGTTTTTTTAACAGTAGGTTCTTGCTAAGCACGGATTAATTCGCTAGAAACTTCTCTCCATGGATAGAAATAAACTATGATTTCTATCTATAAAACATATATTTACAAATCTCACCAAAACTTAATCGAAGTACGTAAAATGTGGCTTCCAAGCTTTATCAAACTTCAAAACAAATAAAAGCGCCAACAACTGCGAATAACGTTTTCAATAACTTTATACTGATAAACTATAAGAATAAATTATCACCCTGATCGGTAATAATAAAGTTGATAGTTTGTCCACAACAAAGCCACAAACAATTCCATCTTTGTATAGAATTATTTTTCCAAGGTGTCAACACTTGACCCTTAACACTACGACCACGTAGGCACAAAACGACGCTAAACGATTAAAACCACTTCTTGCGATACTTTCGACTGCAATAACTCAACTGGAATAATTTGAAAACAAAATGCATTTACATGTTTGTTTACATATAAATCTTTTGTTGCTAAATTCGTTTACATGTTCAGGCGGAATCATTAGTAAATCAATCTCATAAAACGTTCTTTCTGAATTACTTGATAAGAAGTAAAAACATTATCAGCTATTTCTTTAAAATCTGCACAGTAACTGCAACGTATTTTTACATAATCAAACAAAAGCTTACATTTTTAACACAAGTATTAGCTTCTGAAACTAGCCAAAGGTCTATTTTTAAAACAGTATAACGCAAAGATGGCAAAGATGGTATTTTTAAAACAGTATAACGCAAAGATTTAAAACAGTATAACGCAAAGAAGAATAGGTGAATTTTAAAAACATTGAATGAAAGCAGGTTGAGGTATGACGTAACTACAATGCTTCCTCGATTTTTTAGATTGAATACAGATCTAAACAATAAACATATACAATACTGTATACTTTTGTTGTTGGTTCGACTATAAGAATTCAATTAACCGATATTTTCTGTTTATCCGTTCATATGTTTGAAGATAACAACCTAACTAAACCGGACAATCGAAAAGTACTCTACCTCAAAACTGTTTTTTAAACGCACGTTTATACATCTAATGACTTCACACACAATGACCAGGAGTGGTTAAAGCATGGTGTGAGAGGCAATTGCCTCCCTGGTCTGCGATATTTTTAAACACAGAGGCACAGGGGCATAGAGTGACCTTTGAAATTAGTTTTAAACAAAAGCGTTTGATTTGACTTTAACTAAAATTAAATCCAACAAAGTTTGTACAATATCGTTTCAGACAAAAGTTTTTTTTAAAAAGAGCCACACAGTAAAATGACAGTAATTTAGTAAGGAGGCTAAATTGATAAAAATGGTTGAAAAAGCAATCTCAACAAGCGTAAATTTTGGCGTGTTCAAGAAAATTTTACTATGTGAAGAACAAAAAAATGTCATTTATCTGTGAAATTTACTAAGTCTTCCATAAGTTGTTAAGTAAAACTTTTCTCTAATGAGTTGAAATTAATCTTTGTTGAGGGTGCCTTTTCGAAAAAATACTGTTCTTTTTCTAAATTTTGTCTCTCTCGCCAAAAGAGTTTCGGGCACATCTGCATATGACCCTTATTGTCACGAATTTGAAATTGGTTCATAGTATGCGCATGAGATAGTGACACTAACAACATTATCAATATGTTGACTTATAACACATAATTTGTTTCTTGTATTTTGTAGGTTACAACAAGATTCTGATTTCATTTATTCTTGAGACACTTTAGTGATAGCACAGTTTTAAAGCACTTCCTTCATTGGTTTTTTTTAAAACTTACATGAGAACACAACGTCGAAAATAAACCACGCCAAGCAGACATCAAAGCAAAGTCTTCACTGAAAGTTTGTAAGCTCTGTCGGCTTTGCAAACGAGCTAAGTAATGGACTTGGGATTCAAACCTTACTCAAATGTAAAGCCTTTTTTAAAGACTCTTAATTTTATTTTATTTTATTTATAGTTTTGATGGCTAGTTGTAAGCCTGTTGGTTTTTTGGTCGGATTTGGATTTAAGTCATGGTTTAGTTTCAAAAATTGTCTTAAAATTGTGTCCTAAGCATGTTTATCTAGGTATTGCGACCCAAATAAAGTTCTTAACCGTTTAAACAACCACTTGACCATAGCCACTTCTTACTGGACTTTTAACTGGAATAACTCTACTGGAATAATTTGAACACAAAATGCGGACTATTTATAAGATTACGTCACCTCAAGCCAGGTTATGATAGAAACTTCAAAATTATGAAGGACAAGTAAGCAGCAATAAGGATGGAATTAACTTTATCATCGGTCAAAGTTTTTGACTACCAATCAGAAGAGAAGCCAGCCAACAAATTACGTAATTTGAAATCTTGCATTATCGAAATGTGATTTCCAATGATTTCCAAACAACAGTCTTCACTTTAAATTAAAAATTCTGCTTATAAAATGCTCCTGCAACCCCCAAAAAATAGCCATACTGGTTTCAGATTGAAAACAACTGTTCTAAGCAAATTATTTTCGGTTGCTTTATCAATATAATTTTCTAGAGCGCTTTATTTTTATGCATATAATCACAATTGATTGTTTTGTTTGGCACCAAACGCATCAGGTTTTCTTTTTCACAGTTCAGTGGCTCAATTTTTTTGACGGCGTGGTCGAGTGGTTAAGATCGCCGTGATTGCGATCGACATTGTTCCGGTTCAAAACCTACTCGCGCATTCTGTTGTGCTCTTGGAAAAGACACTTTGCGGAACTTTTCCTGCTTGTTGTTCTTAGCAAGAAATTCTAAATTTCAGTCATATCTCTAAAACTAAAAAAACCAAGGTAAAAAATTCAACCGCACAGCAATCTTGGCATCTATAGAAGCAGATCTAAGTGCCTCCGACGCTTTCCAGCGAGTCAGGAAGATAAATGCGGTATAGAGGTGCAATAAAATGGTAGACATTTCAAATCTCAAAAAATTATTACATTTATGGCTCAGCGATAAGAAAAGCGTGCCACTTCTGCATTTAGCTTTTCGTCTTATTTAGCAAAACAAAACATGGATCACTTATAAAAACCTAAAAAATTTTTAAATTAATGTCAGTTGGTGCCACTTGGCATACATATAAACTGCATTAAACTGCAAAAACTATTCTAATTTTGAAAGCTTTTAGCGCATTTTTTTATTAAAATATGAATTTAAAAGGGTAAAAGTACCGTGACTCTATAGGTTTCAACCAAAACTTTAGAACTGCATGGACTTTTATTATGGTTTAACAAATTTTTTGATGGACTTTTTTTATGGTTTAAGCGCATTAATTGAACAAATTTTTTGGTTTTTACTTTGCTAGACTTGAAAATAGACAGTTATTTAGGAACAATATTCTTAACAATGCTCAATAAATTATTCAAAAAAGATTTTATTAGTATATGTTGTGTACAGATTGAAAGATTTTTTATGTTGTTCCAAAACAACAGATTAACGCTTGGCTTGCTAAATATCTTTTAAAGCAGGGCTTCTCAAACTGTGGATCGCGTAAAAAATTTTTTGTCGCAAAACAGATTGACTTTTTGTGCTTTTGAAATTGTTGACTTTGACTTTTGAAATTGGTTGACTTTTTGTGCTTTTGAAATATAAATATTTAAAGCTATTAAAATAATATTTATTGACAATCAAAAACTAGAAAAATTAAAATGTTGTTGCACCATTGTTGGAGCATAAAGCAGTAAGGTGGCGTGATCAGAAGGTGAATCGTGTGGCTTAATCAAGAGAACAGCAAGAAACAAAAGGAAAAAAATTACTTACTGAGTCTAAAGCCAAAAGTGATTTTATAGATGAATGCGAAAAAATGAAATTATTTATTTGTCTTGATACGATAGCTGGAAAAGAAAATAGAGTAATTTTTCCATCCTATTAAATGTGCTTGATAAAGTTTATTAAATAATGTCTGTCTCTGTAATTTTGTTAATTCAGTTTAGGTTACTATTTCCATTTCTCGTTATTACATGGTTTTTCATACACACACGTGGTTTTGCATAAGAAAAAATTAACGTAAAATTAGCGTACAAATATTGGGGTCGCACAAAAATTTATTTTTTAAAATGGCGTCGCAGAACAAAAATTTTTGAGAAGCTTTGTTTTAAAGTATGGTTCATAAAAATTCATGGCTCAAATTTTTCTTCAATTATCGACCATGAAAGGGGTACTAAATATTTAAAGTTATTTCATCTTTGCTAGTGAGTAATTTATACTTTTTTTCTCAAAAAATCTTGATACAGAAGCGAGCATTTTGGAGAAATTTTTTACGAATTTTATATTATTGCGTTTACGCGTGCTTATTTTCTCGCCAATTTAAATGGTACGATAATTTGGGTTTAGCTACCAGAAACAACAAATATATATAAAAATACGCAATGCAATCAGTTTTCCTTTTCTTCGTAATAATAAAAGTCGACATACGTCTTGCGTAAGGAGTAAAAACATTCTGGCAAAGATGAATGACTTTTGATGGCTTTACACAAAACAAAAAGGGGCAGGGAACTAGAAAGAAAGAGATGTCATTTTCAAGATTAATCTTGCAATATTTAAAAAAGGGCTTAGTTAAAATAAAGACTCATTATATTTTATTAGTCTTCAATTTTTTTGTGCTTTATTTTTTTGAGTGGATGGGCGGTGGAAGATATTAAAAATTAGCGGCCTGAGGCCAAATCCGGAGTTCGTAAACATAAACAACCCTGGTTCAAATTGAAAATACCTACATAGAGTTAAGGTTAGGGTTAGGGTTTAAAGTTGTTAATTCAACGATATGTTAATTATTCTAGTCTAGGTAAACAGAAACTTCGGTATTACATAGGATTATACCTGTAAGTTAGATGAACGTGTTAAATCCAGGTAAAGACAAACAACCCCAATATTTTTAAGGTAAAGATAAGCAATCCTAAAAATAAAAGAATTGACTATTTTACCAGCTCACAATATTGTAATCAGGGACATTGATATTAATTGTAGGAATGGCTCACATGATTCTAATATGTATTTAAATATGCTTTCATATTGTGGGGCTTTTATGATCATTAATAAGCATACTCAATTTGTCCTTAAATTTAGATCCGTTATAGATTATTTGATTATAAATGATATCTATCTTTAATACAATTTTTTCATGCGTGTTTTTAAGGGATATGATGATCGCTTTCTTGTAGCAGTTCTTTTGGGATGCAAAAATAGAAAATAAAAAAAAATTAAATACAATAGGTATTTTTACACTTTTAGAGATTTAAACAATTTAATTGTTGTTGTTTGAGATAATTTTCAATTATTTTTGAGCAAATTTTTAATATACGCTTTCTAAACGTTAGTATGACGTTGAATTATATTTTTTAAATTTTATTAAGCTCTTTGCTAATATAATGAAAAGGATGCACCATTAGTAAAAGCTTCGCGCAAAAAGCGCAAAATTATAAATGAACTGTAAACCGTGGTTGACACTGGCTTAGCCAGAGGAGGGCCCATAGAGGCCATGCCACCCTTTAATTTTCAAAACTGGGACTGAAAAAAAATTAAATTTGCTAACCATCTGCAGGGTATGTGTGCAACTACTGCTGATTACACAGTTATGCTAGTTTTGTTTGCGCTCCCCCTTTCATGTCAATGAATTGCTTTTGTCAACTCGTAACTTGTGATGTAGCCTATTTTTAAATTTTTTCAATTCGTGTTTACAAATTAAGAAGTTACAATTACAAACTAAAATAAACGGATTGCATCATTTAATTCACGTTTACGTCACAATTACGGTATTGCCTATCAAAAGTTTGAGTTTTTCATCCGCTTTAAAGAGGATACATGCGCTTCCTTTGAATACAAAATTAGAACAAAGTTACATGGAGTTATTCTATTAATAACAAAACAAACAAATGCATTTCGGAAACAAAAAGTTAACAACAGTTAGCGTGCAAAACAAGTGCTTGTTAAGCTTAAAATAACTTGATAACGTCAAAAACAGTGAAGTCTTGTTCGACGCAAAAGCGCTCAATTTAGCCTTGGCTTGTACTGAGTAAAAGTACAGTGCCTCAAAAGCATCATTTTGTCTCGTTTATTTATATTGTTCTAAACAAACCGGGGCAATCCGAGTCTTAACAAGAGCTTTATCACATCCTTGCATCTTGTTTACTCTTAAATTAAAAAGTCTACAAAACAAAAGCAAAATTCAAATCTTTGCTTTTTCAGAACATATACTTTTTATATACATAAAAATGTATTACAATCAACTATTCTTAACCGATTTTGTTTCTTTTAAGAATAAGATAAATTTTTATTATTTCTTGTATTCTATAGCTTATGGACCGTAATTGTTAATGCATGTATAAGATCATAATATTTATCTTTTTTTTTGTCACATAATGTCAAGTAAACATAAACTCAAACAAATTGTATTGTATCCTATCATTCAATTTAATGCTCTCAAACTTTGACACCTACTTTTAATTCAGAGTTTTTGTTCGCTTATGGTAAACCTCAACAATGACTTTATAGTTCATTTCTTTTTAAACTCTTATGCATAAAACTAAAAAAAAAAAACAATGATGCTATTCGCTGTTATTTAAGTGTTTGCCAATTCAAGTAGCAATTTTATGCAAACAATGTTGCTCTGTTGCTCCTGCCACTTTCCTCTGAAAAAAAAAAAAAAAATTACAAAAAACTTTCTTAGACGAACAAAAAACTTTTTTTTTTAGGATTTTAAGATTGTTGTTAATCAATGCAAAACCAATATTCTTATTGCGACCAAAAAATTTGATAATTGTTTGTTTTACTTTACATCAAAATCAAACGCATATGCAAAATTGATGACGAAAAAAGCAAAAACGTACACAAAAACACTATTTAAATAATCAGTCACTGTTTTGGTCTCAAGCAAAGAACACTTTTTGTTTTGAAGTAATCTAAAACTAAATTTCCTTTTAATTTAAAACACAATGATTCGAACTGCGACCAATTCGCAACAGTATAATAACTCTATTTAGTGCATTATAGTTTGTCATTTATCTGAATTCCTTTCGCCCTTATTAACTTTCCTTCTAATTTAAGGCACAATGACTTGACACATATCCGTCCTTTTGTCCTTATGAATTTCTCATCCTTTAACTTTTTCTTTGTTTATTTCAAATTTAATTAACAAAAAACCCTCAGAATATAAATAACGTTCGTCAGAGGAAA
Source organism: Diplosoma virens (assembly GCA_963680785.1). NCBI lineage: Eukaryota > Metazoa > Chordata > Ascidiacea > Aplousobranchia > Didemnidae > Diplosoma > Diplosoma virens. Next base: position 28,875,709 of record OY796893.1, read on the forward strand.
AACACTCATTTTATTCTTCATCTAAGTGGTAAAAGTAATTTTGGCCGAAGTGCAGCTAATTGTTTTTTGAACTTCGGAATCGCGATCGTCTACTTAAAGTTATTTGGTTCTCCACATTTCTAAACTTTTGTGAGTACCTTTTATTTGTTTTTCTTGTATGTATTTTCGTAGTAACTGTTTTCAGTAATTTATTCGTATATATGTTATCTATAGGATTACAAGTACAAAATAAGAATATTTGTCAATCAAGTTTTTACGTGGAGAGAGAGATTTGCGATAAACAATCTAAATCCAAAACAGTCACGAAAATTTACACATTTCAAACTTAGCTTCATCTATTCGAAATAGTCATAATTTGCAAATATTTCAAAAAAAGCTTCTTGAGGAAGAAAATTAACGATCCAAACAAAGAAGAATGAAAAGATGCGCTTGCAGATGAGATCGATCTTAAATAGAATGATCGATGACATGACGAAAAAAAATTTTTATAAACCGAAAATCGGCTTTCGGCAGAAAAAAAATTTTTAAAAAGTAGGAACAAAAAACTTTCTAGTAAAGGAAACGGTTGTTGCAAAATATCACTTTAATGTGTTAATTAAAGCAAACTAGTTGATTGAATTATTTTGGTAACATTAAATAAGAGGTTAAGTCGTATTTTTTTTCTTCAATCGTGAAAAATACTTTTTTCAGCAAAGAAAACGATTCTAATTGCTGCTCTTACAAAAGAAATGTTTGTATAAGATAAAGCAGTGTCTTCACAGATTAAAAAATTGGATTTATTAAAAGTATCTTTTAACCGCATTGATCCAGTTTCACTCCGTTTACTTTATTTCAAATGCTGCTTTCTCCAGAACAATATCATAATAAGAATACGGCTTCTCAGCTTTGCTTGAGTATGGGGCACTGTTGGGTAATAAAAAAAGTCGCTTATTGGTACTTTCAAACATAAATTTACCTCAAGACAACCCAGGCACATGCCATAAGGTTACAAAAAAATCATGGCCATTTCTGGCGGTCCCAAAACATTTGGAATAAACTTGTACGGGGATATTATTATATATTTATTTTTATTTAATACTGATTTCACTGTTGGAAAATCAGTTCCTCAAAAGTGCTCGATAACAAAGTTAGAGCTTGAATTAAATTTTTAATACTGATTTCATATTTATTCTATTTTTTATATAATTAGGGATATTGCCAATCTGCGGTAAATTGCTGTGTTGAAGGTGTTTCATACTTTGGGTTTTTGCAGCATTTATACGCATTTTTTGTTTCATATACATATCGATGGGGCATTGTGCTAATCCACATGTAACAAAAATTTCTTTATATTATGCCTAAACAGTTAGAACTGATACCACTGAAGCTATATTCTAAAGATATCAACAGTTCCAGATCGCCTTTTAGAAAATTGCAGTTGAAGGCAATCGTCGTCGTCGTTTAGAAGAGCATCCACTCTAAATCAGACATAAACAGGGCCGAGGTTTATTCTTTTACTACCCTGGACTGCTGTACTGTCTGGATCAAATTGTGGAAGTCATGGTGTTGAGCCAGCATTGGGTTTTGTCATTTAAAACCATCAGATCTCGTGCTCCATGTGGAGCCCGATGCATGGGGCACGTTATTAGGACGTGGTCTGCGGTTTGTTCCATGGCGCCGCACTCGCAATTTTATGAAGGAGTGAAATGAATGAAATTGCCCAACACCAGTTCGCAAACGATTAAGCCTAACCCAAGCTGTTCAGGGCAAGTCCATTCCAACTATCCTGATACTGGTTCTGGGTATAAAAGCACGAAAGTTATACTCCGTGTTCCATCTATAATTCGTCCACTGAAAAGCGTGGATGCGTAGTCCGGCAAGATTGTTTAACAGAATCCGCGCAGCTGACACAAACCGGCGTAAAAATCTTATTCTATCTTCGCGAGCATCTGAGGATCTACTTAATAGACCATGCAACATATGATCAGGTTCCAGGGATCCACAGTAGGCCAAGAAGAGTGTTGCTCCTAGATGGAAAAGCTCAGCTGGCTGAATGCCTGAAAGTATAGGTAAGTGTTTTGTTGGAGTGGAACGCAGGCATCCAGCGACTATCCTCAAGACATCATTTAGGACGCTGTCTATGAGGCGAGTGTAAACGATGCGACACCAAACGGGTGCGAAGTATTCAGCTGTTGAGTAGACCAGAGATAGGGCAGCTGTGCGCGGTGTTTTGGCACTTGTACTTCATCCTGAGCCTAAAAATTGCTTCAGCAGTGTGATGCGCGAAGGTAGTTTATTTGAGCAATGCCACTAGGTGGCGACGCGACGTGAGCATTAACGAAAAAACGATATGTTAAACCATGCTTTATAGAAAAAATGATTTTAAATCTGGGTTAGTCAAAAGAAGTGATATCGCAATTTTGTTTGGCGATTCATAACCTACGTTAGTCAAATGAAGCGATATGTGCAATGTCCATACTACATTTTGAACTCCACTGTGGTGGTTTAAATATCCTTTAAATTGTTGAGAAACAAACCAAGGGGTTATGTAAGCTTGTTTTAACTCGTGACCTACTTGAAAGTAAACTACAAAAAAGTAAACTACACAGTGATGGCTTTAAAAAAACACGGAAGGCGGAAGGGGAGGGCAGATTCAAAAAAAGTAGCCACCGAAAGCAACATGAAGTTAACTTATTCTCAGGAATTAAGTTTTTTTGGAATCTTATCTTGGTCTTTACCTAGGCCATGTCAAAAAAAGACAGTTTTGTAAACATCAAAACCGCGTTTAAGGTAAGTGAAGATCTTTTTTGGTTTTAACTTCCATGAAACACCTTTTTTGTGGCGTCCGACATGTCTTTATTTATTTTGGTCCTTTAGTTTTAATTTTTTCCAATTAACATTAAAAGTTTTTCAATGCAAATAAACAGATGAAAGTGTTCATTTACATTGAACACGTTTTTTGTGTCGACAAATGTTTTTCATATGGCCTAATTGAGAACTAAAAAATGTTCTTAAAAAAATGCGTACAAACTTTTTTAAAAAGTACAATGTATTCTCAAAAGAATCACAATGTAACCGATCAAATGTAATTTTAACGAGTTGAATAGAAACAGTAAAAAAGTGACTAAAATAAATTAATAAAGAGGACCATTATTATGTGACAAGCCTGTTTTGGTGTTATGAACCTCATCAGGCATAAGTTATCATGACCTCTAAGGCGAAATGGTAGCGCGAAAAGTTAATGTGAGAACTTCATGAAGTGATTCTTTTGGAAATGGAAATTCTAATTAATAATTTGCAATTCCGAGCTTAAATATCAACAGTCAACGTTGGAAGAGCACCAATCAGAAAGAGAGTTGAAAAATTGAATTTCGGACTGCATTGAATCTTTGGGAATAGATTTCATTGAAAACAACCTTGAAGCAGCAGCGAAAAGGTTTAATGAAATTTGAATTTTGGACTTTGTCAAATTAAATGGAATAAATTACATTTGAAAAATTTACTGTAGCCAACATCGAAAAGCACATCGAAAAAATCCAATCGCAAAAGAGCTGATAGAAAATAAATTTCGAACCAAAAAAAGCAAACCTAAAAATCTTAAAAATCTATAGAATTTATCACTTCAAAATTCGTACACCATGAATTTTCTATTTCTTCTTCTAGATTACTCTCTAAACTCAATATTCATTGTAAAATAGAGAGACCGAAAAAGCAATATACATATATATAAAATGAAAAATTACTTAACTAAAGAACTCAAAACATTAAGGTTGATAATAAAGGATCCGAGACGAATCGTATGCGATAGAGCGTAAAATAATTTCTAAATTACTGAGAATCAGAAAATGCTACTCTAACTACATCAACGCAATTAATGTGAAAAAACATTTAAAAGGGATTCAGGCCGGAGCGGATGCAACATGTGAAAAATTGATTCTCAAGAAGTACAATGTATTCTCTAAAGAGATCATAATGTAACCGATCAAATGTAATTTCAACGAGTTAAATGGAAACAATAAAAAAGCGATGTAACTTTTCAGTCCGATGTAAAAGCGATGTAACAATGTAACGATAAAAAAGAGATGTAATTTTTTAGTCCGAAGTCCAATGTAACTTTTTTAAGCTATCATTATGTTCCGAAAGAAAGCAATCAATTTTTTTCAAAGGAAACATTTAACTAAATGGGTTATGGTGCAGCCGCTCCATTTGGTCCATGCCAAAGTCATCAATACGTTTACATCACGGGAGCTATTCAAGAATTTAAAAATATTGCAATGCTTTAAAAGTAAATTAAAAGTTTAAATATCTCAAGGTTGATATCTTTTTCTTGACGAAAACAATTTGCAACACTTGATTCGATTCCAAATCTTTTTGTACTTTTTCAACGCAACTTTGCGAAATGTTTTTATACGTAGGCTATATATCAGAGAGTTCCATAAACTATTCGATGCCAAAATAATGGTAGTTGTGAACTCAAATGAATTGGCAAAGTAATTATTCGTTGAATTGTAAGTTTGTGGTGATTGTGGATCTAGTCCAGGAATAAAAAACAAAAGTAACAAAACTAATACAGATGGAAGTAGACTCAAGGAAAATGCGCCTACCATCAAAGACAAAATAAAGTTTAGTTTACGTTGATTTTTGATGTCGCTTTTGTTTGTTGATAAATTTTTACTTTTAGCAAAAATGTTTTGGGTGATTAAATATATTAAAACTGAAATAATCCAAGTAGCAACTAAAGGAAGAATAATCATTATTAAATACAAAATGAGTACCATTTTTCCCTTAAATGATACAAAACTATTGGCAGTGATTTCATAAGAAAAGCCGCTGACAAAAGTTGGTAAGATTGAAACAAAGACTGCCAATATCCAACAAACAATGGAACTTGAAATTGCAAAGCGTTTAGCAACATCTTGATTATAATGAAGTGGTTTTAAAAGCGCTCGAAGTCGATCAATTCCTGATACAGTTAATAAATAAATGGAAACTGTAAAGGACGCATTTGTAAAAAATCCAATGCTGTTCCTGTAAACTAAAGAAAAGAGTTTGTTTTTAGCCATTATGATAGTTTCGAGCATATTTATAGTTAAAGTTGTACTTGTGAAGTTGTAACTTGCATTTGTAGAGATTAATTGTTTTTCTCCAATAATGTTGATCGGAGTTTGAAGTTCAATAGTATGTTGATAAGTTTTTAACATCGTGTTTACTGTTGTAGGTAACACAATCAAACCAACAATGATATCAGCAACACCCAAAAAAAGTCGAAAAATGCATTGACTATGTCTCATTCTTTTTTCAGTTGAATAAACAAGAATCACTGTAAAGTTTTCGAAGGTTATAAAAACTCCCAAAATGACACAAAGTAAGGCAAGAAACCAAATAATTGCTTTACATCTAAAATAAAAGTATTATTTCAATAGAAATCTTCAGATATTTTTTGATATAGCCTACAGCAGTGGTGGGCAAACCACGGACGGCCCAGCCATTTTTTCAGGCCAGTCAAGCATTCAATGTAAAATTTACAATAAAGTAAAGTGAATACTCTTTGCAAATTAAAGTGAAGACTTTTATTTTGGTTTTCGAGTAAGTTTGAGGCACGAATTCACGTTCTACGGTAAATACTAATATAGCTCTGGATAAAAATTATCCTCCAAATTCGACCCTCAAGCAAAAAAGTTTGCCCACCCCTGCCATACAAGGAGTCGATAAAGTCCATATGAGCTTCATCGATCCTGCAAAAAACAATTTTTTGTCAGTATCAATCATAGAAAGTACATGTTAAAAGTATTAAAAAGAAGGAATACATATTTAGCGGCAACGTGGTCCAATGGTTAAAAGCGACATGATATATGGCGAACTTGATAAAACGGTCACGTTTCAAAACCTACTCAGGCAATTCTGTTGTGTCCTTGGGAAAGACACTTTACGGTCATTTTCCCTGCTTGGCAATCTTAGTAAGCAGCTATAAATTGTGATTATATTTTTGAATATAAAATTAAAAAACAAAATAAAAAAATTTCGGCTCGGGTTCATAATAGCGACTGTCAAAACAGCGACTGTCATAAAAGCGACCGTCAAAATAGCGACTTTATTAAACAGCGACTGTGTCAAAGAGCGACTATGTCATAACAGCGACTGTCATAACATCACCGCATCGCCAGGCCTATTCTTGTCCAAATATTCATCCAAAATTTTAGCCAAAATCGTTTACAGTCGCTGTTTTGACACAGTCACTATTTTGACGGTCGCTCTTATGACAGTCGCTGTTTTGACAGTCGCTATTATGACGGCCGCTGTTTTGACAGTCGCTATCCTGCCCGGATACCAAAATTTCAACTGGAAAGCAACGTCTTGGCATCTCCGTAGGCAGGTCAAGGTAATTGCTTAACAGTTGCTCCACATATAACTTATTCGAAGCTTTCCTGCTAGCCAGGGGAATAAAAATAAAGATAAAAATAAAAAAAAACTTTTTTACTATTTTATTTGATTACATTAGATTTCTATATGTCGAGTTTCCATCATCGCAAAGAGTTGGCTGTTAGCCAACATTTTGGCAACTTAGAAAAACATTTGCCTCTGATTTACAGTATTAAATAAAATCATATTACTTATTTTATCATTGAAATGTCCTAAATACAAGTTTTAATTACACACAAAATTTTTTTAAGCACCCCCGTAAAAATAATTTTTTCGGAATCACATCTAGCAAAACGTGGAACCCAAAAATTTGTCCACTTCTTGCCATTCATCTGTTGTTTTTATTATACTAACTAGAAATGGTTGCGACTAATATGGTTGTAGCGAACTCATTTTCGCAAACCTGTTTTTGTGCATGCATTTGCTTGATTTTGCAAAGTTTTCCGCAAATGTATTTTCACACGTTGTATTTCGCTTGCTGCAGACTCAACTTGAAGTGCTCTTCCGCTTGCTGCACATTTACCTGCTCTCATGACCACCGTCATGTCACAACTTTTATTTCTTAGTATTTTGCTTTTCTACCACCTTTCCATTGTTCCTCCAACTAATTGTTGGCTGATTGCGCCATTAAGGCCATTACCGCCTTTGGTGTAGTTATTTTTGACACAACTGCAAACAAGATGTAACCTGATCTCGTGACCTAACCTCGTGGTTTTATCAGTGAAAAAGATTAAGTGTCATAATAAAAACTCACTAAACTTACTTCATCGTTATATACTCGCTGGACCGAATCGCCGGCACAGAAACAGCCAGACTGAAAGAGACGGACAGATTAAAGCGATCTGATAAAAACTTAACTTAATTTACACTTATCCTTACAACGGTATTGATCGAAGACTCCGCTTGAATTCTAATTTCGAAGTTTTAATGCTATTTTGTCTGTTTATTTAAAATTGCGCCCCTTTTAATAAAAAGAGTTAAAAGTTTTGTTGTGTGCGAAACCGCTCACGCTGTATTATATTTTAATACCTTTGCTTAAAAGTGTAGGTGGATTTAGCTTTTTAATAGTTTTTAGGATTTTTTTTATCATCTATATTAAAACATTTATTTTTTAAAAGTTTATGGACACTCTTGGACTCAATGAATACCCTGAATAAAAACTGCTGCAAGCTGCACAAATAGATTTTAAATTTTTAAAAATAATTTAGTGACGTAAGTATAAGAAATTTTGTTTTGTTTTAGGTTGTTGTTTATAAAAAAGTATACGAGAATATATTATTTGGTAAAGTTTTCTACATGTTATATAAAATTATGAAGTTGTAGTCGTCGTCGTTTAGAAGGGCATCCACTCCGGATCAAACACAAACAGGACTGCGGCATCAACTGCCTGCGTTGGGTTTCGTCATCCAAAACCGTCCAACCTTGTGCTCCGTGTGGTGCTCGATGTATGGAGCACGTTATTAGGACAAGGCCTGCGGGTTGTTCAATTGCGCCGCACTTGCAATCCGGTAAAGGAGTGAGACCCCGTTTGTACATGGAGAAATAAAATAACCTGAAGAGCTTTTGTTACTGTTTTTTAGATCTGATTAGCTGCTAACTCGTGGTCCATATGGTGCCAGATGTTACGTGTCCCAAAAATCACCCTGCTCTTTTACGTAAACGAATAGCAAAGCAACAAATCGATGCTTTTCAGAGAGGCAAAAATCCTAGAGGAGACTCAGAACTCGGTGGCGGCTTTATGTTGAAAACCTGGTTCTGGTCGCATCTTAGAATTGCACTGGCGGAATTGCCGCTAGTTGCAAAAGATCAGGATGCTTCGAGATCCCACATCGAGCTGCTGGCCCCGCAACCCCAAAAAGACAAGCGGGCAAAGGAAAATACACTAAATTAATTCAATATTTTCCCCGAAAAGGATGATGATGATAAAAAAATTGCCTGATAATTCGTTTTTGGAGAAACAGACTGTTGTAATGATAAGGTTTTCAATTGTTATGTGTAGCGTTTTAACCTAAATAAATAAATAAAATATATATAAAAAATAAATAAATTTAAATAAATTTGTTTAAATAATAAAAAACGTTTTTATTATTATTATAATTTTCTAGAATTCATATTAAAATTGCTAAATTTTTTCATTTAGAAAACTTAAGAAAAATATTCAAAATAAGCAGGTTACATGATTTCATGCTTTAAGTGTTTTTTTTATAATTCTATGAAGTAATAACTTATGATAATTTACATTTTAACTATTCAATAACGTGAAGTTAAAGCAAAACTAACTTCGTCGGAATACATGTCCAGGGAGTCATATTATTTTTTTTAATAGTTTCATAATCAAACCCAGACCAATATGATGCACAATAGGGAACAAAATAAATAATAATTTCATGATAATTATTCAAGGTGACTACCTTTGAATCCATAAGTGCAACCTGAAAATTAAAAAAATTTGAAAAGGTTTTCTGAAAAGTTGAAAATATAAAACAAAAGCGTACAATGATAATTTTCTTGGTGGTGATTCTATAAAGTTGTTTGCTTAGGCCTAAACCAAAATTTTTTCCACAGTTTTAATTCTTTGTTAAAGTTGAAGCAAGAATAGCTTTCTCTGGAAGTAAATGTATTACCTTCAGAAAAAATTTACATAACATATCTAATTTTTTTTTTAGTGAGAGCATTATTAGAAAGAGCAAAAAAAAATATATATATGTTTTGATGGTTTACTTGAATACAAGGTTGTTGGATTTGTAAACTAGTGAGTAGAGTTGTATCCAGTTGCATTGCTAAAGATGTCCAATTATTGCTGCTTTTGTTTGAATAAATACCTTAATAAAAATGTTTATTTACTATCACTCTCATATCAACTATTTATCCTCTTAATTTTTAAGAAAATGGCAAAAGCATTAAAGTTAGAGCAACAGCAAAGCAGTTACTTTTATTAGCGATTAGATAAAAAAGATATTGCCATAAAGTTGAAATTTTTTTTTTGGTTTTGAGTTTTTTACAGAATGAAGTTACTAATGGATATATGGGGCTGTGTTAAGGCGACAGAGAAAATAAAATGTTTTTCACCAGAGTGCAACAATAAGACTGGGGCCAGAGATGAACCGATATCATTACGGTTGTTAAAACGGTCCTCATGCCCCAGGACACGTTGCTGTCAAATTAAAAACATTATTTGAATTTTTTTCAATATTTCAATCGTTTGTTAAAGTTCATATTTCAAAACTTTTTTGTTGAATTATTTCTAAAGATATTTGTGATGTAGTTTTTATACCTGTATTAGTAATAGGAAGGAAAGCAGTGATGTTTACTATTTCTAGATACAATTTTTGGTCTTTATTGATAAAACAATTCCTAAACTATCTTAAGACGAGTTGTTGTAGATGGTTTTTAAAATTTATTAAACTACAACAAACAACAATTTACGTTAAATATAAAACTTACTCTTTTCTGACAATGCTTCAGTGACAACCAACCCACATCTTTGTATTAAATTTGATTCATTGCAAAACCGATCATAAACCAACGACGAGTAATCAGTGAAAGCAAGGGACCGATTTGAACAAACTTCATCAAACTCTGGACAATTCCAAGCTTTTAAAGTTGCCAATGTTCTTGACAAATATGCACCTTGGTAAGACCAGTTTGTGTATAAATTATTGATAATATTTTGACAACATTGAAGTTCCTGAGTTCGATTTTGGATAAACAAGTCAGGAACTGCAATGCATTTCTGGACAAGATCAACTTTATGATTGTTCGAAATATTTTGAGATTCAACTATTGACAAACTAATTAAAATAATCATCGTATACAAAAGCATCTTGCTATTTCTAAACAAAGATATTCATAAAGGATTAAAAAGCTTTTAGTTTTTTCTTCATCTGAAACAATAAAAATTGCATCTAAATTTTTACAAACTAACAGTTTTACAGAATTATTCAGTCAGTATTATTATCACTATTGTAATAATGCAAAAATTAATGCAAACAGCAAAATAATTCTAAGATCGTCTTTATCATTTGTATTTATCCTCTGACTCACAAAAAACTTCGGAGAAGTTAACCTTTGGGCAACAGTCAAGTGAATATTTTGACCTGCTGTCGGAGATGACAAGATATTAATGTCAATTGAATGTCATTTTTATTTGAGTTTTTAGTTTTTACATGATGATGTGACTATATTTTGAAAATGTTTGCTGAGACTTTTATGAAAAAAAAAAATGTCGTAAAGTGTTTATAGAAATACACATAAATGACAGAAACAGGATTTGAATCTCTTCCGGTCGATCGCGTTCGACGTCAATAAAATAAGACGCTACTATCTAGTGGGCCATGCTACCGCAAGATAAAAAGCAAGATGCAACACAAGTCAAAAAGTGCATTGAAATATGTATAAAATAAAATAGAAAAAAATCGCTGCAAAATTTTATTATCATTTTGAATAAATTATTAACATATTAATTATCTTACTAACTTCTAGCTGTGGACTTAATCTTTATAAACAGGTGAATTTCTAAATAAAACTTATTTGATCAAGAACTGTGGGAGACAAATTAATAATATCTCTAATAAGCAAAAACTTTAAAAGCAATATCCTGCAAGTAACTTTAAAAACAAGAAAATTAAAAAGCAATAGATAAAATAGGAAAACTGAACTTAAAAAAATTTGTTCAATTTATAAATAAAACTTTAATTTTAAGGAAGTAAAGTAACTCAGATAAATAGTTTTATTTTTTAATATAAAATGATAATGACCTCACAAATAACGTAAAAACCTGCTTCACTTTTGATTAAATAATCATATTGTAAAAATCAAGACAAAATAAACAAAGACATCTAACAAAAAATTAAAAACAAACAAACAATTGAAAAACAACCTTTCTTCATATAAAAAGATTAAACAGAATATTAAGCACTGTTATTTTTAGTAAAAATGATTCAGCTTTTTTTTGTTTTTGAGCACACCACAGAGCGTATAGAAGGTAATCTGACTTTTTGAACCTCAAGCACTCATAAGTTTTTTAAAACAGAGCCACAAGTATATTCATACCATTAATAAACAAGTACCATTAACAGTTTCTGGATCAAATAGCAAACCTGTTCTGGTAAAAAATCTTGTCTAACAGGTCACGTCTTTCCATGAGCCGATTGTATTTTTAAAGGAAAAGAGGTTAATTGACGGTATTTTTGTCGCGTTTTCTACACCATCTTTTTGCAGTTGTAGGTGGATAAATGTTTTTATACTTTATTGCGAATGTAACAGGCTTATTACCAGCCTATTTGACTGCCAAAACCTCGCAATCATATGAAGCATTGCGTATTCTCTGCATTGTCTTTTTATTAGCGTACATTGAACGGAAAGACATTTCTTGATGTGGGGCTTTCTGACAGAGCTAGCTTCTAACATTCTTTCGCAATATATTCTCAACCGCTAAATTTATAGTAAATTTACTTTTTCAGTAGTTTTAAATTTTAGTATATTTCATATTAATACTAATAATTCCATAGTTGAAAAAAAATTAAATAAATTAAATAACCCTCACCTAATTTAATTTATTTAATTTTTTTTCAAGTTGTTTCAGAAATGTAGTTGTTCGTTTGTCGTTTTAATTCTAAGCGCATTTGCGCCTTTTTCTCTCTTTCTCTTTTGTCTCTTTTATCTCAAACGCTCATTAAGTGCTTTTGAAATGTTTTAGTTAATAATCATTCGCTGGCGCGTCTCTGATTTGCTTTTGTACAGTGTGGCCTTAATTAAACGGCCATTCGGAGAAATTCCACGTTATTAAATTCCTAATAAGAAATTTCTTCGTTATAAAGATATCTTTAGGAGGTCGGCGGAAAACGTTTGATTTTGCGTTGACCCATGACCTCCTAAAGTTTCAAAAATTTTCCGTGTCTCCTTATAAATTTCTTTCGATAAAGTAAAAGAAAAACGTCGTGGTATCAAAAAATCAAAATCGTGGAGAGATGCCAAAAAGTATTTTTTTGCAATGGAAGACGAGACTTTAATTTTCGTGCACACTTACTTGGAAACAAATAATATTTTTGAAGTTGGCAAAATATGTGCATTGTTAAAAATGTATAATTAAAACTGACACCCCGGAATTTTTTAAACTCCCTTCAAGAGAAGTATGTCTTTTGTTAAGAATTACTGGCTTAAATTAACTTGAAACTTTATTCCCGATGGTCGTATAAAGATACAGCCGGACATTCTACTGTACATTTTCAAACCAAAAGCTGGAAGGGTTATTCTCGTTCACAATGGCAATTGTTTCATTAGTTTCAATTCTCTTCACAATGGAAGTAAAAAATTTTGCTATCAGTTTTTACAAGTTAAGGTAAGGGATAGTTTATAAATTAGTGTTAGTTAGAAATGTATGTAATAAATAAAAAAATGCTGCCAAAATCGAGTTTTAAACACTAAATTATAAACATACCAAAATTAGATTGAAAGCTTAATGCCGAAAATTTTCTTAGCTTAGATACAAAACCATCTTCCATTACTAAAATTTAAAATACATTTATCGCTTTGCATTTGCACAATGTGTATATTACGACTTTCTGAAAACAAACGTATTTATCTTGTTTTAGCAAATTTCGGGAGTAAGAAAAAGTTTTTTTTCTCTACGAGTTTACGAATGCGGCATGCCTCAAATCTCTCTCATTTCAACAGATATTTTCACCAAAAGACAAAAAAAGCGTTATATTGTTTCCCTTTTGTTTCTTTTTTTATCTGAGGAGAGACAAATCTTGAAGCTGTCTCACTAGCGTGTATCAGCGATTTTATTGGCAAGAACGCAAGGCAGAATGATTAAAGCGCTTTAAATACAACAATTAAACCGTCCAAAATTAGGGTTAAAAAGCAAAACTAATTAAACTACTACAAGTACGGTATAATTTTTACTATTTTGTTTAGTACTTTCCTGTTATCGCCCCACCATCTATTGCTTATGTTATTTTTGATACATTTCTCTTGGTTTCTTTGTTTATTTCACCCTGGTGCTGAAAGGGGTATTTCTGGTTAGTTTCACCCAAAAAAAATTTCTTGAAGTGACACCAAGAAATCTCGGGTTTTCGTTCACTATTTACTGATGATGGGGCGATAAAGGAAAGTACCTCTCGTATTTTTTTTAACCAATAGCAAGCTGAATCCATTTTTCAAAAACTATGACTTCAATATTTTATTTCTGCTTTATTTGATTTCCACTGGTGAGGGACTGCCTCACTTGCCTCCCTTGATGGCACGTTCTGAAAACAATATATGGCTAAACTTAATTGGCTTGCTTTCCGTAAATATCTTTAATAAGCATAAATCTAAAAAAAACTTATTCAAATAATTTAAATTGCAACTAAAATTCTGGTTCTACTTTGGCTTAGCAAGCAGTTTATTTTGGTATAGCAAAGAAGACTAAATAGATCTTTATTAAAAAACATAAAAATTATCTCACATTGCCATTTATTTGAAAAACGTGAGAATAAACATAATAATATAAACCTTTTAGTAGGAGAAACAAATTCCTATAAATGGAAGTAAGCAGTGGCGCACTGAGAATTTTTTAAAGGAGGGGTCATACAACCACAATCAAATACGCTCAGGGGAAAATTTGTTGGAATGTAAACAAAAACTCTAAAAAAACATAAAAAATTCATTTTGAATCTTTCTCGGTTTTAACAATTTTTCAACCTAAAAACAGAGTCATCTCTAATCAGAAAAGGTCTTTACTTTGAATCTTCATCTGATTTCTCGTAGTATTGGTCTCTAAAGGGATATTTTTTGAAAATAACGTTTTCCCCTTAATACGGTGCTAGATAACATTTCCCCCTTAATACGCTGCTAGACGTAAGTAACTTTTCCGGCCAACCAGACATATCTGCAGCTTGTCTGCTTTGCCTATTTTTTGAAAATAAAATCGCTTTTTATTCTATTTGAATAAATTTTTGGTGTTTAAATAATATATATTGTTATTTAATAATTGTGAAGTTATGGCTCCAACCAGGAAAATTGTCAACATGATGAAAGAAATGGAAAATAACATAAAGACACATATACAGGAAACAATCGAAGAAGCGTTGAAGAGGCAGAATATAAGATTTTATTAGTAATGTTAATAAAATATTTTCAAAGCTAAAAGACAAGAAAAAAACTGGAAGATGTAATAAACAGTCAAAAGTTTTTGAATAATGAGTTTGAACACTTAAAGAATAATGTTACAAACTTAATGAAACTTGACCTACAGAAAAAAACAGAGAAAACTAATGTCTCAAAGAAGAATTAATTGAAGAATAAAAAACGAGAGACGATTTGGATCAATACAACAGAAGAGAAAATTTAGAATTTCACGGCATCCCCATTAGTCCAGATAAAAATACAAAACATATTATCAAAGCCAATGCAAAAAAATTAAAAATTGATTTAAAAGAAAATAACATATCAACCTATCATCGTCTTCCAGAATCTTTTTCAAATAATCCTTCAATAATAACAGCTAGATTTACAAACAGAGACGTAAGAAATTTAATATTTCAAAAAAGGTAAAATTTAATTGGAATAAGAAAATATGGTATTGTTGGCATGACAAACCTTTTCGTCAACAACAATTTAACTCCAAAAAAAAAAAAAAAAACTGTTCTCAGCATAAAAAAAAATTGCCTCAAAATATCAATTTCTTTGGACATATAATAGTGATATATTTATTAGAAAAAATACCACCAGTGAAAGAAACAAAATCACCTGCAAATCCGATATCGATCAACTTTTGTAAGTTGCTAAATTCTTATATTACGTAATAAAAACATGTGTTTTTTTTTTTAAATGTTTAACAAACACGAATCGGTATGTAAACCAGACTTAAGTATTTTTAAATTTTCTAAATTACTCTGTGAAACAGGTTACACAAAAAATAATATTTTTCTTCATATGAATGTAAGGAGTCTTAATAAAAACTTAAATAAAATTTATGACCTACTTGAGTTGTTATCCTGGTCTCAGGAAATGATAGTGATCAGTGAAATAAAACTTAAAAATATAAACTATAATTTCATATCTATTAAAAATTATCACTTTCATTCATCAAATTCTCCAACCAACAGTGGAGGTAATGGCATATATTTAAAAACATCAAAAAATTATAAAATTTGTCCTGACTTATGCTTATTTGAAGATATTTGGGTTGAAATTAAACCTTATAATTGTACTAAAGCCTATGTTGTGGGAGGGATTTAATTCCATCCGCATTCATCAATATCTAATTTTCAATTTAAATTAGAATGTGTTATAGAAAAAATAAATTTAGAAAGATTAAAGTATTTTATACTGAGTGATTTTAACATAAATTTATTAAGTAATGATCCTTCAATCATTCAGTATAAAGAATCTCTTGATATACTAGGTGTAATCAGTCTCATAAATTGTTCTACAACGTACATGAACACGCAAACTCCATTATTATTAGATCTTAGTATATTGCAATATTTCCTCGAATAATATTATTTCCGGCTCAATATCTTACCTAAAAACAAACCTAAAAACAAGGTTTCACCAGCAAATAGACCACCACGTGAAATACTAAAACGAGATTTTTCCAAATTTTCAGAGGTTGATTTTTAAGATTTTTTAACAAAGGGATTGGGCAAAAGCGACCGAAGTAATAACCTTTCAGACCCAGATACAGAACTTTCAGAGTTTTTGAATATATTTTTAAAATATCTCGAAACTCATGCTCCAAAACAAAACTTTCTAGAAAGAAAATCAGATTTTATTTTAAACCTTGGTTAACAAAAAGTATTCAAAACAGTATAAAAAACAAAAATAGACTTTATCAGATTTTTTGTAAAATTCACATTCAGATATCCATTACAAAAAATACAAACAGTACAATAACATACTAACACATGTAAAACAACAATCAAAACAAAATTGTTTTCAGTATCAGTTTGAATTTAACAAAACAGTAGCAGAAATACATGGAAGATGATAGACAGCATAATACGAAAACCTCCCAGTGGTAGAATGGTATAAACATTAAGTGTCCAGAATCTAATAAAAGCTTACTTTCACCTAAAGACATATCTTCATGCCTAAACAACTGCTTTACATAAATAGCATCTAAATTGGCAAATTTTCTTCCAAAAACAAGTTCTCCAAAATCATTTAATACTGTTTCTACTTGCTCTTCATTATTTATTAAACCAGTAATTGATGAAGACATCTTAAGAGAAATTACTTTATTAGACAACAGTAAATGTGATGATACAAAAGATATACCTGTAAAAATTCTTAAATTAAGTAAAAACATAATAGCACCTACATTATGTTATTTAATCAACTATTGTATTAATAAAGGTGTTTTTCCAAATGTAGTATTAAAAATTGCCAAAGCATTACCAATTTATAAAAGGGTTGATAGAGACATTTCTTCAAATTATAGATCAATTTCCATCTTACACCACTTTTCAAAAATATTTGAATAAATTCTTAAACATACGAGTAATTGAACTGATTTTATTTATAACTACAAAATCATATCAGAATATCAATATGGTTTTTAGGAAAATAAAACTAGTTGTGATGCACTTACTGAGTTAGAAAATTACTTGCATTATCTGCAGGCCAACAATAAAATTACTTGTAGAATTTTTCTTGATTTGAAATAACCTTTTCATACAGTCAACTATACTGTTTAAAAAAAATTGATTGCAATGGGTATTACGGGGCTAACTTTTGATTTAATTTCTTCATATCTAGCAAACAGATATCAATTTACATGTATAAATTCAATTAAATTAGATAAAAATTTAATAAGTCATTGTGTCCCACTAGGTAGTGTCCTTGGCCCTTTTTTATTTCTCCTATATATAAATGATCTTCTAAATGCTTCAAGCTTAAAAACTCTTTTTTTTGCGGATGATACAGCACTTTTTACCTTAGGTAATAACTCAACTTAATTAGTAAAATTGGTCAATAGAGAACTTAAAAAAACTGAAAATTGGTTGCTTAAAAACAAGCTTAGTTTAAACTACCAAAAATCAAGCACTATAATGTTTGGGGAAAAAACTGTAAATAACACGATAAACATTTATATAAATAACAGTCAAATTTTCCAAAAAGACAAAGTTAAATACCTAGGTGGTGTAATTGATAAAAATCTAAAATGGAAACCACATATATTAATAGATAAATCAACTACTCGTCTATCTAAATCTGTGGAAATGCTGTATCATTTACAAAAATACCTTTCCATTAATAACCTAAAACTCGTGTACCACGCACTTATAAAAAGCAGATTGCAATATGGCATAGTTCTATGGAGAAATGCAAATCAATTAGCATTAAAAAATCTTAATAAAATGCATGATAGAGCTATACGATACATTACTATGCAACCATATAGAACAAGATTAAATAATCTGTATGCATTTTCTAAATTATTAAAGGTAAATGAATTGCACCGATATTCTGCAATGAAATTCATGTTTCGATTGTACAATGACAGTGAGTTTAAAGATAAAATCCCACTTGTAAATAAAATTTATACTTAAAACGTATGGCAATCAAACAATAAGAATATCTCTATTTTACATTTTTTGCCTTGTAAATCATCTAATAGTCTTATAGTAAATTGTATGATAATGTGAAACAAGCTGCCAATTAATATAAGAACCAAAAAAAGAATTAAACCATTTAATAGACTATTGTACAAACACCTGCTAGATACCTATGAAATTTAAAAAACGTCCAAATTTTACCCATATCAATTACAATTTTTTAGAATTAATACAAGATGAACTACCTATGGTGTAAAACTAATTTAATGTTTTAAGCTGTAACTTTAAGAAATATTATGTTCTGCATTGTTTTTTGTGTACCTCTTAATCCTTAATTGCTTTCTGAAATCTGTTATGTCGTTTGTTTTATCTGCCAATTTATTTTAATCTAATTTATTCTGAGATCTATTCTGTCGTTTAATTTAATCTAGTTGGCCTTTGTTTCTTTCGTGATTTTGTTCTTTGTTTTTTGTTCCTTTTCATCGTTGTGCTGTTGGTTTTATGCTATTTGCCTTTATCCTGAAATCTGTTATGTTGTTTGTTTTATGTTATTTTCCTATATTTCAATTTAGTTTATGCTGAGATCTATTTCTGTTGTATAAGTTAATCTTATAGGCTTCTGTTTTTTCGTTCTTTTGTTGTTTGTTTGTTTTTTTTATCGTTGTCCTGTTAGTTTTATGCTATTTGCCTTTATTTCAAATCTAATTTATGCCGAGATCTTTTATGTCGTTTAATTTTATCTAATCGGCCATTGTTTTTTGTGCTTTTTTTGTTTTTTTCATCGTGCCTGCGAAGTAGATATATATTTACGATGTAATATGTCTTGTGTTAATCTTTTCTATGCTTAATAATCAATTTTACTTACCAAAAACTTAACTAATATATTAAATTGTGTGTTATAAAACTTTCAAATATGCTAGGGCTAGTGATTAAATGACTTATTGTCCTTTCCTACCCCTGCATCATACTTTATATAATGCACTTTGGTTTTAATATAAATGGCTTATCATTATAAATCGATTTGTTAAATTTTAGTATGTGTTCCGTTCCTAAAAATTGCCCAAATTATGTAGATTCACAATCTCATAAAAAATCTCTTTGATTTCGCCTTGGTCCGGCTCAAATAGCCCAAGAAATAACAGTTTTATAAGTAATTTAAATATTTTACATTTAGTTATAAAAATATGGCAACACTGCATAATTTCGCTTTATTGAGAACATTCTGGATTTCTGCTTGACTTGTTTTTGCATGTGACGCAATGTGATTGGCTTCATTGAGATAATTTCAGAACATTCGAGTAACCTTACCGATTGGTATAAATAAGATTCGCTGAAAAGCATTATAATTAATTCGATGTTTCGTTGTGGTAACTTAAAATTGGAAAATTGTTAACTGTGTGAAATCATAGTTTTTGAACGCAAGTCTTTGGTTGTCTACGTGATTGTGAAGAATTAAGCTATTGAGCTTTAACCTGTTGCTTTGATTTATACTATTCGGGCTCCTAAGTGGATTGGAGCATATTTTTTAATAAAGAAGATATTGTGGTAGTCTGAGCTGTGATTTAGCTAGACTATATTTTTGCTGTCGCTGGTTCGAAGGTCAGATCCAGCAAGAAGATTAAGAAATTTATCGTTTAGTAGACACCTAGATTGCGTTATTGGCGAGGCCTTCTTTACAGGCGCCAAAAAGGTAGACGATTAAATAACGTACTAAGTTACCGAATAAATTTTACAAAATTTCAAAAAACTTTCCAAAATTTAAAAAACTAAAATTTGTGGAAGTAACAAAATTTCAAAAACTTTTTAACATTGGAACAGTATGTAAAAATCATTGTGTTTGTTTTAACTGTTAATATATTGAATTGCTTATCATTATTAATCAATTTGTTTAATTTCAATATTTAGAAATCATTGTGTTGTGTTTGTTTTAACCGTTAATATATTGAAAAAATTTTGATGCAAATAAACATATCTCTTTCTCTCTCTCGTCTCTCTGTTACTGACTATGCTAAGTTTGAGTTTCGAAGTCTATTTTAGTGATGCCAAAGTAGCTTTAAACGCAAAAAAATTTCCCCAAAATTTTTATCTAAATTAGTAGTTTTACAGAGTCATCTAATTCGTAGAGTTATCACTTTTATAATACAATGCTTCTTGGATTATCCGGTCTAGTTGAGACAATAATTCTAAAAATCTGAACGGATAACCAAAAAAAGGGATAATTGAAATTATGTATTTAAGTCACCGAAAGAGTAACGAACAAAAACAGAACACATTTATGATTAAAAAATTACAGAAGTTCAATATCTTCATCAGTTGCATCAGTAGATCTACAGAAAACAGAATCGATTTTAATTTGCTTCCAGGCAAATTGGCGTTTTTTGCAACTGTTTTAAAATATTTTAACTGTTTTCTTGCGAAAATTATAGTAAATTATCGTAAAGTAGGCCCAACAATTCGCGAAAGAGCTAATTGATAAGCTAATTAACATTAAAATGTCGCAAAACAAAGTGACCGAATAATCGAATGCCGAATAAACGAGGACGGATAATAATCGAGGAAGCAATGTGCTAAAAATCAAGAAACCAGCAACGTGATATTAAGATAATCGTTATCGTCAATTTTTTTTTCTCCTGACTCTAAGGGCAACATAAGAGGCGTTAAACATAGAACAATAATTAAGTAATTGATTTGTTTTGAAAAAGTCCAAAATCTTGCTGTCTATTTGATACATTTTATTTGGTTTTATTGTTTTTATATAGCAATATGGCTGAAGTTGAGAACAGTTTGCTAAAAAACCGCTAAGCAGAGAAAAGTCCCGTAAAGTTTTTTTCTCAAAGGCTCAGCATTCTTTACTAGAGTATAAATGTTGAAAAGCGACCGTGCCAATCGTGTTCGTCATCAAAACGTTTTAAAATTAGTTTCAGCATTTTTTAAAATGATTTAAAACTTCTTAGATTTTTATATGTAAGCTAAAAGTGTGGACCCATAAGCTTAATGGATTTTTGACAACTGTAGACTTCAATCAATATATAAATTTTTTGAGTTGATCTACGATTGATGTTTGCCTATGATAAATTTTTAAGATTTCAATAAGATAGCTTGAAAATATTTCTGAAAAAAAGTTTAAACAACTATTTTACTTAAAAAATAAAAGCTAGTATAAATAAAGAACACATATTTGATTAAAAAGAAAAAAAAAAGACCATTCCATTCCCTTACTCCGATAATTTTGCTGGTATATTTTTAAGCTTTCTAATTTTTTAAAGACTACTATCTGATTTCAGACTTGTACTTCAATACAGTATATTCCAGGTACATCTGCTGGCGTTACTCTGAATTGATTATTATTGTCAATAAATTCTTTGCTATTTTGTTTACAAGTTTGGGCGGTATCATTACTGAACTAACCTCATAAAATTATCTTCCTGCTTCACTATGGCCATTACCTGACGAGAAGTAAAACATTTTCCAGCTGTCTCTTTAGAAACTTCATAGTAAATTGAACTGAAGCATATTTTTACACGATCAACTAAAAGCTTTCATTTTGCACAGAAGAACGAAAGTGCTTTTGGCTTTCCAGGAACTATTAATAAGCTATTTTAAAACACTACGACTGAGCGTCTGATGGAAAAAATAGGTAAATTCTAAAAATATTGAGTAGAAGCCGGCCAAACTATGACGTAATAACTCAAAACTGCAGTTTAAGTGCACGTTTTTATTTTTTTAGCAAATCTTACATAAAATTACTTCACCTAGCGGCAATGCTACAAATTTGAAATTTATAAAACGAGCATAGGATAGCCTCAATGACATATGTTCTTTTAATTTATAACTACGCCTATCGATTTGTGTAATTTTACCCGAACGAGTTATTTGGCATAAATTATCTTTAGTTATTTCTGGAAGATTTAATGTAATCTAATCTTTGTGGACTTTTACAATTACATTGTGTCGCATTGATATTGTTTTGATTGTTTTTTACTTGGAAAAAGAAAACAACGTCAAAAACAAACCACAGCGAACATGCCTGAAAAAACGTCTTCACCAAAGTTAGTAACTTCTTTCAGCTTCAAAAAAAGACCAAAAAAATGCTTTTTATGCTCTGGCTTTGTCTTCCGAAAATTACTTGACAACAAATTGCAAGGCGATATTTTTGTGTACAAGGCCCTATTAAGGTAAATAATTCCAACCCTCTTAAAATTAAAAAAACTTAATAAATTTTAATAAGTTTTTTTCTAGTTTTGGTACTCATTTATATATAAATTTGCTTGTTGTTTTTTGGTTTGGAATAGGGCTTAAGTCTCGGCTTCAATTAAAAAATCTTTTTTTTACATTTTGGCAAAATCATATGTATCCAAAATATAGAAGCATGAGGTATACAGAGAAAAATTTATTTCATCCAGAAAAAATTGTTCAATGTTTTATTTACTGCTTTGTCAGCTAAAGATTTTATATATTGCTAGGTCTATCCGTCAGTTTGATTTATTTCAATAATTGAATTTTCATGCCTAATCCGGGTTTGAAATAAATTTTTGGGTTTATGCAGGATCAAACCTATGTTTTAAAGTACAGATTTACTCAACATTCCCCGTGTAAAGAAGGCTTTATCAATAGGATAAAAGATAAAACAACATTAAATACTGATAAATGGCACACATCTTTGATAATGAATTTTTGTATATTGCAAAAAGGAAAAGGAAATGAAAAAAACAAATAAAGAATAAACGCAAATGATGATGAAAAAAGTAATGCAAAAATTATACAAGTTTAAAATTAATATTTACTTTTAACTGAATTAAAAATATTGTTTAAAGCTAGTTTAAATATAACTTCTTCTTGATTTACACAAACAGCACGTATTTGCATTCAACAGAACAAGGAAAAACAAATTGAGCAACAAGTGTAAAATGAAACTGAGTTTTATAAAGGTGAAAAAACACTATCATGCTAGATAAAAATTTGTACAGAACAAAATGAAAATATTTAACAACAGTAAATTAACGACAAATTGATTGTGAAAAAAAGTTAAGCAAAAGTTTCAAAAGCGTTTAACATTTAAAAACTTAGTTGATTAAGGAAAAAAATAATCCAAGCTACTTTTTAATTATGCAGTATACAGAACTTTGGATGTTGATTACATATGATGTGTTACAGTAGTATTCAAATCGGTAATTATTAAGAATTTATTGTTAGTGGAATGCTAAAGAGATATAAACACTTATGGTTTCCATTGGTCTACAGAACGTAGGCCTATTTTATTTTATTTTTTGAGCGTCTCAGTTAAAGCAAACAAAAAACAAGATACAAACGAAAAAGTTTACGTCATCTTTTCCAAGTACACGTCAGTAACACGACAGAAACTAAATTTAAATACAAGGTTTAATTTGAAAGATAGCTTAAGCTTTTGATTAACCCTGTATATAAAACTTAAAAAAATCACATTAGTTAATTAACTCAAATCCTATCTGGCCTTTGCTCCAATGCTTTTTATCAAGTTCTTATATTTGTTAACACGAAAGTGACATGCAGTACATTGTTATGCCGACCCAATATTTGAGACTAGAATGGGTGAACACTAAGTTTTCACTAAGAAAACTAAAGTTTGTTTGACAACATTTTATATCCTTTGATATTTGTAACAATTCTAAATTTAGTTTAACGTTATTAAAGTGATTTAAAAAAATGAAATTCTAATTTTGAAACAAACATTTGTAAAGATTTGTTTATTAAAAAACCTTACCCTGCCTTTAACAAAAACTGTTTGCAAATAGATTGTCGTTTCTCTGAAATTTATTTTAAATATAATTTTTTTGTTTGGATTTTATTTTATTCATTTTTCTGCCTTTTGATTTCATAATTGAGTTTATTCCATGAAAATTCTCGTAAAAAGATTTAATACTAAAAAAAATGTTGGTAAATCGTTTATGCAATAAGATGATTGATGTCAAGTGTAAAATGCGATTAAACTCTTTAGTTCACTTCGATTATTTGCCTTATGAGAGCTTGAGAAAGTCGAAAATGTTTATTTTTGTTTAATTTTGTTTTTTGATTACAAAATCGTTAGTTTAGCTAAGGGTAACTATTTTATAGATGAAGAAAATACTGTATATTCTCTACCAAAATTACATATTGTTTATTTGAAGGGTCGATTGATAGTACAAGACTTTAAGATAGTTGTAAAACGTTTGTTCATTCTTCGAAGATTTTTTATCTGACACTTACTTGAAGAATCTTCAGAATGAAAAAAAGCGATCCAATCGTGGTTATATAAAAATAAGAGCGCTTCTGATTGGTCGAGAAAAGCGGCCAACCAGAAGCGAAAGAAAAGAGTGTTAGTAGTTAGTTTTAGACTGTAAAGAAATTCATCGTGTGGTCATAGATTAGATTAGATTGAAAAGATTTGGTAAAAGTAGCTTCAAGAGCGTACAGGTAGAAAGAAGTACGTCCTCGGGCAAGGATAGATAATTTGGCATCACTGTGATGACTGGCACAGGAAATGTTTTCCAAAAGATGCTGTAATGTGGTCTTTAGAAGAATGATGGTTCCTGATCGGCTCGGGAACGAGTTGTTTGATGCGTTCTTGCAACTTTAGGGATGTACGTCCTACGTACCGACTGTCGCAGTGGCATTGATAAATGACATTGTTGCGGTGATGGGCAGGTAATACATATTTTTTGGTTGCGGGTAGAAGAGGTCTAATCGTAAAAACAACACGTCGCATTCTTAATATAAGCAGGATCAGATCGCTCTTAGTTCATTCTGACGATTTCTCCGCATAAGTGTTAGATAAAAAATCTGCGATGAATAAACACACTTTTAAAAGCTATCAAAGCAAAAGCAAAGGCAAGGCAAAGGCAAAGCAGCAAATAAAATATTGAAAAATAATTACATTTAGAACAATTATTGTTTATTGATAAAATAAGTTTTCTATATATGCACCTCATGCTTCTATATTTGGATACATATGATTTGGCCAAAATGTGAAAAAATATCTTTTTAATTAAAGCCCAGATTTAAACCCTCGCCCAAACCAAAAAACAATAAGCAAACTTAATTTATAAATGCGCACCAAAACTAGGAAAACATTCATTAGAGCTTTTTTAATCTTTTTTTAATTTTGAGAGGGTTAGAATTATTCATCTTAATAGGGCCTTGTACAAAAAAGAATCGCCTTGGAATTTGCTGTCAAGTGTTTTTCGGCAGACAAAGCCAGAGCATAAAAAGCATTTCTTTATTAACATTATTTTTTGGTCTTTTGGCAAAGCTGACAGAAGTTACTAACTTTGGTGAAGACGTTTTTTGATGCATGCTGGCTGTGGTTTGTTTTCGACGCTGTTTTCTTTTGCCAGGTAAAAAACAATCAAAACAAAAAAATTTGCGACACAATGTAATCGTAAAAGTGCTCTAAGATTAGATAAAACTAGAATTGCCCAAAAATAACAAAAGAGAATTTATACCAAATAATTCGTTCGGGTACAATTACACAAATTAGTAGGCGTAGTTATAGATTAAAAGCACATATATCATTTTGGTTTCATAAATTTTAAATTCGAAGCAGTAACGCTCGGTAAAGTAATTTTTTGTAATGATTGCTAAAAAAAATATAAACGTGCGTTTAGAATGCAGTTTCGAGTTATTACGTCGTAGTTTGGACGGCTTCTAATGAATAATTTCAGGATTTATCTATTTTTTTCATCAAACGCTTTGTAGTGTTTTAAAATAGCTTATTAACGGTTCCTTTATTGTGCTACAGTGCTACACTTTAATTCTTTTAGCTTTATTTGACAAATTGACGTTAACAAAACTTAATTTGAATGCTAAAATTAACATTATTAGAATTTTTACGTCTTATAATTGCGATTGAGTTTCAAACCCGTTTTTTCTTCGCTATCGTTCAAGCTATACACAGTTAAACTACAACAACTTTGTTAATCTTTTCAGTCAACACTTTGAATCTTAGCGGGAGTTTGCCGTTTTTAATTTCACTACAAGTTTTACACTGTGCGCTTTTTCATCATTGTTACGTGATCCATAATCATTATGTCAGCTGTTGTGTCGTTTGCCTCTTAGGTTTTATTAGAAGCTTCACTTTGTGTCTTTGAGTCAGGACACAAATAGTATGAATAGAATTTTTTAATTTTTCAAAAAAATTTTTGTCAAATATACGGTAATCTAATTTAATTTTTTACAGAAACTGATGATGATCTTTATAGGTCGAAATCGATTTTTCGTAATGATACAGTTGGTTTTAAATTTTTAACTTTTATTTTCTATATTAAATTGAAAGTTGACCAATTTTATTAATAAATTCATGCATCGCAATTTGATCAGTTAAATACTGTAAAATCGTCCATGTAACTTTACTGAAAAAAGGGTAATAGATTTCTGATAAAAGACTTTAATTCTTTTAGATTACAAGTAGTTTTGCTCTCAAGAGTGGCTGCTAATTCGAAAACCAAACGGTCAAATCGAAGTCCCCCTGCGGCCAATTTTTCCGTTTTATTTTGGTTTTATTTTTGTCATTGTATTTTTTTCGTCATTTTCCGCAAATAAAAGTATGTTGATTGATTGATTGATTGATTAGTTATTCAATTTTTAAATTACGTTTTAATATTCGTCATTTGGTCTTTCATAATAGCACTGTTTTCATAAGTACAACACAAAAAAAAATTCAAGAGCAATTTCATGCATTTTAGGGTGACTTGGGGTCGCTGAATACGAATCTGAAGTTAGTTTTTTTGTATCAGGCTTGAAATTTTTGAAAAATTATTTTTTTGTTATTGAGATAATATTGCATTTGATGCAAATTGTGGCTTATACTGTAAACGCAAGTTAGAATTGCATCATTTGGAAAGTTAAAACGAGTATTACAGTAGAATTGCACCACTAATTGTCACTAAATAGTTGTCTATTTATCTCATAAAATTTGCAACTCTTTTCATTCTACTTTAGATCGACAATGAATTGTGACTCTAGTCTTATGCAATGTTTTGCTTTTTATAGAATTGTTTAGTCTTAGATTTCAAAATACTGTAGAAATTTGCTATCTTTTTATATTTGTTCACGACTTCCTTTAGACGAAAGTGCAAAAATGACTCTGACTTCTTTTGTTACATCTGTGGAGAGATGACAGCAAGCAAATATAGACGAAAAATAATTGATCGGATCAAGAAGCTTTACCTAGCATACTTTGGATGTGCAGTAGCGGATCAGGACAAAAATTGGGCTCCACATGTTTGCTGTCTGGACTATTCTAACAGGCTCAACAAGTGGTTTGCAGATGGAAGTCCACATTGTCATTTGCTGTTCCAATGGTGTGGCGAGAACAAAAAGATTAGTAACGGATTGCTATTTTTGCCTCACGGACACTCAAGGATTTCGCCACAAAACCAGAAAGAAGATACTATACCCAAGTTTGCCATCTGCAATTTGCCCAGTAGCACATTCTGATCAGTTACCAGTGCCTAAACCACCGGTCACGCTTCCCGAAACTTCTGCAGAATCTTCACAAAGTTCTTGCAATAGTGAATTTGAAGACGAACCAAACACTAACTGTCCACACTCGATAACCCAGCAGGAGTTAAATGACCTTGTCCGTGACTTAAATCTTCCAAAAAGCAAGAGTGAGCTACTTGGGTCTCGGTTGCAACAGTGGAACCTGTTATCTCCTGGAACAAAAGTGACAGTGTATCGTCGACGATCGGAACTTTTCTCCAATTTATTTTCAAAAGATGGAGAGCTTTTTTACTGCATTGATATTTTCGAGTTGATACATACGTTAATTGGAAACTATGACCCTAATGACTGGAGACTCTTTATTGACTCATCCAAGAAAAGCATCAATTCTGTACTATTGCATATTAGGAAATATTCTGCCATCTGTCCCTATTGCTTACTCAACAACGATGAAAGAAACATTTCAAAACCTTCAATTTATGTTGGAAAAAATCCGTTACTCTGAACACAATTGGCTTATATGTGCAGACTTGAAAGTTATAGCAATCCTTACAGGACTTCAGTTGGGTTACACCAAATATTGCTGCTTTTTATGCTTGTGGGACTCTAGAGCAAGAAGTGAACATTATGTCAGAAAGCAGTGGCCTCCCAGATTTGTATCTCACCCAGGTCAGCACAACATTGCCGATATTTCCCTGATTCCACAAGAAAAAATTATACTTCCACCTCTTCACATTAAACTAGGACTGTTTAAACAGTTTGTGAAAGCATTTAACAAAGAATCACCAGTGTTTCAATTCTTGCAAAAAGTTTTTCCAAATCTGTCTGAAGCAAAAATCAACGAGGGCGTATTTGTTGGACCGCAAATACGAAAACTCATTTTGAACAAAGAATTTGATAAGATATTACATGGAAATGAGTTGGATGCCTGGGTTAGCTTCAAAAAAGTTTGCACAGACTTTTTGGGTTGTCATCATTCCGAAAACTTTAGAGACGTTATAGCTGAAATGCTAAACACTTACAAAACTCTTGGATGCAAGATGTCCCTTAAGGTTCATTTTTTGGATTCCCACTTGGATTTTTTTCACAAAAACATGAGTGATGTTTCTGATGAACATGGAGAACGATTTCACCAGGACATATCTGTTATCGAAAACCGGTATAAAGGAAAATAGTCTGTAAGCATGCTTGCAGACTACTGTTGGTCGATACAACGGGATGATTCGGAAATTCAGCACAAACGGCGTAGACGATATTAGATGAATAAACTTATACCGAGTATTAATTTAATCATGTACTGAATACGATTGTTTGGTTCATTTGCACCTTTTTAAAAAAGCTAGACTGCCATGAATAGTTTTAATGCATGAGCTCTCCACTGAAAAATAAGCACAGAAGGATGTATTTGATAGCAACACACTCAATGAGGGTATGAAAGCAGCAAAATTTTTAAAGTTTAGGCCAGATTCCAATTAAGTGATTTGAGGCAAATCTTCTGTGTGCTTTTTACTTCATGATGCCTATAAAAATGGTTGTGCAACCTTATCAATAACTGTTAAATTGGCTGCACTGCACAGTTGTAAACGAAATTAAATTGTAGAGCTTCGGCAGAGAAAAACCACAGCACCACTTTAGTCAACATATTGGTTATGTTGGGAAATTATACTGATATATAACTAAAAATGCGAAAAAATTAAATTGCATTTTTTTCAAAACGCTGACCTGATCAATAAAAACGGAGTTCATATTTGGAATCAGCGTCCCCAAATTTACAAAAAGCACCTATTCTTGTTCTTGAATTTTTTTATGACTCGAAATTTGTTGGACATTATTTGTACCAATAAAAGCAAAAAAATTTATTGTATTCGACAGACTCATTCACCCTTTAAAGCAGGGTGTCCAACCTTTTGCTCATCGCTCAATATTCTTCTGTAAATTTATCATGGACAGCAATCGCCAAAATAATCAAACTAATGTTGTCGTGCGAGTTAGTACAAAAAACTTCCGTCTCCAAAAGAGGTGTTCTCTAAAAAAAGGTCTTTACTCTGAATCTGCCTTTGGTTTACAATTTTCGTCTCCAAAACCATGTATTTTCTAAAAAAAGTTTTCACTCTGCTTGTGGACTTTATTTTGTCGCTGAATTAATGCTTTCCAAAAACTTTTGCGGCACACTTCGGCATCTCTTGCGCAACACACAGGTTGTGTAGGTTTAAACGGACTGCAATAATTCAACTTGATGGAGCATCTGATTAAAAATTTCATCGCGGGCCGCGGGTTGGACATCCTTGCTCCAAAGGGATCTCAGAATATCTTAGAACCGAGTACTAATTAAAAGCAGAAATTTGACATTAAAAAATTCGACCTAAAAAGTTAAAATTAAAATTAGAAAACAAAGAATTAGCAAAAAATTTAAGCTTATATTTTAAACTAAAATCGAAAATTAAAGCTGAAAAGCTAAAAAACTCAAAGCTAAAGATTAAAATATTATTTTGGAAAACTTAATTGGAAATCAAGGTTGACTTAACAAGATATAACATATTTTGAATTCAAATATTGAGGTTATAAGTTTAGAGTGCTAGTTCCACGGCGAATAAACATGATTATTTGTGACGCATGGCGCTTATGACGCGTGCCGTGATATGAGCATGAAAGCGCACTACAACGCAAAGACGTTGGTAAAGAGCAGCGCTAGTTTTCAATTATTGCCGTTGACCAAACAGTGTAAACCTATAACCTCGACATTTCAACTCAACAACATGCTAATTCTTGCCGGGTCAATATCGATTTCAAATTTATTTCTCTAAAATAATATTTTAATCTTTAGCTTTGAGTTTTTTAGCCTTCAAGCTTTAGTTTTCAATTTTTCAATTTTATTTTTTTGCAAATTCTCTAGTTTACAATTTTAATTTATTTTCTTACGTCGTAATTTTTATGTGGAATTTGTGGTTTTAAATTATCACTCTGTATTTAGATGCCTTGATAAACCCGTTAAAGCAATGTTTCTTAACCTGTGTGCTCTGTTATCTTGTTTGGGTCCTAGCGGAATTACAGTTTACGCTTTAGCTTTTAGTATTAATTTATTTGCAGCAGATCTTATTCAAAAAGCATGCAAGAGAATCAGAGAATATATATTAAAAAGAAAAACATTCACACATGTTACTCAATCAATGGTCTGTAGATGGCGCTATATATTTATCTATTTCATAATATTGTTAAGGCATAAACAATATGTTACACTATGTGCCTACTGTGCCGCGAGTGAAACTTTTTAAAAAATTTTAGTTTATTGTTCCGCGGCCTTTTTTAAAGAACACTACCTACATGGACTTCTAAAATTTCCTGTATTTTTTAGATAAACATTGGTTTTTGTGGCATGCTCATACTGGCCTAATTGATAAGCCTATTAACGATGCCTTGTGCTTAGTGATCGAATGCCTGTGTCCCACACCAACGGACAGCTTTTTTATCATAGCAGGCACCTAACCAACTGAGCTTAACCGCCAAAATCCGTACTGTCTTTAACTCATCGCAGTCAAGAACCAGAACAACTCCTACATGAAAGGCTCCCGTCTTTACTTGATGTACAGCTGCGGCAGCTCAAATCAAGACAATCATTAGTGCTTGCTTCACTGGAACTGCTGAACAACCTCGCTCAGTCAGGCATCACTGGGCCTCGATGGGCGGAATATAAATAAAGTATGGAGTGGCAAGAAAACGCTTCTCAATTCGATAAATTTATTAAAGATGTTAGCCCAACGCCACAAAGAATTAGCTTTCCCAGACCTGCATGGGTCAAGCTTAACCGCCTCCGAACCCGCGTTGATCTATTTCGCTCAGAAACGCACAAATGGGATATGGCTACGGCGGCCTGTGAGTGTGGCGCAAAAGAACAGACAGCTTAGTAGGTCATAAGATCTTGCTCCATATATCACCATCCAAATGGATCCCGTGCTCTTTCAGATTTCAACAAGGGCTTGGTGACCTGCTTGAAAGAAGCATGACCGGTCATTTAGTGGACCGTCCGGCTCCCGTCCATCTCTCCCAAACAAAAGAAAAAAAGTCTACTTCTTAGGACGAAAATCAAGAAATTCGAGCAGATTCAAAGTGAAAGCCTTTTTTTTAAGAAAAACTACTTTTTAGGTACCAAATTCAAGAAATCTGGTCATAGTGTGCCGTGAATTTTTAAAAAGTCTCAAAATGTGACGCAGGCGGAAAAAGGTTGAGAACCACTGCTTTAAAGGGTGAAGCAGTTCGTCAGTTTCAATAAAATTTTTGGTTTTGCTTTGTGATTTAATTCCAGATAGATTTAACTTGGTCAGACATTGCCATTAAGGAATTTTTAGAGATACCTTTTCTGATTAAACTTTGTATTAATTCTACCATGAGAAATTTTTTCGTAGACTAACTTCATAAAAATTTGCTTAAATATTTTAAATAATTTTTGTGGTTAATTTCATTAAAAAGTTTTTTTTTTTTGTTTTTTTTTACACATATGCAATTCTTATTTTATTTATTTTTATTTATTTTCATTTTTACTCACAATCAACTTGAAATTAATCATAGTGCATGTAGAAATAAAGATTGTGAATTAGGAAGCAGTGACTAAACGAAGTACGTTATTACATGCACAACATCAGTTGTGCATGGTCGCCGTACCTTTGAACAAAGCGATGTGATGTTAATAAGAAAAGGAAAGCGAAAAGAAGATAATTAATACACACATCCGAGCCATATTCACAGAATGTTGTATAATCATGGGTGGGAGAAACAACAAACTCAAAGACTAAAAGTTTAATTTAAAAAGTTTAATTTAAAACTAAATCGAACAAGCTTAAATGTTGCAAAATACTAGAGTTATCTTTTTTTTGTCGAAAATAATTTGAATCAGTTGATTAGTTTTCAAATTTTTTTGTATTTTTCCAATGCAGCTTTACGAAATGTTTTTATACGTAGGCATATCAGAAAATTCCATAAACTATTCCATGCCAAAATAATGGTAGCTGTTAACACAAATGAATTCACAATGTTGTAATTCGCTAAATTGTAAGTTTGTGGTGATTTTAAGTCTAATATAGAAATAAAAAAAACAAACTAATAAAACCAATACAGATGGAAGTAGACTCAAGGAAAATCCAAATATCATTAAAAATAAAATAAAGTTTAGTTTGCATTGGTTTTTGGTGTTGTTTATGTTAGTTAATAAATATTTAACTTTATCACAATTTTTCGGGTAATTAAATATGTTGAAACTGAAATAATCCAAGTAGCAAATAAAGGAACAAATATCATTACTGAATACAAAGTAGTTGTCATTTTTGTTACCTTAAATAATACAAAACTACCGGAAGTGATATGATAAGAAAGATTGTTAACAAAAGTTGGTGAGACTAAAACGAAGATTGCCAATATCCAGCAAACAATTGAACTTAAATTTGGAAAGCGTTTAGCAAAGTTTTGATTATAATGAAGTGGTTTCGAAAGCGCTCGAAGTCGATCAAATCCTGATACCATTAATAAATAAATGGAAACTGTAAAGCAGTGGTTTTCAACCTTTTTCTCATGGCGGACCCTTTTCGGTACTGTTTGAGCAGTTGCAGACCTCTAACTATAAACTTTCAATGAAATTTCGTCATTTTCACTGTAAAACACATTTGCAACGCGTCGCATAAAGCTCGCAAACTACAAGTGTATATCGTCCTACGTAGCTATTTTCCTACGTTGAAAATTACCGAAATAAAATGAAATGAACACAACACATCTATTTATTTCAAAGAAAAACACTTAGTGAGATATTTGCTGTTGCATCTCAGCAGCAAGCATTGCAATATATGGCTGTGTTTTGGAAATTGCTAATCGCATATCATCTTCGACGTTTAGTTGATTACGTGCTTTTGATTTGATGTGAACGAGAGTAGAAAATCCTGATTCGCACAAATAAGTGGATGCGAATGGAACAATTACGCGTAGTGCTGCCATAGATAAAATTGGATACGTTCGAAACATGGTGCACCAGAATTCATAGAGTGATTTTTCCTTGAATATTTCACGGCCCGCTGAATCATTTCTTAAATCCAGGAGTTCGTCTTGTACTTCATCTGGAACAGTTTCTATATTTAACTTAGACAAAAGAGGATTTCTCGGGAAGGTTTCAACCCCTTCAGCCAAATCTGAAAAATACTTCCGAAATTCTCTTTCAAGCGATTGTAAATGTTCACTAATATCCAATTGGGTTTGTGCACTGATGCCAGAAGGTTCAAATCTTGAAAGGTTTTCAAACATAGCAAAGTTCCCTTGATTGACTTTTCGGTTCCAATTTTGTATCTTTTCAACAAGGCCACACAAAACATCTTTAAATTGCAATATGTTTGTGTTAGGCTCCTGAAGTCTCAGATTAATCTTATTTAGCTGTTCAAAAATATCAGCTAAATATGCCAGGCCGCGTAACCACGATTCGTTGCTGAAGAATTTGAGGAAGGTTGCCTTCTTTTCTATTTCCAAAAACTGCTTGATTTCAGATCTTAGCTCAAAAAACGGCCAATAAAATTATCTTTAGAAAGCCAGCGTACTGCTGTATAATACAAAAGAGTCTCGTGGTCGGCGTTCATTTATTTGCATAACTGTCTGAGCAGACGAGAGGTGACAGCACTCTTTTTGATACAATTGACTATTTTTATCACAGAATTCAGCACGTCTTTTAAGAAACTCGGAAGGGTCTTGCAAGCGAGCGCGTAGCGATGTATCATGCAATGCACTCCTCTGACTTGAGGAGACTTAAGTTTTACTTTTGTCTAAAAACCAGATTTGGCTCCAAGCATCGCCGGCGCGTCATCAGTGCATACGCCACAAAGCTTTTCCCACTGCAAACCCTCCGTCTCAAAAAACGTCGAGATGCTGTCCATAACATCTTGAGCCGTAGTTGTGCTGTCCAAAACTTTGCAATACAAAAATTCTTCTTTTATGTCTTCCGTATGTACGTATCGTACAAAAACTAAAAGCTGCGAGCATGATGCGACATCAGTTGATTCGTTCAATTGGAGAGAAAACATAGGAGAAGCTTTGATTTCATTTATGACTTGCTGTTTTACGTTTGCTAACATCTTTGAAATTCGCCTTTTAATTGTGTCATTAGATAAAGACACTTGTTGAATTTTTTGAGCGCTTGTTTCACCTAAAATCAACTTGACCATACTTAAGGCACAAGGTTTTATAAGCGTTTCTCCTATCGTGTGGGGCTTTTTTTGTTTGGAAATTTGCAAAGCCACTTCAAAAGAAGCCTCGACGCATGCACTGCTTTGCTGGTGAAAATATCCACTGCTATCCAGCTTTTGTCGTTCTAAAGACATTTTTCGTGTTTTGAAGTATGATAAGTTTTTCCCCACGTACTCTGGATGTTTCTTCAGCAAGTGACGCTTCAGCTTTGACGGCTTCATTGCTTCATTACTAAGGACAGCATAACATGAAACGCACTGCGGTTTCTTATTGCCGTTATCTATCACTGATGTAAAGCCCATTTTAAGATAACCTTCTGAGTACTTTCTTAATTTAGCCATATTGGTGAAGTTATCAAAGCAATAAGAGCACTACTTCCTTTCTACACGTTACTCAAAGAAATTATCAAATGAGAAACTAAGTACTTGTCCTTTCAAGTAACTAATATAGCTTGCTGCATTTACCATAAACTACAATTTCGTTTTTGTCATCACAATGGGCTAAAGAACAAAATGCCACACGTTTTTTTGTCACGTCACAATCTCAAGTTTACAATATCGCAATTTATCAAAACGTTTGGCCTATTTAAAAGAGCGATAACAAACAGCACGTTTGCTTTTTAAATTTTATTTTAAATAAATAACATGAGGTATTTAGGAATATTATAGAAACCAAACTGCTTAAAATGAGAAGCACCAGACTCGAGTCTGGTGCTTCTCATTTTAAGCAGTTTGGTTTCTATAAAATTTTATTTTGTATCAATCCATATACTGCAAATCTAAAGGTTTTCACGGACCCCTTGAAAATGCTTCACGGACCCCTGGTTGAGAACCGCTGCTGTAAAGGATGCAGTTGTAAAAAATCCAATGGTGATTTTTTAAACTAAAGGAAGGAGTTTGTATCGAACCATTACGACAGTTTCGAGATTATTTATAGTTAAAATTGTGTTCTTGTGGATGTAACTTCCATTCGTAGAAATAAATTGTTTTTGTCCAATAATGTTGATTGGAGTTTGAAATTGAAGAGTATATTGATGAGTTCTTAAAATTGTGTTTACTGCCGTAGGCAACACAATCAAACTAACAATGATGTCAGCAACAACCAAAAAAGTCAAAAAATGCATCGGCTATGTCTTATTTTTTTCAGTTGAATAAACAAGAATCACTGTAAAGTTTTCCAATGTTATAAAAATTCCCAAAATGACACAACGTAAGGCAAAAAACCAAATAATTGCTTTGCATTTGAAATAGAAGTATTATTTCAAGATATTTTTTGACATAGGCCAAAGAGCGTCAATAAAAATCATATGAATTTTATTGACATCAAAAAAATAAGACTTTGTTAATATTGGTCATAAAAAGAATACGTAAAAAGATAAAAAAGAAAATTAGTATTT
The DNA here is from genome assembly GCA_963680785.1 of Diplosoma virens. Classification (NCBI taxonomy): domain Eukaryota; kingdom Metazoa; phylum Chordata; class Ascidiacea; order Aplousobranchia; family Didemnidae; genus Diplosoma; species Diplosoma virens. Next base: position 28,911,715 of record OY796893.1, read on the forward strand.
TTCGGGAGCTGGTCGAATGGTTAAGGGCTGGAGATTGATGACGAACGTTTTATTTTTATTTTATCTTTATATTAATCTTCCTGACTCGCAGAAAAGCGTCGGAGGCGATATACATAGAGCTACTACCGAGCAATTATTCCGACATGCTTCTGGAGATGCCAAGATATTGCTGTTCCTAAAAGTTTTTTTTAGTTTTATAGATATATCATTAAAATTTAGAACTGCTTGCCAAGACCGCCAAGCAGGGGTAGGTGTCCTAAAGTGTCTTTTCCTAGGATACAACAGAATGACACGAGTAAGTTTTGTCGACAGCGTGGCCGAGTGGTTAGAGCGCCGGGCTCGTGAACAACACGGTCTCGGTTCAAAACCCACTCGTGCCATTCTGTTGTGTCCTTAGAAAAGACACTTTACGGCACATTCCCCTGCTTAGTGGTCTTGGCAAGCAGTTCTAAATTATAGTCATATCTCTATTAATTTACAAGCGGACAGCAATATCTTGGTATCTCCGGAAGCAGGTCGGGGTAATTGCTTACCCTATGTATTAGCGCTTCTTTCCGCTTTTCTGCGAGTCAGGAGGATAAATATAGAGATAAAATAAAAAAAATAAAATAAAACTCGTTCCATGTCGATTGAAATCACAGCACTCCTGACCATACGTTTCCCAAGCACATTCTGTTGTGTCCTTTGGAAAGACACTTTACGACACTTTCATCTGCTTGGCTATCTTAGCAAGCACCTCTAAATCTTGGTCATATTTTTAAATTTAAACGGAAAAACCTAGATAAAAAATTTTTATTGGACAGCAATATCTTCGCATTTCGAAGCAGGTTGTTTCATTGTTGTCCTATGTATAGCGCCTCCGATGCTTTTCTGCAAGGCAGGAGGATAAAAATAGAGATAAAATTAAAAAAAAACAACAGTTTTTTACTATTTTATTGCATAATGCTGGGTTTTTCTCTGTCCAGTTGCCATCATCACAAATGGCAGTCTACTTTTTTGCTATTTAGAAAAATACTTGTCTCTGATTAAAAAAAAGCTAAAATCACTTCAGTATTTAGTTTTAAAATCTTTTGAAGAACAAGTTTTGTTTCATACAAAACTCTTTTGAGACCCCCCGTAAAAACCTTCTTTCCGTAGTCAAATTTGGGAACGTGGAAACTAAAAACCCGCCCACTTCTTTCTATTTATCTGTTGTTTTTATTAAATATTACTAAAAATTGTTACTTATGTTAAAAAAATACTCAATAATTTTGTTTAAAAAACGGTGGGTATATTAAGCTTTTTAATAGTTTTTATGAATTCTTTTTATCAAAATATTGAAAAGTTTATTTCTGAAAAGCCTATGAAAACTAATGAACTCTACAGACACCCTGATTTCTTTATTGTGTCATTGTCTCGCGCATTCTTGAGGAACAGTTTGGTATTAATTTTTTAAAATTTTATCGAGGCCAATGTTTGTCAAAGTAAGCCACTTGGTTACCTAACGAGGAATTTGAAATCTCAAAGGAGAAAAAATTACTAGGAGAAAAATTTGAGTTAGATTTAAAGTGAGAACGCCTTTTTTCAGAAATCATCATTTTTAGGGACAAAAATTGAGAATTCAAAACAGAAAATTAAATGGTTTTGCATTTAATTCACTTTGTATGCTTGCAATAAAGTCTCTAAAAAGATTGGGTTGCCAAATTTTTACATTTCCGCTCAGCATTTGGGTCGCCACAGAAAAAAGTTTACCCATCGCGATTACACCATGGGCGTACAACCTTTTAACCATCGCGGGGCGAAATTAGTTCAATATGCAAAGTGATGACTTTTTTGTGGTCTTCACTTTGATCCCACAAAAAGTTTGTATTTACGTTTCTGATAACTAAAATTTGAACTGCAATGGTAATTGAAGATTTAAAAAAGCTCAACACTTTAATTTTTAGAGCAAATACAGACGAGAATTGCTGCCCAATTACTGTAAGGACTGTTTGTTTATGGTTTTCAATTGCAATTTGCAATCCATATTTTAGTTATAACGAAACTAAAAATTTTGCATCGGAATTAAAGTAAAGACCAAAAAAAGAAATCTTTTTATCAGCTTCTAAAAAAAAATTACTAGTCTTTTCCTTAGCACTTTGAGAAATTGTATATGAATTCGATTGTAAAAGAACATGTTAATATTACTATAGAAAGATGAGTAAAAAATCACTTTTAACTCTGCCACTGCTTTAATGAATGTGAACTAAATCACTTTCGGCCTCCAATATATTCAACTGATCAAGAAAATGCACGCACAGGGGGTAATTTGGCCTCTTACCATCAACGAAATGACACATTGCTGTCCAAAAATACAAAGACTTATTTGATTTTGACCAATATAACATTGGTACTTCGCTGTTTACAACCGCATTATGCTAAGTTTCAACAGCCAGGACAATTACTGGTGAAAATTGATTTGGTAAATGCAAACAATAATCAAGCTAGCTAATTTAAAAAAAAGGGTTTATATAGCATAAAAGATTAAAAAAATTAAATCCATAATTGAAGACAAGACCTAGATATTCAAATAGTAAAAAACAAAAGGTAACATTGTCTTAAAACATTAGAAGAAAATTAAAGATATACCTTAGCTTGGCGCCTATAGCCTAAATTAAAAATAGAAAAATACTTTTGGGAAGCAAAATTCTCCCTTCCCAAGACAACTGTTTTGACTATTGAAGTGTCGTCAGTGACGGTTCAATTTTGCAAATGTCCAAAAATTGGAAAACCAAGACACTGAAGTGACGGTTTGATTTTTGCAGAATATCAAAAATTCGAAAAGAGAAAATTAAAACATTGAAAAAATTTTTTCGTAAATTGTAATCGTAACTATGAAAGTTAAGAGCTAAAATTAAATAGAAGAATCCAAAAAAAAAACAAAAAAAAAAAATCAAAATTAATAGAATGCCTAACAAGTCGAAAAGAAGATTAAAGCACTAAGTGAATTCCTTTGTAAAGTTTTCTGTTTAACTACCTTTTCTTTTTTTCTATTTGAAGCCCAAAACTATGTTTTCAGTTTTTCTAATGTTTTATGTCTAGATAAACGCTTTTTTTAAAAACTAGCTGGTTAACTATTGTATGCACTTTACCAAATGAGTTTTTACTAGTAATTGTTCTGGCGCTTGAAAATTAGCACAATGCGGTTGTAAACAGCGAAGTACCAATGCGATATTGGTCAAAATCGAATAAGTCTTTGTACTTAATATAAACACTGTTACCAGGGATATTACTTATTTGAAAATTCATTGTTCTTCTGGTAAAATCAGAGGCAAGTAAAACTTAAACAAATACAAAAGGCGTAATATTTATTCAAGAAAAACTCAACGACGTTTCGTCCGTTGCATCGGGCGGACTTCTTCAGGTAAAAGCAGAACACAACGCGCACCGTATTTAAAAAAACCAAGAAGTTAAAAACACAAACCAATAAACACAAGGTGAGAAGCGAACATACAGAACGATTTCATAATTACTTAGTGCAAAAGAAACAAATTTAACAGGTTGAAAACCCCACATTAGTTCAGATTTTTTATATTGCTATATATTTTTGGAAAAACATTACGATCTTTATCATTTATTGAATTTTTTGTATTATTAATATATAATGATTCTAAAAATTTGCGTTTATCATAGTCAATGTTATAATCCAATATTTCAAAATTACCAAAATCAATCCTATGTTCACAATTAAAACAATGCTTAACCAATGCAGTTTTTTTTATTCAAATCGTCTTCTTTTAGTTTAGCCAAATTAATCGGTTTCAAATCACGTTTATGTTCCGATAAGCGAGTATTAAAACATCTGCCCGTTTCACCAACATATACATTTGAACAATCTTTACACGGAATTTTATAAATTGCAC